>JBAMAW010002153.1:1406759-2813518 GCA_037043295.1 Amiota minor
GTTGTGTGTGACATTTATCATTGTTTGATGGTATGATCAAACAGTTTACGGTCAAAAGTATTCGAATCAACTCAAAGTCAAAGTGAAAAACTTATTCTTCGAGCAATTATTAGCAAATAAATTGTTGTCGTTGATAAAATTTGTATGAGACCCCACGAGAAGCACTAGCTTTCAAATAAAAAAAGAAAAATTATCAAAATCGGTTCACCTAGGAAAAAGTTTTGAGGTAACACACATAAAAAAAAAAAAAAAATACAGTCGAATTGATAAACTCCTCTTTTCTTTGAAGACGGTTTAAAACAAATTACGAAGTTAACATTTTTTGTAGACTGAAAAAGTAGTTGCTGCTTTCAAAACACATGTTTTAAAGGCATCTCAACCGGCGTGTTTCAAAAATTAGTTTGAATGAATGCAAAAGTGTAATAATATGCCTGAAGAATATTTTAAAAAACAATACAACTATTTCTGATACAAAATGTGTTTTTGTGTTCTCTATCCCCAAAATATAAAAAATGACTCTCGAATGTCGTGTTTAAAAATTTGTTTTTTGAGAATTAATGGCTTATTCCAGGGATAGATAACCTCTTCATCCGAGGGGAAGAAAGTGTTCTTTTCATTGGGGATGTTATATTTCTTAAAATTAAATTCATTGAACTCTTTTTTATTGTAATAAATGTAGGTAATATTGTTGACAAGTAGTAGTTAATGTCTAATAGGACCCCCAGTTTCTTAGGGAATCTGGGACCTTAGTTGAAGAGCCGCTGGAGTAGAGGAATCGGAGAAAGATTATTTAGGCCAAAAACATTATTAAAAAAAAAAAAAAAAAACAAAATAATAGGAAATAAAACTGTATGGAACTCATTTCAATGAAGAAACTGAGTATTTAAAATTCATGGCCTCTTAAAAATAACTGAAAAAAAAGAAGATAGCATAAAACTGACATTTGACAACTTTTAAATGATAAACTTGATTCCTTCGCACTTCATAGAATTTTAAAAAATATTACATAAAATAAATATGTCTTTTTATCATAATTATAATTTTGTTGTTTCTAAACTCAATTTTTGTTATTATTATCATTATATTATCATATTTTGCCTTACCTTCTTTTGTTTTAAATTTCATTTTACCATATAAATGACACTTAAAATCTTAACAAAAAAACAGGCTGCGAGCAAGAAGAATAACATCGAAAAGTGTATTTTAGTTTGACCTTTTTTTTTTGTTTATTATGACGTTGATGGAAGACGAGAGCTTTATAAATAAAATATTTATTTATGATGATAGTCCAAACAAAGTTTGATAAGTTAAAACATACCTAATTACCAGTGCCTAAAACTATGCAACAACATTTGCTAAAAGAACCTTGAACTAACTTTTAATTTATGGATAGAAAGTATTTGCTAAATATCCGACAACAAATCCTAAATGAAAAATATATGTACGTGCTAATCGATAGACGAATTTAAGCCAACTTTACTGTCACACTAATTTACATATTTAGTGCATGACACACTTTGATAATATCTTTGTATATAAAATAGTTAAGTATGTTTTTGGGTTTGAGAGAATCCTTTCTCTATCTCTGTGGTAGTTTCACTAATTTACACACATCCAAACCCAAACCCAAACCCAAGACCACACAATTAAAAACAAAAGGTTATACAAGATATTATCAACAATTTCGTTGTCGTTGGCTATCGCCGTTGTTAGTTTAGTTTTTTGTTGCATAGTTTTAACTGCTCAAAAAAAAAAAGAAGAAAAAATGGAAAAACCCTGAAATGGATTATTTTACTCGCTAAATTACCACCTACTCACTTAGATATATGTATGTATAGTTGCTATTGTCACTAAACAAAAGAGTCATTCTTCAATGTTGTTGTTATTATTATTGAAGCACACTTTTAGGCAAAGGTGCCAACATGAACAAAAACATACAAGAGAAATAGATAAAAGATACCTCCTACTAAAACATTTTGAAGGTAAATTTAAAGTGTTGAGGACATTTTTGATTGCATATTTCAAGGGCGCGCACCAATGCCAACAAAATGTTTAGCATGAAAAACTTTTAATAGTCTTTTTATACCTTTCACACTTTCTAAAATATTCAGAATCTTATAATAATGCAGACTGAAAGTTCCAATTGTATCAAATTGTTTATAGATGAAATACAAAGAAATGATTAAAATGGTGAACTTGTGTAAAACGGACATAAAATTGCAATATTTTATTTTTTATTGAAATTAATATTTTTTTTTTACATGAAGCGAGATCTATATTTTATGATTTTCCAAAACCATTCATCATGTCATCTAAAAACGATCCATTTTTTTTACACAAAATCAACTATTTAGCAATTACAGTGTAAGTGTTCAATCAATAGAATTTCTAGTACAAAAATTCATATTCAAATCGAATCTTTACACTTTCTGTGACTAACATTTAAAGAAGACTTTATATATGTATGTCATTAGTGAAAGGTACAACAACTTCGGTATAACCAAAGATTTTTTATTCATTCATATTATGGTTATTTATTGAAGCATACTTTCAGGTGGCAAAGGAGAAAAGATTGTTGTATTGTTTTATGGTTGTTTCAAAGGCATGTTGTTTTATCATGTTTATTATAATTAAAAGTTGTTGCATGCATATTGTTTTGTTGTTGTTTTGCTGTTTGATGTTGTTTTGTCATATGTTTTAAATAAAAAATTAAATATGATAATTATACCTAAAAGTAGACATGCGAAAGAGCGAAAGTAAGAAGGCGAGCGAGCGAGCAATCGGGCAAAGAATACAAAAACATTCATACACACAATTGTATAGAAAAAACATGTAGAAAAAGTAAATAGTTGTTAGTAAACAGAGAATAAGAATGGAAATATTTGTGAAAAGAATTTGTTGTTAAAACATTGCAGCATGCAAAATTTTGCTGTTTTTTAAAACAAAAATATGAAAAAAGAAATGTTAGAGAAAATATAGCAATAAAATAACTTTGGCGAGCGAAATAAAGTTTTAGTAATTTATTTTTTTTTTAATTTTCCAACTAAGCGCCATACACGCACTCTTATATGTCACACTCATATACACACATTTACACACATACCCACACACATATATATATATGTATATAGCACATAGACTGACATAGATATACTATACGCAGACACATTGAGATTTTTTTTGATGCGGAAAAAAATATAAAGATTATTTTTTTTTTATTTTTATATATATAAAGAGAGAGAGAGAGAGAGAAACATCAATATCAGAGCACAGCTTTTAAACATCGATACACGATTACGAGAAAGTTAAAAATGTTTGATAAAAAATTCTTTAATTATTGTTAATATTATTATGATTACCAAATTAATTAATTTGCACTGTACCTAAACAGTTTCAATTTTTTTTTTCTGATTGAATTCAAAATCAAGTAAATTTTATGATTTATTTTACTTTTGTTGCATATTTTTAAGCAGTTCGTCAGTTTTCAATTCAATTTTAAACGGATTTACTTTTGTTGATTTGAAATTTTGATGAGAATTTCAGAAAAAGTGATTTATTTTTCTTGTCAGATTTTTCCATTTTATTATTATAAATTGTTCAATATATATTTTTTTGATTTTATTGTTCCTTCTCTGCGTTGTAATAAGGCCGTTTTTTTTGTTTTTTGTTGATTTGTTGTAGGTTAACAAAACAAATTGAAATATGAAACAAGAGAAATATGTGTGATTGTGATTAGTGCGTGCGAGATAAAAAATATACTTAGATAAAGCAAGAAAAGGTAGTTAGATAGATAGATAAAGGGAGATAGGGAGAAATAGAGATAGAGCGGAAAATGGAAATCAAATTTTCTAAAACTATTAAAGTCTGAAGATCTTAAATTTCTCTGTATAAACATAATTTAATGTTGTTAGTCTTTGAAGTTAGTTTCAATTTAAGTGAAGAAGTCTTTATATTAGAGATTCTTAGCTGGTAGATTTTTATTTTGAAACAAAAACTTAAGCCATTAAAAGCCAGATTAAGTCATCCCTCCTAGACAGTGTCTGTTTTTTAGGGGACACTTTAAAAATTCTTGTAAAAAAAAAAAAATAAGAAATAATTTTCATTCTGTTGAATTTGTATTGAGAATCCTTTGCTCTAAGTATTCATCTCTATATAAGAAGATTTTGAAATTTGTTGAAGATTCTTTTCTTGTGAATTAATAAAAATTATAGTTTTGAAAACTTTTTTGAAAATAGTAAAACTTTAAATAAACTTTAAATCTTGTATTTTTTGTTTTGTAAATAGCAGTAAGAAATAAGTGATCAATTTGGAAATCAGTCAAACAATTTAAAAGTTAAGTAGAATTTTTTTTGTAGTGTTTTTATATTTTTATATGTACAAAATCTCTTAAGCATAAATTCAAGCTGTTTGAGGGCTTTTTGCTTTGAAAGTTTGTTAAAAATTAAGTGTGCATTTTGAGAAATTGTGTATTGTTTTATTGTTATTGTTTTGTATCTTTTTGTACAAATATAAGTAATTTATATACACAGTAGAGTAGTGTAGCTCTCTCGCTAAAGAAAAGTCTGGAAAAATCAGTAATAGTATGTGAGTTTTGTATAGAGTTAAACCTTAAGATCAGTTGAATTTCTATTGTAGATAATCCTTAGACCCTTTCTTATCACTTATCCATAGAGGAAACAAAACCATAATATTTTGTAAAAAAATAGAAAATAAAATCAAAAAAATTATAAATAAAAAATTAAGTTTATGACTCTGCGTAGATGTCGATGATTTATATTGTAGATATTTCTTATTTATACGAGTATGTTGTATGTTGAATGCATTAAAAGTTAATTTATAAAATTTAACATATGATGAATGCCTTGAGCCAACACACACGATTATTATTATTAATATTATTATGATTGTGAACATTATGAACAAGAAAACCTAATTTTTATAACAATTTCAATTTCTTTCATAAAATTAAATTATTTAACAGCTAAACTATTGTACAACACGATGTTTTCTCATATTTATTTTTATTTATTTTATTTTTGTATATTAAATTCAATTTCAATTTCAATTAACGTTCGACAGACTTACCCAATTCGCTGGAAAAAATAATTTTTGTTTTTCTATTTTTGTTTTGTTTTTATTTTTAAGAATGAAAAACCAACACGACCCATGCTTTAGACTATATATACTCTATATATATTATATATATGAAAATAATAAAATTGAAAAAGAAAAATATATAAAATAAAATTAAAGTAAAATAAAAAACGTGCCCCAATTTGTTAGTATTTTGTAAACCTTTCAAATTTTTAATACGTCTTGATTGTTATATTATTGATCCGATTGGATTGGATTCTATAATATATAATTTTTTTTTTCATTATTTTTATAAAGTTCGCAACCGATTTGTATTTGTTTTGTTGTTTTTATTCAGTTTTAGTTTTAAACGCTTGCTTCAACTTGTGAATGTTCCACAAAAATGAAATTAAAAAAAAAAAAGAAATTTGTTATACTTTTGTGAATTCGAACTTTCCCTTTGATGATATCTTTTCTTGTTCGGGCATCTCTGGCGTTTAGCCATAGCCTCTGGGCAATATTTTGTATATTGCATCATTTTTTCAAAGGGAAATTTGTTTTTTTTTTTTTAATTTGGTTTTTGTTAAACATTCCAACTGCAAACAATTTTAGTACCAGTATTTTTTCCACTGGTCTCATTTCATTTTGTTTATATATAAGCATTATATGTTGGTTGTTGTTCCGATTCTCCATTGCTGATATGCATTTGCAGTCATCATTTTCTTTTGTTACCCAGTTTTTCTTTTCATTTTGATTTGGGTTTTTTGTTTTGTTTCTTCTATGTTCTTGTTATCCGAATTCATGGTTTATTATGGTGATTTTGGTTTATTTTTATTTTTTTGTGGAACAATTTTCGCAATTGAATCAAGTTGAGCTCCTAGATCGAAAACGGGAATGAGAGGCAAGTAAGCTTTACAGAATCTTTGGGAAAACTTGATACCATTTTTTATTTTTTTTTTTTTATATTATTGATTAAGCTTTGAGCTTTGATCATTTGAGTTGAAATACATATATATTATATGTTAATATAATATGTATTATCTTGTTTGTAATCTTGTTGTTAGTAAATGTTGCATAATTATTTGTTTGTTATATTTAATATATTTATTTATTTCTTTTTTTGTTGTTCGACTACAAATGAAAATCGTATGATTGTATGATATTTAAATGTTTGGAATACCCGTAAAGTAATATTATAATTGAAATTATAGTAACTTAAATGCTAAAATAACTAAGTACGTTGATTACAAAACTATAAGTCAAGTTGATTTTATTCTATATAAAAGTGATTTAATGTCTACAGAGAAATGAATTCTTCAGCATAGGAATGGAATTTTTTGTTTTTATAACTTTAATGTATATAGTATTGATTGTACATTATTTATTTATTTTTATTTTTTTTATTGGAACTAAGATTATAATTAGAAATTATAACCTAGTAACATTTAAGAAAGTTAAAACTTTTTTAAAAATATTGTATTAAAAAACCTAAGGTAATTTTAAAACTCAGAGCTGATCTAATACAGATGAAATAGATGGTTTCAATAGCCTCAAGTTAAGTTAAGATACCATCCTCTTGAAGTATCATTGCCATTGCGAAAGCTTTTACTGTTTAAATGAAAACTGAATGCTTCAATAATTTGGCAACTATGAAGGGATAATCTATGCAATAGGAAGCTTTTGTCCAAAATGATGCATAGAGGGTACAGTGCAAAAAAATGGGCCAACAGACGGATGAACATGTTTAGATTAATTCTTTTTGCAATGCTTATTATTTATAAAAATTATATATGGGATTTTTGATCAAAGGTAATAGCAAAATATTGTAAAAGGTTTGTAATAAAAAAAAAAAAAAAAATAAATATGTAAATTGACAGATAATTTGGACTAAAAAACTGTAAAAGTTCCAAAATTCTTTCAATTATCTAAAAGGTCTTAGCACAAATACAATTGATTTATTAATTTATTCTGTGAAAAATATTATATAAAAATAAAATATTTGTAGTAGCTGAAAATTTATCTCTCCGTAGCGAGCACAAAACGTAGTGTGTTATGTAATACATTCATATCTTTAATCTATTAGGACAATTCAATTTCCATAAAATGTCAGAATTTGTTAAAATGAGTAAACAACTTGTTGACAAAAACAGTAGTCGGATTTAATCTCAAACAAACAGATGCTTGTCTGCTTGTGGCCATCATCATTCTTATGCCCAATTATGCTAATGTCGACAGTGAAAATTGTAATGTACAATAATCCGATGAGAAGATTAAGCCATAATTACACCGAAGGACAAAAGTGTTGCAGGGAGCTGCAACAAAATTGGGCACTTCTAGAAATGAGGACTTAAATGCCATGCAAATAAATGGAAAGAGTGAACATAGCAAGAAAACCATAATTATTTCGCATTGTAATCTTCGTTTAAGAATTATATATTTGATTCGATGAAGTATAAGTACTTATAGTGTGCTATTTCTTCTATGATACATCAAAGCAAATTTGGCATTGATTTCAATCGGAATGAAATCTTTTATTAAATAAAAAAGGAATTTTCCCTATCAAATACCTGAGAACTGATTCAAAAAGTAATTATTGTTGTTTTACGGATATTTTTGTATTTTTTATTTTCTTTATGGCCTTGAGAGACATATGGAGGTTGCTACAGTTTATTTAGAATATTATATATTTAAATAGTTTTGCAAATTTGTTTTTTAACGAAATTATAATTCCATTCCAGTGGTATTTTGTTTTTTTTTTTATCAGACAATACCCTGTTGGAACAGTCTTTATCCAAAGCGATATGCACTAGCTCAGTCTAGGTAGCGCGCATCCGCAGATGCAATGCGTTGACGACTGGGGCTTCTATATGGAGCGATAGAATAGAAGACTCTTACGTCTTCTGCGAATGAGGTTACTCGGTTGAATCATTTGGGTCTCTACCATTTTTACATTTTGTATTTCATATTCTCTAGCAGCCTCTTGAATGACTTTATTTGCTTCTTCACCAGCTTCTAGGTTTTCATAATCTAAAGATATCGATTTCGTATCATTATTTATTTCTATTTGATCTACTTCATCATCTTCTTCAGTAGTATAGACTTCTTCATAGGCAGACGGCTCATTGTTCATAATACGCATTAATTCTGCATAAAACTGCTTTAAGGTCTCATTGCCCAATGGCTTGTTGAAATCGTTATCCATATTTATCAGCTGGTAAAATGTACATTTAGAAATTTTAATAGCTACGATAAAAATAAAATTTACTTACTTATTTTGACAGTTTACGAAAAATGAAACAATATCACACTTACAATATTCTTTAAGGATTTCGACTAATTTTATTGCTCTGTGAATGTCAACTTTCGGAGGTAGTTTGTGAACGGAAACGTGACAGAGTGACCATATATAGAAAATGAAAGTTATGTCCAGGTTAAATGTTCATAATTAGCTTATGCCAACTCATTTATTTGGCAAGTTGGAATAGGAATTGCTTTGAATGCAAATTAAATATACTGGTTGGTAGATATTTTAAAGGAATTCATTAATTTGATTGTTTACATTTGAAATACTAACATTCGAAAGCAGTTTGTAAGCACAAAAAATCAAAGTACTATAGTAATTATAATATGCCGATTCAATTTGTGTTTTTAAGAGGCTCATGGACATTCACTATTATTGAAATAATTGAAAAAATTCTTACGACAGTAATTCAGGGTTGAGGGTTATTTCGGATTACTACTAAACCATTTTTTAAAAACTATATTTTTTTATATATTGATTCAAAACATCAATTAGACACAGTTATGAACTGTTTTAAGTTAAAAAGCTTCGCTTGAAACATAAGCTATTTGAACTGATTCAAATATTTATTATTGAAAGGCCCGAACTTAACCAAAACACTTATAGGCCCCATACACTTTGAGGCGCGATGCATGAGTCGGTTTGTTTGTACAATATTGGTGAAGTACATGTATATATTATACCTTATCGATTTGTCGTAAGGAGGAGTTAAAATTGAACATAGAGTGACCATTTGCATATACTTATTACTATTAAGAAATTTGGAATTCTGTTTGCCATGTGTTTCTTCTCATTTCTAACAAATTGTTATGCATTCATTTCTGACATATAATCATGAATGATGATCATAAGTATTATTATTTGAGTACATCAATCTTGACATACGTTTTGTGCTCCTTTGTAACTTAAAAATATGTATGACTTTTTGATTGATTTTACACTAAATGTATGTATGTATGTACGCTATATGAATTTCTTGATTGCTGCAAACGAAATAATGATGATTTCATTTTTAAAGTACAGTTGAGTTCTCGCTAAATAATTAATTTTTTGTTAGATTCGATCTGAGTTTTGTAATAAATCAAAGCAAAGAAAAATGCTTGTAAATATTCATCATCCTTATTATCAATAAGATGGGTATCAACATCATTCAACGCTTACGTTAAACATGCCATTAAGTGTTCTCTTACGTAATGCTGCTTTAACATCAATTAATTATTTAAAATATTTTCAAAGTCAAACCAACTATACATCAACATTCTTCTCATTTATTCCGATTACCATGTTCAATATGATTTTCGTGTATAGTTTGTTTGAGTTTTAAGGAAATAAAAGGAAAATATTTTAAATAATATTTCAAATATGCAACAAATGCAAACGTATCAAGAGACATTAACGTAATACAGAAGAGACACAGACAATATATAACGTAAGGCGTTGACGTAATGTCAATTACATATACAACATTCAAGACATTACGTCAAAAATATAAGAATTATTTACAAGCATTTTCATTAGACTTCAAAGTTTACCATTAAGATTTGCAATTTAAACATTAAATGAAAAAAAAATAAAAAAATAAAAATATACACACACACATTAACTGTACTTTGTTCATTACGCTAATACATGATAACGTTAACATGACGTATGTTATGTATGCATTTAATTTGTATGTACATACGTAGCATAGAACTTACTGTCGGTATGGTGGAGCTACTACTACTACTAGTCGTAGTTTGTACAACGATTGGCTTGTTCGGTATGTATTTCTTACGTATTTGTATTTTGAAGCAATAACAAATTACGTTTTACGACATATGTTACGACACATGTTACGTAACGTTGTTGTTGTTAGTTTGTTAGTTAGTTAGTTAGATAAAAAAGGGTAAAACAACATTAATTAGTTTAATAAGATAAAATATATTGACAAACCGTTTGTTTTTTTTGTTAATTAGAATAAGATTTTTAATATATATATTTTTTTTTTCATATTGTAATATAAAAAGTAATGTGCGTAAGACAAGGCATAAGACAGTTACATATATGTAAGTAGGCCACAAATACGTATAGGCATTACGACATTGACGTAAAGCATTGTGAGTGTGGTGGTACAGTACAGACAAATAGTAGATAAACATTGAGACATTTTTATTGTTGTAAGTTGTTTCGTTGTACAGTTTTGTTGTTATTATTTTTAATATTTTGAGCGTGTTTTGGAAAAGAGATAGATGGAGAGAGAAAGATAGATATTAAGATAGATAGAGAGAGAGACAGATAGAGACGGATAGAGATTTATAGCGAGAGAAGTGTACGCGATTTGTGTGCGAAAGAAATATTCATATGTTTGTAACATATCCTCGTATAGTTTGAAAAAAAAAAGTTGATAGATAGGCGGCAGCTATGAAATTTTTTTTTTTAATTATACTGAGTAAATGTGATGAATTAATTAATGTATATTATAAATAATTAGTTTAAATTATAAATAATAATGAAAACTATTGTAAACTACCCAAAAAAAAAGAAAATGGAATTATGTATTTTTTTTTTATTGATTGTCTTATGATTTACTAAGTATTAGATTTTTATTTTTAAGAAATTAGCTCTTTGTTTAAGAATATTATTATTATCTTTAAAAGCATTTGTAGCACTAAGTGGGAATTTCGAGTGCAACGTGTGTGCAACAGAGACAGACAGAGAGAAAGATAGAGAGAGAAAGCACTAAGTCTTTAATAAATAGTTTATTAATTAAGCTATTGGAGAGGAAGTCTTACACACGTTTTATTTTTTTGATTTATTTATTTTTCTCTTGCGGGAACTCAGGTGAGTGAGATTTAGTGCAATGGTGAATAGTGTAACTAGAATATAGGTGGGGGTGGGGTGTACTACTTATGTTTATTTTGGGTTGATTATGATAGTTTAAGAGTACAACTACATTTTAAAAGCTTTAGGTGAGAAATATTGTATGTGATAAAAATTTTACTATTTTAGTTAGCAGGATAGAGAGCATATAGAAAGATAGAATTGGAGAGTTAGAAATATAGATAGCTAGATAGATAGATAGATACATAGATATAGAAAGAGTTACAGTTGTTTATAGAGAAATTGGTTTTTAGTAAGTTGTAAAAGCTAATTACAGCGCATTATGTATATATCATATATGTAGGTATATATTTTTCAGTTGGAATGGCGCTTCGACTTGAAATATTGTTGTATATACTGTCTATATTGTAGTATCTTACTAGAGAAAGTATTGTATATAGTAAATGGAGAGAGAGAGAGAGAGAAAAATATCTATATGTATAATTAAGCTTTCCTTTATTATAAACAAGATGAGCAGCATTGGTCTTTTGGCGTAGGGAGGAGGAACTATGCTATGCTAGACTAGATTAGATTATTACGAGTTCCAAAGCAGTTTTTCGAAACATATAAATAAAAACCTATATTTTTTTAATGAAGAGATTATGTATTTTAAGAGATTCGGAAAAAATGTCTACATAAAAGAAAGAAAAAAAAAAATATTGTTTAGAAACGCTAGACGTTTTCTCTATTAAATAAGCTTTATTTTAGAAAATAGAACGAGATATAAGTTTATATAAGCAGAGATAGATAGAGATAGAGAAATATATATAGAGAGAGAGATAGAATGTTGGATAGAGAGAGAGAGAGAGAGAGTTTGTTAGAAGAGAAAGTAAGTAGAAGGAAATGTTTTAGAGTTCAGATTGTAGTTTGAAAGGGAATTAGAATTAGGCTGAGTTTATGATTAAAAGAAAATATCAGTATCATCCAATTCCATAGAAATTATATAAAATTTTATAATTTTGGATCATAAATTCAACCTAAAGTATTTTTAATCATAAATTTCTGTTTTGTGAGAAGGAGTTTGGAAAGTTTTCTTGTGTGTTTTCTTTTTTTCGGGTAATGTGGGTTGGGATTAAAGTTTTTGTATTGAAGGGGTTTCCTTTTATAATTTATTTATATATAAATTCTCTGCTGAAATGTATCTCATTATAATCTTTTTTAAAGAGAAACTCAGAGAGGATAGAAAGTCATAGAGAGAAGTAGAGAGAGAGAGAGAGAGAGAGAGAGGAATAGACTCTTTTTTAGGTTTTAGGTTTCTGTTTTCTTAATTTTTGATTTTATACTTAATATGGTTAATTTATACACGAAAAAAAAATATAAGAAATCAAAAGAAAAGAAAAGATTGTTTTTTTTTTTACTATAATTGGATTATTACCCATGACTCAGGTGGATAACGAGGAAATGGAGCTATTTCTTTAGTTGCTACATTACTAGGCAACTCAAGTCTTCCACCTAATTTTCGTAGCTTTCTTCTTCTCGCCACCCGAGATTTCGATCTTAGCATCAATGCGGCCTGCATCTTGTTTGTTGTACTTCTTCTTTTTTGTTGATGTAGAAAATTTAGAAGTTCTTCTTGTTGTTTTCTTTTATTCTTTTTGCTTTTGTTTTTTTAGTTGTTCTAATGTAACGTTAAGTTACGCTCTATTTTACGTTACGTTACGTTACGATTAATTTGTTAATGTTTTTCTGTTTTCTGTTTTCTGTATTTATATTCTTATTTTCTTATGTACTAATTGCAAGTACAACATTTTATTGGTTGTAGAATGTAGTATGTACTTTATTACGTAATTGCGTAACAAAGAATAAAAGAAGAGATATTGTGTCAGTGATGATGGAGAGAGAGTAGTAACACAGAGAGACAGATATAGAGAGAGAGAGAAAGTGAGTGAGAAAATTGGAGAGAGCACAGGTTCCGTTAGGAGCTTAAAAATCGTTCAACTAAAGCCGCGTTTTCAATTTTATTATCGTTAGTCGTCTTCTTTAATCTTCTCAATCGTTACGTAAGTCCGAATTTCGATTACGTTTTTAAGCTACTTTTTCCTTTTGTTTCTGTATTCGTTTGTTTTGTTTCTGTTATTATTTCTGTTTTTGTTGTCTGATTTTGTTTTAATACAAAATATAATAATTAAAATTGTAAAAAGTTTATTTTTGTTTTTTAAATTTGATTTTTGTTGATGTTTTCTAGTCTACTTTTTTTTTTTTAATTTTATAAAAATGTATGAAGAGTAGAAAAAGGCGTAAGTGTGTAAATATAAAAATTTATGTGTTTATAAGACGTAATAGAAGAGCGAGAATAGCGAGCGAATCAGAAAAATAGAGAACGTAAGAGAGGCTTTATCTGTTTTGTTGTTGTTATTGTTGATGAAGTCAAAAGAGCTGAAGAGAAGAAATGTAAAAAAGAGACAGCGAGCGAGCGATGACGTTGATTATCGATATTGAGCGCAGATGCCACTTATCCCGTTGCGTTGCGTTGCGTTGCTGTTACGTTAAAGCCTTTGCAGGTTTTCCAACGATGATGCTTTTGATTACGTTGGCACTTACGATGACGTCGAGTTGTACGTCGCTGTAGTTGTTGTTGTTGCTCTGCCTTTAGTTGACGTTGTTGTTGGTGTTTCACTTTTATTTGGTGATATCGTTGCAACGTCGTCGTCTCTTTAACGTGATAACGTAATACTTGCGCGCACGGACACGACAAACGACACATAAACGTCAATGTGTTAATGTTATGTATTTAACGTAAGCACGACGTAAGTACACGCACTCTTCAGTATTAGTTTTTATTATTATGTATATCAATTTGTATTTTTTTTTTAAATTTATTTATTTGTTATTTATTTTTATATATTAAAAATTAATGTTATGTGCTAAGATCGAGCTACGCACGTTTTGTTGCGTAGCACGCTTTCGTGTTCGTTGGCGATTTCATTTTCGTATGCTTACGTTGATTATACGCTATAAGCATTGACCCTTCAGTTTATGTACGTAGAAGGCTTTGCATTTGTTACGTTTTAGTTGATTTACACATTTTTATTTTTATTTTTAGAATTAGAATTTTTTAATTTTTGTAATTTATTTATTTGTGCTTTAATTTAATTTTTAATGTAGAAAAAATATTTGTAATAATTTTTTTATATGTTATTTTATATTTTTTGTTTTTTAAATTTATTATAATAAAAATTCAGTTTAATTGGCTTGTTACGTAATAGACGTAAGTGTATTTTGTTTATGAAGGCAATTTAATTTGTTAGTGGTTTTTTTTTCCTACTATTTAGTTATATAAAATAATTAACTAATGAAATTGAATAATTTATGCAATAATCACATTTGTGGCGTGTGTTTTCTTTAAAGTAGGAAAATCGTTGTTAAAATTAATTAATTATATATTTATTTACATATAATTAATTCATTGAATATATTTTTTAAAATGATTCGTTTTCTTTTTCAAAGTTTTTTATTTATTTTTATGTTATTTATTTATTTTATTTATATTCATTTTGTGTTGACTAAATATTTTTTTTTTTTTTGTAGTGAAGCACTTTATTTCTTAAATAATTAAGTTTTTTTTTTTGATTTTTTGTTCTATATCACATTAGTTGCTTATCTTAAAAATATGTTTGTAGTATATTATTATTATTATTAGAAGTTTTAACTGTCTTAAGTTATTTTAACACTTTGCCTAGAATATTGAAAATATTTTAGATCATTTTTGTTTTAATGGGGTTTAGTGCATTTCATAACCATTTGGGACTTTATTTTTTTTATCCGACAAATTCATTTTCAAATTCAAGATGAAATTGGTTTTGAGTTCTCATATTAATCATATGAAATATTTTTTATTCATCATTTATTAAAGTTGCAATTGAAAATTTTCATTACAATTTTCAATCAACAAAAATTTTTGCTTTATAAAGGAAATGAAAATTGTATTTGTTTAAAGCAACCACACATGCGTTAATGTTGTTGTAGTAAATCTCAAAATATTTCGATCTTTACTTGACATATTTGTACAAACATACAAGAATCTTATGAATATACTTAGTACTACTACTGGTATATAAGGCAAGCAAGAGTATTTATGGCAACCAAGTTGAATTGGTTCATGTGCATCTCATAATTCATAAAGGAACCATAAAAAAAAAAAAACAGAACTTATACCATTCATAATGGAATTACCAGAAACCTTTCAAAGAAAAACTCTCTCTTCAATTGCATACAGTTGGTGTATTCATATGCAAATGTCAAGCAATGTTTGGTTGAGTATGTTAGTATTAAAATACCAAAGCTTGCTTGGTTTGGCTTAGTTTAAAGGGCCGAAGTGTTTTCATATATATTTGCAATTCTTCTTCATATGAGTGAATTTGTAAAATAGAAAAAAGAAATGGAAAAGAGTAGAACTTTCAAAAAATCACAATACAAAAAAAAAAAGAAAGTTAAGAAATTTCAATAATTCAACATCACAAAGCGGAAAAAGTCACTCGTTGAACGATGCAGATGAAATTTTAATGAAATACAGATTCATACTACTAGAAGAGCGCAAAAAAAAGATTCATGGCCATAACCATAGACATAGTCAACACTACATCCACACACACGCACACACACACACACATACATACAATCATGTCATGTGCATCATCGTAAAAACATGGCGCAACATAAAACTTTCGTTGTTGCTGTTGCGTTCTTGGGTTGCGTTGTTGTGTAGTCTCCTAAAAGATTGCTACATTTTTGCAATTAAACCAAGCTGCGTGTCGACAACAACCAGTACTCCACTGACTACCCTACACTACACTGCAACACACCCCAATGACTTCACTCGACTAGACTCAGCTGCTTGACTCGGCTCAGTGAAAGTCGAGTTGATTCGACATGGCTTTGCTGCTTGGCTCGGAAGGACGATTTGCCACGATTCGAGATAACTGTCTTGCGCTTACTACACTTGCACTACACATGTTGCAGTATTCATGCTTCAATATCGTTTTGCCTTGCCTCGCCCTTCGTTCTCGTACGAATATATTACAATGTCATGCTGACAGCATAAGCGCATAAAATGTATGTAAATGATTTTTTTGGCAACGCCAATTCACCATCAACATCAACATCAACATCCACAACATCAAAGCAAACCAACAAACCCAACCCAGTCCATGCTCCCTCCATTCAACACCTTCCTTTTATTCTCATCAGCATGTGGTGATAAATTTTATTTATATTTGAAAATTTTGCAACTCATTCATTTCCTTGCATTTAATATTTTAATTGTTTTTAAAATGTTTCTTATTTTTATTTTATTATACTTGTATTTTAACGCCCATCAAAGATTTGTTAATCGTTGTAACCATTAAATGATTTATAATATTGTTAAAGACATAAACACATATGTGTAATTAATTTTGGATATTAGGAACTGAACATATAATGGAAATAAATAATTGTATGATGTTTTATGTATCATCCCTGATCAGCTTCTCATTGAGTTCCATTCGACCTTTTAGACATTCTGTCTCAGTATTGATCTGTACATTTTCTGTATTAGATCCCTTAGATTTTCAAGTAGAAATAAAAAAACATGGTATAATGCATGTGTTTTTTAATAGGAATAGAACTTTAAGTACTGTATATACTTCCTTATATGTGCACCATTGGCACCACCACATTTACTCAGAGACGTCGTACAGTGCATAATAAGAAAGCTATTATTCTAAAGCGTCGTATCAAAGAAGACCTAAATATGTCGATTCGGCATCGTGCTCAACAATTCGAGATGTGCCCATCCCCTCTAGGGGGGCTATCTGAAGTCTCTGGTCTCCGCGGATAAGCTACAAATGATTGCCGCCTTGGAAGACAACATTCGCTACGTTATCACTGATATGCGGCTCCATTTCTGCAAAAAGTGATCGAAAACTTGACTTCCCGATTGGACTTCCTCCGGTCATATGATGGAAATCATATTCATATAAAAATGGTAAAGAAACATCTTTTGAATGAGTTTTGAAGCCAAACTCATGGCATTTGGCACCATTAATCTGTATTTTAACTCAATTAAAAGTTTTATATCACTTTACGATTAAAACGACACGCATACTTCTTCCAAGCATCGCATTGGATTTTGCTATAGTTTTCAGTCTTTATATAAAACAATTAAGCAAAGACAAAGACTGTGAAAGTTAAAATGAAACACCAGAAATTTGATGAGTGGGTGGAATATAATATTGCCGGAATTACATTCATCAACCGGTCCGCAGAGTAGAAGGATTTATTGTGTAATAAACATAATCATATTGAAATTAAATTTCATCATCATTTTGATTTTCATTCGAATTGCAGAAAAAGCTATAAACTCTACTATGTGTTTATTCGCTAATACTTTATGAGGATATGATGATGGCCATTTTAGCCTTCACCTTTCCACATGACCCAAGAATTAATGCGCAATCGTCACGATTATAATAGATGAAAAGAAAAAACAAAAAAAATCAGGAAAAAGAAATAAAATATTGTGGCTTTTGCTATATAAAATACTTATAATTTCTCAACTTTGTAAGTATTTCACATTCTGCAAAGTCAACTTTCACATTTCCGAATGGCAACATCCAATTTCATATCCTACCTACCCTATTCAGCCTACATAAGTCAAGGCAAAATATTGTAGGCGCACACAAGTTGAAAAACTATTTGCACATAGTGGCCGCAAATCAATAATGAGTATTACAACGGGTCAAAGGTTAAATAAATTTACATACACTAGTATGGAGAATAGTTACAAACAAACGTGAAGTGATTGAAGAAGGTAAATCACAAATGTCAACTGGAAAAAAAGATTGAAGCCAAAGACTCTGACATAGACACATTTGTAAACACATAAATAAATGAATGAGTGAATGAATATAACTGAATATGGATGTGTGTGAGTGTGTGTTTGTACAATTGTTAAGTAAAATGGCCGCATAAAATGACGGAATATTTGTGTTGCGCATATCCGTAGTAAAGTCATTGAGTCTAAGGCCTCCATAGAAAGGTGTGACATTTACAAAGTGCATAGCTCAGTGAAAGGCTCGGTGCTGAAGAAGATAAAACAATCGACTCTTATTGAAGTATTGTAAATAAGAAAGAAAATAGCGACCGTGCTGAGCTGACATAAAAACGGAAATAGTTAATTAATGTTAAATGTAAAAGAAAAAAGACAAAAGGAAAAAAGGAAAAATGTCTCATGTAGCAAGTAGCAAGCCAAGTGAGTATGTACTTGGGTGTTCTTATTGTATTTTTGCCTTTGATTTTGTTACTATCCGTTTTCCTACCCGCTTCCAAAGTTTTACAAACTTGTCCAGTGTTGCCACCTTGTTTTTGTCGTTGTAATATTGTCTGTTTTGGGGCGTGTAATTAAAGTTGGCGCACCGAATTTGCATATGTCTGCATATAATGTAAAAGTTTTTTGGTTGAACTGTGCGAATAATGCCAACTGTGCACAGTTTGAATGTTGAAAGTTAAATGAAGAATGCAACTTGGTCGTAATGAAATGAAAGGGCTATTGTGGGTAGAATGGATTATCATGTAAACTATGCTGTTAAAGTCAAATAAACAATGGTTAAGGAAACGCCGCATAAGAAGATAACAACACACATTTTGAACAAGGTGATTATTTCGCTACTCCTCAACGGATACAAGTATTGTAATTTCCTATTAATACTCGTTGATTAGACTTGACTATCTAAATTTATTGATTATTGTGTTAAAAATTTAAATTTGTGAATTAGAATGTGGTTAACCGTAATCTGTTATGTTAATTGCTTTAAATAATGTATGATTTATACACATTCAGTTATTTGTGGGTTGGTCGTTGACTAATTTTTCACGAATTCAGAAAGGCAGAATTAATGAAGCTATTTTTATTACGCATACGCAACATTGCATGTTGCACAAATTAATTTATAAAAATAAGAATAATAGTAATAAATTAAGTAAGTTGAGTTAACATTATATAATGTTCATAATATTGAGTATAGAAGGCAATTCTTCCTCATTTTAATGTGATTATCATCAAGCAAATTTACGCCATAAAAATGTCAGACAATTGAGTTTTTGTGGCGAAGAGTAATTTGTGTCTTTTTAAATGCTTTTTTATTGTCAACGCGAAGCGATTTCCACACAATTTTCCCCATAAAAGATACACATGCTACTATTGTGTATGTACTCAACCCAATGTATAGCAACCCAATGCACAAGAGACAGCTAGCTGTGCATGACTGTCTGTCTTTCTGTCTGCCGGTCTGTCTGTCAGTGGGGTCCTTTAGAGTATTTACTTAGTATATGTCGTAAAAACATGTGAGTAAAACTGAAACCAAATAAATGTCACAGCACAGCACAGACGGAAGAAGTAACATAGTGATCAACAGAGAGAGAGAGTAAACATTGGAAAGATAAATTGTTAAAATTTTTGTATAAAAATAATCGAAAATGAATTTAAATGTGTTTTGCATTGGCCATAAAAATTAATTTATATGCATAATTTTGTATTGTTACTGTCTCACACACATTCGAATGAAGCAATGTGTCGTCCTCATATATACAAATTTTGATATCTTAATAATAGGTAATAATAATAATAAAGAAATATTTTTCCGAGTGGAAGGAAATGTTTATTAATATAACAGAAAATAAATACTATTGATAATTCCAACATAAAAGTGTGCAATATAAATCAGTTTGTAAATGATTTACATTTTAGTTTTTTAAACCAATTTAAGGTACAAAATTACGCATCAACAAAACAAAAAACAAAAACATCGATGGAAACAAAAAATATCACGTAAAATCACTCAAAATTTATTGACGCAAATTCTAAAATGTAACATATCCTTATAGTCGCAGGCTTTTGCAGAATTCTAAAGCCCGTATATAAAATACAAATAAATAATCTTAATCTTAGTCCTAAATGGAGATCTAATTTGGACGAGAACCAACAGGAATTGCGGACATATCTTCGAAGAAACGTCAACTCTAGAAGTAGAAGTAGTTCCAATCAATGCCACAATGATGAGATAATTAGTTCTCACTCTTCCCTTATCTAATATTAAATGCAATGGGAACATGAACCTCTTTGATCAAAATTGATTGAGGCTATTTCAATTAGCTTTTAACGAATAAAACTGACAAGAAATCTGGCTTAGCTTAGCTTCAAAAAGTCTTTCTGAGTAAATTTATGATACAATTAAATTAAAAGTAGTACAAAATACAGTACTTTAGAGTGAATAACTAATTAAAATTGTATCTTTTTATGACAATCTTTTAAAACCATTTAAGTTCCACTCATATCAATATTCAGTCAATTTCTATCAACTTTTAATGTATCGAACTGAATGAACAAGTAAAGGAAACTTTAAAATGGATTAGCTCTAACTTATTTTAATAGTAAGCAACAAAAAAAAAATGTTACCAAATTTTTCTTTTTGTGTTGACTTAAATTAAAAACTCGTTTGCCCTGGAAAGTATGTAACATATTTTCGTGAAGACCCTCAAATTCATGCATTGCAATGTCATTCGAAATTGCACGAGCTTTTTTTTGTGAAAGAAATTAATTAAAAATCAGTAAAAGATATACACACATGTATGTCCCTCAAAACAAAAACACAATCAGTTGTCATGCCCACACACACACAAATATACTCATGGGCTCTCCAACATGTTTTACTAGCAAAGTAGTAAGTGCGAGTGTATCACATCGCAAATCAAATTCAATTTTATTTTCTTTTTCATTTTATTTTTGACTCATACAAATACAAATGTTGTAGTGCTATTGATTGTTTTTCATTTTTGAGTATATCTGTGTATCTGTATGTGCCTGTTTGAGTGTGTGAATGTGAATGTGAATATATGCGTGTGAAACTGTCATTTCCATACATTTACAAAAGTAACAAATTTAATTTCAAAATGTATGACAACACTTCCGTTTCAATTGCACTTGAATTCATTGAGAAGCATAGAAGAGAATAAGACGGAGGAGGCTTACACATCTATCTTTCAATGTATCTGCGTATCTGTGGGTCCTTTTTGTATATGTATTCATTGATTGGCAATTAATTGACACTTTATGTGAGATGGCAAACAAAAAAACCAAAAGAAACTTGTGAAGTTGGCAGGCAGAAAAAGAAATCAGTTAGCAACCATTGAATGTTGAACTGAATAATGACAATGACTAACATAGACACTAAAAAGAACATAAAATTCGGAAAGATGTGACTGGCAGAATAATACTCTGCCTAGGCGGCGAAACGAGCCCATAAAGCAACAACTGTCCTAGAGTTTTTGGCAGCCAAAGGCGACAGTTTAAATAATTATTGAGGTTGTACGTTGGTGACAAGTAAAGGCATCAGAAGAGAAAATATCGCTTTTGGCATGAGAAAAATAATTGAAATTTGTTTGTTTGATGATTTGGACAAGATAGAGTACTTATGAGTTTGAAGTATGAGTTATTGAATGTGAAAGAAAGTTTAATGAAAGTTAAGCTTTCATTTTTTAAGTTGTTTTTCTTTTTCTATAACTTTGTTTTTAAATGAGATACAAATATACTTACAATATATACAGAAAAGCTTTGGGAGTCTTTTTAAGAAATGTTGCTTTGACTATATATTCAACTTTTGGGATTAATAAGGAGTTTGAGTAAACATAGAATTCTAAGATGACTTATTAGAGCAATTATTTCCAACCCATATGCTGTGGGTTTCTTTATTGTGCAGTGAGAATCTTGTTCTAAAATGCTTAAGGGTTTGAAAACTGATTGTCAATTAAATACAGAGTCTATAAATGATTACTATTATTATTATAATTAGTTTCCATAATTTGAAAAAAAAAAAAAATCAACTATTTCCATTTCTCATTCCATTTTTATTTTGATACTTTTAAAGTTTTTTTTTGTTGAATATTTATTATTTTCCACTTGTCAAGTCATTTTCTATATATGTTACATATTTATGATTCTGTGTTTCTTGTTTTTTTCAAAAGCCGCGGTATTTATCAGACTTAATAAACTGCTTTGCTTGATGATCGCAAAAGGACTGTCTACTCTTTCTTCTGTTTGCTTTACTTATACTATAATAATAAGAATACAAAAAATATACATATTCTACTACAATACCATGGCTAATAATAATGTTTAAGCCATTTTTGCGTAAACCATATTTACAGAATCCTACATATGAAAAGAATATCGAATCGATCGGTCTCATATTTTTCCAATTTCACACTTGAGAAATAACTAAGTATTTATGAAAAGAATATGGATATGTTCAGATGTAATTATCTTTAACAAAAATTAATCACGAATGCTGATTTTCTTTTTTACATTTTGAACGGTAATATTATTGAAAGTTAGTTCATGACTCTTTTAATACTGACAATCTTTAAGACAGTAGATGTAGGACATTGATAAATTCTCCTTCTAGTCTTCTAATAATGTCAATCTCTGGGATTTAAAGAACATTGCAACTGGTTACTCGGTGAAAGTCTTTGCACAAACTACAATATTTCTTATATCTTTACAAGACCGTTTTAAAGCCTCAAGACTTGCATTGCCCAGATGACATTAAAAAAAAAGATAAGCAGTACAAACTTAGAGGTTTAAGAGAGAAGACCACTATTGATGAATTAATTTAATTTTCCAAATATACAAAATAAATTCCTAAGCCATTAGTTAAGCATATCTATTACCCTTAATTTTATTCTCCTGCATTTTCTTATATTATTGTACTTTTTTTTAGGAAAGGAAGTTTATTAATGAATATTTTTTCTTTTCGCTCTTATTTTGTGGTATTTGGTATAGAATCGTGCGGAAGTTAATCTTTGGCATAATAAGATTAATTGATAAGAGTGAATACTTCCCATTAATGGTAGAGGCAGTTCCTTTACAAAAACCAGCAAAACATCATTTTGAAGAGGGTTTTTTCAGTACTTAAACTTCTTTACAACTTTGACTTTTCACAACTTTATAATTCGATTAAATTTGATAAAACAATTAATACAACAATTTCAGAATTTTCACCAATTCAATACCCAAAACAAAAAAAAAAAAAGATTTTTCATTATGGCAAGTTCTCAATATTCCCTTTTGTGAAATCGAAGTTAATATCTTGTTTCATTTTATTATATGTATTTTGTTTAATTTTGTTTCTTACTTTTTGCTATTCTACTTCATAACTAATTTACAAAATGCCAGCCATTGTCGTTGTTATGGTTGAGTTTTTCTACTATGTATTTTATTCGCTTTTAATTTTCTCGCTCTTCTGAGCTTATAATAATTTTCTCCATCTGTTTATTCTGTATTTTCTTGCTCATTTACTTACAAAAAAAAGAAGAAGTTTGAAAAAAGAATGAAAATGGCTGCCGTGTGGGCGCCACTGTTGGACGTTGGTCGCTCTATCTATCTATGGCTGGATGTCTGACAAAAGAAATATTGTACTATTGTATATATACTAAATATATGTAGTAAGGATATTTATATAATATAATAAATTTCGTGATTGTTATAAAGACTTTCCAAGTTTTTTTCTATACTTTGTATTGTGTTTTTTCTCTTCTTCTTCTTCACTTTGTTTTGCCTTCCTGTTCTGTTTCTTTGCATCTTTTCGTACTATAATATTTTTTTCTGTTTATACATTTCCGTTGCAAAAGTGACTGATTTCAGTTTTATGTTTTAGTTTTGTGTAGAGTTTGTTTTTTTTTGTCAAGTTCTGTTAGACCAAGTTAAATTAGTTAGTTTGGTCTGGAATACATTTTTCATTACTCATGAGTTTTATATATATATTTTTTTTTTGTTGTTGATGTGAGAAAAGAGGAAGTTAAGTGAAAGTTATATAACTGAATTTAATCAGTTAATTAGAAAAGATTGTTTGAATTTCTAAATGTAACTGAAATAGTATTTAAATTGTGCCAAAGAAAAAAGTTTCATTGATTTAGTTTAGAAACTATTTTGATTCGTTTAAAAAATTTATTTGGGTTGTAGTATTTCATTAATTCACTATATCCGAAGCCTACAATATTCGCACAACTCTACATTATTTCATATTACTCACCATTAACCTACGCATTTTCAACTTTATTGTAAAATCTATGTTGCTCTATGACTGCAAGTCTTGCTGTCTGAGAACCTTAATAAATTTGTTGGACATACACTATTTCAATTAATAATTGCTTGAGTACTTAGTAAAATAAGCTACTAATAGATATCATCATCAGACGTAGACAAAAAGGTCCCAACAATATTTGCCAAGCAGCTCTTTGTTGGGTCCACTAAAGTTCGAGAAACTGCATACTTAATAGCAATGCATGATAAAAATCCACAAACACCAACAGCAGATCTTAGTAAAATACAGATCTTATCGACTTTGGCTTCACAGAGAATATTTCTAGAATCCTTATAACAGCAGTTACACAATATGAATTACCATATCATCAGAACATACTTTCGTTGATTTTGAATTACTCGATAACTTTATAGTTGTCTTTCACACTATGGACTTATATCAAATAAAACATATTAGCTGCATTAAAAATAATATAGATATAAGTCTCTCTACATCTGCACTCTCCTCCAAAAGTGATATTCACAAATCACTCAATATCATTAGTTGCAGCTCTCAGCGCATGAAATTGTTGCATGCAACTAAGGTAGAAACTCCTTTCTCAAAAAGGAAATCGAAGAATGACAATTAAGAAACAAAATGGCAAAAATGCAGTTCTTCCGCTGCTTAACAATGTTAAAGCACTTAAAATTGTGCATTTCAATGCACAAATGCGGTGTATTGTAAATCTATCACCTACAAATATCACTGTGTACCAAAAACTCCTCGCTTATTAGAGTCCGAACACGTTCAGATGAGCAGGAGACCAAAGTATTTGCCGATCATTTGGAACTTGTCTTTTAATCAAATTTATATACAAACATCCAAGTAAAACATCATTCAAAATGAGCTCAAGTGAAATTAAAACAATTATAAAAACTCAGCAGAACTGCTAAATTCGCTCGTTGCTTATTTAGAAGCCCTTAGTTTAAACAAATCCCTTCTTCAATCTTGCAGGAAGTGTGCATAAGTGTTAGTATGTAAGAGTTGAAACCTTATTGATAGTCCCATTTATGAAGCCGAGAACATTTTAAACGCCGTCCGCTTACGGAAGTGCCGATCTCATCTGAAGATGAGAATCCTTTGACGCCGAATAATTTTCTTATGGGCTGTCCAAACTCCACGCAGACTCCGCAACCGCCTAATGACAAGTTGTGCTTTAACAAACAGTGGCGTATCGCTCAAGCCTTGAAGGATCGCTTCTGGAAGAGTTCAATATTTTTTATTTACCTCACATTCTAACTCATACTCTCTTTAAAATATTGCATACGATACTTTCTATATTCATACACAATTACAATAAAATCATTATAACACACACATTTACACATACTCGTACTCACTCTTCGGATCTAATGAGGCTTTTAACAAATTATGATAACCTCAAATACAACTGAAAAAAAACAACTACAAATATTGTAGATGATGTTGGTTGGGTTTTTTTTTTTGGTCACCTTGAGCCTAAATAATGCAATACACTTTTATGACACACTTTTTCATTTTACACAACATTTGGCAACCAAAAGCATTATCCACCAATATTAGAAGAGACTCTCAATGGAAATCTTTTGCACCCACATTAAGCATTGGCAACGTTTGCCAATTTTTGAGGTTATCTAAAAAAATACACGTAAAGAAGGTATAACTTCCTGCCTAAAGTCTTCTTTTGGTGCTTTGTTTATTTTCCTTTTTTTTTTTTAAACTATGTTTTTGAACTGATTTTGTGAGCATAAAGTTATCTGATGCTGAGTAGTTATTGATGTTGTTGTTGGCTTGGGAAGTAGTTACTAGTAGGTTTATGTTTAGAATCGCCAAGACTAGGAAGAGATAAATATGTAGATAGAAACAAAACTTTGTAATGTTTGTTGATGATTTTACCATTTCCATTCTCAATTTTTTCAGTTTCAGTTTTCACTCATGCAAGTCCAAGTTTTAGTTGGATTTTGTTTTTGTTGATGGTTCTACTTTTAAAAACTGACACCAACCGCCTTGTAAACACACCCCAAAAATACTCATAAACTGTAGCTGCAACAATTGACATTTGATTTCGTCGAAATCGTTGCTTGTACTGGTTTTTATCTTTCTTCGAATTTCTTCTGTTCCGCCCTACAATTTCCCTTGAACAACCTTGTTTTAACCATTTAAAGTTTACCCATAAGTTACTCTTTGCTCTTCACAACACTTCACTTCAGTTTAGTCCAGTTTAGTTCCAGTTCAGTTTAGTTGAGTGAAGTTCGATTCGGTTTGCTTTGTTTGCTTTTCTGTATGCCTGCTGATATGCTATACTATTATGTTTTTTTGCTTTTGTTTTTTTGGAATACTTCTTGTTGCTTATTTATAGACACACTCAGTAGTTTACCTAGTTCACTCGATACGAATTCAATGAATTGACATTTTATACAAAATTCTTGTTTGTTTTCAGTTTCTGTTGTTGGATGCATGCATGGAGATCAAATTCTTTAGGTTTATTTGTAAATTTTCTGTTGTCTGCTTTTTAGGGTTTGTGGCTTTTCAAAAACTACAAAGCTATAGACAATGAAAACTTTATCGCACAGTTCACGGTTCAAACTTATTACAGATTATTTGACTTCTATGCACAAAAGCAAAAGTTTCTTTTCGTATAGCTTATCGTAAATATTGTCTATTTAAAGACTTCTTCGAAGCAAAATTTGACGGAATTGTAGACTTAAAAGAAATACATACACACACATAGAAGTATAAAAATATGGTAAACATTACGAATACAAAACATAAGCATGCATTTAACTTACGATATATTACATAGTTACGACATTATACGATAATTTGAAATCGTATTATCTTATACGATATTACTTAGGATAAATGCTTAGAAAAATCGACACCAAACCTTGAATAAAACAAACAAACATTACCTCAATATGCTCGCACATGCATATGCCCTCCTCACAATAGGCGCACAACTGCCACTTGCGTCCATTCGGAAGCCCCTTGAAGACCAATTGTGGTTCCTCGGTAAGCAGCGGTTCATATTGCTGCTGCTGATTGAATTGCAACTCCCGCAATTGCCGCTTAATGCCAGCGCCGCCGCCGCTCGCTTCGCCATGCTCAAAGGCATCACTGCGTCTCATGCGGTAGACGCTACATTTGCGTTCCAATGGACTAGAAGGCGGTTGCATCGGAGATTCATCATCATCATAGCTATCACCCGCTGTGAGCGGTTGTTTCTCGGCAGCACCTTCGGGTAGATCTTCGGTAGGACGCAACTTCGCCACATGACCGGGCGATGCCATGGGGGTGGCCGGCGTTACAATGATCGCATCGTGAAGTGGTACCATTATAGCGGCAATGTCAGCCGACTCAAATTCAGCTGCTGCCGAAGTGGATGTTGTCGTCGTTGCTGCGGTGGGTGGCGTCGTTACGGATGGTGTCGTTTTAACGCCGACCGCACCCGATGGCGTCGTCGGCGGTGTCGGTTCCATTTGCGAGACCAACGGCAATGTGGCGGTCGCTGATTTAGGCAAATGCGCTTGTTGGAAACTTGTGCTGCTGCTGCCTGAATGACGATGCACCAGTTTAGGTGATACTCGTCCATGCGATGCAGCAAATTGCTGATAATGCGACATCGGTGCCGCATGATGATGATGATGAGGAGCGGCGGCAGCGCCATGCGAGTGCGCATGATGTGCATGGTGGGCTTGGGCTCCAGCGGCATGGTGCGAGTGATGCATGTGCGCATGTGAATGCATACGCATGTGCAAAACCGATTGCGTGTCGCCCTCGTCAATTGGCAGTAATAGCTTCGATTGCGTCGTATAGGTGGCGCTGAGTTTCCGGCCTTGCGGCGTTGGGGCGCGTAAGTAGTTGGTCGGCAGCTGATGGAACTGGCGCGATTGACGCGTTGGCGTGGAAGCGCCATGTTCAGCGGCGATGGCAGCAGCTGCCGCTTTCGGTGGATGTAATTTCGCTTGTAGTTGTTGGGTCTTCTTTTGTTGACGTTGTCGTTGGCGTGCCTGGCGCGAAGCCAATGAGGCACCACCGGCGGCAGCATACATTGTGATCTTTTTAAATGACTAAAGATGTGAGTATATATGTAAATATATATATATATATATATATGTATGTATGTGTGTGTGAGTGTGTGTACCTTAGTGTAAAGGAGTAAAATAGAACCTTAAAACTAAATTGAAAATGATTTCTGTGTCAATGTTAATTATTTTTCCTCTCTTCTTTTTGTTTTGGGGATTTTGTAAAAAAATTATCAAAAAAGTGATTTACAAATTTGTTTTTCTTGTTCTTGTTGTTGTTGTTGTTGTTGTTGTTGTGTAAAGCGTGTAAAATTAATTTTCATAAAAAAAGTGTAGCAAAAATTTGTTTTCTTTTACACACTTCCCTGTAAATATATAAATATATTTTATTTTATATTAATAAATTTATTTTTTAATTTCCTAAATTTGATTCTTTTTTCTTTGTAGCAAAGCAGCTTGTTTGACAAAATGATTGTACTTTTTGTTGTGTTTTGTGTCTTGTATTCAAAATAAACAAAGAAAAAAAAAATAAAAAAAAAAAATATATATATATTTTTATATAAAAAAAGTGTGATTTTGTAAATAAAATCGAAACAAATAAATATGAATTCAAATTGAATTTGAAACCATGGAAACCAATTCTAATTTCAATAATTTTGAAACAATTATTACTTTTTTTATTTAATTATTTTTAACCTTTGGTTTTTTCATCTAAACAATTAAGTTTTTTTTTTTCTTTTTGAATCAATTTGTTCAATTTTTAAGTTAACAATTTTTGTGATTATTAAAACAAAAACTTAAACATGTTTCATCATTTTGTTTAGTTTTTATATATAAAAAAATTGTTTTGTTTTTAAAAAATTCTGAAAAATATATGCTGCTCCTCTTGGTTTTGTGATTATAAAAATATCTTTTAATTTAATTTTCCTCTGATATTTTTTCAGTGTTTTTAAAAAATATTTTTAAATGTTTATACTTTTAATATTTTATTTTTTTGTTTTCTGAATTGAATTGTTTTATTTTGAATGTTTACACGGAGTATATTGTCGGTTTTACTGCTCGTCTTTCGTTTTTGCTGTCTACTTTATTTTTAATGAATATATGTATATATAAATATGTATTTATTATATATAGAATATTCAGCTAACTAAAATGTTTTGCACACATACAAAAAGCTCTTAGTATCTAACATTTCTTGTTACAATTTCTCTCATTAATGTGATTTTTAACATATTTTTATAAATGTATTTATTCATTTAGACACATAAAAATTTGTTTACTTAAGAATTATGTAACACAGAAGCACATGGATTTATATTCTTTTCTCATATATATATATATATTTTGATAAAATAATATATCTATATATATATAACTATAAATATATTTAATTTTTTATACGAATTACAATCAACTATAAAACATTCCACATACTTTTATTTTATTAATTTTGTTAATATTTTTTTAATTTTTAATATTTTATTTAACATGTAAAGTTTTACTATTTATTTTCTATTCATTTTATTTATTTTTATTAATTCTATTATTATTATTACAATATCTTTTGTATTTATTTATGTATCTATTTTATTTATTTTCGTTTTTATTTAATTTTATTCATTTGTTGATTCTGTTGATTAGTTAATCTTTTTTTAATTTATTCATGTAATTATTTCTTTTATTTATTTTGTATTTTCGTGTTTTATTTATTCATCTAAAATTAAATTTGTTTATTTAGTTCCTTATTTATTTGTTTAATCAATAAATTTGTATTATTTTTTTCATATGTAAATTTATGTTATTTATTTATGATTTAGTTTGTTGATTCAATTTTTTATTTATTTATTCAATTATTTATTTATTTGCCATTATGAGATTTTAATTATTTTATTTTTATTTATTTTATTTAATTATTTTTTTTTTTTTTACATTTTTGAATAGAATTTTTTAATTGATTTCTTTTATAAAATTATCCAATATTTTTAAAATAAATTTTGTTGTATTTTTCAACATTTTCTGTTTTTCTATTTTGAAAATATTTATTTTCAAAGTTTATTTTCTTATCTCTTTAGCAAGATCAATTTTTAATTTTAATTTAAATCTAAACAAATTTTTGCTCACTTTTTTACATTTATGAATTTTTTTTGTTTTTAAATAAACTTAAGTTTTTCTATTTTTATTTTACAATTTTTCTTTTTAATAAATAATTAACTAAATTTTCGTTTATTTAAATTTTATGCAAAACAGACGGATTTTCTTTAAGGAACGCGTTGTATGCATTTTTCTTTCTTATTTATTTTTCTATATGATAAGTTAAGACTTAGAACTAGTTGAAGCTGTGAAAACGTTAAAAATAGAAAAAAAAAGATAAAACTAATAAAATATCATTTAAATAAAAAAGAGAGAAGAAAAATATTGCAAAGTTCATTCGGTGTGATTCTAGGAATATTTAGAAATTTTCTTAATTACAATCAAAGTTTCAGAAAGAAGTTTATATCAAATTTTGCTCAAATGCAAAGCAGATTTAAATTTTTCACAAAAAAACAAAAAAAAAAACTTTTTTCATATCCCAAAAAGATTTCATTTTTAATAGTAAACTTTTATCTCAAAGTAGACTACACAAAAATCAATAAAACACTATGGAGATGTAAAAATTGTACTTGTATAAATGTGTGTCTGATACCCTTCTTTCAAAGTTGAAATAATATTAACACTTTGCCTTTATATTTTTAAGATTTGAAGAAAAGACCATTTATATACTTATAAATATTTATTATTATTAATTCAAGAGCACCAAGTTAAAATATGTAAATTCAAGTAGCCATTGGCTTTAGTCAGGTAAGAGAAGCCTGGGACGTTTGGGACTAATAAAGCATTTAAAAATATTGTTAAAAAAAAATAGCTTCCCGTGTTGATTGTAATGTGTAACACCCTTTTATGTGTGTTATATATGGAAACTAGGGTATCCTGCCCGACGTCGTACGGCCAATCGGATTCCTTAAACTTCACTTTCAGTAGAACGCAAGTGGATTGGGCCATACCTACAGTTGCGGTTTCGCACCATCGCTATTAATAAGTTGAATTGCAATTCTGGTATTTCATTTTTGCTTCCCGCTGCACTTTAATTTGGCTAAATGGATAGTCAGTCACATTAATAATTCCAGTGACTTACCAAATCCACAACAATGCACAGCTCCCTGGTCTTGCCTTAAGTGTTATTGTATTATTGAGTCCTTTAATTTATTCAAAACTAACTGTAGTACATTGCGCAGAATCAGACAAATCAAATGCAGTATTTGATCCACCAATTTCTCGACAACAGCGTCACATATCGAATCCAAAAGTACTCTGTTATGTTCAAGGCTAAAACCAACCATGCACGCATTCACAAAATGTCATTGCAATCAGATGAACGAACGGTATAGCCGCGCATAAGACTCAATATGAACACACATAAGAGAAGTTCAGTGACATACACACTCACAGAAGAATTATATATATAAAGATTGTGAATCTCAATCATTCTCAGATCCCCTTGAACACACACAAAAAATTTCATCAAAATCGGTCCAGTCGTTTAAGAGAAGTTCAGTGACATACACACTCACAGAAGAATTATATATATAAAGATATACTTCAGAGTTCTCTGATTATTGAAAGAAGTAGAGTAGAAGTATACAGACTTCACTTAAAAGTCATGGTTGCGTTTATTTTACATTTCCGTAAACATAAGCCGATCAATTAAGTACAATATTTAATACAGCCACCATTTCAACTTTTGGGTCTTATTCAGTTTTTGATTGGAAAACTTTTGCATCGCTTAAGATATTTTAAAGAAACTTCATCAAATGAAACACCAATTAACATACCCAAAATATCTAAGAATTTCGAGAAAAATATATGTACGATAAGTCTTGTTTGGCCAATGTTAATGTATTGTTTAAAGTTTTTTTTTTGTTGTTCACTGTTGTCCATTGTGTTTGTATTACAGAATGGAATGAAAAAATCTCAATAAAATTAAGTTGTATAATAACCAACAAGAAGGGACTTAAATTTTATGCTAGAGTTGGGCACAGCTGCATTGAAATACGTGTATTCTACTACTTATACCATAAACAAGTCTCTTTCTCTTATCGCATATTTATTTGCCTTTTCCTTTTCACTATGCATTGCGTTGATTTCATTTTACAATATTTTTTTTATTTATTTTTTTTTATTTTTATGTTAAAATGGTTTCATACAACAAACGAGTGAACATGCAATTGTGTCGTAAACACGCGAAAAAAAGCAAACAAATTTTAAAAATTCTGAAGGCGACTTTAACCTTTGGAAAATAAATAAATATACTCTTAAATTCTGTTACAAAAAGATTTTGTTGTTTCCTTGTTTTTGCATATTTAAAAAGAAATTTACATAAAAAAAAAAAACAAAACATGCCTTTCTCAGTCATTTGTAGCGAAGACCAGTTGCCAGAAATAATGAAATAATTTGTAATACCACAAAGTAAGTTGTTCACACTCTTTTGACTTCATATGAACGAGTAAAAGGCAACTACTTAAATATTTACTGCAGTCAGTGATTCTGTCAGCCAGTCAGTGAGTCAGCTATGTAGCCTACCTTTTGTTAATTAGCCTTGAGTATTGTATATAGTGTAGCACAAAAGGTATGAAGATACATAAAGTATGAGGTGGGGAACTCATAAAAAGAGTGCAAAAATGTTTCAGTTTCTTTACACATAAACTTTGTTTATATACACGTACTTGCGTAGTATGTTAAGCTAAAATAATATCTGAAGTGTTTTACGACTGAAAGCCAGTGAACTAAGTAAATCCCAAAAAACCAAGCCTCAAAAAAATATCGTTCACGCACGCAAGGTTTATTAGGCAACTTTAACTCAATTCAACTGAACTGAAATTAACGCGAAGTTGAGCTCGACAGTCAAAACACGCCTATAAAGCTTTACTAATGATGTTCATGACTGTGACGACTAACAAATTGTCACTGCCGATAATGATGATGATGTTGGAAATAATGATGTTGACGATGATGAAAAAATAACGACACGCGCTATATATTCATAGTCTAGCCAAAAGGCGAATTGTTTTCTCCCCAACACATGAATGTAAATACTAACATTCATTCATATACTCATTTTTGTATTTGTTTTTTGTGACTGCGTTTAGTTTTTTTTACTTGAGGTCCTTTCATTTTTATTTTTTTTCTTTTTTTTTTGAATTTTGTGTTTATAGTTTTCTTTTTTCTTTGTGTTTTTTGTGTTGCTTTCATCATATTTATAGGGTACCGCAACGCATTTTAAGGTGCAGTCTTGCGCAAAAAGGAACTTAGGTATGAAAAAATAGTTAGCAGCTAACTAAGTGTGCTGCTGTTATACTATATTCAATAGTACAAAAAATATAGAGTGTGTGTGTGTGTGTGTTACTTTTCTTTTTTATTCTTGCTTTAGTATTTGTTAATAGCAGTAGAACTGAAATAAAATGGCGACTAACGGCAACGGAAATGTGAAAGGCAGTAAACGGAAATTAAATAATGGTGAAATATGTTTAGCGTGCGGTGTTTTTGTACTTGATTTCGAGATAAACGAACAAATGCAGGCACTTGACTATTGTAAGAACTCAAATTTTAATACAAATTGTTATTTTTTATGATTTATAAAATTAGTAATTCTTTTTCTGTATTTTAATTAATGTATGCATTAAGCATACTCGAGCAATTTTAGTTTAAAAGTCTTCTGACAAGAATAAGGAATTTTGATTAGTTTGTTTGGAGATGATAGAGTGATACAAGAAAAAAAAAAATAAGGGAATAATAATATAAACAATATAAAATAATAGTTCATTAAAGAAAGTGTATATATGTTTAAGTGGTGGATATTAGGGGGGCCAATCGTGACAAACAAACACATTATGGCGTTGGTGGGCCGCTCGGTGCAGTCTGCACCGAATCGTATAACAATAATCTGCCTAAATCACTTTCATAAATTTTATGTATGAAACCAGCGTATCTGACCCATCTTCGCACCGGTTGTATCCCGAACATAGTCCGTTTTTTTCGTTAATGATTGTTTTTCACTTTAACTTTGAGTTGGTTCGAATACTTTCGAAAATAAAGTGTTTGAACGTACCATCGAACAATGATGAATGTCTCGCCGCATGACTCTGTTGTTCATTGGCTCTCTCTCAGATAGTACGATCTACTCATCGTAGTCTAACGGTAACGGTAATCTAACACTTATTATATCTTATCATAAATAAACATATTGTTAAATAAATAAAACATAAAACCGTTTTAAATGTTTTATTCAAATGTGCAATTATCTAAACTATTTTAGTAAAGGTAACTAAATTTCTGAATTGATTTCGAAAAAAGTTGGCAATAAAGTAAATTCATTTTGTCGTCGATACATATGATGGATGCTGAGAAAGGGGCGGCTGGTACTTACTACATGGTCTGGGGCCTAGTGTGGCCAAGACAGCTAATCCGCATCTGGATGTAAGAATATCATCTGGATGTAAGAATACCTCAAACAGATGTTGTTTGAAAGAACAGATCAGATAAGAAAAGGAAATTTTGTAAAAATCTAAACGATATATTGCTCATTTTATTGCAAATAAAATAATCAGAAAACATATCAGAAATTTAGAAGTGAGATCAATGAAATATTGCACATTTTTTCCCTAAAAAAATCGTAGGGCAGAAAGGGTAACAAAACTGATCGCTCATCTTAAGATTCTGAGCAAGATCTTGTAGTAGAAGGCATGTAAAAAATAATAAAAGTATTATTAGTAGCTTGTGTACTAGTTAGTAGTACTTTATAATATAAGTAAATAGTTTTATCAAGCGATATATCTATATACAACAATAAGTCAAAATGTATCGCCCCATGGTTCAAACAAAACTGTGGGACTGTCGTGTAGTTTTCGTGAGAAGAAAAATGTAAATATTTTCATAATCGGGGTTGTTACAGAAAACACTTCCACCTCAATTCCACTAGCTTTGCGATTTTTGGTGCCACAGAAAACTCTTTCAGTAGATTTCGAATTCTCCTGCGTTTGGTTTGTATAATTGGTTATTTTCTCCCATAAGAACATTGTTTTAAATAAAACCATTGCTACGAATCTGCAACACCAATCGAACAAGGGGATGCAAACTCGTTTTAAATGTAATGTTGAAATTTTTGGTGTTGTAGTACATTTAAGTAATGAAACTAATAACAACGCTGTTACGTTTAAAATATTTATTAATCACATATTTATTGTGAATTTTAAGTAAAAGTGAATTAACAATTTGTGTCAAGTTGGCATGTTAACCAACAGCAAAAGAGGAATGTGAACGCCAAGTTGGAAAAGAAGAAGAAAAATTGTTGACTTAGAAATGCCAGGTAAAAATAAACGACAAAATGTTAAAAAAAATTAACAAATTTTTGTTTATTGTACAATATATTTTTAGACATGGATGAAGGCACTCCCCCCAAAAAGAGATTGAGTAGAAGTAATCGCTTTGCTTCCCAGCAACCGACTGCTGCACTTGTCAAACAAACGACGTCATCCTTGAAGGACATAGCACAAGAGCTGAACAAAGTAAAGGCAAATGGCGCAGCTCTCACAGATGCACTTGTTGCCACTACTGTTCTGATGAACAAGCAGTTGAAAGAGCAGCAACGCCATAATGCCGTCCTCGAAAAACTATTAGAAAATAAAACAAAAAAAGAATAAATAATTTTCTTAATATAACTTCTTTGAATATATTATTATTGAACACTTATTATTGAATTCTAGTGCTGTAAAGAAGAAGCGGTTTCGTTTCGAATATAAGCAGCTGTTTGCTGCTAAGTATTGTTGACCTCTTCATCTTCGTTATCATTATTAATATCGGCCGGAGTCTCGCATGAAAAGTTTCTTTCATTACGATTACGACATACATATGTATATCGTGCAAAGCACAGCAAATATTAAGCGCACACCATTCGATTGAGCTACGGACCCGTAGGGTTCGAGCTTGATCGTCAGCGAATGCAGACGTGTTTAAATTCGCGCTTGTGTCTTATCAGTTAAAAGTATCGTACATACGGACAAAAACAAAAAATTAACGATTGAAGTGAACAATATTACAATTGCAATGCAATCAACTGACAACAATGTGAAACCAAATAGAAAAATAAAATATAATAACTCGAATGATCAAGACATGCACAAAAAAAAATAATAGTTACTATGCAATTTTCGAAGGACTCGAGGGGTGCGACGTTGAAGTGCTCAAGAATTTTGAAGAATGCAGTCACTGCTGCAGCCGTCACTTCTGGACAAGATAATAGCAAAAAACTCTCCAGAGCTGGAACAAAAAACTTGTTATAGGCGCATGTTTAATAGACCTACAAAAAGCTTTCAATAGTGTATGGATTAAAGGACTAATTCTGAAACTAATTAAATATAAATTTCCCTTACACTCTTCAATTCTGATACATAATACGATCTCTAATAAAACGTTTTTAACTTTTCATAACAACACAGCTAGTAGTAAAGAGTTCGTCATTGAAAATGGCTTACAACAGGGAACTGTGAATTCGTCGGCTTTATTTTTCTTTACATTCTCAATCTGCTAGAGAATATTGAAAATATAATAGCTTTTGCTTATGATATAATCATTTACGCACCAGGCAGAATAATCCAAAATATCAATACAAATTTACAAAATGATTACAATAAAGTAGAAGACTACATAAAACAATGGAAAGGAAACTTAATATAAATGTCAATTAATGCTAAACTATATTGTTTGTTATGGGGGGTCGACCCCAGTAAATAAATGCAACTACGATATTAGGAAAAAAATTTCGAATAATATCTGAAACTTCTAACGGCTGTTACAAGCTCAGCCAAGTATCTAGGAGTCCATCTTGACACATTCTTATACTTCAATAAGCATTTATAAAGGAACAGCTAGTTAAGGCAAGAAAGGCATTTTTTTGCAATCAAAAACTGTTTTATATTCGCTACATAAATAAACGTGTCAAGATAGTAATGTATTAATCTCTCATTAGACCAATAATAACTTATGCATGTAATATCTGGTTTAATATATCGTACTCTTACATGGAGCGGATAAGAAAATTTCAGAGAAAGTGCTTAAGAGCATGTACATCTCTTCACAGATCAAGCTATAGCAACTACAATAAATTTATTTCGAATCAAAAACTTTATTATGCGGCCAATATTAATAGAATCGATAACTTCATAATTAAGCTAATCCGTCAACATATAATTCACTGCATGGATTGATCAGAAAATAATTTAATTATGGGGCCATATTATGAAAGAGACGAATATCTAAATGAAACCCTACGAACAGGCTTCGTTCCCCCAGAAGCTTTCCTGCTTTTGGTTAAAAGAGGTTCAATCAAAAGCCCAACCGGTGTTTTACCACCTACATAGACGGGCCACTATCAAAGCAGTAGTTTCAGACCTAATGCAACAACAAAACTAGAGATTTAATAAAAGCATACCGTTCAAGGATTCAAAAATTGAAAACAGTCGATTCTGGTTTCTGTTTGAATAGCTGTATTTCCCTTCCCTCGCCCACTCACCCTTCAGTCCTACCACAACCTTTTATAATCTTTTATCTTATTGTATATGGCTAGTAAAGTAATGTTTTTGCTTTATTTTTCGTTACAATCAAGTATGTAAAAGTACATATCATGTGTACGTGCTAACCTGCCTGTAAAAAGACTCAAGAACACGGTGCCAAGCACATGGATTGAAAAACGTCAATCAACGTCCCCTTGGATATATATCCGCAGGTACCAAATTAGAGTCATATTCATTTTGGTAAATATGACTCCCTCCTTGGTGGGGAGCGAGGCCCATCTTAAACCTCTGCTGCTGTCTGGATCACAGCACCCGGTAGTAAAACGCTACTCCACGTCGAGTTATACTCTACCCGCATTTGGGTATTAAACCATAGCCACCACGATACTCTCACAAGGGGGCCGTACCCGCTGGCCAGGACGGAACAAGTTCCGTGGGCTCCTGACCACCCGTGGTACCAGAAATTAGCCTCTGGTCAGACTTCGTACCCAAGGTACTACCAATTCGAACTCCAAAAAGTCCATGGGTTGATTGCCCAAGTTGTTTTCATTCATGTAGTAGCCAAGAAATCCAATTTATAGTGGATAACCTGGATCACAAATTATAAATGAAAATAATGTTTCCTCCAGGAATATGAGTTGTATACATCAAAACTATAAAACTCAGAAGAATTTCCCGGAGGGGGAGAGCTAAACTTACATATTAATATAAAGATTTCTATTCTGTTGATTTATCTTTCAACTAATAATCCATTTAATTGAATTTCTAAGCGTTTGAATTCTCACGCCAATAGGTAAAATTGAACTAAAATAACTAAGCATACAGCTGAAAATATTACAAAATGTTAATGATGATAATTGTTTGTAGGGTTTTGGAGGACGAAAACTGATAAGCCTTTATCAAAAAATTAAGAGCCTTATATGTTTAATGTGATTAATCTTTTTCAACTGGACTATGGTGACTACTATCAATGGGAGAGCTTCACTTGAGTACGAGATACGATTGTTTATACAAGGATTGTAATGATTCCGATTTTAAACGTTTTTTGAATTCAATCGGATAATGTTAAGTGATTTATTTCTTGGTAAACAATCAACATATGTAGACAATTTTCTTTCGAATTACTTCAAGTAAAAGTCGTAAGCAAATAAGGTGACAAATTTAAATGTATTAGAGATCAAAATGTATCATTTTATTATTAAATTAAGAGTAGCAGATTGAAGCTAACTTTATACAAATACTTCCAATAAAACACTAAATTATAATACTTAGTTAGGACACAACTCTAAAAACATGTTCCTTTATATTCATTTATTTCTCTAGTTAACAAACTCGATATTGTTTTCTTTCTAGATTTTTATGTACAATATTTTTCATAATAAAATTCCTAATAACTTGTCTAGTTACATCAAGTCAACAAATTTCTTTAAATGTAGAAACTGAAAAAGGCTTAACTAAACCTAACAAACCATACTTCTTAATGGTAATTTATTATGCACACATACACACACATAAAATCCTCTCTGTGACAGTCACACACAGATTCTTCACATACAAGTAAAAGATTTGTTTATTCAACATTTTTCCTTTTTTTTTTTTTTGTTGCACTTTGATTTCTTAAACAATTTGTCGAATGCTCTTCTGCATCTTTCATGGCTTTCGTGTCATTCTTTTTTGTATTTTGTTTGTCTGTCATTTTCTGTTCAACAAATGCTTTATACAAACTTTTTTCATATGAAAAAACTCTTCATGTTAGCATGTATCTATCTGATTGTGTGTGTGTCTGCTTGCAATTTGTTGCTGTTGCGTTTCATGGTAAGCAAAAAAAAAAAAAATAATAAAAAAGAAATTTATAACACCATTATGCAGATACACATACATACTCGTAGATGTTTATGTTCACACTCTCATCACGCTCACTTACACATTTTTCGCTTATTTTTTTTTGCATTTGTGTCAGTGATGAATTTATTTGCAATATCGTGTGTTTGTTGAAAAGTTACAAGGAAAAAAGTAAAGAGAAAAAACTTGTTAGATAACAAATATGTGCAGACATGTTTTAAATATCAACGAAAAGAAATAAGCTACTACGAGTATAAGATATTCAATGCATTTACTGTACGTTCGAGTATGTGTGTGTCCTTGATTTCAAATAGAACTTGTTTAGTCTTGAGTAATGTCAAATGTTTTGGAAAATACTTGTATATTTAAAATGTCAAACAATTGTAATGTTTAAGTGTTTGGTTTAATAATAATAAAGATATTTTTTTGTTCGATTTCATTAAATAAAATTTATTTAGTTATTATTTATAGCCATTTATCTTAATATACTTGACTCAGTTAGCCACACAACTTCAACAAATTTGTCTCACATCAATTCCTTTTTTAAGTAACTTTAAATTTGATTTTTACTATTATAAATTATCAAGATTTCTTTTGAAAACACTACTTGCTGTTGATGTTTGCTAATGATGTTTCTGCAATCATTAACAAATGAGTAAAATATTTCACAGCAATGTCATGGACTATCAAAAGCATGATAAAAAAGTTTATTAAAAGACCATCAAATTATATAATCCAAACACAGTTATGGTAAAGATTTTCTTTGGGTAACCCTTAAGAAGGTTCTTTGAATGCCACAGATTCCCAATGTTAGCAAACTAGAAGGATAAAATGAGCATTTGCTGTCTTAGCAATGTCCTACAATTTCCAACTTAAAGTAATGAATAAAAAACAATAAAACACTTAGAAAATAGAGTCATTAAAATTAGTCAAAGATTATGAAATGAAATATTTCCATTATTTTCGATATTCATAGGGCAAGTACTAGTAGTCTAGCGCGTCTGATCACATCGATTTTGAATGCGTTAGAAAATATCTTTCATCTTTATGTCAGTGTCAAGCACTAGCACAACTGTAAAATTAGATCTGAAAAACATGATAAAGCATAACAAGACATAAAATTGATCAGGTTATGTGATACCTGAACTCTTTTATTTAAAAATCACCTAAACAGTCATAGACGTCAAATTATCATTTAGTTCTAAAGAATTTATCAAACATATTTGCAGTCTATGCCTTGTTCAAGTTTACTAGGATGGACGCTTTTAATATATTGTAAATTTATTGTATATACGATAGAAAATAATTGAAATTTCTTTCATATTTTTTTTAAGTGAATCTTTATAAATATCATAAAACTTTCTTTAAAATTGAATATTTAGTCTTTTTGTATATTGTCTCTTTTGTATATTGTATATATTCAATTTGATATATATTGACTAGTTCGCAAAATTGAATTCTATCACCTTCGATTGTATTATATAACCCAAATAATCTGTAACTTGCAATGGCTTGTCATTTCTAATCTTTGATATGCCATAAAGGTATTACATACTACAATTTTCTTCGTTTTTTGTAACCTAGCACAAGCTTAGTAGTTTTCTTCTTCTACTACTTGACTTTTCGTTTTTACATTGAATATTTTTTCATGCTCACTTTCCACTCTTGTCGTTTTCTTTCTCTAACAATCTTCTCTATTTTTTTTTTTATTGCAAAAATCAGAAATATAGTATAATATTTATAAAAATATAATCCACACTCACGTTTGGCGACATTTGGCGCCTTGAGAATACTTTAGACACACTAGTATTCTAGATACACTTGAAAAAGAGATTCTCTTCTTGTGTCGCCATCGCTTCGCTAAACTTCAAGTCGCATAACTTTATGACGCATGCATGCATGATATGGATAAAGATGATGATGATGATGATGATGATGATGATGACGATGATGTTATGTATTATGTCTGTCATCGAAAATTTTCACCCTCAATTACATTCATACAAGTATCTTCTACGATGATAAAGATAAATTTTGATCTAAAAAAAAAGTACACATCATTTATGCACGCTCAGCACAACTAACAATAAATAGAAAAGAAAAAATATAAATAATTTATTGATTGATTCTTTTTTTATTTTTGTATTTAGCTGATGGTGCTTTGTTGCTGTTGCTGTTGCTGTTCCTGTTGTTATTGTCTGACTTCTGCTCATATTTGCAATAAAAACATATCAATTCGATTCGATGGAATAAGTTTTGACTAGAACTACCTTCTTTAAAGTTGTTTTTTCTCTTTCATTTTACTACCAGTATGTAGTCTATGTCTGCTATTTTTGGCATTTAGATTTCTTATATAATGATGATAAAAGCAAGTGAACCATGGAGCCATTTGATGGTGGGTGGTGTATGGGTGTGCGCTGGAACTACTCAGTTTGCTTACTATGCTTGTATGCTTGTGTATCTAACCCAATTTTTTTGATTTGATATCAAACCGAAAAATATGGAAATGCCTGCGATGCAAACAAACACACAGCACTTACACTATATGGATTCTATCATGCATTCATTCATTCCTTCAAATACAACTTTCATAACACGTGCACTGATGTCTACTTCCGTTTCCGTTCTATACTCATGTGCAAAATGAAAGACTCTGACAATGTTGGTGAAGAGAAGGAAAAATATGAATTGAAAGGCATAAAAAGTGCAGTTTGCTGGTATTTTTTCTTTTTTTTTTATATGCAAACTTCAATCATTCTGTCTGAAACATATGCACAAACAAAAAGTTGTTCCTTCAATCTGTCAGGTAGAATACACAGATACAAAAAAACCTTATACATTTCATCTCATATTTTTAATATTTAATTTGTAATTAAAGTATACAAAATGTAATGAAAGAATGGTTTTACCAAAATCAAAATACTCTTGTTGTTCAGTCAATGAAATGTTTGTTTTTAAATTATGCAAAATGTTTAAATCAAAAAAAGTAACAATGCTCATAGTTAAGCGTCCTAATTGATATGTCAAGAATAATATGTATAGTATAATATTTTTTGAAGCATTTTTTTTTTTTGTTGTGTTTTTTTTTTTTTGCTTTGACGATACTTAGTTTGTGTTATTGTGTGAAGTGCACTTGAAGAATTATAACAGTTTTAATATACATATTTAATATATATTTAATTTATTTTACTTCACATGTGCACACACACAATTTGTTTTTGCGTTAGCCTTATAACACACTTTTAGTTGCTGTAAAAAGAGGAAATTTTAAAGTATACTTTTAGTTGCTGGTGAAAAGTTTTACAAGTGTGCATTCACTTGAGTTGAGGCAAGGCTTGCTGGGCTGAGCTGAGCTGAGCTGAGCTGAGTTGAGCTGGGCTGGGCTGGGCTGGGCTGGTCTAGGCTAGCTGGATTGCTGCCTGCCACATTTAAACAAGAAACCACTTAAAGCTGTGCTCAACAGTGCGTATGCGTAATGGTACAAGTATAAATACCAAAACGATTTATAGACCAGATATCACAAACAAAAGCCTACAAAAATCACAAGCACATCAGATAGTAGTATGTATTTACATGTAATATTATCCATAATAGTAATGCGACACTTAACTGACGCTTAATTAGCAATAAAAACCAGCAAAATACTATAAATAAGCCAAATTAAAATCTCAACCAAGAAACAGCTTAGTATATGTGTGTTTTTGTGCCTATAAACAGCCACGTGCCTAGCACGATTATGTAGCAAACCAAACTAAATAAATAAATTCAAGAGAGAAAAGACAAGCTAAAATAAATTTAAATTTTAATTTCAATCTCAATTTGACAGAAACAACATTCAGCATTCTGTCGGATATTCATACCCCAAAGTAAAGGGGCGACAACACAAACACACACACACACACACACAAAATCCGCTGAGCTTATATCAACCATTTTGTGGTCTGTCATTTGGCAAGCGTCGCATTTCCGTTGCTGCCATATACGCACGCTTCTGACTTTGGTTACTATTGTGTTGTACATGACTATAAAATGGATACATGACTCGTAAATGAATATAATGTTGTATATGTGTGTTTGTGTGTATACAGATCGTACTCAAGGGAATTTTGTACTCTGTGCGATTTATAAATTCATATGTTATGAATGAATCAAAAGCAGAAGGCATATGGGACACTGTTCTGTTATATTTTTTTTTTACCTGAGTATACTTAACTCCTTCGTGTATGCCAAAGAGAAACTACCTGCATTTCTTGAATTATGCCACCCACATGTAAATTACAGCACGTTTACAGTTGTTAATTTATTACTATATATAGTTTATATACTTGATGAATTTGAGTAAGGATTTGTGTTAAAATGAGTGAAAATGTCACATGTTGAGTTGAGTTTCTTCCTTCATATGTGTTCATTTATGTTTAATTACCTGAATATATGAGTGAATATTTAAAATGACTTCAAATACTGAACTCAAGTGACTCAAGACATTGTCATCATTCATAACAATCCAATGCACGCAAGTATATATACACATATAGTATGAATATAGTATTTTTATTGTTACTTAGTCTGTAGTTTATTTAAAGTTTACAACTTTTGCAGAAAGAAAAATAAAAGACAAAATTTTATTGTTTACATTATTGATTTTTGTTGGTTACTTGTTCTTCTTGTTCTTTTACCTTCTTTTCAATTCATAAAATATGAAGAAAACAAAAATATCTATGAATTACTGTAATCGATATCTTGATAGACCGAATAGGAAAGAGAAACACAAACTAAGAAATTAACTACAATTTAAATTGTATATGATAGATTCATTAGATTCAACAATTATATTATTTTAATTGCAATGCTTTTATTTTTATTGAAGATTTTAATATATTTAATTTTAATGTAAACAGTTTAGTTACCAATTACAATCAGATGATATATCATTCCTATTACAAATTGATTTGGGTTAATAGACTTTGAAGATTTAATGTTATTTTATGGAACAATTAATAAAGAAATTTGAATTGTATTAAATTGAATTTGAATTGTATTAAATTGAATTTAAATTGTATTAAATTGTAGTTTATTTCTATACGAGTCAATTAATATAATCTAATAATAGAAATCCCTTAGTTTAAGTAGAATGCAAAATTGTAGGCCTTAAAGAGTATGAATCTCATTTGAAGGTGTGATTTATTTGATAATTCATATATCAGGATCTAATGACTGTTTTAACAGGTGAAAAAGGAAGACTCTATATGAAAATTTCAGCTTTGCATATAGCAGACAAAGAGATAGATAGATAGGCAGATGGATTAATATGTAGACATTCAGTTGTGTGTGATATTTGAATAGAAAATAGCTTGGCAGAAAATACAAATAAATCAATAGGATAAGTAGTGAACATCAATCAAAATACTTTTCTGTTTTTAACTACAAAATCTACAATATGTTTATTTTAATTCAAGTACACAACATTATTTCCCAAATTTTGATGCAATTTACTCGTACATAGATTAATATTATATTTATAAATACGGTGCATTCAATATTTGCTTTTTTTTTGGAGCGGCCATGGCACCACTGAGCACAGCAAATATAGCAACTATAATAAAAATAAATACATACATATATGTATAGTATAAATAATAATAATATTGAAATTAATATTAATTTTTATTTACCAATAACAATGAAGTAAGTTTTCATTTCTAATGCACTTCGATTTGACTTTGAATTCTATTATTATAATAAATCTGACTTTTATATAGATTTCTGAGGCATTTCACTAATACGGAACAAATTTTAAATATTTAAATATGTCTTATAGAATTTAAATTGAAACAAATTTCTAATTGTATTATATTAATATTATTTAATATTATTCGCTTCTGGGAATTTCTAGAGTTTTAAACAAAGAATGTAGATTTGATATTTTTAAGAATATGAAAAAGATAATCATAATTTACTTTCGAGCAGAATAAACTAAGTCCAAGCTGACTAGAATTGTAAAAGAAAGTTAAATTAATTTCATAAAAAGAGTTTCTTTTCTTAAAAACTGTATAGAATATTTCAGCTTGAAAACAGACAGGCAGTCAAATTCAAGGACAAATATATGTTAGTAGGTATGCTTTAAAGGCTTGAACAGAATAATGAAGCTGAGTGTGATGCTCAAGCGCAAAAAAAAAAAGTGAACAGAATGAGAAGTTTAGCCCCAGTAGGGCTGTCAATCCTTGGCAAATAAAAAAACCTTGCTTAATGAATTAAAAATGGACATACTTTTAATTTTAATTTTCTTAATAAGTTGAAGAGACACAGATGGTATAAAGCCTAGTGAATTCAAACTACTTTGACTTTTAGGCTTCAGCTTCAGATTCAGCTTCAACTTTATCATTCTGTTCCAGCTTTAAGTTGTGTCCCAGATTCAAATAAAAAGACTATGCCATCAGGATCATAGGATACTTAAAAACGTGAATATCAAACTAAATTCCCTTAAAGGACTATTTAATTATCTCTTCAATACTTCGTTGCATATTTATCTATAATATAATATTCAATTTATGTTGTTGTTTTGGAGCTGCCATAGATTTTTTTTAATAATCTTAAAATATAATTAAAATTTTAATATAAATCCGAGTACTGTATTAATTTTATGCTTCTCTCACTTTACGAGTACTAAGTTATCTTCTTAACTAAATAATCCATGGTACTCTTATCGTTTTCTATTAATTCAATTTCTATCTTATATAAGAGAAATCATGTTGTAATTGTCATTATTGATTTTGTTTGTTTCTTTTTTGTTAATGCAAAATTTACTTTCTAAATGAATTAAATGCTAAAAGGTCAAACACGTGCTAAGAGACAATATTCCAATTCAATAAAGAGGAAAAGCACGAATTGAAAGAGAAATGATTAAAAAACCAAAGACAAATATATATTTGACTCTAGCGAAGGAGTTACACATTAACATTGAACAAGAAATTTTTTATTAGAAATATTTACTTGTTTTTCAGTCGCATTTTCATCAATCTCTCTACATATATATTTTCATATTTCAATAATCATTTACCATAAGTATGAATTTTTAAATATATGCTAAATATATTTAAATATTGAAATGGTAAAATGAAAAAGGAACTTATAGTTGTGGGATTTTAAAAACTGAAATAAATGTCTTGATTAAATCAAACAGAAGATTAACCAAGCCTTTATGGGAAAAGATTACAATTCAAAGTTTTGGTTTATATACTGAATATATATATTTGGAATAATATATGTATATTTGGTAGCATCGTAGTATTTTAAGAAATTACTTTTGTCTTACATAAAAAAAATGTTTAAAAAAAATCAAATATTCGGGTTATTTCATAATAGTAAGAACCATTTTCTATTTCAATTAAACTTTTTGATTAAAAAATAGTCTTTTGAGAATTTTTGCAGGTAATTTTAGTAGTCAACAGACTTTAACAAAGCAAAGCAATCTTCATTTCATTGATTTAAGTAACTTCAATCATTCAATTATCTTAGTGGGGATTATTAATGTATTACAATGCATTTTAATTAAAATCAATAAGAATTCAAATGCATTAAAACCAAGTTTTGAATGAAATAACAAAAAGAGAGCAGCAAGAGACATTCATCAAGTAAATGGTCACCGGACAATGATGACAGCTTGGCAGAAAATACAAACATATCAATATGATAAGTAGTGAACATCAATCAAAATACTTTTCTGCTTTCAAATACTGTTTCTACAATATGTTTATTTTAATTCAAGTACACAATATTATTTCCCATATTTTGGTGCAATAAACTCGTAGATTTCTGAAGCATTTCAAATAGATTTCAATCTACTAATACGGAACAAATTTAAAAAATTTAAATATATCTTATAGAATTTAAATTGAAACAAATTTGTAATTGTATTAATATTATTTAATATTATTCGCTTCTGGGAATTTCTAGAGTTTTAAACAAAGAATGTAGATTTGATATTTTTAAGAATATGAAAAAGATAATCATAATTTACTTTCGAGCAGAATAAACTAAGTGTAAGCTGACTAGAATTGTAAAAGAAAATTAAATTAATTTCATAAATAGAGTTTCTTTTCTCAAAAACTTTATAGAATACAAACATATGTAAGCAGGTAAACTTTAAAGTCTTGAACAGAATGATGAAGCTGAGTGTGCAGCTCAAGCCAAAAACAAAGTGAACAGAATGCGAAGTTCACCCCCAGTTACAAACAAAAGTCCTTTAAAGGAATATTTAATTATCACTTTTTTTTATTAGATATATTTACTTGTTTTTTAAAGTCGCTCTATTTAAAATTATGTCCTTTTCTTTAACAATGCATTACAATAAAAATCAATAAGAATTTAAATGCATTAAAACCATTTTTTCAATGAAACAACAAAAATTGAGCAGCAAAAGATATCCATCAAGTAAATGGTCAACGGACTATGATATGATTTGAGTTTGAGTGCCAACAAATGTTTCTCATAGACCTTCTCGGTTTAATTGAGATATTGATCACATTGATTAAGCCTAATGTCATATTTTGCAAAGCGTCTTATGATTGTGAAAAGCATCATCTATTTTTGGAATTCATTTTGTTATTAACTTACATGTTGCTTTATATCAAATACACAGTTTGAAGTTTACTGATATGAAACTCTAAATTTGTAATATTATAAGAAATTATGAAATGTGTGGAGAAAAATTTTAATTGAAATGATTTAAATAAAAAAATTCCTAGGGTTTTCTTATATTTAAAATTAATTAATAAACAATAATTAAAATACGTAAATTAAACATTTTTGAAGTTCATAGAGACTTAATCTAAATGAGTCATTACGTTACTAAAGTATTGTATGTTCAGAAAAATTGGTTGATTTCATATTAATGGCACTCATATTGATGCCTTAAGTAATTGTGATTTTAATCTACTTAAAAAAAAAAAAGAATATTAAGTTATGAGACAAAACAATATCCATGCCAACTGTAAGTGTAATTCGTCCTTGGTTGAAGAAAATAATATTGTACAATACAAAAGCAGTAACTTTCTTCACTTGTTTATAATGCGAACCATTCTACGACTGAGTATCTATATAATAAATAACAATAAAAATCGCACAAACGCCATTAATGTCTTATTCAGCCATGTATCTGTCCCTATATATGTTTGTATATCTATCCAACTATCTACCAATCTAAGTACCAATTATTTCTAGCGACGACTTTTTTATAGACAAACACAAAAGCAGTAGTACACATAAGTTCATTACGTTTAATGTCTCACTACACATACTCACATTCACACAGATGCAAAAACGCCATTGCTGTTAGTATAGAAAAAACTGTATCTATGTATCTGCTGTGCTGCATTAAAGCACAGTTTGCTATACACCACTGACTCTGATTATTAGCCAAAGAGTGCGCGCCACTTCAACTGACATTAGATTACTAAAGCTTCATGTCATAAATTACTGTGAAGGAAAAACGGTTTTGTGGCAATAGCAACAACTTTCACATTGCTGGCAAACTATAGAACAAAACAAAACACAACAGAATAGTGAAATGGTGGCAAGAGATGCAGCTGTGAAAACACAACAGCAACGATGACTTCAGAGTTAGACTACACAAGTAGCGACGACTACCATTTGGAATTGGAATGGCTAAGAAGAATTGGTTGCCATTGTACTAGAGAGTACCTTCGTATGCTTAGCTACGAGTATATATGTAAGTATTTGCTTGTGTATCTATCTATGTATGATGGTGGTAAAACACGAAGGACTTCATACCTGTGAGTATGCATATGCGTTATAATTTGGCCATTTTAAGGCAAAGCGATTTTAAATGGCAACTCTGGGGCATGCAGCCTACTTTCCATCCATGTGCTGCGGATAACATTTTCATTTGAAGCCCATTTATTGGTCACCTGTGTTGGCTGCTTGAATTCAAATTAATGTCATATGATCTTAATGTCAACTTCTATAATGAAACCAATTTCAGTTCCATTGAGAAATTTTACTTCAGTTTAAATAACAAAGTATATTTGCTTTATTATTTGTCTTGGAAATTTAATATGTATTCAGTTTATGAACAAATACTCGTGTTTCTTTAACTTGTTGATGTGTTACGCCTTCACTATTGTCATTAACATTAACATCATTATTATCATCATGGTTGTCGGCCGTAACTAGGTTTATTGTTTGTATCTGTCACACGAATTGCGTTTGTCAACTGAATTGTACTTGTATCTCACTTTGTATTTGTTTAGTCGTTTGTATGTCGAAGCATTATTATGAACAATAAATGTTAACGTACATATTCCCTTCCCTTTCCATCCATACACTTCCATTTCAATTCAATTGGTTTTGCTTTGTCTATTGCTTTGTTTTTTTCCCCTCCATTGTTTCTACGTATCTCTATATTTAGTTTGTACGTAGTTTTGTGTACCGTTCTACATGTTATTTATTCAACAAGTTTCGATTTATTTGTCTTTGCCTCAAGATATTATAGACACGAATCTCATTCAAATAGCATTGTATCTGAAGCATATCGTCCTTATTCATTGAATCGCATGAAAACGCATTTACTTGTTTTATGAACTAAAACAGTTTTTCTGCAAAACTTTCAACGGAAACGGAAATTGAATTGCATAGAAACAATATCTGTGTGTTTTTGTATGTGTGTTATATGTTCGCATTGAAACTTAAATTAGATTAGAGCAACAGAGTAAAGGGAAGTCTAAAAACATTGAATAAAAACATTGGGGAAAATTATTTAAAAAAAAAAAAGTGGTATATACTCGTGTGTACATTTATTTATGTTACTCAAATATTTTCTAATTTTTAACCAAGTTACATAATGAATCGAATGGCTTAGTCAAACTGTGTAGAGTTCTATATATATAAAGTAAGGTCAATACACATTGGCCTTAAGGTTGCCAATCTTCGAACCTAAATATGTGGCCTATTGGTTGTCAATAGCAGGGTAGGAATGAAATATATAAGATTACGGAAAGGTGAATGCGAAAAAATTATTGTAACATAGTAGATACAAAATGCATCCTAGTAAACAACTTCTGACATCATCTATAACGGAAATTTCACACAAGATATTCTTAATTCAGATACAGCCATTATCCTAAAAATTACTAAATGAATCTTGTAAGCTTAATACATTTTTATAATCATAACAAAACGAGTCTTCAATTGCAATTAGCTTTTACAGTAGTTTCACAAATTCAATACAGTTTTATTGAAGTATTTTTCGCTCTACTTATTTCAGTTGATTTAACATGTAACTAAAATAAATGAAGTGAAATGATAATAAATTCATAAAAATTTCAAAAAATATTTAGTTTATGCAATTTTAATAATAATAAGATATTCATCTGTTCATAAAGAAGGTGCCTTGTTATTTTTGACTTAGCTGAAGGCCCTGGCAGCCATGGCTAATTTTCTGTTAACTTCTAGTTTTAAATTTAAGTTAGCATTATATAAATAAATAAATAAATATTTTTGACTAAACTCACTTCAAGTGATGATAGTGATTCGGTATGCTATAAGTAATCATCACTCAAGGGGGAGTTTGCAGTATCCTTCCCGGACAGAGTGAACAGGGAACAATCACGCCCCAAGCTCATCCATGGTTCCCATGTGTGGTTTACGGATGGCTCCAAAACAGATACTGGTGTTGCAGCAGGGGTCAACGGGGAAAAACTTAGAAAGAAATTATTCAGTAGCATGGGCCAAGCCTCCGTTTTACAAGCAGTGATCCATGCCTTAGAACTATACCTTAGAGAAGAACTAGGATGTGCCACAATTAATAAAATTTTCATTCGCTCTGACAGCAATGCTGCCCTACAGGTTCTCAACGCTTTCGATTTTAGCTCAAGATTTGGTTTTGGGTCGCTCAAAAGACTAGCATCAAATAACTTGTGAATCTAATCTGGATTCCCGGACATAATGGGTTTCTTGGGAACACAGAAACAGATGCACTCGCCAGAAAAGGAACTGCAATTGTCCTTATTGGACCAGAGCCAGGTATTCGCATAGTCTCTGGCTTCCTAACAGGACATTCCAAAGTAATGAAACATCTGTCCAACATGAGGATCAGTCAAAATGATTAGTGTAGACCTTTTGCACAACCTGTGAGGGCCTTATCTGGAACAGACTCCGCTACTTAGGGGCCCTTACATGGAACTCAATGAAATTGCAGATTTGTCTTCGAAGAAGATTCTGCAATTAGGAAGGAAGAATTAGAATTAGGTATTAGGGGCTATGTCACAATAGGCCCTTTCAAGGCCGCAGTGACGTCGCATAGACGATCATCTAATTCCACAACCACAACTTTGATGTTTTTTCCTCTTGTTATTGTTGAATTAGATGATCGTCTATATGCTGCATCATTACTTGACTTCGCATCCGCTCATTGTGAAAATGTTGACGTTTGCAATGCAGACGAACAATACAATGGAGAATCAAATGGTCAGAATCACGACTCTAACCTAATCTGTTAATTTTTCGTGTAGGCAAGACAATTTTTCTACTTTTTAAGATTTTCTATTTCTTATCTGCTGCGTATCATTTGTGATTAAACTTCTCGACGACATAACACCCACATAAAATGAATAATGGAATTTTTACAATTCACACGTTATTAAAAGTAGAGAGCTGTAAAGGGTCTTTTTTCTCTACTTAAATCACATGTTTAGCTGACCACCAACAGACAAAGTCATCATATTAAACTCTCTTTCAAACAAATGTGTTAAAATTTTCATTTGATATGAAAACTTTCATAAAACCTACGATTAACAAATATCTTCTTTCAATGCTAAGAAAAAGAAATTTGTTGCCACCTTTATGTAACAAATTTTTTATACTAAAGACCTCACAATGACGTCTTAGCACGTTCAATGGAACATTGTGGCACCACTACCTGCAGGTATATGATTATTACGTGATGATGATGTTGATGCTGGTGGCGACAATTTCACATTTTATTTTTTTTTTGTTTTTGTTTTTATTTTGCCATTCCTAAGAGCTTATTGTTGTAGTTGTTGTTTTGTTGCTGCTTTGCTGGTTGTGACTGCAACAAAGCCTACTTAGGTTAAGACGCTATACTATTCTTAAGTGTTTTGCTAGTGGTTTAAAGGACGAGGTTGTGCTGCACTTGCCTTAGTTTGAGGGTCTCTGTAGATGCAATACACAATAATTTTTTGTTTTAGAAAGTGTTTGGGTTTGTGTGTGTATGTGTGCCCTCCAACACTGCCAGGGTCATTTTGTTCATTTGCATTAAGCTTATGCCTCTTTTACACACTCAAATACTCAGCCTTTGTTGTTTAGTGTATAAATAATTTAACAAAAAATAATTCATAATGAAACAATGAAGCGAGGCGAGGGTTTCTAGAAAACTTAAAGTTATAATAAAATTGCATCTTTTGACTAAGCAAAAGCAGATACCTTTGACGTCACTTTAGGTATGTGTATATACTTTTTTAGAATCACATCTTTTGTTGGTGTCATCTCTTTGTAGTTCTTAGACACACTTCTCCTCTATCTTTTTTCTCTCCTTTATTCTAATTACTTAAATAAATGCCTCAAAGGAATAAAAGTGAAACAATGCTAAAAATGAGAATTTTATCTTTTATGACGTAAATGCCAAATGTTACCAGAACTTTTATGGATGTTTACAACTGTTTATAACATATAAGCATGCTTATGCATGTGTCCTTAAATGACCTTCATATTATAATTTAAACAAAATTCGACATTTATGTGTGACTAATTAAAAATTTGTCCATGGTGACTCATATAGAAACATTTTAATTTTTACTTCCCATTTTCAAGTACCCAAACATGTCAAACATGTCATACGAATAGACGAAAATAACAACGGAAATGGAAGTAAGAAAGATGCAAACATACGTACATACATATGTATTTCTAATTACGGTATTTCACCCTAGTGACCCAAGTTATTGGTCACTTGATCCAATTCAATCCAATCCAATCCGATCCAAAACGAGTCAAAACACAAACCCACTTGTTTCAAATTCTCGCCATTTGGCAATTTTGAATTTTCAATTTGGATTTTGTGGTAAGTTTGTGTATTGTTCCACCATCTATGTATCTCCATACCTATGTGTATGTGTATTTGTGCATCTGTATGGCATGCAATTGACACTCGTTGTCTGTTCCATTCACATAGTGAGTAGTGTGTCTGTGTCTAAGTAAATTGCACTTAATTTGTAAAAGCATCTCAAACGTAACCATAACAAGTATGTAAAGGGCACCAGTGAAGCATTCACTACTAGATAGATATATTGTACTACATAATTGAAGTACATTCAGACAGGTGTAGATGTAACATATCTCTTTACTTATATCATGCTATACTAGATACAAATGTATCTGTATTTGACTCATGCTCATGTCGTTTTCCTTTCCTTTTAATTGTATAGTATCTCTGCTTAAGTGTAACGTAACATGACTCAATGTTGTTTGCCGCCAGCTACTAGATACATTATTTATTAAGGTGATGCTTTTGATGTTACTACTGTTGCTACTCTACGCTTTGACTGAAAATTATATCTACTACATAGCAATGAACTTACTCAATAGAATACCAACAAAAGACAACATGTGCTATAGATCTGTTTGAGATTTTTGTTCAATAGTACAGACTACAATATGTTGTATGAATCCTGTTATTAGTGTTGTTTTTGTTAAGATGGCACGCTTGTTTAACAACATTTGTTGCATAGAGTTTATTGAGGCAGAATGTCACCAAAACTTTGTTGTTGTTAGCTTTTAGTTGTTATTGGCTTTTGAGTCTTTGTTTGCTCTTATTTTATTGTATTTATCTTTTACCTTTTCCTTAAAATTTCTAGTTGGTTGATTTGATTAGGGCATGACTATTATTGTAGACTTGACTTTGCTTTAAGGAGCTTAAATAATCCGCTGCAAATTAATCTTGATTTATGGAAGACACAATGGCAACGCTTTGAATTTTTCCTTGATCAACCCAGTCGAAGTCATACTGACTTTGTAAAAGTGACAACTTTTTTTTTTTGTGTTGGTTTCCCATGATGTCATTAATTATTTTCTTTCATTTCAAATTTTTTTAAATTTTCCCCAACTATGAGCGAGTTAAAGGCTATGATAAATATATACATTTGTATTTTGTATATTAAATGGAAATATCTTTTATAGAAGAAATAAAATATTCTTAGTTTTGAAAATGCGTTTGGGAGACTTAAATTGGGAAAACGTTAACTACAGTTATCCAAATTGATCAAAGTTGAATTGATAAGGCTACTATTTGATAGAGTCAAATATATATATGCCATATAAGTTGCTTTACAAATCCTCAACTTTTGTACACACAAATTCTTTATAATGTCATCTGTGATTTTTAAGCTTTGGTGAACGCAATATATTTCGGTTGTGTTTCTCTATTCTTTTTTCACCTCTGCAAGAGATGTGTAGATTATCGAAGTGATGTCACTGTTCATCTACTTTTTGATTCAAATTTAAAAGGATGGAAGAATTTGCATGGAGTATATATTCACATAAGTGAAATCTAATCAGAATTAAAAGCAGAGAAACAAAAAGTTTTTTTTTATTAGAAGAAAATTCATAATTATATTCATAAATAAAACTAAAATGAAATTTCCAAGTGATTAAAGAACGAAATATATGTAGATTTACGGTTCCATATCTCATTAACCGTAATAAGTAGAAACTTGAAATTTTCACGGAATGTGGCTACAATAACAAATAAAAACTAGAAAGAAGGTTATCTTCGACTATGACGAGGTTGAAATACTCTTCACGGGATTTACTGCGCCTATATTCTAAACTGATAGTGTCCAAGTTTCAGTTTGATAGGACAAAAATCAAAAAAGTTTTTCGAATAAGAACATGAACAAATGTTAACGCCGGTTAAGAGAGGATAGAGCCAACAGTGCTACACAAAAGATGATTCTATTAAAGCTTGTACGATGGTGCGGAATCCTTTATTGGCGAATCCTACTCGATTGTATATTATGGTCTCTGAATTATAATTTTTAAAAGAAACAGCTTCTATAAGAATGTGAGTTTTTTATTTTTAAATTCGATACTTTACTAAAAGAAGTCATTACGCCTAAGCCTTGTTCGTTGAGCCTTATTATTAATGTAGTAAATTTACGATATATAACAAATTGGCGAAGTGCGAGACCGGAAGGCTCCGTACCAGGTTGAGGTTTGTATGGGAGGTGCCCCTCATACGGCTCAAATTTGGCTGATTCTCATAAATGTACCGCACCTTTATCGTAAACTTAGATTTGGTAAAATTCTATTCAATAGTCTAAAAAACAAAAAAATTTTTATAAGAAGCACCTGAATTTCAATGGTTGGTTTCTATGGAAGGTACCCTCCCTGGTAATCCGCTCAAACTGAAATTTCTACACAACAAGTTTTTCATCTATTTCCACCAACCAAACAAATTTCAAGATCGTGGGGTTACTGGATTGTATAGCTCCCATACAAACCAAAATGTATCTTGTATGGGGACTCCTTTAATTTTTAAAAATATTATAATTTTTGAATTTATTGCTGATGCACGGATAGAACTACACATTCTGTAAAATCAACTCTCTAGCTATTACGGTTCTTGAGATAAATACCAACGAGGGAAGGTCGGACAACGAAGTCTTAGTAATAGGCTTCCGTTTGGTACCCTAAAATAGGTTTCATTCAATTCATTTCATTTATTCACATTTTCTTTAATATACTACATTAGAAAATGCAGAGCATTAAACAGTTTGTTACCAACAAGAGGAGAGGAGGACAATATACAACAAAAATCCCAAGAAAGTATGGAATTCATAAAATTTAAAATTGTAACAGAGAAAAGAATAAAGTATTATTTTATTATTTTATTTGAAATATGCAATTAAGTGTCGCTGCCATCGTTGGCATAGTTTTGTGGTGCCCCATATTATTTGTCTTATTTGTACTGTTTTATTGTTTCGATGATTTTCCTTTTAAATTTCACACGTATTTCAATAGATAAATCTGAAGGCAAATTAAGGCAATCAAGGCTTTTGCTGAATGCTGAAGTTTACCTCAATATCTTGAAAACTTTTGTAATCGGATTTTGTGATTTGCAATTATATACAATAGCAATTTCTTTCAACAACTCATCATCAAAGTCTTTGTTTGCAAACAACTCTTGAATATCCTTGATAGCCATATCTTTAAATCCTTAAACTTTTATTGAGTAAGTAAGTTGTAAAATTTCATCTAATCCACTTTATGACAATCTGCATACAAATGTACGTGCAAATTAACATTTCATTTCACGCAACCGTGTTGGAATAATAATTTAAGCGTATTAAATAACAAATGGTGTCAAATTTGTCTTCTTATCAGACTGAGATCTTATTGAATGAGGCCGTGTTAAAGAAGGCATAGGCCTATTTAATATTAACTAGTTAAATTTAGAACAAGAATTTGTATGAAATCTATTCAATTCGTAGTGAAACTAAACTTAAAAATAGTTCTTTCAATTGTTTATTGATACAAAATCTTAAATTTATAAGTAATCAAATCAGTTGATAAATCAATTTTTATTATCTTAATTTTTTTATTTTTGTATCTAAGCCATTGTGTATATTGTGAGTCTTCAAACCATTCAATTTCCTTTATTTACACGTCGTTGCACAAATTCACATTAAAAATTGATAAAATTATTTGATCTAAACTTTTACTAAGTATGTACCAGTTACCAGTTTATCGTAGCATATACAAACTGTATATTAGAGTACACGTATGGTGGTGGAAGCTCTTTTGTTTTAGGCCAAATCTAGATAGTTATACAATATATAATAATAATGTCTGTTGTTGGACAACAATAAATATCAAGTATACGTAAATGAAATGTATGCACGATTTGCATAGCAATTTATTGTTTCGTACACAAGTGTCCTTGTCTTCAGCTCCTTGTCTTTTTTGTTTTTGTTTTGTTTTTTTTTTTTTGTTCTTGGTATATTTTACCCAATGATTGTCCTTATATTCTTCTTCTTTGGACATTTTTTTTTTTCTTGTTCTCACTCTTCTTTCAGTTGGTTGGTTGGTTGGTTGGACCTTTTGGTCATTTTGCCTATTGCGGGTGTATTTTCTGAAAGGATAACAATTTATTTTCTCTTCCTTTTCTGTTTTTACATTTTAAAATTTATTGTTTTTGTTCATATTGGGGTCAGTCAATGGGGTCTGCTTGTTTAACAAAGAAATTATAAAATAAAGGAAATATAAAACGGATAAAATTTTGTTTGGCTTTCACCACAGATGAAATACCTTTTCAACAATGTTATATTGTATAATAGTTATAAGATAAAATTGGTCACATGTCCGATCATACTCATGTAAGTAAAATTTGTCTTTTATTACTTTTAGCAAATCTATGTGATATGATAAGTTGATTTGAAGAGTCTAATTTTTAACAATATTTCAAATAATTTAATACTACTTTTGTCAGCTCTTAAGTATTTAAGTACAAGAAAAAAACTCCTCAGATATTTCTTCATAGAAAATGATAAATGAATGATAAGATAATTTCTTCTTGGCGTACCACATCTATGCGTTACAAATCTAAGACTAAAGTGATAACAGTCTTTTGAAATGTGAGAACATAAATGCAAAGGAAATCCATAAAAATAATGTTTATCAAAAAAATGAGGTTACATTTGTTTACAAACAAAGTATTGTATTAAAAGTCAACTTTAGGTAGCGAAATTAAAAAAAAAAAATTATTTGCCTCCAGAAAAAAGATTAGTAAATAGTGTTGAAAAATTATGTTCACAAACAAATGAAAGGCATTTTGTATTAATAACCAATATTTATTATATTTTAAGATGTCATTTTATCGGATAAATATTTTATATTCATCAAAATAAATACAATCATCATGTAATAGAAAATCTAATAATATTTCATACATTCTAATCTTATTTTAATTGAATTAAATTTCTTTTAACACTTTCAAAGTCCATTGCTGACTCAATTAACCATTTAAAATTGTCATATTCAGAGCCATTGATTGCCTTAGATTTCTATGACATTGATGCAAATTCCTTTTAGTTACTTAACTTTGCCTTAAAATTCATAATAAACTATTTTAATTAAATTCCATTCTGATGACATCAATTTTCACTCAAATAATAGAAATTCTAATTTGTCGACTTTTGCAGTGCAAAACAAACAAATTTTGAAGTTAAATGTATAAATGCATCCAACTAAGTAAAATAGAAGAAACAATTTGAAAGATTTGATAAGAAGCAAACAAACTACCACATAGTAATAAGAACAACAACAAAACTTAGAATACTTGTATGTTGAGGCTGAACACATACACTTAAATTTAACGAACTGCAAGAAAATGTTGATGATTTTCAAATGTAAACTCACCCACCAAAGGAGCAACATCAACATTTTCCTAAACCAAAACTAAAGCAAAATGCATCATCAGCTACAATTTTGGATAGAAAGATATGCCGACACAGACTTCGAAATCAAGATACCGAAATACAGATACACTTGAGCCTATAGAAAGGCTTAGTACTTATCTACGACAGACTCTACCATATAATACATAAAAATGAATAGTATGAATGAGTATATAGTATTGTAGATGGATGGTTGTATGTGGATGGAGGTTGGTAAAATTTCCAAGTCATTTAAAACATTCAAGTCATCTTCGTTCCAGTGCATAGAGTTTAATGTGTTCAGATGGATGCAAATGCGGCAGCTTCAACGTATGGAAAGGAAAGGTCCTTCATGGTATATTGCATTGCTTACGTATGTAAGCAATTTGCAATTTCCTATTCTATACTTTTGATTCTTTCTTTCTTTCTATCTTCCCCTTTTATATTATAATGCATGTTTTTTTTTTTTTTTCAAAAACAATTTTAGCTTGCAAAGAAATGTGCAAAGTTGTGAAAAAGCAACTTTGACAATGGCGACAATTGCTAAGAAATAATACGAAAATCCTTTTTAAATTGGAAAATAATTTTACATAGAATAAATACAAAAAGAAACAGAAACAGGAATACAAATGCAAAATAATAATGCAAAATGATAATGGATTTTATGGAACTACATGTATGTATTTGTGTAAAAACTAGAATTCATTTCTATTTATGGCAAAGTGTAAATGTAGTGAATTGTAAAGAAAAAGTCTATCGAAGGATAATTGTTAAAAATGAAAAAATATTGAAAGCACATTAGGATGACTTTTAGAAGGTAAAGAATGTACTTATAAAGTTCAGTTTAAATGCCATTCAAGCAACCCTAAAAGTATGCAATGCAATGTGAACCGACCAATATTTATTTATTTTTAAAATGAAAGGGAATGTGGGTAAATTGTCATTATGATACTTAACTAAAATTAGTTAAAAGAATAAGTGAGTAGAATTTTAAGAATAAAGGCTTAAAGTAAAATAATAGGAGGAAGCTCTGAGGCAGCAACTGTGAATAAATATATAACGTTGTTTAGAAAAAGTTAAAAGACAACAAAACAAATCGATTTGATTCCCAATGATAATAATTTGTTTCGAATCTTCTCTCTCTTCTAAAAGAAACCATCACTGCTACTTAGGCATTCACTTAAATGGAAAAATGTCATGGGAAAAAAACTCCACTGAAAGCTAAAAGCAAATAACAAATCGAGTCTCAATAATAAAGTATAGATTCACAATTCAGTTATTGACCCTACATGGACATATGGCTTGCAATTATGGGACACTGATTCAGCTACCCATATGAGAAAAATCCAGGTGCTGCAAAATAAATCTCTGCATCTGCGTCGGTGTAGGTTATTAAATTAATATGTAATAGCAAATTCAATGAAAGATTGGCTATCTACCCAAATTTATTAGCTTCTTAAAAGATTACATCCCTGTGAGATCAAGAAACGCCCCGTCTAACCTCGTCATATACAATATATTTTTATGTCTTTACATAGTATAATCTATTCTATTTTCATTCTAATACATACACTCGTTATAATAATGTTGATTTCTCGTAACAATTGGTAGCTTTAAGTGAGCTGTTTATTGGTATTACCTACAAGAAATTAGTAAAAGTTTTTAAAAGAAACATTGTGGCGTGCGTTTATTATGTTTTACACAGACACCACCTACGCTGGTTTAATTGTGCGTGTAAACAGATAACTCAAAGGGTTATGTTTTGTTTCCCACGGAACTTTAGTGTGAGGTTTTAATTACATATCAATTATAAACACTCCCACTTACCATTCTTTCAATGCATATTTATTCTAATTGTAGAATTTTATGTTCACTTAGATGGAAATGGAAATGTTTTATTGTTCAGCTCTCAGATAAGTTTATTTTGTATACCACATATTCACTTATATGTATTTGCACCTAAAAATTTATGAGAAATATAAAATCTAATACTATATAAAATCTAATACTATTGCCAACTAATGAAACATAAACCAAAGAATTTTCCCATAAAAGTATCAAATCCATTTCCCTTTACAACAATTCTCTCAATTGTCAACTGACTAACTGAAAATTCTAAATGAAAAAATAATAAAAGACTCAAATTGTAACACAAAAAAAGAGATATCTCTTTGTCAATTCAGGCGCTAATAATATTAAATGGTTGTCTTTCTGGTCAACTTAAGTCCGCCGCTCGATATAAGAAGAATGTTATAGACTACGTGGTCGAAAAAGCATCAAAGTTGAATTATGATTTTCAACGCCAAAATAAATGTAAAAAAAAAAAAAAATTATGAGTAAAAAAAATACCATAAGAAAGAAAGTTAAGTAGGTGGACTTGATTTCTATTATTTTTCGCTTTAGTACAATATTTTTCATATTACTTTTTTGTGCCCACGTTGAGAAGTGACTAAGAAAGAAGTGAAATATTTGAAATATTACTTTGATACACGAAATGACGTCTTGAAGGTCGTCATTGTCTGTTTTCAGTTTGTTATTTTTGGTCCTTACTTTAGGTTCTGGACATTGTCTCTGTTTTGTTGTTGCCCTTGTTATTGAAGTCATCGTCATTATTGTGTCGTTTGGCTGAAGCCAATGCTGGCGACATCGAAGGTGTAAATCTCAATATATCAAATAAATAAATCCTTTCATAATTTTTAAATGGATTTATATATCAAACATGACATATTACACATACAAGTATGAATACACACATTGTGGGTTATAGCACATATGATATGATGACAAGTAGGCGTTCTTTGTGGTCACACTCGATTTAGGATTGTGACTTTGCGAAATGTCAGGACAAAATGGCACATACATATTATGTATTTATTTATCTTTGTACACTACCAATTTGTCAGTGGGTTAACAAATCGAATATTGTGAAGAAAAATCTATATATATTCCAAGATCAAATGTTACCAGTTTCATATTAAAAGTGGAAAAATGAAATTGAATGATTCAACTTATTGCGACTGAAAACATAATTCGCTTAAAAGCAAATTCAGCACACAACACATTTACTACTTAAGGACATTTGTTGGCTCCGATCCTTGGCAGGTGAATTTTGTGCTGAGAGCTGCTTACTGTGGCAACAGCATTAAGATTGGTTGCTCAGTTGGTTTTGGTCTCAGAGTTGCAAAAGGCCAAAGGTAAATTCTGAACGGTAGCCGCCCGCACACTCACCTAGTTACAATAATATGCGAGGAGCAACAACAAAATAATTTTTCTAGAGTGAAAACGATGTGTAAGGCAAAGGCAAGGCAAGGCGGGGCGAAGCGATGATGTTGACGATTTTCAACATAAATGGAAAAGTGAGGAAGTAGAAAAAGAGAAAAGAAACAAAAATCCCTGCACAACTTAAAAGAAAAAGGATTTTCAGCCACTCGTGCAGTTCTGTTTTTATATATTTATTCATTTTTGTTGTTTTACTGTAAAAACTATTTTCTTGTTTTTCAAGTGAGTCGAAAACTTGTAATTTTCATTTCATTTGAATTTTTGAGAGTTTCACCATCAAAACTGGAGTGGAGAAGAGTAGACCAGGCCATTTTTGGAGGAAAACAGTCAGTTACTACAATGCTAATTAAATGTTATTAGTGTAATTGCCAGTAAATGACTAATGTTTATAAGAATTTACTTTTCTTTTCTTGTAATTTTCTTCATTTTCTTTTTCGATTTCATTCAAAAGTTTCGCTTGAAATTAATTTTCTCTTCTTTTAAGTTGAATGAATTATCATGTCATAAATTACATAAGTTCCATTTCATATTCGAATTGAAAAACAACCCCACCACATTCACATACGATAATTAATTAGTTAAGGAAAATGCCCCTTTGTAAATTGGTTATGAAATGCACCTGTTTTCATTTATTCATTTGATTAATTGAAGTGAAAAAAAGATAGAAATGAGACACTCATCAAATCACTTCTTTCTTTTGACATGCAAATTAACGTTGAACAAACATAAATCAATAAACACTTTTTATACTTATTATATGATAAAATTAGTTATGATTCTGATATGTAAAATATGTATATATTCTACTTATAGTGTTAGGCAGTTAAATAGAAACAGAGTAATTAACTCTTTAAAAGAGAAAATTGATTTTATTTTCAAATAAAATTCAGAATTTACGTACAATTATTTTACTAGAAAAATATGGGTAAACTTTTTCTCACCTTCACAGTTTGGATTTCATTTCTATATGTTTTATTAATATTTTAGATTTAAACTTTGTTTATTTTTATTATTATTGAAGTGAATCTTCTTTAGCGTCGTTGGGCAAAAATTTATATTAAAAATTTGAGTGGAAAAATACAAATCGTCACGTTTTTTTGATTCTGTGTCTCATGAAGCGCACTAGATAGAGACTTGAAATTTTTAGAGAATGTGTATTTCTATTTCCGTATCCCTAACAAATAATAAAATTTTTAGAAAATACACTGGAAAAGTCTCAATAAAGAAATTACAATTATAACAACAACGTGCAAGCAACTAACTTGTGTGTATGCAAACACAAACGAATGTACGAGAAAAGGGAACGAGCAACACACAGAAGCTCGCAGTTGATCTAAGTTTTGGGGAAGAAAAGGCAGACGGCACACGTAAACACATTGTTTAACACAATAATTACACACGCCACGGAAACTAGATAAAAAATATACAGATGGACAGAATGACTGATTGACATACACTCGTGCCATGACCCTTCCCCGCACACGTTGTGGGAGTCCACAAACAAAATGATATTGTACAATCAATCGCATAATGTGTGGCTGGCATTACAAACTTCTTGACAAACTTATAATATTGTATGTAGTTGCATTTACTTTGAGATGATCTCTGCCTGACTGTTTTTAAGAATTTTCACTTCTATCACGTGTACGATGACACACGTGCAATTTTTTTACAATTTTCCCTAAAGAACAATTTTTAAAATGATTTTGGATATCTGATAACTTATCAGTCTAAATGGCCAAATAGAATAATTTAATCAAGTATACTGCAGGTTTTTTACTGGATATTTGTATTTTTCTATTGGTACAAGATTATCTCAGTCTCAGTATAATAGTTTATGCTCATGTCGGAGTAACCCATAAGTTTAAATATACAAGTATGTTTAAGTAGTTTCTTATTAAGCAGCAGTTCTAATAAATTTTATTAAAAAAAAATTCTCAACTTAATAATGTGACAATGTTATTTAAACTTTCATTCTTAGAATTTTGTCTTAATTCTTCACATGAAATCACATTGAAACTCTAAATATTTAACAATTTTATTACCTTCCAATAAGAAAGGACATGAAAGTAGAGTTGGTTTAAGGATTGATAAGCGTTAATCAACACTCTGCTGCTCGCAGGTACAAAAATTTGAAGTCATTCCTGATTGATCATATAACTTGCTCATTGGTTTGGAGTTGATGCTTATCTTAAAGCTTTTTGCCCTTCTATGGGTCACAGCAACCGACAACTCCATGATGAATTCTTACTCTAAGGGTAATAAAAAAGGAATCCACTTATTACTCAATTTAATAAAACTTTAAAGAAATCATAATCAACTTATATTGTATGCCCTGAATCCTTCACACTGCTAATTCTAAAGTAAACTGACAATAATTTTCTATAATTGACTACCATACAATTACGATAAACTATCATATCCTTATTTACGTACTATGTAGGTATTTAGTAATTTAAAATTCAAGTAACCCATTTAACTGCCCAGCAATGTATAGTACAATATTTACATATACTATATTGTAGATATATTATCATTATTATTATTGTAGTTTCATACTACCAGTTTGGATTATTAGTTATACATATTTGTTTTATTGCATGGCTAATTAACTTTAGTGGTAAGTGAGTGAATGAGTGTTCTCATTTTCATTATCATTTTCCTTTTTTATTTTAATTTTTTGTAATGTTTTCTTCATTTTGTTATTGTTATTGCAATTTGTGACAACAACAATAACAAACACTACTGTATATAGTACTACCTGTACGAGATAACAAAGGACACCCGCCAGCAATAATCATTTTACTCGTTTAGTTGAGCTGGGGCTTTGTTGTTCTTATTGGTGTTGCTGCTGATGTAAGTAGTTTTTGTTGTTCATGTCTTCTTTTTTTAATATATGTATGCATATTATATGCCTTTATTTTTGTTATTGTAGTTGTAACTGTTGATGTTGACGTTGTTGCAGTTATTATCCTTTTTGTTGAAATGTCGCGCGTTGTCATGATCGTTAGCATTAGTAGAAGAGTCCTCGCCTTTGCTTTCAGTTGCTTGTTCCATAAGCATATTGGACATACATATGTACGTATATCTGAGTGGATGTAAAGGAATCTACGCTGGCAGCAATGGCGAGATTTTCATATTTTCATTTTTTTTTATTACACACATTTTTATTATTGCTATAATTATTATTTTCTTTGTTTTGGCTTTTAAGGGAGGAAAAAAGTGAAAATTAAAAGTGGGTGAAAATATAAAAAAGAAAATATTCATTTAGCTTTGACTTTGTTTGATATTTATTTTACTTTGAATTTTTTTTTAATATTTCTAATTGTGCTCATTTTTTATTTACTTATTTTTTCTCATGGTTTTCTTTCGTATTTTCCAATCCAATTTTCTTTATATAATATTTTTCTTTGTGTTTCAAGTTAATATTTATTTAAAGAATGCAATTTTATTAAATTAAATGAAAATATTATTTTATATTTTATAAAATCAAATTATGAACTTTACTATTGTAATTCAATGCACTTAATGTAGATTTCTTTTTCATAGAGCAATATTTTGTTTACGCCACTTAGCAATCAATGAAAATCAGAATATAAAAGAGAATAAAAATAATAATAAATGGCACTTTGATGTAGAGTCATCATTAGTATATACTAAGCAAGCATGGACTCAACCCAATGGAGAAGAAGGCTTATGTGTTATTAATTTCCTAAATAAAAATTCACTGATGTATTTTCTTTTAATACTTTTTTAGACCATTTTTCCAAACATTTGTTTAATGTTATACATAAATTTCTAGTCATAATATATTTGTATTTTTAAAGATTCTTCTATATTTGAAGATAAATAATTAAATTTTCAAAAATAACTTAAGATTTTGCTTGAAAACTGTGAAGTAAAATTGTTTTTTTTTTGTTGAACTTAGAACTCTAAACTGAACATTTAAAAGCGAATTTGCAAAGGGAAGCTTTCTTTTTTTTTTTCTTACTATGTTTGAAAGCCATTTCTTTCTTCTCTGTACTTTTCATCCAAGATTGTTTTGAAAGATATTAATTACTTAAACTTACTAGACAAAATTTGTCAGAATTTGTCCTTCTATCGACTATTCAAAGACAGTGATGAAGAATTGATGCTGATATCAATGGAACATCTGAAGCCTCATCGATGCATTTTTTTGGATGTGAGTACCATTAATATAAATGAGTACCATTATCTCTATAGCTGAAGTAAATTATTCTTTGACTAGAGACTCTTCACCTTGGAGACCAGCGGCGGATATTGGTACGGCCTGTTGGGAATTTTTGCGTGACCACACCATAAATTTTCAAGGTGCGGGGAGAAAATATCAATAGAACAATAAATGTGATGCTCTTCTAGGGTATATACCATATCCCTTTTCGAAAGACTTCCCTGATAGTACGACTATCAAACAGAAGAGAAAACTCTTCCAATATCTCTCCTTACCATGATGAACATTAGCTGCAATCCAAGAAGGTTATGATCAAGATTGATACAAAAGCTCTTCTCTGCACGGAGTGTTATTCCTGGTATCATTGTTCCTGGAAATGACCATCGATAGTTATGACAGCTAAACCTGGTAAGTCAGAAAGTCTTGTTGAATCCTAAAGGTAAATAACTTTGCTTGCGACTTTCTCCAAGATATTTGAAAGCAACTTTTTGAGTAAACTGTTAAAAGTATGGGAAAGTGTGCTGAATAATCAATTTGGTTTTAGGGAACATAGTTTCATTTTGATTTAGGTGATGTAAATTTGGTAATACTAGATAGAAGAATATACACATCAGTGCTAGAATTATTTTAAAAATGCTTGACGATATGTCGAAATTATACAATAAATTTTTATAGATCAACCATTGGTGAGCGTTTACATGCCATAGGTATGATTTTAATTCTAATCTTTTCGTTTTGTTTAGGAACTGGTTCAAAGAATCGAAACTCACTTCTACATAATATATTTTATGAATTCACTTAACTTTCTATGAAAGATCAAAAAAGGAATTCCTCTTTCATTGAAAAATAGCTTTGATACCACAATGTTTTGCATTGCATTTCATTTAAATTCAATGTGACTAGAATTCATTTCTTATAAGTTTTTAAAATTTCTTTTATAGAAATTTCTATTAAAAAAATAAAACAAAATAGAATAATAATATTTGTAAGAAAAATACAACATCAAGGTCAACAGTATTGCAGTATTTTTTATGTTTTGTTCAAAATGTCTTCCTTATTATTTGGGTTTGCTTTTCATTGAGAAGTAAGTATTTACTTTGCACGTGTTTGAAGGATGATGGTGGCGACATTATTAAAAACTTACAAAGAGCGCACAGAAGAAGATTTCAAGGGAATTCTTATAAAATTCTTATAAAGAAAACCAATTAAAGTGGAAAGCACACTTTTTTTTTATTTTTGTATTCTAAGAAATTTATTTAATTAATAATTTATGAAATAATATTTCTTTCATTCTTTCTTTCTTAAAAAATAATTTATTATTTATGCACAGCACTGATTTTATTTTGTATTTAGAACTTTAAAGATAGTTGAAGTTGTATAGATGAGTGGAGAGCACTTTTTTAATTTATATTTTATATAAATTATTTATTATATTATTGTTTTGTATTAAGCACTTGATGGAAATTTTCTTTTTTTTTATACAATTTTGTATTCAAAAATTTCCTATGAACAAATTGATCAAAGCACAAATATTGCATTTTTTAAATTATATTTTTTTTTTCTTTATTTTTTTCTTTCTTAATTTTTAATTTTAATTATATATTATTTTTTAAACGAACGTTAGAACACGTTTAGACCATGTCGATTACTAGCACTGAGTACTGATTTCGCAGACTGCGATGTGAGCGACAATGACTACGACAATGGCTACATCATCATCATCATCATGTTCATCATTATTGAAACGATAACGACACCGACAACGTCGATGCGACGAATATGAAGTACAACAAAAACACGACTGAGTGCATGAATGAAAGTTGGCCTAAGTGAAAGCCATGAAAGTCAGTCACTCACTCAGTCAGTTGCCGTTGCCTGGCTAACGAATTTGAACAGGTTTTTGTTGCTTTTCATTTTCCTTTTCTTGACTACTGCGGTACTTTTATACAATTCGTAAGGTTTCGTATCAATTCGACTCGTCGTCGTATTCGCAAGGACTCGGTCGCAAATAGTTGTTCATTGTTGTTGTTATTGTTGGTGTTCACACATTTTTGTATGAAAATTGAAAGCGAAAGCTAAACACGAAAGTGGCACACGAAGTCAGCGAAGGCGTACACTCACTTAGTCAGTCACTCGCTCACTCATCGCAGTTCGCAGTTCGCAGTTGTTCGTCCTCATCACATCCTTTAGTTCTCCCATTGTCAGGTTTGTGTTCAGTTGTTGTCGTTGTTGTTATTACAATATTATTTGTGTTGGTGTGTCGCGGGAGCAGTGAAAAATTGCACATTGTTTACTTCAAGTAGTCGCAGCACAGATTGTTCATGTTTGTCTCTTTTCATGCAATTTGGCAAAACTAGTCAAAGAACGAGAGCAACATTGCTTGAACAAGCATTGTTTCTCTTTAGTGAGTATTGCTCTCGGCATTGTGAAAGCTTATGCTCTCTCGAATTGTGTGGGTGTAATGATGCTACTCGTTTGTTGAACTTGTTATTGTTGCTGTTGAGAGCACATAAATCAGCTGTTTATATTTTGACAAATTTCTTGGTACGTGTTAAGCATAGACGACAAGTTTAAGGGAAAGGTAAAAATAAAATGAAAATTTTCAAATTACATATACATGTATATGTATATCTTTATCATATTATTATGTCAACTTCAAGAGATTCACGGTGTTTTGAAGAAGTTGAGGACTCCGTTATAAGCAAGCAATTTATTTCCTCAAATCATACATATGCCTTCGCATGAAACATCCGGAAGCTGAAGCTAAAGTAAGCCCACATGGAATTTACAATCAAACAAGAGAGGTAGATTCGAGGGTCTACTTTATCTATATCTTTAGGAGGTTATCTGAATTTTACAGTATCTATCTTGGAGCGAGCGGCTGTTAGAGGCATCAGTCCTTTAGATGAGAGGCAGTTTAACTACAGAGTATTTGGTCTTCTTATTTGTGGAACGTACGAGATCTTCCTTAGGTTTGTAATCTAACAATGTATCCAATCTTTCCGAACTATGCAAGTTTATAAATATACATGTGTATGAAATGACAAAGAAAGAGGTACTAAATTCATATTGATGGTAAATGAAAACAGTTCAACAAATGAAACCTCTATAGTCATTTGCTGAGAAAACTTTTAAAGTAATCTTAATGAAAACTGTAAATAACACAAAAAAAAAAAAAAAATACTAAAGTGAAATGAATTTAAAATTTGAATTTTCTTTAATATTTACTAAATTATTGTATTTCCATTTTGAACTTTTTAAAAACCAACCACAATTTTTCTTCAAAAGCGACATATTTTTTTGTTTACGTAGTGACTCCCACAACAACAGCAAAAGTATATAATAAGCACATGACCAATTTAAGCGTAATTTACTTCTTCCGAAAAGCTTTTTCACCTACTCACTCACTCACTCACAACCTTGTCCTGTAAAACTCAGTTGACTTTGCCTTTTTGTGTGTTTCTCAACAAAAAGAAGAGACCAAACTTTATTGTTTTTGTTATTGTTTTTATGTTTGTTGTTTTCCGTGTTGCCTTTCTTATTGCATTAATTTAACAAAAAGCATTTGCATATTTGAGTGTGTTGCTGCTTTTGCGTATCCTTTGTGCAATTTTAACTTTCTCTCTTGTGAATTCAATCCAAGTTGATTTGAGTTGTGTGCTACTTTATCCTGTAAACTGTCACTATGGTAAAGGACCAACGCGGCTCCTACCAGTAGCTACTACCGTTGCGGCAAAGAAAGGAAAATGATAAGGTAAATGACTGAACTGGCTGAAGTGACATTCTTTATGGCAAAAGATAAACGCAAAGAGATTGTAAAAGGATTTTTAAACCAAAAAAAAAAAAACACCAATAAAACAGGAAAACATTTTTTGTAAGCTAACACAAGGTTTATGTAATTAAAAATTCGAGATTTTCAAGTTATATGCTCAAGACATAGAAGAGTAAAATTTCTATTAAATTATATTTATATCATAAGACGCCTTCGTTGTTATGTTAATGTTAAAAGCGGCGTTTCTTCTGTTCTTCGAAACTAGCATTAGTATTCCATTCTGATCTTTGAGAATCTCCACGGCTGTTAGGATATTGAGACCCACCACGTTCTTCTGATTTATCAGCCTGTTTAGATGCATTGTATTGCCGATATATATTTCGGCGTTTCTCTTGCTCGTGTTCTATAGCAGCTTGACGAATCACTTCATTAATTATCTTTCCAGCTTCATCATTTTCCCGATTGATTTCACGTTTCGACATTTTTAAAATTCAAAATTTATTCAGTAAATTTAAAAATGCTAGTTTTTATTAAATTGTATATGATTCAATAATTAAAGACTACTTGGATTTGATATCATCACTTTTTATGAATTTTGCTTTATAACAAAATTAAAAATCTCTGTCATTGAAAGCCTGCTTCATGTAATAAAACCAAAATATTGTAATACAATAACTTTGTGAAACCATTATCACACACATATGCAACAGGTTGAAGTGCTTTTCCCTGCATTCATTCACTTTGGCATAATTGGATTTCTACGTTAATTTTAATTTACGATAAAGTTCAATTGACTCAACGATATACAATATGTACATATGTGTATCCAATTTTACTGTACTGTGGAGCAGAATCAAAGCCAATTGAACTGCCACATAAATCTAGTTTAGCGTATTGAAAGGCTTAAAATAATTGCTGACCTGGGTTAGTAATAGTAAAGCTTACAGTTCAAATGTTGTTTGGGGTAACTTTCAGGGCAACTCAACGAGCCTAAAATACGAGAGCTTTTGCACGAAAGTTTTTGGGTTTAGGCATTAGGTTTCAATGTTGAGTCAATTAAACAAATAAATAAAAAAAAAAAACTGTGCACTTACCAATATAACTGTACAGTTTAATTGTAACGATTTTTGTTAAAAAACTTTTTTAGATTTCAAAAAAACAAACACATGTGAATTGTCGTTAAATATAAACACTAAGCAAGTATTTATGAGATTACAGTTTTAATGCTTAAATAAAAATAGAAAAAAAGAGCGCTCAGTCGCAGAACTCTTACGTGTAATTTAGGTCTTAGTAGTGTAGAGTTGCATTAATTCTCGGAACATTCATTTATTTCTATTGTAATAAGAAATGTGAGAAGAAAATCGATATAACCATAAGTAAAATAGAAATATTAAATTATAGAGATTGTTTTGAAAACATAGGCTTGGCGAACACAAACAAACGCACGCATGCGGTCGAATCTCTGCTGCGTTTATTTGACATTGTAGCCTTAGGACAAGCCGCATAAATTCGGATTGGCAGCGTTTCGCTTGACTGGCTGGAAATCAAAGATAAATGCTGACCGCTGTGTGTACGTAAACATGTACCGTACAAACAAGCGAAAAGAACGAATACCTGCGTTTGTAATGTGGACAGCAAACAAAATTAAAAACAAAAACGAAAAAAATGCTGCAGAGATCCGTCGAATCAATTCGGCTGTGTGGTTTTGTTTGTGTTCGCCTAGTTTTTTCTTGGCCTTAGTAATAGGGTGGGTACCGTTTGGATCCGGTCAGCATTTGATACCTTGCTATAGCAAGATCATCAAACTTATTTGACACATAACAATTGGTCATTTTATGCCTTGCGTAGTCAAGAACACTGCCCACATGTAATCATAAAAGCATATGCCCACACATACAATATTTAGATAAGAAGCTTAGCTTATTATTTTACGAAATCAGTCACAACTACATTTGGCATTTCGGCGTCTAATTGTCCGTTGGTTATGAAATTTTGACAGAACGTCAGTGAAGGATGTACCTTTCCAACTCGTACTTCCGTCAAGAGATAGCATAACTTTTAATAGAGATTTTGAATAAGTTTCGTTTATTTTGCAACTGGGCCTTATAGTGGTCGGAGTTGGGTTTGGTCATTAAATAGACAAAAGTTAATTTTTTCTTTGAATGAGTTCAACGATGACCAAATTAGAAAATTCACTTTTTCTGACAAAGCACATTTTCATCTATGTAATCAATCAAAGTTGCACAATTTAGGGAACGTAAAATTCACAAGTCGTCGTACAGAAGCCAATGCATCCAGCACGGGGCATAGATTGTGGAGTGTTGGCGTCATTGGCCCTTTTTTTTTTTGGAAAATGCGGTACATCGCGCCGTGACTGTCAATAGTGAACTTTTTGTGGCAGGAATTGGAAGATATCTCGATGAGAGGGTGAAATATGCCATACCTTCTACACAAGATTCAACAACCGTGTGATTAACCGTTTTGGCGACATCCATTGGCCTGGACTTTTCTCCTTGCGCCCCATTAAAAGATAAAATTTATGCCGAGTATCCCCAAACAATTAATCACTTGAAGGAGAATATTCGCACCGAAATTTACCCAAATTGTTCAGGGCACAATGGAGAAACTGCTTGACAATTGGTTTTCCAGGCCATCCAGCCGCAGCCAACACTTGAATGAAATCATTTTTACATACTTAATCGAAAGAATCAATCTATCAAATAAAGTGAAATTCATAGCCCCGAAAAGAACATATATTGAATGACAATCACTAGTTGTTTCATAACATAATATAACAACCAGAGCTACATCTTTCCCTACCCTGCAGGTTTGTGATACAAGCAACAGGACTAAGGGATAAAAGTAACGACGCTGAATACATTATCTGTGGTGCGTTTATCAATCCTGTGTTCCGTGTGATAAAGTTATGTGTCATGCAAAAAAAAAATCTTAGAAATGCAAAAGTTTTTAAATCTTTTTCTCTAAGCACATGTATTGAATATTTCAATGAAATGTTTATTTATAAATGTTATTAATTTAAAAACTAAGTGAGACATTGTTGTGCCATTGTCTCTTTGAATGCTTTAATATTGTATGATATTGGAAAAGTGATACATTAATAAAAATTATACTTTACGCGATGTGATAATAAATTTTTTATGACATTCAGCAAGTTTTCCTTTCTAACTACTATAATCTTCAATAAAATTTAATTACATTATTGCTTTGACTCGATGATTATAGTAAATGTCAATCTAGCATTTGTGTATCGTATATGAAAAAATAATCAACACCAAATGTCAAAATACTACTATTGTATTGTAGTGAATAAACTATGAAGCAATTATCTTTTTGTATTGACCCTTTCTTGGTTCAGCTCACACAATTAGAAAATAATAATGTTTAAAAATTCCATTAGCGTTGAATGCGTGTATGCGCATTATAAATTCAATGTCACAGTCCTATTTTTAGAGAATGCACATTGATTATTTCATTTGAGGAAAAAAGAAATCACATAAAAACAAATTAAACAAATAAAATAAATAGAAAAAAATCAATTTAGTTTGATTTTGTTTTCCTTGAGTTACATATGCAAAATTTCTATTATTAATTTGAATAATGTGAACTAAACACAGAAATAAGTATTAGGAGTACAAATTAATTCGGTCCGTTTCCGTTTGTGTTCAAAAAAAGCCGGAAGCGTCTACTTTTCCCATCTCCCATCTGGTAATTTTGAATACCATCTCTAGAAAATGAGTCCTCTCTGGCCTCGATCTAATCATTGAGCCATTTTTCGATTTCTTCAAAAGACCCGAACCGGTGACTCCCAAAATCGTTTTGCATCCGTCGAAAAAGCCAATAGTCGGAAGGAGCAAGGTCTGGAGAATACGGCGGGTGGGGTAAGACCTCCCATTTCAGCGTTTCCAGGTTATTTTTGACTGTTACAGCTACGTGGGGCCGAGCGTTGCAAAATCACCTTGTCATGCCTTTCAGCCGTTTCTGGCCGTTTTTCACCCAAAGCACAGCTCAAACGCATTAGTTGTAGTCAATAACATTCCGCATTAATGGTTTCGTTTGGTTTTAGTAGTTCATAATATACCACACCCGTCTGGTCCCACCATATGCAGAACGTGCCCTTTGCACCATATGATGTTTTGCTTTGGCGTCGGTGTAGACGATGATGGAACGGGTTCACCAGGCTTAACACAGTATTTTTTCTTCTTGTGGTTATCGCAGTATATTCATTTTTCATCTCCAGTCACGACCCGGTGCAAAAATCCCTTCCTTTAATGTCTTTCAAGAAGCAGTTCCGAAGCGAAAAATCACCTTTCGACATCTCTCGGCTTCAACTCGCATGTTGACAGATGTCAAACCTTTCGCTTCCAAAATCGGCCACAACTTGCAGGTGGAGCCTTCTTTTAAAAACGGACCGAACTAATTTGTGCTCCCAATATGTATGTTTATTTATTTATTTATTTAACATAAAATCGTAACAACAACAACAACAATCAAGATAGGAAAATAATCGATTTTTACAAAAGTCAATGACAGCATTTTAAGTCTTTAAGTCTTTGAAATTTATGAAATATTCTATTCTAACTATTGTACTAAACAGAGTCAACTAAGTACTAAGTAAAAATAGAACAATAGTAAAATAAGAAAATAAGAAAATGTGAATTGCATGCAAAATCAAAAGTAAAAACTTGAAACTTTAGTTTCTGCACTTGTTGCATTTTTCTTTATTGCAAATACTTTTGTATTGTGTACAGTATTTGCCATATACAATCATATGATATTTAAGAGCGAGAACTTACATTCCTTTCCTGTTGTTGTTGTTGTTGTTGTTGCTGCTGCTGTTCTTCATAATAGAATTCGGCTAGACGTGGCACCAGTAGGACGCCAACTTTATTGCGCGCCAATTGTTGATGGGTACGACGGGTGCGCGACGGTTTCATCATATGATGAGCAATAAGAGCCATTTTGCTTAGATTTTGTGTCTTTTGTATTTGAAATGTGTTTGATGGAAAGGGATTTAGTCAATTTGTTTAGATAAAGGACGACAATTCAAAGCTTTTCAAATGTGTTCCATTAGTTGTTGGAGCATACTTTTTGGTTGCTTTTTTGTTAAGAGTTGTGAGTTTCAATTAGGAGTTGTTGTGAATTTTGCAATAAAGTTAGCTAGAAACAGTTTTTGAGCACTCAATGATTATATGGAGATATTTGTTTGATTTTAATGTCTTTGTAGCATACTTCTATCTTTATTTTTTTGTTTTTTTTAAGAAAAAATCTATTAACAGTTATGAATGTTGATATATTATAAAATTAGCTAGAAACACTTTTTGAGCACTCAATGATTACTATTTTCAATTCAATGTTTTTGTAGCAAACTTTTTAACTTCTCTCTCTCACTCCAGATTTGTTAGAAAATTTCATTTAGCAATTATGAATGTTGATATAAAGTTAGCTAATAGCACTTTTTGGAGCAACTAAGCACTTTGTGGAAATACAATGTTTGTTCTATTGTTTATATTAAAATAATTGTAGCATACTTTTTGGATACTCCCACCACAATTTTGTTAGCAACTTTCAATTAATATTTGTGTATTTAAATACCAAGCAAATACATTGTGTACAATTAAAACGTGGAAATATTTGCTGCATGCTTTCAGGTCATCAAACTTTATTATGTTTTCAAACTTTTCATATACAATATTATTACTTTCAATGATATTGTTATGAAAACTACGACTGAGTTTTGAATTTCAAACTGCTAAATATGATTTAACAAGATTTTTGCTATTGTAAAACACTTTTTGCGATTTTCTATAACTTTCTTCTAATTAACATTTTAAAAGAAATACACGAGTATTGTTAATATTTAACAGGATTTCAGATACAAATATTATAAATTTTAACTTCTTGCTTGTTTCGCCTTCAAATATTGAATGACAACTATCACAACAAAATTATGATAGCCTAGTTTCAGGCTCCATTAAATGATTCGTTTTTATTTTGTATTATTTTTTTGTTTTTATATTTTACTGAAATCTATGGATTTGCTTTTGAAATCACGTATTTCCCTTTGACATACAAAATATTATTCTTATTATTATTATTTACTTTTTTACAAAAAAAAAAAAAAAGAAAACTAGCGCAAAAACCCAACTTTTGAACTTGTAGCAGAAAAACAAAAGAAGCGAATTGGCGTCGGAAAAGCGCGTGGTTACCGTTAATGTTAATCAAATGAAAATATCAAACTGAAATGAAATGAAACTTTCTGACGAACGCACCGCAACAAACAAAAAAAAAAAAAAAAAGAACACAGCAGAACAACGACAAAAGTTTGTTAGGGGACAACGCTTCATAATATCATATGACACACACACACAAACATACTAATATATACTCTTTAGTACACACTCACACATCTTGTTAAAGAAGAAGGACTCAAAGAAAATATACAAATACTCTCACATACTACTACCACATATAAAATCCAAATGCTAAACAACTCAAACAACTCAACTAAAACAGCGCGGGTGCCTGTTTTTTTATAGAAGTGTGTGTGTGTGTGTGTGTTAGTGTATCTACATACCGCATGTTTGATGAGACACTGTTATTGTTGTTATTTTTTTTTATCGTTAGTGTTTTTGTTGTTTTTCTTTTTTTTTTTTTTTTTGATTTTACTTTATTTTATTTTATTTCTTTTTTTGGGTTTATTTGTCTTTTAATTTTTTTTCTTTTTTTTTTGGTAATATTAATATCAGTCAGACTGCTTAGTTTTGCAAGCGTGTCAATGTATTTGTTTGTTTTTGTGTATGTGTATGTGTGTGTGAGTGTGTCTTTATGTCATTGTCTGTTCAAAATGTGTAAGTAATGGAGTGAGAGCTTGTTTGTCGGCATGTTAAGCTTGCATGCTTAAGTTTGAATATCTAAGTCTACATAAATGTGTGTTTGTATTTGTATTTGCCTGTTTGTATTAGTTTTCCAACACGTTGCACGCTGAATTAGCCATATGATGAATAACAACAACAACAACAACAACAATAATAATAATAACAAATTTCGAATTTGTTGTTAAAATGAAATGTTTGCTTTCAAATTATCAAAAAAAAAGACAAAAAAAAAAAAAAATACACTAAGAAAAATTGGTCTAGCTTTCAGTATAGTACTTTGTAAGGTTTTTATGTCTATTCAATGTGAATTTCTTAAACAAAAATCCCAATTAATCAATTTCAATATAGTTTGCAGTTAATATCTACTCTTTTAAACTTTGAACACTTTAAATTTGCAAACTTCCAAACAAAAGAGTCCTCGAAAAATATTTAATTATATGGCCAAACAGTCATTCATTTTTCAATGCAAAGAAGCAATAGAAATACTTAAAGTTTGACGCAAGTTCTGCATATTGTATTTAATACTAAGCTTTAAATATATTCAGGAAAACAATAAAGTTGCTATAAATTGCTATAAATTGAGGTAGGCAGTCCGGGAATCACATCAGTACTATTTAATGCCTTTACAAAATTCTTAGAATAATGCTTGGACGACTTTTTAAGTAACCTTGAAGCTTTATTCAAAAAATTTTGTGCAAAGTATTATCCATTCGATTCTTCCCCAATCATACAGATTCTGCGTTGCAAAATTCCTCGTTCTTTGAAGCGATCCAAAAATTAACTCAACTTTTGGGTTTTTCGTAAGAAGTGAAGTGCTGCTTGACCAAGCCATGAGCCAATGTTCGGGACAAGTAATAGTCGGAAGCAGAAATGGCAGAAATGGTTTCGTTATGCTGGATAGCTCATGTTTCCACTAGATGCACAGCATTAGCTTCTTGCCATGAATATTCGGTTTAGGCATTGAAATTGATGCATGGCCGGGTTAACCCCATAATTTTTTGTAGTTTGGAATATCGCATTTGATCCACTTTTCGTCCCCACGACGATTTGATACAAAAAACCATTCCTATTTTACCTTAGGAGCAGTCACACAAAAAAATGGCATCGGCGGCACTTTTCCTCAAATTAAAACAATATAACATCGCTTCACGCAATTGCGTTTTGTTTGTACAAAAGTTGACATGGTTAAGGACAAAGAAAGTTTGCTGTTGACACTGCACCAAGATGACATATACTAATTTTTAGAGGGAAATGATAAAGCTTTATGGCTGGAACAGAATGATGAAGCTGAAGCTAAGTATGAAGCCGGTCAAAAAAAAAAACAAATGCAGTTTTTTGTATGTGAATGTATGCAATGTGAAGCAGAGTCTGAAGCTGAAGCCCTGAAGTCAAATTAGTTTGAACTCACTCGGCTTCAAATCATCTGTCTCTCTCCAACGGAGTAAGAAAATTCTAACTATGTTCATTTTTAGTTATTAGTCAAGGGTTTTTATTTGGCAATTTTTGACAACCCTACTAAAACTGAACTTCGCATTCTGTTCCCTTCTTTTTTTTTGTGGGCTTCCACTTCAGACTCAGCTTCATCTTCATCGTCATCTTCACCATTCTGCTCCAGCCATAAAGCTTTATCATTTCCCTCTAAAAATTAGTATATGTCATATTAACATGAATATAGTTGAAAGTTGGTCCGATGCGATTTAATGCTAGTTACGTTAACTTTTGCATTGTAAATATCTTAAATTTTTTTTCCAAACCCAATAATATTGTAGGTTAGGCCATGTGGAAAGATTTTTGGATGTGTAACTTCTTTGGCGGAGTTGGGCAAAAATTTATACTAAAAATTTGAGTGAAAAAATACAAATCGTCACGTTTTTTCGATTCTGTATCTCATGAACCGCACTACGTAAAGACTTGAAATTTTTACAGAATGTGTATTTCTATTGCCATATCCACAACAGATAATAAAATTTTTGAAAAATCTACCAGAAAAGTCTCAATATACAACAACCACATGCAGCTTAGACATATGTTTAAAAATGTATTTAATCGTTTTTTCTGTATAGATTTAGTGGATTTTAGAAACTCTTCATAAATCTTGTTATTAATCATTGTGTTTCATGCTTGACGAAGCTATGAATTCATCATCCAGAACATTGCATTAATGGACAGCAAATTGAATAATAATAAAACCTTAATTAAATGCAAAATGGAAACTAAACTGCCAACTGTAACTAAGTACATATAATATTGTATAAAAAAACTATAACTCTGCTTAACATAAACCATAAAGAAAATGTATGCTTAGCATTTGCAATACTTGTATGATATGAATAATCATCTCTATTGGCCTGAAAACAAACCTTTAGATTTAGTATCTTTGAGTCCTTCAACAAATACACTTCTCTTTAATTATAAATACAACTTATTAAAAATTAAGAAAAAATGAAAAGGTTTTCTTTCATATAAATGATTTCCATATTAATGATATTTTGTTTTTGAAAAATTTTGACACATCATTTTAATTTCGTATTTTACTTTCAAAAAATTTAGAAGAAAAAATTACCAAAAAAAGTTTAAGAAAACATTTATGTTTTCACTAGATTGATGCAACTTTTGTTTTACCAAATTCCCAAGCATATAAATTTCCTTTAAGAATCATCAAAAATGTTCACACAATTAACAGTCCTAGCACACCGTTCGGTTACCAGGAATTTAAGATGCTTTGCCAAAGAAGTTTGCTTTGGTGATATGGCACGTTCAAAGTTAATGGAAGGAGTAAATATAATGGCAGATGCAGTGGGGGCAACAATGGGACCCAAAGGACGTAATGTAATCATTGAGCAATTGTTTTTAACGCCCAAAATAACCAAAGATGGGGCTACAGTTGCCAATGCAGTACTAAGACTTGATGATAATCAAAAGAATGTCGGAGCAAAGCTAATCAGAGAAGCTGCTAATAATACAAATAATGAAGCAGGTGATGGAACTACGACATCAATGCTTTTGGCTCGGGCAATCACTAAAGAAGGTTTTAAAATGCTTGAACAAGGTGCTAATCCGCATGAGATACGCGCTGGCATCATGTTGGCCACAGAAAAGATACGCGAGCACTTAGAACGCATTTCGCGAAGAGTGTTCAACTTGGAAGAAATGGCTCAAGTGGCAAAGATCGCGGCGAATGGTGATGAAAGCATTAGCAGGTTGATCCATCATGCATTGACTCAGTTGGGCCGTGAAGGCATCATTGTTGTGAAAGACAGTAAATGTGTTAATGATGAAGTGGAAATTATAAAAGGCCTCTTTATCGATGAAGGCTACTTGTCACCATTCTTCTTGAATCAATCGAAGGGTGGCAAAGTTGAGTACAGCAATGCACTGGTGATGCTTACAACTGAGAAGATTACTGAGTTGAAACGACTGATACCATTACTAGAATTAGCGAAGTGCGAAAGACGACCATTGATCATAGTAGCTGGTTGCATTGAAGGTGAAGCATTGAGTGGCCTCATTTTGAATTCTTTGAACAAGAATATTCAAGTGTGCGCCGTAAAAGCCCCTAGTTTTGGGGATTCTCAAAATGCTATAATGGGTGACATTGCGGTAGCCACGGGTGCTATGGTCTTTGATAATGACTTAGCCAGTTTAAAAAGTATTGAACTGTGGCAATTAGGCGAAGCTCGTGATGTAATAATCACAAAGAACCGAACTCTTCTGTTGAATTGTGGTGGTCAAAGTGATCAGATCGAAGCAAGACTTGAACTGATACGCGCTGGATTAAGAAAACCTGGTACTCCAAAGGAGCGCAATGAGTTGTATGAACGTTTAGCACGACTAACCTCAGGCATGGCCATATTGCGAGTCGGGGGTTCCAGTGAGGTTGAGATGGAAGAGAAAAAGGATCGTGTCAATGATGCCCTTATGTCCATGCGTGCAGCAATACGTGAAGGTGTCGTAGCTGGAGGTGGCACTGCCTACCTTCGTTGCATGCCAATACTCGAGGATCTGAAGGGTGCAAATAAGGATCAGGACAAAGGCATAGCAATCATGCGTCATGCCCTATGTATACCCTGTATGACAATAGCACAAAATGCCGGTATCGATGGTGCTCAAGTGGTAGCGAAGGTGTTAAGCAAACGTGGTCACTATGGCTACGATGCATTGCGTAATGAATTTTGTAATCTTGTCCAGAGTGGCATTATCGACTCCACTGCTGTGGTACGTACTGCAATTAATGATGCCGTGGGCATAGCATCATTGTTGCTAACCGCCGATGCAATGATCACAGAAGAGATGCCTAAGAAAAAGAAACTACACTACAAAAATGTAGTCGAAAGGAATATTGCATCGATGCTGGGCATGTAAAAAACTTCTGCGTCTGTCTTTGTCTGCAGTTTAGAATTTAAAATTTTTTACAGTGTATTTAGGGTAATTACCTCTTTAAGTACTAAAAGGACAACAAAAGCAAAAAAAAAAATGAAAATAAACGGAAGAGAAAAAAATGAAAATGGAATTTGTGTTTTATTTACTGTAAAGCTTCCAATGTCAAAGTCATAATGCCACATAAATGACTACGAGGCGCCATAAATACATCGACGAGGACGGCGAAACACAGTGAAAAAGAAAAGCTTTACTGAGCAGAAGCAGAAGAAGTAGTAGCAGCAGAAATAGTAGACGTAGTAGTGCTCAAAAGAGGACTCTCTTCTACATGTCCTGCTGATTAAGTGCGTCCTGAACTTTAATGAAATGCCAACTGACATCGTCATAAAGTATTAAGCATGCAAGGACTCACTCATGAGCCCACAATACAAATACAAAAAATTCAAAGATTCTCACATAAGCGTAGCCTAGTGGTGCTTCAACTTTATAATAAGCTAGATTTTATTACTCCATGAAACTGAAACGAAATAAGCACCGCCTTTGCTAAGGACACTGTGACATCATTAAAGTTACTTAAATGCAATTAATAGTAAGGATTAGGAACTGACCAAAAACAAAATCGCTAGTATTTCGTACTCAAATTATTTTTTCATAAACATAAATTTTCTATGAGACAACATGATTATACACTACAATATATTCGTATTCTCTCCAGTGTTTGTATTTGAGCTTTTGTTTAATTTTGGTAAGTCATTTTGTTTATTCTTACACAAATACAAACACTGAACTGTTACTATATAAAATATACTTAGTAATATAATATGAAACATCTGTCTTTAGTGAGTTCCAGTCACATAACAAAATACATTATTTAGTAGCAGTTCATAACTTTAGATGTTTTTTGGTCAAAACAAAATGCCTTGTGTAAGTTGCTGATGGTGATGGTTACTAAATTTAGCCACAAGGTATATAACGATTCTTTCCTTCATTTGGTAATTAAATTTAAAAAATTCATTGATATGCAATCAAGCATTTTTTTTTTACAATAAATTTAAACTTGTTCCTAAACACCATAGAACTTTGCAATATTTTTTTCATAAATTTCATGCAATAAATTCATGTTTTTTGTTTTATTAAACTTACCTTATTTGACAATACAAAATGCTTTAAACTACATTTACATCATGTTACTTGTTTTATTAATGCATTCTTGTGCGCGCTGCACTCTCTAAACAGACATACTTCTAAGTATGTGTATATAGACATGGATTTCTAACGATTTTTCAGAAATCTTAACATTTTTGTCGTTTCTGTTGCTGGTCTTTGATGTATGCAAGCAATACTATTCTTGGCTGTTAGATGAAGCTGGAAATTGGATAAAATTCATAACAAATTAATTTTATATTCGTTACCATTTTATTTGAACGCATGCTCCCTTGAGTAGTTATAAAGACTTCGGTTAATCTTCTCCTGACATTATTAAAAATTCAATTAAGGTGTAATTTTTTATTATGTTTTCTTATTCGTCCTACAACTAATTCTATTTGTTTACCCTGTATATTTTTCTTTTTTAAATTAATAAGTAATTTATTATTGAAATACTTAAACTTATTTCATTTATATACTTATTTTATATTATTCTATTATTATATCTTATTTTCAGTTTATTTAAATATTTGAAATAATTTTCCGCATTCTGGCAGCATTGCCAACATATTTCTGCAACCTGGCACCACTGTTCATCATGTTTATATGCAGTTGGCAGTACTTACAATCAGCTGTTTACCATAGATTCTGCGCGGAAATCACAATTGACAATACACATACGAAACAGTTAAGTTGGGATTGTAGGCAACCCAAGTTTTATCTTATATAGTTTTTTTTTTAAATAATTAGTAAAAGTGATTGAGTTGTAAAAACATCCTTTAAAATGGAAACCACACTTGCAAATGATAATAGTAAACCAGTTAATACAAATGAATCTAGATCAAATGAAACCACCGCCGACGATTCAACAGGAACCACTCAGAGACCAAAAAATTCAACATCAAATCCACCGGTGGCAACAAGTAACACCACACAACAACAACAACAACAACAACAAAAACAGCAGCAACAATTAAGTCCATTTGTTTATTGGGCTCAAACAGAACGTCAAATAACATTAAAAGTTGATTTAAAAGATTCAAAAGTAAGGACATACTACTAGTTTAGTTCGTGAAAAATCAATAATCTACCATTTCCATTGTAGAACGCCCTTGCTGTTTTTTCACCCAAATCGGTCAGTTTCAAAGCGCATGGCCGCGGTGCTCATGGCATTAATGATTACGCATTTGAGTTGCGCCTATTTGAGCTCATCGACAACGATGCATCGTGTTATCGTACATTAGATAACAAAATAGAATTTAAAATTAAGAAAATGGAGCCCGGCTGGTGGCCACGACTTGTGGCGACTCCACAGAAACCGCATTGGCTCAGAGTAGATTTCGATCGCTGGCGTATCGAAGATGATTTCCTAGATGAGGAGCAACGCGATGTAATGCAAGACTATAAAAAGGAATATGAACGTTTGCAGAAAGAGGAATTTGGCTACATCAAAGGTCAGTTTACATGATACATTTTCTAGACAAATGAATAATTACTTATCATTACCTATGTTTATAGAAAGCACCAAAAAAGTTTACATGATCTTCTACAATCTGGCTATGCTGGTGGGCTATTTGTATATTTTAATTGTTATGGCTGTTCTCTACTATCGCGATGGTCAAGCATCTATACGCAAGACATATGAGACCGTGGGAAATGTATTCAAATTTTGCCAGCTTTTGCAATATTTGGAAGTTATTCATCCTATTTTTGGCTATACGAAAGGCGGGCCTTTGATGCCATTTTTACAAATATCCGGCCGTAATTTCATATTATTCATTATGATTGAATTGGAGCCGCGCATGCAAACGAAACCGGTTGTGTTTTATGTCTTTTGCATTTGGGCTTTAATTGAGGTCTTTCGGTGAGTATTTCAAGTTTTCTTTATTTTTTATTTCGACTAAATGGTTTTGTTCTTTCATTAGATATCCATTTTACATAACCCAACTGATGAAGCGCGAACAAGGATTAATCACTTGGTTGCGTTATACACTTTGGATACCACTTTATCCCATGGGAATTGTTTGCGAGGGCATTATCATTCTACGTAATATACCATACTTTGAAGAAACACAACGCCTCTCTGTCGATATGCCTAATGCCTTGAACTTCACTTTCGATATGGTTATCTTCCTAAAAGTCTATCTTATGCTACTTATACTGCCCGGCACTTATATGGTCATGTCACATATGGCCAAGCAACGCGCCAAAAAGATTGGTTCACTCAACTCCATTGGTGGTGGAAGGACTAAACGACGGCATCAAGATTAAGTTGGTATTTACTATCAGAATATTCCTTTGTGTGCATTGGGATAAGGAAGTTCTTAGTTTAAGTTACTATAAACAAAACATTTAACTGTAATGCAGTTTTGAGTATTGATTGGATTGGTGAGTGTGTGAAACACAAAAATTAAATTTACACTCTATAAATGTGCATTTTCTGTAAACAGAAACTAAGAAACCAAATACAATTATCTACATATAAGCATGAAACAAATACTATATGTAATTCATTATTTCGCATACCAATAATTTACGCGCGCTTAGCATCAACATATTGTCAAGCATTTTGCCACTTGAATATCCTTCTTAACGTCTGCTGTTGCTGCTGCTGCTATTAATTTTGCTCGTGGTTTTGCTGCTACTCACTCACTCACTCACTTAATGAAACAATGCTCATTCTCTGTGAATGTCTTTGAATGTGATTTCGCCACTTGAGATTATACAATGTGGCGCTACTTCTTCGATTTGTACTTAAAGTTAGTGCGACGCGCAATTCACAACAAAAGTTCAAGTGACTTTTGGAAAGTAACAAGCACTTTGCCTTATTTGATAAATTGGTTTTTATCTATTGTATGTTTGTAGGTATATACTTAGTTTAGTTTGATATTGTGTGAATCGTATGAACTCTTGGAATACTTGTAACACGACAACACTCGACATGCACTCCAAAACTACTCGAAACTCGAGTTTCGTTTGACTTTTTCAGTTTAACTTTTTATGTTTTACTTAGTATTGAATTTTTCCAATGGGAGGGGGTCTTTAATTTAAGGTTTGAGTTTGTGTTTCTTGCTTATTAGTGAGTCTCAAATCTAATAAATATAGAAATTATTGATTCACTCTTTTGTATCGTTTTAGGATAGAATTTAATCAATAGGAACTTTGAATAAAATGGAATGATATGTTAGAATTGAATATGAGAATTGTTTTTTTTTTTTTTTGAAGGTACAATCAATTATTGTAAATACTATTAGATATAAATCTTGATTAGTTATAATTGACGCTGGGTGTGCCTAGATAATAGATAAAATAGTGCCAATGGTTTTGGTTGAAGAAATGGAATTTCTTGATTTATTTATAACTTAAAAAATTGTATGTCAATATAACTTTTCATGCAACCAATTAATGATTCCATATATAAACGGAAACAATTGCCAACACCAAAGGATTGCAACTTCAGAGATGCAATCAATAATGTGGTCGAAATGCAACTCAACCAATCAAGTATAAAACTCAGGTGTCAATATCGAGAAAATAATTGAAAAAATAAAAATAACTTGAAAGCGTAATTAATTGACAAATGAAACTGAGCCAAATATCCACAGGCACACATCCATCCATCCATCCAACGAACTCACCCACAGATGCCCGCATTCTTTAAGCCGCATAGCTGCTAGCAAATGAGGCATGAAATGTAAGGATAGTTTCAAGTGGGAGGTCAAACATATTTATCATGGATTGAGTGCAATTTACGCGGGTTCATGCCTGCCCAGGAGAATGGAGAACGAAACAAGACAAGTGTAGAGTGGTAAATGCAGGAAGTTGGCACTTTGGAGCTGTCCAAGTTGTGCAATGGCAGCATAATTCAACGTCACTTGTAGTTGATGGTTGCAAAGTAATGAAAATGGAATCACAAAATGCGCCCGAATGATAAATGAATAATTCAATGGACAGAATGATTCTGTTCTTGGAGGTTAGCTGCCTCTATCTACACAAAGTCTATGATTTCACTTGTGTTTCGTTTTTCTTTTTCTTTTTGTTTCTTTTCAGTTTTTTTTTTTATAATCGTAGTTCTTCTCTACTTGCACTGCCGGCCGAGGTTAACGCTCAACTAATCAAACTAAAGTTATAGCCACAGGCCAGTAATGCTCGCTGCTTGCCAAGCCAACAATGCGCACCAGCAAATGAGTTTTTGATTAATGTCACCGACAAATCGTCTGTCGTGTGCACGCCTTTAGTTATGCTACACAAAAGCGCTAAGTGGTGCTGGTGGCGGTGGTGTCGGCGGCACACGATTGATTTTCAATATGTTGCCGGCAACAATAACGTTGGTGTTAGTGATGACGATGGCAACACTAAAAGCCTTGCCATGATAAATGAGCCATGAGTGAGTCCATCTAGTTATGTTTCCTCATCTGGCGCCAGCAAGTTTGCAATACTTTCTTGTTAATTTTACTTCGCTACCATATTTTTCACATTTTTTGCTAAATCATCCTTTTAAACTTTAACGCCACGCTGACGCCACTGTCCATCATATCCAGTACAATTGTTTCATTATGACTTATTCATTATTTATACCAATATTGTATTTACTTCAATGAGGGCGTTCATTGTGGCGTATCGCTCATTGCCTTGTGTAAGTTGCTAATAATAAAACGGGAGCCAACAACACCAAGTAGAACAGATCCCAAATAATGAAAGTAATGAAAACAATAAACGAAAACAAAAAGACAGAACAAATTGACAAAGAAATCGGTTCAGGGAACATCATATAAAAATAACAAACAAAAACTCGGACAATGTTTATTGACTTGAATGCGTCCCAAAGGACATGGAGGACAAGCAGGGGCACACAAACATGTAAAAAGTAAATGAAAAAGGTAGAAAAACTATAAATCAAACATACAAAAAAAATATCATGTAAACAGAAATACCCTACTTTAAGCCTTTAATTCCATTGGTTTATGTTACCAAGGACACTTTCAGATTCCTAAATCAAAGTAGAATAGACAATTTCAATTCAATTGGATCAGAATTTTTTGTAAAGACATTTCTTAACTTAATCAGATCATAGATTTTAGTATAATAGAAATTTACCATAAATGAAATTATAAAAGTCAAAGGAATCAGCACCTTCTTCGTAGGGTAATAAATATCAATAAATCTCAGTCCAAGGAATAATAAAAAAAAAAAAACATAAATCAGTAATTTGGACAATTTCCTACATTTGTCCAGCACTTCACCAAAATAGGAAAGTCTCAATTATGTAATAAAAATAATTATAATTCTCAAAACAAAAAGAAAAGAAAAGTATGAACAAGGAAATCAAAAAAAAAAACATTTCATGCAAGTGGGAAGTGTATCCAGAAAAGAGAAATGAAGGAAATAAATACAAGAATTATAAAGTAAGCAGAACCGGAAAATATTTTAAAAGCGAAAATATCAACAAATATTTTCTTTTTCAATATAAAAATCAAACGAACTTTGCAACGGAAACATACAGAAAAAACATGAGTAGACAAGAAAATTGAGTATAGAAAACTCAAGGTAAGAATAAATAAATTTCACAAAAGAAAAAGTGTATACTATAGAATTTTTGTAGTAAACTGAGTCCCTAAGAGTTATTAAGAATGTGCTGGACTATTCGATGGGTCCCATAATTATCCCTAAATCCAAATTGATGATTCGGTATGCTTTCCTTAACGGCCGCCACAAGCTTTGAACAGTCTACCTGAAAAGATTCTTTCAAATATTGTTTTATAGAAAAACTCAGAATCAGACTTATTGATCTATAGGATTTGATAAGGTTCGCCAACTTGCCATGTTTAGATATCATTATTAATGGGTAATAATCTCGAACTAAAATACTTAATGATATAAAAACACAGCGCCAAGTCTAGTTGAATCTCAATAAAATGGATTTACATAAATTTCTTTAATTCTGACCCAAGATTTTAAGTGATTGATTCTATACATCCTCTACTAATCGGGATTTCCTTTTATTGTATGAACCAGAATTTCATTCGTTTCGTTATATTGTTCATATTAATATTGTAGTATATGAATCAAGATAGAGCGTAGAATCTAACTTGTTTGTTCATTATTTGATTGAATTAAAAATAACAATAAATATTGTAGTAATAATAAATCAATAAAATAAACATCAATCAAATGCATAGGAACATCCACATTTGCTCTGACAATAGAGGCTCCTGCTGTTCATAAAAAAACTTCCATTGTCCAGGTATTTTAGATTCAGATAATATTCAATTGTATCGCATACAAACTTATTTACTCAAGCAACAATCAAAAGGCAGAGTGCCGCCTTTAAAACCATAATACAGTATACATATACGTATATCTCTAATATATATATGTACAAATTAAAATATGTTTGTTTGTTAGAGTCTTATTCATATTGTGTATGTGTATGGTTGGTTTCAATCTTGAACATACGCCAAGCTAAGACACAAACCTATTACATAAACTATGATTGTAGTGCAATTCGATTTTCCGATGGTGGACAGCTGTTTTTTGTTTTAATTTACAAATGGAAAGTTGTGGCCAATTGGAAGAAATTAAAATGGAAATTTAATGAAAAATATATGATTTAAAACAAATTAGAATGTATGCATATTGCACATCCTTGCAACTCCCTATTTCATTCCTGCTACATGATTTATTAAAATTTGAATGAACAATTTGCATTTTGCTTAAAATTGTTTTAATGATGCCGCGCAACGAACCATGATCAAAGTTAGTCCAAAATGACCAAAGGCAGTCATTAACAACACTAACGCAACACGACCCTCCAACAGGAACAGGATATGAAAAGCGAAACTCTGAGTGAAAAAGTGAATAAAAATGAATAAAAATATTTTTAATTGCGTTGGGAAAAAGGAAGTTCTTCCCTTTTTTTTTTCTCGTTTTCTGTGGCTATTGAAGTTAAGTAACCAACCAAAACGGAAAACAGAAATAAAGTCATAATGGGAAAGGCGTTAAATGCAATTTAAGCTACGCACAAAGTAAATGAGTCTGACTTTATGGAAGAAAATATTGTATATATTTATGTATGTACATACTCGTACATGTGAATGGGTTACTGGCATTTGTAATTGGTAAGCCAAAAGGTAGCATTGCAGCAATTAGTGCACTTGGCTGCTTTCCATTAGAAACTTTCGGGCACCACTGACTTTTAAACAAAGACAACAAAAACAAGAATAAAGAAGGATAACTTCAGTTAAGCGCAAGTTGTTATACTCTTCAGACGCTCCCGTATTTCAGCATATAGAAATATTTCATTATTAATTTGACTTATGCTTAGGATAGAGTCAGTATTACATTTCCATTACAGCCCTGCACTAGTCATAACTACTACATAATATTAACAGTCGGCAATCACACTGTGCACACTTTGAAAACGAGTCATGTGTTCTTTTCAAACGAGTCAATCAACTCATTTGGTTTTATTTACTTTGCCGATTCATTAACTCGAATCTAAACAGTCTTGCGACTCGTGTCTTATCGAATGACTCGTTATCACACTATCATGGAAATATACTGTCGTGTAACTCGTTTCTTCGGGTATGACTCACCATGACTCGGTGTGACACTGTTATGTAAATACAATAACAAAGCAAATTCGAGTGCGATTAAGAGGAAAAGAGAGAGCATGCATGCGATAGTATCAAAAACACTCAGCACTCTATGAAAAACAAGTCAAGTGTGTGTGTTCTGATTCGAATCATTCAACTCATTTTGTTTATGCTGCCGTGTCGACTCGTGTTTTCTACTATGACTCGGTAAAACACTGTCTTTGTTAACGAATTCAACTAAATCAATGATTTACAACACCACACGCATTGATCTGTGAAAGAATTCGTAAACACACTGTGACTATTGATAGTGTTGCGTGTAGCACATGATTCGTTTTAGCGAGAGAGTATAAATTTCTGTTGACTCGTGTAGGGCTTTAATTTCTACATTAAGACAGAAATATTTGTATGCGAGCTATACGCTCCTAGGGTCTTGAAATTTACATGGTTAGAGAATATGAGTCAGACCATCATACTCCATCCATATTTCAATTGGATAACACAAAAAACAAAAAAGTTTTTCTAATAAGAACCTGAATTTCAATGGGGTAAGTATGGAAGGTAACCCTCTTTGTGGTTCGATTCGATGTAAAATGAAAATTCGTGCACAGTTTCACCTTTCTAGCTCAAAAACTAAGGGACTAATTTGCATAGACATGGATTAATCAAGTGATCTCGTCGAGCTGATCAAGAATATATAAACTTTATAGGGTCTCTGTTATCTCCATCTGTTTGTTACAAACTTCATGACAAACTTAAAATACTAATCACTGCATGAAGAGTACAAAAAAGAAAAAATATAATAAAAAAAGGAAAACCCTCATTTACATTTGTCGAGATACCAAAATGTTGTATTCGTGGAGACGTGATAATTAGTTGCGCTCTCTTTGGCAAAATCTAAGAGAACAAATGAAATATTACAACAATAATTTCTATAAAATATATACATATAAACTTTTTCAAATATATGAGTTTATATGTATATGTACAAATATATGTGTATATATTTGTTTGCTTGTGTATTATTAGAATCGCTGTGCAATTAAAATTTTGTAATTGAGCTTTGCTTGAAATTACACGTCGTGCATACATTTGTTTTATAATATTCCTCATTGTAAGGACTCTCGTTGAAAGCGCTAAAATGTTGGGTAGAGCAAAATGGTTTAAATGGAGTGGCATATGGGGCGTATGAATGCCTATTGTGATGGGTTGTTCCTAAGCATTTCTACCTTGCTAAATGGACTTAAATATGTTTTAATTGCAGGTCATAATAGACAGCGTTAGATTTATATAGGACACGTAGTTTGGTTTTGTGCTTTGGTTTGTTCAGTTGAGGTTTCCAAAAGGAAACTAGCAATGCTTGTGTTTAAATTTATATATTGTACCTATACATTGTATATAGTAGACATCTGAGAACATGAGGACGTAGGTGTGATATGTTTATAAATGATCATTATAGTAATTAGTATAGAGGGTTTTTTAAGCATTCATTTCATTTACTCGTATGTACTTACAATGAAAAAATGGAAAAGAATTAAAATTTACATTTGAAATAATTCGCAATAAATGGCCATAAATCCCATAAGTACTCTTCCACTAATTGCCCACCATAATAACAACCTCAACAAAAAGAAAGAAATATTTGAGTTCAACAACCAAAAGCAAAAACTACTATGTAAAAATCATATTAGTATAAACCAAATGCAACTGAATGAAAGAGAAATTGTTGCAAAACATCGGCAACAACAAAGAAAATAAGAAAACATTTTTTTGCAATTTTCCAAGTGTTCTGGGAAAAATTCACTTAAATGACCATCAGACTGTCAGACAGACGTGAGACAGACAAACAGAATATTAAAGATATTCAAACAGACAATGATGATTTATGTGCACAAGTGTTTCTTGGTTCATTCAATGGGTTCTTTGGCTGGTTTGGTTGGTTTGGTTGGATGGTTTTGTTGGTTTGTGGACTTTGGAAAGTGAGTGAGTGAGTGAGTGAAAGTGTTGCGAAGCCAAGAGCTTTGCAAATATTGAATATAAAAGCGCAGGACACAGATGCTGGTAACTGCTAAGGTTTTGAATTGAAAAGAATAATGCAAGTAGTCACTCCAATGGATTCAAATGAGAGGGTGAAGCACCGAGATGCGAATAAAACCACCGTTGAAAGTATGCTTCAATGGTTACTACTTTCTGTAGATTGGTTGCATGAATGCAGATGCATTGTTGCAACAATTTTTGCATTCATAAGCACTCACTGGACTGGCTGACTGAGTTGCTTCCAATATAGTGAGGAGCTTTACGCCTCATTTTTTTCGATTACCGCTGGCATCACAATTGAACCTTATACTGACACATACCTTCATACCTCCATCACTCTCAATAATACCACAACCCTCTCCAACACACATAGATAGATACTCGTTTATAGTCGTACACATCGTTACAGTTGAACCCCTTGTGAGCCATTCATACTTTTCATTTCTTGTTAGTTTATGTATCTTTAACAAGACTATTTTCCCTTACATAGTTACGCTTGCTTGTCACTATCTCATACTATTTTCCATTCTTCTTTCTTTTTCACTCCACTCCTCACCCTTCACTCCTTCTTCCTTGTTTTCTTCATTTTATTGAACACAATTCAAGTGTCCCACTTGAGCCTGAAACAAGCCAAGCATCTTAGGGTTTGAATTTCCTTTATTATGTGCTTTATGCGATTTTTCCTTCTTCAGGTTCTTCTTTAGTTTCTCTTCACTAGTTTCTTCAAGACGACGAATACATGTAGTATAATAAAATTGTGATAAATGAAAAGAAAGAAAAGAAACCAGTTGCCAAACAGATGTTTGTGATAACTGAACAACAACAAAAAAAAAAAAAAAAAAAAAGAGAAGAAAATATAACAAAATGTCGGTGGCAACAAAAGACTCGTGGAGCTAAAGAAATGGCAAAGGATATTCAACGAAGAGGAAATATTTTTATGAAAAATTATTATTATGATGTAGTTGATGGTTTAACATCTTTACGAAGTCCATGCCTAAGTATGTAGATAAAATAATTTCTTAATTGTTCTGTTCTGTTAGAATTTTCGAATGTTAAAACCATCTTTTATATTTATTATTATCTATAAATCATCTGACACAGCTGCCAAATGTTTGCATAGTTTTAAAAGTTGCATTAATTATTTGTCTGTTTCATTTTTTTTTTAAATTATCTTTTAAAAAAGTTGCCATGCAAGTGCAATAAATTCATTAAAACAAAATATTCATATATTATAATATATTATTTATATTCCTTTTCAAAATGGAAAGATACAAAACAACATCAAACTTTGCTCAAGTTCAAAACAAAAGAGGAAACAACTGCAAAAATAATAAAAATATTTTATAACCAAATAAGAACAACAAAAAAATTGGCCATATTCTTATGTCTTGAAAGTATCTTTGTCAAGTATTATGACCATATAAAAAGAGGGCATGACGCCGTCTTGGTTGCTCTCCTCTTTTATTACAGCCACAAGTACAACGAGCCAAACAAGTTAAGACCGAAGGAAGAATGAATAAAGGAGCGAGTAAAAGAAGGGACAAGGGAAGCTAAGCCGTGGCTGAATTGTGTCGAATTGAGCCAACAATGAAGGCCGCCGCAATTACTGAAGTGGATAATTACAACGACTCAACATTGGCAAACATTGCTAACGCCAACGCCATCACCATCACCATCATCAAGTGAATGTTGTGCAGGCCAAGTAAATGTTATCCTTGCTTATCCGTTTACAAATACACACACACACACGCAGTCTTAAATTCGAATATATCCATGAGGTCCTTTGTTGTTAAAAAGGGCAAAATGACGCCTTAGCTCAGTCTATCTGACATTTTCTCGTTCTCTGTCCGTCTGACAGTCGACCGACCGATCTATATCTATTTGTCTATTACGTTCATTGCTTATAAATATTTAAGTAAGTTTCGTATTGAACACAACACAAAAGCAATTTTATTTTTATTTCTAAAATGGCAAAAGAAAAAATAAGTATAAGAAAGAAAGCCAATACACGTATGAAAGAAAGTCAGTAAGAAATAAAAAAAAAAAATGTGTTAACGAACGAAAAGTCCTGTGAACAGATAGAAAAGTGAAATTGTCTTCCAATATACAACAATACATACAATGTGTGTAGTGCTCGCTTAAATGATATGAGTAAGGTTGCTTAGGTTTAGGGGGCTAATAAGTATTGTTCGCTTTTAGTACTAAGTAAGTTTAATAGATTGTACTCGTATGATAAATTTAGAAATAAATACATAGTATGGGCATATGGGCGTTTATATTGTGTCAATCGATGGGATTATGGATGTCAGCAGCCCCTTTTCTACTTGAGTTAAATTGAAGAAGCTTGTTTCATAGGCGAATAATAACCTATACTTACATATAACTAAAGTGAGAAGAGGCAATAAATATAAAAACTCTATTAGGTGAAACCATAAAATATAACAAAAATTTCGTTATTAATAAAAATGATTAATTATATTTTATGATAGTGAACAATTTGAGAGACAAATTAAGTTCTCATAATTAAAAATGTTTAATGCCACAATAAAATGTGAGAGATAGGAGAGGAAATTAATTTTCTTTCATATAGATTGAGACATTTCACTCTGAGATAGACGAGCAATGGGAAGCGAGTCTGGAATTTTAAAAAATTACCCTACAGATAGGCAAGTAATACCCATATGCTTACACAAATGCAGCATGATGCTTGAAGACTGACTTATTTAACTGTGCAGAGGCAAGTAAAGGAAAGGGAGTCAGGAAATGGATCAACTACGCATTGTTAAATTCCTTTTATTTGAAACAAACGAACAATGGGAAGCAAAATTGAAAATTAAAGAATCAAAATGATGCTTCAGGAATAAGTTGCGTGATTATAAAAGTGAAAATATCAGTCGCAAGCAAAAATTATATATTTTTATAGAAACCCTGTTCAGATTTCATCTAAGTGAAATAATAAATTCACAATTTAACAAGTTTATAATGCAATTTGTTTAGTGTTTAAGAACAAATCAATTATTAAGGAAATAATTTTATTATTACAATATAATCATGATTATTAGGAATTTACAATTCATCAAAAATTATTGAAATTAATATAAATCGGTCTACTGTAAGTAATTTTATCATCAAAACATTAATCATTTTTTTTTTTTTATAAACAAGAAACTCATGTGATTCAATACTTTTCATTAACCACTCGTACATTGGAGCCCTACAAATGATGTTTGCAATTTCAAATGTGAAGAATGCCTGTGAGCTGCAGGGAGATCCAAAGCGATCATGCGTCCTTCTTCACTGTACCTCAAACAGAAGACACTCATGCATTAGATGTTCTAGATCTTCTACCACATTTAGACAGAGATCGCAATATGGATCCTCAGCAGGTCCAAATCTATGATTGTATTTCCTGAAGCATCCGCGGCCAGTTACGAATTGGGTAAAGCAGATCCTTCGTAGCTCTACACTACTACACTTGTATTGCCATATGCTCAGATACCTGAATCTAATTACCACCCTGCTTGCTCTATTGGACGTTATTCTGGCCAGGTGTATATCCCTTGCAGCCAAGGCTTCCAAGTCAATTGGAAGTCTCCCGGCAAGAACACCCGCCGCATCGTTTGCAACTGTCCGTTGGGCTCTACAGATCCTTAGATTCGCAACCCGGTGGGCAGTTTTTGATACTCGCAAGTATGACTTCGTTGTGAGAGCCCCAGCCCAAATCGGAGCCGCATAAAGCAGTATAGCAGTATTCCATAAAGCCTGTCATGGTCCTTTCCAGTGAGTTTGTTTAATGCGATATAAATTTCCAATTACGAAAGATTTAATTTTATATATTTATTTTAAGAAAATTTTAATAGTAAGAACTTTGTATATCAATCTAAGTGATTTACTTTTATAACATAGTCCCCTCTTGCTTTCTCCGAAATATGAAACTCATGCTTTACATTACTTTGCCAAATGAAAATATTTTCAGCTTGTTAAATGTCTAATTACTTAAAAGTAAAGGTCAATTCAAGTCATAACTTTTTGTTTTAAAAAAGCAAAACCCTAATAATTAAAATCGAAAACTCAGAAAACATATTCCGGCTTAAACTCAACAAGAAAAAACAAATACCAACAAATATTGAAAGTCAACTTCGAATTTTAATTAATGTTTAAATAAACGGAAAATTATAAAAAGAAAAAGAAAAGAAGAAAAATGTATAAAAATATATTAAAAAGTAAAAAATAAAAAATAAAATAAAATGAAAAAAAAAAAACTAGTAAGAAGTAAACAAAAGTGAAAGCAAAACAAAATTATAAGTAAGTAAGAGGACTTGAGAGATGAGGATGTGAAAAGAAAAAGAAAACAACAAACTCAGCAAACAGTTTTTGTGGTAATTTATAGTTTCTTACATACACACACACACACACACACATACTCACTCAGACCAAAACATTCTTTCCAATATACGTGTGAGGACAATGAGAAAGAAACGAAGAAAACCACATAAAGTTTTACAGGTTGCCCCTTACATTACTATTCTGTGTATGTAGCACTTTCTTCCATCCTCTCTCTCTCTATCTCTCTCACAATCTCTTCCTTTTCACTATGAGTTCGAAATATATAAACAAATAAATAAATAAAGAAATAAGAAGAAATAAAACTTTACTGTAGTATAACTTAATTTTTAAAAACCAACCGAGCTGAACATGTGTTTGTTTGTGTTGAACACGATTTTAATTAAAAACTCGAAACAATGTAAAGCATACTTTCAGGCTCAAGCAAAAGTTTAAACTTAGAGAGCGCACTCGAAAAACAACAACAACAATTCAAATGAGACACGAACGAAGCGGACATGATGCAAGAAGGACCTCTTTAAATTCTTATATTTCGAAACAAATTAAAATTAAACTTAAACACAAAATATAAAAATTTACAAAACACAAAAGCAAAACAAGAAAAAAAAACTGTTGCATACTTTTTCTTTTAAACGTTTTTAGCATTGGAATAAAGAATTTATAAATGAGAAAATACTTTTTAAAATTGCATAAATATTTTAAATATTTTATTTTGCATAAGTGTGTAAGTAAATCTGAAAAAATACCATTTTCAAATATATGTTGCATACCTTTAAGCGCATATAAAATGCGCATAACAAATTTCAGTCATAATTGAATATAATAGAAATGAAATAAAATGTTTTTGTTACTCAAACTTATGTAAAAAATATTTCCATAAAAGTATGCTTTGAATCAAATATTGGAATACCATACTCAAAGGCAATGAAAGTGGAGACATATAAAACTGCAATGCATACTTGTGTACAAGTTTTCAATGCCCATTTAATGGCTAAACTTTTGCTTTGTTATTATTGCTTTCATTAAATAATCAATCAATCAATTCATCAGTCAGTCAGTCGGTCGATAAATGAACATATCAATGACAACAAAACTGTTGCATGCTCTTATGCACAACCGTTAATTAAATAAAATTGTATCTGATTGTCCACGTTTTTTTTTTAGCTTTTTATGCAATTTAATGCTCACCACATTGAAAACATTTTAAAATTCAACAAACGAACAAATATCGTGAGCATCTGCCTTAATTCACATGTGTCCAATAAATTTGGCCAATGAGTGAATTGACCAAATGTGAATAATCGGATCCAATTGAACTGGTTCATACGAACATGAAGTAGGCTGGAAGCGACTGAACTCACCGAAAAAAAAAATAGAAGGATATGTCAATTAAATATAGACAATAACAAAAAAATGCCAATAAAAACTAAATAAAATGGAAAAATCGTTCGAATTTCCAATGCTTGTTAATGCATATGACAGGCTTTTTAAATCGTTTTGCGACCATGAAGCTATCAAGGTCAATAGTCAATGATTCTGTGAGTGTATTTGGCAATGTACAATAGAATGTGTAAATTCGCTTAGTGGGGGAATATATATCTACTATTTGCCCACTTTGGAGGGCATATAAAATCAGTAATCGAATGACTATGTCTATTTATTTCCCATTTTTCCTTTTTTTTTTGTTTTTTCTGTAAACAGATATTTAGGAAAGGTTAAGGACTTAAATGCTACTGTTTTCATATGATAAAGTTGAATTCAAAGCAAATTTGCTGCTTGAATATTTATATAAAAAATATTTATGAAACTTTCTAATCATTATATTCTTCACACTTCTGCTTTTCACTTGGCCTTGACATTTGCAATGCAGCGAACCTTCCATTGATGATCTCATTAAGTTTATTTGCAATTAATTGGCAACACGTGGAGAATTATATTGTCAATCTGCCTATCATTTGTACCTTCATAAGCAAATAAAATACATAAAAAACAAGACGCCTAAACATACAAATGAGCAAGAATAACAAATTTTTAACATTCACATTGCCACCGACACCTCAAAGAAGTCAAAAGTATGTTTTCATGGTTCTGTTTCAAATGCCCTGAATTCTATTTTAGTCACTAATCAAACTTGGCAGAACCGTTTCCTCGATATATATATACAAATGTTCTGCTTTCTGTAGCAAATGTTCTGAAATCTACATTTCTTTTTGTTTTATGCGGCACCCGGTCTTCAAATTTAGTTAAAATCAACCTTACAATAAACCAAACAAACCTTAATTTTAATTTCATTTTATTTCAAAAATCAGCATCAAAACTAAATCAATGAATTTATTATAATTTTTAAACTCAAACTGCATCATAAATTAATAAATAAATATTATTATTTGATATTGAAGAAATTGAAATTTGTTCTTGGTGGTCTTGCAATAAAAATGAAAAATTATTTGTTTTATGGAAGATTTTGAATACGCGCCAAAAAAATATTTAACATTCATATTGTCTGCGAGACCAGAAAGAAAAAGTACTTCTACAGTAAATTCTGTTTTAGTTGCTAATGCAACATGGCAGCTCTGTTTCTTGGTTCTGTTTCTATTCTGGTTTCTGTCGCAAATGTACTGAAATCTGGATCTAGTTTTGTTATATATGACAACAAATCTTAACTCAACAAAAACAAGGCTGTGTAAGGTATATAAGCATCGTTGAAGCGAAATTCTTATTCCAGGTGTTTTTTTTTTATAGTTCCGGACCCAAAGGGTACCAAAAGGTTACCCTATTGCAGGGATTTCCGTCCGTACTTCCGTCCTCGGGTCATATCTCATCAACTGCAATAGCTAGAGAGTTGAAATTTTCACAGAAGGTGTAGTTCTATCCGGGCATCAGCAACAAATACTAAAACTAAAATATTTTCAAAAACTTAAAGAGGTCCCCTTACAAGAAACATTTTGGTTTCTATGGCAGCTATACGATCCAGTAATCTCATGATCTTGAAATTTGAATGGTTGATGGCTATACATCAGAAACTTATATTGCCGAATTTTCAGTTTGTTAGTACCACTAGGGAGGGTACCTCCCGTACAAACCCAACATTAAATTTCTGATTCTTATTAGAAAAACTTTTTTATTCTATCGAACTGAAATTAAGACACTTTAAGTTTTTGATATAGGCGAGGTACTGTTGGAATCAATCAAATCGGCCAACTAGGAGGGGTACCTCCCATACAAACCCACCATTAAAATTCAGTTTCTTATAGAAAAACTTTTTTGTTTTTTGGACTATTGAACTGAAATTATAAGTTTTTGATTTAGGCGCGGTATATTTTTTGGAATCAGTCAAATCAAACTCCAATTTGGTACGGAACCCTCCGTGTATGAGTCTAACTCGCACGTGGCCCATTTCTTTTTTTTTTGTTTTTTTTTTTTTGTTTTGTTTTGTGTCTTTGATTATTTGGTGAACAATTCATTCATTTCATTACCTTCTTTTAATACAAAGGGTCATATTAATGCATAAAACAATCAGGACTAGATTATTCACAAATTTCTAACAAAATTAGTCGTTCACATTGTGTTATTGTATCCCTTTTTTTTTTTAAAGGCTAAAATATAAAAAATTCAGCTATCGGATCATGATAATCGAACTATTATTATGAAAGCAAGTAATTCAGCAATCTCTTGTGTCCAAGTTATTAAGCATTTCAGCTGGATAATTTTGATAATGACGCATTGGTGAGTCCTAAACATTTCCAAAAGAATTATAAGATCTATAATAATCATATGGCTTGAATTTGCAACAAATAATTTCAAAACCAACTGGGACTTGTTACATTTGTATAATAATCGAATCTATATTGTGTGCCATTTAATTTGAATGCACCAGATGGATACCGAAGCTACTGGAATGATTTGAAACAGAAACAGTTCGTATTTTCCAAGAGAAATTTTGGTGCGGCTCAGTCATGATTTGGAGTGCACTTGAATTGCATTTTGTAAGCTCCAAGGTGAACAGCATAAGGTACATTAGAGTAGTCTCCTGTAATTTGTAAAAGAAAATATGGAAAGACTGTTTGACAAGGGAAAAAGAAGCATTTGTAAATATGCATTCCGTTGACTTATGGATTGGCCTACGTGCTCATCTGACCTAAAACGTATTGGAGACCTATGGGGTATCCTAATTACCAGTGTTTATGCGAGAAATCCCAAATACGAGTCTGTTTCATGTTACAGGGAGTGGAACAATTTGCTGTTTGGGCTGAATAATTTGTGTAATTCAATGAGGAAGAGGATACTTGAAGTTATGTAAATTTGCCAAAGGAGTTCGCCTTTTATGTTAAATTTTTTAAGTTAGCGTTGTTTCTGTTGCATTGCAAACATAAAAACCAAGCATAAATGGGTTATTTCAACAAAAAGGACTAATTTTTCCTTTTATGCGAGAATTTGAATTAATAAGGGAACTTTTTTAAGCAGATTATTGCGTTATTTCATTCAGTATAGATTAAGGGAGACAAAAATGAATAAAGTACAATCTAAAATAATATAAAATTTTATTAAAAACAATTAAATAAATTAAAAACAAATAGATATTTCATTAATAAAGTAGAGATTAAATAATACATTATTAATGTTAAACTCATTTCGTTAAACATTTCATTTAGTTAAATTCTTTTTTTTTTTCTATATCATTTAGCACATTATTCCATTTAAGTGAGAAGCACAGAGATAAATGTTTACTTTATTTCACTCTTTGCACCTTTTATAATAAATAAAATTTATAAAGAATAACACAGCTTTCCATTTCCATGCAAACAATACAAAACAACATAACAAATCACACAACAAAATTTGCATAATCAGCCACGACATACGAAAACAAAGGAGACAAACCACATAAATCTAAGTAAATTACAAATATCAACCCAAAAAGAACAAAAATTGAAATTCATTTTAGAAAGTAGAAATTCCATGACATGTGTAGCAAATACGAAAAAGCCAATTTTCACCAACAAACACACTCACTCACATACTCATAAAGTAAGAAGGCTTTGAATGCATGCAAGCACCCGTGTTTCCGTTTCCGCTTTCATAAACTAATTCAGGCTAAAATGTGTGCTTCTATACGACTATGTGTTCCTATGGTTATTTGTTATTGTTATTGTTGTTGATGTAGTTCTTGCTTTTGTTGTTGGTAATGTTTTCGATGGACTTGGCCAAAAAGTTTGAACCCAAAACGACGATTAACCATAGCCACTAAAAGCAAATGACTGAGTCCATCCAACAAACATTTCTTTCTTTCTTTGCTTTATTTTTCCATTGAGTGTTGAGTGTATGTACACAACACAGACACAGATGCCCCACAAGCACATGCATATGCAGCAAAGATAAAAGTGAAATATGCAAATTGGCGCACAACCATGTGTATGTGTGAATATGTGAATGGGTGTGCGTATCTGTATGAGTTTTCAACAAATCTACCACGAATACGAATGCGAATAACCACAAAATGCAATTGCGGGCGCCGGAAATGGAGAAGGAAGTGATGGCAATGGCAAAGTGCTGTCATGGCAATGCATTGCATTGGAAGAGATTACAGTCGCGTGCGAGTTCAGTTAATTTATTAAAGGCACCAAATGCAGGTAAGTAGATGATGGGGCCTTGATAGAGTGGAATAGCATGCAGAGGGGGAGGATTGTTGGTGTTGAATTGGAGGACATTTACACAAATAGAGAGTAAATGCAGTAAGTAGTATAAATACGCGCAGTCCTATGATTTTTTGTTCATGTTTATACAGTATAGTTTTTTGCCATACAATACTTTTGATCAATTTTCAATTTGCGTGTGTGTGTGTGTATGTGTGTGCGTGTGCGTACGTGAGTAAGAATATTAACTCCTTCTGTTGTATGCCTTTATGATTGCCTATTGCCTATTTCCTTTTTTCTTTGTTTTTCTTTACTATCTGCACTTGGTTTTGCACTTGTGTCTAATTGACCAAGTAATTGTGTTTGATTTCCATGTCATTTCTCCTTTTGTTTCTTGTAAAGTTCAAAAGTTCATCTGCTTTGTCTTTGTTTTTGGGATGTTGGCACGTTTCCGACCGATGACATTGGCTCAAATGTCAATTAAATTTAAATATTTGCGTTAAATGAGTTTATAGAAATGAAATTAGTAAAGGATTATCTAAAGAATCAAATAGAGTTTTTATAGATTTAATCAGATTTCTTCTTTCATCTTCATATAAAGAGTACGGAGAAGAAACTGAGACACTCATCTTTTTTATATTTCCACACAAATATTTCGGCACGAGATAAAGCTAAAAAGTGAAGTAAAATGTAAATAAATCTTAATTTTCTTAAATTTTCAAAATTGCATTCCATTACTTAAAACTGCGGTTTTTGCATTTCCTGAGTTTGCTTGCCACTCGAGTTTTTGTCATAGGCGTGTGCAGGACATTTTTATGATTTTAAGAAATTGCTCACCTAAACGTCTAAATGAAAGCAGAAGTTTTTATTAAAGTTAAGTTCAGGAAGATCCAAAATATTCGACGGTGGAAATTGAAAAAAATTTAAATGAAGAGAAATTTGTTGATGTTCATCAAGAAACAACTGAAATTCTATGCATGTAAAGGAGTACAGTGGCTACTTTTGGCCTTTCCCTGAACTTCATATGTACATAGGTCAGCAGTAATGAAGACTGGCTGTGGGGCGAGAACTCCAGTTGTGGCGGTCAACTTAACCCCCGCATCATATATCATTACAAGGGACACTATTACGGCAACCGCCAGCTTGGTTGTCATAGCGGACAAAGCGACAAGTTTGCCACACGGTAACTACAACAGACGCTGACCCGCAACCAAGTAGCAAAATCCTTCGATCACCGACAAACAATTGCTGGATAACTTAGGACTTTGCTAAAGATAAAGTGGCGACAAGTCCCTTGCATTCACTTACCAGTTACTTCCACAAGTTTTGGTGAAAATATAAGGAATCTTGTGAATTTGAGGATCTGTGAACTGATACTCGTACAATAGGAGAAGCAATAAACTTAGGCTTTCACACATGGGTGACTTGAGGTAACTTGACCTTATCTTTAAATATGTTAGAAGCCAAAAAAGAACGTTATAAAGATTATTTACAATGAAATGAAATATTTTAATGTCAAAGTGGTAATGTCATTAAAAAAATACTAGCTACTGATCAAACAGGGAATCTTCTAGGAGTCACAAGAATGATCTTCGGTTCAGATTTTACCTGTGTGTGTCTATTGTATATAGACATTAATGTCATATATTGAAAGAGTCATACACATTTTCTGCGATATCCTTCAGTTACCAGACAAAGACTCTACTCTCTTCTGGGAAAATTATGATGCCCATATATGAAATAATAAACCTCACTGAATGCATAAAAACTTTTAAAGTCTCAACTTTAAGAATAAGCATAACAGATTTTCAGAGATTATCGGAAGGTGAACTGTAACTAAACTTAGTTAATATTAATTTATACTGTTCAAATGAGTTTTCACATTTACGTCATCTTTGATGATTCATTTCTCTCGAATATCATAAAAAAGTATCATTCAACCACAATTAGGATCTTCACATGACTTTCCTCTGTCCTGTTTAATTAAAAAACTATGGCATAAATTTAAGAAAAATATTTTCATAAATATTGTTAAATTGAAAATTAATTGTTATAGCCTTAAGGCAACAATAATTTGTAAAATATGTAGGACATTTATATTCAATGAATTCATGTTTTATTGCTGCAACCGCAGCAATTAAAAATGCAATGCCCAAAAGTATGCAACAAATTTATATGCAAAAAATGCATTAAAATTGCATTCTAAAGCAAAAATTAAATAATTGAATTAAATTGTTTTGGACAATATTTTCAAATAAGTTTCTCAATTTCACACAATAAACGAAAATTTATATAGTGTAATAAATATTCAAAGACACTCGAAAGTATGCAACATTAGTTTTAAATGTACAAAATTTCTATGTAATTCAATAATTTAAGTAAATTTATTCAATTATTATTTAAATTGTATAAATAGTCATATACAGGCATGTGCCAGAAATCTCTTTCAACAATCTAATTACAGTTCTCAATGTTGCAGAAATCTCTTTCGATGGCTTTGAAATCTCTCTGGGAGAAACCCTTATTTGAAAATATCAAAAAAAAAAATAAAAATACCAACAACTGTTATTTATTATGTATTCGGTAATCTGCATTTAAAGAATTGAACATTTCAGTTGATTTAATTACAAATTTGCATTTTAAACAGAATCTCTTTAGTATTTTAAGCAAAATAACGAGGTGGACAAAAACGACGTGTGCAAATGATGCCAATCTGCTCCCATTTAAATTTTAACATTTAACATTTAATAATTGACCCTAACTCGATAGTCTTTAATAAGAAGTTTCACTTAAAGAAACTTTTCTCTGTTGGAATTCCTTTTTATAAATTTGAAATAACATTTCATGTGACCGCAACAACAAAAGCATTTTCAAAACCATTTTTTTTTTTCTAATTCAATTTGTCACTTCACTTGCTTTTCCTTTCTTCTTTCTTTCTTTATTTCTAAGATTCTTAAGCAATTCTCATGTAATTCATCTTGTCCGAGAATAAAAATGCAATTGCTTTTGCAGCTGTTCGCTGCTGCTACTGCTGCTGTTAGTGTAGTTATTTGTATCCTTGGTGACTCTTAAGTATAAATCCTAAGCTTTATGTATCTTTACCCTCCCAATAAACAGACAACGCCCACAATTTGTTGTTTTGTATATGTAATTGTTATTGCAAATAACTGCAACTGACATTTTCAAATTGCATAAACATTTTTCATTTTTCATTTTATTTTTATTTTCATTGTTGTTTTATTATTGTATTTTGCGAGTCATTGTTGCTAAGTTGCTATATCACTCTTCTTATTCTTCCTTTTACTTCTTTGCTTGGCGCAACAATTCAAATGAAATCAAAATCTTGAAAATATTTCACAAAACAAATTTTGTATTCTATAAACTTGCTTTATTGGCAATTATAATAACAAGAATGCGAGCAAAAGCAACTGTTTGTTCAAAGATAACAACAAATGCATCTAAAGCTTCTGCTACTTCTTCTACTTCTGTGAACATTAAGTGAGTTAAAAAAAACACAATTTGGTCTCTTGATTTGACATAAGTAAACCAAAGCAAACCAAGCTAGTTATTGTGTGTATGTGTGTGTGTCTCCTTAAAGAAAATTGTAAATAAAATTGTTGCTCTTTGACAAAAATAACGTAAATTGTTAGGATTCTTTGATATAATTTCTATTCAATTGTTAGTATGCACTTATTCAGAAATATATTGTGGAGTGGCTAGCAATTGAGGATTGAAATCAAATTTAAGTATATGCAATTGAATTGAATGAAGTTTAAGTTTAGTTTCATTGAGGATTCGAAATTTGAAATTCTTTAGAGATATTTAGATTAAATTATCAATTCCTACCATTGACTGTGTTGGGTACTTTAAATCTTCTAGTATAGTCTATTTAGCTTCTTAGATTAAATTATCTACTCTAATGTAGAAGCTGGCATTCTACTTTCAGCTCATCTAATTCAATATTGTTGCAAAAGATCTTCTTTTGCTTGGGAACTTTTGTTTATTTGTTGATTTAAATTCTCTACATTTGAACAACTTTAGATACACAGATAGATTTACATTATTAAATTTTAGAAGGAAAATCATTTGCTATTCTTCCTTTTTCTCTTTTACACACTACTTAGTACCAAAGAGTTTGCATACTCTCAGATTTGCTTTCATTTGATTTTATTAAGTTTTGTTCTATTTTCATCTATTTTCCATTCAACTATATTCTACTAGTATGAAAAACCAATTTCACCAAAGTGAACCCCAAAATATTTTCAATTCATTTGCAGAAATAATAATGCGTATACGCAATATACGACGACAGTCTAACAAATAAACGCATGAAGAAGAAAGGGCAGAATGAAAGAAAGAAACCTTGGCATACATCAGCTCTTCCCCTTTTCATTCCTTCTCCTTAGAAATTCAAACATAACAGATTCACTCAAAATATATGCAAATATAAACAGAAAGCAAATGAAAATTTTCTACCCCAAGTGGTTTTTAGTCTGTCTGTCTGTCTGTCTCTCTGTCATCATCATCTCCATCAGTAGCAGCATCATCACCAATACTCGTACCATTATCATGATGATGATGATTTTGATCCAAAACAATGCATAGCATCCTGCTGAGTTTTAGGGCTACATTGGCTTAGTATAAAGGATACAAAAACAATACAAAACAAAAAAAAGAAAGTATTTTAGTTCTTAAGAATTCTATTGCAATTTCTTTTACTTTCAAGGAGAAATTGCGCATTTCACATGATAATAGAAAAAGAAAAGAAATAGCAAAATAGTTGGTAACAGCTACAAAATAAAGAAAAAATAAAAATAAAATCTTATTGAATGAATGAAAGAAGGAACAAGAAATTGCAATTTTCCAGCACAGTCAGCGCGAAACACGCGCCAACATATCAAATCAAGTCAAACAAACTACAAACATACAATATCGTATAAGAAAGTTGCTCCTGCGGTTGGAGGAGGCTAGGACAATGACAATGGTATCACATACGAATCTCTCACCAAATGCCACATGACACGCGCCTTCTCAGCTTCTACTGCTCAGGAGAGTGCAGAGGTATGCAGAGGAAGATGGCGTCGGCTTTGGTTTCGACATTAAATGGCAAAATTGTCAAATACCGCAACAAATGGTGACCATGGCACGTTCACAATGCACAATGTTGTACTGAGTATCTTCTTCTTCTTGTATATATTTTTATTTTTATTCTCATTTTATTTCATTCCATTTTTTGTTACTTTCTTTTTTTTATTATTTACTATTTCTTATTGTTTTTTGTGGTTACATTTTTGTTGCTGTTTGTGGGTGTTGTTCACAATTGGGTGTGTCTTAAATTCTATGAGACAATTGTTGTTTTTGTTTTTTCTGCTGATGATGATACGAGTATTGTTGCAATGCCAATATGCATGTGTGCAGAATGGTTTGTGTGTCACCGCATATCGTTGCAAGTACAACGACCACAATAGAAACAAGAGAGCGACTACTAACAATCTTAACAGCAACAAAGTGTTGTCAAAATTTTTACTATTAGATACTCGTAATGATGTTTTTGTTGCTATTGTATTGTACATATTATAGATACAAAGAAAAATTCTGGACAAGTTTAAAGGTATTTTTCATCTAAATTGAAAATAGAAAATACTGAAATTATGTTTTTGTACTTATTAAGAAAAGATTGACGGTTGTAATTACAAAATATACAAGTATATATCATCTTTAACTCATCCATCTTTTCATAATGTGAAGTCGTCGCATGAACAAATCGCTAATGATAAAACTTATTTTCCAACAAAAGCAGTCATCGAAGTATTCTACCTCATTTATCAGATAAACTTTGTTGAAAATGTAAGCTTTCTTTATCAAAAACTAAAGGATAAGTTATTCATAAGATTATATAGTTTTTCTTTTACTATGTTCTCATACATTAATTAACAGCAGAGTAAAATTGTATGTGAATATGGAAAGGCTTCGTGATTATGCGGCGAAGTGCTGAATGTATTTCGCACAGACAGAGCTAATGCATTTGTGATCATCATTCACAACATAGAAATCAACGCCAATGCGTCATTCTAATCAAGATTATGAAAGATTTGTGAGCACCTAACAATTTCAATTATAAATTGAATTGCTGAATCAAGTGAATTTTTATTATTTGTTCCTTATAATTACAACATTCATTCATTCATTAAAACATTGCATAAAAATAATAGCATGCCTCATCGCCAGTGATGGACCAATAGAGTTTTGCGAAGACTCACAGCAATAACACCGAGTTTTATCGTCGATTCATAGCCATGGGCGAAACATCAGTTCACACTTGCGACAAAGTAACAGTCTAAACAATAGACTTTCAGAAAGAAAGAATTGGCTTAAAAAACAAAAGAAAAAAATAGTTCCATCTTCAGGCAAGTCATGGCATATGGGTTCTTTGCTCAAGCAGCAACCAGATTTACCGCAAATTATAATTAAATTTCTGTTTCCAAACTTGGTGTCAAAAGATTTGCCAACATTAAAAAGGTTGATGGCTATTTTGAGTGGTTTGACGATTCTTCGCTAAGAAAAGTGTATCAAGCTGAAAGAAGACTATGTAAAGAAATAAAAATGTTTTTTCACAAATTTTTTTGTAAGTTTTTTGTTAGTTTATACTATAATACAGAAAAATATAATATTGTAATATTCAGAAATTTTAAGAAATTTTCTTTTTTTTTTAAAAAAACATCTATGAATATAAACGAAATTGATAAAATTAAAAATTTGCATCCAACTTTGCAATTTACAATTAATACAAAGATTGGCTATGTAAAATCTTTTTAGAATCTCAACTGTGCTAAGCATATTTCTATGTACTGAAGTACAAATAAACTTCAATAGAAAACTAGAAAGAAGGTTATCTTCGACTATGCCGAAGATAAAATACTCTTCACGGGACACAATGAATGTTTCATTATAGTATTCAAAGGGGTGGTTTGTATGGGAGGGGGGGTACCTCCGATTCGAATGGTTCTGACAAATGTCCTGGGTCTGTTTTAGAAACTGATAGTATCTAAGTTTCAGTTAGATAGGACAAAAAACAAAAAAAAGTTTTTCTAATAAGAACCTGAATTCAAATGGGTGGTTTGTTTAGGAGGTACCCCCCCCTAGTGGTCCGATTCAGGTAGTTCCGACAAATGTACCGCGTATGGTCAGATCAGCTCTCTAGATCTCCTTCTGCCTGTTACAAACTTCATGACAAACTTATAATGCTATTCACTTCCGTGAAGAGTATAATAAGAAAACTGTGTAGAAAATCAACACTTAAAAGAAAATTCTAAGTCAGAGTTTCTCTTCACCCTTTTTCAAAACAACTTTCTATCAAAATAAATAAACCATTCCCAGTATTTTTAGTGCAATTAAAACAAGTTTCACTATGCAATTCACTAAAGCAAATGCAGCCTCATGGGTTTAATTAAACCATTCAATCTTCTGCTGCCAGCGTCAATCACCAACGCAACCTTTAACCACGACATTGAATTTACCCCCAACTGAATAAATATGAACACCTCATTAAGCATAGCAAACAAATGACTCACAAACACTCACACACACACGCACACATGTGAGTTGCCTTGATGAGTTGCTACTATGACCTCAGACCACTTTTTTATTTCTTAGAGGCAATAATAAGGAATAAAAACAGAAACAAAAACAAAAACAAAAATACTATAAATTTGAATATAGAAAAGTTCATCTATATGCGCATTTTTAATAATTTATGTTTACTTTACACTTGATTGCATACCAAAAATAAAAAAAAAAAATAATAATAAAGAATAGTAAAAGGAGAAAAGAAAAGGCCAAAGTTATTTTTCTTTTCCTTCCGCCATTTGCATTTTTTTACCTTTCTGCCAAGAAAAGCAAAAGCGGAAGTACGCGATGAAGGCAACGGAGACGGCAGCCACCATTTTTGCAACTTTTATGCAAATAAATATGAGAGATGTGTAAGAGAGGGAGAGAGGACTAGTCTATTTGTCTTTATTCCTCATTCACCCTATCTTTCGGTATTCCATGTTTTCTGTATATTTGCACATTCATAATTTATTTGACTTCATGCTGCATGAGTAGCCTCACTCATTACCTTAACCAAAGTGAAGCGCTCTACCTTAAAAAACACACACCACCAAACACATTCTTACACAAATACACATATGTATGTATGTATGTATGGTTGTACACATACATACATACTTTGTATGTTGCAACTCTTAATGTATCTTGTTTTAAGTGTTTTGATGGGGTTACTTTTCATTGCGAATTCGAATAGCATCTTCTGATCATCAAATATGCAAACTATGATGCATTTCCACCTAAATGAGTATACGAGGTGTGTTCGAAAAGTATTCCATTATTATTCTGAACCACACACTGCCTTCAATGATTGCGTGCATCTTGAAGTATACATTATTTTATTTTTTTTTTTATTATTAATTATTATACATATAAAAAGAAAAATATAATATAATAACTAATGCATAAAAATATAGATTACTAGCAGCTGGGCCTTCGGTTCGGCATCTGGAAGTATGGGAATTTGGCCTTCAGTGTGTGGAATATTTTCTTTATTTCGTCATATTAGAACATTTTTACCATTCTTAATTTCAAATGGAATCATGAGTCATCATTTCTCTGATTTCCTAAGCAAGTTTTTACTATTAAATTGTTAAAATATTGCAAAAAATTCATGAAGTTCTAACCCGAGGTGCGAAGACATGAATGCTGTTCGGATACCTTTGGGACGCACCTCGATTATACATATTCCATCACAAATGCTGGGCTTTATTATTATTTTGTTGAGTTATTTCTTCGACAAGTTTTCATTTTTGTATTACTTGATTTCACGTTTCCGAGTTGCCAAAGTTTTGCTCAGAAGCAGCAGCAGCTGCTAAGATACTTTTCCTTTATTCTTTCCTAAGTTTTACAATAGTTTAGTTGAGTTGTTCAAGTTGAAGTTTAGTATGCTTGCGTCTTAAAAAAAAAAAAAGAAAAGGGAATCAACATGTTCATTATCTATAGCAACATTATTTTTATCATCAGCATCATCATCATCATCATCATCATCATCATGATTATTATTATCATCATCGGCATCATAATCTGCATGCTCCTAATAATAAACATCCAGTGCGCGTGCAAATTCCTTCTATCTTTTGTTTGAAAACTTTTTTGCTTTTCTTTGCTGTTGCTGTTGAGAAACAACTTTAATGCAGCAAAAAAAAAAGAAAAGTTTCTACGCATATCAGCCTCACTTTTCTTTATCTCTATCTAGACCCCATGAAGCTGTGAACGTGGAGCATTGAGAGGAAGAGCAATGGATGCCGCGACTCTCATTCATGCTTCGTTGCTTATCAACACTTTCACTGCTGTTGCAGCTCAGCTGCAACGGTTTGACAAATCCTGCAACACATGCTCACCAAAGATAGAAACAGACACATAAACACACATGGATATTTCTTTTTTATTTTTCTTTATGTGTGTGTATGTGTTTTTTTGTTATTACTTTAGAATTTTTGTTCTACTTTTGCTGCTCGTCCTTTCGTTTATTGCTGCTGACTTTTGAAACAAAATTTTTTCCCTTCTTTTTTTTTTTTTTGGGTTGGTTTATTTTTTATTTTTATTCACTTCAAAGGACCTTGACGTTGGCTCTTAGCTACTAGCAACATTTCACTGCTCGTCCTTTCATTTTAAGGTGTATGGATATACAATTTATGTACAATATATACTTATATAGTTTAAGTAAAGTGGGTGAGTGAGTATTTCATATAGTTGTGGGCTCTGTGCATGTCTGAATAAAAAGTATTAAATAAAAATGTACCACTCCTTTTGACTTTTACCCATTTTTTTTTTTTTTTTTTTCTTTTGTTAGAATTATTATAATTTTTGTTTTTTGCTGAAAATTCAGTTTTCCTTCTTTGGCGCATACTTGTATTCTTTGAACTGCACTTGAATTTTATCGTCTTGTAGCATTTTATGCAAAATATAAAAACGTAAAGAAGGAAAAATTATGTTTCTTTGCAACATGATGAACACTGAGTTATATTAAGAATATAGGTGAGGCCACCTTTTTTGTTAAATCGCAAAGAAATTTACTTTGGAAACTCATTTTTACGTTTACTTTAAAAGGTAGACAGAAAATGCAACAACTCATGAATGGAATCAGAAGAGCAAAAGAAAGAAGTAAATGCATGATAAAATATAAAATAGTAAACATTAAACAAAGGTAAACTTTGAAAGCATGGATTCTTATTTCTCCAAAAATTCAAATTTTGTAAAAGGATTGGAATCTACTAATGTAAATTTCACTTATTCAGATTAAGTTCACAGAAAAAGAAAATTTAATTATGACTAAAATATATTAAAATTAAACTAAACAGTGGAAACAGAAGTAGTTAAGTCTTATCTATATACAGATTCTGTCAAATTTCCACAACTTGAACTTCTATAAATTGGATTTTCTAAAACTCGAATCTAATTGAATTGCAGTAGCATTAAGAGCGAACAATTTTTCTTCCATAACTCAAACTTGATTTTGACTACTTGATATTGACAAAAATCGAAACTTTTGGGAAGTTCATTATGAAGCATGAATAAGATTGAATCCCAATATATAAGAACTTATACTGTTTCCCTTAAGGATTTATGTTAAAGAACACAAACGCTCAGAGCTCATAAATCCAACTTCAATGGCATGAAAGATACAAACAATATTTCGAAGGAAGAAAAATTAATCATTTAAACATTTGAATAGTAGTACTCTATTTCTGGTAAAATAGCTAACCATGGGTCGTGTCTGAAACAAGACAGTCAAGAAGGTTGCTAAAGTCATCATTGAGAAATTCTACACACGTCTGGCATTGAATTTCCACACCAACAAACGCATCTGCGAAGAAGTCGCAATCATTCCTACTAAACTACTGAGAAACACAATTGCCGGCTGTGTTATCCAATTAATGGGTCGTTTACGCCACTTCCAAATCCGTTGTATATCTATCAGGAAGAGGAACGTGAGCGTCACGTTATATATGTGTCTGCCCTAGAACAGGACATCATCAAAGTTAATTTTGATACCAAGGAGATGTTGAAATTCTTGGACTGCCACAACAATCGTGATCTTCAATTGATTCAACCGTCTACCAATACCTTCGCAGAAATTAAATTTTATAAACAAAATAATACCAAACAGTTGTTCTATTGATATTGAGCATGCTTTGTTTTGAATACTAAAAACAACTGACTTTCGTTATAAAGAATTCAACAAATTAGAATCTCTTTTCACTGAAACTAATATAAATTGGTGAATATTTTAAATCTAACTTAGTAATTGTACTATATTTTTTTGACAAATTTCGTAGATAATAAAATAAATAATTCTATAACTAAAATTCTGCATAGGTAAGTCCAATTTTTATTTTGCATCATGGTGATTTGAGTTATAGATGTTCAACTAAATATACTTTTAAAAAACAATTTTATTTATGATACCCATATTTTGAGGAGAAGATTGGGAAAGGAGTTGTATGGAATTGAAATGCAGACACTTGTATCTTTGCAGCTGAAATGTTGGGCATTCAAAAAGGATGTTGGATGGAGTTAGGAGACATTGCATGATTGACAGAATAGTGGGGGAGTTTTTTTTTGAAGGTGTGGCCATAACAATTTGATGGCATCGAAGCGGGAGAGTTGTATGTACATACTTTGTCATGTGTAATTTATTGAACTATGGATATTTTGTTTGTGTTGAAAGTTTTGCAGGGATTTGAGGTATTGTGCCAAATTGGCATTCTGTAGTTTTGATGCAATCACATGATTTGCTTTTAGTATCTGTTATGTTGTGGTTGGTTTCATATGAGTGCGATTCTGTAGCTCATAAATTTTTAGTAAGAGAAAGAAATAGTGTAATATTGTTTATTTCTTTAGATTGGCAAATGGTTCTTTTTAAAATTCATACAACATTTACATTTATTTTATATTGAAAAGTTACAAAAATTTGCTAATATCCTAACAACATATAAGAAGAAAAGTAATTTAATATCAACTCTAAAAAACAAAAAATTGATGACACTAGATGGATTACTGATCTTAGACAATTTGGTAGACCTAAAATTAATAGATTAACACAATCATCTAAATAGATTGGCAACGTGTGCTTAAAAGAAATAGAGATATATGCTGATTCAAAAATTTATAAGCACATCGAGGAACACAAGTATATAGATGTTTTTACAATGGCAATGTTCAGTTTAGGGGCCCCGAATTTTTTTCTTATCAACGGCAATAAATAAAGAATACAATTCTTCTTGCATAAATTCTGAGACACCTTTAAATTAATTAATCACAGATTTATTAAGTTGTAAAAGTATATTTCTCTTTATAGGACTCAAAGTTTCTGAATGTTGATCTCTGATGAAAATAATAGAAATGAACTGCCAAAACATTTAAAAAAAAATATATAGTTTGAAGCAAAAAAACATTTAAAAGTCTTTCCTATTTAACCTCAACAATATGAAAATTAGTAACCACCATTGTAAATGAGTTTTGCTGAGGACTAATGAGCTTAAAGAAGTTTCCTCCCTATTAAGATAATTTGATGTAAAAGTATTAAGATTTTCCAAAAACTTTGTCAAACTACCATGCCAGACAAGAAAGCTTAATATAATCTGCTCACCCTCACCCTCACCCTCACACCCTCCGCACACTATTTCATTTGGTTTTGTTAATAAATTTTTATGAAAATAATTTATGTTTGTCAGCAGCAACCATAAAATTTTCCATAATAAAACTCTATAATGAACCACATAAACCAACGAATTCTTATTATTTTTCTTTATAATTCAATTTTCTTTCTTTTCGACTATTTTGCTCAATTTCCTTAAACTTTTTTACTTATTGAAGAAGTTTTCTTTTTTCATACTTTAGTGAAATGCGAGCAAATCAAATTTCGCTAAATTAACACCACAAAAGTGGAAAACTTCAGAGAGATGCTTCACAAGTCATTATGGTCACAGGAGACTCTCATAGTAGTATATTCAAAAGGATGCTTACAAATTAGTCTAGAGGAAGATGAAGAATAAAAGTAGGCGGTGAGGTAGTAGAAGATAAAGATACAAAGTAGAAAAAGTGAGGTGGGTGTAGAAACGTCAAGCTAATCAATGTCATCATAATCATTATAATAATTATCAGACAGCCAGCATCAAATGCAATTAGCCAAACGCTTTCAAACTGAAAGTTTTAACGAACAATTTTCCTATTTTCTTCATGCCCCGTGCTCTCTCTCTCTCTATGCTTGTCTTATCTTGTATCTCTTTTACGCTTTCATTAAAATAGTCATTCAATGTCGCTTTTGCCATTTTGCTTTCCTTTCTTTCTTTTTTTTTTTATGTATTATTAGTTTAGTCTACTGAGCTAATTAAGCACTTTTGTATCTTTGTATCTTTTTATGCGTGCGTACAAATGCGGGTACAGAGGACACTTGCTGTGTGTCATAATGGCGGTTGCTATTGCTATGGCTACAGTTATTCGCTCGTTTTTAAGTAGATCAGCAATTTCTGCCACACGCTGCATAATCCTTTTTGGCTTGTAGATACATAGTTAGTTTCGTTTTTTGTGTTTTTTTTTTTTTGTTGTTAGATACTAGCAAAAATTTCTATTCATTGCGTTGCACTTATAATGTTCGCACTTAGCATCTTGGCACTGTTATCCTTTTAAAACATTTTCTTCCTTCACTTAAAAAGTATTTTAGCTAAAAATTTTTGAAGTGTGCTTAACAAATATGTACGTTCATTTTGAGTACATCATGAAACATATGCAGCATGTGTGATGATGATGATGATGATCATGATGATGATGGGGAGGTGTATGCTGATGATGGTGAAGTGGCATCAACACACTAATAGTGTGCAACGTTAACTGATGCCAAGGGTTCTTCATACTCATAAATACATTTACATTTATTCACAGATACATACATAGGCACAGTACTTTTTATAGAATCGTTGTTCTTGTTAACGCTGATTATGTCATTTTCGGCTTCAGTTTTGTTCTGGTTTGTTGTATCTTTTTTATGTATCCTCATTTTCGGTTCGTGTTTGGCTGCTAATGTTATAGGCATAGTTAGTTAATGTTTGCCTTGTTTTATACACAACATCACATGTCTTATCTACATCGAAATGAAGTTGGATATCATTATTGACAGACAGCATAAACAGCAATAACAATAACAACAACATTATGTACAACATACAGCAACATGTGAAAGCCAGAGAAATGGGAAAAATGGGAGGAACACGGGAGTATGAAATGTACTTATGATAGTCATGGTAAATCATGACTTTATTATACTTCAACATACATACTCGTACATACTTAACTACAATCCATAGATACATAATTGCATATGTGTTTTAATAATGTGAGTTTGTGTATATTTTCATGTTTTTGTATTCAAATTTATGCTGACGCCATATTTGTCTGGCATTTGTTAATGTTGCTTTACTGCTGCTGCTGTTGTTGCTGTTGTTATTGTTGATGTTGCTGTTGTTTAATCATTGAAGTATGTATTATGGTTTCATTAGACCTGACAGATACTTTCCTCTTTATTTTATATGGATATACATAATTGATAACATAATCAAGTGTCAGTCAAAGTTGTATATTTTTGCTTGTTTAAGTAAACTTTTAAAGGAATCATGGGAAAATTCCCCCTTCTATGTAACCAACAACAAGTAACAAAGGCATTGACTCAACGATCGATGAATCAGCAAAGGAAACGGAAGTCCTGTCAAGACTATATAACATATTTACTACAATATTTCATATGGAAAGCCTGCAACAGAAATAGATTATATGATTACGAAGAGGAAACCATGTAGAAAAAGATAAGATGACTTAGACTTAGGCAATCGTAGACAAAGGCGATATAAGAAGAAAAAAGGTAGGATATTAGTACAAAAAAAAAAAAAAAGAATACTAGAAGGAAAAGAATTATAGAAGATGAATTGACAAGGAATAAACAGTAGTTGAATGATAGAAAAATAGAAGTAAGAAATTAATATTCTGTATAATAAAAATATTGTACAATGGTAAACGAAAAATAATATGTAGGTGAAGAATACAAATAGACATCAATTGAAAGAAAGGAAAAATTTGAAAATTGGTAAAGGAAATTAATAAAAAGTTGGTAAATAGAAAAACAAAAGAAAAACAAATCATGAAAAGTTTTCTACATATGTAAGTTTGAAAATATGATGGGTTTTTTAAAGGTATCAACCTTACGAGAGTCTTTCAATAATATACAAGGTCAGTCCAAAGTAAAGGAGTCTTTTTCAAAATCTATATTAATATCTATCTATCTTTTGACGGAAGTACTAATTGTAAAGGTACATCCTTTACTAACGTCCCGTTAAAATTTCATGACCAACGTATTATTAGGAGTGACAGTGTGTTTATAGCATAGATCAAAAAAAAAAAGCTTCGAACAAAGATCGAATACAAATAAAGTTGGTTTAGTTTTGGTTAAACTTTTACTGAACCGTTTTGTTTAATGAAACAAGTGTATGGTGACAATTGTTTATCCCGTGCCATGGAATAATCCACAAGGAAATGAAAATGGCAACTGGATCCCTTTGCACGATAATGCGGCGGCTCATCATTCGATTTTTTTTTTTTTTTTTTTTCATCCCATTCACCTTACGACTTTTACCTCTTCGGACAACTAGATTTGGTATTGAAAGGAAAGCGCTATGCCGATATTGAACCTATACAAAATGCTTTAAATTTTTTTTAAAAATGAGACTCTTATTTCATTCGTATACAATCCCAATGAATATTAATACAATTAATACAATTAACTCAACGTCAATAGTTGTATTTTTTTTTTAAAGCTTTTATTTAACTTACAATATTAAATTGAAGTACATAAATTGCTTCCTATGCTTCCTAATGTCGTTAGACAGGCTATTAATTTACAAAGCTATGAAAGTATTTCTAATTAGAAATTATATTTGTCTATAAAAGAAATATAATGCAACAAGAAGAATAGGTTTGCTTTGATTTATTTTCTTCAGAACAATTAAAGAAAAGGGTTTGTTTTAATTTTTTTGAAGTTTAACTTTTTTAGCGAAGGGGAGTAAATCCAAAAAATATGAAAATGAAATGTGACGAAAATCAAAATTTGACAATATTATTATTATATTGGAGCTATATAGGCAAATACAATATGGAAGTGAAACTTCTAAAGTAGATGGTCAAGCAATAATACAGAATATTGTAGTGTTATATTGTTTCAATACAAAAGATTTATTTTATTTTTCGGTCATTCGGCTACTTGTTCGTACGTTCTTTCGTAAAGTAAACATAATCAGTAATGTATTTTTTAGCTCTCACTTACTCATGCATAAGTATTCATTTTCTACACTGCAGACAAGCCCACTACGTCTCTGAAGCATCATCGCATTTTGATTTTCGTCACATTTCATTTTCTAATTTTTGGATTTACCTCCCTTCGCTAAAGAAGTTTCACTTCCATATTGTGCTTATGAAGGTGAGGCACACTACTTAAATTTTTTAATGAATTTACTTTAATTCTTGGCACAAAAATGGCTTTAATATTTTGCTGTTTCAACTTCTTTTGCATAAATTCTTTCACGTCGTTATTGTTATTATACTTTTTTCTATTTAATGGCACCTCGAAATGTCGATAATCATGACTTTACCCATTGATGCATACGTTCTGAATTTTTTCAGCTAGGACATTTATAAACTGTTCTCCCTACTTAAGTAAAATTTTCGCATTTAATACAAATTACACCATCAATTGAAATTATAGAAACGATTTTAGACTGTTTTTCACCTTCAAAAATCAAAGGAAACTACATTCTCGATGTTGCAAATTTCTCTAATTTCTACATTGAATCGTCTATCAAAACGGCACACCAGGGGATTAACATTATGCTTCTTTAAAAGTTGAAAAGCAATGAGATAAGATGCGAGCGATACTCGCTCATTTGTCACGCAGTTAGTGAGTTGAAACCAATAGCATGAGCAAAAACAACAACAACTCCAGCGAGAATAATTTTGCCGACATTTTGTAAACAACTGAGCAACTAAAATACTTTAAATATAAGAGAGAGAATGTGTTTGTGAGAGCAATTCTTCCGGTCGATTTTTTGCAAGCTACTCGTACCTAGTCAACACGTTTACACAGCACAAACTAACGAGCAGATCGTGAATTTGCCGCTTGTAGATTTCAAAACGAGCATTAACACGCAGTGTCATAACTATGTGCTTCAGTAGTAGTGCGACTATACACTCTACGTGGAGGCGGCTAGAAACAGGCCTCCAGAGGACTCAAGAAGTCTAGCTAATTGTAGTCGGGCGGAGAGAATAAACTCTCCTAAATAAAATTTCGAATAAACGAGACCAGCAAACTGCAACAGCAAACCGATCATATCGCCACGGTTAGGAAACTTTAGTCATGCTTTATAAGGGTACCATCTACTAATCTCAGAGCTCATGTAATATTATTAACACTCCACTTTGTAATATTGTAGGTAGGGTTCTCTCCCATTAAATACATGTGTACCAGTATATCGCACAGTTTACCAACGTAGAAGATGAAAAATTGAAGTTAAAAACTGAAATTATTTCCTGTTTTTTTTTTTTTTTTTAATCTTAGTTCTTCACTTCAATGCAAACTATGTATAATACTTCATTACTCTACCATTATCCACGACTAATTGCTCACATAACGAGCTAAAAGAAAAACTGAAAATAATTTCCGCTTATTACGCGAGCAATTTACAAGAGCGCGTTAATATGAATCATCATTTGTCTTGGGAGCAAGGATTTTCTCCTCTCAATGAAAGTGAACAACAGTGGACGACAATGGACAAGTGTAAATTTGTTACGTTGTCATCATTATTATTGTTATTGTCGTTCACTTTAGGACATGAGTAAGGATCTTAATTTATAGCAAGCTAAAAAGAATTCATGAAACCAAGACCAAGCAAGGACAGACACAAGGACCAAACAAAGTAAACAAATTGCGAACATTTATACTGTGACATATAAACTTTATTTTAACTTGATTGAACAACAACAACAACAACAACAAGAATCATAAACAATGAGGACCAACTAAAGGAACATATCCAAAGGATAAAGTGCAAGGAACATTAAACAGAAATTATATACATATATTAAAAGAGAATCTGTATAATATAAGCTATAATAATAATAATAATAATGATAATAATAAAGAATATGCAACTAAAATTGAAGGCAACATTAAAGTTTCATTGTGCCCTTTGCTGTTGTTCTACCATGCCATAAGCACCGAGCCATTGGCCCAAAGCCACTGACCACATCATATAGCCACCACATTATTTGGACGCAACGTCCAAAATACGCAATATCAACGCTAAAAATGTGCATGAGAACAAGGACGATAAGGATGATGATGCATCTTCAGCTCTCTTCCGTTCGGTTGTGCCTCATTTGCTAAGCCACGCATTTTATTTCATTTTAATTTTGCAGCGCAGCAATTACACCATAATTCACTTCATCACTCTTCGCATAATATTGACCTAAATTTCATACTACAACACAATAATTTTATCTTTCAAAATATAATTTCAAATTTATTTTATTTATTTTTGTTTTATTTTTGTTGGTTGTTTTATGGTTAAATATTTTCCTTTTCTCATTTTGCATTTTTTCTAAATTTTTTTTGGCTTAGAACAAATTTTGTCAGAAACAATATAAAAATTTATCAATATTGTTTTCGCTTCATATAAATAAAATTAGATATTTCATATTTATTGTAACATCCTATATATTTTGATGGCTTCTATCCAAACGCATTGTCGCTTTTAATTTTGTTTTGCCACCAAATGGCGTCAATTGTGGTGGTCAACTGCAAAACTCAAAATAGCAAAATGGATGATGATGATGGGCTGCTGTTTATGTTGATGTTTGTTGAGGTTTTGGTAAAAGGATGAATTCAACTGCAGATTTAGTTGTAAATGGCGTCAAGTGTCGCGTGTTTAGTGATATTAAAATTTCATTGTATATTCTGTTACTTGGTAATCCCTGTTCTGTGCACAAATTGGTGACCAAAAGTGATTTAGAGAATATTCAATGAAGTTTCAGTTTTGATTTATTTTGATTGTTAGTTCATTTGTATTGATTGGTTGAGTAATTGATGATTTTATCATTAAACTTAGCGTGAATTCAATTAAATAAATGAATACGTGGATATGATCATCATTACGAGAAGAATAAATACTAGGTTAAACTGAGAGTTTATATGCCTTAAAAGAAAGTTAGAATTTTTACAAAAAGAAGCCTGTGCTCAGGCAGTCATAAACTTAATGGTCTAAGTAAGTTAATCTTAGTACTAGGTGCCACTCTTATCAAACCTATCCAATACAATAATTGAAAAAAGTTCCGTATAAATGTATCGTTTCATATCAAAAATAAACCTGAAGATATAAAATCCCAATTTGGCTATTTAAAATCAATTTACATCAATTTTGATTTAAAGGGAACCAAGAAAATTTAGAAACATTTGCTAACATTCATTGAAAATTACTTACTTCGATAAACAAATGGCTTAGGAATGAAATTAATTAAGAGACAAAAACTTAATGGATATGAAATCCATTTTGTTTTAATTTAATATACTTAGATCCTAATGTTGTTTTATACCAAGCCATTGTGAAATGAATTTTTTTTTTTACTTGAACTATGAGAAATAAACAATATGAAACTTATTTCTGTTTCCTAAATGATGAAAATGCGTTTTGCATTTGTCCAATTTTTACAATTTGGAGTTTAGACCACAACTCGAGGAGACTTTTTCTACTTGTATATAAATGAATTATGTGGTCCCGCTGTATGCTGAGCGTTGCCATTGATTTTAATTTAATATTTTTTGCTGACGAACGAAATATCTTTTGTTATCATGTGCATTTCTTTTTCAGTTGCCTCTTCTTCTGATTCAACATTCTTTATTACTACATAATACTACACAAACATAAAACTAAAATACCGAACAATATGAACCAATAATATCTTCGCTCACCGGAAGAATTGAACGTTCATTAAAATCTTTTATTTATTTCGGTTCTTTAAACAATTCATCACATAACTACACTTATGAAAGTAGATCATCGCACTCCAATGAACACTTTTGGTCTTTCTTTTTATATACTTCTTTATTTCTTATATTCAAAGAATCTTGCTCAGGGTTACCCCAGATCCTTACAAATACATTGATGCATGAATCAATATCATGTTAAAAAACGAATGAATCAAATTTTCCATACAAACAAGTTCAGAATCATCTGGGATAGCGATAATGTGACCTTCCATGGTTTTTCTTTTATATTTATCCTTTGAAGCGATTTCGCAGAATAATCTGCTTTTGTTTTGACATATTCGTAACTTTCTAAACACGAAAAATCATGGTTGATTTTGCCAGTTAAAATCAATTGTAATGTTTCTATACTTAAACGACTTTTTTTAGGAGTCCAAGTTTTGATTACTGCGGAAAATACTCATTCTACTGTTGCAGTAGTCCCAGGTAAACATAAAATTTATTCAACATGTTTCGACATTTCTCTGTATTCACAATGGTTTTTTTTCGAAATGGTTAAACATTTCTATCCAGGGATTCTTGACCTTGACATTGTCATCTTTCAGTTGTTTGAGTTTTTCACTGGTGTAATAATTTTTAATGTATTTGAATTCAGTGTTCAATTTTCCTGCATTTTCATTAGCGTCATATAGATTATTTTCGCTCAATTTGAGCACAATTTGCTGAACATTTTTCCATGTTGGAGTGTTTTTCTAACTTGTTTTAATGGAATGGTCCATGAATCCAAGTAAGAGAAAAATCCTTATTATTCCTAGTGATTGTGTTTGGCCGAGTTATAATTTCAAAGAGAACTAAGAGAACAAAGGATAAGAGCAACAAAAGTGACTTCAAAGAAGACATAGAAAAGAAGTGAAGAAATATACCAGCAACAGTAAAGCAGAAACAATAACAGTTGTAATGATAGTCCAATATATTTCTATCTTTTATTTTTTCTAAGAAAATATTCAATATTTATGTAAATCTAATTTTAATTTAAACTTTACCTGCAACCTTGGTATTGTCAATATGTTCAAATAAACCCACGCACACACCTTGACAGAATTGACTTTATTTTCTCGAAATGAAAATTCTAAAGTTCAATTCTTTAATAAAATTTTAGTCAAAGTTTCTACTTTGACGGTGACCTTCGCACATCGAAACTTTTCAACTAAAAACTAACACTAAGTTAATGCTTCGCTCCAGAAAGTATGCAACAGTTTTGAAACTAAGCATGCAACACGCGAGCTACAATACACTTAATGCCAAATGAAATCCTTGCTCTCAGAATTTTGTTGATTTCATAGTAATTTCTTTAAGCGCAAAGGAGTTGTTCGTTCGATGCTTTGATAAAAGCTAAACAGGAAATGTTCAAAGAAGGGGCGTCAGAAAGGAAATCAATGGGAAAAGGAAAGTGCTTAATTCGAGGGAAAGGAAAAGCGAAGTATAAGGCCGCTAGTGGGAATAAAAGTACCTTAGACTGACTGACTGACTGAAAGAATAAAAGAAACAAAGCTCAAGTTTATGCTTGTCCTTGAACGTTCTAGTAACCTGATTCAAGTTACCCATTGTTCGAAACACTAGGGATATTACTAGGTAACCGTGAGTTCTTGATTTTCTTGTTTGAGTTATGTGTATTGTGTAATTTGCTTCCTTTGTACTCAGTTTCAGTGCTTGGCATTTATCAGTGCTTTACCTCTCGACTTTTGCTGAGACGCTTTTCTTTTAGCATGAAAATTCACTCAATAGAAAGAAAAGAAAATAAATTTCCTTATGCATTTCCGTTACTCTACGTGACCGCGTGCGCAATGTATATCGCAAATAGCGCTTTGTTGCTAAACAAGAAAACTTGTAGGTGTCTTATATACGAAATGCACATTTACACGAACTAGGACATAGATCAGCATTTGAGCGATTTTCCACACTGTTAGAGCGTGTGTATGTGTGTGTGTGTATATACCACATCCGGCGGAAGCGCGCACACAAACTTTCTTTCGCACGAGTATAGCAGCAAGTAAGCTGTTCTTTTTTTTTCATTCTTACCTTTCACTTTGTTTCGAAAAAACAAAATGAAAAAATTCCAAAACACCGCTAGTTTGGTATAACGAATTCCCCAATATAAATTGTAGTACATATCAAGTTTCCACACTCATACACACATCATCGAAGACTTGGCATTTTCTCTTCTTGGTTCGCTTGTGCACGTTTCCGTTTCCGGTTCGAAACATTCTACATGTCGTCATTGCTTTATAGCCTGTCTCACGCTATAACAACACAACGACGCGTACCAAGCTGACATCAGCAACAATTCTCTCATTCACAAATGACATTACTACCACTATTAGATACAAATATACACATAGTAGATACACATTAACATGGCTTTCATCGTATGGCTAGCTAGCTAGATTACAGATAGTTATACGTAGCAAGTATCTATCTTATTTGCATATATGTATGTATAGTACAAGTATCTTGTGCATATCCTAGGAAGAAGGACTTAACTCAGCTCAGCTCTCAACTGAATGTGTTTTGACTATTGTGAGTGGTGGCAAGGTTTCTAGGTTGGCATGGCATGAAATACGATTTTGTATTTAGTTTTTACATAAAATTGCTTTTAAGCGATTTTCTATTCTTGTATTATGTTGTGTGTGTTCGTGTAGGTGTGGTGTTCTTGTATCTGAGCACGCACTTACTCATTCACTGATAAGAAATGAATGCATAGATGATTTGTATTTGTTAAGTTGATTTATAGGTTTGTAAATTATTTTTTATAAATACAATCATTTGATCTAAGAAGCTCTTAAGTACCATTAAATTAATGAAAATTACTTATGTCACTAAGAAATATTTTATGAGTTTGAAATGATATTTGTTATACTTAAAATAGTGAATCGGGCGAAAATTTACATAATCAACATTGTTTCTTATGTTTGTAATCACATACAGTGAAATCTCCCATAATCAAATACACACAGTCGTGGGGTTGCTGTGTTTTTTTACTGACATTCGCTCTAGAAATAAATAGGGAAATTCTATATTTGATAAGATATTAAGTGGACAATAAATGGAATCACTGACAATTTTAAGCTCACTTTGCTTATAAGTTCACAAAAAATAGAAATCATGTCATCAGAAAACATACATGGTCTTTTTCTGTTTATAGAAGATTATTTTATACAAAATTTATTCATAGAAAAATATACTTAGTGTACACTTAGAAAAGTGTATTTTGATTAGAAGTATATAAATACAAGACAGTGACATCTTTAAAAGAAATTTTATACCTTGAACTTTTTTCTCATTAAACCTAGTCACCTTGTTCTAGAACTTAGCCTAAGTCGTACACTTTAGTTGCGAAATAAATGGAAGACAAATATTCATATAGTTTTTACTTTCGTAGTTGATAGAATATTCTTATTCATATTCATGTTCAGTATTTTTATTATGTATTTTTGGTTATAAAGTTAAAGTTGAAGGTTTAAAATAGTAAATACTTAATTGTTATTTAGTTAACTTTTAGTCTGATCACATACTCATATTTACGTATACTCGTACATATTGCCATATTCTTCTTGTGCATTTAAGTCCTTGGCACAGTCAAAAACAAAAATACTGTTGCATTTGATATTTGCCCATTTTGTCATAAGCAAACAAACAAAATGACATCAGCAAATATCATAAAATTGAGTAAAGACATTTTTCCTATGGTGCCGATGGTTGTGGCAACTAAAAAAAGGGAGAGTTTGTGTTTATATTTCACATTAACACGATACGAAAGCGAATTTTTGATTTATCTTCTTGTTGTTTTCTAATTTTTTTTATTTTTATTTTTAAGGTTTTGTCATATTTTGCTTTTGTCAATTTCTTTTTCTATTCTTTTTTTTTTTTTTGTTGTTTTGTTGTTGATATTTACATTTGTGTACTTTCTCTTTACCTTTTTGAAATTATCTCCTTTGGTTTTTATGTTCTTTTATTTCTATTTGAATTTTAAATACACTCAAAGTTTCCATTCAAATTTGCAGCTGAGTTGTTGAGAAAACTTTCACTTTCACAGCAAATTCAACTAATTCCATAAATTGCATTCAATTTCGAACCACGTTGCGTATACTTTGTGTACGCTGAATGGTGGTGGATTTTTTTTTTACTGTAGTTGTCAACAAAAACCAAAAAAATAATAACAAGTTTTTAGCAAAAACTAAAAATTATGTATGAATTATGAAGCAGGCAGCATCGACCATGAAATGCATGCAATTTGCAGACACTTATGAGTTTTAATTAAAACACAAAATTGAGATGAGATATTCCATTTCCAGGCAACGCCAAAAATTAACATTAATTATTTTTGACAGTTTTTCAATGGAGAAACCAAAAAAAAATTATGTATAAAAATGATGAGCATTTGTAGTATGCAAGTGATGTATTAACATAAGCAGGGCAAATTATAACAAAGGTCAGAAGAGAATGATAAATATTATTTAAGTGCTTTAAAAATTGTAATTTATATAAAATTTTAGACTTTTAATGGTTAAGTATTATAGAAATAGTATGTGTTTTATATTAAAATGATGTGTAAGTTTTGTTCTTAATAATTTATGCATTTCAGTTCATAAAAATACATTAGTTCTTAGGTTACTTTTTTCATCTTATGGCACAAATTTCATTTGTATTCTTTATGTTCATCAAGATTACCACAATTAATGACCCAGAGAAGGAGTTGCTAATCCTTTTAATGCTTAAATAAATCCATAAAAGATAAACTTCACAGTGATTCTTAAATTGGTGTGTTTTCTTTGCTTATAAATTGAATATTAAATTAATCATGATCTATTTTTACTAGGTAAACAATGAATTAAATAAGTTATAATTTTAAACTAAGTAAAATGGGTCAAGGGCATAGTGTTTTGGATAGTCAGTTGGTCACTTGTTATTAATCTGTTTTTAGTTATTTCATTTTAATACAAACAACTCATATGAAGTATTTCCTATCAAGTCAAATATATTTAGTAGACTTCATATGAAATCATACAAATAAATGAAGGAAAAAAATTAATAAATTACCCAAATGAAATCAATTTACATTTAAAATCTTTATATATATAATTCTTCTGTGAGTGTGTATGTCACTGAACTTCTCTTAAACGACTGGACCGATTTTGATGAAATTTTTTGTGTGTGTTCAAGGGGATCTGAGAATGGTTTAGATTCACAATCTTTATATATATAATTCTTCTGTGAGTGTGTATGTCACTGAACTTCTCTTATGTGTGTTCATATTGAGTCTTATGCGCGGCTATACCGTTCGTTCATCTGATAGCCTTGAACATAACAGAGTACTTTTGGATTCGATATGTGACGCTGTTGTCGAGAAATTGGTGGATCAAATACTGCATTTGATTTGTCTGATTCTGCGCAATGTACTACAGTTAGTTTTGAATAAATTAAAGGACTCAATAATACAATAACACTTAAGGCAAGACCAGGGAGCTGTGCATTGTTGTGGATTTGGGAAGTCACTGGAATTATTAATGGGAGTGACTATCCATTTAGCCAAATTAAAGTGCAGCGGGAAGCAAAAATGAAATACCAGAATTGCAATTCAACTTATTAATAGCGATGGTGCGAAACCGCAACTGTAGGTATGGCCCAATCCACTTGCGTTCTACTGAAAGTGAAGTTTAAGGAATCCGATTGGCCGTACGACGTCGGGCAGGATACCCTAGTACTCTATATAATGTTTCCTTTATGCAAGGATGCTAATACAACGAGATAATCTCAAAAATATTTTCATTTCTTTAGTTTATATTGACTTTCATGTTAAAAATTTTTAATTTAAAAATAATCTTATTTTCAATTCTTCTTACAAAATTCTATAGAATTTCCAAGAATCACATTACGAAGGATGTTTGAAAATAATTTTCTAAGCCAAACATGTGTCATTCATGTTCTCATGTTTTTGGATTTTACTTTCAAAATAAATAAACAACAAACGAACGTTCCAACGAACGAATAACAGAGAATATAAATGCACAAAAATTCTGTTTATGCAAGGATATTCAATAGAAAAATACTTACAATAAAAAGAAAACAAGAAAATGTTATAACTAAAAAGAAGAATAACAAAAACCAAGAAAAAAAAAAGGATGAAGAAAAGGACATGAAACTTGAGTAGCAGAAAAACAACTTAATATTTCTATCGAGATATTTTCATTCTTTTTCTTTTTCACTTTATCTATTGCTGTTTTTTACACATTTTCCTTAATCTACAAATACAATAAAGAAAAGAAAAAAAAAATGAAAAAAAACTTAGAACACAAATAAAATTTACAATAAGAACAACAATATGAGCGAGAGAAAGAAGGAAAACATTGCATGTAAATGTCGCAATAGTTTGACGCTTTTTTGTCCAATGGATTGAGATTGAAGTGAAAAGTCTGAAAAACTTTGAAGAAACGAAACACTATGCAAGTACATAGTGTGTATCTCATGAGTATTTAAGATAGATATAAGTATTTTTTTTTTCTTTTGCTTTTGGCATTTTGGGTATTGAATTAAATAAAAAAAAAAAATAAAGATTTAAGAAACCGTCTTTACTTAGTAGATATCTTTAAGGCTTACATAAATCCTTTTTTAAACAAAGAAACTTTAGTAGTTTCATGTAGAAATGTGTTCCAATAAAAAGACAATATAAATATTATCACATACTTTTTGAATTCTCCTCGTTCATTGAACCAAATAAGCAAACAAAAAACCAACTTTAAGAGGAGAGCAAAACAAATGAAGCCAATTCGCACAATGTCCCTTTACAGTCATTTAGAGGGCGTGTGTGTGTGTGTGTGTGTGTGTGTGTTGTTGGTCATTTCATTTGTTGGTGTAACAAATACCATGATAGATGGCGTTACAGCTTGTGGCCAAAGCATTTAACAAGGAAAAACCTCCACAAATAAATACAAACAACAAAATTAAAAGCAAAAACTGAAAATGTCAAGGGACATGGGCGGCTGCTCCTTAAAACATAAACCACGTAAACGCCTTCAATAAAAGTCAACAGAGAGTAAGAGAAATAATGGCAAGGAAGAGTATTTAATGGTACCCACAAACATTAGACAGCAGTGATTTTTGTTGTATTTTATACACCGGAAAAAAGAAGCTTTAAATGAAAGTGTGGTCTGCCTCGTATGTTCGCTAAGTACTACATTATTTAGTGCCAGAAATGCTTAAGTACTAAACATTACGGCGACCAAAAGTGGCAAAGTACACTATTAACATAAGCAACAAAAAAAAAAGAAATGAAAACCACAAAATGAAACCAGAATGAAATAAAAAATGTTTTTTTTTTTTTTTTAAGATTTCATGTCAAAACGCGCAAATAGGTGACGCTGCCCAAAGTAGGTGAAACCATTGAACCAATGAACCAAGCAAACCAAGTGTCACCATTCATTGTCATGCTGTTCAAGTCTTTAATGTCATTTGTTCGTTTAGTCACTTATTCACTCATCTACTCACTCACTCACTTACTCACTGACTCAACCAGTCAGTCAGTTATTGAGTTAGTTAGTCTTTCAGTGACTTAGTCGTTGGACAACGCTCTACTCTAATGAAGTGCAGGTGACCTTCATGTGCTCAATGAGTAAGTAAGTGGGTCTGTAAAAGACACTCAAGCAGGCACAGCTTAGTAGGACGAGTACTCACTCATGGCAGGCAGGCAGACAGAAAAATTAATGATGCACTCTCTTTAGTTTTTTTTTTTCTTTTTTCGTATTCTTATTTTCTTTCAATGGTGCAATTTGCCACCACTTTTACTCAGATACAAATAATCCTTGTTGCTTACTTGCATGCTTTCCCTCTCACTCTCTTCTTGCGAATGTCATTACTTTTTATCTTCTGTATTTCTTTTTGCATTTCTAACTTTGAAGCAATTTGCAATTATTTTTTTCTTCGTTTCAAGTTTCTAAAAAGGTATGACAATGAATTTGACATTTCAACATCTTAGTAATTTACGACTTATTGCAAAAAAAAAGGAAAACGGAGAGGAAAATCTTTTGGAATTGGTAAAAAATTGACAAATTAATGAGTTGGTCTCCTTTTCTGAAAATTGTTGTTTTGGCAACTGAGGAGGAATATTTTCCTTTAGATAAAGAAATTTAAATATTTGAAACAAAATACATCTGGACAGACAAGACAATAAGCCTAAAGATAAAAAAGTTATTGTGGTGTAACGATGCGTATACTTTATGTTAATGTATTTCAACTTGGATTTAGAAAGAAGACTGTATACAAACAACTTTAAGAACAGAAAATAATTTTGATGACATTATGGAAAAGTTTGGTATATTTTTTTAAAAAATTCTATGACATTTTGATGACTACACTAAAATATAAAGTTCTTAGTCTTGCAAATTCATAGAAACACCATACACTGGGGATTTTATAAAATACATTCTTTAAACATATTCGATCGAATGAGCCTAGCATATCCGTTCAGATAGATTTTAAGGTAAAGTACACGATTTTTTTGGTTTCTATGCTCTTTACAAAATTAACGAAACAAATTCAATATACTGAAACTTCTCGTAGAATAGAGTAAAACATCTTTAACTTTACACTTTAACATAAATTGGGTAGAAATTCCTCACCCTAAGATTGCTACATACTTAGGTATGCTTCTGGATACCAAGCTCTAGTGGAACAAATACGTTAAGTGGAAAAAGAAAGAACTTTAACTAAAAAATTATTAATATGGAATACATCTTGGGCAAGCGATTTGCACAATTGATCTACAATAAAATACTACTGTACAACCAAGAAATTAAATATGTATGGACTTATGGAATTCAAATAATGTGTATTCAAAGATTTCAGAATAAAGTAATAAAAAGTAGTGTGAATAAATTTTGTGATATGCGTAGACTCACATGGAAAACACAAGGTCTTTTTGACCCATCCGGTTGGATAACCGCATCGTTTCTTGGACTATACAACACTTTTGTAATCACTCAGGCTGTCAATAATATAATATCCGGGATGCTAAGCCGAATTCAAATTCCTCGTTAGTTGGAAAATATTATAATTACATAGTTGAAATGTTTACATGACCGTGATAATTATTAGCCAATCACCGATGGCTAAAAGTAGTAATCCTCATATTAACCAGAAATATTTGATACAGCTACCTGTAAAAATTTGATATTGGGATAATCCAAGTAAAGTTCTTTAAGAACGAAGAAGAAAATATTGTTTGACTTTGTCTGTCTACACAATCAGTTAGAAATAGAAGAAAATAAAAGAAGGTAAGATAACATTGTCACCATTTTTTAAATAAAAAAGTCGAGTTGACTTGAGTCTGATTTTGTAATAGACTTACAAAACTTACAAGTTTTATTTCAGAGCCGTGAAATGTTTTATTTGAACAGCAAACCACAATAAGATTCTAAAATGCACTTGTGCGGATTTTCTTACTGTTTAGGTGAAAATAGACTAAATTTTTTACTTAGATTTTTTGCTTGATTTAAAATGGAAATTAATATATTTTTGAAATTTCAACATACAATTATACAAAATAATTTCCATAAGAACAACTTCATCAAGTGGATGGTAAATGGATATGCCAGCTTTGATGAGCTCAATGTTATGACTCATTTTGTTTTAATGACATTTTATTCCATGTTTTGTTTTTCTTTTATTTGTTCTCTGTTCAATTAATGAAAATTGAATATTTTGACATAACTTGATATTTTATTTAATTGCAACTGCTAACGGGCTTATTTCATTGAAAATGTGCTGGTTTACATAAACAAATGATTTCTTCTTTTACTATTTTATACTTTATTTTCATAACCTTTTCCTTTTTCAAATCTTTTATCAATTTAATCAATTGTTTTTCACATTTACGCTTTTGGCTACTCTCAAGGGTCAATATTTCCTTTTTCTATTTAATTTATTTATTTATTTGCTATTTTTCAACATTCTACACACACACACACATGAAATGCACACACATACTTACATTTTGTGATATATTATTTTTTTCAACTTGTTAAATTAATTTGCACAAAACATGCCATCGATTTTGAGTCGCCATCAACTCTTTACACACAGAAAGATACACAACACACACGCACACACTCAATGCTAAGAATCGCAAAGAACACACAACAACTAACATACTATGAATATTGAATAATGTTGTGTATACTCTTCTATATTGTACATATATGTATGTGTATACAAGGAATGTGAAATATCTATCCACACCAAGCACTCAAACTTCTTTTTTCCAAATTATTTAATTTATTGTATTTTATTTTATTGCTTTCGCGTCAAACACGAAATACCACAAATCGATTTTTGTTAGGGTTTTGCACGTCGTCACCATGCTCCAAGGTGTAAAAGTCTTTATTCATTTATGTCACGCTGTGGCACCCTGTATTTGGGAATGCGTGTGTGTATCTGCGTGCTGTTGATGGCGGTAGGCCAAATTACTTAATTAACGCAATGCGTCCGACATGAAGTTGGCAACGTTTGTTTTTTTCATTTCCATTTGTATTTTATTTCATTTCAGTTGCTTTTGTGTTGCCTTTCTTCTACTTTTGTTCATAGGCACTATTAACCTATTATATGTCAACGTTGTCTAGGATTCGTTTGTTTTGTTCTTCGTTCTTCGTCCTTTCACTCTGTTTCTTCTTTATTTCAGCACAAATATTTGATGTTGACCTCGACCTTGTTGCACAAAGTAGTAGAACAAAACATGAAATGCCATTCTACTAAATATGTTTCTTTTATTTTATTTTACATATATCTTTTTATCTTTTTAGTGTGTTTTGTAAAACAAAAAATATACAAATAACGTGTTAGACCTTTTAACCTTGCTCTTTCATTTCATTTTGACATAGTCGAGAGTAGAGTAAATATCTTTGAGTATTTTTTTTTTTTTTTTAATTTTAACTTTGTCAGAATACTAAGCATTTCTAAGTAGATACTCGTACATACTGGCTACATTTGTGTAGTTGCATCTTCTTTATTTACATTAGTTTCAAACAAACATGAAAATAGTGACAACATGTAACGGAATATATTGTAGTATGTTAAGTTAAAAAGCAATTGATAGAGTAGAACAGTAGGAAAATATGCGTAGACTCATTCAAACAAATTCAAAGTATAAGAAACATGAGTACTTTACTTGAATTTAAAATGACAAAGGAAATAATTAAATATTTCATAAAAGAAAAAGAATATGAAGTTAATATGATAAAAAAGTAAAGGAGTACAAATATCTATAAACTTCAATAAATTTATGAATTTATATACATAAAAGTGAACCAAAAAAATTGTTTGAAGGAGCTTAACTCTGAAACCTTATGACCGATCTCTACGAAAGTTGGTACATTTGTGTATTTTTTCATGGAGAAGGTTTTTATACCATTTATTGTTATTATTGTTGTAACTTACTAGTTTTTTTTTTTTTTTTTCAACATTCATAAATTGTTTTAATAGGAAATTTTTAAACTACTGTAAGCTTCATTATGTGAAGCAAAAATGCCATTTAAAATTTCTTTCTTTGTTGATTTAAATATATTTGCCATGAATGTAAAATATGACTCTGCTAAACGAAAAAATTCAAAAACAATAGCAACATATAATAAATCGGGAGTAATGACAGAAGTTCGGATCGATACCAATCGATCAAAGTTCACTCATTCAAGAGAAAACACCTATATAATGTTGGTGGCATAAAGTTATGATAAGACTACAACAATCACTCACAAATATCACGTCAGGGAATGCTAGTAGTGAATATAAACTACCACAATTCTTGTTATTAAATTTTACTTAAAAATTGCTGGAAAACTAGTGTTAACTTCATATGCACAAATACCACCAGGATATTCATACTCATTTCAAAAAATCACCTCGCCACGGCATGATTATCATTCAAAATATTTTAGCTGTCAAGCACAGACAGACATATGAATATACTTACAAGCTAACAAAAAATAAAAACCTGTCATATTAAATATGCAGATGCCAATTAGAGTAAAAGAATTTTTATGAAATAAAATAAAATAAATGAGGCACGCAAAATACTTAAATAGGACAGTACATTTTAAAGTATAAACAGTTAACTTTAATATAACAAAAAATTAAATTTTAATAAAAATTCAATAATCTTTTACAAAAGATTTAAGTAGCATAAAGTCGAAGAAACATAACTAGGAATTATAACTAATTTAAAGTCCAATAGCTTCCGTTAAGTCTTATAGACTGTGAAATTGTTTTCCATTTACCTAAACTCTAAGAGACTCGATACACCAGAGGTTTTCAATATGATTTACATTAGATCTGGACATTTTTCTACTCCTTGTACCAAAATTTGTGGCTCTTGGTTTTATGTCCGGGAAGTAGCTTTGGTTTAAGAAGTTTTGTTTGTCATATGAATTGATTCATAGGTTTAGAGATTTTGTTGCACTAACCGGGTGGATATCGGGAGAGACAAATTGTGCCAAATTTGCGATGCGCTTATATATTCGTTGACAGCAAAAAAATTAATTCCACTAATGCTGGGCAACCAGAAGGGGTTTTTTTTTCCATGGATTTCTTGAAGAATTCAGTTCAAAAAAGTTCGAATACAAGTCATTAAACATCGGCAAATTAAAAGAAATTAATCTGTCCTTTTTTACTTATTTCGTTCACAAATCAAATATTATTGCTGGATATTAATAAAAATTCCTTTTGTAAACGAAATGTGGGAGGGAAAAGGATAGAAAAAAATATTTTCTGGACAACACAACATAAAAGCTGTTTGTCCGAGCTACTTATTTTGCGCACTATATATAAAAGAAACAAGTGACAGCATGAAATTTCATACCTTACAGAGGTATACGTATGTGTAGTTTGTGAATACCACATTATTGTAAAAACAGGCCCAATCGAGACGGTTGAAGTGATTAATGAGAGAAGATTTTTTAGTTGAATAAGTGTAGAATTTTTTTAAGGAACAATAAACTTTGTGTTTGTTTTTATGTATAACTAAATTCTACTTTCTAATCTCGTGTTAATAGTGAGCAGGATTCATTCAGAAGTCGAAGTTCTTATCCACAACAACAACAGGAAAAGTAAACGAAATTTTTTGATGTTCAGTGCGAGAAATTGGTGTTCAATGATAGTCACTCTGCGATATAAGCGCCTTGTGTGATGGTCACTCTGGAAATTTTTTTGAGTTTGTTGTCAACATTTTGTAGGTTTCGTCTGTCTGACCAATCTATAAACATAGAGTTTATGAGATTAGAACACCTTCCAACTATTGTACGTTGGAAAAATTTGTAATTTTTTCTATTGATCAATAATTCTTCAGCTCTATTTTACATTAATTGAAAAATGTTACATATGAAAAGTCAAGAAGACTACAGTTTGCAAAGACCCTTATGATGAAACAGTTCCAATGGATTATCCATTTTATTTATTGTATAATATGAAAATGTTATAAGATATTCATATCTCTTTATTAAGTTACAAATATCATAACAAAGTGTTAATACAATTCATAATGCTATGAATGAAAGGCATTAATACATACTAGATGGCAAATATAACTCAATAATAACAATTACAAAAGAAAAATTCTATAAAAAAAATTCTGCTAAAACGTAATAAAAATTCCTGTAGTTGACACGTTTAAGACATTTCCCTTTCCTTTACCATGAATTAATATTTAACACAGTATATATTTGCAGTAAGTATAGATACATTCATATATACCATATACATATGTAACTTATCTAAAACTCATGTTAAAGACAATGTTGTCAATGATGTACCTATTTCTGTATGTATGTATGTATGTGTAAGACTACATACTCGTATTTGGTGTAAACTGTACAATTCCATTTTATACACAATATATGTATCTATCTTGATCTATTTCATGTACAAAAGAAGAAAAGGACATTGTAAGAGTACAAGAAAAAGAAAAACAATGTTGTTATTTATTGATGACTTGATAAAGCACTAAGATACGAGTTTTTATATGTACATTTACCATACACACATACATACATACATGGTATATAACATGCGTATAGTTGTTTGTAAAACTCTGTGAGATATATGCAATCATTCAGCCAAGTTAATAGGAAACAAATAAATTCCATTTCTCACAATAAATGAATAAAATTATATAATGTTGACATCAAATGTTCATTCATCCTTAACAAACGAGAAGCTAATGTCATGTAAAAGAGAATATTTGAGTACATACTCTAAGTCAGGGATGTCCAACCCACCACCCAACATGCGATCCAGGCGGCCTAAGTGAAATTAATATAATTTTTTTTTGCTCGCACAGGCAAATTTCCTTCTTTTTTTTTGTGCTCTTCAACTTGTCAGAGAGGAGAAAAATTAAACACAGGTTCTTCCAATGCTGCCCAGAGAACCAAAAAGTTTGGACAGCACTGCACTGTCTCAAAATTTAATGGATTATAGCAAATATTTGGATAAAATTACAAGGACAATAGATCAGTTGATTATGAGAATTATACATCTGAAATTTAATTAAACGATTTAAGGTGGAAAATTGTTAAAAAATATTAGCAAATTGCTACAATCAAAGTAATCCAACATATTTTTTAAGTCTCATAAATGTTTAAAATTTGTAAATTCTAATAAAAATTGTATTTGATTTGCTGTGGAATTTCTTTATATTTAAAAGTATATTAAGTTAGCTTAGGTTGTACTGGTTGGACTTGATATCAACCACAATTCCCTTTGATATTGAACTACTGTGGTAAGTGGACATGCAATACAAAGTTGACAAATTCACTGATACAGAGTAAGTTAAGACTTAAACAGAAACATAAATAAGATTAAGTTAAGTTATGATCGTTAAATATTGAGATAAGTTAAAAGTTTAGATCTCAGCGGTGGTATTATAGGTGCCAAAAAATATAGAGGAATAACTCCTTGTAACCCTAGAATAGCATGCCCTCCATCGCTTTGTTCGTTTGTTAAGTTTTTTAGAATCAAAGCATTAAAATGAAATACAATTTTCGCAGCTCCCTAAATACATTAAAATCTGCCCAGCTGTTCTTGAGTTATAAATGGTGTTAATATCCTACACACGACTTTGTATTTTATTATTTTATACAATATACTATGGTGGATAAAATTAAGGCACGAAATAATATATAAAAACTTGCGAGTTGCAGTAAAGTGGATAGCAAGATACCAAAAGCCATTCTACGGATTGATAATTTCATGAATTGGATTAAAATGGTTAGTCTTAGTCGCCAGAGCCAGAGAATTCTTCTATCAACAATGTACAATAATTTGAATTTTTCTATGATTTTAATTATATTCATTGGAGTGCATTTTGTTGTATGTGAGTATGCACATTTTATTGATAAGAGTCACAAAACAAACATAGAAAGATGAAAGATTTTAAGGACAAATAAATGAATAAGGAAATGTAACTAAAATCATTTGAAATACTTATAATAAGCTATTGTTTCCTTTATGCAAATAATTAATAAAACATTCTCATTGAAGACTTTCTGTTCAAATAAAATTATACCATATTTACTCAATATATTCATACTATAATTTTAGTGATAGATAGAAAGAAAGAAATACTATGTTGGTACACTTAGAATTATTTATAATAAGAAGAATATCTAAGCAAACATTGAAAAATAATATTATTATTGCTATTTATTATTAAAGTCATTAAAATTTCTTTATGATTCATTTAATAATTGCAATACTTCTTCGAAGTTAGCCTGTAATAAGGCCAGAGCAAAAACAACTCATGCCGGTTTACGATTGCGTTGTAGCAATGTTGTTTTGGATGTCTCAGAGGAAAGTACAATTTTTGATTGTGTTAGCTTATAGTCTTCTGAAATAAACAATCTATAACTTTAATTTTGTTTTTAGATTTTAGTAAATCATTTTAAATTCGAGGATGTGTAATAAATACTTTTGATGGATGCAAATTATATTTAAATTCGGACTATGCCAATGATGGTGGTGGAATAAATTGTATGTTTCGAAATCACCGTATGCTTCCATATCCCCAATCATTAAGCTGTTCCATGATCAATACAATTGCCTACATCTTGGGTTCAATTGTGATCAATTTACAATAAAATTACTGTGTTTTCTCACTTTATGAGATCTTCAATATACTTTTCCGTGCAATAAAGTATATTAGACATATGTGTCATACATTCATTAAGTAAAACTATTTATTGTTTGTAAGTAAGTGTAGAGTGTGTGACTTTTCTCTTATACTGATATATTAATTCATATCATTGTAAACTTTATACAGACACACAAAAATAATTATTTATCTTTTTGATATACAAAGTATATGTCATAGTTTCACTATGTATAGAAAACTTTGTCAGACTTAACAATATAAAAGGAACCCCATCAAAAAAGATGTTTTATATTTTTAGAATTTTTTGTGGCAAAATTTCTCGTGAGCTGCTTTGAAAATCCTTTGAAACACGTCAAGTGATGCCTGACGACAAACACGTTCGCATTCACACAAATCTATTTATTTATAACTTTAACTGAGACAAAAAGCCACACAAAAAGCGTTAACAAATCAAGATACATTTCTATCTACAAATATTCACATTCAATCTGTGTGTATGTACGAGTAAATTATGTATACAAAAGAAGACAAAGACTTTTGACTTTCTATTTGTATCTATTTATATTGTTATATCCTTTCTATTTGTTTCTGCATTGTTGTAGTTTATCTTTGTATGCATTTAATTTGCCTTTCAGCATGGAATTCATTGATGTTGGTCCATGATAAGCCATAAAACAATTATACACAATTTCGTGTTGTTTAAAATTGTCTTTTATTGACAGAATGTGGTCTCTACATACAATACGAATACCAACATATGTATCTGGGAAGCAGACATTGTATATCACGTACTACTAGATATATCTCTACATAAATATGTACATGTGTCTGCCTGACAGAAATTCAAACAAACACAAGCTCTTTATATTTGCGTATGTCTTTATTGATTGGTTTTATTGTTTGCTGACTGCGTTTTGATGTTTGAGAAACTTGGTATTGTCAACCGAAACTGAATTATTGTCAACATTTTGACAATTTCCCTGAGTCCAATAAATATTTATTATATTTTCACTTAATATTTGCCTAAATCTGTTCAGAAGTACAATAGTATTTTATATTGTGTCCATTCAAAACATGAGAATTGTTTAACGTACGCCAATATTGCGTATACGCATTCGAATAATATTGTATTTAAAATCAGATACCAGGAAGGCAATTTTCTATATTTGTAGCAAGTTTTTTATTTTTTAATTCAACTAAATAAAATATTGTACTAATTGCAATTATTCTGATTATACTCACGTGGGCGAAATTTAGCTTACAGAAATAATAATCACATAATATCTCTTAGCATAATAAATGGCAAAAATTGACACTATTGTCCCTTAACTTTATATAATAACTGTATTAATTTTGATTACAAAATGTGATTATGTATGTTTAAATTAATTAATGGTCTCTTATTTAAAGCACACATAAATGATAGGCGATTCTGTTCGGTTTCCTTTGTTAAATGTAATGAAGTTAAGCAAATACATACAAAATTTGATTGAAAACTAAAGTCTCATTATTAGATAATATATAATATCCTTAGGATAAAATAGGTAAAATTGAGTGAGTAAAATTATTATACCAAAACGACTGTTTTAATGAAGTTTCGTCCACATTACAGTTTGAGTTTGTGATACATGTGTATAACATATATTAAATAGCATTTAAGACTAGTAATAGTACTTAATATTATAGAAAGATAAGTCCGATTATTGGCTTATGCAGCAACAATATTAAAACATCTGTTAAACTTTGTTTGTACTTTGCGTATGTTTATCACAAAACAATATTTATTGAATGGACCATGCAGTCTGCTATAGAAAGTATTTCAAAACGAATTAATAGATTACCGTCAAACTATTGTTGCTTTGCTGCCTAAACCAAAAAAATTAAGAAATGAAATCAAAACTGATCAATCTTGGCATTTTTTTTTTTTCTTTGTTACAAATACGAAAAATAAACATTGAATTTAGGTTGTAACTTAACTTGCAAACAAAATATTCAATTGATCGGATGAACTTAATTAAACATTTTGTAATTCGAATACCAAAAAAATCAATCAAAAGCCAACTTGACTTTCTTATAAAAACATGTACTTAACTTTACCCAGACTTACATAAAATAAACATGGAATCGAAATTGTTTACCGATATCATCCGCGGCGAATATACTGCATTACTGACTTTATTGCTGCAGGATATTTATAGGATGCTGCTTTCGTAGAAAACGCTCATAGCTACATTACCACTGGCTCGTTATTATACTTATGACTACTTTACTTGACAAACTTGTAAGTTGGACGTTGCGGACAACAGCGCAACTCTTCTCCTTCTAATTTTCTTAAAACTTCTTGGGTTACAAATATAACAAAGAAAATGCTTAACAAAACAAAACTTTCTGATGACTTGCATATTTTTTAACTAATGGTATCTTTTCCTACTTCCTTTAAAACGCCACTTCTATCTTTTTCTGTTATGCTTTCTATCTGGTTCATTTCTCTTTAACATCCAGCGGCAGTCTGCGTCCCACCTTCTTTGGTATCTGTTTTCCATAACTTTAATATCTTTGTGAAAGCACTCACCTTTTTCTTCACTTACGGCTACATTCTCAGGAAAGAAGTCAATATGAGAATGCAGAAAATATAAGTTTATACACATATTGCAACAAAGTTTATGGAAGTTTCATATTATTCACTCTTTCTGTGGGGCTCATTAAAAATAAAGTAAATGCCGACAATCTCCAAACAATTGATCACATGACACTCACGCCGAAATTGATCAGGAAATAGTAAACAAAGTGCTTGAAAATTGGTGTTCCTGGATGGCCTATTGCCGAGCCAGCCACGGCCAACATTTGAATGAAATAATTTTTCATACTTAACCAGAAAAATCAATTTAATAACTAAAGTGAAATTTTTTGGAAAATAAGGGTACCAAGGGAATCCTATTGCAGAGACTTCTTTGTCCGTCCGTCCGTCGGTCCGTCCTCGGGTCATATCTCATGAACCGTAATAGCTAGAGAGTTGAAACTTTCATAGAATATGTAGTTCTATCCGGGCTTCAGCAACAAATACTAAAATTTATATATTCAAAAACTTAAATTGGTCCCCTTATAAGAAACAGCTATATGGCAGCTATATGATCCAGTCTAGCAATCTTGAAATTTGGATGATTGGTGACTATATATCAGAAACCCCCATTAAAATTCTGGTTCTTATTCGAAAAACATTTTTGTGTTTTGTCCTATCGAACTGATATTTAGACACTATAAGTTTTTGATAGGGGATCGGTACATTTATTAAAATCCGTCAAAACGGACCACTAGGGGAAGTACCTCCCCAATCTGGTACGGAACCCTTCGTGTAAAAGTCTGACTCGCAATTGGCCAATTTTTTTTTTTTTTTGATATTTATAGTAAAAACATGTCAATCATTTAATTTGTATAAGAAAACAATATTATGTAAAAAAAATATGTGTAACGAAGTGATTTTTCCTATAATTTTTATTAAATTCATTAGAGTACAAAAATTTGTATGCAATAAACGTTATGCAATAAATGGAATGAGAATTCTAGGGTTTGCTTTAGAAATTACAACATTCAAAGATAAATCGGACTCTCGAATAATTCAATTTAAATAAATAGTAGTAAATAAAATTACTTTCATATTGTGTATTCATAGTGTCATTGCTGTGCTTGATAGAAAGAAAAAAAATGTAGAAATAATGTATAATATTAATTAGAGCTTAGCAAGTGTATTACAATATAAATATAAAAATATCCAAAGAATAATTGCAAAAATTCTACATATTATTAACATACGAGAATTGTAATTTATTATTAAACTTGTTTATATTTTCTTTTGAAGTATCTAAACAAGAATGCAAGATTTGTGATGAAGTTGAAAGATGTAGAAATTCAAATTTAGAGTGTTGTACTTCTGTTAGAGCAAAACAAACCCGTGATTCCATAAAAAAGGGTACTGGCGTAACCATGAAAATAGTTGAGAATCCAGATAAGAAGTCAAAGTATAATTGCGTGGAAATTCTTTTTGACTTTGATAGTAATATTGTTTTATATTCTAGTAAATCATTTCTGATAGCAGGTTGTAAGTATATTAATCTATGATGATGAGTAAGATTATGTATAGTGTGTAAATACAGTGTAGAGTGTGAGACTATGCTTTTATAATACTAAATCGTGTTGTTTTTTGGTGACAATCTAACATCTATGATGTCATATAAATTTATTCTATGTATTTATCAATTTCATCAATTTATGAATGCTATGATATTTTTAGAACTGTTGTGAGCGTCTCTGAAAATCTTTTTAACATGTCAAATGATAGAAAGTAAAGAAATTACATTTAATTATTGTAAAAAACATAGAAAATAATTTATATTAATTTCATTTAAAATATTTACTTCGAAAAGGAGGCAAGTGTTGAAAGTGGCACAAATTGAATAAGAAGCTCTCAGAAATATGTTGGTAAACCAAATATCACTTCAAATATATTTACTATACTTATTCATAAATTAAATTTAATTATCTAAACCTATTACATTTGCTAAATTAATATTCAATACAATACTTAAGCTCAATATTTTATTAAAACTATAATCGTTAATAATAAAGAACCTACACATAAATCTACATAAAACTAATTTGGTTAAAACTATTTATTCATGTATTTATACTATTGGGTGTATGCATATGATTCCGCCCTTTCCGATAGTTTCGCTAGTATCGCCGCTTACACTTGCACACTAAAATACTAATACTTGCATTCGATAGTGCCTTCTATCAGCTGTTAAACACAGTGTATAACATTCGGTGGAAGCATAAACAACAAATATTTCTAATTCATTGAAAATGTCGAGTTTTATCCCAAGTAAACATCATTTGCGGGAGGTTTTATTGCACTATTTTGTTGCAAAGAAAAGTGCAGCGGAAACTTATCGTTTGCTTGCTGATGTTTACGGTGAGCATGCTCCATCGAATACAACTTGCAAAGAATGGTTTCGACGATTTAAAAATGATGATTTTGACATTGAGGACAGAGAACATGGAAAACCACCCAAAAAATTTGAAGATGCTGAATTGGAAGATTTATTGACCGAAGATTGTTGTCAAACACAATCAGAATTGGCAACAACATTAAATGTTGATCAATCAACTATTTCAAGACGTTTGCAAGCAATGGGAATGGTTCAAAAAGTCAATAACTGGGTGCCACATGAATTGAAAGACCGAGACATCGAACGTCGCAAAACCATTTGTGAAATGCTGCTTCAAAGACAAAAAAGAAAAGGTTTTTTGCATCGGATAATCACGGGAGATGAAAAATGGATATATTACGAGAATCCTAAACGCAAAAAATCTTGGCTGAAGCCAGGTGAGGCCGGCCCATCACAGCCAAAGAAAAATATTCATTGTACCAAGGTTATGCTCTGTATTTGGTGGGATCAGAAAGGTGTTGTGCACTATGAGTTGCTGAAACCGTCTGATACTATCACTGGCGATGTTTACAGACGACAACTAATGCGGTTGAAGGTAGCTATAGAAGAAAAACGACCGGAATGGGTGAATAGGCATGACAAATTAATTCTTCAACATGACAACGCCAGACCGCATACGGCAAATGTTGTGAAAACATATTTAAATGGACAAGACTGGGAAGTGCTACCCCACCCGCCATATTCACCAGATATAGCCCCTTCAGATTTTCATTTATTTCGAAGGATGCAGTCTGATCTTACGGGAGAGCGATTCACTTCTTATGAAGATATCAAAATTTGGCTTCATAATTGGATTGCCTCAAAAGACCAGGACTTCTTTATGCAAGGAATCCGTAAATTGCCTGAAAGATGGGCAAAGGTTGTAGCTGCAGATGGGGCATACTTTGAATAAATAAATTTTCCTTTTTCTAAACAAGCAAATTTGTTTTGTTTTCACAAAAAAGGGCGGAATCATATGCATACACCCAATACTTGATATCAATATTAAAATCACTTCTGTGTAATTTCTATAAAATATATATAAAATAGGAATTACGTATAAAATAGAAAAATCCCACGAATAACCAAAAAACTAAGTAGTTTTATCAATTATTGAATTGAATTGAATCAAATCCAAGAAAAAAAGAAATTGCTTTAATTTTAATTGACATCAACGATGACAATTAGTAAAAACTATTAAATCAATTATATTTGGTTTTATTAAATAAAATTTCTTCCATAACTCATACACAACTCGAATATCTTAATAGCGCAAACAAAAACAAAATCCATCCCTTGGGTTAGGTTAGACCGCTCGCAAATTCACACTGAAACCTTACAGCCCATTGTGATGCCCGGTTATAGGAGAGGAGAGTATCAGTGTAATTGAAAGTTCTCCCTTAGCCTATAAAACCAACCACAAATAGAGCCAAGTATCCTAGGGCGGAGGAAATCCCCGATTTTCTATAAAATAATTTGTGTAAAACCATGGAACATATGCAGCACGATGTGTTTATTAATTAAAAAATCTAATTTAGTCAATATCCTATATGGGACAATGATCAAAATTTGATTACCAAGCATGGATAAGATTTAATCCTAATATAAATTACAATGCAACACTTTAGGATTATGTTAATTAATATAATGAGACTTCCACAGTAGGCTTTCTTTCATATCATGACATTAGTAAACATTTTTGATTCCAATTCCAAAAAACCATGGACGATGAGGACGGCGGTTTGAAGGAGGATTTCATTTAAAACATAAAAGTATGTCAAGAATGAGAATTTTAAATTCAAATGAATTGTATCTAACCTAATACAATGGACGAACATCATTATAAAGCATTAAACATATTAAAATCTTTTTCCTCACTGAAACTAACAAAAATAATATTGTATAAATATTCAAATACAAATAACTGAGTATTTTATGAAACTTTAACTAGAAAACTTGATGCTAAGTAAATAGAAATGTGGATAATTCAATAATTGGGCTACATTTCATCAAATTCCGTAGTTTCAACGAATAATTCTAGATCACGAAGTCTTCATAAATCGAATTTGGTTTGTTCAATATGGGAATTCGAGTTATGGAAGTTCGACTGTATTTGATTTGTGTTGTTTAAGGAAATCAATAAAATTTTCAATCAAAAAATGTAAAACTATTCTAAAATTAGTATTAATTATTTGTATTTTCAAAAATATCATCCCAAAGGTGGACCAAGCTCGGTATCGGGGCTTTTCCTGGTGTGCTGCCTCCTACGTCGAATATGTAAACTCATTTACAGGCAAATAGTGTCCCCCATCTTGGCTCTACGCTATACAAATTTGGTGCTTCACTGCTGCTCACAACATAAGGAAATGTCAAGCTTTCCAAAACAATGGTTTGTTCACAACACTCTCATACATAGGAATCTAAAGATGCCTACAGTGCTTGAGGAACTCACGCACTGTTACAAACAGGGGCTGCATAGACATCCAAATATAATGTTGCCAGCTTTCTCCCAAGAAACAACATGACTACTGTACTGAGAAGATTTCATTGAAATGAAATGAAATTATAATAAATTATGAATAGTTCATAATCATTGATATTAATAATTTGTAATTAACTTAACTTAATTTCTCATATACATATTTACTCTTATTTCTGTAGTTACTTAACTTTATCTACCCATCTATCTGGCTATCTTTAGTTCTATTCATCTATCAATCTATCTATCTATCTATTTATTTATATAGGCATAAATACATATCTATCTATTTGTATATTTTACTATTAAGTAAATTATTATTGGAATTGTTCTACCTAGTGGAAAACTATCCAACTAAACAAAGGAGCATACGTTTGCAAAATATTTACTTAGTAATAAAGTTAATGTAAATAGTAAATTGTTCAAAACTATGATATATGATTTAGTATTAAATAATGATAGAGGACAACTAACTACATACCTAAGTATAACCATGTATATTAATAACGGAATAGTTACAATAAAAAATCACGTGAAATTCTTATATGCGAGACGATATAGTAGTACAATAAATCAATAATACTCACTTTTTGTTGGCAATTATATTAATAGTAGTAAGACTAGTAGTAGTAGTAATAGTAGTTTTATTATAAATTTTGGTATCGATTCCTTGATGATAGTCTTCAATATTCATATTCAACATTGCGAATGAATTGTGTAGTTCGAATAGCGTAGACAAAACGAAAAGATTCTTTAAATTGCACATGAATAGAATTTTTTTTAATTTTTGATTTGATTATGAATTTTGGGTTTAGTTTGTTTGGCTTAGTTATTGTAATTACTGGTTTATAGTTGCAGATTTATTAGCTAAATAGAGGGAAACTGACTGTTTCACACACACACACACATCCACGCACATATTAATATACTAAATATAAACCTATTTAAATAATTTATTTAATATTATTTACTATTATACACAGACAACGATTAAGACATTTAAAGCGATTTTTATGTTTATTTTTGATTTCAATAATTTTTTGTCTTATTTTTTTAAATAAAACAATTCTTGCTTTATTATAAAGTGACTTTTTGTGCGTTTATTTTTCATTTATTTTCTAGGTTTCATATTTAACGAGAAACTAAGTATTTTTTAATTTTATTTTTATTTATTCTTTAGTTAAGTAGAGATAAGCTTTTCCTTGACTTGTTTGTTGGCTGTAATTAGAAAGAAAAATTATAAATATTTAACATTGTAATGATTGAAACATATTTAAACACAATTTGATTTCTTAAGGTTAAACAAATCTAAAAAAAAAATATATATTATATTTACACAGTTAAAAAAACACATTTAAATACAATGAAAATTACACCGACTGAATTGAATTAAAAAACTTTTATTCTAGGTACATTAATGAAATGAAATCCAAGTGCTAACCTTGTGCTAGATTAGATACAAATTTCCACAACAATTTCAAATGTCTTATAAATAGAAATGCCTAACTAAGGAAGGAAGGACACAATTGGGAGTGGGTTTTTGTTTGAGTTAAACGATAAAAGGTAAGTTTTGACATTTCGAATATCATTTATTTAAGCTACTTAAAGGTGAATTCGGAGTTCAAAAAGTAAATATGTAATGTTAAGCACAAATGTGTTTTTATTTAAATGGTCTAAAAGTCGAGACAAAGACAAATCCTATTAACCTACCAACCTACCTGATGACGCCTACATTACTATGCCCAAAGGTATATTTTGTCTACGTGACTTCTACATAATATTGTATGTGACCTTAATTGCAAGCAAGCAGCCAACACGCACTCACTCACTCACTCGCTCATAAAGAATACAAAAAATTAAAATACTTGTATACTTCAAGAAAGAAAAACGTTAATAACTATTTAATACATAATAATAGAGCAAACAACAACAATCACAATCACAACATAGACACATAAGAGCCCAAAATGAAAGATAGAATTAAAAAAAAAAAACACAAAACAGAAAATAAAAACCTTTCATACAAATTACATATGTCTACGGATTCAGTCCTTTTTCCTTTCCCTTTTTTTTTTCTTCCTTATATGTTATATCAACATCAACCAACAACAAAAACATTAACATAACATAATGTTATCCCTTTTCATTTCCATCTTGTTTTTTATTTTATTGTTGTATACATAACATTTTTATCAGATCCTTTCTTTTACTATTTTTTTTTTTTTTTTTTTATTGTTTCGTTTGTTATTGGTTCACGTACGAAATCGCACGTTTTCAATACCCAAAGTAATGTGCTTAGTAGGGAAACTGGACAAAAAAATATTTCATAACATTGACACATTTTTATGGTTGAAAGGAAAAAATGAAAATAAACTTTTACCTATTCAATATAAAATTGGAGTAAACATTTTGGCATAAAAGGTTTGTTTGAGTTTTAAAAGTTTTATTAAAGTGAATTGGGATGGAAATAAAATTGTATAAAAGGAATTGCAGCTTTTAATTATCACATCATAAAATACTTGCATAAATTCTTACAACACATGATTTTAAGAGCAAAAACTCATTTATAGGCATATACAGTCAACAATTTTGATTATTTGGCAATGATAATTTTGTAATTTCATATTATTCATTAAACAGCAACAAGTTTGTGTTCTCTTTTCTATTGTCTAAATATTTGTTAATACTGTAATACATGTAGAAGTTTCTTAGTACTTCAAGAACTCTACCCTCTATTCATTGGTGTTTATCATCACCGGTTTCAGAAGATACAGGAAAGAACTCGCAATATCTAAAAGCTCTTAGCTACTTACTATAAACCTACTAATCGGTAAACTCACATAGTCAAAAAGAGTCACTTGTTCGTAATCAAAGTCAAAGAATTTAAGGTCTGATTATATATTATTCTGATCTACTTATATAAAACCATTGATGACAATTACAGCTGCCCTTCCACAACTCGAATACCATCAATACAAGAGATTCTAATTTATTTAATGTAATTGTTATATTTAAATTCTAATTGTAAATTTAAAATTATCAAGAAATCCGTTACATGATTCATGGAAGTCTGTTGAATATGTTTATTCATCCCAGGACCCTTAATTGTCAATCACCTTCCATCGTATTTGAAGAGTGATTTATTTATCAGCTATGTATAATGTATAATAATGTCGTCATCTGAAAGAAAGTCTCACATATCCATCTCACTCTCATAAATAACTATTGGAAATTATATTGGGATTCATTCTTATTTACTATCGTTTTACTAGCCACGTAATGTTCCATGTTCTTTTACACAAAATATGTGTTTCACACTCCTAAACAAACATCTGAAGAATGCACCTTATATTAATTTATTTGAGTTATGGAACTTTCACTGTAATTCTTTACAATTCATTTACTTATTATCCTTTAGAAAAATTTGTCAATAAATAAATAAACAAAAGTATTCACAACAGACAACAGATTAATCCTTAGTAAAAATTAAATGTGATTTCCAGAAGTTTTAATAAATTCTTTAACAAATGAAACTTAATAGAATCCATTGTGTAGCTATAAAATTGGCTAAGACCAGGAAGGATATGACATAAGTTTCTTCGTTTTAGTATAGGACTACTTTTGTGTCTTACTAAATTGTTAAACGAAAACCCTTTTGCTTAAACTTAATTACCATCTACAATTTAATTATATCATCCTAGCTCACTAGTTTGGATTTGGATCAAACCATGAAACAATTGAACAAGTCCACAGAATTACAACCGAAATAAGAACTGCCTTGAAATTGCTCAGTGATTCCAAAATTCTACATCTCAAATCGCTTTTTTATAGTGAGACATAATATATCCATAACAAAAGAATTTCGAATAAAAGTTGGTGAGCTCAAGTCAGTTTTCTGGGACCATTTTCACACATGTTGATATTCAAACAATTTCTTAAATTGTCACATCAACTTCTTCCAATGACACTTTTATAATCAATCGTCTACCTTATAGGAAATACACTTAGTACTACAGTATTTAATATATGAAACCGTATTATTTGTTCTATTGTAAATATCAATATTGAGAGAAATAAAACGTGAACCTTTCATTTCCTTAAATGTAAATTTACTCAACATTTCAAGACAAAAATTCAATCTTCTACTTACTAACCTATTTTTATGACAATTCAAATCAAAACATAAAACCGCATTGTTAAAAAAAATCTTTCAAAAAATATTCTGTCAGTTTGAGATTTTATTTTTTTCCAATATTTAATAAACATAAAAAAAAAAACATAATAAGGAAAAATCAACTTGATATCCTATTAGCTTATTAGCTTCAATAAATTTCTTTCCCATAATTTTATTATAAAATATAAAAATATATAATTTAACTTTATAATACAAACAATATACATACACACCTACTTATGTGTATATGTACATATGTATATAAGTATGTTATACCATCTACAATATAAAATACTAAGTACATTTAATGCAAAGAAAAAGTGTAAAAATTGGCAAAGCAACTTTTGTATTGTATGTGACAAGACTGTAGATACTTTTACTACTATGGCTATGCGAATGTGAATTTAATGTGCAATCGTAAAATGTTTAAATCTAAAGCCCATCAGATATTTACATATGTATATACGAATATATAAGTATTGTATGTATCTGCTAACGATGTGAGTGAAGACAAAGTATGGGACACAAATAAACAAACAAATATTGCTTTCTGTTGACTTCAGGCAAAGGTTTCTTCTATTTTATTTGATGATGAAATTGAATAAAGTATGTTGAATAAGTAAATGCTAAGGAGCAAAAGTAACTAATTTGAATTCAACATTCGCCCTTTTTGTTTTTTAATGATAATTAATTTTTCCGTTTTACAAATGAAGTTTCCGTTAAGAAGTATCTACTATATATAACAGAAGTAGATGGATGCACAGTGCTTTGTTTGAATTAAAAACTGATATAAAAAATTGAAATTGTACAATTGATATTTGGTAGTAAGGAAACCACTTACTATGACTTTATTTCTTGCATTAGGAATCGGTAACGTAGATCACAATAACAACTACTTTTTCTTGTTCAATCGTCAAAGGGAAGAGTTGTTTGATATTCTGATTCAAGACACTTTAACATCACCTAATACTGCTAATATTCATACTGCTTTATATACAACACAACAATTTTGGACTTCTTTTCTTTCTATAATTTAAATACTTCATCACCTAACTTCACTTAAATAATCTTGAATATAGACACAAGTCCTTCTCGCTCATTCCTACTATTTAACTATTTACTTCTCCTATTTAAAGAGCCTTACTCAGGGCTACCAAGTTTTTATATATTGGTATCTATAAGAGATCAAAACTACAATTATTGGATTGAATTTAATTATAAGCGTATTTAAGCGTAAACATATGACTTGATCATTCACTTGATCATTACTCTATCTTAATTATTGGGAATGTTTTTCATGTTTTCTACATGTTACAAAACCTTTTCATGATTGTAACTTAGTAAGATGAAAAAACAGATACTACATTTATTATTCTGCATTTGTAATTGTATAAAACTCCTGTAGCTACTACATCAGCATTTCAATGATATGAATTTCTTTTCAAAAGAACTCAAAGAAAGATCTAAACTTAATGGGTTTGTTCCTTTTTGAAATGTCAAATAGCAGGTAACTAGAGTTTCCATCCATTTTTAGACGTCTATACAAGACTAACCATAGATTTTAGCAAGATCATTATGGAAAATATGAATCGATTTCTATCTGTTTGTTATACTAAGTGTGAAATAAATTAAATTTGATACCTTAACTGAAGGCCTTAGCAGCTAGTCCTACTTCTAACCTCTCTGTTAGTTTTCTGTTTTTAAGCTCAACTAACAATGTTAATAATAAATAATAAATAAAAATTGGCACCAACCAGTCAATAAAGTAACTTTTCATAAAGCTGAAATCCTTTTTGTGTCAATTTGACTTTATAATTTAATACCTTTTTTTTACCTTTAACTATGCCTAATAACCCTAATAGTAAAGCCATTATACTATTTTGCTCACTTTTTCATGCATCGCATTGTCCAACATTTGCCGTTTAAAAGACCAAAAGACACGCCATAATATTTATGCATTTAAATGAAAGCTTTAAGTTTGCAATCATGTAAATTAGAATATACATATGTATATTCAAAACAAACAAGTAGATATGTGAAATGAAATGAAGGAATGGAGAATGTTGTACTTTGTTTAGAATTTATGATGGAATGTAGTTAGTTCATCATAGTGTTGATGATAATATTTAATAATGATGTGCAGGTGCAGTCATACATGAATATTTGGGTCAAATATACCAAATGGAAACAATAAAAAAAACCAGCAGCAATAATAACACCCACAGAGGTGAAGGGTATGTGTGTCTGTGTATTTGTGTGTGTGTGTGATGTATTCATGTTGAAGACCATGGAGCGGATAAGTAATTGAACTTAAATTGCAACTTAAATGCAACCGAATGAACTCTTCAATGACGACAATCATTAATTATGACTCATAAATCAATTTAATGCTAATTTTAATATAAAAAATAAAGAAATCTTTCAAATGAGAGGAAGTTGTACAAATAAAATCAATTTTCATTATCAATGTAAATGTTCAGTTATTTGTACTTATAATTTTTTCTTACCTAATATTTTCTTAGTAGGAGTGCTGAGTGATAAACTTGTGAAAAGAACAAAGAAAGTACAATAATAAAATAATAATAAAAATTATTAACATGAAGCTAAGAAAGTATATTTACTTATTTAACCATTCTATATGTACACATACAAGAAAGAGATACAATGGTTTACTAGGAACATACTAAATACAAAAATATACATATATAGATATGAGTAAGTGAGTGAATATCTGTGTATGAGTGTGTCCATTTAGGTGAAGGTGTGCGGTAAGATACTTATTGATGGTGTATTTGTAGGTAAACAGGCTGACAAAGAGGCGAAGGATTACGAACGACATAACGAATTTATTTACCTTTTTTTTTTATTACTTGAGCGCAATTTTTCTTTTATTATTTTCTTTACCATTTCTGGTTTAAGCCAAAAGCAACAAAAGCCAATAAAAGTAGCGAAAAAAAAAAAGGAAAATTAGTTTGCTTTTTATTTATTTTATATTTTATCCTGTTTTGTTTTTATTTTTGTAATTTTTGTAGTACTTTCCGATGGGCGTTCGTTCGTTTGTTGTTTTGCTCATTTGCCTTTGACTTTGACATGCGACGATGCCGTTGGAAGAAGCTAAATAGAATTGAATGTTTGTTATTTGTTATTGCACAATTCATTAAGCTTTATGTTTTTTATTACAATTTATTCGCTTCAGCACCTTTTTTCCTTTATTATTTAATTATTTTTTATTAGAATTTTTATGACACATTTTTTTTCTCACTTCCTTTTACTCCTCCACTCTCTGCTATAGTAGTACATACAATATTTGGTATGAGTATACTAGATTCTGTTCTGTATCTGTTTGTTTAAAGCAACATGACAATTGCCACGAAATAGCAACAGCAGGCAATAATCTTAAAACTGGACAATGGTGAGAATTTTTTCGCCTTTCGAGTTCTGCCCAACATAACAAGGCGCTGCATATGAATTTCAGCTGGCGTTGGAACGTATTCAGTAGACTCCACTGAGGCCGGTTCCGTTGCAATTTGCACTTCCGTTTCCGCTTCCTGTTCTTCTGTTGCCAATGTTGTTGCTTCGGCACGCTGCAAATTCAATTCGTCGGCAATCAGTTGCAATTGTTGTCGAAGTTCATACAATTCGCGTTCTTGCTGCTCAAGTTGTTCCTGCTGTTGTTGTTCCGTATCTGTTACGGTGTTTTTCAAAAGTGTATAACGTTTTATATGCATGTTTGTTGTTATTTCTGGTTTTTTCTCGATGTCGCAGTTATTGCTGTTATTTCTCTTGGTAAACAAGAACTCGCCTTCATGTATGCAACACAAAATTCAATTGTGCGTTTAAATTCATGTGAATTTGCAAAGGCGAATAGACGAAGAAACTTTGCCTTTTGATTACTTGTTATGATTATTTTCTCTTATTTTGCTTGAAGTTAGCATTTATTTTATTTTACTTTAGAATTCCTTCTTATCAAAAGTCATTAATTCATGTGATTTTATAGCTTTTAAATGTCGTCAGATTGCATAGATCGGATCTGTATAACTGTACAAAGAGAGAAATTGTATTTGTCGTAAAATTTCGACTTTGAAAATTGTGTATTCTTGTTGTCTTGTTATTATTATTTTTGTTGTATATATTTGTGTGTTATTGTATTTATTTATTTTGTTTTTTTCATTAGTTTTGCTGCCAAAACAGCACTTTTATTAGATTGAAAACTGAAAAAATTTGCATAAAAAGCATATAAAGTCAAACAAACGAGCAAAAATTGCTTGACAAACAATTGAAATTACTTAAAATAGAAATTGAATAGAAGCTTATAGCATTTGCAGCATATGACAAAGTTATTTAAAGCACAAGAAGCATTCAAAAAAACCAAAAAATAAATATTATTAGAAATATCATAGATCAGAATAGTATGTAGAATATTATTTTATATAAATTTATCCTAGAACAATCAGCCATTATACACTACGTTTCACTTGAATAGCCCACTATATAAAATGTTATTCATCTATCTATAACTTTGTCAACATCTGAAGAGACTAAGAAAAAATAAGCGATGCACTGTTCTATGGTTTTTTGAAATTTTGTTAAATCCTCATTTAAAAAGTTGGTGCTTTTTTTTATTTTCACTTAAATGGCAGATTACAGTTTACACTTCATTTGCGCAGTTTCCTCGGACAATTAAAGTTATTCATTAATTAATTGGAATATTTTAAATATATCTCGATAATTTTCAATAAGAAAAAGTCATGGAAAAGCCTTAAGTATCGCTGAATAAGCCAAAATAGAAGCCTACAGAGAATGTAACCTATCTTTGATTTAAATGTCGGAAAAAATTGTTAGAAGTTGAAAAAATTATTCATAATTTTATTCACAATAAACGAATTTATGGAAAGATCTTACGCATAGTGTGCCCTCTGGCATACACAAGCGGGCTATGTGGCGTGAATCGAATTCCCATGTTTCCGTCGATAAAATTAAAGCTAATATTGGTGTTCATGCCAGTAAAATCACAGTCTGGCACACTATTCTTCAGACTTCAAGTCTACACAATTCCAATTTCTAAAACTGAAATCACCACTCAGTTTATATTGTATTTGTCGACTTAATATTAGAAGGAAAAATCAATGGCATAAGGTGGTATTTTCTGATGAAAAAAAATTAATTATTATTGTATTTCCATGATTTGAGTAATGAGACTATTAGTTGGAATATTTTCAGAGCCGAGTCAGTGGTGTTATGGTTTGAGGAAGTAACTGCTATTATATCCCATGCGAACTGCAATTTTTATCGCCAAGTATCAACGATATACATTACCAATACGTTCTAAAATATTTGATTCATTTGATAACCTTTGCCATGGATTTTCCAATATGTCAACGCACCTATGCACACTATAAATTATTATAAATTATCAATACCAGATAAAATATTCAATGTTATTTCCAACAATTGAGGATCAAATAATTACTAAAATCATCAGTATATGAATGTAGTATGAATTTTATGCTTTATTGGGTCTATTACTTTGAAACCACTGATTTTCTCCACATTCAAGCATTTATCAAATTTATTGCTGTCGCTGGTAATGAATTTCGCTCATATGACATGCAAAGCACGGATTCCGCGCTCGAAATAATCCTGCTCCTTGGAGGTAATCCATTAGATCACCGAATTTTCGGCTTTTTCATAAGAACGGAACTGCTGTTCCAACAGTCCGTGCTCATTGGTTGAAACAAATGGTAGTCTGAAGAGGCTAATTGTGGTAAATACGCGGACAGCCTAGTGCTCCGAAAGTGTTCTGCACTGGTTCACCCATGTCTGCTTACCCATTCTTCGCATTTTTCTTTTAGTGCTCGGTTCAAATCGATGAGTTGTTGTCGAAAGTGAGCAGCTCATATTGTGTTTATAGATTCTTCAAGCACATGTGCACCCAACTTCAAGCTCAGAAAGAAGTGAGAGCCACTTATATACAAACGGAAGTTTCATTGAAATATACCCAATAATAATGATCAGTCACATATAAACAGTAGTTTAATACATTAATTGTAAAGTTAGCTATTCAAGTGAAACAAGATGATATACGTAATTTTTAAGTTTTTACGAAGAGAAAAAGAACAATTTGTATGATGGGCTATTCAAGTAAATGTATTGAATCTTAAAGAATCATAGATTTTTAGGTTTAAAGATTTATTCTTCTAAACAAAAGAAAAAAGTTTCTGTATTTCACATACAAACACCAAATATGAATCTCATTACATTGTCCGGATACACAAACGGATTAGGAAGATGGCGGTCACTTAACATTTCATTACTTTCGTTCGGCAATTTCCGAAATGAAACTACATAAAGGGAAAAAGAAATTCTCATCATCATAAAAACAAATATTAAAACAAGACAATAAAACTAACTTTGGTCTCCTTAAAGATGGATATTCTTCACATATGTAAGTTGTATATATTTTATTTCTAAAATGTAAATGTGTAAAATAAATCTCTCTTGGCATCTTTCATGATAATTTGATCTTTTTATTTTCCTATAATTAATCTAAGAGAGTCCACATTAAATTTGTTGATTCTTAAATTAAAAATGTGAACAAAATTTCAATTTGAATGACCTGACAGAATATCAAGTACGAAAAAGAAGACTTGAATAAAAACTAATCAAAGATTCAATTGTCTTCTCTAAGACACAGAATTTCATTCAGCACAAAAAAAAAAAAAAAAAAACAATCGGTTAATCGAAATGTGGTCATGCTGCGCACTCATTCTGTTGCTATTATAAGGATTGTTGTGGAAGATTCAAAGCGAAGAAAATCAATGAATATAAAACGTTCGTTCCTTGGATGTCATTGAAATTTATGGGAATCTTTTATATATGTTACTGGTTCTTTGACAGTAATGAAATCATCGACATTAAGTTGAAGAACGAATTGGTGGATTTCAATGAAAGAAACCCTTACCAGTGCCATAATAGCATACGTAACTTTTGAAAATGTCTCCTCCTTGTTTATATTTCAATAAAATATGACACTGCCTTGATTTATTATTCTGAACTTTTGTAAACATCTAATACTAAGTATCTAAGTTCTTTGCCTTATTATTACAAACTTATCCATAAATTTAATGTACTTGTCTCGTAACTATTTTATTACAAATAAATTATTTTATTTATCTATCTCAATCTGTATATATGTTTGTATGCAGTCTATGGACTCCGAAACCGCTGGACCGATGTTGATGAAATTTTCAGGGAAACTCTAGCAAAGTTTGGAGAGTGTTTCTGTGAAGTATTGTATGTTGGTATGGACCAGACCAACGGAAAAGTTTGTAATTTTTGTAATTGTAATCAGTAGCCTTTAATGTTAGTTTTTAAACCAATAACTTCTTAAGCCTAAAGAATTTAGCCAAAGCAAATTAATTGTTCAAATAAAAATAAAAATAATGCCACCATCATTTGGAAGAAAAACATTAAAAATAAGATAAAGTGGAAGTGGAAAATGAGCTGCAGAAATACCCGGCGTAGCTAGTTAGTATAATATAAACTATAATTTCAAATTTTTTATTGAAAGCGCTTAGAATTTTATAGGGGTAAAATTTCTCAAGTTTTAAAATGAAAATTTAATCAATTTAAAGTTTTTCTTTTTAAATTTTTGAAAACTATGCCACAATTGATGTGAAATGAAAAGCAAAATAATTGAGAATAACATGGAAATATAGTAAAGTATTTATTTATAAAGTTACATAGAAAAAGAATGTAATAAATATCCATCATAATCAAAAATGAAGTAAAAAGCAACATGAAAAACTAATCAAAAGTAGAAAAGTTGAAGTTTGGGAAAATCACTGCTGATAGACAGTAGTCTGCATTCTGTCATTGTTTGATTTGTGCTTGTCAAGAATGATGGGTGGTTTTGGGTTGGTTGGGTTACGTTAACTTAGTTGGCTATCTGACAAGAGTCTTACGATGGAGTACAATATAAAACTGTATGTTTTCCTATTTGATTGCAATGATTTTCTTCTCATTTTTTTATTTCCTTTGTTATTGTCGGTGTACATACAATATTATTTCAATGCTTTCCAGGACTCTATTAAATTTTTCATGATTTACGATGCATAAACTGGAAATTTTTCATTTAATGTGATTTTTATATTTTTATTTCCACTTTTTATTTCTTTGCAATTTAATAATTTTTTTGTAATCAAAATTAAAGCTGTAATAATATGGAAATTACTTGTTACCAAATGAAAATTAAAAATTAATTTGAAAAATTAAAATTTATTTTAAATTTTTGTTCAGGGAAATCATCAATTAATCAATGTAACACAATTTAGTTTTGTTTAAATACCTTTTTGTTTTTTTGTAATTTGTTTTGTTTCAGGGCACCCAAAAGTATGCTTTTTTTTTTTTTTTTTTTTATTATTTCTTATCAACAAGCTGTTACTACTGAAACGTGAAGCATAATTTTGGGCAGCTGTTAATATTTTCTGGCATTTGCAATGCAATTTTAATTTATTTTTAATATTCTTTGATCAATTTTATGTTTTCTTTTATTTGTTTTCAATTATTTTTCAATACCCAAACGATAATTATTTTATTGAATTTTGTTATTTAAACAATAATTTGGATTTATGCCAATTTTAAATTAATTTTCACATGCATTTGTTGCCAATTTTTATATACAAAAAGATATATATTTATGTTTTAATACAATTTCATTTTCTCATATAATTTCCATGAACACAACAATAACAACAAACTGTCAACTCTTTAATTTGATGGAAAAATAATGGTTATAAATTTGTAAATTTCCTAGAAATAAATACTAAAAATGCTTAACGCACTCAAACACGCGCAGAATTTAACGCAGAAAATTCGCCTGAATTTACAATGTTAAGAACTTCACACACGCGTTTCACTCGATGGCATTTTGTATACTAAAAGCGAACTTCGATTCCTGCACTGACAGGACTTGACTTTGAGAAGATGGCGATGATGATAACATGCTTTTTCTCGATTCTTTGCCTTTCTTGCTTTTTTTTTTGCTTGCAAAATTTACATTTCTTTTTTTGTCTCTTTTTTTTTTTTGCTTTTCATTTGCTTTTACTTTGTTAACTTCAGTTTTTCTATGTACGCCGCACATAGAGAGACTGACAGTGAGTAAAGAGAAAAAATGATACTCTTTCGTTGTTAAGTAAAAGTGAAGAGAACAAACAGCACAAGAACACAACGAGACAGAGCAGAGTTACCAAGTAAAAAAGTGTTAACTCTCACAGACACATTCACAGTCATAGTCATAAGCCTGAACTACGACAACAAAAACACACAAGAGATTTTAAACGCAAAAAAGTATGCTGCACTTGAATTGAACTTTAAAATGAAATGCTGTGCTTGCTTCCTCCATGTGCGTGTAGATGTGTGTGTGTGTGTGTGTAAAGTCTTTAGCCATATATGTATGTACACATACACCCACACTTATATAGTCTTTGAACATGTGAAAATGAAGCTATTTGTAGAAAACATCAATTTTTGTACGCCTAAAAGTATACAACAAAAACTAGTGTTGCTTTGAAGAATGTCTTCTGAGAAGCGGCAGCAATCGGACAAATGATTTGAAATATGTGGACATGTATCAGTTTTTTCTGGCAACTTAAGACCTTTGCCCATTAGTACAAAAGAACAAACAAAGAAATTTTCAAAAAAAAAACAAGAAAAAAAAACTTGTTGAAAAGATTACAACTTTGGCTCAACACAATTCTTTATCTTTTATTTAAGTTTAAAATTGCGTTTCTATGTACAAGAAAAAACGAACGCTAAAATATATTCGTTCTTTGCTTCAATAAGAAAAAAAAAAAGAGCAAAGGACATCATAGTACAAAGGAATCAAATCGGGTAGAGTTGAACTGAATTGAGTTGAGTTGAACTGTGCTGAGTAAAGTCGAGTCGGAAAAATGATGCCTTTGGCATTGAGGAAAAGGCAGCAACCAGTGTTTTACAAGCGATAAGAAGAGCAAATTCAGATAGAGACGACAACATTCACTCACTCACTCACTCATTCACTCATTCACTTACTCATTTATTCATTCATTCATTCACACACACACACACACACACATCCATACACAATTATATAGTTTAGATATATTTCTATAGCGAGCGACCGTTACAAGGACAACGCAATAAGACTAACGAAGTGATTCGACAGGAGCTCAACTGCTGCTATTGCTGTTGCTGCAACACGTACTGCCACTGTCACCGATGATGATGATGATGATATTGTTTGGTATTGTAAATGTATGTATCTATGTTTGTGTGTGTGTGTGTGTGTCAGTTACATATATCATCCACCTACACATACAAATACGATATGCAAAACAGTTTAAATGAGTCAAAGGTGAAGGCATTGAATTGAGATTAGCATGTGGCATGTGACAGGATTAAAACTTTAACGTTTGGGAAATTGAGTTTAAAAGGTGCTGAAACTTAAGTTGCACAGCAAAATCACAAAGCAATCTTCTAGTATCTTATCTGAATAACATTTATTATGCATCTTAGTAGTTGGCTGTTGCCTATTGCTTTTAAAATAGGATTAGTTGCGATTTCCTTGTATTAACAGACATCAAAGAGAAAAACATATAAACTTTTCTTTACTCAATTTAAGAACTTTAATGTTCGGGTTTACTTTATTTTAGTACCCCCAAGTCATGATTAGGTAAAGATTTGAAAGAGATAACTGTTGTAAGAAAGTTGGATAAGTTTTTGGAATTAAGCAAATTAAGATTTCTCAATTTCAATTCAATTTAAGTGTTTAAAAGGATTCGCTTTGAATCCGGGAACAATTACATAAAAACCAAGGTAGAACTTCAATCATTCAAATGAACCTTTCTTGGAAGCTTGTTCCAATTTTACCCATTTTAGTTACAACGAAGTTTTACAACTCTAACTGACAAAATCTAGAATATGTTTAAGCATCAAAGTCAGTAAGAAATGGATTAGAGATAATGAAAAAGTAAGTTTTTAATCAATTTGTCGAGTTGACTTGCATCTATTATTGTCAGTCTTCCTTTCGCAGATGAAGTCTTCATTGTTCTTATAGATGTTGTAGGACGCTGTCTATTACTAACACATTTGTTATTTCAGAGAAGATAAATGTTATACTTAACATTATATTACACATTGTCACATAAAACAGAAACAGGAACATATCCAAAAACAAACAATATTTCCGGTTCTAATTGTGTCTACGTGCTGTTTCTGTTTTTTTGGGGTGTTGGCGCATACAACAGGAAGAAAAACGGATCCAAAACTGTTTTATTAAAGTAAAACTTTTTTAGCGAAGGAGAGTAAATCCAAAAAATATGAAAATGAAAAGTGACGAAAATCAAAATTTGACGATGCTATTATTATATTGGAGTTATTTAGGCAAATACAATATAGAAGTGAAACTTCTAAAGTAGATGGTCAATCAATAATACAAAATATTGTAGTGTTATATTGTTTCAATACAAAAGAGATATCTAGTTTATTTTTCGGTCATTACACATCGGTCATCATACACTTATTCGTACGTTCTTTCGTTCTCTATTACTCATGCATAAGCATTCATTCTCTACGCTGCAGACGAGCTCGCACAAGACAATTCGCATTATTTTGTGCTTCTCCCCACTGTGTCTCTGAAGCATCATCGATCGCTTTTTGATTTTCGTCACGTTTCATTTCCTATTTTTTGGATTTACCTCCCTTCGCTAAAGAAGTTTCACTTCCATATTGTGCTTATGAAGGTAAGACACACTACTTAAATTTAATTTTTTTTTTTATTATTGCTTTGGTTGATAAAGTGGAATTGAATTGCAAAAATCCACCATCAAAGACAGATAAACAAAGTTATTATTATTTTAACATTGCAATTGTTCATAAATTGATAAATAAATAAATAATCTTATTATTTGAAATATTTGACATTCTATTTTGGTTTCAAACGTAAAAGTCCTGAAATCTGTTTCTTTTGACTGTTTAGCCAAAAATTATATAAAGACTATTTAAGTACGAATAGTTTTAATAATGTCATATTAATTGTAATATTTAAAACTTTTAATACTCTTTATTAAAACAAATACAAGTCTTCTATTATATTTCTGTGGAAGATACATCTTCCATTAATCACGAAGCTACAACTGTTTATGATACATTTTTAGGCTTTTGGAAACCTCTATAGAAAATAAAAGTTTGAAAACTAATTTGCATTCTAACATATGATTGGGATGAAATAACAATGTGTATAAGTAAGCAAATTAAAGAGTAATTGCCATATCACTCAATATCTCGAGGAAGCAGTGATTAGGTGAATGTATTCAATTCCGCCCTTCCTCTAATCAAATCTCCCTACACCTATTAATAGTCTCCGATGTTTCTTAATGCAATAAGAAATATTCTTAAATAATTTAATAGTTATGTATTACGAAAAAGCAAACTTTAAACGGCATTCTAATTTACCTGTTACAACAAAGAATCCTTTTCACTTTAATCTCCCCCAAAATTATTCTTTCATAATAACATTAAATGATTCATAATGTATCATGCATAATCTTTGTTACCCTGATTTCTTCTGTAGTTAATTTCCCAACTACTTATTAAAGTTTACATAATTAATTGATAGTCTTAGCTAGATGCAAGGAAACCAACGCCTACTCACTCAGACCACTCCAAACGAACTCAATCCGAGTCTCAGTCAACACAACCCATTAGAACAAAATTTCAAACACTTGAAAACCGGAAATGGCCCACATTCAGGCATGTAATTAGCTGAAATACATGGACTCATAGATTGTGTGCGTTCTATTTTAGTTATAGTTAGGAGAATACTAACTGCATAGTAAGTAAGGCAAATCGTTTAAGGCGAACGAAAATCTAAGGTGAAAAAACAATTTATGTGAAAACATTTGAGTTGTTTGACTTTGTTACCTGCATACTACAGTGTAATACATACATAGAAGAAAAACTGACTGGCCAAAGGCATTAGACAAATATGTGTGTGTGAGTGTTAGTTGTGTGTATCTTTGAGTGAAAAATAAAAGTAAAACAAACAAAATAAAAACAGTGAAAGCCACTTTGAGTCGCAGCAAGAGAGAATAAATACAAACAAAACAAAAAAAGGAAAAATGATGGAAAAAAAAAGTAAAAGAAAACTTCAAAAAAAGGAAAGCGAAAATCAGCAATGAAGGACGAACACACGCACACAAACACACCCAGATATACCTTTGCAAGAATACCATAAGGACCTTATTCAGTGGCAGCGTAGTAGACAATATTGTACTCACATACATAGTATTTGGTAAGTGGACGCGCCTAAACGCAGTAAGTCTGACTGTCTGTATAATCGACATTCACAAGCAAACACACACTCATACACATAGTAATATGTATGAAATTCTATGGTGAAGCGTTAAGTGCGACTGGTTCCCTCTTTATCAAATAAAAGCGAAAGTTATGAGCTTTAAAAATGGCATGTCTACTACTACTACTCCCGCGACACCTCAACAATTAGAGTTACAAGCAAAAGTAAAGCATACTTAAGGGGGCCAAAGTTATTCTTCACTAACAAAGCATAGCATATAAAGTGAAAGTACATGTAAGCAGCTTTTAGTGTAAAACCAAATGAAAATTACTTTACACGCTACTTGAACACGCACAGGGAAACCCAAGAAGAGAAATGACAATGACTTGGAGAAAATAGACAAGCGAGGAACGACCAACCAACAATAACAATGGCTACAAAGTTACAAGTAGAAATAGCGACGAATACAATAACAAATAGGGCAAACACAAACATTAAACTTCACTACACTTGAATGTATGTTTTTTTTTTGATTTTTTTTTTTTTTTCATTTTCATTTTCATTTGGCAACATTTCAAGAGCCTATGACAATAACAAAAACAATGGAAACAAACATAAAACTCATCATTGTCGCAAGTTTTGAAGTAGACAACAACCACAACAACAATAACAAGCAACAACAAATACAAAAGTAAATAAGTTGTAAATGTCAGCATCATTTTCTTTTTTTTTTTGCTGCTGCCTTTTACACTTACAAATTTTCAAACACTTTCACTGCACACAAATATTATTTGTTTTCTATTTAAATAATTTAATTGAACAATAATTTTAAAAGCGAAAGTTTTTCGATGGCAACAACAAGATTCACTCAGATACATAGATGGTTTTAGTTTAGCGCGCACTAAAGTATGCTTTAGATATTTTTTGATTTTCTATTTTACAATAAAATATTTTATTTAAGTATTTATTTATTTATATTTTGTTTTGTAGCTTCTAGTAGAGTGTTGTGTGTGTTAACGAAATGAGGAAAGATTGTCTACTGAATTCGCAAAGTTGACTGTGAAATGTTAAAAGGAACCTAGCACAAGCGGCGTTAGCTTTAATGCTTGCGCTGAATGCCTCCAAGCCCACGCACACACAAATACTCAATTACACAGATGTTGTGTATGCAATTGTGTGCGTAACCGTAGTCAACGAGCTTAACAAGTGAAAAGAGAATGTGAATGAATGAAGTAAGAGCGCAGAAAAATGAATGCATTGAAAGAGAGAATCAGCACAGCTGCTTTTCTTTAACTATAATTCTGCCTTGCCTTGCCTTGCCTTGCTGAGAGTGCGCGTAAGTGAAAGTGTTTTCTGCCTTTCATCTGTATTGGTATTAAGTAAGTGAGTGTGTGTGTGTGATTACCTTTGGAACAACAACATTTTACTCTGACTGATAATAGCTTCACTATTATGCGTTGACAATACTCTGTCTCTCTCTCTCACACAATCGCCTACACCGGAAGTGGGCAAACTACATGGACTCCCATACTTAGCTCACCTCAACTCAACTGAGTCAGCTGTTGTTGTGACTTTAATCAAGTGTGGTAGAATTGTTTAGCTAAAGAGTATGTGGCATGAATGGTGTATTAATCGTATTAATAAGAGAGAATACACATTTCTCTTCTAACGGAAATTACTTGGAAATTATATTTTATTAAGTAGCGTTTCCTTAATTCATTTTCTTATTTAATAATATACTACAATATGTTATACTAAAGATAAATTGAATAAATTAAATAAGATAAAAACAATTTATCACCACGAAATTCCTTTTTACACTTGAATTTTTAACTGTAATTTTGAAAAATAATCACTTTTGATCTGCAAAAATAATCTGATATAGATAGCGTAAAGCAAACTTGGGCCACAGATGAACTAACCGAATTTACAAGTTATTAACTTTTATAGTTTTCGAGAAATGTTTAGTTGCTTTGTGTCGTTTCAATGTCAAATATCTAACTAAATTCGACATTTAAGACTAGTATAAACTGAAATTTCAATTGTTTGTTAAAATTAAACTAACTTCTTTTATACGCCCCCAACGTGATGTTGGTGTGTAGTTTTTGTAGCCATTTTTGTTGTCATAATTGTTTCCCATCAACATTAAATCGATTCTTTCTCTTGACCGCGAAGAACTCTAAATGCTCATAAATATATAATTGATACCACAACTGCTTCACCTCATCACACTGCATTAATAACTATACTATCTTCTGATGTCTACAACATTAATGAATCTTTGATCATGTGGTTAACACATTTTAAGGCATTATTTTTTTTTGACATCGTCATATTCCGGCCCATTTATACAAAACCTTAATGAATAATATAACCTATAACCTTTGTCATAGATCACTCTGTCCATGGATGAAATCCGTATGAAAATACTTTCGGTACTTTTTGAGTTTTTCGTGATCAGACAGACAGACACGGCGATATGTACGAGTATAGATAGATACAATTCGACTGTACGGATCTTTTGTCACTACACGCCTCCTAAACGGAACTATTTGTGTGTTTTGTGAGTGAATCCATGAAAGGTCACAATTGGACTATGTTTATTGATTAATTTTTATTTGGAATTCATACAAAAAAATTTGATAGAAGCCAAAAATACAATAAAAAAGAAACATACTCATCTTTTGGACTGTCAATTTTCACTTTTTACAAATGTGACAGCGCTTGTTTTTGAGTGTTAATAATTTTTATACGATGAATTTGGTTTCATTCATGTATTCATTTGAATTTATTTAATTTAGTTTATTTAATTCATAAGAATTTTCCAAATAAAGGCTGTAAATTAACTAAATCAGTTCACAACAAATGCAACCAATAACAATGAAATACCCGTACACAGATATATATTTTTATTAAATTCAACATATCTTCGCCATGTACACAAGTGGAAAATTAAGTTCACGCTATATACTTCTCTCGAAAGCGAAAGCCTTGTCACTTACCAAGCACCAATTTGCAGCTTAAATCTGAATCCATGCAATGAGAAAACAGCGTAGAATACTTAGGATTAATGATTGACAAAAAGCTAATCTTTAGTTTACATATAAACAGAACAATAGATAAAGTAAATACAACAATAAGAACACTATATTCGTTTATAAACAAGAAGAGTAAACTGTCAATTAAAAACAAACTAACCATATTTAGGTAAATATTCGTTCCAATTATGCTATAAGGCTCGGTAATCTTGGGTGACTTTGCACTTTGTCATCGTGTCAAACTCCAACGAATTATTAAAAATGATTCTAAACATACCTTTTTACTTCTTCACTCCTCTATTCCATGAAATGGCTGATCTTTGTAAGATTAATTTTAAAATCTCTCAGGCTAAATTAAACTTTTTTATGATGAAATCAAATTTCTCATAATTGTGTAGATTCATACTTTTCAAGCTAATACTAACATAGCTAGGTTGTGATTGGTTTTAAGACACGGGAGAATCTGCCATTATCGGCCAATGATCATCAATCCCTCTCTTTATGCACCATGGACTAGATTAGAGAAGAGTGGGAGCTTGTTGCATCTTCGTTAGAGCTTATGAAGTATTGTTAAATATTCCTCCAGTCTCTAAACAGTGGGGAAAAGAGACAAATGATTCCATAGATTACGGTCCATCATCCAAATTGAATCGTCTAGATTCAGAGAGACGTATGTGTTGGAAGATGAAAGCATTTTTAATGAAGGACGCACGCTCAGGAGAGTGGATGTGATATAAATTGTTATAATTAACACATAGTACATGAAATAGATCGTGTGAAGAGAAGTTAGTTGTGACCTACCTAGAGCTAGGAGATCGAAATTTTTAGTAGTAGGTCTGGGGATGTAATTATTCGTAATCTTAATCCAATCTTCCAGTATGGTATGAGCTGTTCGGTTAAATCTGTGCAAGTATATGGAAATTATCAGGGCAAGGAAGAGCATGGCCAGACAAAACATTTTGGTGACACGACACAGTAAAGCTAAATAAGTCTCCCAATTGATAATGGATGATTTTTACTTTGAACTGAAGGCAGAACAAAACACAACAAAGGGTTTTTTACTGGTGTGACTTTGGTCAAAAACTATGACTACGAATATTTGCTGACTTAAAAGAAAGCTCTGTCTTTGTTGGGTATCCCGAGGTTACACACAATTTGTTGTTGAATAATTGTGCGGTACCCAACAATAATAATTTTTTTGTCTTCTTTTTATTTGCAGTCTGTCTATCAAAATACAAATTTGAATGGAAAATTAGAATATCATATTTTATTTATTATTTCTATTGGGAATTGATTATCAAAATCCTCTAATCGTGATATGTTTCTGTTGTTGAGACTGCTGATTTCCTCTCTTGTGGGTACCTTGAGAAAAAAAAACTCTGTGTCTTTGAAGCTCTTTTTCTCAAGCCTTAAACTTTTCGTCATTTTGTGGCCTTTTTGTACCCATCCCATCCAACTCCGTTTTTGATAGCTAGGAACGCGGAGAACACGTTAAACATGATCTGCCGAAATTGATGTTAGTACGTGCCATTTTCTGAAATAAAAAATTGTTTGCAAATGTAAAATATGAATCAAGTTCAAGTTTGTAAATATAAAAAGAAAACTTATATTCAAAAACAACAAAACATATGTATCTGTGGCAACATTTGAAGGTATCTTATGCCAAACATCATTGAAAGATGTTACCAAAAACCATCTCTTTACTGTTTGAAAAAGCTTAAATTATAAAGTAACATGATACAATGAAGCGATGAATAATAACACCATTCAAACTCAATTTTCGACATATGTAAGCTAATCTGACTTGTTGCTACAGATACGAATATATATTGTAGTACTTATAAGATTGTATTCTAATAGAAAAAGATTCTTCTTTCAAGCGACATAAAAAACGTGCAATAAAACTGTAGTCATCCAACCTTCGTGTAACTCCACACTTCATTTGTTACTAATTTGTGTAATCTCAAGTTTAGAAGAAGCAAAATAGAAAGTTGAGACTTCATTAAGCAAATTTACTATAATAACCAAATTTAATCGATTGAAGTAAATCCGAACGTGTCTTTTGCTTACATTACAAAACTTATAAAACTTGCTACATCAGTTGATTTAAATTCATTCACCAAATATGATGTCAAATAAGTGGTTCTTGTGCTTTGTAATTATTGTTTTAATTCAACAAATTACACAAACCGATGGAAGACGAAGATCGAAAAAGAATATAAGAAATTATAAATATAAAAACTTTGAGTGAGTAATGAAATTTTGAATTGAGTGCATTCAATTTACATGAAATATTTTCCTTAATCTTATATTAATATAGAATCTCCTATCCGCATTTGAAAAATAATAGAACTACAACAGAGACACCTTATAAGGCACCACCCAATTGTCAATTGCATCCATTGAAACCACCTAAAACGCAACCAAAAGAAGCATCGAAACCACAAAATCTTACACTTGAATTTGATTATCTTTTCTTAGGAAAGAATAATCAACCACCTAAATGGCAACGCATGGGTCTACTCAAGTTTAACGAAAATAAAGATGAAATTCCAAGATTTGAGAGTCCTAAACAAAAGGAGAACAAGGACATTGCTGATCTTTTACATTGGTTAAACAGTGAAGAACTTAAAGAACTTGACACTGTACTTGATGACATAGTCAAGAACAGAGCTATTGATTATGAGGCTGTTGTCGAAAGCGCAGACATTTTTGATACTACAGCTAAGACTCCAGATTGTTCAATAAAGGAAAAGAATATATCTTTTCCTTTACAACCATCACCACCATCACGACCAGCACTACCAGTTGAGCCAGAAGCAAGTAATGTTGTCTACCAAATTTTACCAAAAGAAACACCAACACAACAAAGTTTCGTTAAAGAACCACAAATTTTGGATATGTTGAATGGTCCACAACAACCTTTGACAATTGAAAGTAATAAATTAATAGATGATAGACTATTAAAACATATTCTTCAGATTGTACAGCAAATGGATTAGTTAGTAGGATATTTTTCTTTTCTCTTTTTTTTTTCAAATATTACAATACAAATTTAATACAAATTAAAATATTGAACTATTAATAATAAAGCGATTATTCTATAAAATAAAATTTATTCTTGCAATTTACATTACAACATTTAATTGTCAACGGTGGTTCTTTCACTGTCACACGCTTTGTCATTACCAGAATTCCACATAAACATATTAAGCTTACATCTCCCACATTTTTATTTATATTTATTGTTATTTAGCCTTGTAGATATCGAACCATCTGGAATGTCATAAAGGAAAGTATATAATTCCATAGTGACATCTTAATAAGAAGGAACAGGTAAGTTCTCCTCTCTAATTGGAGAAGGGACAACAAGCACTTCAAAATTTCTAAAAGTTCTTTAAAATGTTTATTGATAAGAGAGTACGAGGCAGTCAAGAAGGTCAGTAATTTTGTAAATTTGTCCTTCTGTCAACTATGTACCATATGTTAATAGAAATTCAATTTCATCGTCGAAATTCACGAGGTTGTCTGCTTCAAAACTTGACAGTACATACAAAGCAGACAACCTCGTGAATTTCTACGAAAAAATTGAATTTCAAAACTAACTATTTATTGTATAAAATACCCATCACTTTCCAATCATTCTCATTGGTTAACAAGTGGTTTACTGAATTCTTTTGTGGTCGTCACTAAAATCCATAGATATACTATAGAACAGAGAATGAAAGTGCATGTGGTGGCTGAGGCTGTAGGCATCTCAACTGATTTGGATATGAAATCTATCCACGCGATGAATATAAAAACAACCGCGTGGCCACACTACTTCAGAGGAGGAGCAAGGAATGAAATCTTTCCAGGATCTCAATAGGATAGTGAGGGTTTTCATAACAAAAATATTGCTTTAAAAGGGACATTTGTTTAAAAACCCTTAGTCTACACAATCTTGTATTCAAATTTTAATACAATCAAGATTCATTAAAAATTTCTACATTGTTTCAAAGTACATTCCGTTTACAGTGTAAAACAATCATTTCGGATTCTCTTAACCTTCTTTTTTTTACTCTTAACGAACTCAATATAATGATACTAATAATAATTTCACCATAAAACCATTTTACTGATAAGCAAATGTTGCCAACCATGTTAAATAATGAAAATCAGTCGCTCATATGTAAATGCATACACATACACTTTCGTATATACAAATATGGTGCATACGTATGTATTGGTAAGTGACATACTTCTCTGACACTTGCTGCTCCAGTTGCACAACCGAAGAAGAAGTTTGCAACGCCGACACTAAAGCCGACTTTGGTTGGCATATAACTTTGGCCTAAATTCGGAATGTTGTCTTTATTTCAATTCTTTCTGCAACGTTGCGCTTGACATACTTTTAAGTTCTGAACCCACATTTCTCTGTACCGTGCAAATAAGAGAACAGCTGATTTCATTATAAGTTGTGTATTGATTAAAATTTTCATTTTAAATTTGACATTAAATGCAATTTATGCAATGATTTATTATTATTATTTTTTTTTTTTTTGTGTGAGGTACTTTCCATATTTCCTATTTTACTTTTCACTTCGATTTGATGGATTTGTTGTGTCAATCTCACGATTAGCACGTTCCATTTTTGTATTTTCCAGTTTATATGCCGGCTTATAATCAAATTGATTACTTTCTTTATTGAAATACAATAATTCCTCATTAACTGTTGTATTCATTTTTTCACCCAAAGAAGTATAACCTTTGTCATATAGCGAGCAATACGGTACATTATTTGCCAATAGATAATGCCAGACATCATTGTAAGACCACTCGAGAAGGGGAAATATACGCATTAACTTTGGCCAATCACCATCGGTGGGCATGCAACTCTTATAATTCTCACAATGTGGATCTGTGCGTCGGGAACCCATAAAAACAGCTTTCAATTGGGGCACATTTTTCACTGCCAAACGCAAAGCACTTTTTTGATTTCCTGTATATTCATGCAGTTTCAATTTGTAATCCTTAATAATCTGCATTACATATTCTTCAACTTCTTCAAATGGATCTGCCGAACGTATATATAAATTGTCAATTTTCGGAATCTTCAAATGATCGTGAAATTTCTTTAAGATATTCAAAATGACAGAGCAATCCTTGCCACCATTAAAACAAAGCATTATTTCTTCTGCTTTAAATAAACGAAAAGTATTTTCAATTAGTTTTAGAGACGCCAAGATCTTCTCTTCATCATTGAATTTAATATTAAGTTGCTGGACCAAAGACGGTTTTTGGGAATTTGTATAAAGTAATTGATGTTGTTGTTGTTGTTGTTGATTTAAGTTACCACTTGGATTTATTTTATCCATTTCTTGTAATAGGTGCGCAGCTCTACGTAAAGGGGAATTAATACGTTGTATGGACATCCTTATGTTGAATCTATTTTTAATATACATATATATTTTCATTTTCAAATTTTGAATATACATAATTTAAAAATATTCACTTACTTTGTTTACTGACTTGCCTTAACCATTAAATGCTGATCTTTGCTGTTTCAAAGCTACAACCGAACCGACTGAAAGTCATAACCCAAATGAATTGATTGCAAACTCAGCTAAACGCGATTCACTACAGGCGCGACTCACTCACACATTCAATGTTTGTGTTCGACGTTCATTTGTATAAAAAGAGAATCGTATGAATTTGATACTTCAGTTGAATTTGAGAACTCTAGTTTCCATAAATTATTTGTTAAATAATGCAATTTTACACCAGTATATTCTTTATAGCTTTCGTCGTACTCAGTGCGACTGGCGTTTTTGCTGATGACAAAAAGGAGACAGTCAGCTCATCATACGGTGGCGGCAATAGTTACTCGGCACCAGCACCTCAACCATCATATTCATCGCAACCTTCGTACTCAGCACCAGCGGCGCCTTCATACTCTGCCCCAGCAGCACCATCATACTCAGCACCAGCGGCACCTTCATATTCAGCTCCTCCAGCAGCGCCTTCATACTCTGCACCAGCAGCGCCATCATACTCTCCACAATCTATCCCAGCACCACCTTGTCCTAAGAATTACCTTTTTAGCTGTCGTCCACATTTGGCTCCAGTGCCATGCAGCTCACCAAGTGAATATGGCTCAGCTGGTGGTTACTCTCAGCATGCTCCTGTATATGCAGTACCACAACAAGTTCGTTACGATTGAAAACCTAAAACCCAATTCAAAGAAGAACTAATGCGAATCAAAGAGAATACATATATATAAAGGAAATCCATTAATTCATCATCATTTATGAAATTTTGTTTTTCTTATGTATGAAAATAATAAACACAAATCTTTAAATGAAATTGATCAAATCATTTTTTTTTATTAGATTTCTTACAATTTTCAATAGAAACATTAACAAACTATCAGATAATAAGGCGCTGGATCAAGTACAATGAATCTTGATATCAAATCTTATAAATAATTCATTCATAAATATATAATTCTACATACAAAATCACTTTAAAGTTATTTTGAATTTAAAAATGGATGATAAAATTTTCCAACTTATAAAAAGAAATATTTGTATATTTAAATTTAAAATTAAACCTTTGCTTGCAACTTTTCAACTTAACCGAGAATGTAAAAACATAGAATGAAATTGTTCTCCTTATACTAACTAAACCTAATAATCACGATCACTTTTAGTAATCTTATTAATCGTCTTCATTAAAAAATCGTTCTGCTTGCAATTGCTTTCGTATAGCGCCAACTTGTGTCAGTACCTTGGGTGAACTTGTTGATATTGTGAATTTTTGTACTGCTGGCACCTGAAATAATAAATAAGTTATTCAATATTTATATAAATACTTATAAGAATTTCTATCAAAATCTACCTCCCAACGTCGCTTAAGATTATCAATCTTTTTTCGATTATTCATTGTGTTTATTGTAGCGTTTTGATTGATTGACGAATCATGTCTTGTCATTTTCGGCATTTCACGTAATAAAGGCATGGATAAATTTTGTGTTCCTTCATTCATGACAACATCTCTTCGTCCACTTGTTAGCGGAGTTGTTTGCGTACTACGATTTTCTGATTCACTTTTGCTGCGCAATCTCTCTAATAAGTCGCCATAGTTTTTTACATAACGCGACATACGTTCATTAAGCTCGCGGTTAACACGTGCAAGTGCAGCTTCTTTATCCGACTCCGAATCCCAATCAATACTCAATGTTTTATCAACAATGATGGGTATTTCATCATAATTTTCCATTGTTTCAAGTACTGCAGGTTTGTAATTCGGATGAAATATGGAATTAGGCGCAATATTCATTGAGTAGGGTGGATGATTTGCTGTGATAGTAGTAGCATCACTGCTGTCTTCATCAAGATTGTTATGAATATTCTCAATATCATGATTTAAATGTTTGTCCTGCGGTGGAGATGATGCTGTTGGTTGCTCATCCAACAGTTCGTTGTCCTTAATTGCTGTATAATTTAAATCGAGCACACGAAATGCTGAATCGCCTTTGGTCTGCAAACACAACAAAACAATATTGATTATTTCATATATGTACATTTTTTTAATTCCGATTTAACTCACCTGTTTAATATGATCCTCCGTTGCGAACTCATTTACATGCGTACGCTCAGTATCTCTTCCGCAGGCAATTTCCTCCAAACAAAACGTGCACAGAGTTCGACGACAATTCATACAAATATTACGTTTCTGATGACATGCCCGACAGACGTCACTCTTAGCCAGACATGTAGGACACAGTGCATATAAACGTTCACATTTTAAGCAGACTAAAGCATAAGTACTACGGCAACTTTCAAAAGGATGGTCGTCCTCATCATCATCTTCATCATCAACATCATTATCTTCATTACCATTATTGTCAACAATATTACCAGATATATGTGCAGGCAGAGATTTTGACTTATTATTATCATCAACATCATCATCATTCTCAGTTCCAGCAACATCATTAGTTGTCTTTTCCAGTCCATTAGCATTTGCCTTTCGTTTACTTTTGCTTTTATTCTTATTACCTTCTTTTTTCATTCTTAGCGCCAATTTTCTCTGGCATCGCAGACAACAACTTTCATAGCTTTTCAATGGCTCGTCACACATTGGACAAATCTTCTCACATAAATGGAAGCACTCACGTTCTATTTTCACCATTTCCGGCATTTCAAGTTCAAATTCAACATCCACGGGCAAAGGTTGACCGCGTCGGTATTCATGCCGAGCTGAATTACTGAAATACTTATAGACTTTATTATTGTCTTTGTTAGCGTGTGTCATCAACACATTATTGTTGAGATTATTGTTGCTGCCAGTAATGTTTGGTCTACCACCACCTCCACCACCACCTCCACCACCACCTCCACCACCACCTCCACCACCACCACCAATACATGAAGCAGCACCTGCTGTTGCTTTTGTAACTTGTTTATTTTTAACTGGTGTTTGTTGTAGTTGTTGTTGTTGTTGTTTTGCATGTAAGATTTTTGAATCATTTTCCAATTTGGCAATAAGTCGTGCCTAGAATTTTAAAGAGAATTTTTGGTTTAACAAATTTAAAAGCATTATAAAAAAGACGCAAAAATTTACCTTATCTTTTCGCACACGCTCTTTTTCTCTTTGCTCATTGAGTTTCATGGATTTCAGTTGTGCCTCTAAGCGTCTGCAATAAATCAATAAAAAAAAAACAATTCCAATAAACCACTTATGAGATTAATCATTATAACAATTAGAATGCTGTTTTTTTTTTTTGATTGTTTGTGTGTTGATTGACAGAATCTGTGGCGCATGAGGGAAATGAAAGTGACAAGAGTGACCTTCTGAAACTATGTAAATTTCTCCCCTACTTTTCAATTAGAGATCTGTATATATAGAACCGTATTTTTTTGTTATTCGAACAATAGAAACCCTAACCATCTAGCCTATCTTTAAATACTTTTAAAAATAGTCCTTTAGTTTTTGAAACACAGCAAGACAATTCTTTGCTCGTTTTGCATATCTAACACCATAATATCCAGTACAATTAGTGGAAGTTTTATCTAGTCTTTGGACTAGAAACACAAAAACATATTTATTATAGATTTATACTGAGATAAGTAGATCGCATTCAAAGTCAAGTTCCTTTTATACATTTTGCAAATTGGAGTCTTTACATTATTTAACTCTATGTCAATTGAAATGCTATGCTTCTTTGAGTAACCTGCTATTTTTAGATGATTCCAAACTGTTACATGGTGATGTTTGTGCCTCCACTATCGCCTGACAGCTTACGTGCCAGTCTTGCTCCATTTGTTGCAAAATTTATCGACTTTCTCAGTGACAAGCCGACAAGTGCGAGATGCATCTTTTACACCTAAATTTCCAGAGTGGAATCGAACAAATTACTCCTGGGTCTGGCGTTCGCTCAAAGCATTCTCACCGTGAACTGCATAAGTTTTTCGGCAATATTTTGCAACGTTTTTCCTTTTTTTACCGTATTAAAGCATCACATAGCATATTTCTTCAGATATTTCACTCATATTAAAATCAGTATAACTTTTAACACGAGCTACGAATTACACAGTTGTATTCTCAAAAAATGTAGCCTGAATTGTCACCTTTCAAACACGTGTTCATTTGTTACAATCAGATTAATGTTGTCAGATTTATGGACACCAACACCACCTAGTGGTAAAAAACCGCGGAGACTTTTTATATGACCCAATACATACTAATGTATGTAGAGGAAGGACGGAATGGAAAAATAATGAAGCTATACTGAAGGAATTATTGTTTATTATAGCATTATCTATGGTACAAATATGGCAAAACCAAAATGATCCATGACCCATTTTCTCCATACAATTGTTTCTTGAGGCCAAAGAGGAGTGCAACCAAAAAAATAGTTTTAGTGAAAAAATTTTATTCTTATCATTATTTTAGCAATTGACTTTTTGATAGAATAATATAAGTTTTAGGTCACTTTAGTAGTCGAAGGACACATTCCCGTGTTATATTCTTTGGATTTAAACTCTTTCACTCATGATTTAATCCAATATCAGTTGATGGCAGACACTCATAGTGCCAAAATTTCAGTTTGATAATACAAAAAACAAAAATAATAATGTTCTAATAAGAACAATAATTTGTATTTGGGTATCTATGGAGGTACCCCTTCTAGTAATCCTAGGTTATTTAAATTTTCATTCAAAACGTTAGAGCCCTTTTCAACATGCGCGAAATAAATTTAAATATGCCCATTTAAATATATTAGATGTGTGACAATGTTTCGCTACCACTGTTCTATGCAAAGTTTTATAAATTACTCACACATAAAACATACCTTGTGATAGCTTCGTCTTGTTTGCGTTCCTTTTCACGTAGCAATTCTATCGAACGTCGTTTCTCATCGATCTGTTGCATGAGATCGCGTTGATAATCACGTTTACGGGCAGTCTCCAGCTAAAACAAAGAAATATGATTTTAATTTTAAATGCTGTCATAATCACTTTGCCATTATAATCACAACCTCTGCGCTACGTCTGTTTCGCTCTACAATACCATCACCAGTAACAATATTCGATAGTCCAACGTGATCCAAATCCTGCAGTAATTTGCGACGTGTTGCACTGGGTTTTGCTTTACCATTCATATAAAGATATTTTGGTGGTACATAATTTGGATTATTTACAATTATCTCTAAATCAGTCTTATCAGTTGTGCTTGGTGTTGTGTTATTCGAAGTGCTCGATCCCAGTGTGTTCATATTATAGTTGGGAGTTGTTGTCTGCAAAGGCGTTTGTTTGTTTTGAGTGATTTTTTGTGCATGCTTCTTTAAGGGAGGATTAAGCATCTATGGATTTAAAAAGGAAAATTTCATATTAAATGTAAATAGAATAAATAATTTATTTGTGAGTGCGATGATGTTTCTTACCTGGTGCTTCAAGAAGTTCTGCTGATTCTCAAGCTGTCGCTCGCGCAAATAACGCTGACGCTTTTCGTTTTCATTGTTGTAACCGGGAAAATACGAGTAGAACGTATCCGTAACCCATTGCTCCATATCATCCTACAAATATACAACAAAAAAATATATATAAAGTTAGACATGCGTTTTAAGTATGATTCAGGGGTGTCCAGGGCACTAACAATGAACGACACTAACAACGATCAAAAAACTTGTATACATTACGCTCGCTTTGATTATTTATAATTTTTATTTTGTTTTTATTTGTTTTGCTTTGTTTTTGAGGTCAACGAGTCTTGGACCTAAACACACAACAACGTAAAGAAATCAGGGAATCACTCTCCAACTCGCGAGTGAGTAGTAGGAGTACAAAATCAGAGTTCCTGCTTGATGTCGCTATGAAGAATGCCACTACTCTACTACCTGACTTTAGCATTTTGCGAATAGACGACGACGACATGTTGGAGCGCAGCGCATAATTTTTAGGCACGAAAGATTTCACTTGACTTAAGAGATTGCTGTTATGCTGAGGTGTGGTGGCATTTCTTGGCACTCAGTCAGTCACTAACATCGCGTGCAAATGCGGCATGAAAAACAAAAAACAGAAAATTACAAAGGAAACCCTTACACAAAAATAATAAAAGTAGAAATATATTCCTAGGCGAGTCCTAAAGTCGTTGACTGCGTCACCAAAGGTGCAAAGCCAATGAACGATGCCGGCATATAATAAATAGTATTTTGTATGTACGTACATAATTGTAGACAAAAATATGTAAAATGTACTAGACTTGGCAGCCGCACAATGTTTTCAGAGTAGTTAGTTATCGTTGCCTTTCAGCTGTTCGCCATCAGTGCCTCTTCTTCGTAACCCTTTGTACCTCATTCTGATTGTTATTTGCCAAGTCACAATTTATTATTACCATATTTTACTATACTTAACTGGATGAGTTGAAAAATTGTCCTTCTTATAGTTGACTTGACTGTTTAATTACCATTAAAAAAAGTCATATTTTTAAACGTTTTTCCTTTCAACATTTTTATTATGAGAAATTCTAAAGTAGTAAGACAGGAAAGGAAAGAAAGAAAAAGACCTTAAGAGTCACACACATGACAAGGCACATACAAGAAATTGAAATGACGGAAATTTGTTTTTTTGTTTTCATAATTAAAGGGGTTCTGTTTTTTAAACAAGAAATTAAAGGAAGATTTTAATGAAAGACATTATTCATAGAGTCAAATGAAAGTTGAATTCTATTTAAATAATTTAAATGATTTAAACTTTAAGGGTTCTTTGTGATCTGTGAATTTTAAGATTCTCATAAAGAACTAATTCAAAAAATATATGCTGATAATAAAAAGTTTTATTATACATACTGTACTTTACTAACAACCCTCGAAATAAGCACATTCGTAATAAAATAACATTTTGTAGTCAGTAAGTTTGCCTGTCATTGAATGTAAGCGAAAACTAATTGAGGCCAAGGAAAATATTAAATAAAAATGGCAAATAAACAAAATCAAAGAACAAAACTATGGTATAAATGAGATATATACATACATACATATTAATATATACGTACTAAAATATATGGTATATGGTAACATGTTAGACAGAAGATCTCAAACCAAATCCTTATTCAGGTCAATCAAGAAGCTCAGAACATCAGCATTAAACTACTTACAAATGCTGACCATGTTTTTTCATTCATTAACATTATTTTATACGCAAAATTCTATTCACTTCGATTAAGATAAAGTTTGTTTGAGGTGTTCCAGATACCCAAAAAATAAATGAAATAAATTAAAAGGAAAAACATAGAAATTCGCATTGCGTGTTGATTAAAATTAGGTTAACTAAGTGGTAACTTGTTGGTCAGAGGAAGCAATTGGATCGTGTTAATGAATACACTTGATATATTGAACGTGAATGTAATTACGAAAACAAACAGAGAACTATTTTTACTAGGGGAGTGAACTCTCTTTAACTGGTCTTATATGATATATGTATGTAGAACACACAATTAAAATGATGCGTACTGAACTAGTTGCATATATTAGTCCATTTATTCAGAAGTTCAAGGACAATTGATGGTTGAAAAAGAAGTTTTATACGTATGAGTATATTAAATTTCATAGTTAAAAAGGAGCCCAAATTGATTATGTATTATTTTGTATAAAGTGAAGTACTTGCATAGCAGCATTTTAAAAAAATCGGCTAAGTGCGGGTCCAACTCACACGCGGAGAGTTCCGTACCAAATTGTGGTTTGTATGAAGATATCCCCTAGAGACTCAATTTGGCTGATTCCAAAAGGTGTACAGCGCGTTTATTAAAAACTTATAGTGTCTAAATTTCAGTTTAATAGTAGAAAAATCAAAAAAGTTTTTGGACTTAAAACGAGAATTTTAATGGTGGGTTTGTATGGCAGGTACCCCCTGGTGGTCCGGATTGGCTGATTCCAACAGATAGATGTACAGCGCCTACATCAAAAACTTATAGTGTCTAAATTTCAGTTCAATAGTACGAAAATCAAAAGAGTTTTTCTAATAACAACCTGAATTTTAATGGGGGTTTGTATGGGAGGTACCCTCTCTAATGGTCCGACCAAACTGAAATTTCGACACTATAAGTTTCAAATCCACTACCACCAACCAAGTAAATTTCAAGATCGTGAGTCACTCAATCATATAAACCCATATGTTTCTTATAAGGGGAACCCTTTAAATTTTTGAATATATTTCAGTTTTAGTATTTGTTGCTATTGCTCGGATAGAATTATACATTCTATAAAAATTTCAACTCTCTACCTATTACGATTCATGAGATATGGAGGACGAACGGAAATCGTAGCCTTTGGTACCCTTTGAGTCCGGAACACTGAAAATTAATCCAAATTAAAGCAGTTGTAAATTACTGCTCTTTTTTGAACCACAAACAAATTCAAGGAACTTCAGACTACTGGTTGCAGTTCAATCAAATCTATTATAATTGTCAAATTGACAGTCACTAGAATTAAAAAGTAAACCAGAAAACACCTCAAATATTCTTAGTCTTTTGAGATGATTATCTTCTTATCATTTGTAGAGTCTTAAACTCTCACATCTCTTTGGATGCTACATCAGGATATAAAGAAATGGTATCCGCAACTAAAACCAGCTCACCTAAGTCATTAACCATTAGCCCAATGGGATGCCAAATACTTAAGTGTGCCTTATTTCCTGGACATCCAACCTAAAGACTTGCACAATCGAGTATTTACGAGTAATAAATTACATAAGCAAACAATCTAAGCACAGGTTAAATTATCCAATTATTCTTAAAATAAATGTGTGCATAACATATATCCTAAATAATGAAAAAGAAATGAAAAACTTATTTCCGTTTATTCTTAAAACAATCCAACGGAAATTAGTTAACAACAAGCAAATTCTCCTTTAAAAGTCACGCATTTAAACTTCTTTTCACGCTTCACCAAGCATTTTTTATGGACAACTACAAAAAAAAAAAAATCAAAATCTAAATCATTTACCGTAATAAAAATTCATTCATCATTTGTAAGTTGACATTTAATAAGCCCATTTTTTTTTTTTTTTTGAGCCATGCACGTATGTACCTATATGACTTTTCAGGATCTATAACCCAAATATAATGTCTAGCTTATTTAATGACCAATTCGTTTATGTTAAAGGTTAAGGCCATTTGTAATCTGTTAACTGTCAATTTTAATTAACGTATTTGTGTAGTCATTACAAATTGAATGTGTGAAGGTCAGAAAGTTAGTATATTTTTAAAAGATACTCGTGAGAAGAAAAGGACACATGGATATCAATTAATTGTATAAGAAAATATTTACAACAGTTAATAAAAAAAAGCTTAAAGAACTTGAAGGCATTTAAAGTGGACAAGTTACTTTAATTGTTTTTTAAATTTGGTTACTAATTGCACAGAATATGTTTCTGTATTTCTTTTTAAAACTTCACTTGATGACTTTACAAATTATATTTGTAATTTATGGTTCAACATCTAACAAATGGTAGTCACCTTTCCAAATCTCTCTTGCTAATCAAAAACAACAACGAAGCACAACATGTGAACATGTCAACAATCATTGCTCAATCTAAGTAGCATACAGCAACCTATAATATTTGTGTAAACAAACAACAACACTAACAGGAGTAACAATATAACAAAGAAAAAATAAATTCAACGTTAACAATAATTAAATAGCACAATGCACTTTCAATTTGGTTTGCATGACTAGCAAATGAAAGCGCTTTCCCTTTCAGAGGTAGCCAAGTTAACTGACTGGCAGCAGGCCCCCGCAGTTAACTCAAGGACTAGGGAGTGGCGAGGTACTTTCTCTCACTGCCAAAAGACAAGACTTTTTTTTTGCTCATCACTTTTTTTTGTCATTTCCGGAAGGTGATTTTTTTTTTTGCTCGCCACATTTCCTCACTAATGGGTGACCTTTTTTTGTTTGCTCACCACTTTTCCCACCCCCAAAAAAAAAAACTGACTAGTTAAGTGCATGGTTGACAGACAGACAGACAGACGGACAAACTACACACATGTAGTAATGAGACTATAACAACAATAACAGTGACAGACAGTGTATTTAAGCCGGCTATAAAATAATTATACGAACAAACACAACACAGCAAAATTGTATTTGACTTTTTAAGTTTAATATTGTTCTTTCTTTCAATGAGAATTCAGTCGTTAGTTTTGGATTTTCTCTTTCAAAAGTTGCTAGGTGAACAATTTCTATTTTTTATATTTTTCCTTAACCTAAAATTTTAATGAATTTTAAATAACAAAAATTGTAAATTAATTTATAACATATAATAATAAATATTGAAACCAAATATGGTTATGGCTTAGTAATTTTCTATTCAATTTCAATTGTTCTCACTTTTGTGATGATTGTTAATTTATTTAATTTTATTTGCTTATGTTGTTTATTTTTTTGTGTTGAAATAAAAACTATAACTTTCCTTGTTTGTTTTTTAAAAACTCATTTCAACACATTTCAAGTTCAACAAACAAACAAAAGGAGAAATCGACAGACAAAAATACAACAAATGAACGCAACAAACGAGTTTCAAATTACAACTGAACCTGAACCGCAAAAGCTTAACGGAAAATTCATATAAATGAATGACCAAATGACGTCGAAATGAATGAATGAATGAATGACGGACTGATGACTATTGATGTTAAGGTTGAGTGAATAAATGTTAACAAAGTAGTAAAGTTCGCTGTGCATTTCACTAGATGACCAAGCGCACGGAACTTTGGATATTTCACTATAATGGGAAAAGGAAATCAAAACAAAAAAAAAAAAAGGAAAAGAGAAAAAAACTAAATATAGAAACAATAAAAATTTAAACTTGCGTTTCTAGCCTTTGAAATAATAATGAAAACATTAAAAAATAATACCCTTTTAAAATAACAAGGTTGATGTAGTTCATTTGGGATTTGTTTCTTTTTCTTTAAAATAAATTGGTTAATCTAGAACAGCTAAACAATTGATAATACATTCAATTAATTCATGACGTTTTGAAATTTTTAAAGCAAATTGTAGGAAAGTTTTTGATTAATTATTAATTCATGATGATTTAAGAAAGTTTATACGTTTAATATAAGAAAGACTATGCTCACCTCCATTGAAAACTTTTAAATTATGTGAAACTATACTATATAAAAAATTGTGGCAAACTGAAACACTTTTTTTCCTTTCTCAATTGATTGAAGAATCTGAACTAAATCTTTGCAAATTGTAAAGCTAATAATCATCCAATTTAAATCGGTTACGCATCACTAGCAAACCTATTTGGTAAATCATTAAAGTGGTTAGAAAATATTGCGAAAATCATTTATGTCGGTGAGCTCACTAAAATGGGAATAGAATGATTTGTTTAAGCAGCTTTCGTATACAAAGTCAACCAAGCATAAGAAGCATTAACTTAAACAATTACAAAAGGCTAAAAAGTATGAGTGGCTCTGTCAAATTTTTACCTAAAAAACATATCAAATATAAAATTTACATCACATACAATATATGTAATACACACAAAACACAACAGACAAATGAGTCAAACTCACCTTCTTATGTTGTCGCAGTGTGTCTTTGTGACTCTCACTTAAGGGTCGCTGCCGCTGTTGTTGTTTCTGTTCCTCCTTAACAGTCTGATCCTGTTGTGATTCACCATAATTACTAGCACTACGTGCACTATTACTAGCTAGCAGTTCACGTTCATTAACCAAATTTTTAGTTGACTTTTGGAAGACTGTAGCCTGATTATTAATAACTTCATTATCTTCTTCTCCACGTGTTATGCTGTCTAAATCCAAATGTAAATTCACAGGCTCAAGCATGGCAGCATTATTATCATTGCCTGCCTCTGGCCCACCTGTCGTGTACATCATAAAGGTTGAAGTAGCTTCTCTAGCCTTTGAGTACTCTGAGTCGCCGTCGTCGTTCTCGCTGTAATCGTTATTATCGTCGGTTGCTAAGGAAGACAATATTGTATTGGCCACAGGCGACTGCCGTCGCTCTTCTTTTGTGCTATTTTTGCACGGCAGTTCATTGCCCCTCCTAATTTGGGACAAATTTGCATTGTTTTTATTGTATCTGTGTTGTGTGCTATCGGCACTTTTTGCACGTCGACATGCTTTAGGTTGAAAATGTGGCGATTGTAGTAATTGTTCGGCAGGACATTGTGTGTTAGTTGTAGAAGGTGAAACCTCTGTAACGTCCAACTTTGGTGCTTTTGTAAGTAAAGTCCTTCTTGCAGATCTTCCAGAACTATCGCGAGAGGAGAAACGCATACTTTCTTTTTGCAATTCATGACGTTGCCTTTCAATGAATTGGTCTACATTCATTTTCTGTAGTTGATTTAATGAGAAGGCACTTGTGGAAGTATTTATTTATATATATTTTCTTATGTTTCTATAAATTAAATTTATTTTAAATGCTTCTTACTCTAATTTAAAAACAAAAATAAACAAAAACAAAATGCGCGTCTGTCTCTTCCTCAGAGATGCATTTTTTTTTCTTAGAAATAGAGTTGACTAATTGCTTGTTTTCTTGAAAATAGAGCTGTCTGGTTGCACCTGAATATTCCTGTAGCTTTTAGCTTTTTGTCAGCTTCACAAGACTGCAAAGCAATAAGCTTGATGTCACTAACCAAATAAAACGCTACAAAATTAAGAAAAACTATTAATTTGAATTTTAATATTTATTTATTTTAATAACGAGCATTTTCATATAAATGACGTTTTTTATAATAATTAGGAATCTTTGCTCGCCGACGATATCTTATGAAATATTGATGATTCAATGCTGAATAATAATTCGATGGCAGCAAATATCCATAGTCCGATTCCTCAACATTTGTGGTCCGACCGAAGATATCTGTTTCCAAGTTTAAAGCACAACTGCACTGTCTTAGTAATAATAAAACTAGCATAAATCCAATTATTATTAATTTAGTCATCGTCAGTGTTCTGTTCGATTTCAAAAATGCAGAAACATAAATTTCCAATGAAAATTGAAACCTAAAGAAGCGAACTCCTCTCTATGCTACTTTCAAACTTCAGCAATTTTTTTTTTTTCCAAATTATGCTTCCGTATTCATATTGAATAGAAGAAAAATCACTGAAGGTCAGCAATTCTGTAATTTGAGTTTAAGTTGTCTTTATTTGTTTTGCTATAAAATTCGATTCGAAATTAATTCTACTATTAGTAAGCAACTGATTGCCGAGTTTCAATAATTAAACATCGAAATGGCTTTCAACATTTTACAATTCCTAATTGTGGCTATTGCTCTAGTGGTTATCGATGCTGAATCGATTCAATTACAGCCAGCTCAAGGCATTCTCATCCCGGCGCCAATTGCACAAAGTGTACGGGTAGAACGTTCCGCTTATGGTGGTGGTTCATCATACTCTGCACCTGCTCCAGCTCCTGCACCATCGTACTCTGCGCCAGCCCCTCCTTCGTATTCACCTCCAGCTGCACCATCATACTCCGCTCCTGCATCAGTTCCTGCGCCACCATGTCCACGTAACTATCTCTTTTGGTTGCCAGCCTTCTTTGAAACCTGTACCATGCTCATCGCCACCAGCTTCATATGGTTCACAAGGCGCTTACTCCTCATACGTACCACAATACACTCTGCCTCAATATGGTGTTCCAGTAATTAGAGAACTATACTAAAATAATAGCCCAGTTCGGAATTTGGATTCTGCGCATTGGAAAACTTTTATACTTGATTTTTTTACGAATAAAATACTAATACAAAAACGAAAACTACACATTTCAATACTTTAAGTGGAGGTTCAAAAATATACATATCATTAAGTCAATCGGTCATTTAAAGTTGAATCAATAGAGCTTTGACAACATATCAATAGCAATTCCTCTTTGCCTCCCTTCCAGTTACAAAAGACTATAAAGTTAAAATTTTAGTACAAACTCATTTTGATTTGCATGAGGAACTTTTAGATACAAAACCCAGCTGAACTCTACCGGCGGCCCACTATAGGAAGCCATCTATCGAACACGTACTCCTCTTATATTCTTCCCTTGCTTCCTTTAATTCTAAGAAATTAATAAGGTACAAATTTCTTAGCCATCAAAACACATAACCATATCTTGCCTTCTAATGAAAAAGACATGAAATTTGGTCCTTGTGTGTTTTGATATATATTATTGGGAGCACACAGTTCCCCTAAGTCTGACCCTCTTGACTACATTCTTGTTGTCCTTGATTGCAGATTATAGCCATTATGGGAGGTTGGTAGTACGGAACCGATAAAGGACTTCCGGCATGGCTTTTCAATGTTGAGAATGATGCTCTCCAACTTTCTATACTTAAAATGTTCTTACAAAGTTTATATTGTAACACTTTTGTATATTGAACGTTCCATAAAATAATGATTTCTTTTCTACTCTTTCCATTTTTTGTGGCTCTATAAATAAGAAATTCACAATGTTTGCCTTACTTTAAGTTTTATTTATATAATCAGTCAATTTCTTCAATTAATAAGCACCACAGGGTGCAGGTATAAAGTGTGGCTTACAACTGAACATGTAGTCATTGTTCGGACATGGTGGGGCTTCAACGGAAGGGGCAGTTCTGCAGCTGTGATTTGGTTTCGCATAGCTGCGACCTTTGAAGCCACTGATTATGTCACTATTTCGACCAACAGGACCAAAACTTTGTAGTCGGCGGCCAAATCCTCTACCAACATTTTGCATTAAGTCTCCTCTACCAAGGGGTGATAGTTGTGAAAGATTCTCATTGTTGACAACTTTTGGAAAATTCGTTTGCTGACTCGGTGTGCGTGTAACAGATTGAAGTGTGGCGGCTTGTGCTGGTCCCAATCGATTTGAATTAGACAAATTTAATGGAACGAGTTGATAAACAGTTACACTACGAACACATCGCGTTGATGGTAGGATTTCAAAGATTTGTTGCCCGGAAACAAAACTACCGCAAAGCCACAGGCAAATAAAAAATAAGAAGCATCGAATCGTCATGTTGTATTGACCTCACTAGTCTTTTAGAAGCAACTTACTGTAAACTGAGACTAATCTAAAATTCTTTCGAAGCATGTAGTTTTCTATTGGCCAAAGATCCCATTTCAATTAAAAATGCTAAGCAAAGCATTTTTCACGGAACGCGGAACATAGCTCTGCAATTTCAGTAAATAAAACAAATTAATTTATCTATTTTAATGAAACTCGGCACTATGTGCTAGATTTTTATTGAACAAGGTAACCTCGATTATATTTAGGTTAATTATTTACCAACTAAACCATAACCTGACTCTGCTTGACCGCATGGTACTTCTTTAATGACACTCTGACATCTGAAAATGTAGTTGTTTGGGCAGGGTGGCGCTGGAATATTCAATGCACCACCATAGCCATCTTCCGAATCACCATAATCAGCTGATTTTGCCTTTCCCTTAACAAGTATTGGACGCGGACGCTTATGAAGACGGCCCTTAATCTTTGGAGAACCTAGAATATCCATATAAGTACGTGAATAAGCAGGTGCCACATAACCATTTGATTGAACGGAGTAGCCTTGTGACGCTGGAGCCGCGTAACTTGGAGCTGCAGGTGCAGAATAACTAGGTGCAGCAGGTCTTGAGTAACTCGGTGCAGCCAGAGATGAGTAACTTGGACGTGAAGGTGCTGCTTGAGAGTGCAGGAGCAGAGTAACTTGGCGCTGCAGGTGCTGAGTAACTTGGTGCAGCCAGGAGACTCGAGTAACTTGGCGCTGCTGGAGCTGAGTAACTTGGCGCTGCCGGAGCCGAGTAACTTGGCGCTGCTGGAGCCGAGTAACTTGGCGCTGCCGGAGCCGAGTAACTTGGCGCTGCAGGAGCCGAGTAACTTGGCGCTGCCGGAGCCGAGTAACTTGGCGCTGCCGGAGCCGAGTAACTTGGCGCTGCCGGAGCCGAGTAACTTGGCGCTGCCGGAGCCGAGTAACTTGGCGCTGCTGGAGCCGAGTAACTTGGCGCTGCCGGAGCCGAGTAACTTGGCGCTGCTGGAGCCGAGTAACTTGGCGCTGCCGGAGCCGAGTAACTTGGCGCTGCCGGAGCCGAGTAACTTGGCGCTGCAGGAGCCGAGTAACTTGGCGCTGCCGGAGCCGAGTAACTTGGCGCTGCTGGAGCCGAGTAACTGGGCGCTGCCGGGGCCGAGTAACTTGGCGCTGCCGGAGCCGAGTAACTTGGCGCTGCCGGAGCCGAGTAACTTGGAGCTGCCGGAGCCGAGTAACTTGGCGCTGCCGGAGCAGAGTAACTTGGCGCTGCCGGAGCAGAGTAGCTTGGCGCTGCCGGAGCAGAGTAGCTTGGTGCTGCCGGAGCAGAGTAGCTTGGTGCTGCCGGAGCAGAGTAACTTGGAGATGCAGGTGCCGAGTAAGTAGAAGCTGCAGAAGAGGAGTAGCTTGGAGCTGCAGGTGCGGAGTAACTTGGTGCTGCCGGTGCAGAGTAACTTGGTGTGGCGGGTGCAGAGTAACTTGGAGCTGCAGGTGCAGAGTAACTTGAACTTGCAGTTGCAGAGTAGCTTGGTGCTGCCGGAGCAGAGTAACTTGAACTTGCAGGGCACGGAGTAGCTTGGTTTTGACGAAGAAGAGTAACTTGGACCTGCAGGTGCAGAGTAACTTGAACTTGCAGTTGCGGAGTAACTTGGTGCTGCAGGTGCCGAGTAACTTGGCGCTGCCGGAGCCGAGTAGCTTGGTGCTGCCGGAGCAGAGTAACTTGAACTTGCAGTTGCGGAGTAACTTGATGCTGCAGGTGCAGAGTAACTTGGTCTGGCGGGTGCAGAGTAACTTGGTTCGGCGGGTGCAGAGTAACTTGGAGCTGCAGGTGCAGAGTAAGTGGAAGCTGCAGGTGCGGAGTAACTTGGAGCTGCAGGTGCAGAGTAACTTGAACTTGCAGTTGCAGAGTAGCTTGGTGCTGCCGGAGCAGAGTAACTTGAACTTGCGGATGCAGAGTAACTTGGTTTTGACGAAGAAGAGTAACTTGGTGCTGCAGGTGCCGAGTAACTTGGACTTGCAGGTGCGGAGTAACTTGGAGCTGCGTAACTTTGCTTTGCTGGTACTGAGTAACTAGAACCCTTTGAAGAAGGAACTGAATAACTTGAATACGTATTATACTTTATAGGTGGTCCATAGGCTTGGGCGGGTATCGTCGAGTGAGAGCGGACATTACGCTCAACTTTATCTAGATCGACTTTTAAGTCCGAGACGGTCAGATCCTCTAATTCCTTATTACTATTAAGTGCCACTTCACAGGACACATGTATAATCAAAAATAAAAATGTAAGAAATTTTAATGAATACATTTTTGATTGCTTCCTGCTCTTTAGGCCTTGAAAATGCAACTAAAATCTATTGGACAAAAGTTAAGTGTTAATATGAAAATTAGAAGGTCAGCAAAAATGGTCACTGAACTCAAGAATCTATTTTGCAAAGTAATAATTTTTTCTTGAAGCTGAGTTGGTAAAAAATTTGACAAAACTTAAAAAAAAAAAAACTACGACTAATTAAAAATTTCTATACAAAAAAATGCTTACCTAATTACATAATGTTATTATACATATATGTATATGACTTCCTGTGCAGTTTAAGGGGTTCAATGATCTCGTAATATAGTGAATCAGATTGTGGGAAGGTAGGTGGGCTTAGAGAAACAATAGTACTTATATTTTATTGATAGCAAACTACTAAAATTTTCAAAAGTATAGAGAAAACTAATACTTTTTTGATCAAAAAATAACTTAACTCGAATAATAGAAATACAGAAAAAGAAATTAAAATAATAAAATTCTTAGAAAATCTATACTATAATTTTTATAAGAAAAATACATCATGTGTAAATGGTTTTTGGTATTAAATTCCTTACAATGAACCCGGTACCAATTACCAAGTCTTAATAATTTTTGATCCTACATTATTTCTGTTTTATAAAAACTAAGTATAAGAATCATATAAACAATTTTATGTAAAATATACAATATTTAAGAACACATTATAATATATCTACAAGTATAATGTGTGAATATGTGAATAAGTATATCTTGATAATATGCTTCATTTTCTATAGCTTTTCCAAGATCCTAAAAGAACACTTCCGCTAATGAAATACATTGAATTGTGAAAACATTTCTTTTTATTTCAATTTTTAAATAATAATCTTTCTTTCATTTTGTTTACAATTATAATCTCTCACAAAAGTCGCTAAAACCAATTTGCCATGGACATTTCCGGATTTCTTTTACCTCATTTCTAGTAATGATAACCATACGCCTGTGGATAGTAAGCAGCAGCATTGGCGGAGTAGATTGGTTGATGTAACTCTTCAGCTCGGTTGGCCGTCACATAGCTGGCAATCGGCGAGGAATAAGCACCGGCTGAACCATAACCTGAGCTCGGAGCAGCGCAGGGAACTGGTGCTAGATTTGGCTGACAACTGAACAAATAGTTCTTGGGGCAAGGTGGTGCTGGGATGCTAGCTCCACCATAACCACCGCCAGACGAGCCACCATAAGCAGACTTACGAAGGCGTGTCAAATCAGCGAGGGCTTGGTTAACAAGTGGAGTTCCAACATCAGTTTCGGCTTCAGCATTGTTAGCGCTGCTGCTGGATACAACTGCAGCGTTAGCCAAGACACAGTCGATGGCGATGGCAGCAACAATAGCGAAACACACGAAGAATTTCATCTTGATGAAAGTAGAAGTTTGAGTTGTTTCTAAGAAGCTTACAAGAAGTAACTGATATCAGCTCTAGAAGAAGGCATAGTTTTTATACACCGCATTTTCACCGGTAGTTCAAGCCACATAACAAATATGTCGAATAGTCGTTTTTTTTTTTCTTTTTGTTTTGGGTGAACTGTATTACGCTTATGAGACTCATAATTAAAAGTAGAAAGAAGTTGTCTATTTTGCATAATAAGAGTTTAGTTTTGCCAAAAGGTCTGGGTAGACAACCATAATACGCTGAGTTGGTAAAAATGTGCGGAGTGTAAACTTTTAACGGAAATACACATTAATTGGGTCAATTACTATCCAAATCAACGATTCAATAGATATTTTGCACCATAATGTAGTACAAAGTAAAATACAATATCTAATCAGTTTAGCATGGAAACATACTTACAGATTTCCCTAATTTCCCCCTATTGGCTTAAAAACCATTTTATGCTCCATTAACCTATTTTAAAAGATTTATTTCCTAATTGTTGCTTTATGAAATTTGTCTCAAAAGTTGGCATGGAAACTTACTTTAATTTCAATGGAAATGCAATGAAATTGTGACCTCCCCCCAAAATATAAATTTCGAGAATGTCATCAACACAAAATAAAAAGTTTTCCACAAAAAAAAAACATACAATACATACTATACAATATAGTAAGATCTACATGATCCGTTGGCAACTTGCCAGTGAATCAGTGGCGTATATAGAAAACAAAACTAGTGATGATGGGGCTACTTGCACGATCACCCACGAAACTTTCCATGAGATTTAACAGCAAATGCTATTTTAAGGCAGAAACATTTGTTGCTCTGTCTATCATTGCACAAAACTCACATATTTCATTGCTGCTGTGCACAAATGATACAAAAAGATTTCAGTTCTTGTGTATCTTTATTTATTAATATCCCACAAAGATACATTTAAAGCCGAAGACTGAATGCCTGAGTGTCGCCTGTTCTCATGTACACACTCAATTACTCACTCAAACACTTTGTTGAGTGTAGTTTCGTCTGACTTATGCGTGCATTTATATTTGATCTGTGGGGGATATTTAAATCAGATACATAACACATACATACATATCCATCTCTAGATGTAGCGTTAAATGCGCCCAACAAAAGGCGATCATGCAAAGCAATGCCGGGCTCCCTTAGTTACTTAATTCACTCACCCATTGAAACATTCAGTGAGACAGTCAGTCACTCATACGTGCCATTATACATACATATTATTTCTCCTTCATTTCTCGCCACTTGTTCCAGATGTATATAAATACATACGATAGTACAGAAGCTTTATTTTTATTTTATACCCATTGATAGTGTTTCATATTGAAGTCGGTGTCTGCATTTTAATTGAATAATAACTAATTAGATTATGATGATTTGTGTAATACGAGTAAAAACACTACTCGTATTTTACTTTAGTCAACATGATCAAATCTGTATGTACATATATACAAATCCCGGTTAACTGAATCAATGTAATTATAAGGATTTAGTAAGAGATCAGAGATGTTCAGAGTATTAATTTTTGGTATTATATCTTATATGTTGAAAATGTATCTTCTATTCAGTTGATCTTTCAAGCAGTTGCGATTTTTGTCTAATAGGGGATCTTAGGAAAACTAGAATTTCGGTTACCCAAATAAATAATTAATAACATTATACACAGAGTATGGAAAACCCTCATGGAAAGTTTAAAAAATGAAACCACCTCTATCGGTCGTAAGCATAACCCAATAAGACTTGAATGTCAGTTGGGTTGGTTTAACACAGTTGAAAGGAGAACAGTATTGTGCGGAAAACCACCACATTTTGACAGCGATTGTTATCAGAGAGACCTATTCATTCCCTGTAGCACTGAAGGATAAAAGACCAGCACAACCTTAGCTGAACTAAAGTGGTCCAAGCACTACGAGAAAGACTCATGTCGTTATCATTGACAGGTGGCGGACTGCCTCCTAATACAAACCTCTTTTGGGTAACTCTAAAGCATTTCTGACTGCCTTCCGATGATTTTCATAAAAACCAAACTTTTATTGACTTCTATCAAGATTCTAACGAATGATCGAGTCTTCTTACAGGAATAACTCGACTAGAGTCGGCAAAGGGTTACTCAACTCAGCCGCTAGGGTGCAGGTATGTACGCATTGAACAATTGTGAAAATATCTGGTTTAGGATCAACATTTTAAAACATTGTTTAATGAGTAAAACCTATATATGTAAGTATAATTCGGATTTTGGATCGCCCAAGTTGACTGTAAGATTAACGCTTCCATACTTTCAAAACTCGTTGCCATCCGGTTCTACATAGAAATATGTACAACTAAATGTGACAAAGTAAACATGATCCTTTTCAAATATCTTTCACATCTGTTTAACCATATATTGAAATTTGATTGCTGGTAAATCCCATAGTTAGGTAGTTACTACCGTTACTAAGCAAATAATCTTCAAGAAAAAACAGTTCACCGCTCAATCTCAAAAACAGCAGCAAAAACAAAAACAAATAATAATACAATAATAATAATATGCAATAATCTGGAGAATGGAAACAGAGCAAAGCACAAAACACAGTGAATATTGTACAATCGTGCGCTAATGTTTCAAGGTCTTAAAGACAGTATGTTTAGAATAGAAAAAACCATATGAACATAAATAAATATTTCTAAGTATTTATCAGTGCGAGCCATAGAAGCAGACACAGAAATAAAGAGAAGTAAAGAAATGACGTTGGAGATGTTTTTGTTTATCGTATCTGCATATTGCTCATATCTTTTTTCATTCTTTCCATTTCTGTTTTTGTTCGAAGAGTTTTACGATAATGACGCTTGCAAGAATTTGAGCTGGTCTGGTCTGTCCTAGCCAGCAAGTCAGCAACCGACCGATTGACTCAATGCTATCGCTTACCGACCGCACAGTTTTGCTTACCGATTTATGCTGTTTTCATTTTTAAATTCAAATGCCATAACAAATTATCCACACAGAAAAATAAAATAAAAGAAATGCGGGACACTTAGGGTTGTAGACTTAAGACTTAATGATAGGCAAATTCGCTTTAACGTCGTCGGCAAGTATCTGCATATGACCATGACCGTGACAAGTGAAAGTTGAATAGTATCTCAAGCGAAGAAACGACTGTATGAATGCGAATATGCAGAGCGTCGCAGATTAGTCGCTGCATTGATGTTTGACTGACACAGTGTCTGACTGTAAATACATATGTACTTAGTAACTTTGCCCATGTGTTAAGATTTCGACAGTTATATTGTCTGGGTTAATATGCAAAATTATTGGTTCCTTATTGAAATGAGATTTTTAAATATTGTATGTTGCTCTTGTTGCATGTTATAAGCGTGCGTAATATAACTTTTTTGAACTCAACAGCTCTACGAATACTTCTCTGCTTGTCGTTTAGAGATAACCACAATCGCTTGTAACGAAGCACTAAGATATGAGAACTATTGTGTTTGAAAAAGAATTGTTTTACACATATAACTCCTAATATAATAACTGAGAAGGAATTAGTCACTTACAATATCTCTTCTCGTCATCCAATCAATAGAACTCTCTAGAAATGGTTACAAAACTTTTATTTGATATCATACAAAACACATACACATATATATATATACACAATACAACTATCGTTAGATCTTTTACGATCATCTTTCAAACACCATAACTACTGCCAGGTTGAGCTGACAATTGCTGTTGATAAAGGTATTCTGAAAAAAGTTCTGGACAAATACGATAGGGTTGATCGGCAAGAGAAAGTCTATTACAATCTGAAGAAGGTGGGGCACCTTGATATATAGTCGCTGGAGCTACTGGAGATACTTGTGCTACTGGAGCTGCTTGTGCTGCTGGTGCTGCTGGAGCTGCTGGTGCCGAATAAGATCCAGCTTGACCTACTGTAGAAGCTGGTGGTGAAAGTATCGTGTAAACTGTCGAAATTGTGGTCACACCTGATGACAATTGAGAAGCACTAGATGGTGCAGCTTGGGCATAGGCTGATGGCCTTACTTGGCTATACGCTGAAGGTGCATTTGATACCTTATTGTAAGAGGAAGAGCTTGATTTTGAGTCATATGAGGACTTGCCAGCATCTGAACTATACGAACTTGATGAACTATAGGATGCTGAAGGATTAGGAGCCGAAGAACTATACCCTGAAGCCGAAATCGGCTTCGAATTATAGGTTGATTGTGGATAGCTCGAAAAAGGTATTGAATTAGCAAAATTTGCATGATGAGTTTGACTATGTCCTGAGGGATGACTATAAACACTATTCGCTGACATAGGTGCAATTTGAGGACTAATATTATAGATAGGTATGCCTAATATAGGCAAATACCCACCGCAAGATGAACAAGGTGCAGCTGGAGGAGAAGCATATGAACCTGGAACAGAATTGGATTGTGCTTCTCCTGGTGGATTATAAGAAGGTTCTTGTGCCTCTGGCTCACTAGAAGATGACGATTCCGATGGATAATTATTCGCAGGAGTCGGCAGCTCTGGCTCAGCGTGCACTGGCTCTGCGGCAGGCGATTCATAAGAGACAGCTGATGGGCCGCTGTCATATGAGTTAGACTAAAAAAAAAAATAGTTAGTAAATTAGAAAGTTTTAAGTTAAATAAATACTTACATCGCTTGACGTATATGACCCGTCAGACGATTTCTTTGACTGTGACGCTTCTATCTGTGGGGAGACATAAATAATCGGTTGATAGAGAATCTGCGGAGCACCAGTGTAACCGGCTGCACTATTTGAAGTGTGCTTCGAGTATCTTGATCCAGAACCGCTGCTGTAGCTGCCGCTAGAAGAACCTCCAGCATTGTAATTACCACCAGAGTATCCTCCGGTATTGTAACTTTTGTCAGAAGGACCTCCCGCATTATAACCATCACTGGATGAATCTTTAGCACTATAACCCCCATCAGGCGAACCGCCTTTATGATAACTACCTCCAGAAGAACCTGCTTCGCTGTAACTGCCTCCAGATGAATCTTCTTTATAACCGCCTCCAGTTGAACTTCCTCCATTATAACTGTCTGCACCTCCTTTAATGTAACTGCTATCAGAAGAGCCTTCGCCATTGTAAGCACCTCCAGAAGAACCTCCCTTATTGTGTCCACCGCTTGCAGAATCTCCATTATTGTAGGTGTCATCGGAAGAGCCTCCTTTATTATACCCGCCTTTTGAAGAACCTTCTTTATTATAACTACTACTACTTCCAGAAGAACCCCCTTCATTATATCCTTCACCAGTGGAGCTTCCTTTAGTGTAATTGTTTTCATATGCATTTTCATCTTTATAATCACCACTAGAAGAGCCGCCTTTGTTATAACCTCCAGCAGAAGAATCTTCTTTATTGTAGCCGCTGCCAGATGAGCTGCCACCATTATAACCTCCACCAGAAGCTTCTCCTTTACTATAACCACCATTATAGCCGCTGCCTGAAGAACCTCCTCCAGAGGACCCTCCTCCACCGTAGCCCTTTCCAGAAGAACTGCCGCCATTATACCCACCGCCAGAAGACCCTCCTCCATTATAGCCATTTCCAGAAGAACTGGCGCCATAATTAGCTCCCTTATTGTAGCCACCACCAGAGGAATATCCCGCATTATAACCGCCACCAGCACCGCCACCAGCACCGCCACCATTATAGCCGGTGCTAGAATAACCTCCTCCATTATAACCACCACCATTACCATAGCCGTTCCCATTACCATTACCATAGCCGTTCCCACCACCATTACCATAGCCGTTCCCACCACCCGGTCCATATCCACCACCGTATCCATTGTTTGATGGTCCAAAGTTGCCGTAAAGAGGTCTAGGTTGCGGCGGCACAGACGGGGCAGGCCATATAGGCCAACCTCCAAACACGGGTCTCAATGGCTGCAGAGGTCCTGGTAGATTGTAGCCAGAGTTTTCACAACAATTTTCACACACGCCACCATCAAATAGATTTTCCAAATCAGTATTTTTAAAGATTTTCTTCCAAAGTGAACGATTGATACGTTTCAATTCATCTGTAGGTCCGACATTGGTGCCTGCATCCGCCGTAAGATAATATTGCGCATTACCGGGTACAGCACTAGCAGCTCCAACCTGATCAAATAATAGTTCGTTAGTCACTATTAATTGTAGGTAATTTAACACTAATAACAGCAGCATTAAAGTTCGGCAACTGAAGGACAACATCATATTCTCAATCATAATGTTTTTCGTAATAAAGCCCTGAAACACTATTTTGATTTTGAGCGATCAATCATCCAATTCGTTTGATATCTCAACTAGAACTGCAACTGTCAATCGAATTACATTAATCTGCATTGTATATATTTCATTAACTTCCAATCGCTCGGACCGAAAAAATGCTGATTTTATGATTTTTTATATTTTCATTGTTTTCGAAAAGTTATGAGGAAAATATAACAAAAATGGAACGAAGCAATTTCGCAATAGCGTTGTTCTTAATTAGTTAAAAGAAATAATCTCGATCAATATCATCGAATAAAGTTTTTAATTAGGGTTAAGTCAAGAAACGCAAACGCATTCCAATTCTAGATCTTAGTATAGCATAGTCTTAAATAATAAAGTACCGAGTGCTAAATTCCAGCAAATGTACATACACATACATAGTACATATAATATAAGTATATGTATAATATTTATAATGATTTCTCTAACAAAACACTTTTACCTTCGAATTCATTACTCAACATCAATCTACAAAACAAAATCATTATACAATCATCACTTTGTTCCTCTTCGTTTTAAAGCATGCAAACAAAAAGCCATTGACTCTTACTTTAAAAGTATTACAATATCTTCTTTATTCAATTGTTATTTATTACAGACTGTTAAGGCGACGTACGTGATCAAAATCCTAACAAGTTAATGCTGCGGCCAATTTTAACGAAGCATATCAAAAGTTCCTGAATCAGTGGGCGTCACATATCCGTATAAAAATTGTTAAAAGGAAATAATAAAAAAAATTGAACTTCCTTAAGTAGCCATTGATTTAGGTATGATTTTGTGGAGTTGGGGGATATTTTACACATACACTGGCGGACTCATTCGTTAGGGACTAGATGACACACCAGCCCAGTCAAACATATTTTTTAATTGGATGGAATCAATTCTGTATCTTAACTAGTCGCTTGTTTGGAAATGATTAATTATTTTGAAGCCTCCTCCCTGAGATTTGAAAGCCCCCCATCAAAGCAGGCCCAAGTCGGGTAGTTTGTCGTGACTACGTTTCCATTAATTGGCTCAACGAATTGTAAACTAAGTTTTCCATGTAACAAATATGTACATGCCCCGTTGAGAGTTGCGCCCATTGCGGTTTTTTTATTTATGCATATTAAATATTTAACTATTTCTTTGTCTTCAGTTTTTATTCATTCACCGACGCGCCTATTACTCATACTACTTACCACGTTATTTGAGTTTTCAAAGTTAAAACCAAAACCAGAAAAATACCGATTTATAGACAATGATAACAAAAGGAAGTATGGTATATACTTAGTAGCAAGTAAGTAGTCGGAACTAGGTAAATTTTCATCACGCAATGTAATTAATCTGTGAATGGTCAGAGCACGCGTTTGCCGGAGCATTGAAGCAATAAAACTAACAAATTTGGAGGGGAATACACAACTGCATGAGTTACTTTTATATCTTTATTGGTACTATGTTTTAAGAAATGTGAATATGTGTAAAATGTTACTTAACAAAATTAAGCAGATAAGATGCATACAATTCGCTTTGATTATAAATCATTTTCAAGACTCTAGAATTTCTGTAGATATTTGCGCTTCAGCATGCTATTAATTGTCTTCACATTTTGCCTCTTACGTAAATCACTTGGCTTGACCTCAGTGGGAGTAGAGTTTTGTAGTTTTTCTTCAGCCAAATTTAAGTAACTATTAGCACTAAGATCCTCCGTTTGGTCCTCAGGGCTAGACACAGAATCGGTGAATATTTCAGACACTTTTTCTGCTCCTTTTGCTAGTGAATCAACTGTGGTAGCCGTCGAAGAAGTTCCAGGTGTAGTTGTCTCAGAGGTAGAAGGATCTGCACTCGCATTATTTATTTCTTGATTTTGCTGCTGCACAATTTCATCATTTGCATCCTCAATACTAGAGGACTCTGCACTTTCTTGTGGTCCTTCAGTTGCAAAGTTAAAACCTTTAGTTTTCTTGTTACCATTGGGTGCTGCTACTTTTGGCTTCCATTGCTCCGTGATCTTTTCCATTCTTCCATTAGCTGGAAGCACTTCCTGCTGTTGATTCCTTTCGGCAAACCCACGCATTGTTGGAAAGTTGAATTGACCTAGTGGATTTGCAGCACCAATATTAAGTGAAGGTGAAGCTGGTGGCCCATTATTGGGATTCGGAAAATTTGGATTGGATGCTCCAAGAATTCCTCTAAAAGGGTTAAACGGATTAAATGGACTAAACAAACCAAATGGACCTAAGGGACCGCCTAATCCCAATGGGGCACCAGTCATAGGACCACTCGACTGTTGCAGCTGAGGTTGTGGATACTGTTGTAGTGGTATTAGCTGTGGATTGCTTACTTGTATGGGTGGTTGTTGACCATAGCAGGGCATTGCAATAAAGATGGGTTGTATATTGTAGTCACGAGGCACACAGTTGGCAGGCGCTGGTTGAGCGTATGTAGGACCATTATCTGAAGCTGCAAGACATTGTTGTGGCGGGCGGTGGATTAGAGCTGAATTGGGACAAGTTAAGCAGCGGCCATCATCCAGATGACCAGATTGCTCAAAAGGATTGTAAGCCATTGATTTTGGTGGCAATGTTGGACGATTTGGCGGCTGTTGTTGCGGATGGTAGTTTGGATAATTCATCTGTGGCGGATAGATTGGATAAGCTTCTGCCATTACATTGTTTTGAGATAACAAGTTGGGCTCATTCAGATCACCATAGAAAGCTCGCATGACGGGATCATCATCATGTGTTAGTCTAGGCATTATTTGTCCAGGAAATCCTATGAGAATTGGATTTCCAGGCAGTGGTATGCTACGCTCTGAACCGGAAATAATTATTCCTGGATTTGTTAGTAATGGTGCACCAAGCAATGGTTGCCTTGAACTACTTTCATCAGGTATGCGCAACATAGAACTCTCTTCTGGTATACGATGAAATTGACGTAACTCGTCGCGTGTAAAACCAATATTTGGCATATCTAGAACATCATCATCCATCATGGAGTTATAGCGTGAGTTTGCCCTTGAAGACGGCTGCAGTTGAGATGCCCTTACTAAAGATTCAAACATGGGTGGTTGTGGCGACGCCTGACGGTTGGGTTCATTTGAATATAACGATTGAGGTGCTTCTACAGGTGATGATAATATTGACGGCTTTTGAGCTGCTGGAGCCACATACGCATTGGCTGAGGCCGCTGTGCCAGACTTTGTTCCAATTGGGTTTGCAACTCCCTGTGCGCCTTTTCGATTTGCGTAAGGTAAGTTTTGAAAGCCAAATTGCTGCGGTGCATTTGCAATTGGAATGGAAGAAGCGATTGCGACATTAGGAAGTCCATATGGAGTTCTTGGTTGCTGTTTTTCAACTTTGCCATTAGTTTTGGTTGTTTGTTGTTGTTGTTGTCGTTGAGAATTGCTGCGCGGCCGGGCATCGTTGCTGTAAGACGATGCTCCGAAGGCTCCATTGTTTTTGTTGGCATACGGCGCGGAAGCTGGTTCATAGTTTTCTTTTGTTCTAATTGATGCGCTCTTGATTCCATAAAGGGGCGAAGTTGACGACGAATCCTTCGGTTTTTGCTCTTCTTGTTGATTATTATAGATTGAATCATAGGTTGGCGATTGATTAGGAGGAAACAGAGAGGAAGATTTGGTGTTAGCGAAGAGCGACTGAAACTTCTGAAATGGTGACTGTTGGTAATTGTCAGATGGGAGAGAAGGTGGTTGCTGGTAAGAATCGCTACCATAATCCTTTTGTGGTTGCCCAGATGATTGCGCTTGATTCGATGTGGAATAACTACCCGAATTTTGCTGCTTTGGTACCGGTTCCTTATAAAGTGAGGGTGGTGAATATTTTTGGTATGGTGATTGTTCTGCACTTGGATAGCCTTCATTTGATGCGGGAAATGTTTGACCATAATTGTTTGAGTTGGGTAAAACTTGATTTTTTCCATAATTATCATTATTTGGACTTTGAAATTTACTATCACCACCGTAATTTGGCTGTAATTGCTGATTTTCTTGTGTGGGTTTATCATCGATCTCACCACTCTTCAGGAGTTCAGCGCCCTTGCACATGTAATAAGGCACATCCTGTGGACTACTTGGTTTGATCTCAACACAGATAGTGGTCATATGGGTACTTGCCAATATCACGGAACAAAGTAAATAGAAAAACTTCAAACAGATCTTCACTTCCATTGTTAGGCACTTAGATTCACTACCGTACTAGCTTTTGTTTCAATATGTGCTCGAACTTTTATAGTCTAAAATTAGTCTATTGTAAATAAGTAGATCAAATTATTAAGAATGAAATTCTAATAGAGAAACTTCAGTGTGATAGATCACTTAGCACCCACAGCAAATTTGAAACTTACATAAAATATTCCAGGAATTCTTCGTTTAAGGTATTTTATTGACACTGGTAAATGTTAGATCACCTTTCATTTGGTTCAGTGACTAAATGAAAGAAAGTTCGCTTTGTACATTTCGCGTGAAATTCAAATTACTAAATAATTATGTTTTTCATTTCGAATATTACCAAGACCCAATGATCCCTTTGCAAACAGATTTTTTGCTGTGCTTGGCCAAGAAGCACACAACAAAGCACAATCCGATTGGAAAAGCTACTCAAATTCATGTTTACTTTGCATTATTTATTTCTATACATTTTATCCATTAAGTATTACAATGTAGCAAAACTTAGGGGCAACAACGAACTCTTCATTTACTTAGAATACTTAAATCAGCACAAAAGTTTCAATTAACAAAATTTGTTCAATTTATGGGTTTTATTTTACGGTTTTGTGATGTGATGTGGTACTCTTTTTTTTGTTTTTTTACCATTGGATATCGGTCAGTTGGACATAAACATATTAGAAAATAAAGAAATAAGAGGAAATAAAAATAGAAAAAAAAGACTACAATATGATCATGTTTTTTATAAACAATTGAAATAGAGAAATTTTCAATAAAGTATAGAATTATTGTCACATGTATGTACTTTTATCTATCTAATAGATATCGGTCAGTTGTATGAATATAAGCATATTGGAAAACATAGATTATGAGAAATTGAAACTGAAAAAAAATATACACATTTTTGGAAGCCAAAGCCCATTGAATTTTAAGATCAAAATATTGTTTTAATTTCAAAACTTATAATGTATTTAAATATAAATGATTTATAAAATGATCCAACATTTATCCGAAACATCTTTTAACCGGGATGCTGAAAAGTTGATTTTATGCCTCTATTAATCGTAAACTTTCTTGTCTCATGTTAATCTAAAACCCAAGACTATGAGCTTATGTGTCCAGAATTCTAAGTCAACGTGACCCCTTTTGAATGATTCTGTTTTATTTATCTTACCTTGAATGATGCTGTCCTATTTATCATACCTTGAATGATTCTGGTTTTACCCTAGAGTCTGCAAAGATTTTCTTAGAAGATAAATCTGGTTTTTGTGTTGATTCTAAATAGTGGTTACCTAAATATCTAAGTCTGGTCCAGATTAATCCACCACAATGGCATAGCAACTGATCTCCTTTTTTCTCTTCTTCATAACATAATCTACAAAGATCATAGTCAAGCCTTATTCACATATTATGTATGTGCTTCACAATTTTACAATATATGTACAATATATTTCTTTGTTTCCATTAACCCGTTAACCTTATAATATATAGGTCCTATTAAATTTACTATAAAATAAAATGTCCAGAAACTTATGAAGACTATTAGTGTTCATAGTTAGCAGTTCATAAAAGAAATTTTTACCAATGTGGAAAATGTTAACATCGTCAGCAGGTCATAACCATTAGCAGAGGTTCACTTCGAGAGCAAATAGGGGTGCGTAATCGCATGCTTAGAATAAATGGAAAAAAATATCATACAAGAATCATATTTATGACCCAACCAACTAAATAATTTTACACTGAAATACAAGATAATCGAATTTACTGAGTATGGAAACCTACTTACTAAAAACGAAACCATTTCATAGATAAGGTAACTCATATATGTATGTATGATATTCATAGTGGTTTCAAAGGTAAGCGGCTTATCATCAGAATGTATACCTATCTACAAGAAGAAAACAATACAAAACAACTGATTCGTTAAATGTTCTAATGATAATATAATAGTAGTATTGGATATTTGTTGTTGTGGCTCATACGTGTAAACTCAAATCGTGGTACATACAGTATATATTATTTTTTCAAACATATGTTCTTTACTTTAAACACTTCTGGTCTTTGGCTTCGTTGCAGACCCGTAACTTTCTTTGTTTGGCTGTGGGTGCGGTCTTTTCTGAGACATGTGGTTGTGAGTAACGACGTACGAGTATGTAGAAATAAAAGAAGGGACACAAGTAAAGAAAACAATTCTCATAAACTAACAAACTGACTGACTGACTCAATACAATATTGTATATACGTATATTCCTAAGCGGCAAGCAAAAATGAGGGAGCTTAAGGCACGCGCCCATTTATAATTTACTCATGAAGTGAATACTGTACGTACGAGTATATTGAGGTAGTAGCACAGTAAATTGGCAAGTTTGCTATAAATTTATGTATGTATATCTGTACTCGTACGTATAGTGCGTCATCTGAAGTACCTGAAGTAGCTAAAATGATAATACTGAATACAGAAAGCAAACAAAATAAGAATTGCATTTACCAGATCAGCATAATGTTTGCAAAGATGGTTTTTCTTAAACTTATCCAAAACAGTTTCTGTTTTAGTGCATTAGAATCATATAAATAAATCTGTTTTTAAGCTTTAGAATTTTTTAATACAATGCAACAATTTTGAATAATCAGAAAAAAAAATAACATTTTTACACGCGACACATGTTTTCCATTCAATTTCTATAGCCAAGATTTTATAAACAAGGATATCAGCCGAAAATCAAAGAAATTAAAAATCTTTTCGATATTTTCTTGATGCTAATGAAAAGTAAAAGTGAAATTGAATGAGAATATTATTTTTTTTATACAAATGTAGTTTTTGACTTTCTCTGTTGTATACTCACCGATTGTAACAAGTGTCCCGCCATTTGGCTTATTTGATTTAGTATCATTGTATAGACTACGTATGCCTACTAACTGCCAAATGAGATTTTGTCGATGTGGTAACACCATCGAATCACTTTTACACTCCAATTTCGTTGCAAATATATCGGGATCATTTTTTAAATGTTTTCTTCTACCAAGATGATCGTATTTCATTAAAATCCCAATCTTATTGAAAAGACTGGTATGTCTCGCCAACATATATGTTAAACCATTGTATATTCTTTTAATGCCTTTATTGCATAATGTATTCCCCGATATAAGAAATTTCCAGCATATATTCAACAACTTACCTGATATATATATATCTTTCTCAGGTATCTCAAGGGAAGATCCCATCAATTTGGTGAGAAAAGCACGGTTTTCCATTATGAATAAAATAAAAAAAGGATATCCGCAACTAAAATATACTGATAATTTTAAGAAAAAAATTTTTCTGGAAAAACAACATGTTTCAACATGTTTTAAAAACAACTAAGCAAAATCAAATAAAATCCATATAACAATAATCAGCTTTGCAAAGCCTACTACAGAGGGGGGAAACATATAAAAATTTTTAGAACCTTTTACACGGTCATAACAGTCGTCAGTTTACTTTCAAAGTAAAAACCGAAACGGAGACTGAGAACTGAAAGCTGAACAGATCGCTTAAAGCAATCTTTTTTCCCAACTGAAATGAAACTGAACTGGCTATATACCCTAAACGATATGAACGTGTGAAAGGCCCTTTAAATACGAAAAGATGAAACGAATCTCGAGAGACACTGCATGATATACTGCACCAAATTCCATGAGCCATACACTGGTAGTGGGATATTCTTATCTTTGTAAAAAACAGTACTTTCGGACACGTTATAGAAGTGAAACTTCTCAAATGAACAATTAGAGAAATGTAGATGTATTTATTATTATTTATTTATTATTTATTTATTATAAAACTAAGATTATAATTATAAATTATAACTTAGATATACTACGAGCAATAGCGACAAAGGCCTTCAATAGTGACAAAAATACACTTTTCCCTTTTCCTCAGGAGATCGTCGAAGACTTGCTTCGTTCCGGACGGCCATCGACCTCTGGCACTGACAATAACGTCAAAAAAGGTAAAGAAATCGTGCTCGAAAATCATCAAGTTAGTGTTAGTGAGATAGCACGTGTACTCAACATCAATCGTGTAACAGCTCGTTTCATTTTGGTCAACCATTTCGGCATGCAGTGCGTCGCCGCTGGCTCGTTCCGATTGAGCTTCCATTTTCCTCAGTATTATTATATGTAGAGTCCTTTAATTTATTCAAAACAAACGCAGCACTTGAAATACTTTTGAAAAAATCAGACGAATCAATGGAAGCGTTCAGCAGATGTAATCAATGTTAAATGTGATGACTAAAAATCACTAATAAAAATGCTACGAGTTGTTGCAGTCATCGGAATTCAATCAGCTCTGTTTTGTTTTTAAGCAAAGAAATAAAAAGGCAATTGTCAAAAAAATTTGATTATTGTTAATAGTTGTTGCCCAGCTGCCGCCTAGGAAGTTTCATTTCAATAAGAAATAGTTTCGATTGGGAACCTTCTATTTAGGATCTCCGTTTCATTTGAAAGCAGTTAACAGGACTTTTAGTACTTTTACTTTTAGGACTGCGGTACATTCCCAAAATGACTGGAGGAGGCAACACACATCTAATAAGTTTAAAAAAAAGTTTCTAGTCAACAAGGATATGATCTAACAAATAAAATACAAATACAAATATCATTTCTCTACATAGTCTCCTTTTACCTTAATACACTTTTCCAGCGATATTCAAGGGTATTAATACCCTGTTTATTGTTAAAATCGCCACACCTTTTCGTAGACTTTAGAATTGGTTAATTACATACATATATGTTTTATTGTATTTTGTCAATAATTTATATAACTTAAGGATTTTTCCAACACTGTAAAGAATTTTTCATACAACAAATAATTTTGAACTTTTTACATTTTCAGAAATAGGAATGTCCGCTCAATTTACGAAGTTGCTCCAAAGAGAGCCAAAATGTTAATGTCCACGGCCCCAAACGTAGCCAGTATGGAAAAGCGCCCTTGTATATTGCGCCGACTCCCTCGTGCTGCATGAGTTTTTTCAGACAATCAATTGAATTTTTGTAGTGCAGACCTTGTCCTTTTTCATCAACAGGCTGATTCATAACTCTCGATTTGACAACATCGGCAGGACAACTGAGCGCTACACCACCGAGACCAGCAATCATAGCGCAAACAAACTGTAAAATCATACCATCCTGCACATCAATAGTACTTAATATCTTTCGCTTCGAAAGATCGTAAATACTTAAATCCGCTAAAATGTAATATTTTACAATAAAATACAAACGATTATTTGAGTTTATACACTAACCCATTGTAACAAGGGCCGCACGCTGAGAATTCGGTATAGCGCCTTTCCATAAACCACGCAGGCCGCCTGTTTTATAGATATCCGCAAAAGCCTGTCCAACATTTTTTATACGTGGTGGTAGACCCAATAAACGCCGCTTGCCCTCCATTTGCATTTGCACTTTGATTTGATCTGTCGGCGAGGAAATGATACAAGCGACCGCGCCACTCACAATGCCACTCAAAGAGCTACGAAATGTCGAAAAGTATTCTCTGCCTTCACTGTCATATTGGGTTAAATTATTGCGCATAAAACCGTATATGATCATTTTTAGACCCGTAAATACCGAATGGCGCAGCACCATAGCTGTGAGCCCACTATATAATTTTAGAAATCCTTCTTCCTTGATAATAGTTCGGCCAATACCGAACATATTGCGATGTATTACCTCTTTTCCAGTTTTACTTGCTACTTCCCCCTGGATCTGCATGCGTGTCTTTGTCAAATCGAAAGGATATGCCACCAATTCTGCACAACATGCTGCTCCGAAACCCGTTAGATATGAACTTAAAACTGTTTCCTTTGCCAAGGGTACGACATAAACTTTGGCATCCTTAGAGGAGTCGGTGTCCATTATAACGAAGATGAAAACAATTACCGAAAACAATAACAAAAAACAAGGCGATACTAACAAATTGGTGTAAAGAAACTAAAAAGTTTGAATTTTTAGATTTTGACTGATTTTCACATAGTTTATACTTAACTTAAATATAACTGAGAAAGATTCATATTTTGATTCTATATTTTGAACTGTTGTTATTCGCTTACTATAATTTATTGTGCAAATATTATTTATTTATTTACAGGATATGATTATATATGTACATTTAGTTACTTATAATATATAACCTAAGTTTTTTAATGAGTACCAGCTACAAGGCCTTCAACTCGTCTGTCTTAAGTAAAAAAGATTAGATTAAATTACTAAGGTTACAGGATTTGATGAAGGATACTATTTTGCTAATATTATCGATGGAAGGAAATTGAATTAATGTGAAAGGTAGAATGTCTAAAAAGAGTTGTGTTCTAGTGATGTGGTGATTTATGCAATCATCTAGCAGGTGTCTTATTGACAAGAAGTCACCACAGAATGGACAAGGAGGTTGGCTTTTGCCTTCGAGGAGATGTTGGTGAGTGAGTTGAATGTGCCCCGTTCTCAATCGTACTAACAAGGAACAAGTAGGACGATCGTAGGAGTCAGGGAAGTGGATAGGTGTTTTGGAAGGGTTGGAATTTTTATACCAGTGGTTGTATGATTGTCATTGTGAGGGTTCCATATCTCTTAGGGTACCTTTTATATATATCCTGATATCGCGTTCTACGACTGTCAGACAAGGTGCATAGCCCGCTTCCTTAGCTGCTTATCAGCGTGTTCATTCCCTTCTATTCCCGCGTGGCCAGGAACCCAAGTGAGTTGTATTATCTTATGGTATTTTATGAAGATATTGCGGAGTTCGCAGAAAATGTTGTTGTTGTTATATATATTTTGAACTCCTAAAACTGTTGATAGGCTATCCGTGCAGATTTTTTTTTTCTTTATGTGCTTGCGCTATGTGAATAGCTTTTACTATTGCAACTGCTTCAGCTGCAAGAACTGAATAGTAGTGAGGGAGCAATCCTTTGGATACAGTATTTACTACTGCAAATGAGGTACTTGTATCCGTTTTGGAGCCATCAGTAAATAGCCAGTTCCATTCTATCATCCGTAGTTTAGATGTTTCCTCCGCCAACAATTGACGGAAAACAGAAATTGAAGTTGAAGATTTGGAGAAACCTTTCAGTGAAGTGTTTAAAGAAGATGAAGAGCCCATGGAGGATTAGGTGACACTTTATTCCAAATATAATTCTTGCGTTGATTATTTTTTACAAAAATTACAGGGAAAATTACTTAATTTAGAGGTTGTTTCTATAGAAAACTACCTGTGCCCGCGACTTCATACGCGTTGTACTCGAAATATGTTAGTAATACTTGAATACGCGAAAGATCCTTCACACAAAAATCGGCAGAACACATTTTGGTTTTTGGTACATGACGATCTCCCACTTCCCTTACCGACAAACCCAAATTGATCAATAGCCCCAAACACAAAACACAAATAAAGCAAAGTACAAACAACGAAACACACTGTCTCTTTCTTGTGCCACTTTAAATGAACATAAAATACAGAAACGAAGAGCGCAAAAAGTGCGTACTCAGAGAGGTAAAGTACAACAATAACAACAACCAAAGCATTAACAGGATTAAAAATATTGGGACTATGCATTAATTTTAAAGGTTGCACACAGATGGCGTTATTTACAACAGTATCGCATCTGGCAATACTGTAACTATATTCATGTCAAAGCCTCATCATTAGGCTTTGTTTACCAGTATCTGTCATTTCGCTGAAGTGTACACAACATAGTTTTTTTGTGCTCCGAGTATGTCAACTTTCGTGCCTTCAAAACGCAATTTGCGGGAAGCCTTGCTTTTTTGCTTCAATTTGAAGAAAAATACCACCCAAGCCCGTCAATTGCTGTTGGATGCCTACCCGAACCATACTCCATCGATTTCAACCTGTGAGTACTGGTTTCGACGCTTCAAAAGTGGTGTTTTTGATACCGAGGACAAGGAGCGACCTGGCCAGCCCAAAAGGTTCGAAGACGCAGAATTGGAGGCATTGCTGGACCAAGACCCGTGCCAAACGCAAGAAGAGCTCACCGAAACGTTGGACGTTGACCAAGCAACCATTTCCAGACGTCTCAAAGCGATGGGAATGATCCAAAAGCAAGGTAATTGGGTGCCATACGAGTTGAAGCCGAGAGACGTCGAACGCCGATTTTTCACGTGCGAATTGCTGCTTGAACGACTTGGCCGGAAGGGTTTTTTGCATCGTATTGTGACTGGCGACGAAAAGTGGATCCATTACGATAACCCAAAGCGTAAAAAAACATATGTCAAGCCCGGCCAACCGGCGCCATCGACGTCCAAGCCGAATATTCATGGTTCGAAGCTCATGCTCTGTATTTGGTGGGATCAGAAGGGTGTGGTGTACTATGAGCTGCTCCAACCCAACGAAACCAACTCCGGGGAAGTCTACCGACGTCAATTGATGCGTTTGAGCCGAGCATTGCTTGAAAAACGGCCGGAAACGGTCGAAAGACACGACAAGGTTATTTTGCAGCATGACAACGCTCGGCCGCATGTTGCACAGGTCGTCAAAACATACCTTGGAACGCTCAACTGGGAAGTGCTACCCCACCCGCCGTACAGCCCAGACATTGCTCCTTCGGATTACCACTTGTTCCGGGAGATGCAGCGTAAGCTGGCTGGACACCGCTTCTCTTCATATGAAGAGACCAAAAAATGGATCGATTCATTCATAGCCGCCCAGAAGCCGGAATTTTGGAGAAACGGAATCCGGAAATTGAAGGAAAGATGGGAAAAGGTTGTGGCTAGCGACGGACAGTACTTTGAATGATGTATCAATCCATTTTGAAATCGAAATAAAGCCCCATTTTTGGTGAAAAAACCTTTAAAATTAATGCATAGTCCTAATATTATATTAAAAGTTAAAAATTGAAAAATTAAGTATGTAACTATTTTCATTAGTATTCATTTATCATTTCAAAAAAAAGAACATTATTAAAATTGGCTTAGTATAGTGAGCACTAGATAAAAAAATATTAAAAACTAGCCTTACCCGGCGTGCGTTGCTACGTCCCCTGTGCGTGCCCAGTTATTAAAAAAAAAAAGAAGTGGGCCAAGTGCAAGTGAGACTCGTACACGGAGGGGTTTGTATGGGAGGTACTCTTCCTAGTGGTCCGATTTGACTGATTCCAACAAATTTACCGCACCTATGTTAAAAACTTATAGTGTCTAAATTTCAGTTCGATAGAACAAAAAACAGAAAAGTTTTTCCAATAAGAACCTGAATATTAATGGGGCTTTGTATGGTCCGATCAAACTGATCAACCCTCTAGCTATTGCGGTTTTTAGGACATGACCCGAGGACGGACAGACGGACGGACGAAAAAAAAACCTATCCTATCCTATGTCCGTCTCCTGGTTCTAAGCTACCTCCCCACCAATTTTCAGCCAAATCGGTTCAGCCATTCTTGAGTTATAAATAGTGTAACTAACACGACTTTCTTTTATATATATAGATTTGGTAAAAAAGTGCCTGTATCTAGACAACACCGCTACCTACCGGGTCCAACTGAAGCATAAACCATTTTGGTGACCCCATAGTAAAACAAAAAAAATTATCAAAATTGGTTTATCCGTTTAGGAGATTAAGAGTCACAAAATTTCGTATATTTATATATTAAGATAGGTGACTAGAAATAAGAATATTCAACTTGATCACCTTTCTAACCAGCGAAGCTGACAACCAGTTGCCTAGGGCTACTGCATTTTTGGCCAATGCTGTGAAGTTTCTAGGTCAATTTTTGTGCGCCTACAAATTGTACATTTTTGTTAAAATTTTAATTAAAATCCGTAACAAGAATGAAAAAGAGAATTGCAAGAACTATTTGCATAATGGAAAAACACTATAACTGAATTCACACCTTTCAGTCGTAACTTCTTGGCTTAAGTGAGTTTAAATTTGTCCACCTTAATGTGTATTTTACCAAATTTTTGAGTATATTTTTTGTTCCAAATATAGGGTTACATTTCTTAATATGTCTGTTTAAACTTTTAAACTGTACCTCTATTTTATTATGTTTATTCTTATTAATAACTTGAAGTGGGCTTTCCAATCGATCCGATTTTTGAATGTATTATGTTAATTGCTAACCAAAACCATTTTGTTACTTAACTAGTCGGTTCATACAGACAAGAGAATATGGGCCATTTCCTTACATATTTTTTAAGTTACAGGGTAATCATAGACTGACTTCTGGAGGTCACATAACGGCCATTAATAATAACAAGCGCACACAAACCTCTCTATTCTCCCATTCTACTGCATTCACAAAATGAACGAGATTGTTCACATCTTGCGAAGAATACCTTTCACTTGGTATATTTTTTGTCAAAATCGGTTCAGTGCTCCAAGCAGGAAAGGATTAACAAATTCAATGTTTGCCGTTTAATTATATAGATATACATACATAGTTTCTCTGACTCATATTAATATGCGTAACAAACATCATCACAAAGTGATAATGATCAACACTATTATGAGCAAATAACTTCTATAAATGGATAAAGAATGTGTATTGGTTTTATGTACAATATTTTTGTTATCGCTTGACAGATTTGTGTTTGGGTCCCACTTCTCTTCTCACACACAACGTCTTATCACTTATGAATTTATTCTCTTTTTGTTTATTTAATCACTTGATTAATACAAAAGAAAAAAAAAATGAAAGTTAATGTGATTTTGTTGGACTGGTAAAAATTCATTGAAAGCAATTGAGAACTTAAGCACAAATATGACAACGAGAGAACAAAATAGAGTTCAAGATATAAATTTAATGTGTAAGAGTGGTGGATGGATAAAAAGAAAGATGTGTCAAAGAATTTATGTTATTTTTTAAAAAAATATTGTATATATTTTCTTTCGTGTTATCTTAGTATTTAATATAAAGAATTTTCCATATAATAACCAACAGCTGCATTTCACTTTGACCGCTATCTAGGTCAATGGCTGTTGTATACTCTACATACACGTTGGTTGCTTCTAAGTATAATATTGTACTCGTGTGTTGTACTCGTATATGGGTAGATTGTGTATAGCAAGTCTTGTATGGGGGTAAATGGGGGAATAATAAACACGACAAGAAATAAAATGTGCGAATGATTGGATGGATAGATGGTTGGATGGTTGTACAAGAAAATGTTGAGTATGTTTTTAATGAAATTGCTGTACAATTGCGTCAGCAATTTAAATAAAAATTGGCGACGATGAAAAATTAAAATATTCTTGAAATTAATACAAATAAAGTAAAATAAAAAAAAAACCCAAAAAAGCCAACTTAATAAAGCATTTTCAATCAGTTTGAAATATTGACAATTTAAATTTAAGTACAATACATATTTAGTCGAAAGATACACAACTGTACTAAATTATATAAGTCTAAAAAGTAACAATATATTGTTCGATAATGGTACTTTTGATAAATTATAGATGTATAATTAATCAGACATGCTGAATTGTCATCTTGGTAAAGGCCCCATAGGTTTAAGGAGCCTGAGAGCAATGTCGGTGGTAGCCTAGGCTATCGATAGGTTCTCCAATATCATTAAAATCTAAAGCGAACACTGAATCTAATAGTCCAAACCAAGTCTATCCTGTTCTCTTCTATTCCTATATACAATAATTTCAAACTTCTTGTGCAAGAAATATATAATTATTTATCATAATTTTTAATATCAAAAACAAATAAATTAAAACAATTGAATAAATTTGCTGACTTGAATAAAGGCTTTTGTTTGTATAATATGTAGATTAATTTGCAATATATGGCAACTAAACCCTTATCAATTCCCATAGAAACGACTGTAATAAAATCATTGTGCTTATTATTTATGGTTCAGTAGAAACATACAATTATTGAATTCTCATTCAATAAGATTTTTATATGACTTGTAAATAACACAAAGATAGTATCTTAAAACTAAACTATTCCCATATGTGGTTTAAGAAATTTATAAAGTTCTAAAGTACGGCCAACCGAAATCCTTGAACTTGCATGAACTGTTCGATTATGAAGAGAACAAAAATGAAATGAAAGAGTTGTTCTTCACTTTCAGTTGAATGCAATTGGGTCATACCTGCAGTCAAGGGGTATTAATGAGTGGAATTACATTTCTGGCATTTTATACTTCATTCAAGATAAACGGACAGACAAAATTCCAATGACTTACCAAATGAAGAATAATGTAAAACTCCCTGGCCTTGTCCTCAGTATTATTATAAAGTCCTTTAATTTATTCAAAACAAACTGTAGCACATTGATTAATTTTAAAATATTTCTAAGCTCTATATGCAACATCTCATTCACCAATTTCGCCACAACTGCACCACATATTGGATCTAAAACTATCCAAGGCTGGAACCAACCATGCACTCATACACAAAATTTCATTGCATTCAAATGAACGGTATGGCTCCGCATAAGACACGAACAAATAAATTTTAAATTTAACAAGTACTTAGCCTCACTGCCGTTCGGTGATTCGTCTCTGGTGTGTTTGGCGCTGTTTAAGCGCAATCCGGCGGAGTTCTTACGTCGTTTCGTGACCGTCGACGAAACATGGATTTACTGGTACACATCAGATACGAATCACCGAACGATATAGCTCTTTTTCCATTTTTGTAAAACTGAGCGACTCGCTCGCTTCCAAAGGTTATCAAAACATAACTAAGGAAGTGAATTGACTGAAACTTTGACAGTAGGCTACTAAAAGAATGTACTGCACGATGGTTACACACTTTTGTAATAGCAGAGCCATCGGGCGGTGAAGCTAAGTACTTGTTGATTGACCCTCGTATAGGATATGATAATCACAGCGATCAGAGGCCTTGAAATTACAATATTTAGGCAATTGTTGTTCAATTTTCATACAATTCAAGATATAAAATACATACTAGATGAAACCAAATTTATTTTCTACTAAAAGGACTTTTCAAAATTTAATCGGTTTACCTGGTAAATTATCTTACTAGTTTACAAAAAATCTTTACTAAAACGTGTCCGGAAATTCATACTCGAGTTACTGAGTGAGGAACTTACAGAAGATATTACAATAAATATTTTTAATAAACTGATAAATTCTTCGATATACAATACTTACTTATAAGTCACATACAATCAAGGACACATATTAAGACTTAGAGATTTAGATGGCATATATGTATACACACCTTCCGGTAATCCCACAATAGAATCTGAGAAATACTTTGATCTTACAAAAACTTAAAAAAGCTTCACATAAGATGACTTTGGATAACCATCGACTATGAAAAAATAAACAATTCCAAACAAGATACAATAATATCAGACTAGTAGTAATAAAATATGGTTGCTATATCTCATCTTTTAATGTCTGAATCATGAAAGTTGCGATTAACGATCTGATCTATTGTAGAAATAGATGTAATACCAAACTCAACTCTTTGAATGATTGACTTGAGCGTTTAAAAGAACTTTAAATCTGGATCTTTAAGAATTAAGATACTCTTCAATTTGAAATTACTTTGAGTATGCATTGAAATCGTTTTGCACATTTGCAGCTCTTTATCTCTGTTACTTTTGTCTAAATATGTTAAACATCTCAAATGCCTTATAAATGTTTTTCATTCTCTGTTTTAATAATAAATTATTGCAGTTTACAGCCCAAATTTTGAATTGAGATTGCGAATAAGAAGAACTTGAATTTTAATGGTGGTTTGTATAGGAGGTACCGTCCCTAGGGGTACGATCAAACTGAAATTTTCGAGAATATTGGTTTCTGATGTATAGCTACTAACCATCCAAATTTCAAGAATTACTGGATCGTATATCTGCCACATAAACCAAATTTTTTCTTTATGGGAACCCCTTTAAGTTTTTTAAAATATTTTAGTTTTAGTATTTGTTGCTGAAGCCCGGATAGAACTGCACATTCTATGAAAATTTCAATTCTCTTAGCTATTATGGTTCATAAGACAACGAAGTCTCTACAATAGGGTTTCGTTTGGTATCCTTTGGGTACGGAACCTCACTTCAATCCATTTATCCTTATGTACCTCTGAGTTCTCACTCTTAATTCTGTTACATGTCATTGATTACATTTAATATGCCACGCCACATCAATGTTTTTTAAAAGAGTGCAGAACCGCTCGCTCCCTCCCTACCACCACTTCAGGAAGAAATACAGATTCTTTTAATTTTTTTTTTTTTATTTTATTTTTTTTGTTTTCGATTTCGTTTTTATTTTTATTTCAATAGTATTAAAGTATCATCGTATTAAATATATTTTTATATCATTATCCATATATTTATGCAATTTTCTTTTGTTTTTATTTTAATTTATTTATTTTTATTTTTTTTTATTTGTTTTACCGAAATTAGCATTTGAAAGAATGAAAGGATATTTTGACACAAAAAAAAAAAAATTATTACAAATTAATAAGAAGAAAATAGAAATGTTAAAAACAAATTTAAATCCTTTTTTTTTTTTTGTTATCTTTAAATTTTATGAAGGGAATTTAAAATGTTAACCTTTAATTAAATTAAATTATTATTTTGTTAATAAAATATTATTATTTGACACAACACAATGATATATGTATTTATATATATATAGATTTTCTTTTATGAGAGAGTTGGCATGACTATATGAGATGATGAGAAGCATAAATGCATACGGAGACTTGGCCATCTGAATACGAACATATGAAAGAAACATCGAGAAATAAACAGTAAATATTGCAAGTTGTCAAAGAATATAAAACAATATGTTTCGATTAAGAGATGGTTTACTCTTTAAACTCGCATTAGAGAATCAGCTCAAAAGACAATTCAACCACCAAAACATTTATGTGAAATTAGTTACAAATGCAATTTATTGTTTATTTTTAATGTATTTTTCTATTAAATAAATTTATATTAGTATATTTCTTTTGTTTTTGTTTTTTTAATGACAGACATGAAAAGCATTTATTTTATTTTTTATAAAATTTTTTGTTTTATGAGTAGCTAAAAAGGCGCATTCATTAATTAAAAAGTAAATGCATGCAAAATTTATTTTTAATTATTAATTAATAATATATTTTATAAAGACACAACATACACACACACAACTGTGAGAGAGATGTTGACATCTTCCGACGACTGTCTTTCTTTTTATGTTAAAATAAAAAACATTTATGTTGCTTCTAAAAACAAACACAAGAAAATAAAAAAAATTATTTTATGTATGTAAACAAGAAGGGAAATACAATCAATCAACAGATATAAAAATAGTGGATAAATCAACCATAGAAATAAGGAGAAAATATTTTCAAAAACGAACGAAAAATATAACGCAGCAACAGCGAAAACAATATTTTTACCATATTTTTTGCTTCTACACACAAATTTTCACAATTTTCTTTTTCTTGATAAGATGATTTCGTATTTCATTTTATTTTAGTTATATTTATTTCAATTTTTTGTTTCTAATTTTCTGGCGCATATAAAAAATGTTTATATATAAATAGTCATGAGATGAAGATTTTCCGTTTTATGTTTTATTTAAATTTGTTTATTCTTCATCATTCTCTTTCTTGATTTTTTTCTTGTGGGATTTACTTTGTTGTTGCTGTTATTGTGAAAAAAAAAAAACATGTATGTTTGCTTATTAAAAGAAAATAAGCAATTTCCATTTGTCTTTTCGTTTCTTTTATTTATTTATTTTTTTTTTTTTCTTTCTTTGTATATATAAAAATTTATTTATATATAAAAATTGAGTTGAGAAAAAATTTGTTTTTCATGAGAGACATGGACATTATTATTTTGCTTTTGTGGTTGCTCTTGTTGTTGTCTATATTATATCTATTTCCTGTTTCTCAGTTCAAGTTGAAGATTTGATTTATACAATTTATATAAAATTATGTATAAAAGAGAAGAAATAGCGATTGAAGAGAAGAGAAGAAGAAATTCCACAAAATTACAATTATGACTTCTTTTTCAGATGTTTTTAAGTTTGTTTTTTTTTAATGTTTTTTTTTTATTTTTTATTTTTTTTTTTGTTTTTATATGAAATTATTCCAAAATAGTAATTATAAATATAAAGAGCAAATTTACACAAATTTTGTTGCTGCTACTGTTGTTGTTGTTGTTGTTGTTGATGATGTTGTTGTTGTCGTTGATGTTGTTGTTGCGTTGATGTTGTTGTTTTCTTTATTTTTATAACAGACATCATTTTTTTTTTGTTCTAAATTTTTGTTTTAAACTTCCATTCAAAATTCTTTTCAAATTTTTGTTTGCTTTCGATCTTTTCTTTTTTGTGGTGTTTACTTTAGTTTTATTAATAATTACTTTTATGTATAATTAATTAGTTGTTGCTCAATTATATGTTTTTTTTTTTGTTTTTGCCTTTTTCTATTTTCTAGTACCCACAAGTAATCAGATAATCTCCAAGTTTCTCTACAACGGAAGCAGCCTGTTGAGGCTGAACGGGATCCTCATAGATGGAAACGATTACAGCTGTAAATAGATAGAGAAAAAATAAAAACTATTTAATAAAAAATTGTATAATGAAATAACTTAAAATTATAAAATGTTCATTAAATTGTGGTGAACCTCAATCACTTGAATAAGAAACAATAAATGAACAAAATGAAGAATTTATTAAGTAATTCATTCTGGTTGAGAATATTTAAAAGAATTGTCCTAGGCCTACCTATTAAGTGTTTTATTAAATTCTCGAACCCGAATCCCGAATGATAGTCTCTTAAAGGAGTAGGACACAGTATGTCAATGGACCCAGTTCTGCTGACCTATCTTTGATGTTAACCAACACTCTCTACATGTTTAACAGACAAGAAACATATTGAACTCATCCATGTTAACCACTAAGTTTTATTAAATGACAAGACTGACAAATTAGCCGCCAGTTAAGAATCATCAACAAAGCAACTTCAAAAGAAGAAATCTTTAAATTTAGATGCAAAGGAATTTCAATTTAGCAGTATAAAATTAATAAAAACAACTATAAAAATAAAAGTTTAACATAAATGATGAACAAGAAGAATGTATAAATTCTTGTTAGATTCTGATTTGACAAGATGCAAAACTGGCTTACGAAGAAATAAGATGATAGTCAAAAGCAATTCTATTTAAATATGGTTTAAATGCTTGAGCAAACATTAATCAAAAGTTTTGCAATATCATCATCATCATCATTATAATCATTTAAAGAGAAAATCAACACGTTTTAACTAATTTGACACCTTCTATGGATCGTTCCGTCTCGCTTTAACTTTGCTACTCAATTACTGAAACGGCAACAACAAAATATCATTTGCGTTCAATAAACCATGAAAGAACATGACATGAACATCTAACAATCCATCACACACGGTTGGGTTGTTGTTGCTCATCATTGCATTCTACATTAGACACATATTCAAAGTTCTTCGCAATGAGGAGGAGAATGGGGAGAATGGAGAACATGGACAACCCAATGTGGAATGTGAAAAGAATAAATGAATGAATGAGAATCTATAACCGACGGCGACATTTAAACATTGACAACAGAATGTCAAAAACTAAGTCACTATTTACAGTTTTACATGCATTGAGAGATACATATTGTTGTTTGAGGATTGGATGGAGGATAGATGGCATGGGTAATAACCCCCTCCGTCCGTTCGTTCGTCTGTTGTGGTTGTGGGTGGCGTCGACGACGACAACTCAAATTACCGCAGAAAAAAAAAATAATAATAATAATGAATTTTAAATTATGCACCACAACAATGTGCTAACTTGACAATCAACACTTCTCGGACCCACAACCGAGAGGACACCCCTATCCCCTATCCTCTCTTTCCTATTTTAGTTAACTTGTAATGTGAACACACACAGAGAACAGAAAAACAAACAATCATCATCAAATACTTTTTGAAAACCACCAGCGCGTATAATTTATGAACATCTTGATAAATAGATAGTCAGTACACAATGTTAAATTGTGGTTTGCGCTTGAGAAAATTCTTAAAACGTAAATTGGGCATCGATCCACACCTTTAAAATAGGAAAAAATTCTTGGCAAAAACTTTTAATTAAAACAAAAAAAAAAAAAAAAAAAAAAAAAAATTACTGCAAAATCAGCTGCCAGAATTTTAAAAGACAAAAGAAATTTACCGACCTAAAATTCTAAGTTCTTAAAAATATTCGGGTGCAACTTCTTTTTTGCGCTGAATAAACTTTTAACTTTTAAATTTTTGTTGAGCAAATGAGGCCTTTGAAGATCAACATGGTTTTGCCCATTAGATTAGATTATTGAGGCAGAAGTTAAGTTTTGTTAGAATTTACGCCCTTCTGTTCAGAGACATGACATAGCTGTTTTGTTATACGGTTGATCGAACTTTTATTGTATGTTCGATATTGTTGTCTTCGACTGTAACACATAGCATAAGAAGTGATGCTTCCGTGGCTGAGTGCATAGAGCAGGTGTCTCGTAGTACGCACAACGTCGGTTCGTTCCTCCCTAAGTAGTGTTAAAATCAGCTTATCGTAGCAAAAAAGGTTGTTTATAGTTGAGATTTAACTCAGTTGTAGATTGCTCTTGAGAAAAATCTTAGAAAATAAGTTGCGCATATATCTTTAGCCTCAGGTTGGAGAGTCTGCGGCCAACATGTCTTTAAGAATCGCTGGGGTAAATATGACTATGGCATTTCATGTCTACATACATTGCAGCATGACCAACAGTCAATCTCATAAACTGTAACATTAACAGAAATTTTTATCATTTGTGAGAAACAGTAGAAATAGATACAAAGATATTCAAATATACAGAAATAGACAAAGTATCACACAGCAATTCCAATTTTGGCAATGGAACATACAACAAACATATGGCGAGAGCAACGAAAATACTTTCAACGAACAAGAAAAAAAAACAATAAACGAAGCAAACAAGATTTACCCAAATAAAGGCAGGAAACCTTCAAATCGTAAAAATATCGAAACAAATAAATAGGCGAGCAAACACACACACAAAAAAAGTTGGCCAAAGCAGAGCCGGGCCGGCAGCGTCTAGCCATCAATATTGGAGAAGAGAATTCATCGTCGTGGTCATGTGGCCCCACAAAACCAACCACAAACATATTCACATTGTCTTTGCCATTTTTTTATTTATTTTTTTTACTTTTTGTGTATCGTTTGTTGCTTCGTTTATTTGTTTAACTGTGTAGTTTATACGTTTTGTTTTTCTATATACACACATATTCGCATTTAAAGGCAATCATGATGATGATGACGACGACTTTGCTACAACATTTGCACTTGAAATGGATTATGGCAATAACCTTGAACGGCGGGGTGTATGGGGAGTGAGCGCAACAAAAACAGCTGCCAGAGAATCTACCAAATGAGTAGAGGAAAAAATCGGTAATAATAAGAACAAATATAGTAAATAATAGAATAAAATTTTGCTCTGGAGAAAGAGAGAGAGAGAGAGAGAGCGAGAATACTAAACATACATAATAGCACAATAAAACGATGCCTTTGCCAGTGACAATGAGAGCAACAACTACTCGTAATTGTACATTGACAATGATGACGTTGTTTGACACCACTGTAGTGCACATCTCTCCCTCCACCGCTCCCGACCAACACATCGACCAATAGAGTGCAGTGCTCTATAATTGTATTTATATGTTTGTTTGTGAATAATGAACGCAACAGTTGCTGTTATGTTTGTTGTGTGTTAAAAAAAAGCTGTTTTAACTTAAACAACCAGCACACAACACAGCCCCAACATAAAATTAGTTTTATAGCACAATAAGCCAAGTCATTGTCGTCATCATTATAAAATTAATCATGGTCAACAAGCAACCATAGTAAGTAGTAAATAAAAATATAATGCTGCGGTTGTCTATAGTCCGTAGAGTCGAGGCACAATACTAACCAGACGTCGTGGTGACATGGCTAGCTAAAGTGGCACACACACAATCACTGCAACAAAGATGCTGAGACACAATTCATTCACTACTCCTCACTCACTCATTTCATTTCACTACACTGGTCGGTCACTTATCACTTATGTTTGTGCTTATTATCAAAGCTTTCATCACCATCACCATCATCATCGCCGTCGCCGTCATCCTCATTTGCAACAGCAGCCGCCCAAAGAGTCGTCAAGCAAATCTGCTCTCTCCATTAAATGTTCGTATCCGTCGTAGTAGTAATCGAGTTGAGTGTACTTTGTTAGCGTCGAAGTCAACCGCAGCTGATGACCGGAAAATCAGCTACTAAACCAGAAGACAACACCACACACAGCAAACTCAGCAGCAGCAGCAGCCGAAGATTGAAGTGCAATGAGTATGAGAGAAGCATTTGATGTAAAAGGAGACATAGGGGAAGAGATGTGATGCATAATGTACTCGTATAAAAAACTTAACTAAGCAAAAGTAGACACATACTCGTACATATTATACATAAATATGATGCTATGGAATGAGAGAGAAATGGGTGAAGAAAGGCAATAACTAACAACAACGCGTGCCATTTAATATTGTTTGTGTTTAATGCATATCATTTACACAACATTTTATTTTATTTGTTGCTATTCTCTCTCGGTTCCATTGGAAAATTTTACTTTTGATTTAATGCATGTAAATGTTTTGCAACAAATTAAGTACAAAAAATTTCTGTTTTCTTACACAGAAATTTTATTTTAATTCCATTTTATTTAAATTATTTTTTTTTTTTTTCTTTATTATTTTATTTATGGTTCAAAGACTTTTGCAAGCTATCAAGTGACAACAAATACAATAAATAAATCATGTTGCCATCGTTGCACTTTTTATTATCACTTTATATGGTAAAAGAAACGACGACTACGACGACAGACAGCAGACAAAAAGTTGTCATTGTCATCGTTCTCAATTTGATAATTTTGTTTGTTGTTATCGATTTGCGGCACAAATGGCAACACAACAATAACAAAAATGCATCGTTATCGATTAATGTTTGCGAAAAACAGAAAAAAAAAAAAATTAAGCTACTGATCAGTAATTAAAAAGAGGATAGGAGGGAGCGGCATGACAATAATTGACTGTTGACTTACTCAAATGTGATATGAAATATGTGAAAATTGTCTTATCAGTCAGTAAATGTCTATTTTTATTTCAATTTATTATAAACAAACAAAAGTAAAAGGGAGTCCCGGGCAGTACAAATTATGGACAGGGAATGGCCTTTTATTGACCGATAAAAATCAGTTTCGATTTTAATGAACTCATCATCATTAAAAAGACACATTTTCCAACAAATTGCATAATTGAATTAATTACATCAAAATCAAGAAGAATTTAAGGGAAATTTTTGTACAGTCGAACGAACTTCCTTATATGCCGACGGGATCTCAAAATTATAAATAAATAAATAAATTTTAATAACTTATATTTTTACTCCATTTTTATATAAAATATATTTATCTGAACTGTAATTTTGGTGTGATTGCTTGACTTAAACCTTACTCCCTCATTATAATCTTCAAATATATTAAGGGCCTCACAAATAGATTCGTCGAGACGGCATGTCTCACCAACTCCAAATCAATGTACATCTGTCTATTTACTTGCCTGGGAGTCTATCTATTTCGGAAATTCAAATTGAATTCAAAGCAAACGAAGAAGGTCAAATATGACCACCCTACTGTTTTTTTTTTAATCTCATCCACTTTGATGACAAAAGATATTCAAAAAATGACAATTGTGTAGAAATCTTAAGTTATTTTAATCTTATTATTAAGTGGTTTGTAGGTTCTAGTAAAGGTCCAACAAATCATCATTAAAATTGGCACATTTAAGTACATACAAATTGAATAATTGGACAAATCGCAAAAGATCATAATAGTTTTGTAAAACTCACCTTGTGTTGTCTTCATACAATGTACACCGCTGCGACCAAGTTTGGCGCGCACAACTCTATCTGTACCAGAGAGATAAATGTACCTTTGGCCGGCTAATGTCACACCATTGCTAGTGAGTATATCTTGTTGATCGAAACCACTAATCAGTTTGGCCAATTCCTCCTTCGTGACCTGCAAAAGCAATAAAAACAGAACATGAATTATTTTTATTATAAAATCAAATGATGATAATGAATTTCAATACAACCAACCACACCCCGAAATGAGGATTTCCTCCCATCACCATCATCCACCTTTGTTTTATTTTATTAATTTCTCTTGTTTCATGCGTTTTTATATTTCATTAATTTATTTTGTGTCTGTTGTTGTTGTTGTTGCTGATGTTGTAGATATGCGTCAGTCACATGTCCGGCGTGTGTCACACTTTTTGCTCAGTCCTATCGACCATTCATCTGTTTACTTTGTTGTTCTTTATTGTGTTTGTTGTTGCCTGACCTCATACTTTTTCACATAAAAAAAGGAGTGGTAGCAGTACCAAACATCCACCCACCACCACATCATCATCACACGACCTCACCCCACTCAACATACTACTAATTTACAAATCCTACCACACTTCTTCCTCCGAACATCAACATCATATTGTATGCCAAAATGAACCTCATTAATGTAAACGCACGCAACAATACAAAAAAAGGCATGACGACGACAACAAAGGCCAGTCAAGTTTTAAATTTGGTTGCACCTCTCAATGTTGAAACTCCTAAAACTTTAAGTTCAGGGTTGCCAAAGCGCATCAAAAAATGGTGCCTCTTAGTGCAGTCTTGATAATAAAGGACAACACACAGCACAATCATCGCCATCAGTTGAGTTGCTAAGTTGGTTGGGGTTGCTCATTTCGCATATGACATTGAGAGAATACCACTGAGAGAGAGAGAGAGAGAGAGAGTATTTCACTCAAATATCAAAAAGCCGGTTTTATGAGTATTTGAGTTGAATTTATATATTTTGAACGCGGGGAAAGAAAATTTAATACAAAAACCCTATGATGATATGTGAGAAAGTTCGAGAGAATTGCTGGCAGTTAGTTATTAAACAATTACACAATCATTAACAACAGCAACAACAATAAAAATCTTTAATTAAAATTACTTGTATTAAATGCACAATTAAATTAAACTGACTCATCATGCTAAAGAAAAGAAAAACTCAACAAAAATCAAAAGAATGTGCAAAAACTTTGTTATTGCTGACTAAAAGAAAAGGAAATGAGTAAGAAAAAAAAAATGGACAAAACAAAAAAGTATCTATAGACGACACTCATACATATGAATATGGATGTGTTGTTGCCGGTTGTTAGAAACACAATTCACACAGATACAACAAAAATGGTTTGACTTTGAGTAGTTTCGTCGGTGTGCGAGTTTGTGTAAATTTGCAAGAAACTGAACGATAAAACATAATGCGCAAAAAGAAAAGACGTTATTATTGATAAGCGACGACAAACAACTTAAACAGCAGCAGCAGCAGCAGCAACAACAACAACAACAAAATCCAACTATAAAATAATGTCAATGCGCGCGAAACAAGAACAAGAATTTCAACTTCATTCCACGTACGACAAAGAAGCTTACGCGGAGCGCAACGTAAGCTTTCTCCCTCTCCAAACTTGAGTAAAATGTGTAACAACAATGTATTGTATCAGAGAAGAGAGCCGAAAATCAGATAATTATTCTCATTTCTATACAGTGAGAGTGGAACTCGATCGCATCATTGAATGACAGTTATTAGCAAGAAAAAGATCAAATAAATAAATACTTTACCTTCTTGTTGTTTAGGGAAAGTAATATTTGGTTTTTTTTTTTGTTGATTCATAAATAAAAAATACATTAAAGAAAATAGACACGGCAGCAGTAGAAGAAGAAGACAAACAAATAAAATAATGAAAGTGAGATTTTTTTCTTTTTTTTTTTCTCTCGGAATAATTTTTTATGTAACAAATGATATGTTAATCTACAATATAGAGAGAAAGGTAGATAGAGACATAGACATAAAAAAAATCATATAAATTTTGGTCAAAAGACAATTTTATTCGTAATAGCAACATTGAAATGAGAGTTGAGATGAAATGGAGAAGATGAGGTGAGTGAGGTGAGTTTTCGTTTTATGTCTGCTAATTGTTTTAGGAGAAGGTAAACAACAATTCAAACATGTGTTTATTTTCTGTGGTCAACTTCAACTTTAATTAGACAAGGTCATTGTAATAGCTGGTACCAGTCTGCTGGTCTTGAATGTTGTTTTTAGTTGGTTTTTATAGTTTTGTATTATCACAAGAAAAGAAAAATCCAAAATGTAATAACAAAAAAAGAAAACTTGAAAATAAAAAACACATTTTCATTTAAAAAAAAACTTGAGGTGAAGAAAAGAAAATAGCAATGAAAAGAACAAGTTAAAATCAAGGAGATTTTGCTGGAATTTTCTCCAATCAACTACAATAAAATTCCATTAAGCAAAACACTATTCTCATGAGATGGAGATAAAGCATCAGTGATATTGAATCAGTATCTTTTTCTTTCTTTCTTTCTACTAGTATAACCTTAAAACCAAATTTATGAGTAGAAACAAATATGGTTTAATAAAACTAACAACAACACACATGTTTAAAATATGTTTTTTGTACTCGAAACATCCAAAATATAATACAATACACTGTGGGGGGTTGATTTCCATTCGAAAAGTTCTATAAAATGAAGTTCGACTTCATTTCCATTTTATTCGAAGAACAAAGAAAGAAGAATTTGTGTGACAAAGCAAACAAAAAAACTGTCAAAAGCAACAAGAGAAGAAACAAAAATATGGGAAGGGGAGATGAATGAGAAAGCAAGCAAATAAATAAAGTCACATTCTTCTCTCCACTCTACATTCCCTCCTTCATTCTATCAACATATCCTCTGTCGGCGCCACTCCCTTTATTAACATTTAAAATCCACATGAATGGGACTAGAAATGAGTTGTTGATGTAGTACAACATACTCGTACGAACAAACGAAGATGCAAACAAAAAAGGATGGCGATGATGATGGTTATATTTGTTGTTAGCTCAAAGTAAAAGTAGCGGTTAGCAACACTGATTTGCCAATTCACCAACATCCATCCAACGAGCCAAAAACTCAAAGCCAAAGAAAATGTGTACAAAGCGCAACACGCAAAACAACAGAAAGGAAGTGCATGCTTAGTAGGAAAGTAAAAACAAGAAAAAGATAAAAAGGAGGAGAAAATATTTTTCATAAAAAAAGGAAATATAAAATGAAATGCGAAAACGTGGCCAGCATACTTATGAAATTTGAGTGTGCATGTGGCATGGTAAGCAAAGAAGAAGCAAAGAAAAAAAGGGAGACACACAAATAAGTCAAACAAAACGAACGAATGAATGAATGATGATTCCTAAAAGTCAGACATGCGCGACTCGGCGTTCTTAATTCTTAAAAATTTGATAAACTACAACAAAAGGAAATGCATGCGATAAAAATTTACACTCTGGACAAATTTCAATGAAAAATAAAGAAATAACACACAAATAAGTACATAAGAAATATTTAAAAAAAAAAATAAAATGTAGTCAAGTAGTCACAAACAATGACTGACGAACGAATGAAGAAGGAGAAAAGTGTGGGTAGCCCCGCCATAGCCACCACAGCAAAGCAATAAAGAAATCTATATTATATTATATACATAAACATATATATATGATTTTCTTTGTTTTTTGTACGTGTGTGTGTGCGCGCGCTATATGCAGTAAGAAGAAACAACGAAACATGTTGATAAAGCAAACAAAGAGACCGGTTACTATACACTAAAATATAGAGAGCAACTTACTTTTATAAAAAGAGAGAGAGGGGAGAGAGAGTGAGAGAGAGCACACACACGAGTGTTGAGCGCAATTAAAGGGCTAAAAGTAACCTCAACATCACACTCAGTGGGAGTCTAACAAAGTGAGTGAGTGATTGAGCGAGAGAGAGAAAACCTCAAATTGTTGAGTTGAGTGATAAGTTAAAGAAGGTTATGTTGATATCAAAAATGTTTAACAGTTTAATTATGTTCGAATATTTGAAAATTATCAATTGATGATGATTATTAAGATAACGATGTGTTGATGATGGACAAGAACAAAATTCATAATAAAACAAAAAAACTTCTTTGAATCACAAAATATAGGAAATGAAACAATTTCTTCGAAATGTCATCATAAATCCATGAATGATTTCTTCAAATTGATGATAAATTTCATTGATAAAAAAAAATGTGTTTTATGGGATTTATAAAGAAATATGTTTTTCGATATGTCATAAAGTGGTTTTGGTGGTGGTGAATGAGGAGTAAAGGAGAATGAGTGATTTTTATTTATTAGTCATTCATTCAAGTCAGTCAGGCGGCCAGTCATAAAAATATATTTCAGATCAATGAGTAAGTTAGGTTAACAAAATATAATTTTATATAATCGCAAAATACAAGCAGGAAATGTTCTTTGCGTTTTTTTTTTTTTAACAAATTACGTCATGTCCATTAAGCCAAAGTTATGGAGAATATGAAGTTCTTTGGATTCACATTGAAATTTACAAATCTTTCTCTCAATAAATCTCAATATAAAAAGGGAAATACAGTTTTTTTTTTTTTTTTTTGTACATAAGAAAAACAAACAATTAAAAATTACCCCACATCCAATCCACACATCTAAAATTACAGATCTCATTAATTGTTTGTTTGACCTTTTTTTCTTCTCTATAAATAAAATTTGACCATCAAAAATTGTTAACAACAATAAACTCACTTTCAATGGAAATGAATATTGAGAAAATAAAATAAAATAAAAAACCTTCTAGTGAATCAAGAGAAACAATAACAACAAAAGGAAAAGACTGAACAACTAGTTTAATGCTCAATAATAATAAATAGAAAAATTAAATAAGGTCATTATTATTATTGTGAATTACAATGAATAATAATAATGACTAATATGTACTAGAAAATGTTATATGTTCTACAACTTGAGATGATATGAGAAACAATGAACAGCAGCAGCCGTTGTTGCTGCCAATAACACACAACAACAATTTAGTTTATCATTTCTCAATGAATTCATCATATGAATCATCATCATCATCAACATGTGTAAATTAAATATAAATAATGTTGTTAAAGTTAGAAGTGGAGAATCAGAAAACTCACTAAAATCACTAAAAATACTAAAAAGAAAAAAAAATGAAAGCTGCTATTGGTCGGTGACCTTAGAAACAAGTATCTCAGTATCTCATCAAAAAGACAGATAAGCTAAGTGTTAAGAAGATCGATTAAAAATTAAATTTATATTATTCATATTTAATGAAGTGAGAGAGAAATCACGATAGAAGGCATCACCGAAACAAATTCCACACTCCTAAAATCTACATAAATTGTGCTGCTATACATGTGTCAAACTTTCCATTCAGAAAAACTTATAAATTTTCAACGGTTATATCAAAATAAATATCAATCTGATAGATCCAACTTTACAATATATTGTGTGACCTTCACTGCACATAAGAACACAGATGACTCTTTGAAAAGAAGTCAATTTTAAGTAGGATAGATTAAAAAAGTTTATTAAATTTTCTTTAGACTGATTATTTGAGTGAGTAGACTTTATGAGATCTCAATTCTTCTTCTATGTATGTGTTACAAACACGACGACAAAATGCTGTAAGGTTAGAATGATTTTATTCATAATGTATGTAGTGTAGTGTGAATCATTTATATTTTTTGGTTCAATGACATGATTTTGTTTGGCGCCATCAATTTAAATCTATTGACTCTGAGTGTGGGTTTTACTTGTGATAAATAAACATTTTAAAGTATATTCATTTTTTTTGTTCAATGCTCAAATTCTTTTCAGTTGAATGATGCTCAAATTTCGTTTCAATTGAATGGTATTCAAATTACTTTTCAATTGAGTTGTACTCTAATTTCTGAGCTTTTTCTTTTCCTAGTACTCAAATGTATAAAGAAGGTTGTAATAAATTGATCTTTTTAGTTGTTTTACGATTTATGTGAAATCCAAGGTGTAATATTTATTTATTATTCAATTCTGATATAAAATATATCTATTTTTTCTAGTTAATTTCATTGATCTTCAACTCATATATCATTAAAACGTTGGAAAAAACACTGGATCTCTCTCTCTCTTCGCTTTTGAGCATTTTCTCTCAAATCCTTTTAATCTTTGCTAGAGTGGGTGGTGTTGCATTTTAGCTCGCTCTCTCTCTACTACCTCTCTATCAGTGCACTAAAATTATTACAAAAAAATACTTCTCCCGAACACACACACACATATAGTCACCCAAGGGGGTGGGAGTTTTTATCATTCACAACGAAACGATTATATTAGTTGATTTTGTTGGTGGTGGTGGTGATGGTGGTGGGATTTCATTCTTCAATTATATAAACTCCTATATACCACCATATATAAATGTATATAACAAAAGCGGCCGTTATCGTTTCTATATACATATGTATGGATATGTGTCTGTGTATATGTTGCCTTTGCTAGACTTTCATTGTCCATAGTCTCTTGTTGTTGTTGGTCACACCCTTGAACTTGTGCAAAAATTGGGTACAAAATTGGCGGCTAGACTGACTCCTTATTTTTCTTTGCTTTCATTATTGAATTTTAAGGTCTATTTTTGATTATCATTTATCCTCAATGGCAATTAATTTTCTTTCATTTCCTTCTATTTAGATTCATTTGTTCATTCCGATTTTTTTTTTTTGTACTCACCTCAAAGCCCTTGGACTGAGCCCAGATGTTGCCATCGTGACCGGCGATGCAAGCTTTGGTAACGCACTGCGAAGCCAAAAGTTGGTTGTCAACATAATCTTGCCAGCTCATGTTGTGTAATTTGTTGGTGTTGCGGTTGCTGTCGGGTTAATGAAGAGAAGAAAGTCGCAGGCGACGATTTAGTCCGGTTTTCGTTTGTTTATTGAGTTTTATTATATTCCGGTTCAACGGCGATTTTATTCGTTTCGTACACACGCCAAAAACTAAGTGTTGAAGAGACAAAGAAAACGAGAGGCGATTAACTACGACGGAGAGAAAAGACACACGTATACGTGTTACTTTGTTAATTTACTTGAATTTTTCTTCTATTTAAAATTATTTACGTTCAAGAAAATATGTACTATCAAAAGATGAGCAAAAGCTAAACTGCAATGGAATTATTTTATAAGCACAGAAATATTTCTTCTATATCTTGAAATTGAATATTTGGAAATTGTATAATTTTTAAAGTTTCCAACAAAGCCTATTTTGTATGACGATGGTTAAACAAAAAATATAAATTATTTTTTTGTCTCTTCCTTTTATTCGAAATGTGAACTCACACAGCGAGACAACGAGATACAAAGCGAAAGCACGTCAGACTGTGCAGACAGACAACAAACTTTGCCAATCGACCGTCGAACAAAGTCGTTGACAGCCATCCAGCCAAGGCGGCAAAAGCAATTGAGTGTTTCACTCAAATGCGATTGCGAGAGAGCGAGTGTGAGTAATTTTGAGTGCATTTAGCTTCTGAGAGCTTCACTGAATTGGTTATGTGCGAGAGACGAGAATGACAGTGCATGAGGCCTCGCACCGACAGAGGCGTTTGACTCAGTCTCAGAGTCACTCAGGCCAGTGTTCGGTGACTGAGTTCTTGTTCATGCTGGCTGGCGACTGAACTGGCGGCTGTGTATGCATATGTGTGAGTGAGAGCAAGCGATGAGTCAACGCGATGCGGTGTGTACATATTAATAGGATATGTATGTATGTGTATGCATATATCTATATACATATATACAAAAGATGAAATGGCTTTCGTGTGTGCGCCGTGCCGGCCATATAATTAAAAATAGATTCCAATATGTATTTTTATCTTTACAGATGATCTATAGATAAAATAAAGGTAGATTTTTTTATATCTTTTTGCAAATATTTGTAAAAAAAATGCGTCGGCAATCATACACACACTCACACACAAATTGACATCAAGCACCACATACACACGCGTAGCCAACGCCGTCGGCAAAAATTAGTTGCGTATGTAATTTTTTTGTTTTCAAAAAGAAAACAGAAAGTGGCAAAAGTTGACTGACTAAACATTGAATAATGGAAATTCGAATATTTGTGACACCAGTTGAGTTGTAAAAAACTTTATTAAATTTTTCGATGACTGAAGACTATAAAATCTACAATGTACGAATAACAGCGGAACTCACTTTTCACTTGCAACGACGATAACGTACGAATCGACCACGAAAGATAAAGATAAATGACAAAATGACGAGGCAAAGAGGAGTTTACAAAAAACTGATGACAAACACAATGTGTGCGTCAAATTTTATTATTTCATACCCTATATTCATCTCACTCGCACAACATGTAATGTACAAATTATTTGTACTCAGAAATACTAAACAAATATAGCTACATTTTATTAATACTTCTATTTAATTTAATTTTTAGTTTCATAACCAATGTTCACATTTTTTTTTATGAAAATTCAATAGTTTCCCTAAAATTTCCTTATTTTTTACAGAACACATTTTATGCAGTGTTGGTTAACATTAGTTTGACGCACCCCTTCGCACTTGAAGCCATCTAGCGAGCATGTTGGGTACTAAATAATTTATCGACATCTGTCAAAATTTACCAAGAAAGAGCCTTTCGCTTGATTTTAGCAAATCAGATTCAGCACGTGTATAAAAAGTGCCAAATACTTTTCAAAAAATGTTAGTATTTTCATAAAATTCAAATTAAAAATTAATACAAAACATAATTTAAACAAATTCTACGTTTACAAATATAAATTTTAAGCAAATTAAAGTGTTAACAAATGTAAAAAATGCATTTCAATTTTTTCAATCGAACTCAACAAACAAAACGCGTGAAAAAAATTATATATTTTTACTACTAGTAGCAGCAAAAGGCGACAGACATTGACGACTTTTAACATTGTGTGTGTGTATGTGTTCGGTAGTGACGACTTGAGGCATCGGGCAATGTAGTAGTATGAAGTGTGTTGCGTGACAGAGAGGAATAGAAACTTTTTGAGCGACGACCAATGTGAGCGGCTTTTTTAATGAAGAGAATAATTGATAGAGAGCGCGGCAATGTCGGGTCGCGTTTTTCTTTTTTTGTAAATTTGTAAAAATCGAAATTAATTTGAATTAATTAATTCTTTCATTTGGATTTAATTTGTATAATTTGAGTTGAACTTAAAATTAATAAGAAAATAAAAATTTAATAAATTGACATAATTTTGCAAAAATAAATTATGCGTCCATCTTCGTGCATTATTTAGTCATGCTGGTGCTACTATTTGCCTTTCATTGCCACTGACTGCCTGCCTGCCTGCCTGCCGCCTCTCTACATTCACTATGACACTGATCGCTCTCTACATTTCTTTTTCCCAACGTGCGCACACACATACCATTATAGAATTTGGCTTTGACTCATTTGATTTCATCAACATCATTGTCATTGTTCGCAATATTTATTTCCATTTTTTCTTTAAATCCAACTTTGTTTAATTATGTCATTTGCTATTTATGAAGACAACTTCCGACAATTTGCAATACTTCGAATTAGTTTCCTTTTATTCGATTAGTTGTGCTTAATTTGCAAGAAATCGTTGAAATTTGTTTAAGAGATACAGAGTGTAGCAACAGCCTGTAAAAGGAAAAAAGCGTGTCAAATACCATGAACTAAAAACAATAATGGGTTGTTCTTAGACCACGGCCTCGACAGACAAGTATATAAGCGGCTTTTATTATGTGTTATTGGTACATTAAATATGTGGAAATATATAAGCGGCTTATTACCATTTACATGCGCGCTTTTCCATTAAAAACACACCTTAAAAGTTTTTCTCATTTCGTAGTAGAACGTCTGTATTTTAATACTTTTTCTACAAACGAGTTAGTACGGAAAATGCAACACTGCACTTTATTGAAAGTGGTTAAACGCGCGCGCACACACAAAGAGATCGAGAGAGTGAGTGGTGAGAGTATACTAACATATGTGTGCTATCACAAAATATAGTTTATTCTTTCACACTCGCAGTGTAAGTACCAAAGACCACATATGCCCGCTCTCTTTTACCCGAGAACAGGTTCGCTCTCACTTTATTTGACATTCGTTGTTGAGAGCATCGCTGCTGTCGTCGTAGCTTCAAAGTCATCTTGACTCAGTTCTCAGTTTGTCAGGCATTTTTTTTTCTACTTCTTTCAATTCATTTAAGTGAAACAAGCGAAAAAGTGTGCACGAAATAAATTTTCTCTGCCATTTGCAACTTTAACATTACATTAAATTTTACCTAATTAATTTAGAATTTAAAGAAGAGTGTGTGTGTGCACCGGAAAAGAAGAAGAGCAGACTTGGAAATTAAATTCAACGACGAATATAAATTCATTGTCGTTGTTTCCTTTAAGCAAAAGAAAGAACAACAAAATTTACTAAACAGCCGGCGCGAATCTCGCCGAAATTCTTAATAAATCTTTGAATAGTCAATTCTTTATTGTTGATAATGTATGTATAAATATTAAACTAAACTAAGAGTAAAGAAATATGAAATGAAAAGAAAATTGCGTGTCTGTTGTATGAGTGTGCTGAGTGTGAATATGTGTGTGTGGTTTTAGTATGAAATGCTTCAACATAACCACAAAAAATGAAATACAAATATTTTTATCATCTCATGTTTATAAATTTTGATTAATTCACGTTTTTCTGATATTTTCATTTTTAGGGATGATCGAAGTGACATTGCAAATGAAGGACCCGCCGGCATGGACCCTGAGGGAGTCATCGAATCGACCTGGCATGAGGTGTACGATAACTTCGATGATATGAATCTACGTGAGGAACTCTTGCGTGGTATCTATGGTTATGGTTTTGAGAAACCATCCGCTATTCAACAGCGCGCCATCATTCCTTGCGTTAAGGGACGCGATGTCATTGCCCAGGCGCAATCAGGTAAGAAACAGCAGTTATTTTGGAAATCAACAGCCATAAGCGCCGTCTTATGTAGCTTCCGCTTACTCCTCTTCATCCATTTTAAATTTAGCTTTGAATATCAAGCCTTGTGCTTGTGCCTTGCCCGTCAGTTTCTTGTTTCCAAGAGGAGCCTTTTTCCTTTGCGCTTACGTCGTCATTGTTGTGTTCTATGTTTGTTTCACCTCATTCGTCATCCATCGTCTATGTTCTCGCATTCTTCATTCATTCATTTTCAAACTCAGTTTTTTTTATCTTTTCTTTTGTTAAGCATTTTCGCTTGTTTATGAATTCTCGGCATAAGAATAAGAAGGGAAAGCAAAAAGATAATAAAAATCACATTTCTGCTGCTTCTACGCGGTGGCATTTATTATATTTTTGACATAGTTTTTCATTTCACCATGCTTAGTAAGCAAAATTTTCAAGATTATGTTGACCTCTTCATCGCCTCCTCTCTGTAATTTGATGTTAAACTCTTTAAAACAAATGAATTATGATCAATACAAGCGGGTGTTTCCCCTCTATATTCCATGAATTATTGGATGATTCATTGAAATAGAAACTGCTGTGATAAAAAGAAACAACTGTTTTGTTTTTGAGCTTCAATTGAATTTCTTCGAACTGAGCGATAATATTTCTATATCAACAAAACAAAAACTTTCGGGAACTTGACTTACTTCAGATGGGAAAGAAAATCTATATGGTGTGACACATAAACATCTGGATTGGCTTAAACAGATTTAGAATAAAAAGTCTCGAAGTTGCAAATAATCACAACTGAACACAGATTTTTCATAATATGTACAATTAATCTATGATTAATTCTTTGCAAATAAAACAGAACCACTTAAACTTTGAAGATTTTACTTCATGAACTTAGACAAAATAAATTTTTGTATTCAAAACTTGATGAAAATTTGAAAATGGGAAATCATTATTATGAGATATTTAAAAATGTGAAGGAAAATGAAATGATATCCATGTAAAACTCTTCCTAGATAGAGAAAATGGCCATTGTTTCTGGATGTCTATATAAGCGAATTGTATCCAATTATTTTTTAAATCAAACGAATCAAACAATAACTTTTCATCGTTATATCTAAGATTTTCAATATCGAATTCTATTCTCAATGGAAATATGAAGAAGAATGGTCTTTATCTACCTGAGATCTGGTAAATGGGTATTTCCAACATATGTAGTATATTCAATACTTTCAGTAAATGTCGTTGTGTATCGATCAGTTTTGTCTGTTCTTCGTAATGGTGATGACGCAAAAAAAAAAAAAAAAAAATTCATTGGGTACTAATGAGCAGCGTGCTGCTGATAACCTTCTAGTTTTCACATGCAATACACCCTTTTACTTGCCGTCTATCCTATTTTCATATATGTACACATGCTGCGTGCTTACGATTTCAATTAATCTTCATAATTTTTCTGTTTGCTTTCTATTCAAAATTTTTTAGGTACCGGTAAAACGGCAACATTCTCGATTGCTATCCTTCAGCAAATCGATACGTCCATACGCGATTGTCAGGCACTGATACTCGCACCCACTCGCGAGTTGGCTACGCAAATCCAACGCGTCGTTATGGCCCTCGGTGAATACATGAAAGTCCATTCACATGCTTGCATCGGTGGCACGAACGTGCGTGAGGATGCCCGTAATCTGGAATCAGGTTGTCATGTCGTTGTTGGCACGCCGGGTCGTGTCTATGACATGATCAATCGTAAGGTGTTGCGTACGCAGAATATTAAGCTGTTTGTTTTAGATGAAGCCGATGAGATGTTGTCTCGTGGTTTCAAAGATCAAATCCAGGATGTCTTCAAGATGCTTCCACCAGATGTACAAGTCATTTTGTTGTCTGCTACAATGCCTCCAGATGTTTTGGAAGTGAGTCGTTGTTTCATGCGTGATCCGGTTAGCATTTTGGTTAAAAAGGAAGAGCTGACACTTGAGGGTATCAAGCAATTCTATGTGAATGTTAAGCAGGAGAATTGGAAATTGGGCACATTGTGCGATTTGTACGATACATTGTCTATAACCCAATCTGTTATTTTCTGTAACACAAGACGTAAGGTAAGTCACACATTCAACTAGTTCTAGAGAGGATTAAGGCTAATTATAATAAAATTTTATGTTATGTTAATAGGTCGATCAGCTAACTCAGGAAATGACCAATCACAATTTCACCGTTTCGGCTATGCACGGTGATATGGAGCAACGTGATCGTGAAGTGATCATGAAACAATTCCGTTCGGGCTCTTCCCGTGTTTTGATAACAACTGATTTGTTGGCGCGTGGTATTGATGTGCAGCAAGTTTCGCTGGTCATTAACTATGATCTGCCATCGAACAGGGAGAACTACATTCATAGGTATGTGATGAGAAGATTATATCATTTCATTCATTCCCCCTCCTGATCCATTGACAATGTTTTTTAAATTTATTTTTCTTTTATTATAAATAGAATCGGTCGTGGCGGTCGTTTTGGTCGCAAGGGTGTTGCTATTAACTTTATTACTGATGAGGATCGACGAATCCTTAAGGATATTGAACAGTTCTATCATACCACAATTGAGGAAATGCCTGCAAATATTGCCGATTTAATTTAAAAAAAGAAAAGAAAGAGAGTCAACTACAACAACCAATAACAACAACAGCAATTGATAATAACAAACAAGCAACAACAACAACAACAAGGTTCGAAAAGTGAAAAAGAATATTTTCTCCAATTGAAACAACATTTAAATAAATTAAAAAGGCGGTAACAAGGATACTTTCATTTCTAATAACTAATAAATTAAGTGTAAGGTCACAGCAACAACAACAACAACAACATCAACAACGACGACAACTGCGTGTGTGTGTGTGCGTGTGTGTGAGTGTGTTGGTGCTTGCGTCCGCGTCACATTCTTAAAGAAACACCAACATCATCAGCAGCGGCAACAACAACAGCAACCACAATATAATTTTTTTAATTTATATATACAAAAACAAAAATTAGTATATATCAAAAACAAACAAAAATATTATATGCGCTAAAACAACAACAACAAGAACACAATTATTAATTTTTTTCTTTTTGCAGTAACAACATTTATATTTATATACACACAAATATATGTAAAGCTATAAAGAGAAAAACCAGCAAAACTACAACATCAACAAAGAATCAAACAAACAACAACAAACAAAACAAAAAAGAGAGAAAAACTTTGTTTTAGCTTTTTCTAGAACTATTGATAAAAATATATTTAAAAAATACAAAAAATATATTCAATTTGATGATTTATGGTTTAAAGAAATACAAAAAAACGAAGCAAATAACCAGAAAAACGAAAGAATCAGCAACAGCAAGGAATAGCATAGCAAAGAGTGAAGGTGTAACGAAGAATATCACAGAAAGAGTTAAGATCTAGAAACAATTGATCCAATCCCCTGTTATCTCTTTCTTTTATCAATTTTTTTGTAGTTATCCTTTTGGTTGGTCAATAGACAATAGGCGTTTCCCTATAAGTTCATCTCTTCTTTTGGAAAGAAAATCGCGCACAAATTTAACAAAATTTCTCTATAAAAATGTTTAGCCAACTTTGTCAGATATATACTTTATCAATCTATTTTCTATACCTCCTGATGGCACCACATAATACCCTACACAAACAAAAACAACATCCATGCCCGCATCAGCAACAACAGAAACATCAGAAACAACATCATGAAATCATTTATAATAAAAACATAAAGAGCAACAAAACTTACATGATTACGATGATGAGAAATACTAAAACAAAATATAAAAAACGCTTTATTAAATTATTTGTAATCATATTTTTATTATTTTACTATAAAAAATTATTACGAAATTTATTAATATTGATGATTATAATTATGATTATGATAAAGCGTCAAAATTGTATTATTAAAGAAATAACAACAACAATGGAAATTGTCTGTCTAATATTATCATTACTTTATTTTGGCTTTTGCGTAGGGTCTTTGGTTAGAATGGTAGGCGGTATCAGCATATATTGCTTTTCATTCGGTATAAGGACTTCGTTTGCACCACGTAGAGTTTGTCATTAGGACAGGAGAGGCTGCGAATATTCGCATCACTGTCGCTTGTGACCACTAGGGTCTTGAACAGAGAAAGTTTTTTAACTTAAGTATACAGTATAGAAAATATGGCCAGAAAAGTAAGCTCATATTTTGTGTAATACAATTTGTATATGTATTTTTCTCAGGATGTGTTATGTTTCCAGATGGCAATTGCTTTCTATTTCATATCAAAATCACATCATCTATAGTAAATCGAGTTGCAATGTTGGAGAGAAATGTAATTAGGTCATTCGAGTACAAAAAAATAGATCATATGTATATTCATAATATGAACTTAATATGTTTGAATAACATTTATATGGGGTGTTTTCAAAATGAATAAGAAAACCGGTTGAATGGAATGAAACCTGATTTAAAGGGAGAGGAACTAAAGCAACACAACCGCATCATGGCGAAGGGTGAAACTGTGCTTGGCACAACAGCTGGATAATATGTTGAAAAAGGAAAAAGGAAATCTTTAAAATGAATTGAGTGAGGGCATAAATGGATGGATGCTTTATTAATCTTGTTTATTTTTAAGAAGTAAAGAAAACATGAAATCAACACAAATCGTAGTCTACTTTCATCACAAGAAGCGCACGGAAAACTATTACCAAGAGGCGGAAAAAAGTTGAGATAATGTCTAATAAATAAATGGCTTGTTTAGAGACTAAGTTACCATAGGCCCAATTGAGGCCTCGCCCATCCCTAGTCTAGAGACTAATTTCATAGTTTCTAAGATAAAAATATAGCTTAGAATTTGATTTGTTTTCACATTTTTTAAATTAAGGTTGAATACCTTAATGCAATAGTCTTTTAAATTGACATTTATATTGACAAGGATAAGCTTATCGAAGGACGGTTATAACTCTTAACTGGTTATCTAAATGGCGGAAAAAAATCAATGATCAGAAATGTAAGCATGTTTTATATGATACGTAGAACTTACACTCCAGTAATTCTAAGCTGTGCTACAATTTCTCAAACTTAGCATGTAGTAACTTATATTGGCGTTCACCTTGATAGACATCGCACAAGGCGGCAACAATCGAAATCATGAGAACATTGACATTTATGCAGATATTTTCATTAAACAAGTTAATCAACTAATTCATACAAAAAACTCATCTCGCCTATGTCCGGCCCTAAGACATTTGTTTAGTTAGAGGCCCGTTGTGTGCACTTTGTAGGAAAGACACACAATTATAAAGTATGTAAGAGTTGTCACAATATTCTTCGTCATTAATATCAACATTAGAAGATAAAAAAGCAACTTTTATAGGGTGTTTGGTGTGTCTTCTGATTCAATACAAACATATATATCATCTAAATTGACAATTTATGTAAAGAGTATTTAATTTTTTTTGATTCATTATTCTAATTTATTTTGAAGAAGTAACTGATAAAATTATTAATGTAATAAATAATAGAAAATTAGGAAAAGCTTAACAAAATTTTAAATTTTCATTTTGTTCAACTTGCAACACTCAACAAACCAAATCAATACTGTTTGATCAAAAGTCACGTTGCATGACAGCTGTCAGCACTGCATTTATTCGTTAACCAACACTAATAGTGTCACAACTGTTGTACGCGCCGGTTGCGTGTTCCTCCTTCGCTCTAAAAGACGGATTTCGAGGGTACACGCTACTTTTTCAAGGGTACTCGCTTTCCGGCTGCCGAATTTTGGCAGCTAGGCGAAGACCGCACTCGTTCGGCCGCCGTGAAAACAAAAACGTAGAAGCGGGTGCGATTCCATTGTTTTTATTTTGATACAAAAATAACTATTTGTAAATAATAATGTCGCACAATTGCATGTAAAGTGCAAGTACACAGTTAACAATCAAAACAACAACAGACATAATAGAAAGAACAAAATGGGCCAGAAAGTGTCACGAAACGATTTCGAATGGGTTTACACGGAAGAGCCGCATGCCTCGCGTCGCAAAATCATATTAGAAAAATACCCGCAAATCAAGAAACTGTTTGGCTATGACCCGAAATTCAAATGGATTGCCGGTGCTATGGTGCTAACGCAAATCCTGGCCTTGTTCATTGTTAAGGATTTATCATGGACTTGGTTACTATTAGCGGCTTATTGTTTCGGAGGCATTATTAATCACTCGCTGATGTTGGCGGTTCATGAGATTTCGCATAATCTTGCCTTTGGCCACAATCGTCCAATGCACAATCGTGTGCTCGGTTTCATTTGTAATCTACCAATTGGTTTGCCAATGTCAATATCATTTCGCAAATACCATTTAGAGCATCACCGGTGAGTTCAGTTGAGTTCTGTTTAAAATAATAATATGTGGGTGGGTGAAGGGAAAGTATCTGTGTGTGTGTTTATCTGTACATACGAGAATGTGTGTGATTACCTATCGCATTTTTACATTAAAAAGCCTGTTGATGACGTGATTGAAAGAGGGGTCCCCCCTCATACTTTCTTTTCATTTGTGTTGTTGAGTGCTTTTCATATTCTGCTAGAATGATTTGGGCGTAGTCGTCATGTGAAATTCTATATTATTTTCATTTCATCAAAATTATAACTGATAAATGAAAAACAACTTTCAATGATACATGAGGACTTAATTTCGCATTTTTTTTTTTCAATTCAGAGTGATATGCACATTCCTGGAACTCAACTATTCTCGCTACAATTCTCTATCTATATCCGCTCCGCTCTCTAGAGTTTTCTAATAAATTCTTATGAATATCAACTTTGCACGATCATCGAGTTTATGATTAGATATGCTCACTTTATCTATTAGCTCAACTTTCATTACTCTTTCATTAATCAAATTCATTGATCTTCTGTTTTAAGGTGGGTTTCTTTATATACCAGAAACACACGTATTTAGTCACGTACGTAGCTTTGATAAGTAGTACACATACATATGTACATCATAAAACTTTCCATCAATTTCATTTATCATAAGTTTGCATGACTTTAAATAAATTGAACTTTTCCTATCTACAAATCCGTAACTTTCTAACTCTCTTCAATTCTATCGCATATCAAAAATTGCCATCAATTTAAATAATAACAATTGTAATTCTTAATTATTGTAGTTAAATTGATAAGGCGTGGGATTCTAGAAACATTTACAGATATTGGTTGGGTCTGACTCATGTCTTCTTTAGAACTTTGCTTTAGAAACACACAAAGGTAGATTATATTACTTTTTGTGAGAATTCTATTGTAAGCTTATCTAGAATGCATGCATTCGTCATATTGTATATTTTAAACTATTGGAGAACTTAATCTATAATCTATGGACTACTTAAAATATGATAAAGACAGACAGGCTGATCGCCGCAAAAGCGAGTTCATCCAGAAGCCTTACGGGTTTGGATTGGCCTTATCTATTATCACCATTAAGCAAGCACAGATCTCGAATCAAGTATTTTAATAAAGATAAATAGCAATGGTCTATTAAAATTACCTCCATGGTAGAAAGAAAGAGATACAATACACAGACTTAAAAAGGGAATAATACGTAAATTTACCTACCTATAAACTATGCTAACATCGGAATTGATACCAAGGTCCTAAGACCTACTGAGCCCCCTTACTTTACTACTTCTAAGTTGCTGCTTCAGATTTACATAATAGAGATTTATTTGAAATTTCATCATATTCTTCTTTTTTTTGGTCAGAAGCAAATAATCATTTAAATTTCTTGTTTAAAGTCCATCTACTACTATCTACTTTATTGATTTTTAACATTAGCTGGAATTAAGGTCCCTCGTCTATATTCTATAACAATTCTTCACACTTCAATAAACAAACATAAAATTGATGATTTTTATGTTTTCTTAAATGGTAAACAATTTCATTAATGTTAATTGTCTATTATTGATTTTAAAAGAGAATGCATGAAAATGAAAGATGCCCCTCACTCCCCTTTGGTTTCACTAACTCATCCTTACTATTGACAATATACTATACTACAAATAGTGAGTCATAGAAATTTGTTGTAAAATGGAAAATAAATTTCTTAGTGAAGTTTTTTTTCCTTTTGATTCCAAATATTATTCCACCATATTGCGTATTCTTTAAACTCTTTTACAATAAAACCCATCTTCTATTACCCATTCCATAGAGTATTTTAGAAGAAAAAATACAATACTTATTCTATTATTATTATTAAAAATAAAACAAGTGATATCAGTTTGATCGAATGTTATAAAACCCTTCATATAAGCAAATTCATAAAAAAAAAATTCTGTTTAACATTTAAAGGTTTTTGTAAAAGATTCTATACTATTGGACCAGATTTAAATTTCTAGGCAACAATTATACAACAGAAATTGCAGACTTTTCTGTGAAGAAAGTCTTAGAATCTGGAAGAACCGTATTTATGGAGTTTGTTATAATAAGCCCATCGCAACCGCATTGACTAGCTTCCGTCATTCCCTAATCTAATCTAATCTAATCACAAAATCTTTATCTATATGTGAGAGTTATAGGTATGTTACAGAGAGCTTTATTGAGTGGTAACTTTGATCATGCATTGTGAACCCTAGGGCTTATGATCTTACACAAACTACTTTTAGAAACTCTGTGATTCAGTGCAAAATTAATAGATCTCTACACTGAAGGATATTTATAATGGAATTTCAATGGACATTGAGGAAATAGTTTTAGAGTTTGCTTTTATAAGTTACCAACATTAAGACTATTTGTTAATTCCCTGCAAACTATGAGTGAAAGGTATAGAAGACTGACCTACCTATGAGAACAGGTGTTCCAAACAAATACGATTCCATATAAGCATATCGACTGGTGTGGCAGATATACAATACATGTATGTTTGTTTATCTAATCATTATTTATCGTGACTAGGTCTGAGTCTATCTAACTATGATTATGTGTATTTGTGTACAACCCATTGCTTGACTGTCTCATTGTTGGAATATTGGTGAATTTTTACTTTAATATTGAGTTAATTTTGGGTTTTGTTTTCCATTGGTTTTTTCTTTCTTTTGCAATTTCTATTCTCTTGGTAACTTTAACTTGCATAATTTTCTCATTCTCTTCTTTCTCTCCCTTCAACAGATATCAAGGCGATGAAGCTATTGACACGGATATACCGACACTACTTGAAGCAAAGCTATTTGCTACAACTGTGGGCAAATTCTTTTGGGTCTGCCTACAGCCATTCTTTTATATATTCCGTCCACTGATCATTAATCCCAAGCCACCAACACGTTTGGAGATTATCAATACAATCATTCAGTTGACTTTTGATGCGATTATTGTTTACTTCTTCGGTTGGAAATCTTTGGCTTATTTACTCCTCGGTTCAATACTTGCTATGGGTTTACATCCAGTGGCTGGTCATTTTATTTCAGAGCATTATATGTTTGCCAAAGGCTTTGAAACATATTCCTATTACGGGCCCCTCAATTGGATTACCTTCAATGTTGGCTACCACAATGAACATCATGATTTCCCAGCAGTTCCTGGTTCAAGGTTACCGGAGGTGAAACGCATTGCACCGGAATTTTATGAATCCATGCCGCAGCATACGAGTTGGTCCAGAGTGTTGTATGATTTCATAATGGATCCAGCGGTGGGACCCTATGCGCGTGTCAAACGTCGTCAAAGGGGTTTGGCTTCATAAATTATGTGGAAAAATTATGTACAAGGAAGTTATATAAGTACATAGATATGCAGATGATAGAATGATTTGTTAATGTACTAAGTCAAACTGGTCTGGTATCTGGCATTATTTTTATGTGTTTGCAATCTCAGTAAAATTGAGGTTAATTACAATATCTTGTTATTTATAAAAAGAAAATATTATTTATTCTATTATTCTTCCTTTTTCTTTTTGCTGTTGTTTATTTATACAAAAACTATAAATTTGTATATTATTTTGTTTATATATTGTAAGATTTTGCATAAATTTCTATGCACAGAAGCAACAACAACAACTACATACTACTACTGTAAAACACGAACACCACCAAAAAAAAACAAAAAAAAAAAAAACCTAGTTGCCCTAAGCTACTACAATCTACCAAATATCTAAGGACAAACACAAGGTGACTTGATTTTTGAGGTTAGTTACATTTTTGAATTCAGGGAAACGATGCTGATGATTCTCTACGATTAATTGGTTGTTCGATCTTCAGTTAAAATTTGATAGTGTTTGAGAGATTAGTTATACTAATTCATGTTTTATTTTTCCTTTTAATGGCCTTTAAATAGATTTTAAAAAACACTTCGTTTTTAAGAGAACAACAAGTCTTTGTCAATGTCGAAAAATTTGCGATATTCTTTCTGTATTACCTCATAAGCCTAAAGTATTGTGAATAAAACGTGTAAACGGTTGATGTAACTTACTGCAACCAGATTAACTATAAAGTGGAACACTATACATAAATATATATTTGTAACTAACAAAAAAAGAAAATCAAACTCTACTATATATTTAAATATACATATATTTGCATATTTGTAAACCAAAAAGAAAAAAATTATATAAAAAAAAAGAACAAACTGATGAAAGTGAACTATTTTTATGCAGAATCAAAACTAAAGAATAAAATTATGAAAAAAAAAAAACAACACTTTATTATTTGTTTTTTATACACAGTTTCATAACTTTCTACTTGGACTTCAATTTGTTTGACTTCTAAAGAAAACAAATATAAAAAATACATAATTTCACATCCACTGATAACTAGTATTGTAATAATCCTCAATTATCCCAAGTTTAAGGTGTGAAGTGATCAATGTTATTAAATTGTAAGTAAGCAAAAATGATTTTTAAAGTTTTATAAACAGTATTCGTGGTTTTAATATTTTTTTATAATGAATGCCGCGACCTTCAAAATCCTATTGTGCTCTACCATGATAACATTAAAAAATGATAGGATATGGGTATTGTAGTTAGTTGCCTGTTTAGAAAGTCTGGCAATTGCAGTTTTTTGTTTACAATTTTTGCAATATTTACATACTCTGATACAATTTCAAAGTTTGTGGCAAAACTGTTTTGTTGCTGCGCTCTTAAAATTAGCATATTGCATCGCGATATTGGCGAAAAATATTTTTAATTTTATATTTTGTATAAGTTAAAAACAAGCAAAATAACAAGTGTTGCAATGCAAAAAGTTAGTCCAGTAATAGAATGTTAAATTATAATCTGATACCACTTTTGTCATTTTTGTGTGTTTTTGTCTAATTGTGCCGTGTTTTGTCTATGAGCAATTTTAGATTGATCCAAACATGTTTATCTGTTTATCGTGGCATAGAACTTTTGCATGGGAAGTTATTCAACAAAATGTGCAGGTTAATGAGTAATTAGAGCTTATTCCTTGTTTCAATTGGTTCCATTTCGATAAAATCGGATTTATTGAAGCAAAATTAGTTTTGGAACAGCAGCAATGGCTCAGAAGACGCAATTAAACAGCGCATATTGCAAAATTACAAAGGCAAATACCTACATGAAGATCTAACTATCTTGATATGGCAAAAAAACAAAGGCCTTCGTCAAAAAAAAAAAATCACATGCGAAGCTGCAATCGAATTCTTTAGAGATATGAAAGAAAGCACTAAAAATTGATTGCTTCTAACATGATTATTCAAATTGATGGTAATTTTGAGCTCTCAAATAAAGTTGGTCGCCAAAAAAATGAATAAGAGTCTGCTGGTTCTCGTCTGAAAAGAAAATTAGCCGCAGAACTTTCGGAAAAGTATAATGACTCAATACATTTACTCAAACAAGCTGGTAAGGGTTTGATGCCACAGCAAGTCCAATAACAACAGAGTTTTTAGAAGCCTTACACTTGATAGTTCACTTCTTGTAACCACATTTGATCCATTAAAATTGGTAAATAAGGTTGAATAGGTTATTTCTCTTAAAAAGACGCCGCATGAAGAACAAAATTATCATTAATAATTTTTTTTTTTAAATTGGGTTCCTAAATTCGTGTCTTGTTTTGGGCTTTCAGTTTATATCTTAAATTGTATTATATGAAGTTATTAAAATTGTTAATTTGAGAACATTTACTTTTACTTGAAGTTTTTTCATGTCTTGTGTCCGCTCCAAACTTAGAATTGTCTAAGCTTGACTCCAGTCCTGCTCTCTACAACTGTTAAAAAAATATATATTTACTATATATACATATGTAAATATCAAATGAATTTCTCGAAACAGCATCATAAGACGAATCTCTCGAGGGTTTTCAGATTTCAAATTAAGATTTGACAAATTACTCGATATCAGTTTATTAAAATTTAGTTATGTGAAGTATTTAGGGCTACATATTGACCGCAGGCTAATGTGGAATATCCACATCAAGGACAAGCAGCTGCAATACGCCCTGAAGACAAGGAAAACGTATCGGCGTCTTGGGTCACATACGCAAGCCTAGACAACAAACTTTATCTATACAAAGTAGTGCTGAAATCGGTATGGAGATATGCCATACAATTCTAACACGGAAATACTTCAAAGGTATCACCATAACATAAAGCACTCAGAAGAATTGTCAATGCTCCTTGATATGTGATAAATCCTCAACACACATTTTCTTTGGGAAAAATCACCGAATCATGGCAATGACTTAGCCATTAATGACAACATAGAGACTGTCAGGTGATCGAAGAGGTCTCATGTCCTGGACCTTCCTCATAGATTATACAAGTATAAATAAATGATATGGTAACATTGAATAACTTTGAAAAAAGAAAACAATCGATATTTATACATATAAGAGTTATTTTTATTCAATTTGGTCCTTCGCAATTTGTTTAGACTAGTTTTTGAATACAATTTTGAAATCAATTAAGGTGGTCGCCTTTACTGGCCACAGCATTACCTTTTCGAGCATCTCGAGCGGCATAGCGATGATTTCAGCATGAATATTTGTCTCAAGGTCATCAATGAGGTCTGAGACTTGCTGGCATACATTTTGCTTTTCAAATAACCCCACAAAAAGAAATCCGGAGGGGTCAAATATGGAGATCTGTGTGGCCAGTCAATCTCGCCATTTATTGCCATCAGACATTCAGGGAATTTTCGTTGCAGAAACTGAATATTTTTGAAACTATCAAGAACTTTTTTCACGCATTTGCAAACATAATGTTTCGATTTCTTTTGAAAATAGGCCTCGTCAGTCTTCCAATCGACGTGGACAATCTGTCAGGAATATCGTTTGTGTTAATTGCACTTTATACGTAAATCATTCTTCAAAATGCTGAGCGCGGTCACGATACGACACTTTTGAGTTCTAGGCAACGCTCTCTCAAACCGCTTCAATCAGATCATTCATTGGAATGTTTTGGTCGTTGATGAACGGCATGTTAGTAATACCAATGTCCCGTGCTCAACAAAATTCGACACCAAACGATCAATAGTATTGTCAGACGGCGATTGAAATTGTACTGAATTGACGATTCAAAGATATGTGTACTCAAATCAATGGGTTAATCAATCTCAAAGTAATTCAATGTTTACATACCGACTTAGATGGCACAGTCTGTGCATAATTTCTGTGACTGTAGAGGCAGTTGACCAATAAAATGATAAATACAACGAAACAAAAAATAAAAGAGGGAAAGTACAACGGAAGTATTTTCTTTTTTTTTTTTTGTTTTTATTTGTAAAAAATTTCAGATTTTGTAGTTTATAACAAGAATAGCAACACATTCTAAGGCTTTTATTTTTATATACAATAATTGGTTCGCGTGTTTGATTTTGATTGCTTATGTTATAGACATGAAAGGCACGAAGTCTATAAAAGTCAATTATTACAAAAGAAAGAAAAACTAAAGAGATTTTTGTAGGTGAAATATGTTATACATATTTAAAAAAAGAACTATGAATACCACAAAATTTAAAGGTCCTCCTACATCAAAGATGTACGCACATCTTTATAAAAATTCCAAGAAATTACTGTTGTTGAATGTCATTTTTTGATAGTAATGAAGGAAGTCTTTTGAGTTTAATTTGATAAAGTCTGTAAATCATTTGGTTTGGATGCAAGTGATGAAGCCATCATTATCAATTTCTTCTATTATTTATTATTGATTTACACATGCTATACACGGATATTTGCATTCCCAATATCAGAGTTATAACTTTAAAAATATTCTAATCTAGGATGCGGAAAGGTGTGCTCGAATCCTAATCTTGATCAGAGGGCTATAGAACTATATACATTATCTCTAGTCCTAAACACAAGTATAGTCCCAGACCCGACCTAACAAAGTAAACAAAACATTTTTGAAATAATAGCTCGACACACCTGTTTATAGTTAGAATCATCGTACTGCTTAATATTGCCATCAACCACAGACTCTACTTTTTGATTATTGGCAAATCTTTAACCAGCGATTCATTTCTTCAAGTTTAGAAGAAGAAAATAATCCGAGGGAACTAATTTTGGCATGAGGAAGCAATTGAAACTTTAACTCGTCGATTTTAGTCAAAACGATAACGAATGTGTGAACTGCTGCGTCCTCTTGATGACACAAAAATTTCTTTTTGTTGGAACTTCCTTGGAGCCTAGTTTCGAAAGTTTGGTCCAATATCTCATATTTTACTGCCTTTTTAAAGCAATGTTAATATAATCCTCAAAGTGCGAAATTCTTTCATTGTCTTTAATTGATTTATTGTTAATTATTTATTAATTAACATTTTTCTTGTACATATATCAGAACTGAATGTTTGATGAATTGAGGATGATCTGATATAAAAATGTTTTACTCACACACCTGGTCCACACCCACACCTTATCAAAGCTCACTTGACGTTAGTGATTTAACCTTTAATTATTGGAATTTCAAGTTTATGGCTGTTAAAATGAGAAATCGAACATTAACATTTAATGAAAGAAAACAATGTTTATTTAGCCTGGTACTTTGCATAAGCATATTACTCACATCATACCAAAGTGAGTAGCTAAGCTGTAGTACCAAGGTGTCATTAGTATTATTATTATAATTGATCATGGTTACCTTAGTGACGGAGGCTTTTAATGAATTGAAGTTCTCTATAAGGTTTGTTAGTCCATATCTGTGATGGAGGAATTGTAGATGCCCTTAGTCTTCTCTTGGCAATTGCAGGAGATTCACAAAGAATATGTATGTACCGGTATTACAACATCCTGTTCACTAAATTGGCAGTACACCTAGGCGTCGTAAATTTAAGCGTGTTAAGCATAAACTATATCAAATTTGTCACCGTGCTAGATTGAGGCCGTGCTAAACGAAAGCCCAAGTTTACTGAGTATCTCAATGGCAAATTTTCTTAAAATTATACATGTGGCCACAAAGGTGAGTATCTGTGATGAGGGAGATAATCCCTGAAAAGATAAATATCACATCGAGATTATCCCCCTGAGATTGTAGCTCTTAGAAATAGCTGATTACTTGTCAAAAGTCTTCATTTCATGGATCGAACCCCTTTAACAAATAAAACAAGTTGGGGAGGTTTTTTTTTTTAAATACTATTTCTTTTCATAATTTATTTATATAATTATATTGAATTATTACATTATATGATGATAATTAATGATCATACAAATTGAAAAATCATCAAATTCATTGAAATAAAACATTTTCACTTTTTCTTTTACTTAATTATTATAATATTATAAAATATAAATTAAATCATACGAGTTTTTGCTTTATACACAATTTAAAAAAAGATGTTACAATTTTTCTCATTTACTTTATTTTTTACTTTTTCAATTTTTCTTTTTTTTTTTCAATTTGTTGTTGTTGTTACTTTTGTTGTTTGCTTAAATTTTTTGCATTTTCACTTCAATTTTTTACGATTTTTTTTCCATTTCATTTTTGTTTCAATTGATAATTTTACATATTTTTTTTTATATTTTTGTTTTTTTTTCTTTTGTTTCAATTGATAATTTTACATATATTTATTAAAGTTTTTTTTTTGTTTTTTTGTATGTGTGGGTGTTTTGTGTACATGTAACTTAAAATTTAGCTGCATTTTTATATTTGTTATATATTTTAATTTATATTTATGTATTTTTTTATATGTTTTTATTTTTTTTACTATACTAAAAATTAAATTTTTGTTGTTGTGGTGTGTAGTATTTTTTTTTTATATTTTTTTCCATTTTTCCATTTTTTTTTTTTTTGTAAATAACGCAAATTATATTATTTTTCTTTTTTTTTCATAAAATTAAATTCAACAAAACACTTTACATTCAAAAGTAGGCAATAATATGTCTAATAAAATAAAAAGAACAACAAATAATATTATGAATAATAAAATTAATAAAAATTCATATACAAAGTAAAATAAAGCAATGCAAATGTATTTTCGTTTTTTACATTTTTTCTTTTTAAAAAGAAATAATTAAAAGTGAACATAAAATAATAAAAAAAGGGGAAAGCCACCAAGCAGCTTAAAAATTATAAACACATTTAATTAATTAAATAATGGAAGTATATTTAAAGACATTTTTAATTATTAAATTAATTATTATTATTAATTTTATAAACATATTTTTGTATTTGTTTCTTTAAGAATAATAATAATAATTGTGGAATTAAATATATATTTATTTAAAGAAGTTGTAAGTAATACACATTTTTTATATTATTTTATATATATATTTATATATATATATTATTTTATTGTAACACACACAAAAGAGAATAAAGTAAAATATATAGTGAACATAAACCTAACAAAAAAAAAAAAAATAAAACAACTAAACTAAACTATAAGAAACATAATCGCCCTTATCTGCGTTTATTTTGTTTTTGTTAATATTTTTACTTTTGGGAGGCGTTCCCTTTCCCGCTCTTCATGTTGTCTACAAATGTGTTCTTTGCTTTTTTTTTGTTTACATTTACTTCAATTTTTGATTGATTTTTTTTTTGTAGATTTCTTTATTGATTTATTTGCAAAACTAAAGAAATCTCTACACTTAAATGTGTGTGGTTGTATTCATTATATATATGTATATATATGTCTATATATAAGTGTGTGTGTGTGTGTGTATTAGTCCATGTGTATGTGTGTGAGTTTGTCTTACAAAACTTATTAAATTACGATATAACGTTAAAAAACTTTGCGAAAAGCAGCGTTTGTATTTTTTTTTGTTTGTTAAAGAACTTTTAAACTTAAAATAACTTCCTTTCCTTTCTCCTCCACAAATCACCTCTTTTTCTTGTTAAGATGCCACCAGTAGATGGATTTACATTATAAATCATCCAACTACCTGAGGCTCTGCACTTCTCTTTCTATCATTCTTTTAGTATCTATGACATTAAACCTTTTAACTTTCTTTTCTAATTTCTTTTTTTTTTTTGTGAAGAAGATGATTATGATGATGATGATCAATGATTGTGTTTGTTAATGGCCAACCAATCTTATGTACTCCTTGTTGATGTTCTGCTTGGAAAGGAGTCATTTACATCTATTAATTATCTTTACATTCGGCTTAAATTTTATATGCCATGCTGTTGATTTTGCAGTTGTTATGGTTGATTGATTGATGTTGGTTGTTGTAGTAGTAGTTTGAATTGGATTGATTTCAGTTGGCATATCCATTAATTTTATATATATAGATTATAAAGTGTAAAACTAATTAAAAAATACATATTTAACAAACATTTTCGTTTGACGCTTACCGCGCTGTCTGCGTACGCGCAGTTTTGCCTGGGGTGTTGCTTGCACTGCTGCTGCCACTTCCTGGTCCCGATAACGCTCCGCCACCACTGGTAACTGTTGTCGTTGTTGCTGTCGCTGTTACACTTATGCCACTGCTGCCGGCAATAGCCGCCACTGTGACTGTCTTGGAGCAGCGTATACAAATGTAATCATCATCGGCCTTAATTTGACTACGATTCAAGCCAACACAATACATGTGGAACCATTCATTGCAACCGCCATCACATTGTACCCAATCAACTTCACGCCCTGTTGGTTTGTGACAATTCTCAGCTCGGCACTCTTCTTCGTCATCCTCTTGGGCTGCTTGTTGAGCACGTTGAGCATGTTTTTTCTGGCCACCAACAGAGACTGTGCCACTACTACCACCACCGCCACCAACACCACCACCACCACCACTTACACCAATACTAGCAGTGTTCGTATTATTAGTGCCACCACCACCTTGCGCTGCTGCCGATACATTTGTTGACGTACGTTTGCGTTTCTTCTGAGCTGATCCAGTACTACTAGCACTCGTGTTCATATTGGTACCATTCGATTGTTTGTTTTCAGCATCATCCGCCTGTACTCCTCCTCCTAATGTGGCTTGTTGTTTTGTTATAGGATCTGATTTGCGTGTTGCCTTCTTATTCGCTGGTTTAGGTGTTGAATTCTTTTTGCGCGGCACTGGACATCCACTGTTGGGATCCAAAGATCGCCGCTTCTTTGCTGATGAATTTCGTGCAACGCTGCCACTGTTGCTATTCGGGCTACTTTGCACTAACAAACTATCATTGGAGTCTTCGGCTGCTGACGTGACATTGGAGGACGGCGCAGGTTGATTTTTCTGTTGTTGGTGGTGTTGGACGACGAGCGAGTTGGCTTGCGCTTGCAGAGCTGTAGGCGGAACCATTTCTAGTATGCGCCACAATTCCAGCGTCTCGTCGAGCGATACCTCAAGTAAATCACCTTCCATCATCAATTCCACGAGATTATCAATCTCACTTTCCGAAAGCAATTTTAAGAGATCTGCATGAGCTTCCGTAATAGTTGACGACTCGTCGGTGGTGTTACATTGCGTTGCCATCGTTGCCGATATCTCATCTTCATCGTTACTGAAACCATCTTCAACAATGTGGAGTCGACCCTCATCATCGTCATCTGTATCCGAGGTCGGATTATCAGGATTATTGTTGCTGCGAGTGCTGCTGCGCCGCGGCTTGCGTGGACTGCTGATACTTCCCAATGACTTCTTATTGCGATGCTCCTGTTGAGCAGCATGTATGGCTTCAAGTGCTGCAGTCACATCCGGACTGGTCAGGGCTTTTCGAGCGCGATCCTGCCAATTCATTGCTCGTTCAGCAAGACAACGCAATGCTTCATCCTCTGGGAGACGTATGGGTAATTGCTGTAATTGAACTAGCAGTGGCAAGATTGTCTCCAAACGTGGACGCCTGGACCGCACACAAGACGGACAAAGCCACTTGGCTTTTGTAGGCAATAATAATGTAGGAGTACTGTTAGTGCTGATGTTGCTATTGTTTCCATTTATGGTCCCATTGTTGTTATTAGCGACTACTGAAGCTGCGGTTGTCGTCGCTTGATTAACGTTGAACTGTGACGGTGATGGTACACAATCCTCATGGAACCAATCGCGACACAATTGACAATTGAACATTATGCCTTGGAATTCTCCCTTACACAAGCAGAATACATCACGCAATGGATTTTTGGTCATATTTCCGCGACGCAATTCTCGCATATCACGCAATTCCTTCTCCTCTGCGTGCTTGAATGAATCGACAATTTCCGCTGGGTTCTTTTCCTTAAGGAAGTCATCTTCGAAAGGTTTCTTGAGATCCGAATCGATATTGATAGGTTCTGCTCGAGGCATAAGTACCTCAAGCAGTGTATAGTAAGTGGGTTTTCGAAGGAATGCACGCGCTGTATTATCCTTCCACTTGTGCGCACTGCTCAGATGGCCCTGCATGCGGCTAAGCTCCTCCAGCTGTATGGGAATATTACGTCCACGCTCAATCATTGCCTCTAATGTATGACAGTATGGGAAATGATTATTTTTTTGTAATTGCTCCACGGAACGTAGCCAATCTTTAGCCTTGCGCAAGGCATCTTTCAACAAAGTATATGACGGTACTAGACCATTGATGTCGTTGGCGGTCTTCAGAAATACCTCGATGTCAGCCAATTCATGCTGTTGTGTTAAACAGCGGAAGTATTTGGAAGCTTGTATCTCCCAAGCTTCAATATCTGCGCCAATTTGCTGCAATTTGCGTACTTCCCTGTCCACAAATGGATCTGAAGGATCTATGTCGGCAGCAGCGACATGCAAAAGTTGTTTAATATCATTATAAGTCAATTTAGAGCTAGTTTCCCGCAGGCCCTGGGAGCGTTTATACCATTTACATTGCTTCAGGCGTTTGTTCAACAGAATCGCAATTTCCCTCATTGACAAGTGTCTCCAGATCACTTTCCTCCAGAGCCTCTATGGAGAGTTTCAGTTGGACTTCTGCTCGTTCAACAAATTGCTTGCCCAGTACTAGCAACTCACGTACCGAGGAACCTTCTTCAATAATGCAGCATAGATTATCAATCTCTTGTACAAAGAGTTCAAGTTCCTCCATGGTTAATTTATACTGTGCTGTATCTTGACTGTGATCGGAACGTGTGCGCACCTGGATAGCAAAGGAATACAAATAATATTTTAGTTTTGAAGAAAGATGTCAATTTATAGCGTCTGCAATCAAACTCACCTTATTAATGCCCAATTGTTGTATAACCGTTACGCATTTCTCTGCCTCAACTGCAGCCGCGTTTAAGCGATCAATCAGAAGTGATGAAGGAAATTTCTTGGTTTCAGCTTCTTTGCATAGATCTTGCAATTCTGCTAATGTGACAGTAGTTGGTGTTGTGGCATCAACAATGTCACGGCAACGCGATAGCCAACGCTCAAAATTGTGCGCCTTCACTTTTAGCTTTTGCAACATGAGTGGCATTTCGTCCAGCGTATAACGATACAGAAGTGTATGCTTTTCTGGCGGACAAGTGCAGAGCACTGTATAATGTCTAAGACAAACAATATCCTTTGTACACTCACAGGCAACCGCCGACAAGAAGCAAGTTGTATTACATTCCTGGCAATGACGTTCATCGTCGGGCACAAGTTCAAATGCTTTACGCTCGGCACGTGTCACACCCCATTCTAGTAGTGACTTACGTAATTTCTTCTCGGTGTCCACCATTTCGGCCATATCAATATAACAAGCGGTCGCTATGCCAAAAGTCAACTTGGCCGGCTCTAAAGCCATCTTGCATACAAGTTCGTCATGCGAAAAGACACAGAAACGACGTAACATGGAATAATGATTGACACACTCACGACCCATCTTTAGCCAATCAGCAGGTGCAAAATTTACAGCTTCCGCAAAATTATAGCCCTGATTGAAACCGGCATGATAGGCTCGTGGGAAGGTGATAACGAATTCCCCAGCATTCTGATCTGTGCGATAGACGGGGACACCATTATTCATCAATATATTGGGATTCATAATTGTCACAAGTTGATGTAGTAAATCTGGTTGTGAGGCAAAAAGCTCAGGGGCCGCTTGTTTCATTGTCTCTTCGAATTGTTCGGCACAACTTCCTGGCACCCCATACCAAGTCTTCGGTTCACCCCAATGCAGATAATTAATGGAATAACTCCAATGATCCTCATTGTGCCAACAGAACGCAGCAAAACACATGCCCACATACATCCAAGGTGCATTCATGCCACTGATATCGGCATTGATATGCCCCAAAATTGAATCCTCAAGTAATGGTAAATTATTTAAGTTCCATGTGGATTCGGCATACTCTTGATCGCCTGGTAACAAGTACTGGGAACTTTTTGTTGGGAAACCCGAACCATGATCCATAGTGTGCAAATCTGCACCATACTCAACGGTGACATCTTCATCGATTGATGAAACAATGCGCCAAAATTCACGTTCAACTAAACCAGGTGGCACTAAGTGAACCGGTTTGCAGAAATAATCTTGTTTAAATTGATCCGCCATCTGACCAAACTGTTGCAAAGTATATTCTCGCTCGGCTTGCTCAAAACCAAAAGCTTCCTGTGGCTTACTGACCTCCTCCACAACGCAACGTGGGCAAAGCCATTCACCTGGAAATTGATTTGCAGCAAATAATATAAATCATCAAATGAGGTTAATAAGAAAAGTTATTTTCATTTAGGTTACTCACCCTTTGGGATGCCTAATAGTGGTGGTAATAGACAAAATGTGTGATAGCTATCATCGCAACCATCACACAGCAACATTGACTCTTCCATATCACCTCGATTGCAGATGTGACAGATATACTTCATCAAAGGATCAATTAATGGATCGGGTGCTTTCTTTTGTGCGCCGCGTGTCGTTGGTGCCGTACCGCTGGTGGCACCACCACTACCAACGCTTACACCGCCGCTTGCAGTTCCACTAACATTTATCGCATTAAAACTACTCATTAAATCACGTTTGAAATCCTCTTTCGTTTCCGTTTTAAGAGGTGTTGATACTTTAGCTGGTATTGGCGTGCCTCCACCACCACCACCACCACTACTCAGTCCACAATTTGCACTTGAATTTGCAAAACGTTTCGAACGTCTGGCACTATTTTCATTTGGTGGTGCTATCTGTTGTCGTGTTGGTATCTCATGTGCTTTGTAATCTGTACCGCCTCCATCTTCTAATTTGACTGGTGTTGAAGCATTTGATGCTGCTGCTCCAGCTGCTGCTCCAGCTGCTGCTGCAGAGCCTAGAACTTTGCCCGATGTATATACCTCAAATGGATGTAATATTCTTTCATAGTGAGCCTTAAGAGTGGCTCCGACACTCTTGCTAGGCGGATACTGCATACGATTAGCGACCTTAGCCCATTTGCGTTCTTTTGTGGTCTGTTCCATGCCGCCTTCTTCTTGAACAACACGATGCAACGTATACAAATCTAATGCCTTACGCTCGACCATGGGTATCTTTAGAGAAGAACCCTGCAATTCCCAGAATTTAGCAATTTGATCAAGAAAATTAAGTTTAACACGCGTCTTTGCTTCCAGTTCATTTAAAGTTGCACACGCGGCACAAATCTCAACTTATCGACATCGACAGCAAATGGTGGTGTCCACGTCTCCGGTGGCAAAATCTTTGCAATGCCACACTTCTCAGCAATGGAACGAATCTTACTTATGTAAGCCAATGGATTCTTAAACTCCTCAACGGTTGGACGAAACACAGGACATTCCATGGGCGTGTCAAAATGAAACTCTTCATTTTTGTTTATATCAAAGGTATTCGAACTGTGTGGTTGTGTATGGATTGGTTTCTTATGTGTCGGCGGTGCTGGATGGGGACAACTGTTGTGATATTTCTTTGAAGCGGAGACACTGCTGCCGGCATGATTCATTGGTATAGCAACTTGATGAACAACGCTGACAGTTGGCTTTTCTTTTTCCTTCTCCTCATGATGATGATCTCGATCCCGATCGCGTTCACGATGATGGTGAGAATAATGATGATCTCGCTCCCCTTGTCCTATACCACTTTTCTTAGCTGATTCACTGCCGCTAGCATTGCCACTGCCAGTGGAATTTCGTGTACGCAAGCGGCGTACTGGTGTTGCATTGCCATTGGTTGTGGTAGCGGAAGCGCTGGCGACAGCTGCGCCGCCACCAGTTGCGGAGGTTACACCTGTTCCCGTCGTCGTTGTATTTGTTGTGGCGTTATTAGCGCCTGTTGTCGTCGTTGATAAGGATAACGATGAAGCAGGTGATGAGGTTGATGATGAAGATGATGCAGCGGCGGTGGATATCGATGTGTTGTTATTATTATTTGTATTATTATTATTATTATGAATGGTGGACACGACGTTGCTCCCACCTTGTTTACTTGTACTTTCCGCTGTGCTTTTAGCGGACATTCTCTGGAGTTTCTTTTTTGAAATGCTCAATTGGCTTTTTTTAGACCTAACAAAAAAAAAAAAAAAATATATAAAAATAATAAATTTAATAATAAAATTTATTAATATTGTAATTTTAATTTTATTTTACTATACATTTTTCCTTGCATTTATTCACACACACAAACACACAGACACACATACAATTAAACTGAATTAAACACTTTGATAAATTGTAAAATGTTTTAAATGCTTTACGCACAAATAATTTAATTATTTTTTATGTATTGCAATTTAATTAAAAACATCGTTGCTTTCTTCTCTCTGTACATTCTTCTCTTTCTTTACACTCCATTCTGCTCTTCTGGTTGTTTGGCGTTCTTATCAAATATTAAGGGTCTTCATTAAGAATTCTCTTCTTCTTATAGTCACAGCTAGAGAAGTGTAATATAGTGTAGTGTATACATTTAATGTTGCTGCTGCTTGATGATTTTGGGGTTGAAATCTATACCAATACAAATACAAAAAAAAAAAAAAAATCACAAACACAAGCTCAAGCACATGTATATAGAAACCCTACGCTCAAACACATACAGACATGTATGTACACACATACATACATGCATATGTATGCAATGTTGTACATGGCACTCAGCGGTGTCAGGTAAAAAGGCAGATTCGTTTCAAACCAAATCCAATGACGAAGGCGGCAGTGACTGACTATCACCATTATATCTTTCATGTGGGGGTTGCTACCATTGCAACAAGAGAATTAATATGAAATTGCATACACATACATACATACATATAGAAACACAAACAGCCATCTATTGTTATTACTTTGTCAAATGGAAATGAGTGTAAGTAACTTTATGTACAAGTATATACAATATACAAGTGTGTCGTGCGTTGCAAAGTATAGTCGTGGGTGTTCGCAAGTGTAGCGCACATCATAGATTTCTACAGTCTGTCAGTCGAGACGGTCGTTTGTGTACTAAGTACATATAAAAATAGTTTGTTTTATTGAAGTTATTATTGTTTGTTAGTAGTGGTGGTGGTAGTGGCGGTGGGAATCGCCATAACTTGTTTAGTTTTCAAAGTTCTTTATTCTCTGCCTGCACCCATTCTCACTCAAATTAATTCATTTATGTATGTATGTACAAATGTGACCCCCCCGCATGCAATTCTTATCATTAACATGGTTGTTGTTGTTCTTGCGGTTATTGTTGATAATAAAAATTATTAATAAATGTTGCTGTAATTAGTTTTGCAATCCAAATGGAAGGCAAAGCAAAGCAAATTGAAACAACTCAGGCCAAGCAGCGCAGTGCAGCAGATTGATAAAAAAAGATAGAGATAATTATTTTATGTAGGCGACGAAGTTGGTTCAGTTCATTCGTTGTCATCTATCAAATAAATTATTTAATTTTCTTTTATTTTTCTCTTACAGAAAATATACCTAATAAGAAAATGAATGACTGATTGTAGAAATGACAAAGAGAGTGAGTGATGGATATTAATCAATGATCCCATGACAACATAAGGATAAGCGCATTGTTTGTGTGTAAACAAAACAAAAGAGAAAGAAATTGAAAGTTCTGAGTAGAAAGCAGAGCAGGTAGTGAGCAGAGCAGGCAAGGTAAGTGAACACAGACAGGTAAATGCACCACAGCAGCTGTGTTGGTACTGCTCAAAATTGCAATTATATTTGAGGTATTTCACAGCACTGCATGGTAAGAAAAAAACAGTGCTGCAGCATGCACCCAACTTTTTTTTCATTTATATTTTATGTTCAACACTTTCAAAAAATGGTAAGTACATACATGTGTATATGAAACCGCCAGTAGACGTAAAATGTTCCTTTGACCAGAAGTTAGGTAGATTCGTGCAATAAAATTGATCTCGTTTTTGGAATGAAATATCATTTTTAGGTAAGATTGAAATACATGACAGATTTACATGTTTACTTTAAATAGAGAGTGTACTCGATATGTAATTCATATTTCCGTAAGAACAAAACACATTATACCAATTAAGTTGCAGTGGTCATTACTCTTATGAAAAAAATATATACTACAATAGGTAAAATGAAACTAAATGGAAGAATAGAATTATACTTATCATCTTTTAAAAATGCATGCGATAAAGTCTAAATCAGGGCTTTCCAACCACCAATTAGGTTCACTGAACCACATTGGGAGAAGTCAAGGTAATGTGTGTGGGCTGCAGCAGTTGGTGAGCAAAAATCAAAAACAAAGTCTTTGCTTTAAGTTGGCAGCCCTGGTCTAAATACTATTGAAAATACATTCTAAAGTGGGACAAAACAATTTGTTCTTTAGTGAAGGTTTCACAAAGTATATATTTATTTAGATGAAATTTCCTTAATTTTGAGAACAAAATATAGGCAGCACAACAGATCTTTCATAGGTTGCAGAGTACAGTACGTAAATGTAACTAATCTAATCTAATCTAGTTGAGACTGAAACATTGTATTGTGGAAAATTCAAAATGTGAATGTATGGTAATATCGTGTGATTTGTGTCATTTGCTGTTCATATATTGAAAGGAATTAAAAAAAAAAAAATCTGCCTAATTACTGTTCAAGACATAGAGCCCTAGGTCGGACGGATCGCATTGCCCTTTGGTACCCTTCTGGTGCGGAACACTAAAAACAGACAATTATTTTTATACATACACATATTTGACCAATAATATTCTACGTCTACTGGCCTCTTAAGGTGAGTGCAGCAGTGCTACAACAAGAACAAGAAGTAGCAGCAGCCGATCTTAAAAATTTTACACAAAACAAGAGAAATACTCCATAGAAAAGAGAACTTCAAAATAAAATAAGAAAGGAGGCAACAACAAAAATGCATACACTTTATTATGTGCATAGTGTGGTGTAGTGTATTTGTAAACATATGAGTGAGTGTGTGCGTGTTGCATTGCAAAAAATATAGGAAAAAAAAATAGAGCAGCACTAAACAAAACAGCATACAAATGGACACAATGCACTCATCAATATACATATATAAGCACATATATATACGAGTATATACACACACATAAATGACGTATCTATATACCATAAGAACCTACCGTCTAAGCTTATGTCAGTACGCATACATACGAACACATTATAAAGCGCAATAATAACAACACAAATTCATGAAACAAAATTCAGTTGTTTTTTTTAGAAACAAGAAAAAAAAAAAACAATAGAAAAAAGGGAATAACAAAAACTATACCACAACAACAACAACATCAACAGCTCCCCCTCCATATTCTCTCCTGTTGCAATACATATTTTTTTATTGTGCATCGTTTCTTTTATTCTGTTTTGTTTCATTGGTTTCAAACGAGGTTTCACTTATGTATTACATTTGTGATGAGATTGTTGTTGATTTTTATTTATTTTATTCTGTGTAGTTAAGAAAGAAAAAGCCTTCAAGGTGTTTGGCAACTAGGCGACGACGATTGCATAAAATGTAAATAAAACGAAGTCAGGAATAACGATTAAGGGACATACAACACAACATTATTGGAAAGCATATGGAAGGAACTTATGACTACTATGCACTTCTCTGACAGAAGAAAGTTTGTTTTCGATTTGCTAGGGGAATACACACATAGCAAGACTCTTTTAAAATATCGAAAATATAACAAGGACAGAAATTAGCGTCCGAACTTTTGAAAGTTAGATGGCACAAGTAAAGTCAAAACGAGAAAAGGTTTATCAAATGTAACACTACACACTAAAATACACCAGGTACGGAATCAGTTCATCTAAACCTCTAAAATTTTGATTGTTTAGTCAAACACATAACCATAAACCCATACTTTGTTTTACATCCACACTCGATTTATGGCATTTGATCTTTCTAAAATTATGGCAGTTTATTGACTTACGTGTCCACAACAATGTTTCTGTTTAAGACAAAAAGCCTAATCGAGGACTCATGGACTAGATCCCGCCCTTGCCTATAATCTATATGACAGCAACATGTTTTTACCTTAGAGCTTGGTTAGGATGTGTGTTGCCATATCCACCATCTTTACATAGTATAAAGCAAAGTCGAATTTCAAGAAGTTTGAGTACTGATTACTTCTAAGCCACCCATCGTATTTTGATACGGTTTTCACTGTTAATTAAAGAATTTACTTAGAAAGGTTTGCATGTGCATTAATAATTCATTCAATAATAAAAATATTTTATAATTTTGTTTACGTTGATGCGCTATTCGCTCGCTCTTCTCTTTCTTTCACTGAGATCGTAGCAAGAGAGAGAGTGTGTTGTTGTTACAATTGCATTATAGCATCTAATTTGTTATTATTGGCATTCTCGGAAAAAGATTTCCCATTTCATTCAAGAACCTGATTAAACTAAACCTTATCTCGGCAAGATAAAAGTGGATAGAAAGTTTTAACAAGTTGTCTGAAAAATACCAGATGAACATCAATAAAAAATAGTATTAGTTTAATATGAAATTTTTTACGATGAAGAATGATTTTATTAGAAATTTATTTTTGTATAATTTCTATTCAAAATTTACATTTTTTTTTTTGTGTATTACTTTAATAGGTAAATAATTCAGACCCCGACTTAAGGGTTATCAAAAATTGATGTGACAATATGGCAAAAATGATAGTTGCTACATAAAATATGTGACAAAGAAAACAAAAATTTGACATTTAGAAACAGAGGCGTCGTTCACTTTTGCGCCCGTTCACTCAAAAGTCATCAGGGTGGAGACGTTTGAGGCTCCTCCTGACGGTGTTTATAGCAAGAACAGATGCTAATCTGTTAACATGCATTTTTAGCCGGTCATTATACATTTTTACAAAAATTAAGCATTTTTACTTTTAAGATCATTGTTTCAGTTATTAAAATTTATACAAAATACACCCATTTGTTTAGACACTTAAATACATTAGAACATACACGCATGTACATTCTCCACAAATCACAATATGTATATTTTTCATAAATCTAGAGTGCAATCAGTAACAATTTTCTCAATAACATATGCTGATCGAATTACTAATTAAATAGTAAAAAAAACAATTACGACGATGATGATGATGACTAGATTACTTATACCATTCAGAAATGCAACACATATGTATATGAAAAACTGTCCATCTATCTATTTCTATGGTGTACAAATAAAAATATTAAACAACATTTTCTGAATATAACAAGAGGAGAAACTTAAGTTATATGGGATATTGGAATTAATAATGTGATGATGATGAAAAATAATACTAAAAACTGCATACATTCACTGCTTCTGATCAAACCCTGATTTTATAATAATATAAAATGTTACATCAGTAATAAAAGCCCAAAATATTAAAGTCATTGGCCCTTTAAAATTTGATGAAAGATTTAAATCTTCATTTAATTAAATTGCGTTTTAACTTTCTTGTTTTTATTATTATCAATATGTGGTAGCAAACCGGTTTGGATCATTTCTCTTCTTTTTAAAGGTTTCTGACCACGTGGTTTTTATTTGTTTTTGATCCTGAAAATATGTTTCTTAAGAATTCTAGTGCAAAACTATTCTTAAGGGTCTTTTATACGGTCAGGTCAGTTCAGTTGAAATGTCAGTTTTTTTTTTGTTCACATGTTAAAAGGAGGAACACTGATCCGGACAAAATGGAAAACTGATGGGAAGGGCAGACCTATTAGTTTTACAAGTATATCAGTTAGAATCCCAGATTTCTGTACATTTAAGCCGGAACCGACAATGGTTTGTGTAAAAAGAAATCTTCTTCCAATTTTAGAAAAACATGACATTTGAGAATTGCGTTGATAGTAAAAAGCTCCAAATGAAAAATCTCTTTCTCTTTCTCTCTCTCTCTGTAATTTGGAACACATTTTTTTTTCTGTATTATTTTGCATAATTTTAACCATCAACATCATCACAATTATTACATTATTTTCTATGATTATAAAAATTAACTTAAATGCATTATAATATTTATTATTAATTAAAACTTTGCAATAATTTTTATATGCTGGAAAATCGACAATTTCGTCGAGGTTGGATAGTTTTCTTTGACGACGAAACTGATGATGATGATGACGATGACAACAACAACTCATCATGAGACGACGTCGTTGCTGATGTCTCAGATATAATATTACTCACTTTTTTGACTCCATTTTCTTGGATTTATTCAATAATTTTGGACGCATTTTGTTATCCAATTCATTCATTCAATTTTCGATTATCATTCACTTAATTTTTTTTTCCTTTTATTTAGGATTTGCAAATTTCAAAATGGTGGCGACGATTTTCTGTATCCAATATTTATATTACATCAAACGTCAGTCACTGAATCTCTTTATGAATTGATTTTTTTTATTTTTATTTTCATTTTTGTTAACATGACGAGAGAGTTTTGAACGAAGAAACACCTTCTGAATACAATCACTCAATTGACTTTCAAAAACAGATAAATAAATCTAAACAAATTCTTGGAATTTAATTTATACTTTTCATATGTATAAATGTTAGCTGATCGATTGATGGTCTGTCACAAAAACACCACTTCTCTCACTCAACACTCTCTAATCCCGATTTAGCACAATTGAAGCAAACACTTTCCGACACATAAGTTGTTTTTTATTTTTTTTATTTTCTGCTCTGAAAACACATTTGTTGCTGCTACTGATTCACAGGAAATTAAAAAAAAAAATGCAAACAAAGCGAAAATGGAAAAATATTATATAGAATCCAATATCTGTTTCTGATTTGTTGGAAGTTATTATTGATATATAAAGACAAGATATGTTATTGTCGTTGAAAGTATTTGCTTGTTGTGTCTACAATTCTTTGCACTTCATAAATTTTTAGAAGAAGATATGGCAACGCATCGAGTGATTAATATGAAATATATAGTACGACGATATATGGTTGCTTCTGTTGCCTGCCTCCGCCTGTTACTACCTCGTCAACTAGTAGAGTCGTACGTACATAAGTAGCAAGGAGGAAAAAAGAAGCCATATTGGAAACACAAAAAATTAAATGAAAATTTAGTGTAGTCGTCAATGGCGGCGGCAACGGCAACGGTAACAGTAGCAAAGAAAAAGAATTCACGACAAAATAACGAAAAGCGACCGAGCGCGAGTACCGCACGATGTGGTTGCTATTGCTATTATTATTATTTTTTGAAAAGGGAATATGGAACGGAATGGAAGGCGACGTGTTGCAGAGTTGTTGGCGGTGATTAAGCAACTGCGACTGAGGAACGAGCCTGCATCATTCAAAAGAAAAAAAAAAAGTTCCGGTTAACAAGATTCACAAGTTTTCTTCTTCTGTTTTATCACCATATCACAATATCACATCATATATTGTATAAAATACAGTTAGATAAAAATTTTCGAGCAAGCAACGAGAAGCTTTGATTGTTGGTGGTTGACTTGGCTTGGCTCAATGCAAAACAAACACAAACTGTAACACGACGGACAAGATGAGGCATCGGCACACAGGGTGATGAAAATCTCCACCACCAACACCATACCACCACCGCGAATGATACTCTATTCTCTACTCTGCTAGTAACAGAATCAGAATCACTATGAGCGAACGAACAATATTGTTGTAGAGTTGCCGTACTCGAGAGATCGTAAGCAGAGTTGTACAACACAGCATAGTTCGAAAAGAAGAACACAAAATGATGATGAAAATTTATATAGTATACACATGTTTGTCTACCCGTCCGACCGCATTTACAACAATTAAAATGTAAACTTTTCTTTTATGGAAATTAGCTGCTGACAACTCTGCTGTGTGTTAAGAGAATTTTGAAGTGTTTTATTATGTTACAACATTATTCAGTTTGGTTTTGGTTTTGTGACTTTTTGTTGAGAAGAGTTTCTGATTTTCACAAAATATTGATCACAATTATTGTTATGATTTTCATAAAGTTTCATCATCTCTTTATCATCATCATCCATATATCCTATCCTTTAACATATCCACCCCCTTTCATCATCATCACATTGTCGTTTTCTTTACACAACACACAACACACAATAAGCAACTCCTGCAGTGCTCGAGCGCTTTTGTTCTCTCGTTCACTCTCAGGCGAGTTAAGCGCCATGTCGCTTTTATATAATTTCCATTTTCAGCCGCACTCGCTCACATATACACGTGTGCAGAGAGGCGCAAATATACACGGAGCCATACACACACCATATTTATATATATATGTACCAATAGCGACAGCCACTCGCGAGTGTATATGTCTCTCTACACACACATACGCAAATACAAATATCACATACACACGTTTTCCCTGTAACACAAAAAATATGTTGCTTTTTTTTTTTTGGCGAAATCGTTTTTTGGCTAGGTTTTTGGAAACTAATTGTATTTATTTAATATATTATTATTGTCTTAATGCATTTCACACAAGAGTTACACACGCACACATTACACACACACACCATGCATATACCATAAATATACACACTAGTTTTTTACACAGCTTAAAAGTTTATGCGCGTTGCCAACATCGCCTCCGCCGATATCGAAACTGTTTAATTAATATATTTTTTAAACTTTTCTCCTACTTTTACATATTGGTACAGCGACCATATTGTTGTCTTCACCCTGTTCTTTCAGTTTTTCAGAATTTTCGATGTCCACATTATTTATTTATGTATTTTTTGAAAACGTTTAACTACTTTTGTATTAAGTACATTTGATTCTCATTTGTTTGGACAAAGCGGGGATCACGTACCTACATCATACATACTACATACATTGTTTGACCGATGAACATATAGAGAGATGGACAAACAATTGGACTTTCGGGTGATTAACAGACGGACGAAGAAACGAACGAATGAAGAAAACGTCAACGACGACGTCACGCACGCACTTGGCTGAGCTGCTCGCGAGATGCGCTAATTAGGTTAAAAATGACACGCCAACATTTAGAGAATATGAAATTGATATTATTTTATTGAAATATTATGATTAATATGATTTTTCATAAATTGAAGATGATTTCTTTAGCTTTTTATGGTTATTCGGCGCTTTTTCTCATCATGCTGCCAACGATGGCAGAGTCGCAGTAGACAGCGGTGCACACGAAGAACTCACAAATAGACGCACACTCACTCACTCATGTGTGTATATACGGAGGCCAACGAACAAGAAACTTTTAAGCTGCATTTTTTTCTATACACTTCACTCACTCTTATCGCACACACTTTTGTTTTTCTTGATATGATATTTACACTTATTTCATTAAGTATATTTTTTTAATGGTTTTTTTCTGCTGGCTATTGAGGGGCCATTCACATTCTTTAATCGTTGTCACAATAATACCGTCGAAGTCTTCCACACACACTCGCTCACTCACCGTTGTCGTCGTCATATGTCTGCTGCTGCTGTTGCACCTTGCGTTTTCTTTAAATAGTTTTTGATTTACGAAATACATAAATCTTTAATCATTTCTATGCAAATGACGCTTAATTATTTCTTTGTAAAGTTTCACTTATTATTATTCTTAAAGTTTTTTGACTTCTTTTTGTTTGCTGCTCCTCGCAAAACGGAGCGTGAAAATTTTGTTCGTGATACATACATACAATAAACCAACACAATCACAACATTGATGATAATTTTGAGGGTGTTACACACTTAATGTTAATATCAAATTGAAATTTCAATAGTTTTCAGTTGTCATACCTGTATCATGCGGAGGCTTGCCAACTTGCGCTCTAAAATGTAGCATACGAATGAAGGAGGATTTACTTTATTATTTAATATTATTTATTTCTTTAATATTATTTTTAAAAATGAATTACAATTAATTTTGATAAATAAAATAAACGAATAAAGTATCCTTTTTTCAATATTTAAAAAAATATATTGATCATTGGAATATATTGAGGGGGTCACACACAATATAACAGCATTGTTTTATGACTAGAAAATGCAACGCTGAAAAATAGTGACACCCTGGCAGCACTTTTTCTGGTAATGCGAAATGAACAATCAGCTGTTACTCAACACCTAAGGTGAAAGAAAGCGGTTGGAAAGTAAACAGGAGTTAATTAATAAATATGAGGTATTTTTTTTTTTTGATTTTTTTTATTCTATAACATTTCTTACCATTTTCTTATACACAACAAAACAAGTATGAAACTATTAAACTTACAATTCAAACAACTTCCACGCTGCTTTATACGCAATGAATTCTTCATCAATTGGCACCGGAATTTCAGCCGAAATATCAAGCAATCTCATCCGTCAGCGGATCGTAATTCGAAGCCCATTAGTGAAGCAATATTGGCACAAGTGGACTGACGAAAGGAGAATCTTCAATTGCTGGAAGTCGCCTCGGGTTCCGGTCAACATGCTGGGTTTCTAGCACCGCTACTACCAAACATCACTTTTCAACCTACAGAATTTGAACGTTACCATTTTCCAAGCATACGCGCCTATGCAGCAGATTGTGTTACACAAAATATACGTCAACCACTCTTTGTGGACATCTCACAAGATCTTGACAATTGGGAATCCACCACAAAAGCGCAAGTCCGCCCTGCTACCTATGATTATATATTCAATAGCAATATGATGCACATTACTCCTTGGGCCTGTTCCGTAGGTTTATTCCGAGCTGCTGGGAAACTACTAAAGCCTGGTGGTGTAATGTATACCTATGGACCATATGCCAATGAAGGAGTCCTAACGCCACAAAGCAATGTGAACTTTGATGCCGGTTTACGTCAACAAAATTCAGATTGGGGTGTTCGTGACATTGTGAATCTGAAGGCTCTTGCCAAGGAGAACGGTTTGGAATTACAACGCATTGTGGAGATGCCGTCGAATAATAAATTTCTCACTTGGCTTAAATTGTAAACCATGGTATTTAGACGTGTATTTAATTCAGTTATTAAATTGATTTGCCAATGTTTGTATATTTTAACAGTAGTTATGGAATGCTGAGTGGTAAATTATGGTTATTGTTATCAGTGTGCTTTATCATTACACTATAGTTTTACACTAAGTAGGCCAAACTGCTTAATGGCAAGTGGCCATTAATTGTAGTGCTTGGACCTTGCCGTTGACGTCTGAGACCTATAAAAAGATTACGAAGCGATGAGTGAGCACTGCAAGTATATATAAAAGACGATGCTTAAACATTGGAGTCCAGGTAATTAAACAGTGGCCAGCAACGTGGAAACACCATATACTATACATATAACTAGAATGAAAGCAGTACAAAATTACAGTGGATTCATCCTGTTGCTCCTTATTGGCTTTACATTCATTAAACATATAGTTGGTGTGTCTGTACAACAGAGACCACGTCTTGATGGACGCATTGTGGGTGGCGAAGTGACAACCATTGATCGTATACCCTTCCAAGTCTCTCTGCAACGTGGTTATCATTTTTGCGGTGGGTCACTTATCGCTAAAAATATTGTACTCACTGCTGCGCATTGCACAGAGAGCAGCACCATAAGTTTTGCAAAGGTACGCATTGGATCAACACGGACAGATAGTGGTGGTCAATTGGTTGAGATAAAAAAAGTATATCGGCACGAAAAATATAATTCCTACACCATTGACTATGATTATTCATTACTGGAGCTAAATGATTATGATGCAACGAATTTGACATATGGCTTTGCGCAATTACCTAAAAAGGATGCTGAGCTCATGGATGGAACACCACTGATTGTGTCTGGTTGGGGTAATACACAATCGATGGAAGAACCACGCGATATTCTACGCGCCGCCAGGGTGCCTAAAGTGAATGAATTGTTATGTTTCAAGGCTTATGGAGATTTCGGCAAAATCACAGAGCGTATGATTTGTGCTGGTTATCCCGAAGGTGGCAAGGATGCATGCCAAGGTGACTCTGGTGGCCCATTGTTCAACAATGGTACATTGTATGGTATCGTTTCATGGGGTTATGGTTGTGCTAAACCGGATTATCCAGGTGTTTATTCACGTGTTGCGGTTGCTAGAGATTGGATAAAAAAAATCAGTGGTGTCTAAGTTGAAAATAAATTAATTAAAATATTACAAATGTATTGATTTGTGGATAATGGTAACTGTTACAATGTAGTCATTTTGTTTTTATTCTTTTTTTATTTATGTTTTATTAGATTTTTGGGACTAAAATAGAAAAGAGAAAATTACAATACCATGCGTGCTAACCAGAATGTAAGTGTGAACAGTCCAAATTGTAATCAAAATTGGTGGAAAATCTCCTTAGAAATTCAAGGTTCTTTCATGTCAATTAATCTTAATAAGGAATTCACCAATCCATTTAGTTTGAGAATTGATTTGTCATTGGTTGTTTCGATATTTTCTTTAATAGGAGCGCTGAATTGTAAATTATGGTATGATTATTTTATAATCTGCTTTATAATTACACTGAATTGATCTACGCATACCATATCCATTCTGTCTTAGTTGTTGTAATATGTTTCTTGTTGACATTGGTAATCATAAAAAAGGTTACCACATTTAGTTAGAACAGAACGTCGTAATATAAAAGACGATGCCAAAACATGACCAATTAATTAAACAGTGGCCACCAGCAAAGCAACATTGTTGCGTACAACTAGATCCAAAATGAAGAATGTAATTATGATGAAAAATTGTAAAGGAATTATCCTAATCAATATGTATCGTAGGCGGCGAAGAGACAACCATTTATCCTCCAGGTATCCATTGAACGTTGCTCTTATTTTTATGTGGTGCAAACACTGCACTCTGGACTGCAGAGGATAATACAACTAAAAGATTGTCTGGTTGGGGTATTACAGACTTTGTATGTATGGAATGCGATGTGAAGATCTACGCTCCACCAGAGTGCCAAAAGTAAATCAATTATTGGGTTCGAAGGCTTATGGTCATTTATGAGAACTTACACCCAGCATGATTTGTGCTGGTAATGTTGGTAGAAGATTATGCCAAGGAGACTATGATTAATAAAGGTGATTTGTGGATTTTGGACTGTGCCACCCCCGCACTCCCCAATTGTTTACTTAATGAACATTGATAAGTTCAAGTATTAATTAAAAATGCTCAATAAAATTATATATTTTTATTTCCATAAGTTCATGAGACAAGAAATAGAATGCCTGAAAATATTAAAATGGACGTGTTCCTAAGATCCAACGGGCTTTTTCCACACTTAACCAAAATGCAATTGTCCAGGGACCAATTCGTAACCACAGTGGTGCAAAATCTGCATAGAAAGTAAAGATTCCCTCTTGTTTACAAATTTTTATCGTGCAATCCCAAGCATTCTTATAGAGTGCACTACGTTTCAGGCTCAAGAAATGCTTGTTTCTTTAATCTCGCTTGAATGACTTCGGTGGGTCCTAAGAGCATCGTAACTAAAGTCGCAGCCGACACGGATGCTAAAAACTGTACTAATGTGTTATCAGGCAAACCAGTTAGTAATTCAATTGAACTTTTGCTGATATCATAGCCAGCTGTATCACCGATTGTCAAGAGAATTGTATGCACAGTTTTAGGTGAACTACCACAATAGAGTCCTTTTATGCCTTCCGTTTTCAATATATTGCAAAGAATTTGAAACCAGTTTTTGTAGTTTTTTTGTTTGGGTTCCAATTGATTTTTCCTTTCATTTTGAATAAGTTTCTTAATTTTATCTATCGGACATATCAAGCCTTCGGATACTCCACCTGCTATAGCGCTACACATAACACTAAGTATTGATGATGTCCATAGACTACCGTCCGCCTCATGGATGGCGCTTAAATTGCGCAAAAAATCATATTGGACAACCCGAAGACTATTAAAGATGGCACAGCGCATTAATGTCTTACTAAAACCATGGTACATGCTAAATAAGCCCTCATTCTTAATCATGTCTTGGGTTATGCCAAAGAGACCAATGAATTTCCCATCCGTATGTATTTGCAGCCGTGTTTTGGCGATCTTCATTGGGTATGAGTACAACTCGGCGTGACATGCCGAAATAGATGATACGCAAAAGAGCTCCAAGTAATTGCCTTGTGATTTATCAAATGCAACATTTTTGATGTGTAGCTTTCGGTTCCGGTTCATTTTGATCTTTCATATATATATATATCTTGAACATTTATATATTGTGTGTATCTTAATTTTGCAAGGAATTTTGTTTTGTTTTTGAATTTAATTGATGAAAATATCCAAGTAATTTGAGAAAATTTCATAATTTCCTACATTTATAATAACACTTGAAGATCTTCTTGAGTTAGTAGTGCGTCTCGTTACTTATTTCTCTTGATCCTTCGAGACAAATAACTTGAATGAATATTTGATTTCAAAATGCTTTAATTCCTTGAAGGCTTCGAACTTTTTCCATTGTTAGCCAAAAGACTAATGTGAAAGGGCCAACGCGAATCCAACATGGCCAGAAACCTTTATAAAGCGAGAAAAAGCCTTCATTGCGTACTGATTTGATTAAACAATCCAATGTATTTTTATAGAGAACGCCGCGGCCATTTTCATCAACCTTTTGATTCATTACACGTGACTTGAGTACATCGGGCGGATTGCTTAGTATAGTCCCAAAGAAACCGGCTACAACAGATGATAACAATTGTAAGCGACGCGAATCAGGCCAATCGGTAAAAGCCATAATCTTACGTTTAGTAAGATCATATATAGCCGTATCACCCATTGTTAGGCAAGAAGCTCGAACCATGCTTGGCACATTGCCACGGTACATATGCACAAGGCCACCCTGCCTGTAGTTTTCAGGTAAAATTTTAAATAAATTTCTCGAACGTGGTGGTTTGCCTTGTCGACGTTGCCAGCCTTCCACTTGCATTTGCACCTTAGCCTTGTCCAAAGCATTTACGGCGCCTTGTGCAGCTGCGCCAGCCACACAGGCTGAAAATAAAGCTGATAGCAGTGGCAAATGTTGAGTGCCATCCGGTTGTGTAATTGCCAATTTCTTACGCAAGTAATCATAGTAGACGGCACGCAGGCTATTAAAGCACATGGAACGAAAAATCATTACGCTAAAACCATTATAAAATGCGAGGAAGCCTTCATGGCGAAGCGTATCAAGTGTTATCCCTAGTAAACCTAAACGCTTTGCTTCCAGTTTGTTTCCACCACCGTGTTCACCTTGAATTTGTAGACGCGTCTTGACAACATCACATGGGAAAGTCGTAAGTTCAGCCATCCAAGCTCCACATGTGGATGCAACATAAAGTTTAAATTTGCTATCAACTGCCTCGATTGGCATCACCGCTGTATTCAAAGGATATGGATATATATCCAAATTCTTAACTTTCTTATCCATTTGGTACACACTTAATTTATATACACAGCTAATTTGATTATTTTATGACAATATATACAATAAATTTACAAGAGTTAATAGTTCCACATTAATTTACATAACAAAGATTTGCTTTTAACCGAAACATGCAAAAATAGAATAACAGAAGGTTTTTTTGTAAATTTATTATTTTATTGATGTTAAACAAACATTTTGAATATTAGAAAACATTATTTTCAAAGTACAAGTTCAATAAAAAAAGTATTTTAAACGTTCCTGTTGGAACTTACATCTATAATCATGACGTGGATTATCCAGGCAATGTAAGCAACTGACCACCTAGTGCCTCGGGACTCCTAAGAATAATACAATTAGTCGGAGTCAATTGCTAACGAATCGTCAAATTTGATGGTGAAGGGAAAGTAGTTATCGGTGCGTATTGTTTAATCAATTCCAAAATGTTGGCTCTTACTTTGCCAGACAACATCCAAATAGGGTCATCTCCAAAAATCCCCAGTACTGGCACGGATGATAAATCAGGCATGTCCAAACTTTTTGCTTCCCAGTGCCGCATTGAAAGAATCAGTGAGGCCAAAAAAGATTATTCGCCTGTGCGGAACATTGTGCAATTGAAATTTCTGTTTGGGCCGCTTTACGATCCAGTAATCCTAGGGTCTTGAAATCTACATGGCTGTTAAATATGGCGCAGATACTTGTACAGTTCAAATTTAAGTTCGATAATAATAAAAACTTAAATTTGGTTTTGGGTTTGGTCTGGGTCCCAGCAACTCTAGGATCTTGAAATTTATGCATTTTATGGACATTGATTAGAAACTTATAGTAGCTAGATTTTAGTTCAATAAGACAAAAGACAAAACCAAAATTCTTATAAGAACCTGAATTTAAACGAGTGGTTTGTATGGGAGATCCCCCCATAGTGGTTCGATTCGCCTGGTTCCGACAAATGTATGCGTGGTTTGTATGTGAGGTACCCCCTTAGTGGGCCGATTAGGCTAGTTCCGGCAAATGTCCTGCGCCTGTTTTGGAAACTGATAGTATCCAAGTTTTAGTTCGTTAGGACAAAAACCAAAAATCTCTAGCTCAAAAACTGAGGCACAAGTCTGCATACATTCCGACGTACTGTACATACTGTTACAAACTTATAATACTACAATATTCACTGCGTGAAGAGGATAAAAATTTGCTCTTCTTCTTCCATTTTTTGCCGTACACAAAAAACATTTTCTTATTTTGTTTTTTCTTTTATTATTTTTATAATTTGTTGTTTAAAATTTATTTTGCTTGAATCAAATGGGCGGCGTCATCTAAGCAGATTCACCACGGATGCGGCGAGCCAATTTAATATCCTTAGTCATGCATAATGGTGGCGTGAATGGCGGTCTCGACGAAGTTAGCCAAATAAGCATCAGCTGCTTCCTACAAATGTATTTATACCGAAATTATATTGGTGTTGTTGTTGTTATATAATTATGCAAAAAAAAAACCAAAAAAAAAAAATTTAAAAAAAAAATACACGAACATACTTGCAAAGCGTTCATAGCAGCCTTCATAAAACGTAACCCAAGCTTGTAACGCTGAGCGACTTCACGGACCAAGTGCCTGAATGGTACTTTTCGAATCAACATCGGTTTCTGGAAACGACGGATCTCACGAAGACACACAGTTTTGGGACAGTAGCTATGTAACTTCTTGACGCCACCCCTCTTGCGAGCACGCTTTGTTACCAGTTGTTTTTGAGGTGCTTTGCCACCAGTCGACATCCGTGCTGTTTTTTTTACGCGTTTCATAGTGTTTTTTTTTTTTTTAAATTTCACAAACGCCACAAGCTATGCTTTTGAAATGAGATGTTATGTAGTATTGTATATTTGACAATTGATTGCTTAGGGATGGAAAAAATAGATATTGACTATAAAAGAGATGTCAACCTGTTTTATTTTAATTGCCGATAATGAGGTTCTAATCTGTATTTTTAATTTTCAAAAGCCTTTTGCAAACGCGTTAGTCATTACGCTTGTCAGGTTTTCTATACCGTCAACGCGTTTCAACAGCATAAGCTTCCAAACACGCATTATGTTCGGCAGTTTATTGCATTTTGTTTACAGAAGACAGCTGATTATCTTCCATATTGCAGTAAAGAAGTCTATTGGAATATGAAGCAAAAGCATCATTTGATGATAGTAGATGTTAAGTTTGTGTTGATTTCTATTACAAAAATGTTTTTCATTTAATTTCTTTTATACAATGGGAGAAGATATGAATTTGTGTTATACGCTTTTTTGCAGTTTATATTGTTGCTTCGCTTAGTGGAAAGCAGCTGTTATTTGTTTTGATTATACATACATGGAACGATGCACGCATGCTGTGCTAAATTCAAATGTAAAGTTTGGTGACAATAAACGATACAAAACAATTTGCAGTGTATGCAAATATATCTTGCAACTTTCTTTTTCATTCCTACTATCAATCATCAATACATTTTTATATTCTGGTATAAAATAAATTTAAGTTTATTATAGTCTCTACTTCTATACAAAGTTCTGCTCCATATGGTGCATTTAAGCCTCTCAAAAACCATTATTTTTCTACAATTCCGAGTAGCATTCAAATGAATCGTTTCAGTAATGTAAAGAACTGAGGAGTTGTTGCCATGAAAACTTAATTGATAACTTACTAATTTCTCTTGTAGTGTTGATTTTTTATTTTATATAAATTTTTTGTTTAATTATTGTTGGATTTCATATATCTTGGAACATTGGATCACATGTTTTTATGTCTTAATATACTCGTTTATTGCATTGCATTATAGGAATACTGACCTTGTTTTAAGAAATAAACAGATTTCTGTTTTGCTGCATGATTCATGAAATGGTAATTGATTCATTGCTGGGGCGTAGGTGGAAAAAACCAAAAAAGGCTCTTTGCGGAACTTTGTCTTCCTCAGTGCAAATGAAATTTCCGTTTGGGCCGCATTCAGGCTTCACCCGGTTCGCGGGTTGGACAGCCTTAATCTAAATCGCCATTCTACCTTTATTAGTATTAATTACCGCAAGAATGAAGTGGAACAAAAGCTGTTGCTGAACCTATCATGAAAAAAGGTGGCCTCACATGGGTAGACAATAGTTTATTTTTTTTCAAGCCATTGAGCATGAGGAAAAGATAACACCTGAACTACTTGGCATTAAGAATGTTGGCAAACAGGATCCGAAGCGTCACTTGGAGGAAAAAAATTGACAAAGTTATGCAGAGTATTATTACACAAGGTTTAGGCGTTATGTTGGACACAACCGTCTTCAAATAAGCATTGGACTATCAGTCGCTTTCTTTTCACAAGTATAAGTAGTAAGAACGTTATCTTCGACTATGCCGAAGATGAAATACTCCTCACGGGATTTGTATAGAAGGTACCCCTCCTAGTGGTCCGATTCAGCTGGTTCTGACAAGTGTCCAATTTTCAGTTCGATATGCAAAAAACAAAAAAGTTTTTCTAATAAGAACATGAATTCAAATGGGTAGTTTGCATGGCAGGTCCCCCTGGTGGTCTGATTAAGCTGGTTCCGACGAATGTCATGCACCAGTTTTGGAAACTGATAGTGTCCAAGTTTCAATTTGAAAGGACAAAAATAAAAAAAAAATTTTCAAAAAGAATATGAATTCAAATGGGTTGTTTGTATGTGACGTACCCCCTTAAGGTCCGATTGGGCTGGTTCCGACAAAAGTCCTACACCTGTATTGGAAACTGATAGTGTCCAATTTTCAGGTCGATAAGACAAATAACCAAAAAGTTTTTCTAATAAAAACATGAATTCAAATGGGTGGTTTGTAAGGGTCCGATTCGGGTGGTTCCGACAAATGTACTGCGTATGGTAAACAGAAAGATTCGTGCAAAAACTGAGGGACTAATCTGCATGCATACAGACGGACATGGCTTAATCAATTCGTTTAATCGAGCTGATCGAGAATGTATATACATTATGTGTTTTTTTTTTTGCCTCTGACTAACTTATAATACTATTCACTCCCGTGAAGAGTATAAACAATACTGGTCATAATAAAAACTATCTATTGAAAAATCGGACAAGTGCGAGTCAGACTCGAACACGGAGTGTTCCGTACCAATTAGGAGGTAGCTCCCATAGGTGTTCAATTTAGCTCAGTCCAACAAATGTACAGCGCCTATTATATTAAAAACTTAGAGTGTCTAAATTTCAGTTTGAAAGTACAAAAACAAAAATTTTTTAATGAACCTGAATATTAATGGATATAGGAATAGCACCCTCTAATGGTCTGATCAAACTGAAATGTGGACACTATCAAATTTTAATCCATTCTTATGTAACCATGTAAATTTCTAGACCGTAGGGTTATTAGAGCGTACAGCTCCCAAGCAAACTCATAAGTTTCTTGTATGTTCCCTTTTAAATTTTTATTTAAACTTTAGTTTTACACATTCTGCAAAAATCTCAATTTATTACGATTCATGAGGTAGAGCCCGAGGATGGGCGGTCGGACAGCGTGGGCTTAGTAATAGGGCTAGGATTAAATAATAATTAAAATAAACAAGAAAGAAGTTTTACTTCGACTATGCCGAAGTTAATATACTCTTTACGCACTCCCAAGAAAACGTTTTTGATGATTAGAAACTTGTAGCATTTAGATTTTAGTTCAATAGGATAAAAAACAAAAAAGTTTTTCTTATAAGAACCTGAATTTAAATGCTATACTATTCATACTACGTGGAGAGGATAAAAATTCACTTTTCTTCTTCAGTTTTTTGCCGTTCATTTGCCAAATAAAATTGCATGTACACAAAAAACATTTTCTTATTTTGTTTTTTCTTATATTATTTTATACTTTGTCTTGTAAAAATTTATTTTGCTGGTGGCGTTAATGTTGTTGCAAAGATGGCGGCGTCATCTAAGCAGGATCACCACGGATGCGGCGCGCCAATTGAATATCCTTGGGCATAATGGTGACCCGTTTGGCGTGAATGGCGCACAAATTGGTGTCCTCGAACAATCCTACCAAATAAGCTTCAGCTGCTTCCTATAAAATGTAATTTATGTATACAGAAATTATGTTGGTGTTGTTGTTGTTATATACTTAAGTCAAAAAAAAAAAAAAAAATTCACGAACGTACTTGCAATGCGCCCATAGCAGCCGTCTGAAAACGGATTTCCGATTTGTATTCCTGAGCGACTTCACGCACCAGGCGTTGGAATGGTAATTTCCGAATCAACAACTCAGTTGATTTCTGGAAATGACGGATCTCCCGCAGAGCCACAGTACCGGGACGGTAGCGATGTGGCTTATTGACGCCACCAGTTGATGGACCACTCTTACATACAGACTTTGTTGTCAATTGTTTTCGAGGTGCTTTGCCACCAGTCGATTTTCGTGCAGTTTGTTTGGTACGTGCCATTCTCCTTGGAATTCAATTCGTAAATTTTTAGGGATTATATTTCTGACCAACGAGAGAAGCTCTGCTTTTGAAATGAGCTGTTATGTGGTATTGTATATTTGACAAATGGTTACACAGGGATGGAAAAACAAATATTGACTATAAAAGAGATGTCAACCTGTTTTATTTTAATTGTCGATAATGAGGTTCTTCTATTCTGTATTTTTAATTTTCAAAAGCCTTTTGCAAACGCGTTAGTCAATACGCTTGTCAGGTTTTCTATACCGTCAACGCGTTTCAACAGGATAAGCTTCCAAACACGCATTATGTTCGGCAGTTTATTTCATTTTGTTTACAGAAGACAGCTGATTATCTTCCATATTGCAGTAAAGAAGTCTATTTGAATATGAAACAAAAGCATCATTTGATGATAGTAGATGTTAAGTTTGTGTTGATTTCTATTACAAAAATGTTTTTCATTTAATTTCTTTTATACAATGGGAGAAGATATGAATTTGTGTTATACTCTTTTTTGCAGTTCATATTGTTGCTTCGCTTAGTGGAAAACAGCTGTTATTTGTTTTGATTATACATACATGGAACGATGCACGCACGCTGTGCTAAATTCAAATGTAAACTTTGTTGACAATAAACGATACAAAACAATTTGCAGTGTATGCAAATATAACTTGCAACGCCCTTTTTCATTCCTGTTACGTGATTTATTAAAATTTTTACAATTTGAAATTAGCTGAACTCAGCATCAGCTGTCTTCTGTTTACGCGCAATAAAAATACAAAAAAAAAAATGCAATTGAGAAATATTGGCAGCACTTTTGGTAATTTTTAGTCATGGAATGGTAAATTTATTAAAAGGAGAAACCGGGTACGTATTTCAACGAATTCCACATTATTGACACGATTGACAAACATGACCAATTTCGAAATACTTATGTATGTATTTGCTCTACTTAAGTCCCACAGTTCTGCTTGAAGTATTGGATAATATCATAGTTAATATCAATTTGAAAATTGCTGAAATTAATTGAATATGAATCCACATTTTAATCATATAGTAACTCAAAAGACATTTTTATTTTCCCTGTTGTTGTAATTCATTTCTGAGCTGCTTGCATATTGAAGCTGCTTATGGGCATTATTTCAACTTACAATACTTGATTTTCTTCTCAAATAATCTAAACTTTACACTGAAACATTTCATCGCAATTTGAGACACTATTTCCCATTACATTTCTGAAAAAGGTTAAAATGCCTAAATACTACAAGTTACAATGGGAATACTCTTGCCCGTCCCATTATATGTATCATTTTTCTTTAAGCCACAGCTGACCAGAGGCAAAGAGAACCCGATCAGCTTATTGCGGAATTATAATGGCTTCATATCAATTGAATCATTTCTTTGTTTACATGGCCCTTGTCACTGAATAAAGTATAAAGAATATTGCAAAATACAATCTGCGAAAGTAGACGTTCTTCTTTAATTACTGCGAAAAACACAAGCAACGCAGATTTTCTAAAGCTCAAGCTTGCTTGCATCGATTTACGAACGGAAAATGGTGGATTTTCAAGTAAGGATTGTCGGACGCGTTTGATCATATCTAAAACTCTTATGGAACGCGGGCGACCAGTGTATTGAATTTATCCGTTGATCTATCGAATCAAACATTTTAAGCTATTTCCGAACAATATTCCATTCAAAATTTCCGGACACCTTTCTGTTACTCCTCACACGTACACGTACACCCGCACTTCTAGTGCTCGGTAGATCGAGATCATTACTTTCTTATTACCTGCTATCATAGCTTATTAGAAACTTTGTAGTTTAGGTAAGCAATTCGTTTTTACATCTAGGGAAACAGTGTTTTCACTACACATTAACTCATCAATACATTTTTAGGGTTCCGGACCCAAAGGGTAACAAGAGGAACCCTATTGCAGAGATTTCGTTGTCCGTCCGTCCTCGGGTCATATCTCATAAGCCGCAATAGCTAGAGAGTCTGGGCATCAGCAATACTAAAAGTAAAATAAAGACTTAAAGGGGTCCCCATACAAGAAAAATTTTGGTTTGTATAGCAGCTATACGATCCAGTAACTCCACAAACTTGAAATTTGGATGGCTAGTGGCTTTACATCAGAAACTTATATTATTGAAATTTAAGTTTGATCGGATTATGGGTACCTCCCATACAAACAACCATTAAAAATCTGGTTTTTATTAGATAAACTTTTTTGTTTTTTGTTCCATTGAACTGAAATTTAGATACTAATGGTTTTTAATATAGGCGCTGCACATCTGTTGGAATCAGCCAAATCGGCCAACTAGGAGGGGCATCTCCCATACAAACCCACCATTAAAATTCAGGTTCTTATTGGAAAAACTTTTTTCTTTTTTGGACAATTGAACTGTTGGAATCAGACAAATCGGACCACTATGGGCAGTACCTCCCATAGAAACACCAATCTGGTACGGAACCCTCCGTGTACGAGTCTCTACTTCTCTACAAAGTTCTCCTCCATATGGTGCATTTAAGCCTCACAAAAATCATTATTTTTCAGTAATGTAAAGAACTGAGGAGATGTTGCCATGAAAACTTACTTGATAACTACACTGATTTCCCTTGTAGTGTTGATTTTTTATTTTATATAAATTTTTTGTTTAATTTTTTTTTGGATTTTTTATATCTTGGAACATTGGATCACATGTTTTTAGGTCACTTTATATATTCTGTCATTTAATCTTAATATACTCGTACATTGCATTGCATTATAGGAATACTGACCTTGTTTTAAGAAATAAACAGATTTCTGTTTTGCTCTTCATGATTCATGTATTGATGATTGATTCATTACATTTTCTATAAATAATAAATAAATATTTATACATGAAACACATGACTTTTTTCCCTGTATTTCAGATTCTATTTTATATATGTTTCATCGAAATTTGCAAGAAAAGTTTGTTTTTGCTTAACCTGCGATTAAATTTGTTGGCTTTAAAATGAGTTTTGAATTAATGAGCTAATTTTACGCTAAAGTTATGTCATATGCTTAGCTTAGAAACAAACCATATTGATTTAAAAGTTGCATTAAAAAAAAAAAAAATAGACAACTTAAACTTTTAATAAAATGCAATAGGAATTTTATCCAGCAAATAATTTATGACAATCGATTGGACTTTCTTTCATGCACTTTCGCATGCCCCTTTTCAACATTTTGTTATATTGCATACAAGTGCACGTTCTTGCGACAACACAATAGTAAGGACATTAAGACAACAATAAGAACAACAATGGTAATAGCAGAAAGCCAGTGAGTAGTGCTCAGTGCAATAACTAAAATACGAGAACAGATAAACAAACAACTCGACAAACTATGAATACAATGAAGACCATCATCATCATCAACATAATCAACATTATTATCATCAAGACGCCAGTTCCTGGCTGCTTGCTGCTTCTCTGTTTTCTGTTTGTTGCAACAGCTGCAAAAACTTTCAACATCAATGAAGGAAACAAACAAATTTTGTATTTTGTCTTGTAGACAAGTTACACAATAACAATAATAACAACAATAACAACTGCAAAAATAACAACAACAATAATATCCAGCATAAGAATAAGGAGCAAAATGATCTGGAGGAGGAACAGAAGTTTAACTTATACTATGTACACTTCTATGCAATGGCAATTTCTCTTTCAATTTATATATAAAAAAAAGATAAATTCAGAAAATAGGAATAGAGTTGGGGAATAAGAATCGAAAAGGTTTCGGTTCATACAACAAAAGGCTTAAGTATTTAGTTCTTTGAGTTTGAGTTAGGATACATTTGTTGTTCCTTATGGGATAGGAAATGACGAAAAATGCACTTGTAGTCTGGTAGTTGGTGGAAATGGTGGCAACATTCCATTAAAACTGCTTTTAGACTAAAATGTGTGAAAAGTTTTTGTAAACTTGCTTTTCCTGCATAAAAAAAAAAAAAAAACGGCCAAGTGCGAGTCAGACTAGTACACGGCGGGTTCCGAGGCAGATTGTGGTTTGTGTTGGAAGTACCCCCTAACGGTCCGATTTAGCTGACTTCAACTAATGTACTGCGCCTATGTTAAAAACTTATAGTGCCTAAATTTCATTTCCAATAGTCCAGAAAACAAAAAAGTTTTTCTAACAACAATTATAATTTTTAAGTGAGTTTTTTATTAATAAAAAGTGTCTGTACCAAATTTCAGGTTGATAGCTGAAAGCATAGCATGCATAACCACATGCGAACAGACAGACATGGCTTAATGGTTTCTCCTCATCACGCTGTTAATTTCCATATAACTAAACTAAACTATATTATCGTAGGTCTCCAACACTCGGTTCTGTGATTAAAAAAGCATTTAGGTTTATATATTGGCTAATCGTATGTGTATCTTCAAATAATCATATCAAGTGTGATAAATAAACTGTTCTCTGTATATGTCCAACCAAGTCATAGAAAAATCAGTTGACTATGTCGACTTATGGGCACTATACGTTTTATAGAACCTCTGATATACGATTCTACTTTTTACCTATAAAGTCTTACAGTTTTTCCAGAAATTGCAAATGATGAGATTGATTGAATTTATTGCAATCACTGGTGCTTTCATTTACCCTTTAAAATGATCTGTCAATGTGTCCAGTAGCACATCAATATTTAGTCAGTGGTTTAGGAAGCAAACCCTCCCTCATCCTTCAAATTAATTCATATGAATTTACATATAAATGAAAATTGCCAATATATTAAAAATCATAGAATAAATAACTTGCTAAGCCGAAGGCCCTGGTAGCTAGAAATCTTATTTCCAAGTTACATTTTCGATGCGCTTTGGAAATTCTTATGCTGATTTTTTTGAAGGTTTTGGGAAACAAAAGATAATACAAATTTTATTCAATAAACCGTTTTCCACACATTGCACAACATTTAAAAAAATTCGCTTATGAAATTTCAAAGGCGCAGCTACAAAATAGAATATTTATTATTAAATTTAATTTTAATACATTTTAAAGAAAGAATTATACAGTAAATACTTATCAACATTAGAGAACTAGGCCTTTGACTCGAACAAATAATTATAATATTAGAAACAAAAGCTTCAAAACCTTTATTTAAAATATCTTTTGAAACATTAATGTAGAAAAATGAGAGTTTGCAGATAGGAAAAAGGGTATTTCTGATACTTTGAAGAAGCGGACATTGGACCAAAAGATGCATCGTAGATATCTCCAAATGGCATACTTAGGTGGTAAGAAGGGAACGTATCTCCATTGTTTTTCTGGAGCTATTATGAGGATAGTGAGGTTTCACAAGACTGTAAACCTTGCTCCCGTGTTTATAAGATAAGCAAAACTCAGATTGATGAGATTGTGTGATAGCCCTGTGTATAACGAAAGTATTGTAAAAAATGAAGATTCTTAGCAAATTAATAATAACATTTGAGCAGATCCAAGAACAAACATTTATTTTCATATTCCATATGGCTACAGCAAATGTCAAGTATTTTTTGTCAGTCGATTGGCTTCAAAATTGAAGAATATACTTAAAAATATTATATGGAATTAGCATAAGTCATCTTCAGGCAAATATGATAGAAGATACATCTGAAATGTGAAGTATCTATAGACTCTACTGGCAAATGCATTTTTGGAAAGATGCGATATACTAGTAAGTACTTGGCCTTTAAGAGAATCAGTGATGCGATTCTTTCCATAGAATAGATTCTTTCTATGCGTGCGTCTGTGACACTTTGTTTGTGTTTCTATTGTTGTTGTTATTGTGTTTTTTCTATGGAAATAATATTCTTGTCAGGATTAAAAAGAAAACGTGACTAGAAAATTAACACAATGAAAATGCCAAGTTTTTCGGTTCTATGCATAAAGATGATAATCTCCAAATAGAAAGTTAGCATTGGCGTAAGGACCGACCGATGTCTCATGTTCATACTCATGCTCATGATATTGTTACTGATGATGATGATGATGACTGGTTTTGGTTTGCATTCATTTATTTGTCTGTTTGTTGGTTTGTTTGTGTTTCTAGTTTATGCGGTTTGTCATTGCTTTTGTTTTTTTTTCTTTTTTCGTTTTTCTCCTTTCCTATAAATGTTTCTGTCCTGCTATAGTCCTGTTGTCATAGCCTGCAGTACAACGTGGCGTATACGTGCCGCACGATAGCTCATTCTACATTATTTGTATTCTCATTCTTTACTTTTCTCCCCCTCCTAGTTATGATCTCTCTTCCAATTTTACTGTCTAAAGTAGGTTTCTGTGCGACTTTTGCTTGCTAGGATTGTCATTGTTAACTGTAACCATGTGTATGTTTCTTAAAAGTAGCGCGACATGCCCCATTCTCCATTCCCAAGTGATGCTTATCACTTTGAGAATGTGAATGTTGTATCTACGAGTATGTATCTTGGTATGAACATATTGTATCTGTACTTGCCTTTTCAGTGAGTGGAAACAGAAGCGGAAGCGAGTTATTGTCATGTCACATATTATAGCAACTTGGAAGAGCTACAAAAAGTAACAAACAGAAAGATACAATTTACTGCTTATAAATATATATTTTTAAATTTGCTTTAATTTAGCAGAAAGAATCACAAGGTGAAAGAAAGGAGAATGGCAGGTAATCCTGTTTATCCTATTTGGTTGATCATTTACTTTTGTACTTTTATTCCATTCCAATCCTTCCTTCATTCTTCTCTCTTTTCTCTGTTTATTTTTTTCCTTTTTGGATTTACTTGTATCGCATTTTGGTTTACCTGCAGTCATTTGTATCTGTTGCCTTTTGTCATTTAATATCCTGTCAGTTTTTCTTGTTGTTGTTCAGCGGCTTGTTACATACTTACATTTATCCATGCACATTTTTGCTTAGTTATGCATGCAGTGATGCCCAATGATACGTGAATCATATATATCTACCAATAAGAGAAGAGTATTGCTTCCATTTTGTTTACAATTTAACATTGATTAATGTTTTAAACACATTTTTTTTTTAGAGTATTCATCTAAAAAATTATGATTGTATTAAGTGTTTCGAAATAGACATTAACATGTTATAATCTTTACTATCTTCTCTTCAAAGGTTTATTGCGGAAGGTTTAAAACAAGTATAACAGCGTTGTAGATATGTAAAGAAATTCGTGTCTTGTATTATAATATTTATAACTTCTAATTATTTTTGAAAGTGTTAATATTGTTGTCGTAGGCTCATTTAGACATTGGCAACTTGGCAATTGTCTGGGGGCCATGAACACAAACCAAAAGAGGGATCCGAACAAAATCACTCGCAGGTACAGTAATTTAAAAACTGCATTATCATCTGCACTGCTTTCCGCTGTCTATGACATATTGACACCTTGATTATGTGTTTAACACAGTTCACGGCATTATTTTTTCTGACATTTTCATCATAATATTTCAGCCAATTTGCACAAAAAATTAATGAAAAAATATATATATGGCAGACGGCGCTTAATTTACTCATGGCTTCCTCGGGGCTACTTCTAGCTAAGTTTGTCCAACATTAGTTAGGAGCCTGAGGTTCTACTTGACCCAAAATTTGCCCCTGATTACTTACAATTTATTTATGCAACGAACTTGAGTAGTCAGTGGCTATGATGACTAATTGCAATAAAAATTATCTTGTCACAGAAAATAAGTATGTCAAAAATTTATATTTGAACACTTTTGCTTTTTCTTTATCAAATTCCCGATAAACAAAATTATCGTACATATGACAACAATACCGTGATAAAAGAATTGTATTAGTTTCTTTTAATGAATTTGTTTATTTAATAGATTTTCAAATAGAAAAGTCGAGTGTCTATTAGAATTTTAATGGTTATTTACCTAAAGCGATTATATCATATACAAGTATGGCAGATTATTTCCAACAATAACGTTATTGTTTATCAACTGTTATCTCTTGGTAGTAGGCACCATATTAAAAATTAAATAAATAATATAATTGGCAAAACAAAAAAAAAAAAAAACATTGTGAACTGCGCTTTGTACAATGACAACGTCAATGGATAGATATATAAATACATGTATACGCGTGTGAGTGAGTGCAATCTTCTGCATATTCTTGTAAATAGCGTAGCTGCAAATAACTCGAATACAGTAGTGAAACATTTCACCTGTGAGCACCTCCATAGCTACTATGTAGTGTGGTAAGTCGTTTCGTTCACAGCTTCAATGGTATAAAATATTACCCATTTTATGCAGAAACTATGGTTTCTCCTTCCAAAATTTGGGTATATATTTTAGTTTTTCACGAAGTTCAAGAAAAGAAACACAATTTTATATTTATTTATTTCTCTTTTACTTTAAAAAAATCAGTTAATAACAAGAAAAAAAAAAAAAAAAGAAGGAATATTGCTATGGTCTTTCTTCCATCCATTTCGGTATTTTTATGTCTCTCTTGCGCTATTCCAATGATTGGATTAATACTTAATATTTAGATCTTAAGTGATCTATTTCTATGAAATTTTATGTGATTTTCAATGGCCTTCAAAGAATATTTCATTTTTAATGTTTTTTCATTAGAATATCAATATCCAAATATGTTTGACGACTAGCTTCCAGTGTCGATAGTCTTTCAGGCAAATAAGATGATTTCCATGGATGAAATTAGTATGTTTTCGCTTTGTTCAGACATTGAATGATATGATGACTGTAACCAATGGTAATTGGAGGGAGCCAATTTGTTTCTTTATTGCTTTGATTACTAATTAAAATTATTCATTTGTAAAAGGTGCATCATTAAATAGAAATTAAATAACATTTCTGTTGTTCTGCAATTCCTTTGTTTTCAGCTTTACTTTTTCAGATACTATAGTTATTACGAGTATCCGATAAGTGCTAATCTAGTACATACTCGTACTTAGTACTCATACATATATAAATACCAAAGCCAAATCACTTTACATTGTTCGGTTTGCTATAAAACATGGTTTTTACCATATGCACATTTCAGTAACTTGCGCAATCTTGAGGAATAACAACGTATCTGGAAGTCAGAAATAATTAAAATAAAAAAAGTTTATCTCTTTGAAATATAAAAACAAGTGTCTCATTATCAACATCAAAATGTATAAGAAAGTGATTTTTGCTACAGTTTTGTTTGCCTTTATTGCCATACAAATAGGTAAATGTGATAAAAGATTTCCAAATAAATTGGGAACATTAAAATAAATAATTAAAACAATTACTAAATTTTTATATAAACAAAATAGTAAACAAAAGCGAACTTTGATCTCATAAAATTAGGATTTATCAGAGTTTCATTGGCTTGTGTATAAGTGAAATCATGAGATCTTATATAAAAATATAATAAGTGTTAAAAATTCCTCTTTCTTTTCTAAAAAATGTCAAAAAACATTAGATTTGAATGCTTGTCTTTTGTTTATGTTATTCAAAGGGTGACTCCTTTTGCTAAGCTAGAGTCTAGCAAGCCTTTGCGCATTAAGTTTTTCATTAAAAATATAACAAAATGTATTGTTTAATACTCCCTAAATCATTCTACAATTTTATTAGCTTTATTAGTAATAAACTATTAATTTAGAATTTTATATAAGATTGGAAATCAACTGCTAAGGTTGAGAACAATATAATTAAAATACATTGCCAAAAGTATGATTAAGAATTCCTTTAAAAAGTGACTAACCTTTAAAAGAATTCGTGAATGGTCTGTTTAAACAGTTTTGTCTGCTTATCTAGTATCCATATTCAATAAAGTCTCGCAAAACAGTGAGTCATTGAGATTATTTATTTAGCTTTTGTTATTTATTTATTTTTGTTTCGAAACAGACTTTTACCCTAGCAAATAAATACAAGTATGAGTATATTGTACTATGTTTATTGTTTTTAAATATATTTTGTATTTTTTTTTTTAGTAACATCACTCGAATGCTACGCTTGTAATTCACCAAATGGTTGTCGTTCCTTATCAAAACAGACTTGCAACAATGACACAGCGAACGCGACAAGTGACGCACTTCGACTTATCCATAACAATGTAGTCAATGTAACCGGGAGCACCTATTTCGAATGCGTCAATGCAACATGGAAGTTCCCAAATAGTAAGTTAATGCATTTCTTTTCGATTTACGAATTTCTTAACAGTAATTTTCATTTAAAGATAACAGCGCAGCTGTCATGACTCTTGGTTGTGCACATCCTAATGTTTATACATGTAATTTGTCTTTGAAGCCTCAATACAGCAACCAAGGCTGGCAAAGGTTCTGCAAGTCTTGCAATGGCAATTTGTGCAATAAGAGTCCTGCTGGAACCTTTAGTAGCAGCATATTCACTATATTGACTTCGGTTGTGGGTCTAACGTTGCTCAAGGCTTTGGCTTAAAATTTATAATAATAATCTTTTCTTAATGCTTCATGAATTTTATTTAGTATCATAAAACAAAAATGACTTAATACCTATGAATGTGATTTATAAGAGAACATAATTTCTATAAAAATTTTATAAGATTTAACTAATATATGAATATTGAAATACTCCTGTCTTTCATTGAATATGATAATTTTAATAGAATTTACCATTTTCGTTAAATTGGTTTTAATGAGATAAGTTTAAAGTTTAAGCCTAAATATTGAACCGTCTTAAACCGTAGTCACCATAAGAATCAATAGGAGTGGAAATGTATCTCATAACTACATATAACCATGTGGTTGTCCGATTGATATTTGGTATACTTATTGTGAAAAAGATCGGGAAACATTGAACAACTTGCAATTGTCTCATTACGGGGCCAAATTGTGAATATGGAAAAAGTCAGATAAGATAAAATAAAGATTTAATACACCTTTACCAATAGTTATGTGGAATTGTCCAATGAGTTGTTGTATAAATTAACAAATGTATATGTGCTCTATGGAATATTAAGTGAAAGTTTATTAACAAAACTGTATAAAATCACGTGTTAATATATTTTTGTACACATGTTTTTCCCTTGTGGATAAAATTCTCTATAACTTTTCTACAATTTTTATTTATTTTTTGTTGCTGTTTTGTAATCTAAAAACTTACAAGCTAACAATGGGATAGAACACTAGCATCTATGGCTATCGGTACTGGAGGATGGTAAGTGATTTACATTAGTTCATAACAATATTGTATTTAGATTAGTTAGACAGTATGGTAGGAAGATACTAGTGCATAATGTGGTCAAAGTTTTGGTTCGTGTTGGCGTCCATGGAGAAAACGCATCAGAAGCGCGAAACAAATTATATAAGAACGATAGAATATCGCATGTCAGGAAATGTAGCCGGAGGTTTTAACTAGAGCGTTAGATCCTTCTATTTTTTTCTATTTTTTCACTCTAATTTAGAGTATAAATTTTTGCCCAACACCGGTAAAGAAGTTTCACATCAAAAACCTTAAAAACTGTGCAGATCTTAACAAAGAAACATTATTTATTGATCAAAAAACTTATCTACCTTAAAGTAAAACCCCCTCCTCAGTCTTCAAAAATCAGCTAAAAAAAACTGAATAACAGAAATCTCTTTTCTTTGCGTTTCACACTTGTAATTAACACGAACATTACATATTTATAACAATCATTCATTTTCAAAGAAAATTCATTCACGAAAGACTGTAGGGTATCACAATGTTCTACGAAAATGTGTGGAAGGCAAAATAACAAACTTATGACGGTATTTGGTAAAAATTTTTAGTGTAAAGATTTAAGCAAATAAAAAAAAAAAAGCTTTTTTTTGCTGTTGCATTTCGATATGATTTTCTCTTTCATTAAAATGAAAGATATAAAAAAAAGGGCAATTTTTTCTTTGTCAACATACTTTTTCCGACCATTGTAGATATGTCGCACACGTCTGCTCTCTTCTGCATCGGCGACGTCACTGATTGTAAGGACCAGAACGGCCGTGGCGTTTCCCAGGCGCGAAAAAAACGAAACGAAAAATGCGACGTACCACAATCGGTCGTCAATGATTAAAGCTTAAATAGAAGTTGTTGAAAACAATATCTTTTTTGTTGTTTAGAATTATTTGGTTTTCATTTGTCCTTTTATGGTTCCTTACCCAAAAGGTACCAAACGGAACCCTTTTGCAGAGACTTCATTGTCCGTCCGTGCGCAGGTCCTCGGGTCACATCTCTATATTATCGATATTCTATACTGCGAAATTTCAGTTTAATCAGACCACTCCCATGCAAACACCCATTAAAATTCAGGTTCTTAGAAAAAATTTTTGTTTGTTGCCGTATCGAACTGAAATTTAGCACTATAAGTGTCTAATAAAATACGATAAATACTAATCAACTGACATACTCGTACTCGTATGATTACTCCCAATTGTTCAATCTATATATATAAAAGAAAGTCGTGTTAGTTACACTATTTATAACTCAAGAATGGCTGAACCGATTTGGCTGAAAATTTGGGCGGTAGCTTGAACCAGGAGACGGACATAGGATAGGATAGGTTTTTTTTTCGTCCGTCCGTCTGTCCGTCCTCGGGTCATGTCCTAAAAACCGCAATAGCTAGAGGGTTGAAATTTTCAGAGAATGTGTAGTTCTATCGGGGCAACAGCAACAATATCACAAAATAAAATATTTTCGAAAACTTAAAGGGGTCCCAATACAAGAAACATTTTGGTTTGTATGGCAGCTATACGATCCAGTAATCCCACTATCTTGAAATTTGGATGGTTGGTGGGTATACATCAGAAACTTATATTGTCGAAATTTCAGTTTGATCGGACCATACAAAGCCCCATTAATATTCAGGTTCTTATTGAAAAAACTTTTCTGTTTTTTGTTCTATCGAACTGAAATTTAGACACTATAAGTTTTTAACATAGGTGCGGTAAATTTGTTGGAATCAGTCAAATCGGACCACTAGGAAGAGTACCTCCCATACAAACCCCTCCGTGTACGAGTCTCACTTGCACTTGGCCCATTTCTTTTTTTTTTAATAACTGGGCACGCACAGGGGACGTAGCAACGCACGCCGGGTAAGGCTAGTTTGCTATAAAACGTGGTTTTTACCACATGCTCATTTCAGTAATTTGGGCATTCTTGAAGAATAACAACGTATCTGGAAGTCAGAAACAAAATCAAATAAATAAGTTTATCGCTGAAATATAAAAACAAGTGTCTCATCATCAATATCAAAATGTATAAGAATGTGATTTTTGCGACAGTTTTGTGTGTCTTTATTGGAATACAAATAGGTAAATGTGATAAAAAAAAACTTTTCAAATAAATTGGGAACATTAAAACATATACTACATTTTTGTATAAACCAAATGAAAAAAGCGAACTTTGATCTCATAAAATTTAGACTAATCAGATTATCATTGGCTTGTGAATTTAAGATCATGTGTTTATAAGTGAAATCATGAGTTAACTGAATCATTCTATATTTTTATTAGCTTTATTAGTAATAAACTAATTACTTAGAATTTTAATTATAATTGGGAATCACCCGTTAAGGTTAAGAACAATAGAGTTACAATGCCAAAAGTACCACATGATAAGGAATTTCTTTAAGAAATGATAAAACTTAAACAGGAGTCGTGAATGATCTGATATTCCATAATGTCCCACGGGAAATAAATAAGCCACGTGTATTGGTTTTTAAATATGTTTTTCTTTTTAGTAACCTCACTCGAATGTTATACTTGTGACACAAGTAGTTGTAGTTCACTATCAAAACAGACTTGCAACAATGCTACAGCGAATGCGACTAGTGACGCCCTTCGAGAAAGCCATTACGATGTACCGAATATAACCGGGAGCACCTATTTCGAGTGTGTCAATGTAACATGGAAGCTTAGTAAGTTAATTATTTGTTTTAACTTTAGTCATTCTTAACATTTCTTTTCATTTAAAGACAGTGGCGAAAGTTGGGGGACTCTTGGTTGTGTATATCCTCAAATTGACGCATGTAATTTGCAACAGAAACACATGAACGTTAGGAGGTCCTGCCGAACTTGCAAAACCAATTTGTGCAACAAGAGTCCTGCTGGAACCTTTAGTAGCAGCATGTTCACTATATTGTCTTCGGTGGTTGTGGGTCTAATGTTGGTCAAGGCGTGGGCTAAAAATTTTTAATAATTATTATTACATATAAAACATAAATGACTCAAAAAGACTTGTATAAATGAGCATAATATTTATTGTACAACAATCTTCTAATATTTAACTAAAGTATATAAGTACATATATGTATAGTGCCTTCTTGTATTAATGTTAATGTAAAATGTAGTTGTGCCCTAAACACATAACAAAAGAAATGTCATCTTTTGTAACATTAAATAAATCATATACCTAAGTACTACAAAAATAATAATAATAATGTGTATGGAACTGAAATTCTTCTATGTAGTGTATAAATATGTTTCCTTGATCTGATCTAACGATAATTTTGTATTTATTATTGATTGCAAAGAATTCTTATCAGCGATTAGTATTTTATGAATTTTTAGGAATCACCTTGATAAGATAAGATACTTCGACATTGTTTTTGTGCATACATATTCCAATGCTTTTAACATACAAAATAAGCACGATGAATTTTTTGTTAAATATTGTAGGTAAATTACTACCAAGTTTGCCGGTTATTTGTGTAATATGTTTACACCTTTTGAAATCATTCCCGCCGATGAACAGCATAAAATTAAAGTCTTCATTTATGTTCCTTGACAAATGAGTCTTTCAGTACCGTTCGTTACGTTTAGCAAAGTGCACAACCAATTAAAGATTTAAAAGTAACGAAAACGATAGGTTTTTCGTCCCTGAATTGCCAACTTTTATTTACAGTCATCATCAACAGCATTCTGAGGCAAAGTTGCTACCCGAAGCAGTGGAAGAGCATTGAGATTATTTGATTTATTTCTATATTATCGAAATTCTATACTGTCGAAATTTCAGTTTAATTTGACCACTCCCATACAAACACCCATTAAAATTCTTATTAGAAAAACTTCTTGTTTGTTGTCGTATCAAATTGAAATTTAGACACTATAAGTGTCTGATATAGGAGCTAAGGGACCACTGTACGAGTTTCGACTCGCACTTGGCCGATTTTTTAGATACCATGGTTATACCGAATATACGATAAATACTTGTAGATACTAGATATACTCGTACAAAGTAGTAGATTATGATTACTGCGAGTCAAATCACAACCTAATATTTGATTTGCTATGAAACGTGTTTTTTTACCACATGCTCATTTCAGTAACTTGCGCACTCTTGAGGAATTACAACGTATCTGGAAGTCAGAAACATTTAAAATAAATAAGTTTAACTCTGAAATATAAAAACAAGTGTCTCATCATCAAAATGTATAAGAAAGCGATTTTTGCGACAGTTTTGTGTGCCTTTACTGGAATACAAATAGGTAAATGTGATAAAAAAAAAAAACTTCCAAATCATTTGGGAAAATTAAAACATATACTAGATTATTATATAAACAAATTGAAAAAAGAGAACTTTGATCTCATAAAATTTAGATTAATCAGTCTGATATTCAATAATGTCCCGCAGGAAAGAAATAGGCCATGTTTATTGGTTTTTAAAAATGTATTATTTTTTTTTAGTAACCTCACTCGAATGTTATATTTGTTATACACGAAATAGTTGTCGTTCCCCATCAAGACATACTTGCAACAATGCAGCAGCGAATGCGACTAGTAATGCCCTTCGAGCAATCTATTACGATGTACCGTATGTAACCGAGAGTACATATTTCGAGTGCATGAATGTAACATGGAAGTATTCTCATAGTAAGTTAAATATTTGTTTTAACTTTAGTCGTTCTTAACAGTTCTTTCTATTTAAAGACAGCACCCAAAGTGACACGATTCTTGGTTGTGTGCATCCTAATGTTGAACCATGTTATTTGCAGTTGAGACCTCAACTCAACTCTTTAAGGTCCTGCAGAATTTGCAGAAGCGATTTGTGCAACAAGAGTCCTGCTGGAACCTTTAGTAGTAGCATGTTCACTATATTGACTTCGGTTGTGGGTCTAATGTTGGTCAAGGCGTTGGCTTCAAATTTTTAATAATTATTATTATTATTAATGACTCAAAAAGACTTGTATAAATGAGCATAGTATCTATTATATAACAATCTTCGAATATTTAGCTAAAGAATATAATTTTTGTCTGGTAAATATTAAGCCGAAATAAATTTATTTGTAGTGATTTAGTGTCTTCTTGTTTTAATATCAATGTGTGTGTGTGTGTAAAAGAAAAGTTATGTTTTGTAACATTAAAGAAATCATATACCTAAGTACTACAAAAATATTAATAATAATGTGTATGGAACTGAAATTCTTCTATGTAGTATATAAATATGTTTCCTTGTTTAATTTTACTTTCCATTTCTGGATTAAATATCAAACTTTTATGTGATTTAACGATCATTTTGTTTTTATTATTGATTACAAAGAATACTTATCAGCGATTAGTAATTTATGATTTCTTAGGAATCATCTTGATAAGATAAGATACTTTGACATTGTTTTTGTACATATATCAATGCTTTTAATATACAAAATAAGCACGATGAATAATTTTTTTTTTTTAAATTGTAGATTAGAAATTACTTTCACGCTTGCGGGTTATTTACACTTTTTGAAAACTTTCCCGCCGATGAACAGCATAAAATAAAAGTTTTCATGTATGTTTCTTGCCAAATGAATTTCCCAGTTCCGTTCATTACGTTCAGCAAAGAGCATTCTGAGTCCAAAGCAGTGGAAGATTATTTTGATTTCTAAGCTCTTTAGGCATGTGCATGAAATTACTGCATATTGCCCCATCAGATTGTTTGACATTTTATGGAAAGTTCTTGAAAGCTTTGAACGACAAAAACATTATCCTCGAACATCATGAATATGATACAACTATACTTGCCACATCAAAATTGAAACTTAACCGATTAGAATGCTGGCTTTATTTTTCGAATATCGCAGTTAAGAAGTTCTCCCTTACCATACTTTTCTTAACAATCTTCCTTTAAAATTTGACAGAAGCACATCAAAAACGAAAGGTCAACAAAGTAGTGGAAGTGCATTTATGTCAAACTGTCTGGTTGGTTCACGTCCTAAACTTCGCCTTGAATACAAAGTAATACTTTATAAGACAAACATAAAACCAGTTTGGACATATGAAATCCAATTTTGGGGCACACAAGCAGAAGCCAATAATGAAATCCTGCAAATATTAATGTTCCTCCCAAGATTTCTCGGCACGTTAAAAATTCAGTTTTGCACCGAGATCTTTGTAGAGTGAAAGAGGAGTAAAAACTACATAAAACGATTACAAAACATAAGAATGAACTAGCAATCAAACTGTTAAACAATATCATTGATACGAGAAGATTCACGCGGTACCGGTTCCATTTAGAGCAGGGGTGATTGTTTGATTAAACAGCTCCTGAGTTAAATAATAATATAATAATAAAAAAATATGTGAAAACCATTTAAAGGTCAAATTAGAGCTTGAAATATTGAAAAGAACTAAGCAATAATTCCAGCCAAACCATTCATAGATTATCAGAAAATATGGATTAAAAAATTTTTAAGTATCTTAAAGATAAATTTGATAATACAATTATTTGTATGAGTTGACGTTTGAAAAAAGAAATAAATATTTTAAATATTTAATATATAAATTTTGGGTTCATCCTAATATTCCTAAAACAAAAAACTCATTGGAAATAATGCACTCAATGAACAATAATTGATGATGAGATCCAAAACTTTTCATACTTTACATCAGGTTTATTCAGGATACTTTGACCACATATTAGTTAATGAATTATGATTTTAAAAGATAAGTTAGTTTAAAGCTTTTGTGTGTCTACATTTATCTATAAATATTGGATAGACTTATCTGAAAATACATAAGTAATAAATGATACTTGATGTGTTTTTGTAAGATTTGACAAGTTGAAGATAAGTTTCAATATAAATTTTGTCCATTACAAGTGCTATGTTTGATAATGATTTATGCAGCACATGTCGTATGCGTAATATGATTTTTCCAATAACTCAAAACTATGTAATTTTTCTCACCACACCAAGGAGCAACTAACATTCGACTAAGTTTTTCTTTGACCTCAGGAAGTGCTATGTAAGAAACATGAAGTGGGGTAGAAACTTCTAACGAAATCGAAAAAGTTTTACTTTGTAAAAATTTTTGGTAATTAGTTTGGTCAACAAAAAAAAAAAAAAACAAAAAAAAAATAACCTTAGTCATCTTGTAAACTAAAAAATCGTTTGTTGAACTTGTTGTCTTTTTATTGCATATGCACATAATATTGTATGAGGGAAGTTTGATAAGTTTCTTAACTAACAACAAAAAAATAAAAAAAAAAAAAGAGAATATCATTTTTAAAATATATAGTCTCTTTTTTATTCAATATAGTTAAAATAGTTAGCAAAATGATGTCCTAGAATTTTTACACCTTGTGTTTAATAATAAAAATATATTTTATTTGTTATAAGTCCACCGATGCATTTCTTTAAATCTGCCTAATGATGGCACCTACAATTGCCGAAGATCAAAAAGCATTTCTTTGCTTTGCAAATGCAACCCGTTTTTCTCGATTTCACTTTTCAGATAATTTAATATGGTTGGTGGTTTTGCTTGTTTCAGGATAGCCAATAGGGATTGTATCTTTTAAATTGTAAAAGAAAGTAGTTTTTGATACTAACAAACTTCATATTTTAGTAGAGCTCCAAAGTGGTCAGTTGAGACACTTATCAGACCTACCTTATATGTATACGACACAACTTGGAAAAGTTGAAGAATGAGTGATTAAGGGAGAGATGATCAGTGTGTGTTTGTCATCGTTGTCCTAGCCTTTGGGTTACATTGACAAACGATAGTTCAAATGGTTAGGTTAACTTATATGTATAAGTTCAAACAAGTAAGATGAGGCCTTTGTTATACTGTGAAAAATAATTTTTGATTTAAAGATACAATATAATGTAAATTTGGTTAAAAGATTTTATGAATCAATGGAATTGACATATTCCTTATAGTCTTAAATATACTATATTATTACTAAATTACTGGGTAGATTATTTTCTTACAGTGTACATGATTCTACACATTGTCATACTGACGACGTTGCAATGACAATCCATAACCAACCATAAAGGCTTCGGGCTCAAAACATATAAACAAATATGTATATAGAGAATGGCTAAGCTCAACTTTGCCATAGTTGCCACAGTTTAGGAAATGATAAATGACTAACAACAATAACAACATCAATAGTTTGTAGTTTAATTTGGTTCTTTTTGTTGTTGTGGCCCAGTTGCTGTTGTCATTATTTCGCCAGGTTGCTTACATTGACTACTTGGCTGGAAAATATTGATGCTTTACATACCGCATGATACCTAAAAGCATGATACCTATGTTTCTGATACTGTTATTAATATTGCTAATGATGATGCTGATACTGATGGTCATGCTGATGATGATGCTGATGATGATGGAACTAACACATGTCTACTATGCACTTGTTTCTGAGGACCAAAAACTTTCTGCTGTAAATGCATTTTGTCTGCCACTTAATTTACTTATTAATGTAAACATAGACTCTGCTTCTATTCCATTTCATTCCGATCCGATTTGATTAAATTCTCTTTGCCTCCTAGTCAATCATTCATACGCCATATGGTCCAGGCCTTAGATTTAGACTTTATGAAACTTATTAAATGGTTAATTTACAAAACCAAAACAAAGTTTCCAATAATAACACTTTTCTGACATCTTCTCTACAGTTTCATGCATTCTTTATTTGTTTATGAAATGGTAAAACTGAAGTTTGGTAGTACGATAGTTTAGTACTTTGTTGCTAAACGAAGTGAAGTGAAGTTTTTCAGAGCAGCTGTTCAAAATCATTCGAGCATTTAATTGATTGATTGCTGTCAGCTCGGTTTCTGTGCTATAACCAAAGGCACACTATGTTAGATAACTAGTCTATGGATGAGATGGAGGGAGAGACCATATTAGGTTTGGATTGATTCTCGGTTGAAGGATATGGTTTGCGTTGTGCGTATGCAGTTCACTTCATAAAATTGGATTCCTGTTGTGATTTTGATGGTGACTTCATGCAGGCTGTCATAATTGTTGCGATCTCTTTGTTTTGTGGATGTGTTTCTCTTCGGTTATTTGTTTTCCAATTAGAATGGTGCATTTTGCATGATGCATGTTTTGTGGTGCAATGCGGTGGTTGCACTAAAAACAGTTGATTGCAATTCAATAGTCAACAATGGTTTTTGTATCAATTTTGTTTAAAGCACAAACCAAAATACAATACAATTAATGGCAATTTAAATGGATCTATGATAATTTCTATCTAAATCATTGTTGAACTTTAAAAAATATTAAATAAATTGAATGCAATAATTTTCACAATATTTTTCCATTTAATGTTGCATAAAGCTACAATTATCACGCATTTGGTATTAAGTTACATAAACAATAAACACGAATATAATATGATAATAACAGGAAGAATAACCACGTTAACCAGGATGTAAGCAAATTAACCATGAATTACAAATCAATTGATATGCAAGCCGGACATTTTCTTTTATTCTATTATAATATGTATTGTATATAAACTTTTTCATTCTCTCGTTTGTTTCAGAATGGAAATTGAAAATTCAACGCGTCTAAAATGAAAATGAGCAAGAAAAAGTGTGAACAAAATGAACGAACAATATTTGCTATGGCGATGATGATGATGATAATGAAGATGATAAGAAACAACATCACAAGTATAACAGTGTACTTTCTTTAACATTAACTTCCCTTCTCCCATTCTGATCCTTATGTTTTTGTATCTTTTTCTTTTTGTTTGCTTCATCACCATTCACAATTTTGTGCCTTCCATTGTCACGCGAATTTCTTGCGAAAAAAGTTTTAATTCAATGCTTGGCAGGCATGTCAATGAGCTTCTCTCTATCAGCTGCCTACATCATCCAACTTTAGATCTATTATACTGCTACACACATATATCTTTCTATCCATAACTGCATTTTGCTCTTTTGCACTTTTATATAAGTAGAAGTAAAATTTTGATTAGAATATTGTAGTAGGTGTACAACGTAGTACGATAACGACGAGTATAAACTATTAGTTTATGAAACTGAGTTGAGGGTAAAATTTGGTTTTCTTTTAGAATCAATTCCAAAGAAAAAATATGCAAACTCACATATATGAAGCTTAACAGGTAATGTGACTTTCAGAATTATTACTATTTTTCATTGTTCATTGGAGTACATAATGGTGAGACTTTAAGATGGAATGTTAGTCAATTGTTTAACGTTATGTTTAGGGAATTTAATAGATAGTTAATTTGTTTATTGATTTGAAATATTTTTGGTTTCGGTAGAGTGAAATTTTGAAATCGTTATAGGAAATTTTGGTTAATGCTTTTCTTGTCGATCAGAAATTAAGCAACTCGTGACTTGAGTAGTGTTTAGATGAGGACCTGTCATAAACCAGTTGGCGAAAACGTGATTTTTAAACAACAACAAAACTCATTTTAGGTTGATATACACTTATTAAAGTTTAATCTATATATATAAAAGAAAGTCGTGTTAGTTACACTATTTATAACTCAAGAATGGCTGAACCGATTTGGCTGAAAATTGGTGGGGAGGTAGCTTAGAACCAGGAGACGGACATAAGATAGGATAGGTTTTTTTCGTCCATCCGTCTGTCCATCCCCATACAAGAAACATTTTGATTTGTATGGCAGCTATACGATCCAGTAATCCCACAATCGAAATTTGGATGGTTCGTCGCTATACATCAGAAACTTATATTGTCGAAATTTCAGTTTGATCGGACCACTAGGGAGGGTACGTCCCATACAAACCCAATTTTAAAATTCAGGTTCTTATTCGAAAAACTTTTCTGTTTTTTGTTCTATCGAAATGGAATTTAGATACTATAAGGTTTTGATATGGGCGCGGTACATTTGTTGGAATCGGTCAAATCGAACCACTAGGGGGAGTACCTCCCATACAAAACTCAATCCGGTACGGAATCCTCCGTGAACGAGTCTGACTCGGACTTGGCCCATTTTTGTTTTAATAACTGAGCACGCACAGGGGACGTAGCAACGCAGGCCGGGTAACGCTACTACATAAATAAATCATATTTGTTGTTCTTGAATTGGAACTAATTTTATTAAATTTTGAATATACTATTACAGTTTCTAAGAACTAAAGTAATGTAATATACCAATTTAATTCTAACTAACTTAGACCTTGATTATTCGATAGCCTAAATCTTTCATTGGTAATGTTACACAGATCAAGACACCAAAAAAAAAAGAAAAACTGATTGATAGTCAGATAAACAGACGAACGGACATCAGATAGTCTAGAGGGTTGAAATTTTCAGAGAATGTGTAGTTCAATCCGGGCATCAGCAACAAATACTAAAATTAAAATATTTTCGAAAACTTAAAGGGTTCCCAATACAAGAAACATTTGGTTTGTATGGCAGCTCTAGATCCACGATCTTGAAATTTGATGGTTGTGGCTATACATCAGAAACTTATATTGTCGAAATTTCAGTTTGATCGGACCATACAAACCCCCATTAATATTAGGTTCTTATTAGAAAAACTTCTCTGTTTTTTGTTCTATCGAACTGAAATTTAGACACTATAAGTTTTTAACATAGATGCGGTAAATTTTAAAGTTGGAATCAGTCAAATCGGACCACTAGGAAGAGTACCTCCCATACAAACCCCTCCGTGTACGAGTCTCACGCACTTGGCCCATTTCTTTTTTTTTTTAATAACTGGGCACGCACGGGGACGTAGCGACGCCCCCTTACCCGGCTGTAATAAATAAATAAAAATAAAAAAATCGGAAATTCGAATTAATTAAAATGAGAGTGAACTCTTTAAGTATGCACTTTCCTGCTGCAAACATAAATACCTGAATAGCCTGGTGGATAAAGAGCCGGCTCGGTCGATGACTCAAAACAACAGAGGCACTCTCTGTCCCTCATTCAGGATAAAAAAATTTTTTTTTTTATTTTTCTTTTCCTTCTTAAATTTTGTAGTCTAATAATAAAGATTTATAAATCGAAAAAGGGGAACAAGAGAGGAGAATCAAGTCAAAGCAAAATAAGTTAATGTGAATGTATGAGTACGTGTGTTGCCTGCGATAATGTGCGGAGGGAGACAGAGAAAAGAATCAATACGATACAATATGATAAAAAATGTGATTGAAACTCTTTGACTTGTGGCGAGTTGAAATGAACGTACAATTGATGCGATCTTCTCGAGGTTTCTGGACTTAGAATCAATAATGTATAGATCATATTTTTTAGCTATCATCGACCAATAATGGCCTATGTTAAATAAATTGAAATTTAGTATTGAAATTTTTCATCAAACTTTCATTAATTTATTTAGTAACATAGTCAACGTGTTTCACATCAAGGGCTCGTGAGTGTTAAGCACACTCAAACATTTTTTTAAAATGATTTGCTGATTTTAATTAAATCTACAAAATTGAGGCTTGAAGCTTTGATTGTAAAATTTTATGTGATTTAGGGAAACCGACGAGGTGACCAATTATTGAAATCGGTATCTGTCCGAGTATATGGCGGCAAATTCAGTCAAATTATTATTAAACTATTGCCACAATTGATTAAAGTTGGAGGAATATACTAAGTACCTTACACACTTTAAGACGAACATAGAAGTTATTGTTATCGAAATATTGGGTGCGTGCAAAAATCGTGTCGGTTTTTTCCATTAAATTCAAACATTAATCTATTGGCTGTTTTGTCTGACCACTTTTGCCCATCTTTCGGGAAGTTTCTTTACTCCGTCATCGTAAAACTTTTGATGCTTATGTGGTATTATTGACTATGAATTACTCCGTTTTTTATTATTTTGATGATTTATAGGTGTTGATTATTTTTTTGAATTATTATATGTTTCTTATTTTAACGAATACAATTACGTTTCTTACCGCGTCCGCACAAACAGCACACCGTCCTTGTTTCTGTTTTTCGACTACTCTCCTCGAGCATTTCACGACGATTCGCCCGACATTCAAACTCTACTTCTCTTGTCGATCTCTCGTTACCAACTGTTCTACTCGCTACTCTTGAGGATCCTCGAGTCGTGCTGCCAACTACCCACCTACTATGGGGTTGCCACTTATTCCCACACTCTCCTAATCCTACATACGTTATGCCATTCTTCAATCTTTCGTGTTGAGTAACGGCGGTTTTCATCAATCATTGCCTTGATTTGGTCTTAATCGCTGGTTGCATCTTTAATCCCAATATAAAAAAAAAACTGACATAACTTTTGGACACACCCAATAATTGGGAAACAGTTTAATGGATTTTCACCATATTCTCAAAACACTCTCGCATTTGCCTTAACCAATTTTCGAAACACTTTTGCCACTGCGAATGAGGTATCTCCACAATTTGCAAAGTGATGTGCGTGAACAAAAATAAGTCAAATCAGAATTACACGGCGGATGACCCGTCAATTCGATTTGATTCTCAAAAATACTTTTGTGCGTGCCGACGTGCAAGAGCCCGCATTGTCGTGGTGAAGGACTATTCGTTCATGGCGGTTGGGTTCCCTCATATTTGAACACTTCTGATATAAAAAGGGTTGTTGATTGACCATCTACATTTCTGTAATAGCGCTTCGACAGCGAAAAACGTTTGCTGCACTTGATTCGTTTTCGAAAAACCATACAGTCGATATTGCTGAGTTTCGGGCTCACATCGAATTTTTTTTTTTCAACTTTTCATTGCATCAATCGACACGAGCCTTCCTTTGAGGGGTCAACAAATTATGCAGTTTCTTACGCGAAGAAATTTTCTTGACCTTGAAATGTACATATAATATTGAATATACATTGATGGAATTAATTCCCAAGGATGTCTCAATCTCACGGTAAGTCATAAAACGACTTGTAATATTAGTTCACGCACCAAGTCAAATATTTTAGTCCTATAAGCTAATGGATAAGGAGATTGTTTTTTCAACAAGGAGGGACTATGGCAATTGGCCATATGGGATCGGTCTTATTCCAATCAATCCACCATCTGCAAATTGGAAATGCTATAAATTTAATTAAATTAAGTTCCTTTCATCCTTTAATGATGGAATAAGACTCGTGCTGCCTTTCATTAAGATATTTAAAAATATTGTTAGTGTACAATTTGTGTTTCATTAAGAAAACAAGAGTCAAAAAGTTGCAGATATACAAACCAAGCCACACAAGGAAAGGTAAATAACAGATATCATTGACTGAAATTTCCACTTACATATTTACAACATAATGAGGCAGACAACATAAAGTAAAACATACAGTATAGGAGAATTGGAAAAAAGAAAGATATCGATAGTTATGACAAAGAAACAAACAAAAAGCGAAATCGAAAACGAAAACTCCAGCAAACAGTGCGACATTTCAATAACTGAAACGCCAATTAAAATTGTACAATTGACACTGAATAGGACCATGCAGTACTTTACCAAATGTATGGCAGGATAAAGATACAGCAGCTCGGAACATTTCAATATATGAGAATATGAACGAATGAACAAACCATTGAATGAATGGCTAACGGAAATGCGGAAGGATGCAGGACATGAACATACAATATAGTCTGATAATTGATATTGTTTGCATGAACGCGAATATGTTCTCGGTTAGTGGTGGTGGTGATGATGTTGTCAGTCCAGTCTGACTATCATTTAACTTTCGAGTTATTCTTTGGTCTGTGTACTATCCTGCTGCTATTGTATACATTTTCACCTTCACGCGTTCTGAATAGTACAGGAAGAAGGACGACGAGGAAGAATGTAGACGAGATGAGGCAACTAGCGACTATTAATTTTCCATTATACAAAAGCTGACCGAAAAACGATGGATCGAATAACATATGCATGTTATATACATGCACATACATGTATGTCCATTTTTATAGTTGGCTTAAAAATATGAAGAGTCTTGTTGCGCTACACTTTAAGTGGTGAACGAATACCCTCTTTAGGTTATGGTGTTGTTATTTTAAACATCATTTCAAAAGGCACCTGTGTGCATATGTGGATATGAGATTGTAAGTATGGGTATGAGTATGTGTTTCTGAGTGTACATTATATGACATATTATCGGACCCAAATGTCAGTTGTGTGTCAGATATGCTTGTGTAGGTGGTGTCGGTGAAAGTGGAGATGGAGGTAGCGGAGATGGTGGTGTCGCGGTGTCACATACATTTCCATGACAAGTCAATGGCTTCATTGACATTGTCGCCAGCGTTGGCTTTTATGTTGCCATAATAATATCGTAATTAAGTTAATTGAGATTGATTTCCATTGTGGCCAAAAATGTTTTGTTGCCTTTTGGATTACGTATTCATATTTTCCTATAATGTTATCAACCCTCTTGGCTACTTAAGCGAATATATTGTAATTTGGTTTATAACAATTTAAAATAAAGTGCTATTTTTCGTAAAATAATTGAATAGATAAAATTTTAATCAATTAAAAAATATATTTTAGTAAAACATAAAGAAAATTAAAGGATAAATTAAATCAACCTGCTTACAAAATTGCATTATTTGAAAGTCTTTGAATTGATCTATAAAACAAATGTAATTCTAAAGTATGGTATATCAATTCATGCCACAAAACATTGATGTAAGTATTATCATTTTAGGCCAATAAGAATATTAATAATAATAGTAGAGTAATGAAATGCCTGAAACATTTGATTTTGATTTCTTGCTCACACGTCATAGCATGGTATGGACCGAATTATTCGATTGAATAATTGAATACCTAAAATATTAATCGCTGAATAGTTGAAATTAAGGCAACTGTCTTCATCTAATGAAATTGTCTTGGTCTTGTCTTTTGTTTTTCTCTAATTGAAAATACATATTCATTATAAAAACCCGTAACCCTTAACCCATAATAACTCAGTAATTAACCCAACAAGCCACATTATACTGTTGTAGTTCACTACTTCTGAGTTTATCAGCATAAGCCCTTAGCGCCGGTGTGCGAACAAAAACCAGACTTCCGGTATCTTCATATCTGCGCAGCGCATTCAATTACGAAACACTTAAAATCCGCACATCAGTCTCAGCTTAGCCTTAGTTCAACACAATTATGCGATATACCTACATAGAAGTTGAGGTAGTATACATAAATGTGAAGAAGACTATCATCAACATCGTGAAAATACAAGCAGATACACGGATACGTATGGTATCTACATACATACATACATATATAGTATAACTGGATTTTGTACACTTTAGTGGTAGTAGAGTTAATCCAACTAGGCGTCTGGGCCAACTGAAGCGAATACGACAAACAAACTAACTGGTTGCAGCATAAACAAACAGGATTGAGCATGAACCAGCCGAAGAGGAGAAACATTGCCATGGAGTTACTATCTATGCATGGAGATGTTGTTATTATATACACACAGCTGCAACGAGTTTATTATTATTAACAGGAGTAAAAACAATGAACTTGTTGTAGAAAAGGTGTAGGGGAGCGAAAATTAGAGATAAAAATTCATGAAAGCGTAAGGATTTTGTAAAAGGGTTTTGTGTTGTCATCATTTGCCATCGTTATTGTTCTCAACAAAAGAGGAAGTTTCTTAATTCAATCATAACAAGTAGCGAGTGGCAACATGCATATCAAAAGCAAAGGTATTATAATGAAATTTAAATTTGATTTTAATGGATAGCAAACAATAAAAAATCACCTCTACTGCTTCATTTTACTTATAAATTTTATTATACTTTAAATAAGTTCCATTTCAATAACTTAGAATATTAATAGTTGCATCATATATTTTCGAATAAATAGCAGGTAATTAAATTATTTATCTAATGAAAGATGAACTATGAAATTTTAAGTAAATTTACGTCTATAGTATGTATATTTGATCTATAAATATAAAGAATGTTACTAAATAAGATATATACTATTCACATTTTATGATTTAAACTCAATTTCAATATTGTTTGTAATAGAAGTTATTAGCACAGTAATAAAAAAAGGGCCAAGTGCGAGTCAGACTCGTACACGGAGGGTTCCGTACCAGATTGGTGTTTCTATGGAAGGTACTCCCCATAGTGGTCCGATTTGACTGATTCCAACATATTTACCGCGCCTATATCAGAAACTTTGGTTTTAACCCTTGGCTCGGATTCCTGTTGACTGGTCATGGTTCCCTTAATGCTTTTTTGCATTCAAGGGGCCTAAATGACAGTGCGGAATGCCCTTGTAGCTCGACGGACGAGACATGGCAACATGTTCTCTGTGAATGTTCTCTGTATGACGATTTAAGGGATTTGAATGAGTTTGGTATTTTGAGTGTTAATGGGGGTTTTGATTGTAGTGAGGTGCTCTCCAATAGGGATAGAGTTAGGAGATTATGTGTGTGTGTGAATGTTGTTGGTTAGTGTTCCCCCCGGGGTAACCAGTCCCTGAGCTTCATGGAGATCTACTGGTAGTAACTTGGTTAAGCTTCCTGACCAGAGGTATTTTCTGGTACCACGGGCGTCTGGCTTGTAGCGGTCTCAGCCTACTACCCTTTCGCCTAAAGTCCTTGTGACAGTGGGGACATATGCTCGCCTGATTTTTATCAAATAAATGCTGCCAAATTGGCGGAAGAGGTAGGAATAGACCTCGCTCCCAACAGTGAGGAAGCTGTACCCATGAGTATAGCTTTATACTGTGCCATCTGTGGGCTACCAACTTGCATGCTATTCCAGAGAGCTATGTTCTAATTTGGGCCACCAGCCCATGAACTTTTTGGAGTTCGAATTTGGTAGTACCTCGGGTACGAAGTCTGACCAGAGGCTATTTTCTGGTACCACGGGTTGTCAGGAGCCCACGGAACTTGTTTCCGTCCTGGCCAGCGGGTACGGCCCCCTTTTGGGAGTATCGTGGTGGCTGTGTTTTAATACCCAAATGCGGGTAGAGTAATAACTCGACGTGGAGTTGCGTTATAAAACCGGGTGCTGCGACCCAGAGAGCAGCAGAGGTTTAAGATGGGCCTCGCTCCTTACCAAGGAGAGAGTCATATTTACCAAAATAAATATGACTTAAATTTGGGACCTGCGGATATATATCCAAGGGGACGTTGATTGACGTTTATCAATCCATGTGCTTGGCACCATGTTCTTAAGTCTTCACAGACAGGCGAGCACGTAAAACACTGGTACTTCTTATCAGAAACTTATTGTTTCTCAATTGCAGTTTCTAGTCCAAATTTCAAGTTCGTGGGATTATTGGATCGTATAGCTGCCATACAAACCAAAATGTTTCTTGTATGGGGACCCCTTTAAGTTTTAGTTTCAGTAATTGTTGCTAATGCCCGGATAGAACTACACATTCTTTGTAAATTTCAATTCAGGTGGGTTGGGTGGGTTGTTTCCAACCCACAGCCACACGCATTCAATCAAAACATCTGAGTTCCTTATCCCTTTAGCAGTCTTGAAGCCTGTTTTTAACTTGACGAAAACACTGAGTCTTGCAGAAAGAAGACTGTAATTTGAGTCTATGCGTTCAACACACTAACGATTTGTACGAAGAAATTCGAAGAAATGCAGATGATTCATTTAAAAGCATCTTTGAGACTGCCATAAAAATTGCTGAAGAAGGAGGCTTCGAAATAAAAGTCCCTCGAGTAGTTGGAAAACAAAAAAATTTTGTCAACTATCAAGAAGGTCCAGAGCCATTTTATCGCCGATTGTTCATGATTCCTTTCTTTGGTCACTATATAGAAGAATTGGATTCTAGATTTCTTCAACACCGTGATATTTTATCAAATTTAAAAGATCTATTTCCAACAAAAATAGCAAAGCTGGATTTAACTCACTTGAAAACACTGTGGAAAGTGTCGAAACTCAGTGGCCGAATAACGACACTGATACCGAAGAGTTCGAAGCTGAAGTTATAATGTGGAAAAGGTATTTGATTTCGATTTTTCATTAAATGAAAAAGATTATTTGCATGGTTGAAAAACTTTCATTTAAATATACTGCTTGAGAATAACAGATGGAAAAGAGCCTAAAATATTTATTGAAACTTTGAATATTTGTGACATAAAGTTTTATCCAACTGTGCATCGATATCTCCAAATAGCTGCAACTCTATCTGTATCTGCTGCATCTAGTGTACGATCATTTTTAGCTCTTCGTAGGTTGAAAACTTACTTACGAAATGCCACTAGCGAGGACAGATTGAACGGTTTGGCTCTTCTCAATATTCATAGAGATGTCGAAGTCTCAAGCGAAGAAATTTTAAATATCATAGCAGCACTGCCCAGAAGAGTCGGTACGATCTATAAGGATTTCATCCATTGTGAATGTATTTAACAAAATAAAGTATATATAAGTTAGCTGCACTATTTTTGCATCCATTTGTTAATCTTATGCAAAATTTGAAAGGATCACTAAAAACTCCCCGAAATTTTTTTCTGCGTACGCCCCTGCTATAAAGACACAACCAAAACAAAGCTGTTAAATGTAAGTAAAATGAATTATGAAATGAAAATGTTATGAAATCTTATTAGACAAACAATAAGTAAAGATACACCAAGGCCATGATAAAGAAATGGACATTTGATGTAAAATATCCTACTATCATCACAGGCGTAGTATTATGATAATCAATGAGAATTCTGTTTAGTTTAATTAATTGAATATTTTGTTATTCCTTCTTCCTTGTGCAAGAATAAGGAGATATTTTTAAATTTAGATAGAGAAAATGTGATTTTATGGTTTACAACTTAATACTTATGGTAGAAAATAGAATGACCGAGTTGTTTTAATGGTATTTAGGGCTTTTTGTTTTAACAAGTGAAATAGAAGAATTATGCATTCCCTAGAAAGGAGACAAATTGTATCTTTGTATTAAATGTAAAAACGTGTGTCTGATGCTGATGTTTTATGATTTATTTGCCTAAAATTAAATTTGTGGGTCAGTGAAACAAAAACTTGTGCAAACTACTACAATATGTGTGTATGATGATTGCATTAGAATTTGTGGTTGAACAGGACATATAGGTGTTTGGCTGTTTGCTTTTGGTTTAAAATATATAAAAGACGTTGCACATAAATAGCATTGATTTTGTTTATAAATATATAAACTTAGATTGTGTATATAACATTAATTGCGGTTCACCAAAGCTTGCATACCTTTAACCTACAAATGTAACATGTTTGTGTTGATTGCCATGATAAATTGATTCTAGAAATTTTATTTGAATATCTTAAGAAAAACTCATAGATATTCAAAACTTAAATCAAACACTGGTTTATTAGGTAATAATTTTTTACATATATCGCAACTGATGGACAAACTAATAAGTGCACCATCATGTCATGATTTCAATTCTCTTGTTTGATATGACTATTTATGTTTCATTCATCATTTTTAATATTAAAACGGACTAGTTCATTGACTCAGAGGCTAGTGCGCTGGGCTAAAATCCCAAGACTGGCGGGCTTAATTTCTGCTCAAGGAAAGTCTGCCCCTGCTCTTTGCTAATTTTCCTTTATAACTTTCCCTTGAGCTGAAGGCATCTGTCGCTATTGCTCATATTAAATAATTTGTAAATATAACCTTAGCTATAATAAATAAATAAATAATAATATTAAAACGAGAGACATAAATATAAAAAAAAAAATATTGGCCAAGTGCGAGTCAGACTCGTACAAGCATTGTTCCATACCAGATTGGGGTTTGTGTGGGAGGTACTCCCCTAGTGGTCCGATTTTACTGATTCCAACAAAAGTACCCCCTACATTAAAAATTTATTGTGTCTAAATTTCTGTTCAATAGTGAAATGCAAAAAAGTTTTTCTATTAATAAGAACCTGAATTTTAATGGGTGTTTGTACCCTTACTTAGTAACTTGATCAAACTAAAATTTCGACAATATAAGTTTCCATCAACTACCCAAATTTATGGATCGTGTGATTACAGAATCGTATAGTTGCTATAAAAACCAAAATATTTCTTGTATGGAAACCCCTTTAAGTTTTTAAAAATATTTTATTGTTAGTATTTGTTGCTGATGCCCGGATAGAACTACACCCTCTGTGAAAATTTCAACTCTCTAGCTATTGCGGTTTATGAGATATGACCCGAGGGCTGTTGGACTGACGGACGGACAACGAAGTCTCTGCAATAAGATTCCCTTTGGTACCCTTTGGGTCCGGAAACCTAAAAAAACGAACAACAATAATTTTCTGCTTTCAATGAAAAAACTATAAAATTAACTGGACTATTATTACTACAATTACTATTAAAAAAATATGGTAAAAATACTAATCACTCTCTAATTTTTTTGAAGAATGTTTTAAAAACAAAGGAATGGTGCCACATACAGCTGATAAGAATCTTTAAAGGTAAATTCAGTGGTCATAGTATTTTTAATATTGTGCCAAATGGTTTGGCGAATACTATCACATATCAATAAACCGATATCCATTTACAGAAAAGTTTCACTACTCCGCAAATATAATATGCAGACGGGCCCAACCTAACCTTTGGAAGAACTCATTTGAATTGGTCCGGAGCAGCAAGCTAGAAAAAATGGTGCAATACTTTGCTGATAAAATTAAAATAATTTTGTTTGGAAATATTTCTTTCAAAGTTGTACAATACCCAGTAGATAAAGCATTTTATGTCAGCTTTAATAAAAGAATGGTTCTCAAGGTGGCCATGTGGTGCAAGGATTTTTTTTGTGGTACGAAACCAAAAAAATATGCTAAAGTAAGCGCGCCTTTAAGATGGACAATCTAGTAGAATGGGTGTCAAAACAAGGACAAGCTGGCTGAGCCATCCATTAGGATTGAATTCGAGCGAATATCTATGAAGAATGTTAAAGTAAAGCTTAGGCAAAAATTTTTTTCAAAATAAAGAATTACATAATTATGACATTTCGTACAAAACGCATGGTATTAGATATTGTTTGCTACTTTCCATAAGCTGAACTTCGATACACCAAAAAAAACTACCGAGGAAAACAAAACTTTCCAATTTGCTCTAATATGTAGAATATGAACCAATATATATTTTTTGATTTTGTTTTATTTTATTGTTTAATGCAATAAAGTCATGACATGAAAACGCATTTTATCCATGACTAATCTTTTTATTTTTTTTCTAAATCATCTTGAAAGTTTCTCCTTTCTCACCTTTTCAAGAAATTTAAACTAACTTTGTGAATACATTTTACTATTAATATTTTATGAAGATAATCTAAAAAAATGGCCTTATTTTTGTATAACAATTTTATATTTTTCTGCTATAATTTTATATCAAACTTGTATTGCGAAACTTCAAACAAGTTTTTTTCATTCTAATCCTTGTTGGAACAACATGTATGAAATAGCAAATAGTCAATTTTGGTTGGATTGTAAGCGATTTTACTACGATATTTCAGTATTTTAAAGGACATTTTACAGATAGCACAGAGGAAATACTCTCGCATAAGATTTTTTATTTTCATTTTAAGTAAATTTCGTATTTCATTTTTTTTAATTGTATTTAATAATTTATAAGTTTTTTTTTGTCATTGGTTTTTGAAGTAGAATAGAAACATGCTTCTAAGGCAGGTACTTTACATTAATGCCAACATAATTTTAATGAATATCTCTTAAAAATTCAGCGTTGTTCAACAAATTATCTAGAGTTCTAAAATGTAATTCTATTTAATTCGTTGGTCAAAGTTTTGGTGAATTGTATTTCAAAAGACAAAGTAAGGACTTGCACAGCTGAGTGCCATTTTAAATTTAGAAGGATCAGACATGGCAGCATTTAATTTGTCTGCTGACTGGTGTTGGCTGAAACAAATGAAAATAACATTTGTCCTTGCATAGGACGACAGGAAAACGTGCGCAGCATTACTAATTAGAAGATTCGTACATATATGATTGTTTCTAGATACATATGTTCTCGAATACATACATACTACATATGTGTGGCAGATTGCATGGGCGGTATTTTTCATCTTGGACTTGAATTACTAAATAGAAATACATTTAATTTCAAAGTACTGAAACAATAAATTTTTCCTTGAAAGATGCATTTATTTTTTAAAATGAACTGATTCATTTTATGTTGTAATAAATTCTAATTCTCTTACGAATAAATTGCAATTTACTAAAATGCTCTTCAATTTAATTTGTATTTTATTATAAAATTACATTTTTAATTTGAAAGTTCAGCAAAAAATTTTAAAAAATATTAATATTTGTAGTTTTTATTTACTGAATTGCAAGAAAAATATGCAACATACTTATTATTTTTTTACTTAATATTATTTGAGCATTTAAACTTACAATACTTTTATATTTCTACGATGTTATTTGGTTATTGTCCGCTATTTGTTTAGTAAAAGAATAGAAATTTGTATAAATTTAGTGAAATTGTAAAAATATAAGATGTATGCACAATATGTGTGTGTTTTCAAATGTATATACACTTCATACTTAGTATGAGTACGAGTATATTATAAGTTTAGCTTAGAAGAAGTTATGCAAAGAATAGAATGTTGCAGATTCCATACAGAATATATTGGCATGATAAGCATTATTAGAAGGAAATATTTTGTAATGTGTATTTCTTTATATTTGATATGGTTTACTCTAATCATTTTATGTTATATTTTTTAATTAAATAATCCTAATACATGGGTCAATTGTTGATTGGCTGTAGTTCGAGATACGACAAAACATAATAAGCGTCGTAGATAATTTTCTTTTTCTTTCATGACTTTTATCATGACAATTTGAGTATATGGAATTTATTTACAAATAACTCAGATTTATTTTAATTTTTTTTTAAAGTTTGCATTAGGTTTATTGTACATGAAAATATGTTAAAAATATGTGTTAGACTTTAGGTTGGGATAGTAACAGGTACAAATAAAATGTTATGCTTACATTGAGTACAAATATAATGTTTACTATTCCATTGATTTTCTCCACTTTTGCTTACTACAATATAAAGATAGTTAGTTATTAAATTATTGTTGTTCAAATAAAAAATATATGATAATCATTAAATAGTAGTAAAAAATAAGTCACTATCTGCATTTGTTTCTCTCTTTATTTTTTCTAAACTACGCAATTGATTTTGATACGGTTTTTACTGTCATTTGCCAAAAATTTGAACTAAGTTTATGATTTGTACAGAAAATTGGTTATACGATGGATCAAAGTTTGCATATAAAGCATTGTGACAATTTTCAAATTAATTAAGTCGTATTTGACAAACATCTCCTTTTTTAATTTCTTTTATAATTTATAATTATAATTATAATTTTTTTTTCACGTTAGTTTATGTTAGCTGGTACTACTTGTAGCCAGTTGCAAAAATAGAAAATTCTTTTAAAAATGCTGAGCAAGGGAAAGAAGGACTGGAAAATAAAATAAGTATATTGTCGAAATTACAATGACCAAGTGATCTGCAGGGTACAGAATCGCTGGCGGAATCTAATACATAATAAATAAAATCTTTAATAACAACATAATAATGTACATCAAATACCTTTTCAAAGTTATAAACATTAAGCGAAACTAGAGGTTGTAAAAAAGGCAGTTTAGATATTATGACGTATTTACAATTTAAAGAAATTATAAACATAGTCTTTTCACAAAGTTGATTAATCTTGTAAATACACGAATCGATGAGTTTTCAGACGCAATGGAAGCTTAAACCAGAGCGTTCTAGTTCGGTGGCAGGGTTGCTGCCTTGTACCGAAGGTAATTTAATGCAAGCAGGCCTCCGAACTTGCCAGTTTTGGTAAGTATACCGTAATATTTCCTCTACAGTACTGCTAAAGGTGAACAGATATGCTGCTGAACACTCGGTCGCCATTGTCTCATTTGTGAAAAACGGGGGACACCACGAGAAGGTTGAGGTTAGCAGTTGTACACAACTGTTATAAGAGACACATCATACACCATGACCATCCCAGTTTAGATATACACACTAAAAATTAATTACTTTTTCTTTTTCTTAGTAGTTACGTCAGTAGACTGTTTAATAGCTTAAATTATATTTGGATATATCTGAAAGTATTGAATATGTAGTATAATATAAATATTTTTATTGAATAGCATTGATGGAAGATAATATTTAAGTTAAATTTTATTTAAAATATAATGAAGTAAGAAAGTTCTTGTTTTCAATGCAATTATGTAATTAAATGTTATTAAAATTATTATCAAAAATAGTCGTTGAGCAACATTCTTATTTATGTTTTTATACGAATATTTTAGATAAGAATGTACAAGTTGAACTCATATAAAATATTGTATGTACGTGTGTGTTTGAAGATAATCAAAAGTCATATAAATATGTATAAGATTTTGTAGCAATTTATAAAGATAAATAACATAGTATGTATGAATTTCAATCAATTTAAGTGTGTACTGCATTAATGCTTTTACGCAGTCCATGCGTAGTATGAGGAATATAAGTACATAAAAGTGGACAATGATTTATGAGGCGTTAACTTTAACATAATTTCATTTTTTATATTGTGCTGTAAGTATTTTTATTTCTTATTTTTTTTATTCATGGCTTTTAAAGGTCACTTAACTTGTTTAAAGTGTCATAAAAGAAAAATTGAATTATTATGAGTTGAAGCAATAACAAGATATAACATTAACTTTGGTACCGCTGAAGATATTGTACTTTTCAAATTAATGGGCTGTTTTAATATAGTTACACTTAATAATCTGATCGTACAAATTTTATTCCATTAAATATTGGCAAAAAATATACGCTGTTGTAATAACTGAAAATTCATATCGCCAGCTGAAGAAATAAAAGTTGCTCAATTAAAAATTAGTTTAAGGGTGTACAGTTTTATTTAAGGTATGGATAGACAAACACAATACAAAATTATAACTACTAATGTCCACAGACACATCTTTAAGCGGTTCTATTGTCTTCTTCCTTTAGCGATTCTTTGCGAAATGATTTTCTAATTTCTAAATACATAGATTGCACCATTGCCATGCTTGGACCAAGTGCGTGATTTCACGCTGAGTAGCGACGATTATCCGGATATCACATACGATTCAGAGACCAATCCAAATGTGGACCAAATTCAGTACCTCGGTCTAATCCTATATAAGCGAATCACCTGACATAAAAATTTGGGATATAACTTCCAAATATAGTGGGCTTGCCAAAGCAATGTTTTAAGATTGTTCACGGCGGACCCATGGCTTATTCACAATGCAACCCTACATAGAGATATAAAGATACTTACAGTACTTAATGAAATCTAATTACACATCTGCCATTGCAATCAGCGTCTGCATAGACATCCAAACATACAAAATATACGGTCTCATCCACGACGCATACTAAAGAGACTGCACCAAAACGATCTCGTCCAAAAAAATAAATAAATTTCCTATCCTCCCTCAAGTATAATATATTTGTCGTAACAATAGTGATTAAAATAAATTGTTAAATAAAAAATCTCTTAATAGATTAACTTAGCGAAAAAAGCTGCAAGAAAGGACACAAGCAGTATAACGCTTATCACAGGATTTAAAGAGGATATCCTACTATTTTTTGATCATCAAAGCTTTATGTCCACATGAACGCCCTTACTGTCCCTTGAGATCTTTCAAGTTTCACTAAAAACAATTCTACCTACTATCTATCAAAATATAATATCTTATTTTTTTTTTTTTTTTCAAAATGCATTTAATAAAAATGATAACAAATACAAATTTATTTTCTGTATTGTAAAAAATAAAGTTGATAATTGAATTTAGATTATCCTTACCGAAAAAGACTTTATAAATATTTTATAAACCCACCAAATCAAATATCAACAAACAAAAAAATAAGAAAAAAGTTTCTTTTTTATTCACACACATACACAAATTTTTGCAGGGCAAGCAAAACAAAAAATAAAATAAATAAATAAAAACTTACCATAAAAAATCGTTTCAAAATATTTTCGACTTTTGTTTTTGGAATATTTTTTATAGCAAACATGGACTCAATTGGTATATGTTCTATAGTTTCTTTTTTATGAAGTATAGCTTTTGGCAAATAAGCAAGAATTGTGTACGTCTATCTTATGTTGTATATACGGTGTTGCTATATTGTTGTGTTGTGTTGCTCGAGTATTATGCGCTGGTGTTGGTGTTGTCTAAATAAATTTTTTATTGACCATGGTTAACGCTTCAATGGGCAATAAAGAAATTTTTTCGACACGCAAACGCACTCACAGATATGTATGTACATATATTTTGTATGTATGTATAAACATTTAAAAGTAAAGAAAAAACTTACAATAGACCGAACACAGAACACATAACAGACTCGCACCAACTCATAGGTATAGTGAAGAGAATGAAAAATATTGAACCTGAAAGCATGCCACAAGTTATTTTACTTCGACAATATATTATATGAACAGTTTGTCTGAACTTGGAATGATAAAAAAGTAGTAACTACTAAATATAAAGGAGTGTGGGTTTTAGGCTTGCTGAGTGTGTGTGTGTGTGTGTGTGTGTGTGCGTGCGTGTGTACACATGTGTGAGTCGAGTGGTGTTGAATAAAACGATGAATGTCTCTATTTGGGTATGTTGTTTGTGCAGTCGTGTGTGTATCTGAAAGAAGAGAAATAAAATAAATGTCGAAATTACACATGTTATACAATTGTTGCCAAAATATGATTATCCTTGGGCGTCGTCGTCATCATCATCGCCATACAAAAGTATCGGGTGTGAGGACAAGAATAAGATGTTCAAGTGCTACGAGTACTATGACTGAGTTCTGTGTTCTTCATAAATGCATATTTATTTATATTTTTTATAAATTCATAACACGTTCGATACAAAAGAAACGAAAAGAAAAAGAAATATAATAATGCTTCACTTGCTGTATGTTACATGTGACTTGCTGTTTGTGGTTAAAGTCGTGGATAATTTTGTTATGTGTAGAGTTTTCGTTTATATCTTGATGAATTTCAGTAAAATTCTTAAAGACTAAAAGAACTAGACATGAAAAAAGAATGATTTCTAATAGTGACAGACATTCAGTAGTTTACTTATGTGTATTTACATAAATACTATACCGGTAATTCTATTTAAGTCAAGTTCAAAATCTTCAGAGCTTCACTCTCACTTAAACTCAAGCATTGGCTTAGAAAATTGTGCATTATGCAAAATACTCTTTTTACCCTTGGAATAAACACACACACACACACACTGTGAAGCATCAACAAAGAATCAATCAACATTGCAATTTTACAAGCAACTGCACGCAGACAAAAGACTTTGCAAGGTTGCCACATGAGTTGAGTGACTGAAAATTGCGCATACGCAACGTTGACGTTGAACAGATCAGAACAGAATAAGAACAGCAGATAAGATACAACAAAAAGAATAGAAAAGAAAAGAAAATAAAGGCAGCTAAAATGTAAATCAAAGAAAATAGTATAGAAACACTACTTGTACTGAATTGCGTCACTTGTGTTTACATACCTACAATGTATCTATGGCATACAGTATCTACGGGTGAGTATGCAGCTCTTGTCATTTAACTGTCAGTTAGTTGGCTTGCATGCGTCATTTCATTATCGCGTGCAATGTTCTTTCCTTGCTCGTGAGTCAGAAAAATATAAAAGAAAGTGAATTTAGTAGTAAGCTCAACTTGTGGAAAGAAATGCAGAAACGCAAAATGTCATGAAAATGTAAATAGTAAAAGTGGCTGAATAGCTGAGCACACTGAAGGCCAATTGAAAAGTGGGCTAAATCATGTTCAATATGCAAATTTTAATATACACAAAAGAAAGCAGAGAACCATTTACCATTATAGCCATTATGGGGGAAATGAATACCTTTTTCTAAAACCTAATAATTTTTGTTGGTCGTATAACATCATGCTGTTGTCATTTTAAAGTCATTTTGATATATGACAAATCAAATTTGACAAACTGCCAACGCTTGTTTTGCATATTTTCAACATTATTATGCTGTTTTTTATTTTTTTTTTTTTGTATTATTATTTCGTTTTTGCTTTCGTCACCTTCAGTCAGTGAAAATTTATATTAAATCATCGCTACACTTGATGCCATTAATATAAAGCCACTGTGTGCATATATTGTACTACATATAATATTTAAAGTATGCCATATAGAGATAGAAGATTCAAAAAACTTACATACATATATATATCTACTACTAAGGGTATGTACATACGTGTACATATATGAATAAAAGAAGAAAGTAAAAGAAAGAAAAGCAAGTCAGTTGAATAAAAATTTACATACTCATGTTTGGCAATAACTTGTGACATGCAAATTTGTATAGAATTCTGTTCTGTTCTGTTCTGATCTGTTCAGTTCAGTTGAGAGACTCCCATGTCGTGTGTAAAAAACAACAGATAGATTCACTCATTCACTCACTGACTCACTGATTGACTGAATGACTAACTGACTGTGTTGTGACAATGCTGCCATTTCAGCTTCTGCGTGTATCTTTCTTTATATGGAATTGTAGTAAAAAAGAAATATTGTTGAAAAATTCAAGTAAAAAGATAAATTTCATATGTCTGTTTTCAGTTGTGGTGGTTTTGAGTAAGAACAAAATATATAATAAAAGAGATACAAGTAAAAGGATATGGCGATGAATTCATACAATTCATATTGATGACAATAATGCCAGGCATTCAAGACAATCTCGCCTTTGTATTGCATAATACATATTATATATTGTATGAGATACATAATGTTGTTGATGACAGTGAAATTTTATTGTATACTAACTACATTATACAATATTATAATGTTGATGAAGTCGACTGTATTTCTGAGTAAATAAACAAAGATACATTTGAACGAGTCTTAGTAAATATTAAAGCTGATGATGATGGACATGATAACTACATAATTATGTATTATTCACTTGTCTATATCTTTCACTTATATCAAAGATTTAGTTTAGATATTTGAATGCATTCTATATTTTATATGATTTATTTTATTATTGCAATTTCAGTCAAAGATAAAATTGCCATTTATAACAATACAGTAATCATAATGTAAAAACTGCTAATAACTAAGAAGGACCAACCACTCTAGCACTTGGTTCTTTTACCATTATTCATAGATACTTGAGCAAACAATAGCACTTCTGGCCAATGAGCCAACTTCACTTGTCGGCAACACTTTCATTGTCATTTAATGCGATGTCGGAAGAGCAGACAGGTTTCCATTTACTCTACAACAAAAAGAATCTATGATATGAAAATTCGAGGGTCATGCAATAATTATAGAAATAATTTGATGAAGAAAAAACAAAATGATTATTGTTATAGAAACATTACAATTTTTTAATACTCTTATCCCAATGATAAAATATGGTCTTTGTAAATGATGCGAAAGAATCTTTATCTTGTAATGTAAACCACTTCCTACACATTTTGTAGCCTCCTTGTTTTCTCCGCTTTTCTCCGAAATTGGGAAATATCTTTGAATTCATTTTATCAATGTTTTTATATGTCAACTGAGCAGTGAGACTTTAAGCTATGTTATGTTAAGAGACAGTTTTTACTCCGGGGGCTTTGATACATCCCCTATGCATTATTGCGATGTTTTTCTAATATAGATGTGAACAATATATGTTAATATTTATTTTAACCCAAGCAACTTTAAGATTCAATTGTTAAAAAAAAAAGAAAATTATTAAAATCGGTTCAGTATATTTTGCGACAAATGAAAAAAATGTTAAAAATGACATAAAACTATATATATCTGGACAACAGCACAACCTTTCGGATCCAAATGTAGCAAAGAACCAGACACGTAACTCCATGAGTACAACAAGAAAAAAATCAACAAAATTTGTTCAGCCGTTCTCGAGTTTTGCGGGGTCATACAATTTTTTGGATTCATTTATATATATGAAGATTATGTCTGCTTAGTTTATTGTATACTAATCATTTAGTATTACAATCGGGCACAGGTTACTTATGTGCCATGCCATGCCTTGACGTGTAGACTCTGGTTGAAACTGGTAAAGTTTCTTCAGATAGCAAAAAAAAAAAATAGATCACTGAACAATTTCCATTTAAAAAATGAAAATATATGTATATCCAAAAAGTCATAAAAGCTCATTTAACATTATTGAATGACCCTCGTTGTAAGTTCAACCATGCCATAGGCTACATTTATACATATAGTAGATACAAGCATTTGACTCAAGTCTAGCATTATGAAATTCATTTGTATTGTAGTAAATTGCGTTGGTATATTTGAGTTTGTGTGTCTATTACCATCCTCATTTCTGTCCTTGTTTTCGTTGGATGAAGTTAGATTTTACATTAGAGAGACATGCTACAGTTGGTTCCCTAGTTGAGGTTAGTGTGGTATGATTTGTCTGTACGACATGCAAATTGTAAACGGAAGTTGCCCATTACAGTTAGTGGTCGTCGTCGTCGTCTGAGTGAGCTGACATAGTAAAAGAGCGAGTAAATGAGTGAACAAGTCAAAGGGGAGTGAGTTCCAGGTTTTGACAGTGAACATGTGTAGTACTAATTTGTGTCTTTAGCTACTCCTCGTTCTTGCTTGCATTCTCTCTGGATCTTATTTTGAATTGGCAGATACACAAAGAGAGTAGTGCATTAACATAATTGTCGGTTTCATGTTTAGTCTGTCTGCTGCTTATGTGTTTGTGATTATTATTGTTGCTATAAGTGTTGTTTAATTCTACTAGAAATGTGACAGTGAGCAGTATAAACATACATAACAAATGCTTATAAAACGTTTAATCAACTCACTTGATTGCCTTGATCGAAGTAGATAATGTACAATAAATTAAACTTAATCAACACTACTCTCTTTATGTGCAATATATATTTTACAACACTATAAGTAAGTATAAATAAACATGCAAACACAACAAGTGAATGAATAAACACTGAGAAAGTCAATTGCAAGTCAAATGGAAAACCGCATAACGTAACTGAAACTCATCTTCCTACTCTTCCCACACATATTCATACAATATGTAGAGCTGTTGATGTTGAAACCTCAACAGAAACCCATCAAACCACAATTACATGTTTTACAATTTACAGTTAATTGTTTAGTACGACATTGTAATAATAACAACAACAATAACAAGCATTTACAAGCGCATTATAATTAATTTATGTCGAGTTGTCTCTTGTCCATCCTTGTCCTTACTTACTCCCTTATCTCAAATACTAAACTTCCTTCATTCCTTGCAGGACTAACTGGTGGCGTATATTAAAATCCAATTCAGTAATCAACGAACGAGTATCCCTTTCCCACTTGAATAATTCGAATAAAAAATATAATAAATGTCATTCTACACCCACTTAATTGTTGAATGGCAATGAAGCAATGAACACCCAATAACGAGACAATGATACTATGCAAAGTGTTGAAAAAAAAAAAAAAAATAAAAATGGGAAAATAAACTGAGATATAAAGCGAAGTGAGAGAAAGAGAACAATTAAAAGTCATTAGAAAGTGTGACAAAGTTGTGTTAAATCTGTTACGGTAAAATCATTGATTGGAAGTAAGTAGTATTTGCTTATTGGTCTTAGGATGATCTTATTGAGTATAACTTATCATCTGTGTGTACGAGTATGCTTAATTACAAAAAGTATTTAAAGAAAGATTAGAAAAAGTAATTAACGAATATTTTAATTACAATAACACTGACAGAAGATCTGTATGTATTAGGTTTTTAAAGAGTCTTTAAAGGCAAATTCGTGAGTTGTATTCTCTTAATTCTAATATGTTGATATACAATACGACAATCAAAATATACTTTGTAAATGTATTCAATTAATATCACACACAATGTTTATCCTATTTTAGCCCATTCCATTCTATTCAATTCTTTTAAGGGGGTATTCTGGTCTAGAAAATTGAAAAAATTGATTTTTTTTTGTGTGCATATTTTCAAATCTTAGACTTTCAAAAATAAGCTCTTAAAAGGATTTTTCAAAATTCGAATTATTTTGGGAGATACAGCGGATTTTGTGACGTGGCATCTAAGCCGGCCGAGCGGAGTGATCACACAATGAACGGCAGACTTGAGGATTCATTCTTTCCACAAATTCTTTTATATCCGACTCGAGCACTTTTAAATTTCTATATAAAAGCCAATATTATTATCTGAGTTATTCTACTGGAAATCTTTCTCAAACTTCAAACGATTTTTCTCAAAACTCCTTTTTTTGAGGTGGTTGACTCGATATCTCAAGTTCTATCCAACCGATTCCTTTGAAATTTTGAGAGAATCTTCTTTATACATCTTTTTATCACCTGGATCTTGGATTTTTTAAAATTTTAATTCTAAGTATTTTTAAAAAAATCGTAAAGGTCGAAAAACAGGGGTAAAAAAAACATCTTTTTTCAAGTGGACGCCATTTTGTGAATTTTTTTGTTTTTTTTTTTTTTGGCCAAGGTCCAAGAGATAGCGACATCTTTACTGATTAAGAATTTTTTTTATTTGTTTGATTTAAATCACTACAAGGGTTGGAATCATGTCAACCAGGGAGCACCGTTTGACTGGCAACCCCCACTTCACCGGTCTGTCATTGGATGAAGTTTTTGACTTTTTCTTTTTTTATAATTTTTTTTATATACTTTAAAAATCAATAAATATTATATAAAAAAATGGATACTAAAAATGTTTTTAATTTATTTTTTTTTATCCTAGTTTGAAAAATACCCAAAAAGTAGGGCTCTAGACCAGAATACCCCTTAATTGAATAGTGTTTTGACAGAATAGAGTTTAACGACATATGGAGACACCATTTTATGTGAGGATTGCTTTGTCATTCCAGTGATGCGATTTATTTCATACCTCACTTAATATAATATAAACATTCTGATTGTAATCCGGAGTAAAGTTGTTATTATTATTAACAAGGCTACTATTGAGCAATACCATTGACCAATTTGATGTTGATGTTCATGAATACTTTTTATAAATTTTAGCAGTTTATTGTGTTTCTTGATTCATTGCCTTGCATTACCTTGGCATACGCATTTACTTTGCCTTTCATTCTTTCAAGTCGTTTGTGGCTTGGAATCCATAGTTATTATTTTGTTATTTTGTTTCTTGAGCAAGATTCAGGAATCAGAGGTTAGTTTAAATATCACCATGTAGTCTACAATATTTTTTTGGGCTTCCACACCATCAAATTTTTCATTTTTGACTTGACTCATTTTGTAGGAAAGTAATTCTGGCCCCCTTTTTATTGTAATGATCTAGAAATTACAATAATTTGTCTTAAAGTATGCAATAATAAATTATTTATGAAATTACAATAAAAGCAAAGCCATTTTATATTCCTGAACTATGTAAGTTCCAACAGTTTTAAATGTCATTTACTATAATAATAAACATACGAGTTTATGTAGGAATGTATATATGTATATTGCGCTTATATGTATAATTATGTGTCCTTGATGTGATCGGCTTCAAGAGTGCATCATAATAAATAAATAAATACTCTAATTCATGTTTAAGTGCATTTCCTTACCGCACGTGTAAACATAACCATTGTCATTTTCTTAAATTTATATAGAGAAAATTATAGACATTCATATACATTGGAGTTATATACATATGTATAAGTATAATACATATATTCACATGGAAAATAAGAATAAAACAGAAAGCATCATTGATATTTTGCAAATGTACACGCATTTGCAATTGACCCTGGAGACAATTTGTAGCACATAAATACTTTTAATAAGTTTATGTATAAGAATGCCTTATTGTTTTTATTATAGTATTTGTTTTTAATATTTCTGTTTTTGTTTTCATTGTTTTAAGCTTAACCAAATACTGATTTCTAATCAAATTTGATTCTTTTGCTTACTTTGTTTATTTGTGTGTTTGTTTACTTGCTTTCTCCCTAAACTCATTTATATTGCATACATTGCAGCGTCTTTTGAGTAATTGAAAACAGAAATCACATAACAAATGTCCTGTATATTACTTTAATTTCACTTTAAAGTAACCATAAGTTTTTAGTTTTTATTATGGTATATTGTAAAATCGTATTCTACTTATTTGTAGGATACTTTTAAGGTGTAGAAAAAATAGATTTAAATAATTAGATGTAAACTTTAATATTAACTAAGAATGTTATTCATGTTGAATTAAATTTAAAAGCACCAAAATAATAGACTTGAACTGAATCATCTTTCCAAAGCAATGATGATATACCATAGTGGCTTTATAAAGTACACACACGTCTTTATTCTACAATATACAATATTATGTATATATTCTCATGTACATTGACATAGAGCTTTATGTCTGTGTAGAATCAAACACGTTATGAATATAAATAATATTACTTACTCAATCGCAATTCAAAGTTTTCTCGACGGGACGTCGACGAAGCTGATGATAAATATAATGACGACAAAGAGAGAGAGAGAGAGAAACAAAGAGCAGAGGGAACAAAATTTCCACATATCAGTCATAATAAGATAACGAAATTTACTTTCTTCGGAAACGCGTCCTGTGAGTTTTCGTCTTCATTGGCAGCGAATGAAATTTTATTTTATTTGCGCGTGAACTATTAAAAACGCAACGCAACATAATCGTGATTAAAGCTTTAAGGATTTTTTTTTTATCTAAAATCTATGTATGTTGTCCCTTGCATGAAATAATATATAGACGCATCTGTGCATATATTTTCTAATAATATTGATGTAAGTTTTCATTATGCGACGCACAACTCATAAAGTTACAACTTCAGACGGTTGCTTTCTGTATGAAGAATGCGTCCTAGACGACGACGAAGATGTCGACAAAAGACACGAAACGCCGTGTGTCAGGCATTATTATGATGACGATAAAGATTTTCGTGTGTTCGTCCTACATTCGCTACTTTCCCCTTATTGTCCCTGTTGTCCTTGCTGTTAATGTTACTTCTATAAAGAATCTAGTTTCTTAGCTTTTGGTAGCAAAAGTGTGCAAAAAAAAAAAAAAAAAACCACCATAAGAAACTCATCTAGAAAATTGTCAAAGTGACAGCTGCGTAAAAGTATTGTGACATGTGTTTAAATGAGCTTCATTTGTGTTGCTCACTTGAAGGCTAAGTTAAGTGCAATAAAATATAAAGACATAGATATTTTGAAGATTTTTTCTTTCTTGTTTTTGTTTAATACTATGACTTAAATCAATAATTTTATTTTTATATTTAAAAACTTCTTGTTTGTGATTTAAGGTTTTTGTTGAATAAATATGTGATGTTCATGTATGTCAAGTGCAAGCATTAGCAATAGTACTATAGTTTATAGAAGATTGCCTTGATTCCTTGAGTATAGATCAAGCTCTCCTCTGCTTAATAAGTTTCTGCTGATGATATCAAACGAAATCGATTTGAGACTCAAAGCCCATTCTTATTGCTTTAGGGCTACTACAATATAATCTAGTGGGTGTATCCGCCTAACTAAAAGAAACTTCTCATTTGGTCAACCAAGTGTTCTATAAAAACATAAATTCTTCTTTTAACTACTTTTTTTTGTTATTAAAAATTTTATTTATTTTTTCTATTTGACTATACAAATTTTATATTTAAAAAATTCTAAGTTTGTGATTTAAAAATTATAAATAAAGTTTAAAAGTCATCGCACTGAGCTCGTTAATCATTTTCTCTTTTAAGTAAGTAAGTGTAAGTGGAAAAATGGGTGAAAAATTCAAATAAAATTTTCGTAAAACTAACTATGCATGTCAGTGGCTTTTCTCTGATAAGCGGAAGCTTTTCAAAAGCAAAGGTTAAGGTTTGTTCTATTCAAAGCCCGACAAACGAGGAGATTCCACCTTTAGTCTAGGTTTTCCAAGTTTTCATTTTTGACAAAAGGGTTTTGTTACTTTGATAAATGACTTCATGAATGCAACTTTGGTTTTCTTCCACAATTTTCAAGGTGACTTCGTGGCTCACATACTTAGTAGTAAGAATGATTCAGATTCATGATGGGAAATAATGTAAATTTATTGAAGCACATAATTTGTCAAGAAATTTATATTTTATGTACGAGTATCGTTTAGAAATTTAAGGCATCTTCATGTAGTAGCAACATTTTTAGTAGTTTCATGTAATTTAATGATTTTTAAGAAATAGAAAATAGAAAATAAAAATGATAAACAAAACGACAAAACGTGATTTGATTCACAAGAGAAACTAACTATCGAAACACTAATTACAGACGAAAAAAAAGAAAAAAAAAAGAAAAGATAAACTCAACTGCTGAAAAGTTTGCTACGTTTTTCTGTGAATTGATGCATCATTGATTGGAAAATAAAAAGTATATGATAGAATAGAAGAAATTGTGAAAGAAGAGAAATAAAAGTTAAATAAAAGATGGAAACTGAAAATAACCTTGAGTGAGCAAAAAAAAAAAAGTTAACCAATAGAAATCTGGGTTATTAACGTAGCGAATGCTATTTCATTTCATACTTTTAGGATGCTCTAATTGAATTACTTATATTTAATGTTGGGGTTTTCAAACTGAATATGGATATTCCATCTATAGATTTATTTATAACATTTAAGGCAACGAAGACTCAAATTCGAACTATTTGTAAATTAATTTGTGCTTAGACTTTTGTTTGAAAGCCACTATTTATTTGAGAACCACTGATAGAAAGTTATATAATTTTTAAAATGACTAGAGTAATTAGCATTTCTGTTTTCAAAATAGGATAATACTCGTTTTTCTATCTCAACTTGATAAAAAGCATTTAGAGTAAACTTGGTTATTTTGTTTGTAAATGTTGAAGTCTACTGCATTTGAATACATGTGGCAGACAACTACTAATGCAGATATTTACTGTCTCAAAAACTTAAAAAGTTACACAGGGCATTATCATCATCATCAAGTCAAAAGGCGCATGCACAAAAGCATCAAGCACAACAACAGAAGGAACAGCTGTGAAGTGAACTAAAAATGCTCAGCTGCAAAAAAGTTCACATATCACGTCACCACATACAGATACGAGTATACAGACACATACACACAGATACGTATGCACCAAAGGAGATAGTAACTCAATTTACGCAAAAGCTAAGTAGCATTAACATGGCATAAAAGTTCAAACACGATCATCATTATGATGAAGAAGCTGAAGACGACGAAGACTATAGCAAAACTGAGGATAGCACAAACTACAACTTCATAGAAAATGTACAAACAGGAGATATTGGAAGTACAGTAAGTATATATTCAGTATAAGTATGTAAGTATGTGGAACGTCAAAGGACATATCAAAGAGATAGTGTAGTGTAGTGTAGAGTAGTGTAGAGTAGAGACATGACGTCCTGTTGAAAAGTAATTTTGAAAATCATGTTGCAACAAGGGCAAACGCCTAAGTTGACTTCTAAATAAGAAATAAAAATAGAATGAATAGAGAAAGAAATGTATCAAAAAATAAGTCATTCATGCATAAATATACACACACGAATGAGTTTCATCCCATCGCATCGCATAGTAGAAGAGTGTTTTGTGTTTTAGGATCTCTCCCTGATATCAAGCTCACCATAACCATAACCTTAGCCACTTTATGTCAAGCAATAACATAACGTATGACACTGTATTGTCCTGCGGGTCTACTCTGTACACGTTTTATTAAGTAGTAAGTACCATAAACTACTTGTACTAGTTGTACAATATTTGTGGAATGATGATGATGGTGATGGTTGGAAAATTGTAATTTTTTTTCATGTATGGCAAATTTCTAATTTGAGTTCACTTCACCAAGAGTAAAAAACTGAAATCAAATAACTTATGTTTTACTATTTTTTTTAGTATTGTAGCATTCCACTTTTTTATTGGTTTCCCTCAATTGCTTTCTTCCCATTCATCGTTGTCTTTCATAAGCAATTTTGTTTCATTTCATTTCTTGCCTTTCTTCTTCCTTCTTCTTAACTTTTAGTTCTAAATTTCCCTTGTTGCATTCGCGTTTTTGACAGCAAATATATAGAATATTTTGCATATGTACATATTGTATTGTACAAGATACATTCTCAGTTTATACTCGTAGTTTCCTTGTTTTGATACGCTTGATTGAGCGCACGTTCCTCATGTTGTTTGCTTTAGAATATCTTTCAGTTTCAGCCTTCAGTCTTGGGTTCTATAGAATTTTTATTCTTTTGCATGAAATTGAGTAGAGTAGTTCATAATAAATACATTTAAAAAATATACAAGTGTGTGTGTATACTATAATATTCTATGGCTGCACAAATTATACAAAATAGCGATATTTATTTCCCATGGGTTTGCCATTGGGATTTTTGCAATTTTTGATACTAAATTCAGCAATCGTTTGATGTAATTGTATCTCAAGTCACTTTTGTGGTTAAGCGGTGTGTGTAATTAGGGTTGCCTTTATGGAGAGATTTTTGTTGACTCATCCCAGATTTAACTTATTAACTTTATTATAAATACTGACAGATATTTGCTTTAAAAACCTAAACTACAATACAATACATTCAACACAAAATTCGCCTAAAGCATGACTTAAACCAAACTCAAGGGCACTTCATGGTACGCGGTAAACGAAATGTATAAAAGAAGAAAGGGGAAAAGGGGAAAAGGGAAAAATTTGTAAAAACAAAATAAATTTCTTAGAGTAACAAAAATAATTCCAGAAATTTTTTTGTTTGTTTAAATTTCAAGCCCTCGAGCTGGGCCATGCCAACTTTTCCTACTCATACTACTTTCTCAGAGATACACTTTAGCACGCCATAAGAATTTGGAAACTTTTGAAAAAAAAAAAATAAAAAAACAAGACTCCGCAGTAGATGAAGGCTTACTTCAAAGTTTTTTCTTACTTTTCTTTTCTTTACTTTCCTTTCCTTTACTTCTTTTGTTTTTGCTACTTAACAAAAACCGCGCTTCAGGCTAAACCAGAAATGCTACTTTATCAAGGAGTGGAGGCATGATTTGGCAGGTGGAATGTGGCAGACATGACTGCAACTTGATGCAAGGAGTCAGCCGTCACTCGAACTACTTTTAGCCTTTCAATTTCTTGCCAATATTTCATTTTTCATTCTTCCTATTAAATCTTTATACAGACTCGTCTATTTTGTTTCGTTTGTGTTTTTGTTTTGCGAATAACTTTAATGACTTTAAAGTTAGATGTAATACGATATTAGTGCCACATTTGTTCGATATTCCATTACGAATATATTCCTCTAATTTAAAGAGCGTCGTACAATGAATGCTGGTAATAGAGTCATGTTATTTCGATGTTCATTAATTTTTCATCTAAAATGAAAACATTCGCTTTGTTCTTTTTTTTACTTACTTATATTATAAATTGGAAATTGAGGGACTACAGCAACTTGAGTTAAGTAGTAAGTACAATGAAGTTAAAGGAGATTATTATGAATAAATTAATCTAAGACTAAGAATGTTTTGTACTTATCACAATTTATAGATTCAATGTTATATTTGTAATATCATGAATTCATATTAATTTAAGAGTGAAGTAAAGTGCAGCGATGTTTTAGAAATAATAAATCTGATAAAGTAAGTAAGTATTATAAAAGAAACTGTACAATGTGCGTGCTGCTTAAACTCAGAAACGAGGCCCGGTATGATCAAGGAAGTTCTATGATGTGGCAGCCCTCTATCCCTCATTCATGAAGAAGATTACCGTTCTTACCTGAAAGGCGGGTTTTTGAAGATATGAGGGCTGGAAGTTTCGCTCTCTAGAAATTTCTAGACAGTTCCGAACATTCTATTATCTAGTATTTCACAACACTCTCGAATGTTGGTGGATGTTTTGGAACATTGTGGAACATTCGAAGCATAGGGTATATAAAGCAAGATCCTTCGTAGATTCGAACGTCAGCTTCTCATCAGTAAAGTACCGTGAGTGAATAAAAATAAACAGTAAAATGATACAGTGATATTCTTTTATTCCAACTGCCACACAGTCATATTAACTGAGCAAAGCCGAGAACTCCTGCTGGTAAATACTAAAACTAAAGCCTCAACTGATCGTACGCATTTGCCTGTCTTAAGAATCGCTTATTGTATAGAAAATGCTTATTCATATCAAAGTTATTTAGTTTTCTTGGAGAACCAATGTTTTTATTTAACTTACTTATTTGCTTCGGGGAACAATCAAGATGAATCCTTTTTTTCACTAACATTGCAATAAAACCTTATCCTTACTTCTTCTGACCATTTGTTGGCTTATTTGAGTTCTTTACTTGCTTAAATAAAAAAAAAAAAACCGAGCTAGTTGAGTGTTAATGCGCGGTTTCCTTTTTGGCTTGCTTTTTTCCCCCTGAACCCAATCACCAAATTTTTACCCAAACAAAGAAGGAAGGAGAGAACGAAAGAAAGACTATTTCACTTAAACCCAGTGAAAAAGTTAACAAGCTTAAGAAATCCTTTCGGTGTACGTGGTGGGGCATTTGCAACGTTAATAAAATCACATAGTCACGTACAAGCTTTTGTGCTTAAATGTTCATCAGGTCCTGGCGCTTATAGACCAACAGACAGATAGACAGACCTACAGACAGACATATGTAGCCCTGTACAACTAACATATGCAACTTACTCTGTGCTTGCTTGTAGTTTCCGTTTTGTTGTCTGATATTTCCGTTTGACTGTCCGCCCATCCGTCCGATTGTCCTTTTACCCATGTGTACATTAGTTTATGTGTATGTTGTGTATCTATGTAGGTATGTCCGGTTGTCTTTATTATGACATGTTGCGGTTTTCTTGTTGTTTTCTTATCCCCCTCGTAAGTCAGTTTGTGTTTATGTTAATAGTTTTTGTTATTGTTATTCAGCATTTGTGCTGGTCCTGGTGCTGTCCTTATAAAGGTATTTATCTGTATTTTCGCATATGTATGTATGTTTTGGAGTAGACCTACTTATTTGGCTGCTTAATCATATTTGTCGGTCATGCATTCGCATTATTATGATAAATATCTTCAAATATGTACACTAAGCACATTTGTTGCGTGCGTGAGAAATTTATTGGATTTTACGAGATTTTTAAGATGTACAAGTATGTATGTGTGGTTCTTCTCAAATATGTACACTTAATTGGATAAAAAGGAATATTAAAATTTTGAATAAACTGTGATTGAATTGACTGGGAAACTTTAGTGTTTTAAGGGCTAGAAAAAGTGTACCAAAATTACCGAAAATTTATTAATAAATTATTAATAAGTAGTAACTTAAATTTAATTGGATATGTTTCAATTTCTATATGGAATAAGAAGTTTTTTAATACAAATTTTGACCCTTTCTGAGTTTATATAGTAGCTCTGTGGATCTATATCAATGATTCAATAAAAATAGGTTCAACTTACCTAGTTTGAAATTTCTAACTTTAAAAATACAAAGGAAATATGTACCTGATCTGCTATGACTTCCAGTACATAGTTTAATTATCATCTCGCTTTGAGTGAGGAAGAAATTATCAATTTTGGGGAATCAGTTTATATTTCACGGTTTTAACTTTTCCATCAATCGTTCATACGTTGCCGTACAAAAGCATGATTCTTAAGGAATGATAGGTAAAGGTATAACATTTATCGTAGTTCCATTAATCCAAATTGCAAAAGCAATTTCACCTTCAATATTTACTTTGACTCTTTTCTAATTTTTTTTGCACAAATGTTATTTTTTCCAAGAGGTGCGGTTAGTACTATGTGTCTACACAAATAGGTAGAGCACGCCAGATTATTAAGACAAAAATAAATTGAATATATACTTCGTTTTGCTTTGGAAATAGAATTTTGTCTACTTGTTTGAGGAAAATCATAAACGAAACTTTGGTTCAAGTACGTGAAACTATTGACGATGCAGCAATATTTTAGATGTAAAAATATACCAGTTGAACTAAATATTTTCAATTCATTTTGTTGAATCAAGTTTGTCTAAAGTGTAACCAAATTTCAACTGATTGACTTTTTCTCCTTTTCTTTATGAATTCAACTAATTTTAAATCTTGTATTGTATTTATTTATTTTATTATTGTTAATTTATTTATTTTATTTTTTATGTTATATTTATTTATTTTTCTTTATTTTTAAATTCAAATTTTCCATAGATTTTTTTTTTTGGAATTATTCTTTTGATAAGAAAACGCACCTTTAATAATTTTCTTGTTGGAATGCTTGGATTGGAAAGACATTGGAACAAGTTTTGTAAGTGAAATTGTGCCTATTTGCCAAATGATATGACAGGATATGATGTTTGTAGTTAAAGTTTTTTTTGTCCTTATTGTCTTTTGTGTACATTTCGTTACATGCATTTATGATGATGCCAGCAGCCATGCTGTTTCATTGATGTTGACACGTACTAGATCATTGCGGTTCCCATTACTGTGCCCTCTTTTCTTCAATTTTCGTAACTTTTCATATTGGTCATTTTCAAACATGACTTGTTCTTCTCAATTCAAAGGTTCGTTACAATTCTCATTGTACTAGTTATACAAAACATATCCACGTACAAGACATAAAAGTAACTGCAATGCGCAGGGTTCTTTCTATTTGCAACAAACCAAATGCAAAGACTAAAATGTCTCTTGACAAACGAGAGAAAAATTGTATAAAAGATGCAACTCAATTGGGCTTAAAAGTATGTATGTTGGTATGTCTTTTTGCCCATCTGTCTTTATTCGTCTCTACTTAAGTCTAGTTTTTTAAATAATTTTTTTTTCAATATTGCTGCAAAAAATATAGTAAAATGTTATAAATATAATAATTATACCTTTTATTTTCTTATAATTAACCTTCAGTTTCTGTTTTTTTTTTTATTTTTATTTTTTTTTTTTTTGTGATAACATTGCATTTTATTTTTTAAAGAAACTTCAAATCAGCAATCAATTCATTTGCTGATTCTTCATGACCAAGCGTCCTTCAATATTTTCGCGATTCGTTGCTATAGCAGAACGTGACTTTCATTTCATATAACTCACATTATTTATACACCCTTTCCGAAAGTGAATGGCATATAAAGTTTACCCACTCGTTTGAAACATACTGACTTACAATTTATACACTTTATAAGCTTCAAACACAAAATCGTCTAATAGGTTTATCTAAATAATAATATATCTATGTTAACTATCTATTGAACAAACTCGCGATAAGGGAATTTACTTTATAGATTTTGTAGATAGATAATAAAGTAAAACGGGTTGTTTGGGGGTTTTTTTTTTATTATTTTATTCTTTTTTATTTAGATATTTATAGATGTATCCGCTTATCTATACAGTTTGTAACTTTGTAATTTATTTTATTTATTAAAATGAATTATAATACATTTACAAATAATACTATAACAAATATATAACTTAGTTCTAGTGACTTTTAACTTTCCTTGTATTACAATATATTCTGATTGGTGACAAGTTTTTAGGAAGGAGAATATTTATTCATTATTTGATAGGAAAAAGGGTATTTCTGATACTTTGTTATTAAGTGCAAATGTCCAAAATATGCATTGGGAGGGGGTATATTATATATATAAGGACTTGGATTAATTGATTGTATAGTAATATTTTATAATAAATCTTAAGAAAATAAAATAAAGATATTTCATAACAATAATGGGATAGTCAACTTAAGAATTTGCTTTAAGTGAAAGGCATAAAATGTTCGGTGAAACCTTATTTTGTGTTTTTTCTTTTGCTGCTTTATTTTTTTCTGACTTTTTCTTTTCCAATTTTGTCTTAAGGCACGACATGATCTTACCTCACTTTATCTTCATCATCACCACCATAGATTTCTTGTGGCCAATTAAGCGATTATCGATTGAGTGTGCGCTCTTCAAAATGCATTGGAGATAAAATTAAACGAGAGACGTTGATTTGATATATATTTTTTTTTTTTTTTGATTCCAATAAATGCCAATGTTTAAAATCAGATGACTTTTGCTTAAAGTCAATGGTTTTCTACATAAAATATTATTTTCTGGAAGTGTTTTGTGTTGAAAGGCATTTAATCTATGGTCTCGGTATAATCTGTCTTAGCTTTTCATTGAAGAAGTTATGAGATTTGTGTGCTTGAAATACCGTGAAATTTAAGGATTTATTTAGCTAAGAAAATTAGTTCAAGGTGAAGTTTTTCAATGCATATTGATGTTAATCAAGTTAGGATTTAAAGAATTTGAACTATGTTCATTGAGCCATAAACCGATGATGATGACAAGGAAAAGACAAATTAATACCATACTTTCGTGGAAGGAAAATACTTTAAATACTATATTGAAGGGAAAATTTTTACTAGCTTTGATATTTTTTGTTTTTATATTTACTTTGATTAAAACAAAAGTAATCTTTTCAGTAATTTGTATTTTAATTCCTGAATATATTTAAAAATATATTAAATCTTCTATATCAACAAAAAAGAAAATATAATAAATTAACAATAATTTATTTCTGAAAGTGTGTAGCTACAACTACAAATATGATGAAAGAATAAAAGGAGAATCGAATCGAAAAAGACACAAAGAGAAATAAAATCAAAAATGCATACATCTGACTGCGCAAGAAAGACACTTACTCTGATGGCAAGGAATGAAGCGTGGTCCATCGTGGGGTTAACTGATAACAAACGAAAGTAAGCAGCGGCATGCAATATTCTGAACATTAAATTCAAAACCAGAAAGGAATGTGCTAAAGCTCATCCAAGCAAACAAACAAGAAAGCGAGTCATCTAGCCAACATGGAATAATACAAACCTTTGCATTATCAACGGCATCCATTCCATCAGTCGTTAGTTAGGGTTCAGAAGCAAGTGGTTCAAGAGCAACCTACTCGGTCTTAGTCGTTTTTGTTCTCTGGAAAAAATCATTTTAAAGCATCAACGAAATATTGCAATGCACTTGACTGAATGATTGAATGAAGGAATGATGGAATGAATGGCTGAGCATGATGATTGTTAATAACTTTTACTTTAGCGCAGTCAAGTAAAAGTAGTCCTTGCTTTGATTCCTTGTGTACACAATGGTTGCATTCTGTCATCTTCTATTTTTCAATTATCATGATGAGAAATTTAAGGTAGCTTTAAAAGGGTTTTACAGTTTATTCAAAGTATATTAATACCCTACACAAATTGGGAAAGGCTTGCGTTATTTTTTTTTTTTTTATTATATGTCCCTATGTTCAAGGCTGGAACCAACCAATAGACATATCTAACATATCATTTTATTACTTTAATTTCATATATTAGATTGATATTACAAATACCTACTTATGTAAATAAAATTTAACATCTGTTGAGGTTTTCTTATAATGTATTGTACGTTTACTACAACAATTTAATGAAAGTTTTAAATCCTTAATTTAATTTGCAATGAACTTTTTTGCATGTGTTGCACCATCAATGGAAGGATATACAAGGATGCAACACACAAACACTCAATTGTGGAAAGTGGTGCGATTAGTTCGTTCTAGTTCTCTAAACATACACAAAGCTTGCATAATTTAAACATTCAAGTTAACAATTTTGTGGCTAACCAAAGGCATTTTCCGCTGTTAGGCCAAAAGGCCAAGTGGGTGGAATTTGGGCTGAGCCTGGCTAGAGTGGTTAGCTGTGTTGTACTGTGACTGTGGTTGTGGTCAGTTGTTGACCGCAAATGGCGTTTTTCGCAGCTTCAAAAGTTCCAATGTACTGCCAACTAAATTATCAGCATTGTTTGCTTTTGTTGCCTTTGTTGTCGCTGTTGTTGCCAGTTGGTTATACTTACTATTATTGTTCAAGTTTTGCACTTTGTTGTGCGGCATATTTTGTAGTGGCGAAAATTCTTTGGCAGAAAATTATATGCAATGAATTTATGAAGTGTGTCCTGTTAATCATGGTGCTGATCATAATGAGGAAGAGGAGTCTTGTGCCTTGAGCTTAAATTGAATTTGTTTTTTAAATTATTTTTGAATGATTTAGAAGTTTTATGTTAATGAGATAAGTTTAAGGTCTTAGTTGCTACTGCTTCCACTCCTTTTAAGTTAAGTGTAATTTTAATATTGCGCTGTAACTTCACTATTACTCGAAAATAATAAATGCTAATAAGATAAAAATGCGAACTTGATGATTGTCTTCCAATTCTAAAGGCAAATAAGGGAAACTTTTGCAAAAAGAAATATTATATTATATTGAATTTCTATTCCGTTGATTATAATTGATAAGGAGTGCGGTAAATAGACTACTGGGTGAGTCCTCAGCAATCAATACAATCAATTATTTTCTTCACATCTTTAATTATGGTTTGTAACTGTAAACTACAAGGGTCACTGTTAAAGGGTCAATCAAATTGAATTAAAGTAACACATTAGTTTAGGAAATATCAGTGACCATAACATGAACAATCCCGAACAAGTTTTGTGTAAAATAAATGTGGTAGAGGCCATATCTTTTTAATCTTTCATAGAAAACAACACGCCAACATTGTAATTTCTTCATTAACATAAGAATACACATTGTCTTGCTGTAGTCGACTTAACAATATACTCTGAGAGCCCTACAATGGGCATTATCCATGCATCTAACAATCTTCTCAAAATATTTCAAGTGGTCGAATATTTTCTTCAATTTAAAAAGCGAATCACCGATCGCAACTCACTAGGTCTATTGCAGTTATAAGCTAAGAACTGCTTTCAGGTTTCCAACATCTTCATTCATGTGTACCTATTCTGAAAATTACTCTAAAATGTTGACTTTACTTTAAGAAGACGTAATGACATCAAAGAATATTGCAGTCATTCTAAATATACACATAATGTAGACAATGTACAATATCTGGCAACAATTAACTTTCCTTTTAGAATTTAAAACACTAAAACAAAAACATTACTGTACTCTAGGCTCCTTTGCTTGATGATGAATTTTGTACAACTAAACAAACCAAACAAATAAATAAACATGGACGCACAGAGTGATGCTTCCTTATTTTATATATTTGTATAGCCAAGAGGCTAAATGACTTTTTCCTGAGTTGTTGGAATAAAAGCAAAATCATAAGAAGAAGACAACAAAATAACTCAACAACACTAATAACAAGGAGTACTTCTACACATTACTAATAAATAAAAATAAAAAGAAACAAAAAAAAAAAAAAAGGAAAAGGATAGGAAAGAAGGAAAAGGAAAACAACAAGGAACTCAACAACTGTGGCTACTCAAAACACAACTTGAATGGTTTGTCATCAGCTTAATGCATTCGTTTTTGTTGGTACTGCTGTTGCTCCTTTCCTAAACCAAACCATAGGACTTTGGGTCTACCAGAAACTTGGCGTGCCGCGTTGACACAGCATGAGCTGCCATAAGTCAGTCAAAGCGTGGATTTCAACTTGACTTCGCCGAGACTCGGAACACTTTTCAAATTGAATCAACACAATTTCAGTTTTCTTCCTTTCTTTCTTCTTTTAACTCCCTTAGTTGCTTGTCGGTTTGTCTGGGTGTTTTGCATTCATGAGAACGACAACAACAAGTAGAATAGCGACTACGTCTATTTCCTGTTAGTTTGTATATAAAATTCAACTGTGTCAGCTCTTCATCTTCATCTCGACTTTGCCAATTTGTCTTAGGTCATCGAAGCGCAAATTAATGCTGGAGTTGTGAAAGCATTCCCTAATATAATGATGATGACGATGATGGCGATGATGACTTAACAAACCAACCAACCGACAACTCATCCGACTAACTTGGCCAACTTGACAAGTACTTAATTATAAAATAATAACATTTTTGTTGCGTCTGTCACACCTCCGCCCAACGAAATTTAAATGAAATGAAATCAACAAGGATTCGTCATCATCATAATCACATTCATCATTATCATTCTCATAAATAATTTCTCTTTCAGCATTTTCAGTTGGCCACAATGACCTGGTTACTTTTGTTTAGGGAATTTGCTTGTTTTCAATTTTGCACTTCAAGCGTGGGAGAGGTGGGCTCTCCCCATCCCATCCTTTCCATTTCCATCTATTCCTTTTTATCTCTTAATGTCTCATGACAATTTCCACGGTTTTGAGGCTGATTATGGTTCATGCTTAGCGGCTCAGTGACTCAGTGGCCTGTCTTTGCACGCAGCACGCAATTGCTGATTAGATTATTAATTGAAAATTATGTTTTGAGTGGCATCGGTTTGTTTGTGACTCTGATTGGAGTCATGTGTCCTTTTGGTATGTTCTATTTGTCGTACTGAAGGGATTTTGACTGAGTGACTTCATGGATTCGGTATGTTAATTTGATAAATATTTAAATCATGATTCTATGTTGAGTTTGATTGGATGGAATATTTTTAAAATAAAACATTACCTATAAAAATCACTCCTATATTAATGAAATCATGATTATGTTATAGTTTAAATTACTAATTATTACTTTCTTACCTTGACAATTTACTTTAAGTGATATACAATCAAACTTTAGTCAACAATAATACTCTATGCTATGGAAAGCTGGATTCTGAATCATTTGAATTATGACTCTTTCGGTAAATCCTAAAAATATCACGGACGGATCGTGTAACCAAGATCGAGTCATAAAAAGATGCATAGTAGCCACTTGGGACATGTTATGAGATATCCCTAATACGAGTTGATATAGACAAAAATGGAAAGCGAGCGCCCGAATGACGGAAACAATTGTCATGGCTACGAAACATTCGACAATGTTCCAGAAATCAAAATGTTAGCAACCTTATAAATGTTGTTAGAAATAGAGAGCAATACGCAGAGATTTTATATACCTTTATATTCAGTATTTAGAACAATTAACAATTTATTCGCCACTTATACAATATTAACATTGATAATATTAAAGCTAGCAACTAATAAATAATCAGATATTAGCCTTATTGTATAGCTGCGATATTATGTATTTTAGTTTAACTGATAATTTATATTAGTATATTTACATTAAAATTACCGAAGGAAACATGACATCAAAAACGTTGGACCAAAGAAAAGAAAAGAAATAATACTTGATTTTGATTACTACTACTTATTTCCAAGGGAATGCTGGAACTTCATGAAAGCTAGTCGAAAACTAGGAAGGGAAGTACCTGTCAGCACGTAGCATTGCAATATTAGTTGTTTTTTGCCTAAATTTACTTGAGATTGAGATCATCAATTATTTCAATGTTTTCAAAATTTTAGTTTGGACAGTCTGCAGATTTTTTTTTGAGGCTTTTTAGGGTTCCGGTCTCAAAGGGTACCAAAAGGAACCGTATTGCAGAGACTTCGATGTCCGTCCGTCCATCCTCGGGACATATCTCATGAACCGTAATAGCTAGAGATGTGAAATTTTCACAGAATGTGTAGTTCTATCCGGACATCAGCAACAAATACTTAAACTAATATATTTTCAAAAACTTAAAGGAGTCCCCATACAAGATATATTTTGGTTTGACTATACGATCCAGTAATTCCACGATCTTGAAATTTGGGTAGTTGGAGGCTTTACGAGGCTTTAAGGAACTTATACTGTCGAAATTTCAGTTTGATCGGACCACTAACAAACCCCATTAAACTCAAGTTTTTATTAGAAAGACTTTTTTGTTTTATGTTTTATCGAACTGAAATTTAGACACTATAAGTTTCTGATATAGGCACTTTACATTTGTTGGAATTACAATAGTAAAATCGGACCACTAGGATGAAGTACCGCCCATGCAAATCACAATCTGGTACGGAACCCTCCGTGTACGAGTCTGACTCGCACTTGGCCCATGAAGATGGCATACCTTTAATTTTCTTGACTAATATTTATAACAGTCGAAACTTGATGAATGCTGATGACGAAGCATGGATAAGATTGAGGATATTATTGAAATTATTGAACATTATCACTCAAATCTAAGGGTTCCAACTTCAATTGTCATGAAAGGTAGTAGCGACGATTTAGAGGAAGTATATTTTTTTACATTTCCAAGAATGATGTAGCGGATTCCTTGAATGTTTTAAATTCATATTTACAATTGATGATCCGTTCCGCACATTTTATCATGTCCTCACGCCTGAGTTCTCGCCTTTTGTGCTTAACATAATCGTCCTTGCCTGCCTTCTGGAATCGGAACATGTTACAGGCCATTTGATCTCGACGTCGCTCTTTGGTTCATCTATCCTGACTGACTTTTTTCAATCGCACCAGTTCAATTATATGTATGTCTATGACTAATTACACATGGCTATGAAAAGGGGCAAATTTCCACCATCGGTGTCAGAGAAGCGTGAATTGAAATAAATTAGTTTTAAGCTTAATTTTAATTATGAATTTACTTTCATATCCTAAGTTTATTAGGGAAGTTTGCCTGTAAAACGTATAAATTGGAGTACATCTACAAAAACTTACTATACTCGTATTTTATAAATAAAAAATAAAATTTGGTACCTTGTTTCAGTTTGCCTTAATCTTAGCAGAAGAAATCCCATCAAATTTTTTTTCACTGTTTTCTAGATGATTCTTTAGTTGGTTAAATATTGATTTATGCATTGTTTAAATACATTCATTTATTAAATTCATCTTTTGAATGATTTCCTAAATTTTGTTCTAGATATCACTACAAAACTTAAAAAAATGTCCAAATGTTGTTTTTATCAATTTGCAATGCTAAAAGGCTATTATTCCTTTACTCTATTGTTTACATCTGAGAGCCAATGAGATACACATACATATGTGTATTAATTAGTATGATTAACAAGAAAAGTCATGGTCATGGTATTCCATCCATTCGTTTGTTCCATGGCATATTACAGATTATTTATATATTCTAGCAATTGTAAACACAGAAAACTTGTCGGGCATAGTAAGACCAATTTTTTCGGGTTGATGCCCTATGGAATAAGACATGTGTGTCGCATTACAGAATTTGTACTTCTTTCCACATAATGTGAGTAATACATTAAAAGGACATTCATCAAGTCTGAATTGCTTTGAAATTATAAACAAAAATGAGATTTTATCAAACCTATTTACTAATTTTTGAAAAATGAAAGTTTTTCATAAAAGATTCACAAAAAATCTGTAACATTTTTTCTTAAATTATGGATTTTGTTTTTAAAGATTCTCTTCTTTAAAATGTTCACCTTTAATTATTTACAATATTGTACCTTGAGTGGTGCGTCTTATCTCAGGTCTCAGTATTCTTTACTTTAAGTAATAGCCAATAATCGAAAGCTATTATAGCCACATTAGATGATGCCTACTTATAAAAATATTTACATATGCTATGCGCGATACTACATACATTGTTTGTACACGCTTTTCTGTTGTTGTAATCTGAATTTTTCTTTGTTTTCCTGTGGGAGTGTTTGTGCATTCGTTCATTGTCCTTGCGCACGTCCTTGCGTTTATGGTTGTGGTGTATAGTGTATAGTAGCTCACGCCCTAAAGGCTGCTACATTCATTTTGTCAGACAATCAACAAAGCAACTGCCTTCTTTTACATCCTCGTGCACGTCCTTTAAATTCCCCTACTTAAATTCTATATATTTTATTGTTATTTTTGCTATTAAATTGCGTAGGCTTATCGCACGTTAAAGTCACAAAATATCACATGCGTGATTTCCTCTCCTTACTTTGCCAGCCACAATAGGCATTCCACAAAGTGGAAGGTTGCCCTATCGACTGCAGCTTGACATCGTTTGAATTGTAACTTTTAACTCCATTTATTGTAAATTGTCGTTTGTTCCATGGTTTGTTCGTTCGCATGCCGCGAGCATTTTTTATCTCATAGATAGTCAGAGAACGTGCGCCTGTCTACTGATGTCCTAACAGGAAGCAATGTGCCACTTTTTTTTTGTTTTGTATTATTGTATATAGAAATGCGATCGATTTATAAATTTTATTGTGTTCTGATAGAAACGAGGGTGCTTTGTCTTTTATTTGCAGCATACTTTATGGCGTTAAATTTAAGTTCCTTATTTGATAAGTTGATAGAGACAGCAGCAGGCATAAGTTTAAAATGATAATTTGAAATATTTTCGTTGTTCAAACAAATAAGTTGGGAAATGAAAAAGCATAAAGAAGTTTATTTCAAATTTAAGAAACATTCTGAAAGACACTTTAATTAACCTTCTGATAAGATTTTATATTGGTATGAAAAGTTTCCATTCATAGAGCCAAAAAAACAAAAAAAAAAATCATTTAGGAATGCATAATCAAGATAATAATGACAAAAAACAAAACATTAATTCCATTCAAGTAAACAAAAGATTTTTGGTATGTCACATAAGTGAATTGAGAGAAAATGCTTTTGAATTCGAATGCGTAGATAAAAGAAAAGTTCAAGCGCGACAAACGTGCCCCAAAAAACAGAGACAATATGCTTACTAAATACGACATCGTTAAAACCAAGTTCTTCTCCATTCAGCAACTCGTTCCACATTTCCATTATCATTTTTTCCATGAAATTCTCCAACTTGCTACCTCGTAAAATATTTAGAAAACTGAGTCCATGTATATCGTGCATTACTTTACTATTTCCTTCACATACTTTTAGGCGCAAACAATGGCTGGCAAAAAATGAATATCACAGCAATGCAAAAAGGAGGCCAAGAAATATCCTTTCTATGCATCCACATATTTGGCTAACTTTGTAAGAAAACATTCAAGTAAAAATGCTTGTGGACAAAGTTTTGAAATTCTTCGAGTTCTATTTTATTTTTGCTTTCCTTATCTCCAAGTTTATTAAAGGTCCTTGAGAGAACATTACAAAAGGACTGCAAAAAGTCTTCTTATTCAATAAAGAAATTATTGCTTTAGAAAGTTGTGCTACCATTACAAAGGATTGCGGATGGTTACGAAAGAATTTAGAGAAAAATGAATATAAATAATTTGAACAAATGAAACTGGTCTGCCAAAGCACTTTGAATTTACCATAAGTATGAAACCATTAAAAAGTAATTATTATCTATAAATCTTATTCAATCGATTAACTATTAAGAGTGTTTTACAAAAGTTATTTTATTAAACAAATTGGCTTATTATGAACTTGTTTTTATGACATTTTTATTTAATTAGTCAATTAAATTCATTAGGATTATTAAAAACTTTTGCGTATCCTTCTTCAAATTGTCCCCATCAATTTTTGTTATGACAAAACTTTGTCAAACTCATAATATAAAGTATAAAAGTACAATAAATCGCTTAAATGACAATTTCGACCACAATAAAAATAATAATCATAATAATCAGTGTTTGATTTCAACAAAACATCTAACTTTTTATTGTCAACGACATCAATAAAATATTTTTAATGCTAACAAAAAGTATAAATGAACAACAAAAGCATCCATGAAGACAACAGTGACTGCAAGACAAGTATTGAGAACCTTTTGTTGAGCTTTTGTCCAGCTAAGGAATATTCTCAAGTCATAGTGAACTGATTGAGGCGCCCATTAAAAACAACTCAAATCACTTCAAATCCTGCTTAACTTGCTTCGTATTCATTCACTCAGTTCTACTCTACTAGGTATAATGTGATTGCATCCTTTTACATTCAACACTCACTCAATGATTCGAGTGGATGTTCGCCAACTCACTTCGTTCAATCGCTCAATTGTTTAATTCAACATGATTCGAGTTCGTTTTGAGTTGTCTTTGAAGTGGATTTAAGCATTTGAATTCAATCGCATATCAACGCAATTCCAACTTCAAATCAAATCGCAACGAAATCTAGAATTATTCTTTTCCTTCCTTTCCTTTCCATCTTTCTTATGGTTTGCCATAAATGTTTTTTATAGGTTCCTATTGGAATCTCGTCCTTCCTTATCATCATCATCTTTTTTGAAATGTTTTTTTTTTATCTGCTTAGTCTCCTTAGCGTCTGTTTTTCCTTTCGTTTACAAGGAATACAAATAAATAAAGGAGGACAAAAAGAATCGAGGCACAGGATGCGGTAAAGAAATTGTGTTGATCCGCTGAAAATCGCGACAAGAAATCAGCAATGAAGAGGAAAACAAGGCAAGATGAGCTGAAACTGATAAGTTTTGTAATTTGTAGAATAAAAAAGAAGTAGTAGGATGGTTTGAGACCCACGCATAAACAAAAACAACAGTTTTGTGGCTTTTATATATAAAAAATGTTCTTAATAAGCAATTTATAAATGTTGATTTCAATGTTGAAATGGGAAAGGAATGTTGTAATCTATGATTTTTCATAATTCTTTGCAATTTATTTTTAAGCTCATAAAGCAATAAATTTCTCATCAGAATTTAGTTTGTTCATTTGATTATCATTTCCTGTTTTTTTTTTCGCAAAATTTACATGTTTTACTTAATCAAAAATCAAATTTATCCCTGTGGGCATTGCAAATTTTCTATGAAGCCTGCGTTTTTTGAGATTTCTTTGAATTTACATGATTTGTGAATGAAATGGGAATATCCTATAATTTCATTACATACACGTATATTCTTTCAATGAAATATACACACATGTGTCATCAAATGAAATATACACACATGTGTCATCAAAAAAAAAAAAAAAAAATATGTAAAGAAATATGTTTCCTGAATGTTCTTAAATATTAAACGAATATGAAATGTTCCTCTACTTAGATTTAACCAAAAGTTTGCTTTAAATAATACCAAGACTCATTACCAGCGTTTTTATTCTGACAGCCAACGATTAGGAGTCGCCGCGTCTTGGACTTAATGCCACAATATGATAAATCAATTGTCTGGTTGTATTGTCTTTATCTCTAGTCTTGCTTTGTCACAGTTTATTTGCTTTTAATTTTAAAGCGCAGAAATGTTCCACTTTTCGAATGTGACAATTTCTAAGAATTCTTTTGAACTGTTGATTTTGGTTATTTTTTCAAATTTACTTTGCTCATTTAGCTAAGTCAATAAAGTATCAAATTACCATTTAATAGATGACTTCCTAATGTGTTTCAATATATTCTAGAGTGAAAGATAAGTATTGTAAGAATATTTCTTTTTCATTTCTTTTTTGTTGTGTTACACAATTGTGTAAGTCGCCTTGTTGTTTAAAGAAATTTAAGGCAAAAATAAAAAATTGGGCTAATTCTTAAACCTTTAATGTTTACACTCTGGCACACCACACACCGCAGCCTAATTCCAAAAATGATGTTTAAATACCAATAATCCAAAGTATCCACATGGAAATTTTCTATTGTGTTCAAAGAACAAAAAAAAAAAAACAAAAAAAAAAAATTGAAATACGCAAGGAAAAGGACTTCATCCGCTTTTTTGGTTGCTTCTTTGGGGCAAATGCAATTGGGACATAAATTTCCATTTTTGGTTTTATACCCTCGAGAACTTGAAGTAATTTAACGCTAAGTTTTTTTTTTCTACTTAAGTCCTCTGCCTTTTTGTCTGTTTTCCTTTCCTTTAACAAGGACATGCCTGCGGCTGACCTAAGAAGTGAAAAGAAAAAATTGAAGTACAAAAAATGTCTGACAATAAAATAGTAAACAAGCGTTATGCGCGCTAACAACGCAGTAGTGTAAAAGGACAATGAAGCAGCCAAAAAATGGTGGGAAATAAGAAATTTTTACTTGCCACACGCGAAAAAAAGGATACAAAATGAGTGGAAATAGAAGTTTTCTCCTTACATTTCCTTTTAGTTTTAGTCTGAAAACGCAAAACTTCAATTTTTCACTGGACTTATTACATATTTTCGTTGACTATTTTTGTCTCTTAAGGTTGTTGTGATTTTGTTTTGTTTGTTTTCTGTTGTTGTAACTGAATTTAGTGTCTGCATAAATACAAATTATAAGACAAAGTGCTGGAAGAACAACAAAACTTAGACATGGGCATAGTTTGGACTTATCAAAGAATGGATTGTTGAACTACTTTTAGACATTTTCAGTTCAAGGAAACAAATAAGCTTTCTTGTCTTGAGTTTTTGGGCTTTAATTTTATTTATGGAAAAAAAACTCTCTAGTATATAAAGGAAATGCTTCCTTAAGAAGTCAGTCATCTTAAAGTTGTTTAAATGCTGAAATGCATCTTAAAAAAATGTAGTTTAAGTTATTGTTAAAATGAATACAATAGAAGGAGTCTGCTTTGCAAGGTTCTATGATTCTTATAGTAAATATTCTTTACGAATTTTATGTATTAACTCAATAGACAATAAATAATACTTTTATCTAGCAACCGAGCGCCATTTATTCGTTGAGACTCCGCAAGGACTCACTAATTCATCGCGCATTGTATAAAAGCCAAACAAGAAATCGGTTTTTTTGTTCTATTCTTTTGGGTAGCGGTTTCAATATTTTTTTTTTCTAGACAACAATACAAACACATTAAACTATCAAAGTAACATTTGCCTTTCCATCCCCCATTCCTTCATCATCCACACCTTATATATAGTAATGTGACTCGAGTGACGACACTTGGTTACTTGGTGGTGTGGTGGCATTAAAACTCAACGTGGCTTCTCTATAGAGTTTTACACTTGTTGTCCTTGCACTTGAGCAATAATGGAAAATAGAATAAAAATAAAAAAAAGAATATACAATAAAATAAAGAGAAAAAATGTTTCTTTGCAAATGGCAACACTCGAGAAGTGGTTTCGTTTAGCTCAATGTGCAAATTATTTATGTCATGCTGAAAATAGACAAACATACATACATACATCAACTTAGTGGAGAAATTAACTTACCTCACTTTCTTCTTTCTCTGGTAGCTTTTGTTCTATGTTTGGTTTGCTTAACCAAGCACAATAGCAACAAGGACGAGTGCTACAACAACAACAACAACAATATCAATAACAATAACAACAATGAGAAGAAACCACAATGCCACTTTCACTATAAAAACAAAGTTCTCTCGCCTTGCTTTGCTATTCCTCTGCACATTACAGTACAGTAGATCCTTATACCTGTGCATATCCATATAATACCAGCACATTCAAGCTTCCTTTTACACTACATTGCTACATACCGGAAGTGAAGTCTTTTGTTTTCATTTCCGTTATTTAATGCAAGTACCGCAACATAGTCCTTGTTATTGCATTTTACACACAGGTGGCTGCCACTTGCATTCGCTTACGACCCTGACTCGGGCGCTGTTGCTTCGCTATTTGATATATGCACCACCCATATACTGCTACTACTCTACGATTCTCACATGCTTTATTTCTAGTATACCTACACCATAATTTACACTCCTGTTGCTCTTATAACTCGTAGAATTTGTGTTGAGTTTTGCTTTTCAACAACAATTCAAAGTAAAAAACTTTCTTACTATATCCTTTCTCTTTATTCCTCACTTTTGATGCTCTTCTTCTTCTCTTCTTCACAAGATATTTGCATTTTGAAAAATGTTAGCTTTGGCAGAAGCCATGCGAGTAGTACATAGTTGAGAAGGTGAAAAGATTGTTCGCGTAACCAGATTTTCATGCGCAGATAATGATTTTCACTTTATTTGCATTTTTCAAACTGAATTCTTTATAAGCAAATTCACAGTTTTCAAATTTGGTTCTATCCTTTCGTTCTTTACTATTTGAAGATGTAAATACGAATACGAGTATTTTCTTGCTCAATCATAGATTTTATTCCTTAATTTTTTTTTTTTTTCTGTTTTGTTGCCGATTGCACAGTTGGCACGAAGTTTAGTAGATTTATTGCATACTTTCTGGGGTAATGCTGTTAAATCTCAGTTCTCATCAGGTTTCATGCAGTTACTAGGAATAGTAGTTGGTGTAATTTCTGGTGTATGTGATTATTATAGTGTGATGTATAGTCAGTTATAGAAATTGTGTTTTATGGTAAAAGTTGTTGGTCTCTGGCCTCAGAGTTAAGTGTATACCAAATAAATAAATATTAAGTCAGATTTTTCAAGAAACCATACACAAAATCAAGACTTTTTAAGATGAGTTTTCGCTCATTATTGCATTAATGAGAGAATGAGAGTTCTATTAAGACAGAATTAAGTAAAAATAAAAAAAAATATTCCCAGTGCAGGACTTGAACCTCATGCCATCGTTTTGCCAGCCATACACTCTATCCAATAGAAAAAAATCTTACAGTTCTATTTTTAGCATCATTTTTTGAAATGTCACTCATGCCGTAACGCATATAAAATAGCTAGGCTCTAAAAATTTCAAAAAGAAACAAACACAAAAAAAAAAAAACAACCGACCCATCTTTAAAAATTTTCTGAATATTTAATATACAATTCAAAACGGAGCAGCTAAAAAACAAAGTAACAAGCTATTCAAACTTCAAAATATTATTTAATACATAAATCCCTTTTAAAAATACATAAATTCTCGAGGAAATGGTATAAATTAGTTTTTTGGAATAGAAAATTTAAAAAAATTAAAAGTAAAGATGTGTTTTCGCAGCGCAAGGAGTAATTTGATTTGTTCGGCCGTATTATGTATATTTATAGGAATAAATTTAACGGTTTTCCACACCATTGAGCATGGTAATTATAGAATTTTGAAAGTGCTGCAGTGAAAGCAGCAAAAGTCGGAAAATAATTGTTTAGCTGTGCAGCAACAGTTCTCAGAATTTAAGACTGAAGTTTTGCGTCGACTGCTGTTTTGGAAAAATACATTAATCGCAGTCGAAAGCACAAAATACCGCTTTTACACAGCGATTCTTTCGATAATACATAACACAAAAGGTTCTTTTTCAATAAGACTGTGAATTTGAATTTTGTTTGTATGGGAGGTACCGCCCATAATGGTCCGATTTGGCTGATTCTGTCTGGTAAAAAAAATAAACTTTTGTGAAAAATTTCAATTCTCTACGTACATACATACAGACAGGTAGATATGGCTAAATCAACTCGTCTCATCGAGCTTATCACGAATATATAAACTTTATGGGGTCTTTGATTCGTCATTTTTATTTCCAACTTCTAACATTATTCATTGCGTGAAGAGTATAACATTAGAATAGTAAACAGAGCAAGCATCGGTTTAAACTTTGAACCTTTGAAACTTTGAACCGTTTAAACTTTAAACAGTCGGCTGTGCTTGCTTATTGGATTGGAATAGCGCAGCACAGCTACAGTTGTCAGTTCTTGTTATTTGCTTATCAACTGCAAAAGAAATAAAAATGAGTTACAGTATTTAAAAACTGACATACAGTTTATCTCTTCTTAACTGACAGCATATTTAAATTTGTAATTTTTGATTTCTTTAGGAATCGTGGTGGACTACATTTCTATTGGCTTGTTTCTTATAAGTGGACTCATAATTTTGGTTGGCATTTTTCTGGTAAGCCATTGGCAATATAATTATTACTTAAGTTTATCTGGAAATTTTTATTCGTAATGTGATTGGTTGTTTTTCCAGGAACGAATGTTTCTATGCATAATAGCCGCCATATTACTATTTCTCTGCTTTATTGCTCGGATTGTCATTATAGTTCATTACGCACAAGAAGATATAGGTATTGAGATGGTATCATATGTGTGTGCATTAAGTAAGAAATGTATAAACTTGATATCTCAAATATCTATAATAATTTTATTTTTTTTAGTTGTTGCTTTAGGGGTGATTCTAGAAATATATTTGTACTACAAGGAAGAACAACAAGAAGATTAAAAGAACACTAGCTAATTATTTGTTTTCCATTAAAATTATATAAAATTTATTGTATATATATTTTGGAAGTCCTTACAAAATATGCAAGAGTTGAACACACACATCACAGCTCAAATAAAGAAATGTATTACAGTTAAAGTTGCCATTACACGGAAATTATTGACGAGGTATATTTTCCAATTGTATATGGTATATAGCATGTATGGATGAGTATATGTAACGACTTGTTAGGGAAAACCCAAGCATGATTCTGAAAAAATTAAGTAACATACAAAGAAACAAGAAAGAACGTTATCTTCGACTATGCCGGAGATGAAATAATCTTCACGCGATTTCTATGGGAGGTACCCGCCCTAGTGGTCCGATTCGACAAAAGAAAGGTTCGTGCAAAATTTCAGCTCTCTAGCTCAAAAACTGAGGGACTAGTTTGCATACATACAGACGGACGGGTGGGCATGGCTTAATCAATTCATCTAATCGAGATAATCAATAATATATATACTTTATCTGATTTTTTTTTTTTTTTTGTTGTCTTTTTCTGCCTGTGACAAGCTTCATGATAAACTTATAATAATATTCACTCCCTTGAAGTGTATGAAAAGGAAGGATATTAATGTATCATATCCCATATTTCAATATAAAAAGGATAACTCGTAAAGCTACAGGGAATTTACAAATGAAAAACAAAATACTTAAAAACGAAAAAGATGTGTTGTTATTATCCGGAAATTTCATTTGGCGCATATTTAAATTATTATGACTTTTTTTTCTGTTCTTTTTTGTATTCGATGAAAATATCTATTGGGTTCGATATATGTACAATGTCATGCTTCTTTTTAGTGGCGTCATACTATTAGTTGCAATGTGTACGGTAAGTCATTGAACTTTTTACTACTATGTAGTTACAGGTTAAGTCTCCCTGAAATACAATAAATTTCCTGTTTTAGCTTTTCAATTTGTGATCAGTATGAAATTAATTTCATTCTAATTGCATTAACGCAACATGTGTGACGATGATGATGATGATGATACTATTATGGATCATTATCACTGAAAAGAAAGTATATCTTCGCTCCGGAACATCTAGTCAAGACATAGAGATAATGCGAAACGAAAACAACAAATAAGAAAGTATCATTGAATTCATTGATACTGATAGTACTCCTAAGCCTTGTCTTATGTTAGTGACATCGACACTACATTAAATTACTCAACACTATACGAGATTACTTTTCACAACACAGAAATGGACATGTCATGAATACAATTGCCAACTACAGGGCAATCTTAAATATCCTTCAATGTTAGGGTTCGTTTAAAATTGTAATTAAGAATTTTTAGGTTTCTACCCCATGCGAAGGAATGGAAACTGCTGGTGGTTATAAGCTTAAAAGTATAAGAAGTGGGGTTATGCCCGAAATAGGCTTGTAATACAATAGCTGGTGCGACATCGTTCGCATGGATTTCAGTTTTGGTACAATATAATTGACACACGTTGTTACATTGACTGTACGTCATTTTATTAGTTTAATAGTAAGGATATTACAGTATTGCTTCTCTGTATACCATGTTATATGTATAGCTATCAGGGATTAAATCATAGAGATTCCTGGAGTTGCTAACACGCGACAGAGCCACATAAAGCTGTCCGTGCGAAAAACAGCTTTTAGTAAAATCTATACCCTCAATATTTAGCGTCTGGCCCTGGGCTTTGTTAATTGTCATAGTGTAACATATGCTCACTGAAACTGAACTCTGAACTCGTTTAAAAGTAAACGAGAAATTGCTTGCAATAATAGGGAAACGAGGTAACAAAATACTCTCTTCTGCGCCGCACCCTGTTAAAATTTGTGCTTCTATTACATTTGGTTGTAAATTGGTCACTTTTAACCCGGTACCATTACACAGTTTGAGCGGGCTTAAATTTCTAAGAAGCATTTTAGGTACGCTGTCTTTTACATTTATCTTATGAGCTGGTAGACTAGGAGTACTCAGAGATGCTAAAAAATCAATTGGATAAATAGTAGATTGCTCTTGATCCATAACTCTGTTAATAGGATAGACTCTACATTCGCTCCCGGAACAAAATTCCGAATTTCAGAATTTATTGCTGCCGCCTGATCGTTATACGTGTATGGAGTCAAAATAGCTATTTCACAAAGCCAAGAATTTTCATAACTTCCAAATTCCATAGCCATTTATAGAAAAAGGAATAGATGACTAAAAAACGTAGCAATGTGAACACAGTATTTTTTATTATATTTTTTGTTATATTTAAGTATTTGCAAACTGCAGTTAAAAAAAGTTTATAAGAATTAGACCGAAGCGCGTCATTTCAATTAACTCAAGTTTCTTTTTTGTGATCCGAAGAAAAATTGCAATAAGAACAACAACACACTCTCTTGATCTTGCCCCGTTATCATTGAACATCATATACAGAAAGAAAAGAAGGAAGAGCGCAATACTCTTATGCTTACTCAGTTATTAAGAGGAATAAAGACAACAATAGCAAAAACAACATAAAATTCAAAGTGTAAGCAACGAAAAAAGTATTCTTTAGTTTATTTGCCGTTGTATAAAATATAAATTTTAATTAATATCTTTTGATTTAGTGATTTTGATTAAATAAAAGTTATATGTCAGAGGAAGTTTTCTATAATACACTAGTGAAAACCGCACTCAAATTGGATTATTTATTGTATATTAATTATTATATTACATTAAATTGACATATGTTTAGGGTAGAGTCAGTATACATACAGAGACCAAAATATTTGTTTAGAAGCTGTACGATCGAGTTATCCTAGAGTCTTGAAATTTACAGACACTTAAACCAAATTTAAATTCAATAGTACAAAAACAAAAAATGTTTTCTAATAAAAACCTGAATTTTAATTTAGGTTTGCAAATATAATGAAATAAAAAAAAAAATAAAAACAGAGTCATTAAATTGTAAGTGTTTCGGGAAATTTGACAACAACTGCTTACAGCGGTCGGCATAAGTATTTTGGCATGTCAGAAACTCTTTTATAAACTTTTCTTTTATATATTTTTAATTTAAAAATAAAAATCAATGAATAGCATAAGTATTTTGACATATTTTTGTTTACGATTACTTTTTCATTTTTATTATTATTATTTATTATCATTTTTATTTATTTATTTATTTTGTTTCTCTTAAAACACAAAAACACACAAGAGAATGAACGATGTTTTCGCTCATTATTGCATTAATGAGAGAATGAGAGTTCTATTAAGACAGAATAAAGTAAAAATAAAAAAAAAAATATTCCCAGTGCAGGACTTGAACCTCATGCCATCGTTTTGCCAGCCATACACTCTATCCAATAGAAAAAAAATCTGACAGTTCTATTTTTAGCATCATTTTTTGAAATGTTACTCATGCCGTAACGCATATAAAATAGCTAGGCTCTAAAAATTTCAAAAAGAAACAAACAAAAAAAAAAAAACAACCGACCCATCTTTAAAAATTTTCTGAATATTTAATATACAATTCAAAACGGAGCAGCTAAAAAACAAAGTAACAAGCTATTCAAACTTCAAAATATTATTCAATACATAAATCCCTTTTAAAAATACATAAATTTTCGAGGAAATGGTATAAATTAGTTTTTTGGAATAGAAAATTTAAAAAAATTAAATGTAAAGATGTGTTTCCGCAGCAAAAGGAATTCTTTGATTTTTTCGGCAATAGGATGTATAGTTCTAGGAATAGCTTTAACGGCTTTCCACACCCTTAATCATGGTAATTATATAATTTTGAAAGTGCTGCAGTGAAAGCAGCAAAAGTCGGAAAATAATTGTTTAGCTGTGCAGCAACAGTTCTCAGAATTTAAGACTGAAGTTTTGCGTCGACTGCTGTTTTGAAAAAATACATTAATCGCAGTCGAAAGCACAAAATACCGCTTTTACACAGCGATTCTTTCGATAATACATAACACAAAAGGTTCTTTTTCAATAAGACTGTGAATTTGAATTTTGTTTGTATGGGAGGTACCGCCCATAATGGTCCGATTTGGCTGATTCTGTCTGGTAAAAAAAATAAACTTTTGTGAAAAATTTCAATTCTCTACGTACATACATACAGACAGGTAGATATGGCTAAATCAACTCGTCTCATCGAGCTTATCACGAATATATAAACTTTATGGGGTCTTTGATTCGTCATTTTTATTTCCAACTTCTAACATTATTCATTGCGTGAAGAGTAAAACAATAGAATAGTAAACAGAGCAAGCATCGGTTTAAACTTTGAACCTTGTAAAGTTTGAACCGTTGAAACTGTGAACAGTTTAAACTTTAAACAGTCGGCTGTGCTTGCTTATTCGATTGGAATAGCGCAGCACAGCTACAGTTGTCAGTTCTTGTTATTTGCTTATCAACTGCAAAAGAAATAAAAATGAGTTACAGTATTTAAAAACTGACATACAGTTTATCTCTTCTTAACTGACAGCATATTTAAATTTGTAATTTTTGATTTCTTTAGGAATCGTGGTGGACTACATTTCTATTGGCTTGTTTCTTATAAGTGGACTCATAATTTTGGTTGGCATTTGTCTGGTAAGCCATTGGCAATATAATTATTACTTAAGTTTATCTGGAAATTTTTATTCGTAATGTGATTGGTTGTTTTTCCAGGAACGAATGTTTCTATGCATAATAGCCGCCATGTTAATATTTCTCTGCTTTATTGCTCGGATTGTCATTATAGTTCATTACACACAAGAGGATACAGATTGGCAGATGATAATATATGTGTGTGCATTAAGTAAGAAATGTATAAACTTGATATCTCAAATATCTATAACAATTTTATTTTTTTTAGTTTTTCCTTTAGGGGTGATTGCAGACATATATTTGTATTACAAAGAAGAACAAGAAGATTAAAATAACACTAGCTAATTATTTGCATTAACATTATATAAAATTTATTGTATATATATTTTGGAAGTCCTTACAAAATATGCAAGAGTTGAACACACACATCACAGCTCAAATAAAGAAATGTATTACAGTTAAAGTTGCCATTACACGGAAATTATTGACGAGGTATATTTTCCATACTGTATATGCTATATAGCATGTATGGATGAGTATATGTAACGACTTGTTAGGGAAAACCCAAGCATGATTCTGAAAAAATTAAGTAACATACAAAGAAACAAGAAAGAACGTTATCTTCGACTATGCCGGAGATGAAATAATCTTCACGCGATTTCTATGGGAGGTACCCGCCCTAGTGGTCCGATTCGACAAAAGAAAGGTTCGTGCAAAATTTCAGCTCTCTAGCTCAAAAACTGAGGGACTAGTTTGCATACATACAGACGGACGGGTGGGCATGGCTTAATCAATTCATCTAATCGAGATAATCAATAATATATATACTTTATCTGATTTTTTTTTTTTTTTTGTTGTCTTTTTCTGCCTGTGACAAGCTTCATGATAAACTTATAATAATATTCACTCCCTTGAAGTGTATGAAAAGGAAGGATATTAATGTAACATATCCCTTACTTCAATATAAAAAGGATAACTCGTAAAGCTACAGGGAATTTACAAATGAAAAACAAAATACTTAAAAACGAAAAAGATGTGTTGTTATTATGCCTTGAGAAATGAAGTATCATCTACTGCATTTGTGCTTATAATTTTTAGATTTCTATTTACCATTGCGGAAATTTCATTTGGCGCATATTTAAATTATTGTTTTTTTTTTGTTTTTTTGTTTTTTTTTTTTTGTATTCGATGAAAATATCTATTGGGTTCGATATATGTACAATGTCATGCTTCTTTTTAGTGGCGTCATACTATTAGTTGCAATGTGTACGGTAAGTCATTGAACTTTTTACTACTATGTAGTTACAGGTTAAGTCTCCCTGAAATACAATAAATTTCCTGTTTTAGCTTTTCAATTTGTGATCAGTATGAAATTAATTTCATTCTAATTGCATTAACGCAACATGTGTGACGATGATGATGATGATGATACTATTATGGATCATTATCACTGAAAAGAAAGTATATCTTCGCTCCGGAACATCTAGTCAAGACATAGAGATAATGCGAAACGAAAACAACAAATGAGAAAGTATCATTGAATTCATTGATACTGATAGTACTCCTAAGCCTTGTCTTATGTTAGTGACATCGACACTACATTAAATTACTCAACACTATACGAAATTACTTTTCACAACACAGAAATGGACATGTCATGAATACAATTGCCAACTACAGGGCAATCTTAAATATCCTAGAGTAGATGAAATTAAATCCATATGAACTTCAATGTGAGGGACCGTTTAAAATTGTAATTAAGAATTTTTAGGTTTCTACCACATGCGAAGGAATGGAAACTGCTGGTGGTTGTAAGCCTAAAAGTATAAGAAGTCGGGTTACATATGTTCTTCATTGATCTTGAGGCTGACAAATGAGATTGATAATGAGGTATTGAAATGATGATGCACCAAGAAAAATTAATGATGCTGTACGGTGCATTCGGTGATATGAATTTGGACAGACAAAATCGTATTACTATTAAAAATTACAACATTTGTCCCCCAAACATTATCGTTTTTACAATGAAGTCTTCGAAGAACACGCACCGCTAGAATAGGTTTTTTTTTTGCCTCCTTTGTTTGAGCATGTAGAAATATTTCATAACTAGCTATGCCCGCGACTTCGTACGTGAAATAGGCTTGTAATACAATAGCTGGTGTGACATCATTCGCATGGATTTCAGTTTTGGTATAATTGACACACGTTGTTACATTGACTGTACGTCATTTTATTAGTTTAATAGTAAGGATATTACAGTATTGCTTCTCTGTATACCATGTTATATGTATAGCTATCAGGGATTAAATCATAGAGATTCCTGGAGTTGCTAACACGCGACAGAGCCACATAAAGCAGTCCGTGCGAAAAACAGCTTTTAGTAAAATCTATACCCGCAATATTTAACGTCTGGCCCTGGGCTTTGTTAATTGTCATAGCGTAACATATGCTCACTGAAACTGAACTCTGAACTCGTTTAAAAGTAAACGGGAAATTGCTTGCAATAATAGGGAAACGGGGTAACTAAATACTCTCTCCTGCGCCGCACCCTATTAAAATTTGTGCTTCTATTACATTTGGTTGTAAATTGGTCACTTTTAACCTGGTACCATTACACAGTTTGACCGGGCTTAAATTTCTAAGAAGCATTTTAGGAGTACTCAGAGATGCTAAAAATTCAATTGGATAAATAGTAGATTGCTCTTGATCCATAACTCTGTTAATAGGATAGACTCTAAATTCGCTCCCGGAACAAAATTCCGAATTTCAGAAATTATTGCTGCCGCCTGATCGTTATACGGGTATGGAGTCAAAATAGCTATTTCACAAAGCCAAGAAATTTCATAACTTCCAAATTCCACAGCCATTTATAGAAAAAGGAATAGATGACTAAAAAACGTAGCAATGTGAACACAGTATTTTTTATTATATTTTTTGTTATATTTAAGTATTTGCAAACTGCAGTTAAAAAAAGTTTATAAGAATTAGACCGAAGCGCGTCATTTCAATTAACTCAAGTTTCTTTTTTGTGATCCGAAGAAAAATTGCAATAAGAACAACAACACACTCTCTTGATCTTGCCCCGTTATCATTGAACATCATATACAGAAAGAGAAGGAAGAAGGAAAAAGAAGGAAGAGCGCAATACTCTTATGCTTACTCAGTTATCAATAAATGAGAGGAATAAAGACAACAATAACACAACACAAAATTTAGGAAGAAGTAAAGCTATGGTCTTCATACACAAAAAGAAGACAACGAAAAGCGCAATACTCTTGTGCTTACTCAATTATTTATAAATGAGAGAAATAAATACAACAATAATAACAACAACATAAAATTCAAAGCATAAGAAACGAAAAATAACATTCTTAAGTTTATTTGTCTGTGAATGAAAAATTAGTTAAAATTAAAATTTTTTGATTTAGTATGTCAATTTTGATAAAATTAATGCTAAATGTTACAGAAAGCTTGCTACAATACATCAGTGAAAACCGCATTCAAATAGGTTAAGCCGTTACTGAGATTAGCGTGAACACGGAAGGGGCGAACGATTTTATATGTATACTAGGGTATCCTGCCCGACGTCGTACGGCCAATCGGATTCCTTAAACTTCACTTTCAGTAGAACGCAAGTGGATTGGGCCATACCTACAGTTGCGGTTTCGCACCATCGCTATTAATAAGTTGAATTGCAATTCTGGTATTTCATTTTTGCTTCCCGCTGCACTTTTATTTGGCTAAATGGATAGTCAGTCACATTAATAATTCCAGTGACTTACCAAATCCACAACAATGCACAGCTCCCTGGTCTTGCCTTAAGTGTTATTGTATTATTGAGTCCTTTAATTTATTCAAAACTAACTGTAGTACATTGCGCAGAATCAGACAAATCAAATGCAGTATTTGATCCACCAATTTCTCGACAACAGCGTCACATATCGAATCCAAAAGTACTCTGTTATGTTCAAGGCTAAAACCAACCATGCACGCATTCACAAAATGTCATTGCAATCAGATGAACGAACGGTATAGCCGCGCATAAGACTCAATATGAACACACATAAGAGAAGTTCAGTGACATACACACTCACAGAAGTATTATATATATAAAGATTGTGAATCTAAATCATTCTCAGATACCCTTGAACACACACAAAAAATTTCATCAAATTCGGTCCTGTCGTTTAAGAGAATTTCAGTGACATACACACTCACAGAAGAATTATATATATAAAGATAGATTTATGGATTTTTTTTTTTTTTTTTTTTTTTAAATCTTTAATTGTACTGTTATTATAAAACAACTTAAATTAAACTATATACAAAACAATAACAAAACAACTTATATTAACAAGTGGGAATAATACTAATACATTTAATATGCTCTAGTAGGGAGGTCGACAGGATGCGATCTTCTCAGCCTCCTCGCCACTCTGACCCCTCCCTTTCTGCGTTGCCTTAAAAGCCGCCTGGCTAGATTGTTTGGATGATTTGCCAACCGATTAATGTAGTCCTTGGCCTGATGATTAATCACGTCGCCAATTTTTGGTATTTTCAAGTCATGCTCAAGGTCCGCTGTGCGCATGAACCAAGGGGCCCCAGAAATCATGCGCAATGTCTTGGCCTGCAGAACTCTAACCTTAGCAATATTTGTTTTTGCTGCTATGCCGTACACCTGTAAGCCATAACGCCAAGCAGGAGCAATTATTGCCTTGTAGATGTGTACCTTATTTTTTAGTGACAATTTATTGCGACTGTTTAGGAGCCAATACAATTTCCTGATTCTCTGCCCGAGCGACTTCGTTATATTTGAGATATGGGTTTTAAACGTTAGCCGCCTATCCAAATATACACCAAGGTATTTATATCCCGAGTTTTGCTCCAGCAACTGATTGCCAATAAAGACGCCCTGACAAACATCTGGCCGTAAGGCGTACGTCACGTTGGCACATTTCTTTTCGTTAATGCCAATGTTCCATCTTTTTGTCCAGACTTCAAAACTGTGTAGATATTGTTGCAGGTTGTCCGTGGCTTCATATATGCACCTGTTTCTGGAGAGGATGGCCGTGTCATCTGCAAACGTGGCGATGATAAGATCATCAGGATCTTCTAGTGGTAGCTTTGAGCTATTGGGCATGTCGTGCGTGAACAGGGTATAGAGTGTCGGCCCCAGAACGCTACCCTGGGGGACACCTGCGCGAATAGCCTTGATGCTAGACTCCACACCATCCAGTACCACTGTAAAGGTTCTATTATTGAGGTAGCTGCGCACTATTAGCCATAGTTGAGACGGTAAGAGGCTCTTGAGTTTACTGAGCAACCCGTCGTGCCAAACTCGATCAAAAGCCTGCTTGATATCGAGATACGCTGCCACAACGTACTCCTTGGCCTCAAATCCTTCAAGGATAAAGTTGACTACCCTATTCAATTGTTCTGGAGTACCATGGGCCTTACGGAACCCGAATTGAAATGGAGGATCAATTTCCTTGACCTCTTTCAAGTCAAGTATGCGTGTCAGCAGACAGCGTTCAAACAACTTTGCTACAGTGGGTAGCAGACTGATTGGCCTGTAAGAATCCAATATGTAAGGGCTCTTACCAGTCTTATGAATCATGCAGATTCTCGCCTTCTTCCACTGTTTTGGAATATATCCCAATCTAAGCACAGAGTTGAAAATGAGGACCAAGAATAGCACAGCTTTGATCGGCGTAGCCTTTAGTGTAAAATTATCCACACCATCTTCACCTGGAGCCTTTTTTGTATTCAACACTTTAATGTGACCCGAGACTTCCTCTGCTGTGATGGGAGCAACTGGGGGGCATAATTGGCCAGCGCTATCAAGTCTCATTTGGACTTGGTGAACTCTATGTGTTGAACTAGTGTCAAATGGCTGAAAGCGAGTTTCTAAGTCCTCAGCAAAAGTCTCGGCTCGATCCTTTAAGGATCTGGCCCAGGATCCGTCAGCTTTCTTGATTGGAAATTTGGGGGTCACCTGCTGCTTAAACCTTCTAGCCAACTTCCACAAGTAGTGCTTTGTGTTGTCATCGGAGGAGACACTTGACAAAAATCGGTCGTTTTCCTCCTGTTTGTGCAGTTCCAGCAGCTTCTTGATTCTATTCGACACTCTACGAAAGACCCTGTCCACAACAGGGTCCCGAGTTCGACAAAACTGTCTCTTAAGTCTCCTCTTGATAAGCAGCAGCGCCTCAATAGCTGGAGGAAGTCTAGTACGCACCCTTGAGCCATTTGATGGATTTAAGGGGGCAGCAATGAGAGCTGCAGAGTGCACCTTATTTAAGAAAATCGAGTGGGCGTCTTCAATATCCTCAGGCACCAGGATTTCAAAACTTAAATTAAGTGATTCTTCCAAATCTCTACGAAACGCAGCTATGTCAGCTCCAGGTGATAGTAGTCGTCCTTTTATTGTTTTGACCTTCGGAGTGGAGTCAAATGTAACCACAAGGGGAAGATGATCAGAGGAGAGCCGATACTCTGTCCTGATAGACAGCTCATCTGGACGCAGCCCATTATATATGAAGAAATCAATAGCGCTGGGTGTATGTCTTATGGCATACGGGAAGTGGGTCGCTTGACCAGTTGCCAGGATTTGAGCTGTCGAGTTTTGCACTACTTCCTGGAGGCGGCTACCCCGTGTATCTGCTCTAAAGTTACCCCAGAATCTGCTTTTGGCAATGAAATCTCCACCTATAAGGTACATTCTTCCTAGACTGCTGAAGAGTTCTTCAAAGTCTATTGTTGAAGATTTATGGAAGACTCTGTTTTGTGTCATATTTTTTAATTATAAGATTTAGTACGATTATCATAGCATAAGCTTAAGAGCTAAAACTTAGAGTTGAGTAAGCATGATTACATTCCTGCTCCCTATAATTGATTTAAGCAAAATTAAGTCTTGATCAAGTTTAGTATCAAATAAAGAAAATCTATTCCCATTTATGAAAATATTTGTGTGACAACTTCAGAACCACATGTTCGTATCGGTTCTTTATAATATTGAATTAAATTTTTTACTACCAATTTTTGGCCAAGTTCTAGAAAAATTGATTTATAGGAAAGGTACATAGAGTAACTAGAAAAATACTAGACGACTCGGACGAGCAAACATTCTTCGTTGAAGCATTTGACAAAGCCTAAAGCTAAAGGTCCCTCTACCACACCACAATAACATTATAAAAAGCTTTGTTATTGAAAGATATTTTCTTGTTAAATATAAAGGAAGAAGTAATCGAGCTGACATCCCTCAAGGAAGTGTACTGTACCCTACACATTGTTGAATTCCAAACCTTAACACTGCAATCATCAATGGTTTCTACGTTTGCAGATGACACTATAATACTTAATGCGGACAAAAGTATAGTTTCAGCCACAACCAGAATAAAAGAAATATCTAATGAACTCATGGTATGGTTAAAAAAAAAATGTTGTATTAAGATTAATGAGCAAAAAACAGTGCGGATAATATTTACTATGTATCATAGGCGATGCAAATCAAGCAGACAACTATTTCGATAGGCATTTACAATGATAATAAATTGACAAGGAAATAAAATATATAAAACAAAGTGACCTTATAATAAAAGTAAAATTCAAGCAACTCTATTGGCTACTAGGGAAAAATTCAAAACTATCAATTAGTAACAAAATATTAGTTTATAATAATAAATTGTGGGGAAGAGCAAAATGCTCCAAATACATTGCTTATACAAAATTATCCTGACAACTATAAGCGCGGTGTGGTACATAAGAAATGAAGATATCCATAGAGACCTGAGTATACCAACAACAACAATTATGGAGAAAATCCGAAATACTAGCAAAAGATATCAAACAACAACAGTTTTACACGAAAACGCAGATTATTATTAGAACTATAGTAACAATCTACCCAAAACTTCTAAAACACGTAGACTAAAACGAAAAAGACCAATAGATTTTTAAAATAATCTTTGTAACTACTTTATTAAGATGAAAAGAATTATGATCATAATCGCTACATATAAATATGTTTAATAAATATGCAGGTTACATAACAAGATAACATAAATGTAACAGTAGTCAAATATAATATTTTGTATTATATAAGTCTTACTAACCTACCTTATTTACTTTTCTAAAATGTACTATGAGTCGGCATAAGATATAAACGTGCAAGACACTTGAACAGAAATAAATATAATGTTATTATTTTTGTAATTAAATTGTTGCTAAACTAAATCTTAAGATCTTGAGAAGTTACTTAAAACAAATTAATTTACATATTATAAACTCGTTTCTCTCTTTATGTTTATATTGTCTCCTCTTTTCCCACATATTTTTATTCAAATAACATAAACAACTCAAATTCATTGTAATTTGTCTTCACTTGAAATCTTTCAAGCATAAAATTTCCATAGAAAAGCAACTGAATATTATTATTATTATATTATCAACACAGTATGATTGCAATATTTGTCTAAGCAGTTTATCATTTCCCATACAAACAAACAAATAATAAGCAAACAAATAGACCCGACAAATAGATAAATTCACAACCAAATAATTTATAAGAAAATGGAAAAGAAAAACCAAACTTTTGGCACTAAATTCACAAATTGCTGAAGTTTTCAAAACACCTCTCATCTCAACTCAACGTAGAAAATCAGTGCCTAGCTTAGGTTTAGGTATAGTATGATTTACAAAAATATGTGTATAGATAGACACACATATACACAGAATATATATATATATATATATGTGTATATACTCGAACAACTATATTTAGTGAAATTTAGTTTCCTGTCTTTCTGAATTTGATAACAAAGTCATGTTTCAGAGTAAGCGTGAGCATGACTGCTTGATACGATTTGTTAAACGTCTTTATAATTGTTCCTGCTTCTTCAACAGCTACACATATGTATGTGTACACAAATACAAACAGAGATACACATATGCATAACAGAGAATTACTTATTTGTTAGTATTAGTATTCTTGTTATTGTTATTCTTGGGTATTCTTGAGTTATTAAAAAACAATTTGAGGCTGAGAGTGTGAGAAGCTTCAGATGCAAGTTTACACAATTTGTGTGTAAATGTTTTGCTTTCTCTCCATTTAAGTTCATAGACTATATCATGGTGAAAGTATCGGTTGCTAATATTTTATGCTTAAGTTACCATTGTATTGTTATTGTTATGTATGGTTTTGTATCAAGTTTTCTCAGGCGATTTGCTGCAATTTCATGTTGAATTAACTGAAAGTGAATTGGTCAAGTTTTCAGGTCGAAAGTTCTGATCAAAAAGTTTGTATTTTAATTTTGCTTGAAAAGAAGGATATTTACTTCCTTGTATCTAAACCTTCATTCAATTCAAAATATTATAAAAGATATATACGTTAAGTGGTTGCATTACATAACAATGATGCCACATAGGAAATCAGTTGGACCCTTTGCTAAGAATGAGGCTATTGATAATTGATTGGCAGTGTCAGTGGTACCATGTCTTATTTTTGATGTGGATGAAAATGTACAAAAAATTCTGGATTATCTCTGGCTATTCCTCGACATAACTCATTTGATAGTGCTCAGAGCAGCCTATTAAGTTTTTTTAGCTCTCATTAGCCTTGATTCGGTTTGCTGTAATAAAACTATTAAAACATAATTATGACGAACAAATATGAAGCAATCAAGTAAAATATTTTATATGACATAAAGCGCAGATCCGCTCATCTCACTTTAATATTCAAAAAATCACAAAAAATGAAAACAAAATAAAAATATGAAATAAAAATAATAAATTTTTTTAAGGAAAACACAAAGCGATGAATGCAGTTACAAAACCGGCAAATGTGATACAAAGTGTTATACTATTAGTGGCGCCTCTGGCATATTAAATTGTGCCATGTGGCATGCAACAGAATCCACACAAATATCATTAAGTGGGCGATGTAGAAGAATTCAGACTGCATTTCACTTTTTGGCAATAAAAACTAATTAAATCTGCACGGCAATGAAGATGATGTTGATGATGATATGAATTTTGTGGGTGGGATATTGTGGGGTAAGATGCAGTGAAACACGCTAACAACAACAAATAACTATAAAACATGCTTTAACACTTTGCAAGTTTGCTTCCGGTTTGGCTTGGATCTTCTTCCTCTGCTTCCTCCTTTCATTCTCATACCATTCTGTCCTTAAACTTATTCCTTTTTATGGCATCCCAGGAAATGCAGAAAAGATTGTTGTTGTGTGCACTGAACATTTTCGTGAGAAAATTTCATAACCAAAAAACAAGTTGTTTGTTGCTGTTGTTCCTATAATTTGTTTTTGCATTCTTCACGCGCCGCTTTTTTACATTGCTGCCTTTTATTGGTCTACTCTTTCGTCTTTTCTATCTTCATTCTAGCCTTTCTGCCATATTTCCTTTCCTCCTTTTTTTTTGTTTTTTTTGTTTTGCCCTTTCTCCTTATCACTTTTGCTTTGCATATGCCGAGTGCCAAAACGGAAGTGAAACATTTGTACAGGCAAAAAAATCCCAACAGATCAGATCAGACTGAAGGGAGTGGGAAATTATCATGTAGACTTGTGCTTATAATTGTTGTTGTAATTATTATTGCGCTTTTTGTCATTGTCTTTGTTGTTGTTGTTATTATTTTGGTAATACTTGAAAGAATCTGAACTAAAGAAGAGAGAAACACAAACATACAGATACACAAAAAAAAAAAAAATGTAATAACATTGTTGTTCTCCTTTCCCCTAAACTTGAATGCACACCGGAGTCTGTCTATCTCCAGACTCAGACAAACAAACACCAACCAAGCCAAACGTTTTAAACATCCTCATTCCTTTTGTGTTCCACATCCTTTTAGCATCCCTTCAAAAAGTTCCGTTTATTCATATAATATTCGTAAGCAGGTGTAATTGAATGCCGTCGAGCTCAAGTGCTTTTGGCAAAGAGTCGAGCGCTCTGACGCTTGGCATCACCAAACCAAGCCGTGCCAAGTCGAGCTAAATGAGCAACAGCAGCAATGAGCACGTTACACTTTCATCATCCCCATCCACACATATTATTTTGTATGGAATATTTACTTTCTGAGAATGTGTTGCTTAGAGTGCAGAGAACTCGTTTCTAAGTGTGAATGTGGCTCAGTACATGTTCGTCCTATGTGCTTCCTTTAAGCATCTTTTGGTTTTTGCTTCAACATGTAAAAGTTTGTCATCACCACCGCTACCGGAAGTTTTTGTATGTGTGGAAATTGTTGGCATTAAGAACGATAATTCCATTAATTGCGTTGCTTTTGTGTGGAGATTTGTTGGTGGCAACAATTTAAGCAAATCACTGCATAAGTGAAACGTTTAACAGGAGCTTGGCATGGCACATACACTTCTTAATCGATAAATAACTATTCAAAGTGAAAGAAATTAACATAAAGTTCATAACACAAATTTTCTTTTCATAAACAAGTTTCGTATTCAACCAAAATGAAAAGTTAAACTGTGATTTTCTCAATTAATTTTGCAGCTAAAGTTATTCGAATTTTTTTCTTAAAGGACTTCTAGCCCTTATTGTAATAAATTAACATAAACAAATATTGAAAGTTATGTAAAACACTTTGTACTCAGCTTTTATTGAGGTTTTCCGCTCCTTAAAATTACTTTTTGTCTACAGTCATCATCCACCTTTGTACCACCACTTAACGACAAATTCCTGAAAAAGCTGTTGAAACTCATTAGCAAGTCACCTATTAAATGGTAATTTGATACTTTATTGACTAAACCAAATGGTCGAAGTGAATTCACCAAAATAAAAAAACAAATATAAACAAAGTACATAAAACAATTTAAGGAATTTTCCACTATCGAAAAGTGAAATATAAATTTCTGCGCTTTAAAATTAAAAGCAAATAAACTGCGTCAAAGCAAGACTAGAGATAAAGACGATACAACCAGACGAGTGATTTATCATATTGTGGCATTAAGTCCAAGACGCGGCGACTCCTAATCGTTGGCTGTCAGAATAAAAACGCTGGTAATGAGTTTTGGTATTATTTAAAGCATACTTTTGGGTAAATCTAAGTAGAGGAACATTTCATATTCATTTAATATTTAAGAACATTCAGCAAACATATTTCTTTACATTTTTTTTTTTTTTTTGATGACACATGTGTGTATATCTGATTGAAAGAATATACGTATGTAATGAAATTATAAGATATTCCCATTTCATTCACAAATCATGTAAATTCAAAGAAATCTCAAAAAAACGCAAGCTTCATAGAAAATTTGCAATGCCCACAGGGATAACTTTGATTTTTGATTATGCAGAAAATGTAAATTTTGCAAAAAAAATAAAAAGAATTTTCTTCATGATAATCAAATAAGCAAACTAAATTCTGATGAGAAATTTGATGCTGATCAGCTTAAAAATAAATTGCAAAGAATTATGAAAAAATCATAGATTACAACATTCCTTTCCCATTTCAACATTGAAATCAACATTTATAAATTGCTTATTAAGAACATTTTTTATATATAAAAGCCACAAAACTGTTGTTTTTGTTTATGCGTGTGTCTCAAACCATCCTACTACTTCTTTTTTAGTCTACAAATTACAAAACTTATCAGTTTCAGCTCATCTTGCCTTGTTTTCCTCTTCATTGCTGATTTCTTGTCGCGATTTTCAGCGGATCAACACAATTTCTTTACCGCATCCTGTGCCTCGATTCTTTTTGTCCTCCTTTATTTATTTGTACAGACGCTAAGGAGACTAAGCAGATAAAAAAAAAACATTTCAAAAAAGATGATGATGATAAGGAAGGACGAGATTCCAATAGGAACCTATAAAAAACATTTATGGCAAACCATAAGAAAGATGGAAAGGAAAGGAAGGAAAAGAATAATTCTAGATTTCGTTGCGATTTGATTTGAAGTTGAAATTGCGCTGATATGCGATTGAATTCAAATGCTTAAATCCACTTCAAAGACAACTCAAAACGAACTCGAATCATGTTGAATTGAACAATTGAGCGATTGAACGAAGTGAGTTGGTGAACATCCACTCGAATCATTGAGTGAGTGTTGAATGTAAAAGGATGCAATCACATTATACCTAGTAAAGTAGAACTGAGTGTATGAATACGAAGCAAGCCACAATCAGTTCACTATGACTTGAGAATTTTCCTTAGCTGGACAAAAGCTCAACAAAAGTCTCTCAAAACTTGTCTTGGAGTCATTGTTGTCTTCATGGATGCCTTTGTTGTTCATTTATGGCTTTTGTTAGCATTTTAAATAGTATTCTATTGACAATAAAAAGTTAAATGTTTTGTTGAAACCAAATACTGATTATTGTGATTATTATTTTTATTGTGTTCGAAATTGTCATTTAAATGATTTGTTGATGTGGATGATTTGTAGATTATACAAAGGGTTTCTAATGATGTCTAAGTGAAATAAATTGGCTAATTAAATAAAAATGTCATTTAGACCTCGATAATAAGTTGAGTTGTTTATTGAAATAACTTGTGTAATGTTTGATTGCTTATATAGGAGTGTTTGTTTGCTTAAACTTTGAATACGAAATATGCTTCTTTTCGAACTAAGTAAGTTTGTTCACAGTTTCTCAATGTATTTCCCGGAATTATTTCAAGCACAGATTACTTTTAGGTAAAAAAAAAAAAAAAAAAAATACATACAAGTTCATATTTTATATTCTGATTCAATCATATGCACTCCTTTCTAATGGAAGAATTTTTATTGAGTACAAAGGCTTTTTCAATTTCTTTCACAATGTTCTGCCAAAAACCTTTAATAAACTTTGAGATAAGGAAAGCAAAAATAAAATATTGTAATAGAAAATAAAATGCAAAGCATTTCAAAAGTTTGTCCAAAATTATTTTTACTTTGTTTGCGTGAATATTTTCTTACAAAGTTAGCCAAAGATGTGGATGCTTAGAGAAATATTTCTTGGTCCATTTTTGCATTACTCAGATATTATTTTTTTCAACCATTGTTTGTGCCTAAAAGTGTACGAAGGAAAAAGGAAAGCAAATTTTAGTTATGTGCATCTTTTTGGACACCAAGTACTTAGGGGGAAAACTACTTATTCATGGGTTGTGGTATGCATTCATTGTGGTTTCTGGGTTACCATTTTGCTACGCTTGAAATGCTTGAATGCATTTATAATGCAAAAAAATATTTTAATAAATGTTTGTAATTATATTTCATCAGTAGATCAATGACTATTGATTAATTAACCTGTATTGAATGAATGAATTTACGTGTAATTTTTTTTTTCTATTTTTCTAATTAAATCAATTAATTTGCATTTCACATTCTCACTTTTCATTATGCTACGGAAATTGCTTTGAATAAGTTAATCTTGTCATTTTACATAAATCAAGTTGCTTTTGCATTTTTCTTTGATTTTGATTTTATAGAATATTTTTTCGCAAAACTAAAACTTTTTGCACAATATTCTTTTTGATTATCATTTCCCATTTGTTTTTTTCTTTTCCCTTCAATTGATGTCAAAATGAATGTTAAAAAAAAGTAAAAATTTCTGCAATTTCCCTTTTATGCAGATGAGTCACTCGCTCATTCATTCATTCCTTCCTTCACTCAATTTTGTTTTCTCTAGTTTAGTTCCTTTAGTATTTCTTTTTCCGTGTTTGTTTTGTAAAGAAATTGACATTTGGAGTCGCGTATTTTTTTTCTAACATTTTCTTTTTATTTTTCTTTGCAATTCTTCGCTTCACTTTGCCAACTCAAAAAATGGTCTTTCATCAAAAGTATTCGAAATGAGGAAAAGAAAAATTTGAATGAATTTACAAAAAAAGGAGTGGAAGAAAAAAGAAACAGTTTGTTGGTTTGTTTCAATTCAATTTCCGCTTTTTAAGCTGATTTTTGTTCAAACATTTTTGGACTTTTTTTGTCTTGCTTTTGCAACACGTCTTCATTTTTCTACCAGTTTTATCGTTTTTCTTTTAATCATTCGCCTTATAGTCGATTTAATGTTCCATATATAGATATCATAAACATGGGAGAAATAGTAGAAGTAGAAGTATTTTACACGTATTTTTCCACTTTTGATCACAAGTCTTGACCATTTTAATATTTATTTTAATTTACCATTGTGTAAATATTAATTGTTAGTTATTAAAAAAATGTATACATTCGTATGCAATTCCCAATTCCCGGCAATTCAACCAAAATGAAATTGTTTTTCAATGCCAAAAGCAAAAGTGGACAAATGTCATTGAGGCATGCAACCTGCAATGCATCCTAGCATATTTTTAATTTTTAATAAAATCAGATGAAATAAAAATTGTTATGCTAATTTCATGGAATTTTTCTGCAGCCTGTGACTGAAATATTGTATTAATCTGTGTGAATCGCTGCTGTTTTCATTAATTGAATAAAGCATTTATTTTTATTTTTTTTATTTTTGTGTAATCTACGAGCTGAGATTTTAATAATGATTTTCAATTTTGTTAATGTTTTTGCATTATCCACACTGTAAATGTTTTAATTAATTAATAATGATTTTAATTATTTACATTGATCTGCAACGACTATAAAAAAAAATTTAGTTTTCATCAATAGTAGTAAATGATTTTTAGTTTTTCCGTACAAAGATTGCGTTTCAATGGCAAGTAAGCAAATAAGTAAGTGAGAAATTATTTCAGTAAATGAATTAGTATGTAAAATGTCGATTAAAGTAGAGTTGTAGTAATTATATTATACTTTGTTTATTTATTGTTCACTGGTGAAAGTTTATAAAGTAAAGTCCGTAAGTTCTTTGATTTGCTTGGTACTCCAGATTCAGAGTAGATAACTTGAGCGAAAGGAAGCTGGATCTTATCCTGATATGAATCTCCGTTTATTAAAGTAATGTTTGAATTGACTTTAGGTAGAAGAATAAAACATGAGTAGGAACGTTTGCCATAAAGCAATGTCCTTCATGGTCGATCTTGAAAGTTGTCAAATGTTCGAAACATTCATTCCCTCAATTTAATGTATCCAAATTTGCATGTATTTAGTTAGTGACCCTTATTAAAACAGCACTAAAATGCACAGAAATATTTGAGAAATTAGATGACAAACGTTTCGAACAACTAAATTGGGACTTGATTAATTTTGTGCCTTATTGTGTCTCTGTTGTACACTATTACATTAAACACAGCAATCAGAAGCAAGTCAACTCAACTTTCTTACTTATGAAAAAAACATCATTTTTGTGTCTATTCATTTGCTCTATGAATATTGAAAAGATTGTACATTCCTTGTTTTAGGATTCCGGATCCAAAGAGTACCAAACGGAACTCTATTTGTAAAACTTCGTTATTCGACCGTCATCGGATCATATCTCATGAAATGTAATTTTCACAGACTGTGAAGTTCCATCCAGGCTATAACAACAAGTACTAAAACTAAAATATTTTCAAATATTTAAAGGGGTCCCCATACAAGAAATATTTTGGTTTGTATGACTGCTATACGATCCAGGAACCCCACGATCTTGAAATTTGTTTGGTTAGTGTAGATGGATTAGAAACTAATATTGTCGAAATTTGATCAGAATACCAGGGAGGATAATTACCTTACAAACCTCCATTAAAATTCAGGATTTTATAAGAAAAATGTTTTTGTTTTTGGACTATTGAACTGAAATTTAGATATAAAAGCTATACGTTTGTTGGAATTAGCCAAATCGGCCAACGAGAGGGGGTACCTCCCATATCCCCAATCTGGTACGAAACCCTCCGTGTACAAGTCTGACTCGCAATAGGCCGATTTTCCTCTAGTAATTTTACTGACTCTAATTTGAAATGTTTAGCGATACTGTCAGCCACGATGAGGACATTGCTTTATAGCATGCACACCTTGTCTTCTTCTAAACTTCTGACATCGCCAACCTCTTGCTATGGTTTAGTTATAGAAAATCTGTATAGTAAGAAAAGCTCTTTACTTCTTATATCATATTCAATAACTGTGATAAGTGACTTTATGGTGACGCACTATATACAATATGTAGATGAATGCTTCCATTATATGATTTTTTTGTTAGGGAAATAAACCCTTCTTTTATACTAAGCCAATCAAACGGGAAAAATAGTCTCTATTTATAAATTAGTAGTATAATTTTAAAGTTAAATATAATTTTCTGTGATTTTATTTTTCTTTTATTATATATATGTATATATGCTTAAATACATGTTACATAAGTATATTTATTGGTTTGTATATAGAGTATTTGTATGTATATAATAACTACATATATGCATGTATGTATTGTATATATATATATACTTATACTCACAATTAGAGTATTTTATACTATTGTAAGTTGTATGAAATTAATCAGTAGAATGTTTGTGTATCTGTGTATGCTCATATGCCGCATGCAAATAGATTTGTATGCGTTTGTATGTAAGATAGGTAATATGTATTGGTATGTATATAACATTCTGACATTCTATATGTATTCGTATTATATTTGTAGGTATGAATTTTTGTTTTTGCTGTTGTTTTCGCATGATTAACATTTTTGAATATATTTTTATGTGTTGTTTATAACTAACAAATCTTTTATTTATTTTCCTCTTCATTGAAAATCAATTATATTTTTGTGTTTTTTTAATGAAGAACCCTGCATTATTATGTGTTACAATATGTATGTCTTTTTCCGTTTAATTGATTAATTTTCTTAAACTACTTTCAAGAATCTTATAAGCAAATTGTACATAATGCGATTTAATGTAAGCTTTGAAACATTTTTATTAAGAATCATCTTCATCATCTAACATCTTGTTTCTAACTTAATAAAATGTTCACAGTATTGTGTTAGATGCATTGCATATTTATCTTTTTAATATGTCAAAAGCATCGACATACAAATAATCAAAATTAAAACGTTCTGTGATATGTGTAATAAAAATGTGCTGAAATTCACATATGGGAAGACTTGAGTCCCTATTGTTTTAAGAGTAATGAAATTGTCAAGCCCAGCAACTGCTATTGCCGATCAATTATTTTTATAAATGAAATTTTATATTATCGTTGCCAAAGCTTTTGTTCCACGACGGCATGTCCACCAAATTATATGGGGTTTTTGGATATTTCTCACATTTGTTCTTGTTGCATGCATTGCATTTTGTAATGAATTTTTTTTTTATGTTGCTGACGATTGTCTTGATCTAGATATCGTTGCCTTTGTGCCTTGCCTTTTCCCACAGTTTGTTATTCAGGTTTTCATTTTTGACATTATTTTTGTTGTTGTTACTTTTGATCTTGTTTTTATTGAATCGAGACACTAAGATTCTGCTGCTAAAGTTGCTGAAACTCATTGAAATCCTCTGCATATATCAGGTTAGGCATCACATGACAACCAGTTGCATTGAAAGATCGTTGAGAAGGCGTAAGATACGAAGCGAAGTTATATAATTTTACGTGCAATTCTATTTTTAAATTTGTATAGTGCAGCCACATGTTAATGACTTTCAGAGGTTTATTACATGGGGTACACAAAACATGTACCTGGCCGCATTTGTATATGCAAATTCTTGTCCACTGTGGTGTGTGTAAAGTATTGTAAATATAAATATATAAAATAGGATTGAATTAGAATAGATCAAATAATTTTACTTGCACTAAACAAATGAAATGAAAATTCCATCAACTTTTTAAATCTTACATCCTTGAGAAGAAAAAGTTTCCATAGCAAGAATATTTTCTTCATATGAAAAATTGAAGCAAATGAATTAGATTGATGAGTCTGTATTACTAGAACAACAAAATATTTAAATGTATTTCAATATTTCTGCACATATGAAGCTTATTTAATCTTCAGTTGAACAGAATTTAAAATTTTCTTTATTGTAATTTTACATTTAATGATTTTTAAGATTTCTAGCATTGAATTATGATTTTTGTCTCTCATAATAAATTGTTCCATTATCCTTTACTTAAACCATTTACAAAAGCTTGTTAGCTCTTCCAATATTTAATGTTAATTATTTTTTTATAAGTATCTTTAATGTTAAGTCTATTTTTAGTACGTATAATTAACAACAGCATTTTTTATATTTATCTTTTTCTTTTATTTTTTTTATTTATTTTTTTTTTATTTTATAACAAACATCAATTTTTTTGTTTTACATTGTATTTTTTTGTTTTATTTGTATTTTTTATTTTTATTATTATTATTATTTTTTTTTTTTGAAATATTTAGATATGTTTAAATCGCATTTATGCATTGCAATGTTGCATACTTTAAGGCGTCTATGCATATAAATGTTTATGGAGCGTTTTACGCATTCAAATTTTTATTTTATTTTAACATTTAATTGTTTTTTTTACAAATTTTCAAATTGTTAAACTAAATAAAATGTTTGATTATGTGACTTCAAAAATAAAAGACTTGAAACAGTTCATTATGATACCATAAATGGATTCAGCTTAAGAATAAGATGTGTTGCATTATAATTTGGCGCTGAATTCTATTCTCTTATAGGGATATCTAAACTTTACTATACCATATTTTCTGTATAAGAGTATGTGTTTGGGTGTGTGTGTGTGATCTTAAGCTATACATACATAAAAAGTACTTTAATTAGCTACATGCATACTCGTACTTAATTCTATGCGTTTCTTAGGTTCTCATCATTTTATCTCTAAAATCCTTTAATTACATACAATAATAGAAGGAGCATCCATGCCTGCCACGCAATGGCCCTTGTACTCGTCCAGTGGAAACGATTTGCTTTTGATTCAGCACCAATCCCGGATGTTAAGCCCAGATCCCCAGCACTTGCTTGACGTTCACCGCCATTGTTGGTTTTATCTAAGAAGGATTTTTGTTCTGATAAACCGATTTCATTCAAATTCGATTGATAGCGTATATCTGCACATGAGAGAGAGAGAAGTAGCACATAGTTTTAAGGGGTAATGGTGATGTAGAACAGGCAGGGATTAGAATGCTTGTAGTATGTGCATATGCGATAGGTTCAGACAGATTAAAGGATTTTAAAGTTTGATTGCAACTATCATGCAAAACATGCTTAGAATGCTTAATAGATATTTATCGAACTTACTTTTGTCATGTGAATATATAGAACGTGTTGAATCACCATAACCAAATTGATTGCCACCCTCCCAATGTAATTCGGTTGAGTAGAGACCAGTGTAGGCGGTTGTTGGTGGATATGAAACTAAGATGAACGATAAGAACATAAAGAAGTATATTATGTATTAAAAAATATTACATACATTTCATTAAATATACCGCTTGACTTTGATTGCTGATTATCCTAAATTACAATAGTATTTAGTAAATTTCCTAATTTGCACAAAGTAGAATCTTTTAACTTCCATTTAAAGAAAATTATTGACAGAACTTTTCGAAGACTGAAATAATATGATTCATTCAGTTATATCAGAAATAATATGATTGTTTTTTTTTTTGTTTCTCATCATATTCATTAATAGGACTATCAATAAGTTTTCAACTTTTACATACTATACAAGGTAAAGAAAGGGGTTCATTTTATTCTACAGACCTCTAAAAAAGCGAAAAGATTGATCGATCATAACAAAGCAATCGATATGAGTTTCTTTTTCTTTAAGCGGATTAATGTGTAGAGCAAGTTTATCCATTCGCTTCCGCTTAGAATATTTTTCTTTTATTAGCAGTACTTGCAGGTCTTTGTGAAGGATCTTCATTCCTGATATATTGTAGCATGGAGCAGAATTTCTTCAGGTATTTCTATGTTGAGTTGTATTATTTTAAATCTTATAAAGCAATTTGTCCCTCAGTTCAATTAGAGAAATTAAAACCACAGCAGAATATCCATGGAACGACGAGATGCTGTGAATTTGATTGGAACAGACTGTAGTTCCATAATATGAGCTCTTGATATCTTATCAAAGAATCAAGAGAATCAAAGTATACTCCGTTTAGGTTAAAGAGTATGCAAAAATTGGGAAGAAGAATTTAGAGGACGATAGCACAAGCCAATTTTGTTCCAAGACAATGTTCGATATCATGTCAAAGGAACCATCCGGCAAGCAATGGAGTAAAAATCCTTACACTAAGATATCATTCTTTTACTTGAAAGATAATAACAAGCAATGACTGATGATCATTCATCTTTATTATTTAATAAACATTTAAACAGCAGCATTCTAATAAAAGGATCAATAAAAATCTATCAATTGAAGGTAATTATTTTTGCTTCTACTTCATTGCAGTTTGTATATAAATGACTAGAAAAATGAAAACGAATTTTGTAGCCAAATTTTATTTTGTTTTAGTATTAATTTTATATATATATTTTTTTTTTTGTTTCCGAAAATTTCCACGAACCATGGCACGGTTCAGTTGATTGTATAAAATGCTAATTATTTTGTATTTTCATAATGTGACAATATGGCATTTTTCCCAATACAAACGATACAGAGATATTTACATACATATACATATATTTATATACATATATGCAAATAATCTCTATTCCCCGCTGCTGGTTGGCATCGTGTACTTTTGCGTTTCTCTCTTCATTTTCAATGCTTTTTTCACGCTCAATATGCGCAATTAAGTTTCACGCTTGAATTTCGCATTTTTGCATTTTAATTGCGCTTTTAATTTGTTATTTGCTATTTTTCTACGTGCGTGTATGTGTATATGTGTATGTGTATCTGTATAGATGTGCGTAAGTGATATTGTATATATATGCGTGTGTGTATGTTTAGAGTGTTTTACCGGAAATGAAAACTTTTTCACATGCGATAAATTTTATTTCATCATCAGCGATTAAGTGTGTGGGGAGGACAATTATATACAGACTACAATACATAGTATATCATAACCATTTCAGTATAGATGAGTGAGTGGTTTGTATGTTCAGGGTGGAAAATCAATTTTAATGAGCATCGATTGATTGAATAATTAGCTGGAAATGTTTTTATTGCATATAAATTATATTTTCCTTTTCACATTTAATTTGTATTTGAATTCTATAAATATTTATAATTGCAGAATTTGTCAGAGCGTGTATATTTTGTTCATTTGAATATTGTACATTGTAATAGACAAATTAAAAAATGGAAATCAATTTCAAATACAAAATTTTTCTTCTATTTAAGTTTTATTTTATAATAAATAATATTTAATCTTATTAACTTTGTTACAACCAAAGAGTCAATTTTATTGAATATGAATTTATATTAATATTTTGTACTCTTAAGTCATTATTATTATATGAAGTTTAGGTTATTGATTAGGAAAATGAAATTGAGGCCTTGATTAGAAAAATAAGCATAATATGAGATGCGTTCCAAAATCATACGGCACCAAAAATAATTTCTTTTTTTTAAATGTGGTACACAATTCGAAAAACCTGAAATGCAGATTGATAGACCATAATATACTTCGTTAGATTAGGTACTGTTATCAATTCGAATCTTTGCATTGATGGATAACTGTCAGTTTTTGTTAAAGCTTCTGGAACTCAAGTAACCTAAATAATATTTGTTCAATAAAAAAAATTGCATGAATAAAGGAATAGGAACTTTTTTCTACGTAGTACGTATATATATATGTCTCAAATACTCAATAAATATCTTCAATTAGAAGGCTCTTTAAACCCTTTTTTAACGATTTTCTTTTTTTTTTTGTCAATGTAAGCAATAAATTCTTCCAAGTAGAAATTCATTCATTTCAACACCTAACTTAATTAAGAAGCGTTAAAGCACTCAGACTCCAAGTGCAGTGCTTTTGTTATGTGTGTCTGTCTGTCTGTCTGACCAAACTAATGACTCTAGGCGCTAATACATCTTGACAAAATTCACCATCATTCTTTGCCTATTACTGTAGTACTTCGATACGAAAAATGAAACCGCCGCCCAGACAATATAATAGATCGATAGATAATAGAAAAAAGTATGTACAATTCTATGGTAGTAGAAAAGAAAAAAAAAAAAAAAAACTGTAAAGCTTAATTGGCAAGCACGGACAAGGACACGTTGTGCTTAAGGCAATAATCGAAAGAAAAGCCAAGTTCGGGCAAAAAATCAAGTCACGTGCTCAAAGAGGTAAAGGATATCAAATAAGTACAGAGGTAGCAAGGAGGGAGCGCAAGTGAATATGAGAGAGGATATTGGCATTGGTTTCTTATACAGCCAACTGCCAAAAAAATGTTGAATCCCAAGCGCATCATCAACGACAACAATTCATTCCAATGCGCTCTTGAAGATTTTATGGTTTTCTGTTTAACTTTTGGGTATCTTAACAGATCTGTCTTGATGTCGTCTTAATAGTTAATAGTACTTTTGCCAGTTTGTCTTTGTTTTTTTCTCTTTTAAATTACGTGACTAAGTCTCTTATTTCTTTTCTACCTACATATGATAAACATCGCGTATAAGTTATATTTTAAAGTAAACACTTATGACATTCAAATGATTTGCTTAAGTAAGACCTTGGTAATTGCTTTTAGTTTATTGAAAATGTGGGTTTTTTTTGTACTTTACTTTTTGGCTTCAGTTTACTATTTTATTTTGGTTTTTCGTATATGCATATACGTGCACTTGACATGAATCACGTTCATTTAGCTAAAAGTTTCGATTTACTTGGTTAAAAAATTGTATTTAGAATAATGGTGAAAGTTTGTAAGCAATAAAGTCTTAAAAAAATAAAAAAAAAAGGCTTTAAGATAGAAGAGAGACATGAATTTCAGCTTAAATGTTTTTAAAACTGTTATCTAATATATACTTATAAAAATTAAAATTTGTCTGCTTGTTCATTTGAGTTTTATATGTGGCCATACAGTTAATCTGATTTCAATGAAATTTTGTTTATGAGTATGGCTGATTTAAGTCTTGGATGGATGATAGTTTTAGATCCGACATATGACGCAGTTATCGAGAAAATTGGTGAATCATATTTTGCATATAAAACTTAGAGACATATTTTCACATTCTACTAAAAGGGAAGAACATCACTTTATGATTTTTTTTCTATTCATGGTCATTACTGGCATGGTTGGTCATGCGCCGTCGGGACGGCTAACTCTAGTGTGAAATAAAATTAGCCCAAAACAGTTTGGAATTTTTACTATTTTGTCATTTAAGTGTAAATCTGACTTTATCATTTTAATTGCTGGCAGAGGTAGGAATAGACCTCGCTCCCAACATTGAGGAAACTATATCCATGAGTATAGCTTTATATTGTGCCATCTGATGGCTACTAACCTGCATGCTATTCCAGAGAACTATGTTCAAATTTGGGCCACCAACCCATGAACTTTTTGGAGTTCGAATTTGGTAGTACCTCGGGTACGAAGTCTGACCAAAGGCTATTTTCTGGTACCACGGGTGGTCAGGAACCCACGGAACTTGTTTCCGTCCTGGCCAGCGGGTACGGTCCTTTGTGGGAGTATCGTGGTGGCTGTGATTTAATACCCATATGACTCAAATTTGGACCTGCGGATATATATCCAAGGGGACGTTGATTGACGTTTATCAATCCATATGCTTGGCACCGTGTTCTTAAGTCTTCACAGATAGGTTAGCACGTAAAACACTGGTACATTGGTACTTCATTTACCATTTTGAAGTTTGGCATTCTTTTAACATAACAAGATCCTGCGGAAAGACTTCATTTGGCTTTTAGTGATGAAGCAACATTTAAGACTACCGTATATCGCTAGTTTATGGGTTTAAATAGCAAACGCTTTGTGCTGAAGGACGAGTTTCGTGAAGGTCGATCTAAGACAGCTGTTAACAAAAAAACATCAATGCTGTGCGTAAACTAATAATGAAAGTTCGGCATGTTATATACCATGAGATTCAGGCTTTGATCTTTATGGAGAATAATTTGGAAAACAATTAACATATTTTTGAATCCAAACTATGCGTATTTACTTCTCATTCCAAAACTCTTGTATTCTCCGTCATATAATTATTGTTAAACCTTATAAGTATATGTTCTTTACTTTCCAATTAAATTGTACTAAATCTATTGCTATATATATGTACAATATAATAAAAAATAAACAACCCATAAGGTCGAGCTCATCCAGAAGCGTGATGACTTATGATGCAAGAAAATGGGTGTTTAAATCTAATAGGCATAAATCTATTCAAATGCATGATCAGCCAGATACTAATAAGGAATTCAAGCTTAAACTTATCTTTATTTCCAAATCATATTTCCTTGATTAAACCCTTTTGATGGTGTTTTTTTATTTATGCTGATTTTCAAAAAATCACCTAAATTTTGTCTGATTTTTAATTACTTCATATTCTTAAGCATCTTTGTCTTTTAATACAATGTGCTTTTGAAATTATTTTTCCATAAATAGTAGACACACTTTTATTCTTACAACAAACAACCACAAAATGGCATATGCACGAAAATTTCAATATTAAGCATACGCTGCGTTGCATCACTTCTCCAGCCCTGCACTTACATATTTCACTATGGCACTACATATTCATACTTATATATTTTAGTACTTGATATGTGTGTTGATGGTTGTTTCTGCAACTCTTCGAGTGTTTTTGCAGCGCATACTGCCACAAATTTCTTTAATATTTACAATTGCCACACAGATACAAACCATCAACTTCTTTTATGCTTCTGGTTCTGGTTACATGTGTACACATGAGTGTCTGAGGGCGTTTGTGATCCGTTGCTTAATTTAATTATTTATGACAACAATTTCATGAATTTCATTAAAAACCACAAAATGTTGTTGAAGTGCGGTTACATTAAAGTTTCAACAAGCAAGTTGCTTGTAGTTGGTTGTTATTATTGAAGGACTTGAAGCTTTTTCACATATATAAGCTCCACATATGATTGCTAAAGAACGAGACTTTTTATAAAGATTTGCTCTTGAATTCAGCTAAACTCTTTTGTTAATTTTGTCTATTCACAAATGAAGGCTTCATTTCCCAATATGTTATTTAGTGTCAATATGATATATATATAAGCTAGTTGATAGATACTCCGTTTACTAGAATTTTGAAATTCATATGACAACCAATGAAATTAGATCATTTAATTTAAAAAGTGTAGAACGACTTAAGGCTCATTCCAATACTCTTGTTAGACTTTATACCCTTTGACTCAAGAGAAGTTATTGTAGGTAGTTAATCCTAATGAATTGCAACTAACTCATTACTTATTGTGTAGTCTATTAAACCCATTGTACTTTCCTTTATCCAACTTACCATATAATCGTATAATGCCATCTGTTTCTCCACGGGGATTCTTAGCCACACATTTGTAGATACCATCATCACCACTACTCACATTGATAATGGTTAATTTCATGTGTGTTTTATAGGCCGGCATACCGATACTTGATTCAACTCTGGAATATATAAATCAATTTTAAAAAGCTCAAAGATTTGACTCTTTTGACCTCCTAGAAATACTTACTTATATTTATGTGAATCATGTATGATTGGTCCCTCACCACGTGTCCAATAATTCAATGATGTTGGATGCGCCTCCGTAAAACATTCGATCGTCACATTGAAACCTTCGGGTGCACCCACCAATTGATGTGGTATGAGCAACATGGGTGGAACTAACACAAATTGAAAATCAAATTAAAAATAAAGTAAAAGAAAGTAGAAGGAGAAAATTGGAAATTGAATTTTTGTTTTATATGCATTTGAGCTTTTTATTATATTAAAAAATCAAATATGCAAACTACTTTGCTTTGGCAAAAGTACTATGAGTGCGACTAAAGCATAAGAAAACTTCGTTTTTCATTATTTAAATAAACCTAGGCATGTCTTGTGCCTTCGTTTTACTTCTTTATGCTTCTCTTCGCTTCGGTTGTATCTTTCTCTGCTCAAGATGAACAAAGAAGAAATGAAGGAAAGGAAGGAAGGAGGATAAGGAATGAAGAAAGAACGCTTTTGTTTGCCTAACTAATGTTGTCGCCAAAGTTTTTGGCTTTCATGCGTTTTGCATTTTTTTGACTTCCATATTTCCCTTGCCAATGCCATCATGTTGTTTTTACTTAGGCTCTACTCGGTCGGTATCTTCAATGATTCAGATCTGTTTTACTTCTCTTATTTTCTTTCATAAGAAAAATGCACACAAGTGCAAGTGTGCGCCGCCTCATAGAAATGGAAAACTTTAGAAAATCTTATGAATAGCATTATATTTTTTTTTTATTTTATTTTATTTTTTTTTTTCTTGAAGTCCGCACTTCTTGGGGTTTTCATCTTTTTTATGCACTCGTATCTACTATCAAGTCATGCTAAGATGTTGGAAGAGGCGGAAAGGTGACTGCAGTAGATGACACTAAAGTCAATGGAAAACTTTCTTAAGTATTATATTTTTTGCTGTAATTATGTGAAACACCTTTTGATTCATTTCTTTTTACATTATTATTTTTTAACTGAGTATTTTCGTATTTGTTTTTGTGTTGATGTTACCAAGATTTCAAAACTGAAGAGCGCACTTTATGCGTTTTTAATTAAGAAATTAAATTTTACAAAAATCCACGAAATTGATGTGATCCAAAGTCGCAAACTTAATGTTGAGTAATGAAAAATTTACATTTTATTACAATGACTTGAAGAAGAAAGTACAATACAAATGACTTCCAAAGAGGTAACAGTATCTTTTGTTCAAATAAGTTTTTGTTTAATAAGTTGAATGGGTATTTGTGGTTTATAAGTACAATTATATTTGAAATTTGTATAATGTAATTATTTGTATAATGTAAATAAAAAGAAAGAAATTCTAATATAAGGTACTTTAAATATATTATATTTGGCATATTTTATATTTTCTGCCCACTGTGCTTTGTTATATGACAAACGTTTGTTTAATATAATATTTTTTTTTTTATGGTCAAACGTAAGTTTTTATCATTGTCGACATCATCAAATGAAATATGTAACAAAAGGCGTTGTTCATTTTATTTATCTTTAGCTTCTGTCATCATCATCATCATCGCCACCAACTTTACTTGACATCATTGTCTCTATCACCATCACGATCATCAGGATGTTGATGATTTGCAAAATAATTTTCATTATTTCACTACAAAGTATACTTTCATTTTTTATTGTACCTTTAGAAAAAGTCCTTTTACCTTTAGTTAAACAATGAGAAACGTTGTCATTTTCCAACTTTTCAAAAGCCTGGAAATAGCCTTTTATCCTTTTCGACATAATTGTAGATTTATGCCGGACGCAATTAATATAAAAGTGATAAAGTGTAGGAAGATAAAAGAAAAAAGTCTGTCAGGGAAAAGAAAAATATAATGAGTGTTAATTTCGTTAGTCTGAATTATCCAAAGCATTGTGTGTGACCATATAATCCTACCCAATTGAATTTATAATTAGTACGACAACTAATTAGCGCATTATCTTTATGAATTTTTCTCTCTGAAAGTGTTTTTCATTTTGTTTGGTCAGAGAAAAGAAAGAAAATGGTGCCTAAGTGCGTCCAAGGAGTGACAAAATTCTTGTTTATTAAGTTTTATGGTCGAAAGGGTTGCAAAGACAATATGGTCAAATGGTAAGGGTAAATAATGTGGTCAAGTGGTTAGGGTAAGGGAATTTTTATCTCTTTAGAGATGCGCCTATTGAGTTAATTAAGCTACTTGAAGTGCTTAAGATACGAGTACATTACAAAGAAGAAATGTGTGTACTTTTTATATTAAAATTCCATTAAAAGAATATATTCAGAGTTTTTAAATCTTATCTTGTACAAATATCTATTCAGTCCTTTGATTAAAGCCAAATATGCAATTGCACTTAGCTAAAGAGAGGGTCAACTCTCTCAAGCTCTACTATGTATTATAAAGTCATCTAGTTATTTAGTTGGTTCTTTTTGCGCTGCGCTTAAATCCTAGGAGACTCACTTTAGCTATTACACCTGACTAAGTGCCAAGCCAGCATTGATTGAGCAAAAGACTTCCATCCACCATCTCTGTCCGTGATGGACTTCGATTCTCTATAGAAAAGGCCAAAAGAACTCACCTTCAGCTAACTACATGGACCATAATTGCGTACATTTGTATGTGTAAGTACAAGCATCCTTTCATGTAATAACAAACGAACAGCTCACCACTGATTCACTACTGATTCACTACAGACAGAATGACTACTCCCACTTGAGTTCAAGTGCTCAAGTTAAAGAACACAAAAAATCATCTATGGACAAAAGGGTAAAATAGTAGAGAAAAACAAGAAAGACTTGCTTAAGTGCATGTTTTTGTAGCTATGCCATTTTGTTTTTGCTCTTATTGTACAAATATGTCCAGCTTCAGGTGTCCTTCCTTTCGACTTCTCCTATTCCCACTCCTACTATTTCTCCTTGACTGTTTGCCTTTTGCCAATTTCAAGTATTTTCTTAAGCACATTTTTTTGTCTTGCTTTTTGCACTGATTTAAATTACAATTGAGTGGCGACAATAGTTTCAATGAGATTGAATGAATGAATAGAACAAGCTAAAAAGGAAATATGTACAATAGTAGAGATATACCTATTGTAGAAACGTAAGTATGTACTTTGATATCAATTGTTAAGTGCTCAGACCAAGACTGAGGCTCAGTTTGTGTTTGAGATTGAGTCTAAGTCAACAATAATTTAGCTCAAGTTTTTGTCGTTTGGTCAATGGTTAAGTGACAGTGTTGATGGTGGGCGGATGGAGAAGACTTTACTTCCTGCCATTTGATGTTGAATTGACACTGAGTGACATTTCTTATAATTTTTTTCACATTTCTCTCCATTCAATAAATGTTGAAAAGGTGCAGATTTTCAAAGTGGATTCAAAGTGTGTAAACAAGTTGAAAATTAGCGCATAATCAAGTACACGAAAGGCGTTGAAAAGTGTCATTTCAGGTGGTGGCTGAAGCATCTTTTTATTATTTGATTGAATAAGCGGAAGTTTTCTTTCTTTCTTTCTCGTTTTTTGGTTAAATATTTGTTGTTGTGTACTTAATGAGTTTGTTTTACAAAGATGTGAGCAGTGAGATTACAAGTATAGTAAATTAAGAAAGTTTCTTATATACTACCAGACTGATAATTTGAAGGATGAATTATGTTTCTATATAAGAAATAATTTAAGATTGTTTTAAAGTATTTGGAAGGAAAATTGTTTGCTACTTTCTATTGTATATTATTTTCTAAAGAATTTAAGATGTTCTGCCAATTTCTTCTCTTACACTTTACTAGCCCTTTTGTCTGAAACATAAGTAAATATTTTATAGAACGAAGAACATTGGAAAAGATATGATAGATTGGCTTATTTGCAAAACTAATAAAATACCGTTGATCTATGAATTTGTTTTTTTTTTTAATTTAATACAACTTTCTGAGGTTTTTTTTGTTAATATTTCTTTTCCCTTTTCCGACGTTTTTAAAAATGTATTGTAAGTTTATTTTAAAAATTGAAACAAATCTTCTGAAAAGTCAACTACTTAAAAAATCAGAGAGCGTTCCACAAATAGCAGTTACTTATGGTATTTGACCAGTATTTAATAGAAACAAACAAAAGACAACAAAAAATCAAGAATGCGTATAAAAAATCAAAAAATATTTTATCAATACGAAACGATCTGTACTGCATACAAAATTAGAATTGTCCTGTTCTGTTCAATACGGTAAGGGCAACGACGATGATGATGAGGATACAAATAAATACATGAAGCCAAATACAAAATGGCTGAACTCACAATTGTCATAGTATAGTATGTAGCTTTGGTATGTTATATCGTCTACAATAGTTTGCTATACCTAGATAGATTCCTTTGAAAGCAAAGGAAGAAAAAAAAAAACAAAAGAGGACATGTGCGATGTTGTTGGGACATTGTAACATGTGTTGTCGGTTTGTTGCACAAAAGCAACAAATCAGTATGCAGTCACAAGGACACACATATTCATATATGGTATACATAGATTCATAGATGTTCAAATTGTTATGTTAGCCAAAGGGCACCACATACTCATACTCTGTTGTAGGTATATTAGAAAAAGAGAAAGGAATGGCACTCGTAAAAAACTAAGCTAAGAAAGAAAGAATGAATGGAACAGGAAACAGTCGTTGAATTTGTTGCTTCCTGTTTGTTAAACAACGCACGCAGACAAAAAGGACAATCAACGAGCGGCATTAAGCTCGAAAAGGACATGCAAGCTGTCACAGTCATTTTAACGAATCGCTGCCGTGTGCTGCTGCTTAAAGCAATATATCCAAAAGGACTATGCACATTATCAATGTTGTATAATAAACTAAGAAAATACATAAAAAATTATTTGAATATGTCCCGTGTTTTCTTTTTTTTTTTTTTTTTTTGGCAATACCAGAACTGGTCAAACACAGTAAAAAGTAGCTCATGTGTGTGGGCGTGAGTGGAATATATTTTTGTTTTTTGATTTGCTCTTTGTCAGCCTAATGACTGCAACAAGAATGACGGATTGTTGTCGAGTCATAAGCAAGGCTTCGAGCGAATTCTTTTACACTCCTGCAATGTCTCTGGCAATCAAGGATTTTGTTTTTTCTTTTCTATTCTATTCTGTTTTTTGCTTCGCTTTGATTTCATCATCATCATCATCATTTTTCTTTTTTAGTACGTTAGATGGAAACATAGATTTATGCTGGCGGCATTTTTAAGTAACTTCAGAGTGAAGAGTGTAAGAAGTATGAAATCAGACAGTGAAAATGTTAAAAACATGACAGAAGCATGACAGCCTATGTTGCTGTTTGTAATAAATCTTTATATTTTTGTACACAAAAAATCAAAGATGAAAGCGGTACATCTATGGTAACCTTTCAGGCCAATGGATGAACTTAAATGAACCTTAGATTTTGCATATCTTAAAAGGATTCAAATGCAAATAAACTAAACTATTTTCAATACAATTTTATTTTGCATAAAAATGTTTTGCTATTCGAGCAATTAAAATACTTTTTACAATATGAAACATTTGTTTGTTTATTCGTTGCTATCTTATTCAACTCAACCAATAAATCATAGAGTTCTCCATTTTATTTCCCTTCCGAAAAAACTACAAAATAAGTAAAACAAATCCTTCTAAACAATCTAAATACTTCACTTTATAAAACACCGTCAGGGCAACACTTGTGCACATATTTGACTAGGTTTTTTCTATTATTCTCTTATATGGCGGTACTACTACTACTACTACTACATGAACCTATTTGTTTTAGAGGCCAAAGTCGTGCCTAAATCGTACAAATACAAACACAAAAATATATACATTGTTTGTTTAGAGAATGGATGGAGTATGGAATGGCAACGCAATCGAAATATGAGCGCCACGAGGTATGCAACACAAAAAATGCAATCTACGACAGTTTTGGTTGAAATAAATTGAAAATCACTGGCAACATTTCAATGTTCATCCTAGTACTCACTCTTATGTATGTACATAGGGTACATATATGAAATTTTAGTTGGTTTCTTGTTTTTTTTTTGTTTTTTTGGTTATTCTTTTCAGCCATTTTGTTGACACAAGTGTTAATAATTCTTTTTTGGTGACGACGTTGGTTTACTTGATAGGCTCAACTTTAATGCCCAATGGTTGCGAAAGTTAAGGCAAAGATTATGGAAGTAAGTTGACTTGACCCAGCGCACACAAAATTTTATATTTTATATGCAATAGTTTTTTCCCTTATAAATCTATGCAGTGAAAAACAAGAAGCCTTCATATCTTTGCTTAAATATATTGGTTTTGAAACCATTTTCAACTGACGATATTAACATAGCAGTACCCAGTTGCATGTACTAGGTTGTAAAACACTTCATTTCAAACTATCATCTTTAGTCAATTGCTTTTAATAAATCGCATTTGCAGCAATTATAATCAAAAATGGATTTATGTTGATAATCGTAAGTCTAATATTCATTGATAATAGTCATTAAATTGGGTGACTTTCAGAGCTTAGCCTATCTGACTTCAGCTTGTTTCTCTAGAAGCCTTTAAAAAAGGGAAAATAATATATTCGGAAAAGAACAATTTACATGTTAAGAGTGGCCATTGCAGACAACAATCAAGCATTGAGGGACTTAGATTTTGTGAGCACTTTGTCAACTCAATTTATTTCCATAGACTTTGCTTTATTATTTTAAGTTCATTGAAAATAGGATGACAATTAATATAATTTCTTCCAGTCTTCATGGTTTATTAATTTCATATAACTGAAAATCTTAAATAAAAGATGAAAATGTTGACCAATTTTTTTCTCTTATGTTTGTATTTTTGTATCTTATAAAATATTTTTTGTGCATTATGTTAACAGTTTCTTTACTCAGTTCTACTTCTTTTCTTGTCTTTGTTGTTGTCAGTTTTCTGTCATTTCCGTTGACATTTTTGCTGACACCAAGGCAACTGATGACATGTACTTCATCATAGTCGTTGACACATGCATTCAAAGGATGTGCTTATATCCTGATGACTGCACTCTCTCTTTACACTCCATGCACTCCTTACACATGTCATACAAAAGAAGCTACTGCTGCAACACATCAAAGCTACAATGCCACCAACATACAAACCAATGTCCAACTGCCATATACTATACTTATAGACAACATTTTGAATTCATTGTCTCTTCTCTTTTTTTTTTATATATATAAAGACTCGTATATACTTACAGTCAACACTGACTTTAATGCGTTTGGAGACTGTTGGGGGCACACCATTCGATGCGATGCATAGATAGGCGCCCATGTCCAGACGAGAGATGCGTGTGATCTCCAAAGTGTCGCCCTCCCATTCATTTACTGCATTCAACAAGAAAGGATGACAGAAAAAAAAAAAAAGTAAAAATGCATTAATATATTTTATTAAATGATTGATTGCTCAGTCTGACTTATTGTAGTCCAAGCAACCAGTAACCAGCAGCGGTCAATGTACGTGCTTATGAGCTGCCAGAACTCACCGATATGATTCTTATTGATGGAAATGCGTGAGTTATCATCACGTTTCCATTTGATAATGGGTCGTGGACTGCCGCTGGCACGACATCGTAATGAAATGTTGGCGCCTTCACGAACAATGACATCGCTTGAACTGAGCGAGTCATCAATGTTGGGTGGCACTGAAAGTTCAGAAAAAGAATGAAAAAAAAAGAACAAAAAATATAGATAGTAAAAAAATTCATATAGATTATGAAAATTAAATTATGTTGAAATTATTTAATTAATTTAATATTTAATAAGCTCAGTTATTACATTTTTTTGCAATTCCCTTTTTTCAGATAATTAATGACTAACGAGTCACAAACGTGCGACCACTAACAAGTTTGATAAAACCACAAATTGAAGTAAAGAGCAATGAAATAATCGATTTAATAATGTGGCAAAAACTTATAACAAAATATGCAAGTATGTAATGAGTTTAAATGAACATTTCTTTTACCAAAGCTTAAATATACTTTACATTATTTATCCATTTTATTATTTGTTTGTGATTCTCTAATGTTTTCACAGTTTCATCTGAGTATTTTAAAAGCTGCCCTTTCGAATGGAGATGAGTAAAATTTAACTACCTTGTAGGTCTATTAACTTGTGTAACTTCTATGATGGTTCTAGCATAAGTTTATTAGTCAGTTTATGTGGGGCATAAGCATTTGAGTGATTAAACTATTACTGCTTTGTCTCTGTAAAATATCTTCTAACAATTTTCAAAACATTACACTGCTAACTTTGATTCTTGTTTGCTTTAAAAAAGTTTAAGTTTCATCTCATGTATTCAATAACTTTAGAAGTATTTCACGGGAAAACGGACAGATATACAGAATGACAATATTAAATTGATTTCTTATGCATTACTGTCAAATATTAGACTAAATTGATAAAACAATTTGTTTGCTCTTGTTTTGTAGTGTATAAAGTTATATTTACACAAAAAAAAAGGGGAGAAAAAATTTGCAAAACCAAAAAAAAAAAAAAAAAAATATAAAAAAAAAAGAAATTAAATGGAAAAAAATTAAATCACTTAAATCAGAGCTTTTACAAACATTAAGTCTATATCACTAAATTGTTATGCCATAATCCCCACAACAATAGCAACAACAACAACAACAACAATAACAGTGGCAGCAAAAACCATAATACTCGTAAAATGGAAGAGAGAAATGAAATGAAACCAGTTAATGCGATACAACAATAAAAGTAATATACCATACATACGAGTATTTGTATGTATGTATGTATGTATGTATGTATACGAGTATTATAAAACTATATTATGCATTATTACTTATGATCTTTATTGCAGCATTTGCTATTATTGTTTTCTGCTATTGTTGTTGCTGAAGTTGTTGTCTTTATACAATCAAATAAACAAAATATAATGACGTCATTGTTCATATTTTAAATAAACACATAAACACACGAACAAAAACATACATAAGTAGATTTACGGAGAAATTGATTTTTAGTTGGAAAAAGTAATGTATATTTTATGGGATGTAATTTAAAATGTTGCGTAAGAGAGTAAAAACGTATAAAATTATCAATTTTAGTGACATTAAAAAGAAGAAATGATATGATGAATTTTGAGTGCAAAGTAAAATTAGTTTAAATTAGCAGCATTTGAACTTATTGAAAATAATTTCGCAGGGTGACATATATTGAATAATAATTATGTAATAATAATATTTTCACGAGTTGGCTGTATCTGGTTATGATGGAATGATCCATGTAACCTGGGACCATGGTTGCCAATGAGTTTTGATTTAGATGAAGGAGTTAAAATATTCTTATTGAACTGAGCAAGGCCCAAGTATCCCGCCTGATCCCAAATATCTGTTTCTGTATTCGTCAGTAGCACATACCTATGTCTGCTTATTGGATAGGCTGAAAAATGTGTGTGCAGTGCCAATTGACACTAAGTTTGATTGTGTCGTGATTAGTATATGTAACAAAGAAGTCAGGGAAATTTCAGAAAAAATAAAAGATATGTGATACAATGATACAAACAAATAAGTAGGAAATGATTCAAGTAAGTTTAAGAGACTTCCAGCAGAGTGTAGTAACAACTTTGACTTTACAAAAGCAAAAAGATATATTTTTAATTTCATTTAAGGTTCTAAGATTTATCAAAGTACTTCAATAAATTGCGAAGTATCTGCCTTGGCTATGACAAATTGCCTTAAACATTTTGTGTAAGCCATAGAAACATTTATGGTAACATGAACACATCTATCGAAAGTGTGGTATATTTTAAGCATCTTGGATATCTTATTAACAAAAATTGGGTCTACTCGAAAGAAATTAAACAGCGCGAAATACTTTTCTTATGTACAGAAAGGTATTTAACAGTCTTTGAAGGCTAAAATTCGCTTTCTAGAATGCTTTCTTTGCTAGAACTCTATGCCATTGAAACCTGGACTATGAAAAAAGCAGACATCAACAAGCTTGAGTCATTTAGCTGCTTCGAAGAATCATGAAAATACAATGGACGGATCATGTTATCAACATTGGAGGTTTGAAAACATATGCTCCGTGATCGGGGACTATAAATAATTATTGTATAAAGAAAAGCAACCTAATTAGGTTGATATATTCAATAATACAAGGGAAAATAGAGGGAAGCGGATAATCAGTCTAAACCAATTTTCATGTCTACGAAACATTCAACACTAATCAGGACCACAAAATGTTGGCAATCTTATAAATAGAAAGCAATATGCAGGAATAATACAAAATATAAAACACCCAGCATTCAAAATAATTATATATAAATTTAATGAAAAAATTGAAACAATAAATTGTTTGTAATTCAATTTAAAATAAAAGCATTTAAATAGAAGTTTTTTTTTTTTTTGATAATATTTCTTTTACATTTCACTCAATCTTTATTTTATTTTCATTAGTAACATGCATCTGGATAAACATTTGTAAACCGCTTTATTAAATTAGCGCCGCTGACGATATATTTAATTTTGGAAAAAAAAAAAAAAAAACATAAAATTTTGATTACCAAAACCTCACACAAACTCAAAAATTCAGGAATCAGTGAACTGAATACCCTAGTGATTTTTTATTTGGTTGAATTCTACAAACAAAACACTCAATAAAAAATCCACTCAAAAATTAATTTTATTGTTACATGCTTCAGGGCATAAATTAATTTTTAATTTGTATTGCAAGGCATTTGAGTTAACAAATAACAAAACAATAAAGAAAACGGAAGCAAGAGGAAAACTCTCTGTGTAAAAATTATATTAAAAAGTTTGTGAGTGCGAATCAAACATTTACACGAATTCAATAAAGTGTTGTTTCAATTATGAAACCAAAATGAACTTTTCCCCTTTTATTGTTTCGATTTCATTGTTATTTATTATTATTTTCGTTTTTTATTTGTAAACTCACCGACAACATTCAAATAGCCAAATTGTGTTTTTGCCGTCACCGTATTAATCTGACACATGTAACGACCTTTGTCCTCCTCGTGTACATTATTGATGTGCAAATACCATGTGCGATGTCTGTCGTGCTTGTCGTGCGTGACACTAATGCGTGGATTACGCGTTATAACGTGATTGTGTACGGTTAAGATGGCCGATTGTTCAAAGTGCATCCAAGCGACCTGCAAACAAAGGGACAAATAAAGATTGTGATACAATTGGTTTTTAAAGAACAAAGAAATTTTAATACTACAAGACTCTTCTTCCTATTTGATAAGTTTCATTTTCATTTGATACCATATTTGCTAGATTAGTTATAAGCTTATTCATTTTGTTCTAATGAATAGAATAGGGTTGAAGATTTATGTAGAATAAATAAATATAAAAACAAGAAAAAATTTTTTTTTTTTTGAATCAAAGAACCTGCATACCTAGGATGTTTCGGGATCAATTCATGTCAAAAGAAAATTGCAATGTTCACTTTATTATCTGAGAACATTGAATAACTTTTTTCTTTGCTCATCGGAGAAAAAAAAATTAGTTAAATTGACTCGTTGAAAAGAAGTGTTTTCATTGTGTTTATTTTTATTCTAGTATTGGAAAGGGTGGCAAGACCATGAAGGTGTTTTGAAGTGGACGAATATATGAGTTAGTAGACCGAAGAAGAAAACTACACAAAGGAATATCAAAAATCAAGCACCAACCAACAAAATATTATGGATTTTTAATTATCAATAAATAATGTAAATAAAAACTTACAATAGTATTGATCATCGAAAAGCATCAAGCAAAAAATTAAGATACAAATGGTGATTCTTTCCTCTTTTAAGTAATATAATTTTCTAAGTTGCTCAAAATCAAAGTTGCTACTTTTTGAAGTGAAATTTCTTTGGCGAAGGTAAGTAAATCCCAAAAATATGAAAATGAAATGTGACGGAAATCAAAATTTGTCAATGGAGCTATTTAGGCAAATACAATTGAAATGCCTCCGTAGCGTGGTGGTTAGAGCAAACCAAGGGGGCACGAGTCCTGCACTGGGAATATTTTTTTTAAATTTTTGAAGTGAAACTTCTTTAGCGAAGGGCAGTAAATCCAAGAAATATGGAGCTATTTAGGCAAATACAAAATGGAAGTGAAACTTCTAAATTAGATGGTCAAGCAATTATATAGAATATTGTAGTGTTATATTGTTTCAATACAAAAGAGTTATTTTATTTTTCGGTCGTTCGGCCACTTGTTCGTACTTTCTTTCGTGAAGTAAACACAATCAGTAAAGCATTTTTTTCCCTCTCTTACTCTTGCATAAGCATTCATTCTCTACGCTGCAGACCGAGCCCGCATTGACAGATTTAACTCTGAGGTCACGCTCAATTTCAGTACTTCCAAATAACTTTGTTTTGATATTGTTAGATTGTATTTTTTGGTAATTTTGCTTGAACAGCCGTGCTTCGTAACTCCACACGATCATAATACTTTCATTCATATGAGAGACTTGTATTGTGTGGATAATGCTGATGGCTATCAATGCTTTTTATTTTTATGAAAAGTTCATTCTATTATTTTCATACCCCAATATTTGGCCGAGTTTATAAATGTAATGTAAACAATCCCTCTATAAAGTGGCATATGCTGTGCGCTGTTATGCGAAGACTATGTGTATAGATTTTGTTTTGAAGGGGTTTCTACGTAATATGAAAACTTTTTTATTTGCACCGATAGAATAAAACTTCATACAAATTATCATTGTTTTTTTTTTTTCCATAGATGTTATTCGATATCAAAATCATTGTAGTCTGTGATATGCAGGTCTCCTTATCAATATCATCATTTCCGAAATGGCCAACCGTTCAACTTGGATGATTTTATGTAAAAATGCTTGCTTCTACGGATAAGTTTGAGCTTAGTAGTTACATTTTGTATGATGGAACGAAGGGAGTCTTTAAAAATTCGACTAAGCTTCATTTTAATACCATTAATTTTTCTAAATATATATAAGCATAAGTATCCATACAAGCAATACTGTATATTTTCTATATACAAATGCATATTCTCAAAATTATCTCTCTCCAACACTAAGTATAAATTTTTGCATTTATTGAATCATCAATTCATCTCCTGTTTGAAATTAACCGAAAGAAAAGAGATTAGATTTCTTCCCGTTTTCATAGCCATTAGTTAAAAGTGTCTCCAAAAATTGTATTTGTATCTGCTTTAGTCATAAAGTATTTTCTAAGTAATCGGAGAAAAAGACGTATAAAACACAAATATAATTAAATTTAAAAAAAAAAGAACAAAAAACAATTAAGAAAAAAACTCATGAAATTGAAAAAAGAAACAGAAAACTTAACACGCAAAAAAAAAAAATCATTAGTTAACATCGACCTACTCAGTTTTGTTCATACAGAAGTCCTTTGGCTTATAAATTAAACAGCTCGTTGCCATATATCAACCATAAAAAATATTACACACGTTCACGACACCAATTTCCTAGAGCAGAGTCTTAGAAATAACAAAAAAAGGAAAACAAAAACAAAAAAAAAAAAAAAGGAAAATGACAAAAATAAACTCAGAAAAAATTGCAACTGTAAAGGATGTTAGGTTGTTATAAGTAAGCGATGACAAAGAGAAAGAAATGTGTAGAAGCTTTAAAACCGACAAAATTGCATCATAGTGTCGCATAAAAATAAACGCACATGTGCAACTTTGAATTACACATAACCCAGATGAAGAAAGCATATACTTGTACACACCGATACTTTAACACACGCATATGCATTCTTAGTTTTTGTAATATTCTCCATACACACACAAATAGAAATGGAAGAACAAGCATGAGTTTGTTACCTATAAAGCTACTTAAGGATTCTTCCGGCATCAAAAAATATATACATACATATATATACAAAGGTTTTTATATAGTATACCATATACACATACAATATATATTTCATTTACTTGATGCCATGCACGTCCTCCAGTTTTACAGCAGCGTAACCCAACTCAACCCAATCCAATGATGAGGACAACTTCAACGATAACAACTGTAGATGAAGAAAAAGATTCTTTTTGCAAAGAAGTTTCTCAAGCTTCTTCTAGTAGCTCTGCTGATATTGGCAACTAAGCGTCATTTCCTTGTTACTCTCATTTACACCTCAATTTGATTCTATTTCCTGTGTGTAACCAAAGACTTTGTTAGAGGTAAACTTCTATTGACTGCCATCTACTTATTTCACACTTCACCTTTACATCTTCCCTCATCTCTACTCTAAGATTTTTGTTGTCCTCTAAGTATTTTGCCTTGTTGCTTTTAGTTCTTTCTACGTATCTTAAACCATCTCTGTTTTTTCCCTGTGATATCAGCTACGTGTATCTCTTGGGTACATTGCCGTGTATGATATTGCTACTGCACTTTTGTACATTTCTTTACATTCATTCAAACTTGAGCTTCAAGTATCTGATAATGATGGTATCTTGGTGCCTGCTGCATGGTTTACTCTTTGATATGCTTTGATGACTCCTTATTTCGTTGGTAATGATGTGGTTATGGCTCTCGATTGAATGGATTTAATTTGTATTAGTCTTTCATGTAATTTTCGGTAAAAACTGATCTCATAAGAGACTTTTTAAAATAAATTTTTGAAGTTATAACGCTCATTAAATGTAAATTTGAGTGCATGTGAAATCTTTGGATGTAAAACGAACTAAATATGTATAATATTACAATAAAACAGAATATTTACTTCGATTCATAATGCATTTTACAACAACTTTTCCATATCGTGTGTCATTTCGTTTAAAAATCTCCAGAAGTGTAAAATTTTTCATTGGAAAAATTTCAAAAATACTTTACAGTTTTTTTTTTTTATATTGTAGTAGCAGCTAATGAAATATTTTCCGGATTGGTTTACAATTTTTGATCTACACTAAACACTAACTTTTATGTTAACAAAGTTCAAAATTATATACATTTTATACATTGATATGAAAACAACTGAATTCAATTACAGTTGGCAATGGAAAATAAAGCTAAATGGTCCCGATTTTAAAGTGAATTTTGTGTGCGAGATACTTACTCCATTTTACACAATATTTTAAAATTCAAAACTGAGAACATATTTTGCTTAGGTACAGTCATTTTTAAGGGAATGGGTAAATAGCTTTGTTGATTTGAGTATACTACACTTAATGGGGTCTTCGACGCACAACAAGGCGTATTGACAAACCAGAATTATAATAGATACAATATTTCTATATTTGACGATATTTGCTACATTTACATTATGAAAAACTGGATATGCTCCTTCACTAGACCTTGTTCTTATTTCAATGTAGAAAAATGCAATTTCTATGTTCAACTTATATCTAATTAATTAGCCGGCTGATTCTTACCATTAGCTAATTACAATATTTATATTCATTTCCAATTTCTGAACAAATTCTTTTTTTTTCATTTTTATTTATTCAAATGATTTCTTTAAACGAATGAATCATTGAACTAGAATAAGTAGAATTTATCAAAAGTCCTTTTTCAACACTCTTTTTTATTTGAAGTAATAAAGCAATTCTTATTACGGGGCATTACATTTAATGGAAGTTAAATGGAAAATTATCATTTGGTAAACTTTGGATGAAAAGAAGTGAATACTAGATAAATGTGTTAATAAAGCATAATGATTTTTTATTTATTTATATGAATGAAAAAGTCAATGGTTTGTTTTCTTTTTTTTTTTTTTTTGCTTTTGATATTTTCTCTTTAAATTTATTTTTCCATTAAAGAAAGAATTCTGATACTTAGAAGAAATTGTATAAGAAAACATACCTTATATGATCCTAGATTTTTCACTGAGCATCCCAGTTTGACATTACGTCCAGCAGGTACGGTAACATTCTCGATGAATTCAGTAAATTCGGGTTCTTCAACAACAGCTGAAAATGAAAAGCGAATAATAAAAAATTATTTTAAATGTATTTTATTGACTTTTTATGTAAATAGCAAATAAAATAGTTTTAAAATGAAACAGAAAAATAAATTATTTAAATAAACGTGTCACATTTCGTTTGGAAATTATGCATAATAATTATAATTATTGCATTGATTTGTCAATTCTGAAAAAAAAAAAAAAAAAATTCAAATGTTGCCATGTGGTTGATTGATTCTTGGCTTTTCCAACATTTGTGTTTGCAAATGTGAATTTGTGCACATTTCATTTCATTTCACCCACCACAAACAATAAACATCAACAAGTTAAAAAATATTTTGTTTACTATTTGTTCATTCATAAGCATGATTTCATTTATCATTTTTATCAACGTCAATTTTAGTAGTAATTGTATTCACTTCAGTCTGAAGTTTGCACCGTACCTCTTCCGGTTGTACCTCTTCTGCAATTTTTGTGATTTTTAATACTAAATAAGACACACTTTCTACGACGCAATCTTTCAGATCTGACAATAAAAGGACATAACCAAATTACATCTAATCTAAAACAAAAGATGGTACTGAAATTGATATAATCTTCACGCAGCCCTTGAGAACTTGTTTGGCTATGCTCTTATGATTGTGTATACAGAAATATTTCATTATTGTTTTGACTTATGTCAGTATACACACAGCAGTTCAACATTGAGACCGAAATACAATATTTTTATAGGAGCATGGTTCGTGAATGCGGGTCAGATACTTACAGTATCAAAATTTCAGTTCGATAATACAAAAAATAACAAAGTTTTTCTAATAAGTATGGGAGGAACCCCTCCTTGTAGTTCAACGAAAAGAAAAAATTGTGCAAATCTCAATTTCAAGCTGAAAAATTGAGGAACATGACTAAATCAACTCGTCTCGTTCAGCTGATTATGTCTGTTACAAACTTCATGAAAAAATTATACAACTATTCACTTAGAGAAGAGTATAAATTCGTAGTGTAATATAATGTTTTCCAGAGAATATGTTCTTCGGTTTACTGTACTCACATAGATCACTAGACTATCATATGAACCGATCATGCTGGATGATTTTTTTATTCAAAATTTTGTAAGTTAAAAACTTAAAATTATTGCAGAAGTTGAAAATCTCTAAGTTTCAGTGGCATTCAAAAATTGATTGGAATGTAAAGTGAATGTAAGTTTTTATATAACATGTTGTTTATTCAGCATATTTATTTTGTTTTATTTTAATTATTAAAAATAACAACTAAAATATTTGGATAGCAAAAACTATTAGGTTTTAGATTCTATTTAAAATTAAATTCCAGTCAGAAAGAAATAATTACTCTTTATATAGTTTTATTTCATATATAAAAATAAAAAATGGAAGTGATAAAGGTTTTTTTTTTTAAATTATCGTGCATTTTAATCTAAGCCAATCAGACTTATAACAATCATCGATTTTAATCACCATCATGTTAAGGGTTATTACAAATAAGAAAAATATTTGGTATTTGGTAGTTTTAAAATATATAGCACTTCCATTGTTCTGATTTCAACAAATGTTGAATTTAGCCTCCTTTAATAAGTTTCAGAGAAGTTGAAGAAATGGGGAAGTTGGTCATAAAATCTATTACTCTTAAAATAATTTTTTTATATATTATGTTGATATGATATATGATATTATAAAAAGGTGGACTTCTTTACAGTTTTGCTTCCATTATTTAAGAAATGTAAAAGATCTTTATACATATGGAAGGTGTGTCTTTCATTAATTGAAAAACACTGATTAAAATACTTATAATCTCTATGTATGATATTGTATTAATATTTTTGTTCTAGAAATTATAAAGTGAAGGATTATTTTGACTAAGAATAGGACAAGTGAAAGCATATTATCTTTGCGAATGCGAATGTAATTCTACTTTTTATAAATGTTCCGATAATCATCTTACTTAATATGTGCTCGCTAAAGGAATGGAAGAACTTCTGTAATCTCAAAAACATGTTTCAAAGCTTAGTTTCTGTATAAAATTTACAAGTGATTGTATAATTTAGATGGAACACTGAGGAATTTCCAAGAAATATTGCAAATGTATGGTATATTAAAATTTCATTTACCACTTTGAAGTAACAGAGGCAAACATACTGTGAACATCATCATAACAAGATGCAAATTCACGCCAATTGTGAAGGGTACAAAATAAATCAATAGTGAAAGCAACAAAAATTGATGCAAACAGTGATGTGACGGTAAAAAAAAAAAAACACAAAGAGTATTGAAATAATAAATAATTTGTATGCGTTTAAATTGTGTATTAAATTACAATATAAAAACCTCATTCATTAAATGGTGTTTCGCCATTAATATTGCCAAAAAGTAAAATTGATTTTAATTTCATTACAATGAATATGAGGTTGGATGAAATATAGTGAAATGCATTCATTAACATACAATACAATGCCGGTGGTCTTTGCACAATGGTATTTTTATAATGAAATGATAATAATTATTGTACTCGTATAATTATCTCGTTGCATCTACTTGTACATTGGTTTCTGACTTTGAGTATCTTAAGTACTTATACTTGATTGATTTTAAGTTAATGTCTAGATAAAATTAATAAGCTTCAATCATCATAATATGTATTTCATTATATAAGGTTAATTTCATCCATTTAGCATTTCTAGTATTACATTCTTAATATTCTTCAATCTCGTTTTCCATTGATCGTCTATTTTAGATGAGCATGTTAAATTAAATTGTGCACATATGCAGAACTCTATATAAGTTCCTTTAGAGCTGTGATTAAGATTATGCATATTCCTCATATTACTCAAAGTTCATTAGAATTATTACAGTAAACTATTGTGCAATAGACAAGCGACTCATCATACTGCAATAATTAGGATAATAGAAATTGGAAATGTATACTACTCAAAGTGACTTGGATAATTATGTATAAATTGTTAATAAATCAAACCTTCAATATCTATTAGAGTAACTTCAGCAGTAGCTTAAGGCTTATTACTTAGGAAATTGAAACTTCATCAAAATACTCACATATGTTCTGGATGTATTACAAAACCTAGAATGTTTTTCAAAGGCAGAGTAGAATTGTTAGAGTAGATGTAAAGATATAACTGAATGAGGTCAATTTAGATATGACCAGAGATGACATTTATACTATACAATATATTAAAACAAACGCATCATATGGTGTCTGTCACTGTCTCATTCATTGCATATTCTTGTGGCAGTGCCAAGGTGTATGCAATAACAATAATAATAACAATGATGACGTTTCGAATGTCTGACTTACATATGTATGTATGTATGGTATCTACATGTAGGTAGTCTGCATGACACCAATGCTGACAAAGGGCAACAATATCATTGCTACAATTGTCATAATCAATAGTATCGCTGATATTAACAGTGTCGATATTGACGAGAGCGCGCTTCGCCGCTGGCACCAATATAAATTTCGAATAGCATTTTTTGGAACATTGCGGAATTACACCACCAATTCGTTGTAGTTACTGCAGAAGAAGGAAGTATTGAAAACAGAGAAATTGCGAAATATGTGGCTTGAAATCTCATTTGAGTTCAGCTGCATAAAATCCCACGATTATGCAGGTAAAGTTTTTTTTTTTTGGTTTGTTGTTGTTTTCATCTGAATGCGGGTGTGCTTTTGCGTAGCGTTGGTTGGTTGGTTTAATGGACACAATGTGAGACTCAAGAGATACCTAACAACAAAGCCTCCAAGCCCAAAACTAAAATTGTATTCATTTAATTTTCTGTTTTATGATGCATATGGATTTTTTGCGTTGCCTAATAGTATGCAAGTATGCAATGAAAAACGTTGCAATGCTTCATTTAGCAGTTAATTGAGGCAATATGTTTAAAATGCAAAATCACAAATTGCCCTCAAGGCTCGGCTGTTCGAATTGCAAATTATGCCAACCATTCATTCATCCATCCTTTCATTTATCTATCGATTCATTAGTTTCCTTGTGTGATATCTGGTCTTGTTGCATATGCAATATTAGATTTATGAATGCTTGCTTGCCTGCCAATAACTTCAACAATCAACGCTTGTGGCGATTCATTTTAAAGCAATCAAACTAAATCAAATTAACTAAGCAAATGGCCGTAAACCTTTTCGATTAATAAATTATTGAGTAAATCTCATCCAAATGGATCGATTTTACTCAGAGCAAATGAAGTAAGGAAATGAAATTCAATTAAGACAAATATGTAAATTCATTATCATATAAATTCATAAATGTTGCAATGCATTCCAAAAAAAAAAACATTTGGAAGACAATTTCAATTAATTGTATTTATTTTCTTCCTAGTAAACCAATTCATTATGATAGTTAAATGCATTGATATTATCAAATATTTAGGCTTACTAAATATATTCATGAATAATTGTGGGCAAGCCTGCAAAGATACTTTGATCTTTTTGAAAATGAAAGAAAGTTTTTTGCTTGCTAAGAAACTAAGGTAATGCAGCAATAATTTAAATTTGGTAAATATTATATTATATTGTATATACAATAACATTTACTTTACTGTACAAAAAATAGGTCATTATCATAAAATGATAACCGTAATTTAAATTATAATCATAGGGGTTTTCCACGATCAAAGGTGGCCCCAAACACAAACGGAAAAGACAATTGTATGTTTTCTTATTAGAAAACTAAAGCAGATATCAATAGAAGTTCCTTAACAATGATTACTTTTGGTTGGAGTTGCCAACATTTTACATTGCCCAAAGGTCTCACTAGTTGAAATGCGCTACAAGACATGAAAAATCTAATGAATATCATGCAGTTGTAACTGCCAGTTGCGATAGTTTTTAAGACAACACTCATTTCAATCATCATCAATTATGTTGAGTTAAAAGTTGAAGGATGATTAAAATCCTAATGTGCATGTCAAGTATATTATCTTTTTAGTGTAAACTCTACATGGAAAGGTAATCAGTCATATAGCCTGCTATAATCATTCATAATATTCAACTGAAGTGTATTTTAAGTTTGATAAGACCGATACTTTTCATCTTTCCTGTTTGTTTTTCTACTTTTCATTTTTCTCTCATTCATCGTATTTTCTCTTTTCCAACTCATTTTTTTTCCATTTTCACTTTTTCCATATTCTGTCCTTGCAAATTTATGAGCGAGTCAGCGACATAAATAAGATTTTATGGCACAACAAGCGATTGTTCAAGCAAGTCATTCGCAATTTGCATTTCAACAGTTTTTTGTTTTTTCTTTCAACAATTAAACATTTAAAAAGAGAAAAATTATAATTTTCCTTTAGAAAAGAACAGATAGTACTTACTATTTAAATTCGACGTTGGCCCATTGGCGCCGGTACCTGCCACAATCACGCCATTGACAATCGTGTTGCTAACATCTGCAGATCCGCCACTTTCTCCTCCACCGCCTCCTGCAGCTGTTGGTGTTGTTCCTTTGCCAATGTGTTTGCTGTTGCCACTGGAGCCGCTGTTGCTGGTGGCACCAAAGCCATTTAAGATTTGTGGCAATATAATCTTGTTTGTGGAGTCCCCCGCTGTTGCCGCAAGCACTAGGAGGGCCCCAATTAGATGCCAAGGCAACATCAACTTAATATTTGGGATGCCAGGAGCTGCGTGTTGCTAAAGTGCATAATTTTTTTTTTTTTTTTGGTGGTGACCGGCTTTCTTTTTTGCTTTGCTTAATTGTTTGTTTTTGTTTAATAAAGTGAAAAGTATAGTTTTAGGCGAGGTTTTGTCACATCTTTTTAGTAAAGTTTTTTTTTGTTATATATTCTTTGTCTTTAAAATTTGAATGGTTTTCTTCGCTAAGACTTTTTGTATTGAATTCTTATTATTGTACTTTAAAAATGTTCAAAAATGAAAAGTTATAAATAAGTTTATAAAAACAACTTTAAGGCCTAAAATATATGCATTGCGAAAAAGAAAATTATGTCAAAATATTAGAATATAAGTCAAGGTTATCAAACAAAATTAGAGAAAAGAATGGAAATTGTACAATATTGTATATAAAACTAAATAATTTAACATTGTATGGATCAGGCCAAGAGAAGAATAAAAAGCTGTGAGCTGATATCTACAGACATAATTTACAATGAGGAATTAGGAGATTGAGTTGGGAGATAAAACTTGAGAATTGAAAGAAATTAAAATTTTGATCAAAGAACTTATGGTAATGGGAAAAAAGTCAGCAAAATGATAGAATGATTTCCATGTAACACAATTCAATATTATCGAAATCTATCATTCAGAAAGATCAAAGTATGATGTACACAAAATTACAATAGTTTTATGGCGGCAATGCACTTTCAATCAACTGTGTTTTAAACAAATTTAACAGGTTACTCTCTAACTTGTATATTCTATTGTACATTTGCCAAGAATTAAATATTTCTATTTTCTAGAAATATGATGGAACAATTAATGCTGAAAACAATTAGTTCCATGATATTGTCCCAGAAATTAATGTCACACATTGAGAGTCTTCGAATTCGTGTGGAATTTGTAGAATGTTTTTATTTCCATAGTCTTGTTTTATATTTATTGTATGAATAAGGCTAACAATAATGTTTCAACTCTTATAAACTAATATACTTGTGTACTTTCTGCAAGGAGGAGGAAGCACTACGAGCCTCTAAGTAAATAAAAAGGCTGCACAATCTTTGCGATTCAGACTAGATGAATCACTTGTATGGACAAAAACTCTGGCTAGAAGATTTATGTGTCGGTCGAACTGGTTTGTCCATATAAAGACCTTTACACTTGGAACATTCTTCTTTTACTGTTGGTTCTTCCAATCTTTGTCCTGATATACCATGAATCTCCTGTGATTGTTCTAAGTTCCTTGGATTATGCACTTTGTATAACTTCAATGTTACTCGCGCTTGCGGCACCCTATAATTCAGAACTATAAGTCTAAATTGGTTTAATAACAGAGTTACTAGTATTACTTTGTACTCAAGTCTCAGACCAGATTTAGAAATATGTAATTAGCCAGTGAAGACTTTGTACCCTTAGTTTCATATACGTCTTTTTAGCTTCAATATATTTCCGCCAGGCTAAGACGTCTGTCCAAATTTCCATAGTCTTTGATAATATTTGTTTTCAACATTTTAAAGAACATTTACTTATTAAGTTTTCCTAAATTTTCCTAACTTCACTGAGTATTTCAATGTTGCCTTAAAGCACAGTTTTCTCAAATCCCAAAAATTTACTTAATAATTTTGGTCACATGTCTTTAGCCTAAATTCCTTCTCTACTGCACCTTTTTCAATTTTCTTTCTAGTATTTGCTTTTTGTTCTTGATCTTTTTAAAATTCAATAAAGTTTGGCATAATATTATGCAGTAGCACATATTCCAATTTTGCATATTCTTTCATATATGTATCTACTTATACTTCCTATCCCCTTGCAGAGGGTAACTTTCTCGCCCCTTTTATCCACTCTCACTCTCTCTCTCTTTCTCTCTCTCTCTCTGTCTAAGTTTCAATGCGCACGTTTACGTATAAAACTTTTGCTTTGACTTCGTTCAAACTTAAGCAATAAAGATTTGCGTAACGCCCTCTGGTGGCCAATTGATATATGACTATGTATCTGCGTGTCTTACTATACTTTAGTCTATGTTGTTTGTCTTTGTATTATTGTATTAGTTTAGCTATGCAGTTAGATTTGAATTTCGCAATAAAATAAGTAAAAAGTCAAAAGAATTGAAATGGAATGAAACTTGTTGTGCATAATTTGAGAAAACTTAAAAAAAAAAGAAAACAAAAAAGAAATTGTTTTTGAAAGTAAATAAAATTATAATGCAAACATATTAAAAGCTATATACTTATAAATACAATATATACATAAATGTGTATATGCGTGTGCATCTAACAATATATTTTCTTACTGAAGTCAGCTAAAAAGAAGTTGTTATAGAAAGTTTTTGATTGAAGTGGTTGAGTTTTGTCAACTTAATGAGTGAGCAACATGAAGAAAATGAACGGCAACAAAAATACCCACGAACTCTCACACACATTTATTCATGTTATTATGTGTACATAGTATGAATACCTAAAGACATAAGTATGTATAAAAACTTTGCATTGCATACTTTGCCGCGCAAATAACTTCATTTCACCACATTTTACTTGATTATAAAATGCTTTCATTCTTTCAATTTCTGCTTTATATCACACAATTTCTCTTTTACTCCTACATATGTTGCTCATATGAGTCGGTAATTAATTTTAATGTTGTTGTAATTTTTGTTTATATTAAGTTTCATTTTATCTCATCTCATCTCATCGCATATCTTTCGTCTATTCTGCTCCTCTTCTTTCTTTCTCTACTCTCTACTCTCTTTCTCTAAAACTATACTATACTCGTATATACTTTGGATTTTATTTTTGTAACTTTTAATGTTTGTTGTCGTTTTGTGTCAGTTTTTGTTGGGTTTTTGTCCTTTGTCAGCAGATTAGCACAACAAAATTATGTAAGATTTTTTATATTTGTTTTGACAAAGTTGTTTCCTTTTTATGGTTTACAAACGTGATGGTGTTGCATATTGTGGCTGTTTTTTTTTTAGTTTTTGTGGCTTGTGTCATTTATGAAATTAAATATTTTTGTTCTTGTTTGTGAATATAATTTTTTTGCTTTATAATTTTAACTAGAATTTCCTGTAAACTATTTAATTACATACATAATTAAATATATTTTATTTTAATTTTGATTTAATTGCATTTGAAATTAGGTTTATTAAAACATGCGGGATAAGGATTCTCTTTCTACTCCGACAGAGACAAACATAATAAATTTCACTGATATTTAATGCTTTGTGATACATCAAAAATATCACCAATCATAGAGGTCTTTATATCTCTGTGATAAAAGTTTAAACCAAAAGATTCAGCTTCCATTCCGCATTTCGGTATGAAGTGATCTTATTGTTGGTTTGCTAGACTTAAGTTTGAATCATACGGAAAATACTTTTAAAATTTAAGTTTAATATGCAATTAAATTAAAGAATCTGCATCAGCAAAATCATCTTCTTTTCGTTCTTTAAGGAGTTTTATATCCTCCAAATACTTTAAGATGTGTGAATTTTTTTGAGGTTTCAATTTTATTGATAAATTTCAAACATATACAATATGTACACAAGAAAAGATAGAATATTAAAACTTTCTTTTATTTTGTAATGTAAGAACATAAATGTAGCTAAGTAAAATTGTCAACAAAGAAGTTACAATTTTCGATGGCATTTAACATAAACCAAAGCAAAGCTGAAGTACAATATAAACAAACAAATAAGGAAGGACAATCATGAAACCATAAAACATTGGAATAGCAACAAAAACCTTAGGTTAAATAAATAAAGAATGACAATCATAAAACCTAAATAAGAACTATTGTACTTCTTAACTTAGTTGGCGGTTTGAAAATTGCTGCTGTTGGTAAGAAATTCTAATGAAATGAGAATGAGAGACGAATAAAATATCTCTAAGGATACTTTAATTCCTAGTAACGGCAAAGAATGGTAAAAGCCATTGAAAGGCGACAGATGTTACCAAGTAATTTAGCATATTTCTTAATAATTTGCTACTGTTAACAACCCACACGCAGTTTTACACATCGACATCTACTAATAAAAGCAGAAAAATCATAACAAAAAGATCAACATACATACATAGCAAAGAAAGACTAAAGTTTGTACCTTTGTAAACGATATAAAAGGATATTCAAATTGGATTAAATTTATGTTACACCTGCCTACATATAGAGAAGTATTACAATTTCCGCTTTGTGTGACTTTGTTTTAAAAAGAAACATTGATTACATTAAAGGAAAAAAGTTAATACCAAAATGGAACTGGTCTTCACCATAAAAGTAACAAAAAAATCATCATGCGAATAATGCAAATCCTTTAAATTTGATATCGCAGGTCTTCTTCCACAATGACGTACAAAAAAGTGAATAAAATCATAGAAAACGGAGAAACGTGTGCCAATGTCCAACTATGTGCACTGCATGTTTAATGATGTCCTTTGTGTTTTTGGCCTAATTGTCAAACCGGTTTTTTGTGCCTTAAATATATTCATTGGCGACACGACCCATGCTTCTCCATACATACATGTATATGTGTCTACTATTTTGGTGTGCCTTTTCAGTTGACTACCTACATATCCTATACAATATTTGGTCTATCTGTGTAGCTGCCTTTGGCGCTAATTGCTAAAAGTCTGCCTTTTCTGTCTGTCTACGTGTTTATTTTATTCCATTTTCAAGAAAAAAAAAAAGAAAAGAAAAACAAACATATCTTTACTTTTGGTGCTTCTAACTCATTTATGCTGAGAGATACATCTTCTTCTATTTATTGTTTTTGGGCATATGTTGACTCGGAATACGTGCCTCATCGGAGCTTTGGAACTACAGATTTTCAGTGAGTTTATTAAGCTGTGTTGTGATGAATGAGGTAGCATATTTAATGGACAAAAGTTTTCAATTTTACAGGAACATTTCTAATTAGTTAATGATGTTAAGAGGCAAGCAAATCTGTTCGTTTGTTCGTGTTGATTTCATTAATTTACTGTGCTTACCTAAAAAGTATGCTGCACTTTTATATAAAAAATTTAATTTTTTCTTATTAATGTTAACTTTTGCCATGCCTTTATTTAATTATTTTTGAGGTCTTCTTCAATATTTTTTTTTTTTTTGGTTATTCCCGATTGGATATGTACTATTATTTACCTACATCTTATATCTTAAATATAAAATTAAACACTAAGTACATTTTTAACGACAAGAGCAAGAGACAAAGGCAGTGGACAATATCAAAAATTTTCGAATGGTCTCTTGAATAATGGTCTGGATTACTGGGTGTCTTAGGCCTCATTTTTAAGAGCTACTTGCGGTAGGCCAACAACCGCAAGATGCCTCTCAGCGCCACCCGTAACTTAAGTTAGGTCAGATCATATGGTCTGCTTCGTTTTAAGTGTCTACGTCTAGATAATTCGTGAGATGGAAGGTCTGTTATTACAAGATTGGTATGTCGCTCTAGTGTTTTGTGGTATCTCCTGCTAGCATTAATGATTTCTTCCTGAATCATATTTACGCAGAGGTCTTTGTGAATTTCATAGTTAGATATAAATCAGTCGGCATTAACTATTGATTGAAGTATTTTCGATTGTTGACGCTGTATAATGTTAATGTTAGTTTCCTTGGTTGTACCCCATAATTGCATACCATACGTCCATATAGGCTTAATTACACTATTGTATATTACTAATTTCCCATTGGTTGTTAACTTAGATCTAATGTTAAGAAGCGGGTATAGCTGCTTAAATTTTAATATGAGTTGATCTCTCTTTTTCCGAATATGATATTTCCAAGTCAGTTTACTATCAATATACATCCATTCTTCAATATAATATTATTATTGACATCATGAGATCTCAAGGTTAGCTCGACCCATTTATTTAATGCAAGGAACTAAGATTTCTCTACCAACTCCTTTACAAATTATTGTCTCTTAAAAGCCTCGTTTTATAAATATAAAAAGTAATAAAATTTTGAAAGATCAGTAGTTTAAATCGTGGCTAAAATGAAGTGTACGAGTATAAGAACTGAAAAGAAATGAGTTTAATTGCCACAATATATATTATAAACTTCGGACAAAAGATATCACACATTGTGAAATTTGTTAATCTTAATCATTTCTTACTTTGATTCATTTCAGATGTCGATTGAATAAGAATCTAATATGTACATTCACTGATCTCAGAAATAATCCTTCAAGTAACAGGCTTTTTTTCAGTTTTAAGGATTTTAACACAATGCTGTAATGCCATTTAAACTGAATATACTGTGTGAATAACCTTTTTCTAAACCTGCAAAATCAAAATGCACTATTCTCCGATTATTCACCCCTAGTACAATTCTTCTATGTATTTTATCTTCATCTAACTCAATTTCTGCATAGCTTTGGGCTTAATCAATTCTCACTTTTTGACATTTTTTGATGTTTGTTCATTGTCTCTATATATATGTTTTTTTTTTTGTTGGATTTTCCCAAAAGTCACACAAATCTCCAAATATTCTCCATATTTTGGTTTTGTTAGTTTAGTTTCTATGATATTTTTTTATACTTTGGTTTTCCATTCTCCTTATTTTTATTTTGTAGTTTACTTTCCTTCATGTTTTTTCAATTTATGTTTGCATTATTTTTCTCTCTGTTTTTTTTTTTACAAATTGTTAATTTGTCGCAAAAATAAAAAAAAATTTAAAAAAAAACAAAAAAAAATACGAAAAACATCTGAAGAATTGGGAAAGAGGACAAAAGTTTTCAGTGTGAGCAGATGGCGAAATTCAGAATATACAATATTTTGAGGTATAGACTAGTTTACCTTCACAAATATTGAAAGTTGGGGAGCAAAATAGTTCGACAAATAGTTAGACAGACTGGGGTGGGTAAAGTAACGATTGTGTAGAGGGAAGGGAATCGACTCCAAGCCCCATTGATCTGCATTGGCACACATTTGCACATTGTTCAATTGTCATATGACAAATACATATACATGCAGCAGTTGGAACATACATAGACATGCTTTGCTTTGTTAGCATGGTACGCAAACAGAACAAACAGAAACATAGACCTCAATAGATACACAGTCAGACAAACAGAAAAACAGATAACTGAAAAGTTACTTCACATTTCGTTCAATTTAAACACTTTGCTTTCATCATAACTTCCTCTGCATCTCTTGACTATTCTGGATTCAGTTTTTCTTTATCTGTCTGGATTTGCTTCTCTTGTTGGGTTAATGTATTTTTAAGCTAAACTCTTTGCTATTGTTTATATTTGCTTAGATGCTCTCTTTATTTGTTTACTTTGTTGTTGTTGGTTCTCTTGTTGTTGGTTTACTTATTTCATTTGTTGGTTTATCTAACAGTTTTATGAAGTTCATTCAGTAGTTTTAAGCAAATCTTTCATTGAAGATTTTATTCATTTATAAAATTTTGTTGCTACAGTTTCCGTATACAATTTGTGCATTAGTAGCGTTAATATTTATCTTGTTGTCTGTAAACCAGACACATTACATACATTAATTGCAAACTGCGGATAACAACAATCTAACAATTTACTATTTACTTTTATAAAGTATTTTCTCATTTCAACTTATTTTATAAGTTTTAAACAACTACAAAGGGAAATTGTTATAACTATTAAGTCTCATTAGGTTTTTACAAAAGTCAAGCTAAGTACACTGAAATATGTATGGGCAATATGTTTAAATGTATTTTTCTTCCCATAGTCACGAAATAATTCAGTCAAGGATTAATAACTACCCATTTTGGATTCCTCTAAAGTTTACGAAAAAAATTATTTGTTCATATTTTTCTAATATTATCAAGATCCTAGGATATTAAATCCATAATAGTCTTAGTCTTTTTAGAAGTGATTTGCATATTTTCTTGTAGGACATGAACCTAAGACATTAGACTTAAAAGAAGTCTAACATAAACAATCAGATTTGATAGATTTTTCCAAAAGATCAATAAAACAGAAGAGGAAATTGAGGATGCTTTGTCTGTAAATATAAAATTTGTCTGAATAAAACTTTGCCTTTGATTTCGATCAACTAAAAAATATGTAAAAAAAACATGTTCATATTTCAATCAAAATTTATCATTTAAAAATAATATTAAATAATCATTGCCTACTTTTAGGTTAATATTACATTTTGTATTAAATAAAAAAATTAATCTTTTTTTTTTATCCAAAAACTCATATTTATGTGATTTTATGTTATTAAAAATGTTTTAATAATAATATTTAATATTTAATAATTTTTAAAAAAAGTTTCACATTTTTTAAAATTTTTTATATATCAACACTTTTTGAACTCCACAAATTGATTGGATTGGTTAGAAACCAAAGTTTTAAACATAAGATCATTCAAAAACTTGAAGGGACATTTTCGAAATCAAATTTCGTCGAAATGTTTGAATTATTTTTGTCGTAATTCCACTTATTCGCTTGTCGATTTGTTAATCACCGACACAAAGCGCGTCCAGTTCGTGCAGAATCCGTAGCGCAACTGATTCGCCGTTACTTGCGATAGTTAAGAAAACTCCATGCCAACAACTTCAGGCGCACGGACACACGCACGAATGGACAAAACGAGGCGTGTAAGGAAAACATGTTTTGGCAAAAATTCAACGAATGAAAAATTCAGTTACGCAGACGAAGTCACGAAGAACTTGACGGTGCTGATAACAGTAAATCGCAGCCGTCGTTATAGCGGCATTCAGTATCAGCTTAAAACCGAAGGTAAAGCCGAAGTGATAGAGTGAACCGATGATGATGACGATGATGATGATGACGAAGTCAACACGAGCTCATAAATTGGATGCTGACAGAACAACACACACACACACCAACACATGCAAATTTTGACATAGAGATGATGATGGTGGTGAAGTTGGTGGGGTTGGTGCCTTTGGTGGTATTTATGTTGGTATTGTTGTTTGCGTACAACCGCAACCGCAACAACATGCCACAAAACACGCGACTGAAATGTGCATACAAACACTAAAGGAATGTTGTTATTCTTCGTGTGCTCTCTCACACATACCTTCATATAAAATTGTACATATAAAGTAGTGATATGTTAACATGGCTTTACTTGTACCATTTCCGGTTTTGTAGTTAGTTGCATTGAACCATCAAACTTGTTCGATTTGAAGTTTGATAGAAGACATGTTCGTTGTAAATTATAGCAACTTTGCTAAAATGCCGTGACCAAATAGCAACTTTGTTTTAGTTAGTATAAAAGTCATAACAATAAGAAGACAATAATCCTTTATTTTCGGTTGACCTAATCAGAATCACGATATACATATAATCATAATTACTCAAAATAAAAACTACATACCCATATTATTAAAAATTTGTGGAGTTTTTGCGAAGGAATGGTTATATTTTATTAAAAGTATTGTCCATCGTTAGCTACAACTAAGTACTAAGTAATACGGCAGGTGGACATTCCATAAAGCCGCCTCCAAAGTTGGAAGACTTCTGCAATATCTGCCGAGCTTTGTTGTGCTGAAAGATTAGGTTAAGTAGGTAGGTTAGTTTATACAGGCCTGCTAAGGGGAAAACTAATGGAAGAAAGGAGGAGGAGAAGATTGGACGGGAGAATAGACATAGGATGTAATTATGGCCATGCTGGCTAGTAAAACCAACAAGAAAAATCTATGAAACGAGGCAGATTCCACGGTGGGAGTCTCGTCACGTTGCTCAAGTCCTCAAAAAAGGGTCTTACAAGAAAGCGGAAACGCCTTCTGAGTAGTGCAGGGAAGTCACATAGGAGGTGCTGAGTGCTTTCTTCATCTTCTTCGTTTTGGCACTTACGACAGAAGTCCTGGTGTTTAACGTACAGCTTGGCTCGCTCGCCCATTTCGTCTCTGCTTCCTCTTTAGTGTTTGCTACCAATTCTGACAAAATATATTGCAGGAGTCTGCTTAAGTCCATAACCGCCCGGGAGATGGGCATTGCAGATCCCCTTTTGACTTACTCATTTGCCATCTCATTACCTAAGAAACCAAAATGTCCAGGCACCCAGATTATCTCAACTGAATGCCGTCTATGTAGATTAAGAGCATCAACCGAGCTGTAGATGATTTTACTTTTAATGCTATGGGCCGACAGAGCCTTAATAGCAGCATGGCTGTCATCATAAATCGGTTCTTTCGTAGGGTATTCTCCCAAGGTGCTGATCATCTTTGCCGCTTGGCAGACCGCATAGATCTCCGCCTGAAACACAGTACTCCAGTTCGGTAGACGAAAGGAAAGTTGGACTGTCAGCTCCCCCGAAATGATGCCCGCGCCCTTTTTTTCTTCCATCTTGGAGCCGTCTGTATACATTGAAAGACTGTCTTGCCTAGTAGCGTTACCCTGCCTCCAATCATTCCTCTCAGGGAATATTATACTAAAAGTATTCTTCCATTCTAGTTTAGTCAATTTCTCTACCCGCAGCTTGCAACACCAGTACTTGTAGGATGATGTTGCGGCCCGTGACGCCAAGCTTGAGATTGTATCGAATAGATCCTGTAATTCCCATGCAGTCTCTCTCTGCACCTAGTGGAGGGAGAGTAGGTCCGAACTGGAGTTTGCTGAAAGATTACATTGTTATGTCACTTGACATATTTGGGACGTTTGAACTTAAGTGCTCACCAGTGCAATGCATCAATTGCTGCTGCTAAGATGTAGAGCGTTTACTTAATGCCTTGCTTAACGTCTCTTCCTTTGAGTCACAACCAAGATTTGAGCATGCTCATCTTGAGTTTGACGTTAATCTTGGTCCAATATTGCCTCCAACTGAGCATACTTAAACTTTACTGGTCTCCCATCGCGTTCTTTGTCGGTGGGTTCAGAATCACCACTTTTAAATTAGCGGAACCAGTACTCACATGTTTTCATTGATGAAGCAAGATCTCTATATGCTTCACACAGTAATGGATCGATGATAGAAACAGATGAACACTCTAATCAATTTCCATACTTAAAATCATAGAATCGCCATTCCTCAATTAATTCATTTCTTTACAAAATTTCAAAGTACATAATAATATTTGAATACTAGTGACTAGTTTAAGAGATACACATATAAGGAAAGCAACGCTGTTGGCCGAATCTGAGGGTATCACACTTTCTAGTGATTTTCTTTAAGATACAATTTAAAACTTCAGCAATCATAACTAGAATTAAAAATCAAATATTTAAAATCTTCAATTATTATATGCTCTTTATCCTTAGAAATTCTCAACATTTTATAAAGATTTCAATCTGAAGGTTAGTTAAATTTAAATTTATCCCCAAATGAGTTGTATTGCGTTTTTCTTTTTTTTTTTTTTTTTTTTGGTTTTCCCTTTTTTTATTTCATTTTTGATGCTGTTGTTCTGTCACTTAACTTTGGCAACCTCATTAAAGACTAGACGCAAACACTTGTGAATTTCATAAAACTACAAACCGAATAACTTTATTCTAACAGAAAATTATTCTAAAACACACTTGCACAGTAGGTAAAACTTTCTGTTTTCAATTTGCTGTCAGTTCTTAAAAAAATACAGTATATTTTTTTTATTGACGTTGATACACAACACAATAACAGACGAAAAAGGTAACAAAAGCAAAAAACTCTTAAGTATCAAAAAATCAACTGAAGAATAAGAAAAAATAAAAGATAGAAGAAACAGCAACAGTCAAAAATTTCATTGTCAAAAGAAAGTTTTGTCGAGAAGTGAAGTCAAAGAAAAGAAATGAGTTGAAATAAAAAACTTTATCAGGAAATTATAGGAGAAATATCTTTGATGAAAAAGAATGGAAAATGTTTGAATGGTAACAAGCATTGGCGTAGTCAGAGGATATCAAGAAAATGATAAGCATTTGGCTGTAGTTCGATTTCTAGTGACGCCTCTTATTTGGATTTTTGCCCTTCTTTTAATGCACGGCGGTTCTTTTTGGCATTGCAGCGACCTTTCCGGTATTTGTGGCAATGCATTCGCTGTACAATCAACTTTGGAAACCTTGGACGGTAAAACTAATGAACTTGAAGTTCTTTCTTTCCTTTGTAGTTATGTAGTACTGACTATAACAAGTGCCAACTTTTGGGTTTGCTTAAACTAACTGACTTTTTCTCTCTCATTTTCTTTTATTAAGTTTTCTTGTCAATTTTTATGTGTTTTCATGTTCTTGTTTGCCGTGTCGGAGTAGCACATAGTTTAATGGTTTTGCCACACACAGAGTTCAGTTTTAAAGAGTTCATTAAGCTTGTTATGACATGACGCCATTGAGCTATTTAGGAAAGTTGTTCGTTGTTGTTAGTTCATTGCTGTTATGGTTAACTTCTTGACCTCCGTCTGTGGTATAATTAAATTGATGTCAAGAATTTTTCTAAGAAACTTTTACCTTTAAAAGAAAAACACTCTATCAAAATTGCTTTAAAGCTTCAACGAGTATTAAGTAACGTTGATGTTCAGCGATTTCTGTTGGTAGTATTTTATGTATTAACTTTATGGTTAAAGAAGAAAAATCAAGTCAATGATGACTTGGGAAACCATTACTATCTATGAATTTAAGTAGTTTCTGAATGCAGTCAACTTAGCATTCTGTGTCTAGTGCATGAAATACCATAAGCTGGCATGACAGTTGCATTTGCCTTGCTACAGTAACGAAAAGTATGCAATACGAAATGGGTTTCAAAATATTAGAGGATGTGCATGTGCTTGTAACTGTGTGAATTTAATAACCACAAAAGTATTTGTCGAAATATTTTATTGCAGTGAGCGTAAAATGCGCAATGCGTGTGAAATGTGTGATTTCCAAAAAAAAAAAAAAAAAAATATGCGTTGAAAAGAAAATATATATACAATGCATGTACTCAGTATATGCGAAGCAAGTGGTGATGGTGCTTAGGCAAGTGGAAAATTACACTTTTATTTGCTTGTTATGCAATGACAGTCAACGCGCACAAAAAGAGAGAAAAAAATAATAACAAAAATATTATAAAGGACCAAAATGATTTTAGATCTGCTTCTCATGCAATGACATTGCTAAGTTTTAAGGCAGTGATTCTTAAACAATTTAGTATGCCACGGCCACAGGAATTGAAAATTTCCTCAATTGAGTTATTTCATTATATTTTTTTTTTTTACCATTTCATCTGTAAATATCCCATAAAAAAAGCGGCTTAGAGGTCGCAAATAATGGTCAATACTTTCAGGTTGTCTTCAGAAAGCCAGTCTTGTGCGGGAACAATAAAAAAGGTTAAAAAAAAAAAAAAAAAAAAAATTTGAATATTACTTTTTGATTTTCGCTAAACCAAAGCCACTGTTTTTTGTTTCTTTTCACACAGGTTTTCAACGGACACTTTGATGAAAAGAACAAAAAAAAAAAAACAGTTCAATAGTATTTCTGAATATATATATATTCTTGCGATTTAATGTTTACACCTATGTTTCTCACTCACTTTCTCTCTCTCTCTCTCTCCATCTCCGGCACACTCCACAGACACTTGTGCCTTCCACAAGCATCGTTCTGGTTTTATAGTTATACTAATTTCTTGAGAGCTCGACGAAAGTGTCCACGATTTAGTTTATTCTTAGACCGATAGTATTCTTTGCTTAACACATGACAGAAAACACTTGCACTGCACAATTAAGTTTTCCGCTCAGTGTGAAACATAGTCTGTTTAAATTTTTTCTGTTTTTCAGGGAGCAGATTGCAATGAAAATATATATAGCATTTTTGAATTAATTAAAAGATGTTCTGAAGACTTTTCATTACCAAGCTTCTTATCATCGCTCTATACTGTTGGTGCATCTGGACCCTTTATATGAAAAGCATCAAAACCGCATTGAGTCAATATAAGAAGGAGTAATTTCTTCAGTTCGTAGTTTAGATTAGGAAACCGCTGAATAGATTGGCTCGTTGGCTCAGAGTTTAGTGCGCTGGGCTGACATCCCAAGAGTCACCGGTTCAATTCCCATGCAAGGTAAGCCTGGTCTTGCACTAATAATTTTCTAATTTTCTCCTTTCCTTCTTAACTTTCCTCTGAGCTGAAGGCCTCTGTATTGCACATATTAAAAAATATAATAGTTTATAATTTGTAATTAAAATCTCAGTTCTAATAAATAAATAAAAAACCGACGATTAATTGTAGGTATAAGCTTTCTTCATAAAATTATTACCAGTATTGACTATTCTCCATGGATATTGAATCAACTATTGTAGATTTTCTGTCTCTATTCATACAAATAGCTATAGGTAGATGCTAAACTAACAATACCCTACATGGTCTTTTTCGAGTTTTATGTATCAATTATAAAAATGTATATCCTCTCTTCTGAGGATTCGCTCAGTACTATTAATTCTCTAGTCCTTCAATACCCATACCTGTCTGTCGTCCAAGTCTAGACGATTGAATATGGATGACGGACCGGAATCTATCTAACATTTGTCTCTACACATACATTTTCTGTGAATTGGGAAAAGCTAGCTAACGCAAATAAAATGCAAATCAACGGAACAGAGACCGGAAGAGTATCTATGTATCTAATAATACTTAAGCTCTAGTGACGAGGGAACTAGCTCTCATTCCTCTGAAGACTAATTTCTGGTTCCAGATTGCATCTAAAAGAAGGAAATTGATTGTCTTAAACTTAATAAATATAAACTTTTATGTATGATTATGTTAATTTAAATTATATATTTGTAATATCCTTTATTTATTAAATAAATAAACAATTAATTTTATAACAGAAGAGGTATCCAGTTAGTATGAGCAATAGTGTTAAGTTACAAACAGTTTACCATAACAAAAAAGGTTGAGAATCGCTGTTCCCTGCCATTAAAGAACCGACTGTGTACCTACCCTGATTAAAATGACATTTTCATTATGAAGTGCCAAAGAAATTGCTGTAGATGAACTGCAAAAGCATGAGTTTTTGATAAATTGTCGACAGCCTTAGAATAGGCAATAAATATTGAAATGTCATTGATAGATCAAGTGAAAAACATTTTTAAAAAATAACATGGAGTCATGGCAATATGCTGGCATTTATTAGGTAGCAAACTCCTACTTCTAATATGTAAAGTTAAGTATATTGCTTGATAAAGCTTGATTCCTTTGTAAATTCATCAATAGATAGGATCATAAAGAGGAGTTTTTCGGGTTCAATTGATTCCACATTTCATTGCGAGAACCATCATCGTCCTCAGTTTCTTTTCTGTGACTAAACCAAAAGAGAGACCCTATAATATAACTCAATCAAGCATTTGATAAGCTGATTTACGAAATTTTAACACACAATTACAATTTGTCAATGGTTCAAGTTACCATTTGGGTGTGTTTCGGTATCATCAAACAAATGTATACATTCATTTGGTGGTATATATCAAATGCCTAATTAGGGATTAGTCCTTCTGAACAAACATTGCAAACACATTCAGAGACAAAGTAAATACTTTGTCACTTTGGAGGAGAAAGCTGTGTTATTGTGCCTACGTAAAACTTCTGTGCTTCACGTCTGTCATTTGTCGTTGTTGGGCCTTAAGCGGATTTACGGCATCAGCTATATTGAGTCATTGTGTGCTGTGTGTTTGGATGAGGAATATAAAACGATAATACAGCGCCAAAGTCAAAAGGTGAAAAATTCTTTATTGAGTGACAGTTAAATATAGTGAAAGATATTTTTTCATTGAATGATTGGATGAAAAATTTAATTTCAATTTTTTTTCTAAAAGTATGCAATAAAAATTTTAAAATGTCGGTCAAACCAAGTCTAACGCGCACACGTGTTGAAACACTTAGTCTTGGTACAGTCTACAGTGTGCTTTCGCTTTGAAAAGTCATTTAGATCTCTTCTGCTGTGTGCTGTGTGCTGTGTAGTGTAGTGACATCCAGCCTGCGGTCACAATAAATAACCAGCATACATTAATCATACGCTCAGGTAGGCAACAACAGTCGAAGAAGGCAGAGGCGGAAAGGCATAAGGCATAGTGAACTGGACACGATGACGACGAGCACTTATTGGTGTACAGATAAATCGTATATGTAGGCAAGTGTGACTTGGCCTTTGTCTTGTTCGTTACTTCAGCTTCGTTCTAGGTAGTAAATCAGCTCATTAGTTCGTTAAGTTGCCCGCATTGCACCTCCAAGCTCCTTGGACTTCCTTCTAGTCTATGCAAGTTGCCTGGCAGGCAATACTATTCGTTAAGCTTCATTTAATCAAAATAACAAAAGTGGAAACAAAAAGTGTGGTTAAAGGAAGAGCGACTAAGAAGTTGAAGTGGTGAAAGGTGGTGGTAGTAGTGGTGGGATGATGATGGTGATGTGAGTGTGAGTGTGTATGAGTAGGTATTTCTGAAAAATTACCAATAACGTTCAATAAACGCCTAAAATTCTGCTTTGAATGCTAATAAATCTCGTACGCTTGAATGTTTCGATAATTCAAGTTTCGTTTATAGTCAGTTCACAACTTAACCTTTGCCATACGAAATATAATTTAAGTCCTTTTAAGGCAGCAAATGAAAGTTCCTTGGTCTACAATATGTTTGTGCGTATGTGTGCGGTTGTGTATGAGGTTGTATAAAACTTTTTGTTGAAGCCTTTTGCTAAGAATGGCCTAAGCACTTTGCAACAATTTTGTTGCATGCTTTTCGAGAGCTCACATATGTAAGAAACTTTGTAGCGTATTTTGTCAGTTAAATTAAGTGTGTGAATGTGTGTGAGTGTGTGTGTGTGTGTGTGGGTGTGGGTGAAAGGCTTAAGAGAACTTCATTGATAGGCCTAAACGAAAGCCTTTGACTTAGTGTGTCGTGTAACCTGCTTAGTTTTTTGTAAACTATTGCTTGTATCTTTTCTTGCTGCAGATCAGAGTTGTTATTGTTTACAAAGATAGGAAAAATATTAGATTTTTTATTTAGATAAATATTTTTAAATTTATCAATCCTCTCATGAACAGTTCAAAATACCAGCCAGAGATCTCAGTGGGCAAGCATGTTGATTACTTGTGAACATTGAACGAACTTGCGTTCAAAAAAAAAAAAAAGAAAAAAAAAAACGAATCGAAAAGTGTCCTCCTACTTCTAACATTCTACAAATGAATATCTTAATAGAAGTAAATATTTTGTTTAAAATAATTTGTGACTATTGTTTTGAAAATTCAATCAGATTATCACTTCTTGTATTTTAAAAATTGAAATTTTAATGGCAACATCTTCCTATGATGTTCAGAAACTTCTTTAATTAAAGAATTTGTAATTTTATAAATTCTTCAAATTAGCATTAATTTACTTATAATTAAATGATTAGCTGCATCAATATTTTGCAACAAATATAGTAGCATTTAATACTTATTGTGATAGAAGAATTTCTAATAAACCTTTTAGCATTCAATCCATTATAGTATTATGCTAATTTATAAAAGATGGAAGAAATATGTTCTTCCATTACCGTGTTGCTAAGTTTTTTGAAAAACTTATGAAAAATTTTTCATAATTTTTCACAACTTTCATCTAAATATTGTACTAAAGGAAGCTTAACAAAATTTGCTCTTCTTAGAACAATAATAATTCTTCACATAGCTCAAGGCATCAAAAAGCAACAACCACAATAAAACAAATCAAACTAAGGACTAAGACAATGAATACATACCAAATACAAGGGGATGGAATGTGGCTTCCTGGCTAGTAATAATGACGTCAATCTTGATGCCAAAAAAAGAGAATATGCTTTCCGGTAGATTCACTGCCCATCTAAGTAAGTATACTAACTCTGATAATTATAATGATGATAGCGATGGCGGTGATGCCAGCGATGGCGATGGCGTTGCTGATGACTTCAAGCTACTTTTGCGCTAATCTTAATTACTTTTGTTTAATTACTTTGACGTTTTTGCCTGGCAGACAACTCGCTACCTCTTACTCTACCGCCTACCTAGCTACTAAACTTTAAGAGACCCTGTTCACCTGCCCGTGCGCAGGAGGGCCCATTGAAATTGTATGAAACTTTTTTAGCGCCCAAAGCTATGCAACGGTTTCGTTTCTTTTAAAATAAATAATGTTTACTTATTATTTGGAGCAGCAGCAGTAAGCACTAAGAAATGCGAAAACTTTACGCAGTTAAAAACAAAGCCCTTTGCTACCAACAAAAGAAATGAAACAACGACGTCCAAAAGTATGCAAAGCAAAAGCATAAGCAAAAGAACGACCCTTTTTAAAGTAGGTTAAGCCGCTAGAACGTTAACAAACAAGGTATGCGCAACATGCTTCCAGGCAAACTTTCCTTTTTTCTCCGAATAGTATTGTATATTTTTTAACGCATGCCTCTACTTGTTTTTTTTTTTTTATCTTGTAAACTAATTTAGTGATTAAAATCTCTGGTAAAAATTTAGTGAATAAAACTGTAGCATACTTTTTGAGAGTGTGAATGAGATACCGGCAGTGAGCTGTCATTTCCTGAACTTGCACCTTTTAACCAATTAGCATAATAATGTTGATTTTTATTGCATGCCAAAAAGTTTTGTCATTCAAATGTTCACAAAAAATATCATAATGTTTGGGGGTTGTGATCCATTCGCATACTTTTTACTTGTAGTAAGGGAGAAGAGAGAAGAACAATACAGAGAGGGTGCATGACACGTAGATCTACTTAGTTATAGAGTAGCTATTATTAAAAAAGTTTTTTTTTTCTTTACCTTGTCCCCTTATGCTGTATTATTATTTTTCTTTTTAATTTAAATTTCATGTGATTTTATCCCTCTACAAAAAGTATAACAACTATTTATTGTGGAAGAAGGAAAAACTATGTAGCATATGCAGTAGAAGATACTTTGTTTTTTAGTATAGGAAAGTTTTATGAAGTCACAGTTCAGTTGTATATCAAGAAAGTACTTAAGTATATGAAATATTTATAATATCGAGACAGTCGATCATTGTTATAAAAGCTTTAATTTTGATAACAAATTCAATTGACTAAGAGACTATGATCCAACAATATTGTTATTGGGCATGAAAATGAATCTGCAAATATTTTGAGTAGATGACATAAATACAATAGTTCTAAATTACATCAGATACACTGCCATCCTTAGGCAATTGTTCTCAGCATGTATAATTTGGTGTAAGGATTTGTGGCATCTGAAATTCAGCTTGAACATTACAAAAGGTAGTTTTATTTAAAACCATAAACGCAGTTTTCGATGTGATATTGTTACAAAGATGATTTTGCTTTAATTGTTATTCGCTGCATAACTGGCGTTTTGCATTAACATAAAAAAAAAAATCATCAGATCACAATCATGAATAATTTAATAGCGGAATCACTTATCAGATGATCGCCAATTACCTTTTTTCCATGACAATTATCCCTTTTCCATTCTGAAGTGTAGGGTGCAGGACTGTAATCAACTTTAGTCAATTCTAATGAAACTAGCTACAAGAAAGTGACCACAAGCCCTTGGGACGTTGCTTGAGAAACAAAAACTAACATAATCAGACGCAAGGCAATTTGACTAATCACTTACAGGAAGAATGTTGATGTAATCAGACATTCTTAACAGATCACTTGCCGGAGAAACACCGATATGCTAATAGCAAGCCATGCGATCACATTGCTGTTCCACAATTTCTTTCAACGACCGTATTATTTTTTTTCTTCTTTTGCCTTAATTATAAGTCCCAGGAACAAGTCTTCCATCGATCAGCATCTTGGCAGCTCCTGATGATCGTTACGATTCACCGTAGCAGTCTATCAAATAATATCGAATTGGAACGACTTGTATCAATAAATGCAGAAGAAGAAAAAAAAAACAAAATTGATTGTCTATGGGCAGGAGTGGAAAAATGATCAGTGGAAATGGAGAAAGCAATGCTTAGAATACTATATATTGTTACGAAAATGACCGATTATCGGAAATTTTTGACAAGAAAAAGAATGATTGACAAATAAAAGAGGAAAATGCCACCTTCAATCTAGCTGCAGCAGAGGATGATATTTTTGAAGTGAAACGTTTTTAGCGAAGGAGAGTAAATCCAAAAAATATGAAAACGAATTGTGAAGAAATTCAAAATATGACGATGTCATTATTATATTGGAGCAATTTAGTCAAATACAATGGAAATATCTCCGTGGTGTAGTGGTTAGAGAGTAGGACTTGCAAGCCAAGGGCGTTGGGTTCGAGTCCTGCACTGGAAATATTTTTTGTTTTTTTTTTAAGTGAAACTTCTTTAGCGAAGGGGAGTAAATCTGTGTTCTGTTGCCAGCACCTGCCACCGCTGGATCATCATCAAGCCACATGTCGTCATTGGATGACCATTTGCCTTTCTTTGTTGATCGCACACATGACATCGATTGCACACCACCCCACCTACACACTTTATATGGCTAACTGCTCGCCAACTGACTTAATAAGGTAAGAAATATTTGTTATAATAAAATACTATTGAAATATATAAAATTTGCTAAGAAAAACCATCAAATTGTGGAATCAAGTATTAGATTTTGATGATTAAGTTGACCTTGCTTAAAATTATCCAAGCAAACATATAAATTTCTAGACTTTATTTCGTAAAACTTTGCTATCACTTAAAAACTAACAAAAGAAACTAAATCATTTAAACAATTCTCACTTTATGTTCCATATAAAAGTAAAATAAAATGAACATATGTATGTACTTGTATTTGTTGCTCTGACGGCAAAAGCCAAAAAACTATTGTATTTGCTCATATTTAAGCTAAAAAGTATGCTATAAAAAAGACAAAGTACAATTTGATGACGTGTTTAAGGAAGGCAAAAAGAAATAAAGCGTTTAAACCACAAATGTTTTAACAACTTTTTTGCATGTTCTTTTGGCTGGTTTTATTGCGGTTTTGACATTGAGCTAGGCTCTTTATGTCCTTAACAAAAACTATAACACAAAGGAGTTCCTTCCGTGTACACTGAGGAAGGAGCATTCAAACTGAACAAATCGTTTTGAATTCAGGCAAGCGTGAAGTTGATGATGTTTGGTAAAAGAAGGTTTGAGCGTGGTGCAAAGCCTATGAATTTGATTTTACACAACAATGGACCTGCAAACAGCCTAAAAGTATGCACCATTTCAACAATATTTATTTAACTCACAAAAGTATACAACAGCCAGTGAGGCAGTTATCAAAGAGACACATCAAAGGCTCTGGCTCCATCGTCTGCTGCCTGATTAGATTTCATCATCATCACAATCATTGCCATTTTAGAGGAAAAAAAAATAGAAGAAATAGAATTTTCACACTTTACATTTATTTATTTCCATTTTAAACACTAGTAGATAGATATTGTATATATATAAGTATGTATAAATATATCTATTGCTCTTACCGGAAATATTGTATTTTCGTGCTAAAACTTTTCTTTCACACTTTTGCAATCAGACAACAGACATTCTTGTCCTTGTCTCAGTATACGAGTAAGTATCTAGATATCTCTGACGTGCTCTACCTTTGGTTTCTTTGCCTCTTTGAGTGTGTTTAATGCGCTGCGGTTAACATCGTTGTCAAGGGAGTCATGAAGACAGTCGAGTTAAGCAGCCCGGGCATCACCAAATTCACAAGGCAAGGCAAGTCAAGACAAGGCAAGCAGGCAGATTCATTCGACCAGGGCCACGATTGTAGACTCTCTAAGGGATAAGGAGAACAGGTCTTACAGACAACGCGACGCGCTGACAGCTGCAAAAGCAACTCAGTTCGTTTGGTTTGGGTTTGGTGTGGCAGGATACGGCATGCCTGTCTACTTTTCGGCTACTGACAGCCAGATCCTTGTAGTTTTCTGACTTCAGTTTGATAGGAAAAAGTTGGATGTTGATTGTAGTACGTTGAAATTGTTGAAGTTGTTTGGATTTTTAGCAAGTCAATGCGGCTTCCACAGTTTGGTGTTAACGAGGCCTTAAGCACGTAAAGTTAATGGTGAGTTTTGAAGAGTTGTAAAACATAGTTAATAAGTTGTGGCATTGCTGATATTGCACTTTTATAATCAATAATGAGCTCATCATTTCTGAGGGTGAAAAACGTTGATTCTTTCTCATCCTAGTTGAATACTGTACTATAATATTGATAAACTTGACAATCTTCCAGTCCTTATCTTGGTTTGAATGTTATTTTTAAGTTGGGTTTCTTTAATTTTTATGCTCTTTTATGTTATCCAACACAAAAAAAAAAAAAAACTTGCGTCTTGTTTTCACAATTGTTTGCCCAATGTGGTCCAATGTTGCCCATTGTGGTCTTCAGTCTCCTTTGTGCACATGCTGACAAGCTCAAAAATATTAGCATTTTGTTTTTCTTTTTTATAATTTTTGTTTTATTTGTTGTTATTCAGTTCGTTTTTTGTTGAAAATTTTGTTTTTGTTTATGTTTTTATTTTCTTTGTTGCCATTTCTCATTTCGATTGAAGCGATTTCAGTGAATGTGCTACCATGGTAGCAGCCATTGTATTGTAGTTATTTTTTAATTTTCAATTTTTACATTTTCAGCTGTTGTTTTCTTTGGTTTTTCCACCCTCTCTCTCTATCTCTCTCTCCTTTGGCTGTTTTAGCTGTTTTTTTTTTCTGTTATTTTTCTTTCATTTCTATTTTCTTTTTTCTTCACAATTGATTCACCGTAAATTGTATTTTTAATCTGATAACTATACAAAAAAGTAAAATGGAAAAAGGACATAAAAACGTAAACTTCAAGAACAAAAAATTGAATTATTTTATATACATAAAATAAATGGTAAATGGAAAAACAAAAAGAAAACGATTTTTTCATTAGAAAACCCAAGTGTTGACAGGTGTTTGTTTCCCTTTAATTCTCTTTCCCTCAGTCCACAATCCTGAGGATGATTCACTCTATTCCTTTATTTAACTTTACTTGATGTTGTGTTAATGAGTTTGTCATTTGTTATTTATTTATTATTTATTTGAATCTTAAAAAAAACCATTTTTCAATCTGTTTAGATTCACTTCCATAATCTTCAATCTATGAAGATAGAAAATTGAACTTCAAAGTATTGTATTTAACCTTTACTCCAATCATTTTAAACCACAAGTAAAATAAAATGAAATCTAAGTAGGTATAATTAAAGAAAATAAAACAATTAATAATTAGAGAAAAACAGAAATAAGGATAAAGAGAATTAATAAAATACTGAATGTATTTTGAGTACCCAAAAATATTCCCATAGGAAATGGATAAAGTTTAAAAAGTTTATAAGAAAGAAAAAACTTGGAGACTAATTGAGCTACAAAAATTAATCAATATTGTGTGCAAAACTTAGTTTCTGATTTTTTATCGATTATACACAAAACCACACATTCACTTCTTTTCTACTAATTTAATAATTGACACCAATAGTATTCTGTGGGAAAACTATCTACAATAAAATATCTTTTTCTACATGTACCTAGACTCAAAATTAATATTCAATAATCATACAGCTAACACAGTAGACAAGGTTAACAATCCATTTTGCATCCTTTACACTTTCCTCAACCGAAAACTTGTTTTATGTTTACATATAGTTCGATTTTTATATTTTCTTTACGGACGGTTATCTGAGGTTAGTGTTGGTCGATCCAAAATGTTCTTAAGATGATGCTAAATTTTACATTTTATTTTCTATATCTTGCCTCCAGGAATTAGCAAATGTTAAATACATTCAAGATGAAATAGTAAATTTATTGTTCAAAACTCATACCATGCGTTTGACTAATTCATTTAGTCTTAAAATCTGCCTAGTAGTTTTCAGTAGTTTAAGTTTACTTAAAATTTAAATCCGCGGTTTTTTTCTGTTACCAATATTTCCTTTCTGTAATTTCTATTAATTTAATTTAATATATAGCACATGTAAAGCTAATGGATTCTGTACTATTATTATTACAATAATATTGTAATAATTAAATAAAAAATTTAAAAAAGTGCGAGTCAGACTCGGACACGGAGGGTTCCGTACCAGATTGAGGTTTGTATGGGAGGTACCCCTACTAGTTGGCCGATTTGGCTGATTGCAACAAATGTACCGCGCATATATTAGAAACTTATAGTGTCTCAATTTCAGTTCAATAGTTCAAAAAATAAAAAAGATTTTTTTTTATAAGAACCTGAATTTTAATAAGGGTTTGTATGGGAGGTACCATCCCTAGTGGTCCGATCAAATTGAAATTTCTACAATACAAGTTCCTAATATATAGTCATCAATAATCTAAATTTCAAGATCGTGCGATTACTTCATCGTATAGCTGCCATACAAAGCAAAATGTTTCTTGTATGGGGACCCCTTTAAGTTTTTGCAAATACTTTAGTTTCAGTATTTGATGCTGATGCCCGGATAGAACTACACATTCTGTGTAAATTTCAACCCTCTAGCTATTGCGGTTTATGAGATAGGACAGGCGGATAAACGGACGGTACCCTTTGGGTCCGGGACCCTAAAAAAGAAATAAATAAAATTTTGAACTTAGCCCCAGCTGTGTACGACTTACATAAATAGTTTTTTTTTGAGTTCCAGAGTCACTAGTAACACGGTCAACAATAAAAGTCAATAGTGGCTCTCCGGCGTAAAACTATACAAACGAATGTTCGAAATGCGATATTAGGATGACAGCCAAGGACTTTGAAATGCTCCTCCCACAACTTTCGATCCTTGTTGCTTCCACAAAAGAGGAATCCTGCAGATCACGTTGGCTTTTTCCCGTGAGATATCTCCTATGCTGTCAAATTGTCAGTGCTCAATGATTAGATCATTTGGGTGGTCGTCAGTTGCTTTATAAAAAAAATTATTTCTAAAAAAAAAAAGGGAATATTTATCTTATATAGAAGAATGTTTATAAATGACTAAATAAATACTTTTATACACGTACTTACATAAATATTTATGTGTTTATGATTGACATTTCTTGGAATCATATTAATGTCACTCAAATGCCGCGTGCGCGTCGTGTCTGTTTGCATTTCATTTCATTTTATATATATTTTATTTTTTACTTTATTTTCTTATGATGTTCGTTCCCCTGTACTACTCGTATTATGCTTCAGTATAGGCATTCGTTGAAATTGAATTTATTACAATGTTGATTTGATGTTTCAACAAAATATAATCCATAGACAACATGGTACAACAAATATTACATGTTCATATGTCAGTACATCTTCAGCAATCAGAAGAAAAAGGAGATCTACAATAACAACAACAGTGAGTGAGTATCTTTTGTTGTAGGCGGTGTTATTTGGGTCCTTAGTACGTGCGCGTCAACTTCAGTAAATTGTACGAGTACAGTGGCAGCCACTAGATACCAGGCTCTAAGTTATGTCGTAGTTCCTTCAGTTCTTGTCTTGTCGTGTTTTGTTTTGTCTTATTTGTAGTCTTTGTCTTTTGCCATTTGTTTCATTGTTTGCATTTCGATTGGAATTTGATTATCCTTGGTTGACTGGCAAGTAAGAAAAGGAGTGTGAACAGTTCGGAATAGAATGATGGAAGGATTATTGGCTTCAGGAAATGTGTGTGAGCAATGAGTAGTTTTGAGATAAGTTCTTAATGTACATATTTGTATTGAGTTTCACTTGCTTTTAGAGAGTTAAAAAGAATGGATCAAATGATACAATGTTTTTTCTTTTTTTTTTTTGTTGGGTGATTTAACAAAGTATCTTTATGCCACTAGATTGGCTCATTGTGATGGTGATATTTCTATATATTTTATTATTCTACAGCTAATCTTAGTTTTCTGACATAAAACAAATTGTTTGACATATTTGAATTTCCAAAGAAAGGCAACACTTTGAGAATCATCAATTTTCACATTTACTTTTCTTCTATGTATGTTGTATCCATTTTACCGACTCACTTTAATTTGAACCGATTATTTGCCTTCGAATCATGGCCATAGTCCATGCTAATAGGCCTTATCAAAGCTAAGATTGTTATCACACATTTGTACACTACCGACAAACTTAAACTTTTAGAAAAAGGCAAAAATAATACAGGAGAAGTTTCGTAAAACAGGAAGGACAACTGCAAAAAAGGACAATGGAAAGGAAAAATCCAAAAATTCTCCAACAAAAGAAAGCTAAACGAAAAAGCCACAATAAAAAACAAAATACATACAAATAAAACAAGCAACAACGAAATAACTAAACTACAAAAAGGGACAACAGACCGGAAGCAATGTATCCTGGCATGTGTTTTGTGTCCTGTGTCCTTTTTCTAGTTGTTTTCCTATGTTTTTGTTATTGTTGTTATTATGTGCATGGCAGTGTAGGTGATTTTGTGTAAACATACTACATACAATGAATAAAAAACACCCCTAAACATATGCTACAATAATTTGTTATTCAATACAAGAACCCATACAATGAAGAGGGCAGTAAATGAGACGGGAAAAATGGTGATGGCAACAACAATAACAACAAAAGAATACTTTAAGTGGACAATTATCGCATTGGCTTAATAGTTTTTGCTTTAGTTGCATCATGTTGGAATATTATTTGCTGTGACATGAGTAACAGGGGAAAAATGTCCACAAAGTGTTTAATTAATCTTTAAGTTTGCTAATTTAAATAAAAAACAATATCCTAATTTATAATGAAAAATTTTCCCCTGATCTCTTTTTTTTTTTTTTTTTAATATAAGCAACACATGATGTCCCTCAAGCAAATAACAACAATACTTCAGATGTTGTATGTAAAATATTTCGACATTTATTAAATTGAATATACATCGCGGTATATTTTCACTATATGTCTCTTACTTATATATGAGTATGTGTGCATATCCTGGGTGAATATTTTCACATGTATTTGTGTCAACTTTATATCAACGTGACTGCAGTAAATTCAAGTTCTTCCTGTTTCTCTGCAGCTCTGCATTATATTCAACCATCTATCCATCCTTTATTCTTTCCTGCCTTCACTTCCATCTTCTATTGCTTGACATTTCTTAAAGTCATGTAAGCTTAACGCTTTTATCTGCCACCGGCTGCAATTGCATTTACTCCCATTCAAGATACAACTGCGACAAGTCCTAAAAGACGTCTACACTCTTTTGACTCTTTTACTCTGCCTCTGACGCTGTTAACTTTGGTTTAGTCTTGGTCTTCGTATTCGTATCCATGTTTTGGTCTTTTGCAGTTTACAGTTTACAGTTTGACTTTTGATATTTGTTTGTTTGTTTATTTACTTTTGTATATAGTATTTCTTTGCATTTGCTTCTTTCGTTTGCTGCTGTTGAAATATATTCTGTTGACATTTTGATACAAATCTTCAATAAAATAAAAGCAGCTACAACTCAATAACACAATGGCAAATACATGTCATCAAATATTGTATTATATCAATTTGAAGAAGGTATGGAGGAGTTCGACATAACAAGCCATAAGTGGCATTGTTGCAATAACTTCAAGTCTGAGATGAAACTGATCTCAGTCATTTTATAGTTTTATGGTTTAAGAATTTAAGCCTTCTGTTTATTCTTATTATATCACATAATAATATTGATATTGAATTGAAGATTATCTAAATATGAAACGAGCAAACAGAAATTGCTAAAGAAAATAAATGAATATATTGAATTTGTTAAAAATGAAACAATGTGGTAACGCTTATTTATGTATATACCAGGAGCAGCATTGTATGCTTTCTTTGTTAGTTTACTTTTTTATTCTTCATCTTGTACTTAAACAAAACGGATCACATGAACAAAACGAATCACTTGAAATAAATTAATAAAAATAAATAAACTGCTTTTCAAAAGGTTGTGGGCCCCGATCACGAAGGGCTGATCTTAATTTAAAATAGACAAGTTAAAAGAAGGGAATTATAATTCGTGGCACATTCAGAAGAGAAGCTTGCTGGTACATGTAGACAGTGTGCGATCAATCACAGAGTTTGTCACATGGGATGCTCAAGATGCAAAGGCATTGGCCATGTTATTTCTTAGCCATGTTAATTGTCAGCATGGACAGCAAATATTGAGAGCACACAAGAAAAATAATTTGTTTGTGTTAGAATGCAAACACAATGCATGTTATGGTGTAGCGCATCAAAGCGCAGAATTATGACATAATAGATTTGGCCAACTAAATTACGCGAACTTAGCGAGTCTTAAAAGAAATATGATGGTGAGTGGAATTGAGTGTGTACATTTTTCAGAAAAGTTGCAGTGTAAACATGTATGAAAAGTAAAATTGAAAACACACCCGTTTACAGTAGAATCAGTAAACAAAGACAAACATTTGCTTGAACTTATACGCTCAGATGTGCGCGGGCCGCATGATAGAAGTCATTAGGAGGTTCATTATTTTCTTTTAACGTTTATCGATGATATGTCACGCCCAATAATTACATATTTTATGAAACCTAAAGCGAAAGTAATTGAAAATTTTCTTGAGTTTAAAAATATGGCTAAGCGACAGACTGGTTGTAAGATTAAGATCATTCGGAGTGATAACGGACGTGAGTATATCAATAAACAGTTCGATGATTTCTTACAGAAGAATGCTATAGTACGTCAGTTGCCGGTGCCGTATAGTTCTCAACAAAAGGGTGTGGCGGAACGAGAAAATCGTACCTTGGTGGAGATGGCAGAAGTATGCTGGTGTATTTAGACATGGAAGAATTCTTATGGGCAGAGGCAGTACTGACAGCACTCTTACATCAGAAACGATCTTCAACTGCAGAATTAAACACCATGACATCCTATGAAACTTGGGTAAGAAGCCCAATGTGCAGAACATGCAAATTTTCGGGTCAATCGCCATTGGCCTAGATAAGACACAGCACAGCAAATTCAAAGCAAAGGGTAAGGAATATCGTTTGGTTGGATACTCCTAAGTCTCAAAAGCATATAGACGATACGATGCACACAAAAGGCAGGTCGTGGAAAAACGAGATGTTTTGTTCGACGAGTTGTGTAAGGCAGATGACAGATACGAACCAGATCAGTTTGATATTCCAGCGGTTAGTCAACCAGTTGATACACAAAAAATTGATGTAAAGCAACTCGACTCTTAAGTATATCGACTACAATATGAAGTCCGTTGAAGAAGTGGGGATCACGTGTGAAGACTATGCCACTCTAGATGAGTGATGATAATCAGGAAGAGCATTACGATGATGATGCGAAGATGTCTTAAATACAAATCAGGCACTGTTTAAGCGCAATCCGGTGGAGTTCTTGCGTCGTTTCGTGACCGTCGACGAAACATGGATTCACTGGTGCACACAGAGACGAATCATTTTTGTAAAACTGACCGCCACGCTCGCTTCCAAAGGCTATCAAAACAAAACTAATGAAGGGAATTGTCTGAAACTTTGACAGTAGGCTACTAAAAGAATGTACTATATGATGGTAACAATATTTTGTAATAGCAGCGCCACCGAGCAGTGAGGCTAAGTGCTTGTTGATTGACCCTCGTAGTTACATATAAAATAGCATAAAAAATGAAATTCAAAATTGAACAATGATTTTGATTTTAAAACTTTATTTTATCTCTAATTGGTTAGAGTTGGTAGAATGATTTTTTAAACTTATTAAAAATTATTATATGTCAAGTTGTTGTGGAGATATTAAATTTTAATAGTGTGGGTAACAAATGTACATTTATACATTGTAATCTTTCTACATAAGCCACTATTTCATGATGTATGATGATGTACTCAAACCCTATCTTTCTCTACTCAGTTAATAAACATGAGTCAATTTTCTGAAAAACAAAACTTTATTTTTGTAACAAATCATTCACTTACCAACTATTCTCAATGTATTTGCCAAAATGAAGAACATTCATCCATCGATGGAAGTGAAGGTGAGTTTTTTTCTTGTTTATTATTTCTAATAGAATTTCACCTTTCTCAAGACTATAAGCAATTCTACCGTATCAATATTTATGGCGTTCTTTGCCATTGCCTTCAATTCCTGGCAATAATTCTAATTAAGTGTAATTAGTAGCACCTAATTACTGCACAAATACATACATCCAAACACATACACACACACATACATAAACATATAGACACACATACAAACTGAGGTAAAAAGTAAAGATGTTGAAATTAAGGATGAAAGTTAGTAAAGAAGTTTTTTGCCAAGTAGAAGAAATCGCAACTTAGGATTTGCTGCAATGTAACTGAATGAAATCAGAATTGAAAAACAAAACAAAAAACAAAATTACAGAAAATATTATAAAAGGAAAGGAAAAAGATTCGAAGAAGCAAATTAAAAGAAATTCTCGCTAAATTGGCGAAAAACATAATAAATTTATGGCGTGCAATTGAAATGTAGCAAATGTTTTTGAACTCTTTCTTTATTATTTTCCTGTTTTTTGTTTTTGTATTTTTATTGAGCTTGCATTCAATCTTCTTTTGGTTCTAAAAGTGAAATATATGTTCTACATAAATGAGGCCTTTATGTTAACGAATCAGTCTACATAATAAAGGCTGAAAAGAAAAACGAAACTAGTTTTATTGGAACAATTTTTATGGCTTGTAACCGACAAAGTCAATTGAGCAAAATTGCTGGAAAATATGTTAGGAATATTCACACACGTACTTAGATACATACAAGAATACATGTGTGCAGAGAGAAAAATGGTAGCAATAAAAAATAGAGTGAAAGCGAACAAATGAATAAGGACCTAAAGCCTCTAGTGCCTAATCCCCGAGAGCAAGTATAATTGTAACCTTTATGGCATAGGTTAGAAGGAAATACAATTTACAAAAAAAGTGAGAAAAAATTGAGAGAAACTGAAAAATGAATGAACAAAAATTTTTAGTAGATTTCTCGTCAATTGCATATCCTGTGGCTTGCGAAATTGCGTCCTTCATTGAACATTGTTATTACTGGTGAATGTTGCTGTGGCTGTTGTTGTTGTTGTTGCTGCAACTGCTCGTTATCCTTTTGCGCATTGTACGCCGCAAATTACTTCATCTGCTGCAGCCAGCAGTGCCTTTTAAAAATTTTGAAAGCAAACGAAAAATATAACACAAAAAATACAAGAAACCAACTAAAATAATATCCTTTTTGGTGTTCCTTTGGCAATGGCTTGTACGTGCAAGTCATATTGCAAACGTTGCGCCTTTTCGTCCTCTGCTTTTCCTTCCATTTGTGCGTCTTTTTTTCCGTTATTTTTTGCTATGCATTTTGACCAAAACGAAGAAAACGTGCTGATGCGTTTTCAATGCCTTAATACTGGGCCGGAAGAACCTTTTAACTTGAGCTAAAAATGCAAGGAATTCAGCCAAAAACAAAGCAACGAATTTCGTTTAATAAAACTCATCTTTTATCTCCGTTTCTAGTCAATTGGCATCCCTTGAATTTTAAACGATTTAAATGTAGTACAAATGAATTTAATCAAAAACTTGTGATTATTATATTATTGTATAGATTATTATATCCCATAGGTGAACCGAATACAATTGAGTTTTAAGCTGTGAAACATCTTATTGATCTTTATGTACATATATATATGAACATACCTGGTGTCTAAGATAAACTTCAAATGTAACTATTAGCAACGTGAATTTGTATGAAACCGCGAATTTGAATTTGATTTAATTGTTTGAATGATTTCAATCATGGGTGGCATAAATAAAATAAATATATATTAAAAAAAAAAACTAAGGTTCAATTGAAATTTAACAATGAAAAGGGCATTAAGCAAATAACAATATACCAAGAACCTCAAATATAACAAAAGATTAAATTCAAAACATTTAATTGCAATTGCTAGGATGGATGGAGAGTCTATACTTTTAAGCAAGTCAAATTATATGGTTATTCAATTCTTTGATTTTTGGAAAAATTAACAGAATTGGTAAATAGAGATTTATGGTTTGTTAATGACTTGGTGTCTAGCCTATGAAAGTAGTGTGCTTAAGGCGAGTGGACCCAGCTAAATAAAAAATATTGTGTTTTGAAGTTTAAATTTAATTGATTTTCTTAAAAATATACAGAAAATACATGCATAACTAAAAATAACCTTCGAATTCTTGATAAAAGTTACGAAATATTTTATGAACTTTCTTATTAAGAAGCAATAGGCGATTATAGAATATTTTGAGAACTGTGAAGGATGTATTCATTGATATTTAAAGATCGAAACAACAATCATAAAAGTAGCGAATGTTTAAACATTTGAGCTGATTCAATTCCAATTCAATTTATTGCATGGTACTTATAATGAATGTACATTTGTCTATGCTTATGATATAAATTCAATTCAATATACACTTAATTTTACCACCATCAGTTGAAATTTGTTGATTGGCAAAGCATTGCTAGTAGACGTCAAACTTGACGGTAAACTAATTAGAGCACGCTATTCCGAAATGATCGAAATGCTTGTAATTTTGTAGCAAATGACCGGAATGTTTCACTACTATGATATAGATGTATGAGACTTGAATGTTAGTAGAGGAACAATACAATTCATTCTTCACAAAGGTCTGTGGAATGGTTGTTCCACATAATTTAACTGATGATAGACCAGAAATCACTGCATGTCAATCCTTTCAGAGACATGAGAAATGACCACAAATTCATGAGAACAGTTGATACAGAAGACGAAACATAAGGAATTAGAAAAATTCCTTTAATATCAAATTCTTTGTTGGCAAAGAGTTTGTTGTGTTGAACAAACTCCCACTGGGAACTATTAAATATAATTCCTGAAGCAATTGATACAAAGATTCATACGTATTCGCCAGAATACCGTGATCTCCACAGTTGGAGTTAGTTGCACATAAAAACGTTAAGGAATACATTGCAAATTGTGCATCATTTTAATATGCGAAGCAAAGTCTGTGTATCTAATTATCCAATGTACTCCTTTGATTTAGTTTCTTGTGACTATTTCTTGTTTCCAAGGTTAAATTAACGTTAAAATGATATTATTTTTTTCTTTTTTTTTTTTTTGTGGTGATATGGAGATCTTCCAAAGAACAGCGACGTGTGTTTTCAAGTCTATTCAACAAAACAAGCAAGGCCACGCATTACTCTATTATAAATAATAGGAAAAATTCAGAAATGATGCTTTAATCATGTTTTTATGGTTATTGGATTTGGTTTTGCTTTCATTTTGTCAGTTGTAAGCTTTGAATCCAATTGATATTCGGGTGAATACCAGAAATCGCCGTATTGGAATGGTTTCAATTTTACCAAAAAAAAAAAAAAAAACCGATTTCATTATTGTTAGATTGAACAGCTGTTTGCGATTCGACTGTTTTATACGTAACGATTTTGTTGCGACTTATCCTTGATTCTTCTTTGGTGTCGCTTGCTTCTGTTTACATTCGCGAAACAACTATTTTGACATTTCTCGTTCCCTCTCACACCCATCACTCTACAAAAGCAAACATACGTGAAAGAAGACAAACAAAAACCACGAGACAGATTACTCCCGCAGGATCACTTCATTCAAACATTTGACTTTAATTGCAAACATGCCAACTTTCACCAATGAGATTATTAAAAATTTTAATTAAACTAATCACCTACTAAACATATTTATAACAAATTTTAAGATGTGAGCTTTATTATTAATATTTATAGTTTATTTTAACATATTAATTAATTGAATTCAAGACAAATTTGAATCTTCGAAAATGTTAAAACTTAAAAGCGAGCAGGTTGGCATCATTTTTTGGGTTCATTATGCTTAAATTCTAAAGAGATTCTGTTTAAAATGCAAATTTGCTTTTAAAAGCATAGAAATATTGAATTCATTATATGCAGATTACCGACGAAAACAATAAACTACAGTTGTTGGTATTTTATTTTTGAAGTGGGGTCAAAAAAGATTTGTGCAACATGCCTGTTTGATTTCTTGTTCATTGACATTCCCTCATCAAAACTTCGCTTTTCTTTCAAACGAAACGAAGGTAGACATTATAAGTTTTCAGTGAATAGTCATATTATTTTATTGAATACTTTAAATTGATTGTATTGTATGTAAAGTTATCAATCTGGCAACGCTTAGCTGTCAAATTTTAATTAAATTATTCTAACATAAACACTTCCAGAAAGAGTTGTAAGTATTTTTACATTGTCAGTTGGTGTTTTTATTTTGAAGATTAGGTAAAACTGAAATTATACTAATGCAGATTTAAGTATGTCCTTAAGCTTTCTTTAAACATTAATTTAGCACACACTAATACAACAAAATAAAAATTTAAAATTATTATACCATGTGTAATAAATATTTTAATATTTAAATCATCTAAGAAGTTTCATTTGATTGCATAGTAAATTCACTTACTAATAAATTTTAAAACTCAAGACTAATCGATATTTATTGTAAATTATCTGTTAATTTACTAAGTTTTATGTTTTGCGATGCTTCTCTGCAAGAAAGTTTATTTACAATTCCAAGTAGTTAAAGACAAATACAACAACACAATTTAATCAACTTTATTTGCATTTTAAATAATTAATAACAATACATAAACTCAATATACTTAGTAGTAATGCGAATGAATACCTCATTCAGAATTCAAAAGATTTCATGTAAACAAAGGTGTAATTTTCTCATTCCTTTTTATTCGTGGTTCAAGTTTTTATTCAGTTAATTCCAAAGAGTAACAACCGTCACATCCAAAGTCCAAATGCCAACTACGACATACGATTGGTAGTCGAACTGCTTTTTATATGATTCTTATTACAGCCAATGGGTGAACTTTCTCTTCTCGTATCTTTCGATTGGTGTTGGTGTAAATTGAGTGCGCAAGATGAGTGAAAGTTCCATTGAAAGAGCTTTTTTTAGGGGTAAATTTACCAATATTAAGGGAAAGGACTTTTTCAAGCTTTGATGAAAGTTTAAATGACAAAAACTGTACTGTAGACAAAAGTTGGTACACTTCTCATAAACTAAATTTACAAATAATATCTTCTCATAGATAAAAACCTTCATTTAAAATAATTACAAAACAATTCAACAGAGACGCCATAGATATTTTAAGTTTTAAGTTTTCCATCTAATATGCGATGAGATAGTTTTCCCTTTACTGAAAGATGGCTACTCTTGAATTATCTCTACTTCATTGATCTTACAGTCAATAATTATCCTTTTAAAACTATCTCACGGGATTTTCATTTACATTTTAACTTGTCCCTTTTGTTTATATAAGACAAACTGTAACATCAACAATATGCAATTAGTGCCTCAGAGCCAGTTGAGATGAAATTTAATTCATTTATTTTTTTTCCTAGTTTAATCTCAATGCTGTGAATACCCTAACAATTTAAAGTTAAAACAAACATTTGATATCACCTTGAAGGAAAGTTTGAGCAATAGTTTGGTTCTTTGACTCACTAAGTGTTTAGGTATAAACAGATGAAATCAGGAGAATGTTGTAATTTACCCGAATTCCGGGTTTGTGTTAAGCTCCTCTTAGCTCTTAGCCTCCTGATTCGTTATTATATGACTACTTTACTTGACAAACTTACAAGTTGGACGTTGTAGGACATTGCTCTCTTGTAATATTCAAATATCACCAATTTGTGGTTTTTAAAGAACTTTGCTAGGGTTATTCCTTGCAAATCTTTAAACTATGAAATCACAAAGGAACTGACTTCATTTGCTGCATAATAATATAGAAGTTATGGACCCTATGATTTATTTTCCATTTTATGCATTACAAATTTTGGCCTAAAGTGAGAATAAACTCATAATAATAATAATTTTGATTTTATTTAACAAATTTAGAAATGAATCAAAGGGAAAGCAAATATATTTCAATTTATTAATTGTTTTTTTTTTTCTTTTTTATTTTATTTTAAATTATAATAATTTCTAAATGACAACATTTTACGCTTTTTTGTTTTATTATTATTTTTGTGGTATGTTTTATGGTTAAATCAAATCAACTGAAATTAATTTCACATGCTTAAAACAACAACAATTTACTTTGCTTTTATAGACACAGTCATCCACACCATCGATACATTGTTTGCATTACCTTTGTGTGTACTCGGTTTTTCTGTTTTTGATATTTTATACTTGCATTTTGTTGAAATTAACAAATTAAAAAAAAAAAAAAAATGTTAATAATAATACGAGTAATATAAATAAATTGATAAAATATTACTCAACAAAAAAAAAAGCAAGAACAAATTTTTTAAAGCTCTCACTTTGTATATCATTAGTTGAAGGGTAAATTAAATGAAAAGAACGGTGCAATTTTTATTTTTGAAGGTTTTTGCCCTTGTGTTTGTAACAAAAATTCACTCAAGCGTGTCTACTTTCAGGCAGACAAAAAAATGTATCTTTTTATGTTAAAAGGGAATTGGTTATGAAAGAAAAATTTGTATAATTTTTACACTTTGTAAGGATAAACTGACAGAGAGACAAGTAGGCAGACAAACGGGCAAACAGAGAAAGTTTCAATTGGACATTGGTCCATACTCTATTAGCAGACTGCTACATACTAATTCAGATAAACAGGAGCGACAGACAGGGAGACTGGGAGACAGACACAGAGACAAGGAGACAACAACAAAAAAAAAAAAACAAAAATCTCTTGTATTCTTCTTACTGTTGAAATACAACTGACTGATTCACTGTATACATTGCATATTTTTTCATCATAATAAATTTAATTTAATGAATGAATAATTTCTTGTTATTTGCTTCTCAAAAGAGACTACACTTCCTTCTACTACAGTTCACTTGTCTTAAATTATATGATATAATGAATGAATTCTTCAAATGACTTTTAACACTAACAATAAATTTAATAAAATATTTGCATCTTTATAAATTTATAATCGACATTTTCTTGTCTGATGACTTCAATTTAATTCTCATTTAACATTTAATTTCATTAAAGTTATTGCAAATTAAATTTTCATAAATATTTTACATGATTTTATTGGAAAAATCATTTAATTGTTATTTTCGAAGACTTGAACTTGATTGATTTTTGTATAAAAACGAGTCATGCCGCTGAAAGCAACAAAGGCAATCAAGATGTTGACTTTAATAAAATTCAATCTTCTGTTTATTTATAAATTGTTTAAGAATTTCTAAGTACTTGCTTACATATAATTTTTGATGTTTCAAATTTAATTTAAGGAGTTTTCATCTTGTTATTGTTGTATTGATTATTTTGAAGTTTATGGACATTAAATTGAAAACTCAATTGAATTCTACTGTGATCTTTAACCACTTTAAATGAATTTCTGTGAAATTTTCAAGTTAAATAGTGTTGCATACTTATTAGGGTGTTTTTTCTATAGCAATTCAAATCAAAGTTAATCTTTGAATTTTACAATTCATTACTAAGGAGGCCAAAAAGATTAATGCAAATCATGGATCCTTTTCATTCTTTTTATTTATTTTATATAGCAGACTTAAAGCTACAATGTTCTAATTTATTCTGGTAAATCTTTGTGGATGCTATTACCAAGGAACATTTAAATTTTTTCTAAGATTCTTTGCTGAATTTTCCGCAGCATCTCTAGATTAGAACTACTTGTAACTCCCCACAACTCTATGCCATATGATCAGTTTTAAGTATTAGAGATATCCAGTAAATGAAAATTCATTTAACAATTTTAAATTACAATTTGTATATTTATTTAAAAAATATCAAATTTTCATTTCCATAGCAAAATTTCCTATTAGAGTTTAACTTGCCAATCCTTCCACTGTGGCTATAAATCATCCATAGAAGAAGTCACACTCCAAATAAGCGCACTTATACAATGCACTCGATGCTATACTCACTCACTCGTATGTAGGTATGTGTAACATATCCAATAAATGTATGAAGCAGCATCCGTATTTAAGTATATAGATGTATATAATTTAAATAAAATTACATTAATACGTTTTCAAGAGGCCAAAAGCGAAAACATAACTGCAATATGTTGGTAGCAAAAGGCACAAAGGAAACAAAAGCAACAGTAACCGAAAATGGAGAAGATGGAGGAAAATGTAATAAGGTACAAAAAACAGCAAGAGTCACAATGACGTCGACGAAACGACGATTCATTCAACGGACTCAAACAAGGGAAACAAACAACTTCGTGCCGCGCACATAACTCATAGCCACAAAAGTAGTAGTAATGCAAAGAAGGGGACGATGATAATATGGAGTAAAGAAGGAGCCACAATTCGCACCAAAATCAAAAAGCAATAATAATGATGCTCAAGTATAGTACTCGAAGTAATGTGAAGTGATACAGAGGAGTAACATGGACGCAAGTATTTCAAGTGCAGCCAGTAACAGTAGTGTAGCATAGGGACCAGACTATCCAAAACCAAAGTTGAGAGTTCTGGCTATATGAAATCGACATCAATAGCTGCTGAACATTTCACATAAAAGACCCGTGAAGCATTCGAAAGAAGGCATCGATGTGCATAGGACGATGGTTCGTTTCGTTACCAAGACTGTGGCCAACATAAACTATAAACTCGTTGACTCCTTTTCGTTTTCATCGTTGGTCCTGTTGATGGCAGAAAGGTTTGGTGTGTGCTGTCGAGTTGCAAGGGGATGCGAAATGTTCTTGTCGTTCGTCGGTCGACATCCTGGTCCCGGTCTGTTGTTGAATACGTTTTTGTAATTTCACCGCAATAAAATGAATAAAAGATTTACATTTTTGCTTGCCTGCCAGCTGCCTGCATGGTTTGCCTAGTATATCTGCCTGTCTGCTTGTCTCACAATATTCTGCCTTCCTGATTTGCTGTATTTGTGTGAATGGAGTCTGGAGTGGAAGACTGTGACAAGAACAGTGAAAATTGACATAAAAATGTGGCATGCTGAGTATTTTGGTATTTTTTATATTGGCTTTTTATTTGATCATTATTTGATTTGTCCAAAATGTGGTGGTCGTTGTCACTTTGTATATTATTTTGAGGAAGAGGTATGTAATAATGATAACAATGGATCGGAATATAGGAACAGGTAACTGACACACAATTTGTCTTCAATTTATGTACATATGCACATTTATAAAAAAAAAAAAAGAAGGAAAGGAGTGGTGAAAATGTTGTACAACTAGACTATTATTTAAATTCTTTTTTGGTTTTTGGTTTGTAAAAGTGACTATGGTTGTATGGAAACTCTTTATGTTATATAGTATATCTGCATTTGTTTGACAATTTTGATAAAATTAACTTTAGATTCTTAGTTTAAGGTGCCTGCAACAAAATTTATTGAAAATGAAATATAAAATATTGTAGTGCATTTGAAATTCGTATTCATTGAACTCAAAAGTTATTTACTTACTTTACCTTTTTAGTATGCAACATAAAAATTTTGTTTAATAAGTGTAACTGCTTGTGACATTTTGACAAATTCTTCTATTAACGTAAATTTTTGCAATTGCTTTACAGAATTTGTAATATCCGGTGAACGATGTCATCATAATTTTTTTTCCCTTTGCAAACCATAAATGCAAGATAGTTTTTCTATTTGACGACGTGATATTTATTTATAGTTTTTTTTTTTTTGTGCTAAAAATATCAAGTTTAGCATCTAATTATGGTAAACAAAATAATTATTGAATATATATTTTGAACTCTAAGTAGAAACATTAACAAGGTTGGTTTGTCCACTGATAGATTAATAAAAAAAAAAAAAAAACCAAAATTATGAGCAATAAAAAAATGGTTATCATAAGTAGACTAAACCACAGATATCCGCTTATCGTATCCTTTAAATAAAGTAGTCAGGTACTGGAACAAGGCAAAGCCTCATCCTTGGTTAGGAAAAGAAAATATTTTTCCCAGCGTCAGCGACAATTGTGCCGCATTGCATTTTCGATTTTTACCAATGCATTCAACAAAAAGTCGTTTTTGTTCTTAACGAATTGTCCAACCCGGAAAAGGGCAATGAACCAACAATTGGTTGAACAAACGGCTCGCTCCAATTGCTTATTGAGTTGATGTTGATTTCCACAGAAATGGACAGATATATCCAACCAAATAGAGACAGATACAGATAAATAGACAGATAGACAGGGATACGGATATTGTTGTTATTGTGATGATGTTGATGATGATGATGATGATTGAGGAAAAATATAAAAATGTTTCATGCATTAGTTGAACTTGTGTTTTTGGTCACTGGTTTTTTGTTATTATTTTTGCAGGTTTTTGCAATTTAAGTCACAAAGAGCCAAGAGCGACAGAAAACAGTAAATCGACATGCAAGTCACATACAATTATAACGATAAAGACTCAGACACACAAATTTATACATACGAGTTATATCCATTCATGATAGACCAAGTAACTAACAAACCAGGAAAGAATCAAACGAGTAATGCCAATAACAAGGATGATGATCCTTGGCAGTTTCAGTTTCAGTTGCGGATTCGTTTTTAACTCCATTGGCTACGAATTACTAGAGAAGACATGAAAACGAATTAAAATTAAACCATTCTAAGAAATACGCTACTGTTTTAGATATTTAGAATGCAAACGGCAGCAACACAGTAAAACCGCAATTGTTTTGCTTAAGGGGCTTACAACAATTTCTTTACAAAATTTTAATGCTTTTCATAATTTGCCCTAAAATTTACTATTTTTTATTATTATGATGCTTATCTATCTGCCTATATATTTTTATAAAACAGTTTGTTACCGCGTTTCGGAGTTCCCATTTAGTTCCTATATCTAGAACTAATTCACGTTCGATGCTCCTGACACTTTTTATAGAATTTTTTATTATGTTTTCCATTTTTGCATGGAATCATCTTCTATAGATTTATATTTATATAATCAATCATCTGAACTGAAAATAAATAGAAAAAGTGATTTGAAATAATTGATTTACGAATTCTGTATTATCATTTACAACCATCAAACTTTAGTAAACACAAGCTGTCCCGGCGTGCGTTGCTACGCCACAGCTAAAAAAAAAAAAACAAATTATATATGGTACATATGTAAACCGTAACGCCGAGTAAAACAGATAGTTATTGAATATTTTCGTAAAACTAACATTGCGAGTTTCATTTCTAAGCCAAAAAATAAGAAAAGTTTGATTTTGTGATGTTCCGATTCGTCACAGGGCAACGTATAGCAATTATTTCGTTACAGAGATCTACACCAACGGAATGAAATGTTTGCCCTTGAGATTTATTAAAAGTAAGTGCAAAATATGGAAACTGAACTCGCTTAAACTTAAAAGGTAAATCGGTTGAAATAATTTGTATCTTGGGGATCATCGTAGTCTACTGGATCTGTTCAAAAAGTCACCACTATAATATTGGGGAAGGAGCGCTTATATTTGTAGTCTTATACCATTGCATAAATTGGACAGCTTAAGGTTACGTAGAAGTATAATGGGTGCACCAATTTAAAGATTTAATTTATGTGTTGGTAGTCCCGGGGAGTTAAGAGAATTATTAGTATTTGTCGAAGTAACGATTGTTGGCTCGCAAAGCCAATTGGAGTTTTTATGCTGCAAATTTTCAATATCTGGATAGACCTTACCAATAAGTTACTCAATTGTTCTAACGCAGATTCCTACAACATCTGACATGGTAATGCAGCCATCGTTTGTTATGGAGGTGCAACCATCGCCTATTTTTAACAGGTACTCTGCAAACGCATATAAATGATGGCGTCCATAAAGATGCACGCGCATATTTATAATGATAATTTTAGTTTTTGTATATTTGGTCACATTTCCGACTTTAAGCACACTATAAGAATATCGGCACGTGTATCTTTAGGAACCACAGGTACATTCTGTCTAATATATTCAGAGAATACAAAAGTCACTCCACCCATTACCGCCTGAGAGGATCTTAAATCTTTGATCGATTTACACTATCAATATGAGACTTATATGACATTGTACACCAATCCCATATTATAAACGATGCTCTCTGAAGAACATTGCAGTTGGATAATAGAACATGCGCAAGTCTGTTCTGGTAAAAAACTTAGTGGCAGCTCAAATGTAGAATGAGCTGTTCTCCCTCCACACAGAAAAGTGGCTGCGATGCCTGAAGATGCAACCGCAACAGCAATATTGTTTTCGCTTCGGTTTTTAGCTAAAATTACTGAAGTCAACATAGTTTTACAAGTTCCCCCATGTGCGTCAAAAAAAAAAAAAAAATTTCTCCTGAGCTATGGCTCACACTGTTAATTATTCTGGAAAATAATTCGTTGCACACCTTTTAATTTTGGTTCGTTTTATCGTTTAAATGTGAGTTTTTGAGGATAGGTTCTGGCAAACCGAAATCTTGTAAACGGTGTTCTTATAAGGAAAAGCAATATTGTCAAGCAGAGCCAGTCCATCATTTAAAATGTTGGCATTAAAATCAATATCATAATGATTACTGACCTCTCTCGCGTGGTGTAAAACATCTTCACAAAAATGTTTACGGATATTTTTATGTATACTAATTCCCGTATTAGACGATTATCTCGTTGATTCTTATTTGGTTTTCACACTAAGAATAATCACAGCGACGAAGCGAACCGCGCACTTCTCTTCTCAACAAACCAAAATTGAGTGAGAGCGAAATCTTTAATTATACTCTTCGTATACATAAAAGAGAGCAAATAGAACAATAAATAACAAAAACAACACAAAATTCAAACAGAAGAAGCAAAGCATGAATAACGAAAACCCAGATTTGTGTGGGTAATTTTGGGAAAACTTAATCCTAAACTAAAACATATTTTAATTTAAAAAATCAAAAAAGGACGTATACCACTCGATTGTTTAGGACAAAAATATTATTTAAAAAAAAAAAAAAAAAATATTAAAATTGGTTCAGTATAGATTGCGTGAAAGCGTTACATACAATGCCCATATGAGCAATTTTATATAATATAGATAAACTGCGTTTCATAATCAACTTTAAGTTTCAAATATGATCAGTAAAAGTTTTTGAACCATCAGGATTCAAATCAAGTTCATAGTCCTCTTATATTTTGCTTCTTATGTGCATTACTTATACTTTTTTTTTTCTGTTTCAGACTGATAAGGCAAACAATCTGACGGAAATTTGATTTTAATGCATTTTAAAATGTCGATTGCGATTATTTTTGATTGTAATGCTTTCGGATGAAGAGAACAGAATATCATTTACATTCATGTGAGAAATGACACCAAACCCAATTTGGGAGATGGGAGATTCATACGAATGACCTGCCTTTAATCAGAACTTAGTACTCTTGGAGAATGTGTGGGTCATTTATTGTTTTGTTTTGTTACTAAAAGCATGTTTTTGAAATACTATTGTACTTTGCTGCAAAATGTATTCCAAACAAAACCATATCGCCTTATGATTATGATACACATCTTATAAACATTGAAAGTATTCAAATAAACCTGTACAAATCAATTTAAAATGACAATTATTTCATATAAAATATGTAAGATAGTGAAAGGAAAAGTAAGCTTCGGTGAACTTCTGTTTCAGAAAATTTCCAAAACTCCTAATTTTAAATTACGCCTCAAAGTTTGAAACTCATGTTTTATTTTATGTTTTCGTTTTTTCCATTTTTTTTTTTTTATTCAGTAAAACAAGAAGCAAACATAATTTTTTACATTTGCATTCTTGTTGTACCACACTTTTGTACAACCTCTTTCAATGTTGCAACTTTGAATCTACTTTTAACCACTTGACATCACTTCATTTTGACTTAAGCAGCTTTTACAGCCTCAAGTGCCTAACAACATAAAAAATAAAAGTTATGCAACACTGGCTGAGGGCTGGAATTGAGTTGAACTGACTCAAGTTGAGTTTAGTTGAAAGTACATGTGCGTAGTTTTTTGCCTTTCTTTTTCAATTAGTTGTCAACAATTACATTAACATAATAATGATGATGATGATGATCGGGGGGCGTAAGATAATGACGGTGATGGTGATGATATTGATGCTCTTGATGATGTTGGAAAGTATTTCTCTAAAGTCAACTTGATGCGCTCTAGTTTATACACATACAAATATGTGAATACATACCTATTTATATTCTTACACATACGCAAACGTGCCGACAAAACCACTTCAAGCCACTCCAGCTCACTTGCTTAGCTTAGAGGATTCTTATGCAATCGTGTTGCCCTTTGTTCCTACCCATTCCGACAACACTTGGAATCCTTGTTTGTCTTACGCATAAGCTTGGATAAGATTTAGCAAGGAAAACTTTTACATGAATCCTGTTGCTTGTGCGTATGCTTCTTTGAGTTTTGATCTCTTCCTCCCTCATGTTTCACAGATGTATTCTTTGTTCCCCTGCACACACTTGTTATCCACATTTATTCATTTAACATTTTTTAATTAATTTATCAGTTCTTTACACGACATCCACATCATCCTCCTTTTTCCACATTGTTTTTATCTGTGTTTGTAGAAGAAGTAAGTTACTTTTTCCTTAATGTTTGAATGTGTTTGGTTTTTCTCGTCTATCCACAATCCAAATGCTTGGTGTCGTTGGGATAATGAGTGTAATTAAGTTAGTTAAGCCTGCATTTCTCCTTTTTCTATTTGCTTGTTGCTTTTTGGTATGAAATTTGATTGACATAATTTCACTAATCCATACACAACCGTTGAAAGAAAGTTACTAAAAGAAGAAAACCATAAAGAGTGAATAATAAATTAGATGTCAAATGAAAATGTGTAAAATAAAACATTTGTTTTAAAAATTTAATGAAACTCATTCAATATAAGTTTAAAAATTTTCAAATTGATAATTTATTTTCAAATTGAATCATAAAATTAGAAGAGGCTACTGGTAATTTAATTTATATTTAAATGTAGATAAATAAGATGTGTTAAATAACCTTTCCTACTTACTTTTCTGTTCACATTCTTAAAATTCCATTTTACAACAAATTTTGATTATATTTAATTTTTAACTTTAAAAATTTATTATCAAAAATATTATATATATATATATAATAAATACATCTTTCATTTCGTTTGGTTTTCCCACATTTTGATAATAAATCATCTGCGGTTTGATTAAACAAATTGGCATTGTTTCAAAAAGAACGCAAAAAAAAAAAAAAATTCTGAAAGTCCTTAAGATGAATGAATTGAGACGACGAGTCCGAAGACAAAAAGGTCTGCATAGCAGCTCTTTGTTGGGTCATACATGTATATTATTTATAAAAATGTATCGACAAGACGCCTGTCTTTTAACATTTAACATTTAAAATAATAATAATAAAAAAAACAAAAACATTAAATTTTTAAATTTTTTTGTCCCCCCGGAAACACACCACACACAGACAATCAATCCATCAGGCAGAAGAAACAGATGCATGCCAGCAGCGGCATTCAGATTTCTTTAGTTTCTATTCTCACTTTCTCTTACAACTTAACAGCGAAAGAGAAAAATTTAGACAATGGGCATGCAGAAAATAAAACAGGCTTATTGAGTTTTAGCAGAGATGTAACAGAAATAACTATATATGTGTGATTTTTCTGTTGCTTTTGGTCATGTCTGGTCATGAAAATGGAAAATTTATCAAAATGGAGCAACGGGGCACGTATTACAACAAATTTCATATTTTTATTGCAAAATTATATGTCACAATTTTTGGAAAATAAATGGCATGCAAAAAATACAATAAAACTGGATACTAACAGTTTGCCGTTGTGGCTGCTGCTATTGTTACAGCGCACAATTTGCACGAGCATTTTTCACTAAGGTGCATCTTACATATCCTCCTTCCTTCTCCTAGCTTTAGGTATATGAGGTCTGTTCAAAAAGTATCGATAATTTTGAATTGACGCGGGCTACGTAATATTCGATTTTGTGTTTTCATTTATGGCGTGAGTACAATACTCATATCATATAAAAATGTATCAAATCTTTTTCCTCTGTATCACAATTCATTACTTCAAATTATGTAACATGTGTTTTAATTAACATTTTAGTGATCTCCTAAAAAATGGGCGAAGTGCGAGTCAGACTTGTACACGGAGAGTTCCGTACCAGATTGGGGCTTGTAAGGGAGGTACCCCTCCTAGTTGGCCGATTTGGCTGATTTCAACAAATGTCTTTCGCCTATATTAAAATCTTATAGTGTCTAAATTTTAGTTCGATAAAACAAAAAACAAAAAAGATTTTCTAATAAGAACCTGAATTTTAATGGTGGGTTTGTATGGGTGGTACCCTCCCTAGTAATCCGATCAAACTTAAATTTCGACAATATAAGTTTCTGTATAGCCACCAACCTTCTAAATTTTAAGATCGTGGGATTACTGGATCGTATAGCTGCCATACAAACCAAAAGGTTTCTTGTATGGGGACCCCTGTAAGTTTTTGAAAATATTTTATTTTTAGTATTTGTTGCTGATGCCCGGATAGATCTACACCCTCTGTGGACTCTGTTTCATCTATCAAGCTATTACGGTTTGGGAGATATGACCCGAGGTTGGACGGACGGATGGACGGACGAACAACAAAGTCTCTGCAATAGGGTTCCTTTTGGGTCCGGAACCCTAAAAATGTATTCCAAGTTAAAGCTGTATTTTCAAAAATACTTTATTGAAGTAAATCATAAAGAAAAATACAAATATTATTTAAAAAATTGTTGGACTTTTATCAAAAAAGGTAACAATTACAACTCATATTATTGTCTGATTTACCACATTTACTCCAATTGTACACAATATTACTTTGCAAGAAGCCATAACAATTAAGAACATTAAATGAATCTGGTTCTTGGCCCCACCGCAATAATGAACCAATATCAATGCTGCATTCTCCCTTTTGATAATTGCGCTACTCTGATTTCCTTGGATGTTGATGTTTGAGCTTCATTTAGTCTTCGAGTTGTTATTGTTCGTGTTCATGGAGTATCGGACTTTTGTGATCTTCTGACACTATGTCTCTCACTGATTCAAAAGTTACGTAAATCGAGTTGAGACGTTGATAGAACATTTTTGCGATTGCTTTGTTCATTCGAATACTTCTTGAGTATGACCGAAACATTCATTAAAAGCAATGAATTCCACTTTCAGCTGCGTATTCTTAATGGTTCACACGGTAGATTTGAAGTTTAAGCCCATGATTTGTAGATTGTTCTAGATGTGAAATAGTTTAGCGTTGATAGTTTGAAAATCAGATTGTGAAATGTGTAATAGTCGGCGATTTACTTTCGTCAATCCTCATAAAACTGTGGGATGTGAAAAATATTTTATGTGGCGAAAACGGTCTTGTTCCATAGAAACACGCACATCAGGACATTCGATGTTTGAATTCAAAGACCAATGAAGTTCTTTAGTTGAAAGATTGTCTTACTTGTATTCCAAACAATCAATGGATAAGAAAATAGTGCCAAAAAGAACTTTATTAATCTAAGATAATTTAAACAATATTCCATAATGTTTTAGAATTTAATCAGATTTTTTAATATTGATTAATTCAAATACAAAATAATATATAATTCAAATACAAATATAATATTATTTGATTACGTTTTAACTTCAATCAAAACAGTGAAAGATGAAGAGTTTGCATTTGAGTAACAAGTTTTAGGACTTCAAATACAAAATAATATGTAATTCAAATACAAACATAATATTATTTGATTACGTTTTAACTTCAATAAAAACAGTGAAATGCGCGATAGAAGTATACAATTTGAAATAAAATTCAGTTTGAAATGAAGAGTTTGAAGCAACAAGTTTTAGGACTTGTGCATATTTAGATATTTACAACATTTTGGTATGAAGAAAGTTCCAAATGTTATAATCTTCTTAGCATATCTCAATTAATTGCAAAGAATGTTAACACTGTTCTTTCCTGAGAAATAGTAGTTTTCTTTATATAATATTAAGTCGATGGATGGTCCTAACATATTTGTCAAATATTTTCTAGACTCTAGTTAATGTACCTTTCAAATCAAGTCAACTCCTTCCCTAGAAAATCCATTCAAGTAACCCGAATCATTAAAATAATCTATTTTGTCTTCAACCTATAACTTACTTATTATACTTCTTAAATGACTGGGTGTGAATTTTAAACATAATACATTTTTCCATACTCATTCGACGTATGATTACATTTCCAATGATTACATTGTCTACTTCTGCAGCAGTACAAGTTATAGTACATGACTTTAGTGAAATCCTTAACTGATTTACTTATTCAGCCAGATCTCAGGCAAAACTCATGAGGTAAAGTCTTAGAGGCAGTTATTACTTTAAGATGGACAAACTAAAGAACTCAGTGACTCACTCACTCAGTCAGTCACTTACTCATTGAGAGTGAGTATCTCATTCAATTTTACTCACTGTGCTACACGCTGTCATTTGCTGCCATTACCGTGCCTTTAGTTCATTTTGTTGCATTTGTTGCATTGACGTGCTGACTGACATTTGAGATACAAACGAAGGCTAACAACAACAACTACTTCTACTAATAATACGACAGATACAACAGTAGTAGGAGCAACAAGAAGTTAAGTTAAAGACAAGTCGATTTGAGTTTGGTTCTGAGTTTGCATCGGTTTGGTTTGGTTTGGATTGACTTGAGTTTTGTGTACAAGTTTCAGCTGAGTACTTCCACTAATACTCCTTCTTCATCGCAATCTTTATCATCATCTTTGAAATGCATGAACGCACACACGATTCACGAAGTAAAGAGTAACAGAAGATAACTTACAACAAGAAATCAAGCAAAGTGGAATAAAAAGTTGTTATTTATCTTTCGTTTCTTATCCTTTTTTTCTCCCTTTTTTATTTTTTTTGGCTTGAATTATTTTTTGTTAAGCTTCGTTTTGCTTTAGTTTGGCATGTATTCTTCAATTTTTAGACCCAAATTGCATCAAGTCGGAGTACAAATTGTATCCGTATCCGGACAGTAGTCAATCAGTTGATGGTAGCATATAATTTATGTAAGAAATTAGGTGAGTTACTTGTAATAGATACAAAGGTATCTTAAAGTACTCGTATGTTTGGTTAAAGTTCAAATTGACTTTAAAATAAAAGTCAAATAAAGTGCATGCATTCGACGGATTTGATAAATTTACTAAATTGAATCAACATCAAACATATAGGATTCATAGTTAGAGGCATGAGAACTGCCAAGAACAGATATTAAATATCAATATTTAATATTGCATCATGTGCCACATGGATAATAACTTTGTGGTCTTAGCTTTGCTAATTTTCATAAAATTTTAAGAAGGAGAAGAGAAGACGAAAAAGGAGAGTGTAATGGGTCAACTATGTCTGCAATAACTTGAGGTCAGGATATCAAATGGGTTTATTACGCTTAACATATCTGATTTCAAACATATCACACAAGAAATTACATTTTACTTGTATGCCATATTCATTCATCACCATCACCATCATCATCATCCTCATCTTTGTTGTTCTGTGTGTACAGAATTCACCTTGAAGCTCACAACATATTGGATTTGCTATTGCTTTTGCTTTGAAGCCTCACATCCTTCAACTTCAACTGTAATTTGTTTGATTGACTGTATGACTGAATGATTTTCATGACCCTTTGGCTTCATCATCTTATTTAACATTTTGGTTTATTGAAATCGTCGCAATGCGATTTAATTATGATTCATTTCGAACTCACAATAATTTTAATTAATTTTATAAAATTTTCATTAAAAATTGATGGGTCTAATATTTACTTAGCATTGCATATATGATTGTATACCTATATTCCAAGTTATTATGCACTGCAGTAGACAAAATTGGTTTTAATTGCTTATAATAATATATTATTAAGTACAATATAATCAGGTATGTTAGGCTTATAAGCAAAGTTCAATGAAAAATTGGCTTTATTCACATATTTTAAAAAATACTCTTAGAGTATTATTAGATTATCAGATCAACTGTGTACTTTGCCGTGCGAACTTTATATGGATTTTGCTCGATTCTATCAAATAAAATGTCTAATATTTAAGCTACATATAAAGCTGCAAAGAGTTCTCATTATCATAATCATATTCTCTCGAAATGCTTCTAAATTGCAAAAGAAAATGGTAATTTTTATGAGCATATGGACAATTTATTTTATTGTTCATTATACTCTTCACGCAGAAGGAGACAAAAGAGACCACATGAAGAATGTATGTATATTTTGAAACGAACCTTTCTTTTTACCATACGCAGTACATTTATCAGAACCTGCCACATCGGACCACTAGGGGGGGTGCCTCCCATACAAACTCCCACTAAAATTCATGTTTTTATTAGAAAAACTGTGTTGTTTGTAACCCTAATAAACTAAAATTTAGAGACTATAAGTTTCTAATCAATATCCCTAAAATGAGTAAGTTTCAAGACCCACGAAATACTGGATCGTATAGCTCCATTACAAACTTAAGCCCATATTTAAGTTTTTATTAAACATTTTTTTTTTTTATTTTTTGTGCTATCGAACTGGAACCATATTCAACATATATGTAGGTTTCAAGACCCAAGAATTACTGGATCGTAAGGCTCCCATACAAATATTTCGGTCTCCTCAGTGTTGAACTGCTCTATGCGTACTGACTACACCCTAAACATAAGTCAAAGCAATAATTAAATACTAATGATTGCTCTATCATATAGCAACTTCAGCACTTCTTTCTTGTTTTTATTTTAAATATTTATTCAGCGTAATGGATAAATTGACTACAAAAAGATTTCAGCAACAAGTTATTCACGCCTTACGTTTGAATAGGAAATAAGTATAATAAAAGTAAAGGCGAAGGTCCTTTAAATGTTCTTGGCCAACGACATAAAAAAACAATAATTGCCATTGTTAGTTAGTATGGCTGAATGGACATAGACATTGGCATAGCCATTAGCTTCATTACTGACTTTGTTATCTCCACTGGTGGTCCGGTTGGACAATTATGGTAGAGAGAAGGCAGAATAAAATTAACCGTATTCAACTTGCTGCACCATTAACTAAAGATTGTGGACACCAAGAGTTGTTTCATTATTTCTCGTTTTTAGTTGTTTATACAATATATCAAGGACTATGCATTAGTTTTTAAAAGCTTTACTAGAAATTATATAGATAGTTTATTATGTTCATAGCCTGCAGTTGATTGAAACATCTTGTCAGTTGCCGATACTCTAACTAATACTGAGTGAAATTCCAATATAAACTATATTTCACTTGAATACTCTTCCTTATAAATTAATCTTTTCATCTCCATAACTTTTAGAAAGAAAAAAGATAATGATTTCATTTGTTTTGTTTTGTCTATTATATATTATTATTAAGCGTTTGAAAAATTAAAACAAAAATTAAATTAGTTCTACACATTGAAATTTTAGTTGAAAAAGAAAATAACCTAAAAACTACGTTTATTATTTTATTTCACTTGAATAATTATAATTAATTGATTGATTTGTGTATTCTAAATAAAGTTAAGACATTTTCAAAAAGAATGGGATGTGGAAAAGCCTTAAGTATCGCTGAACAAGCCAAAATAATGAGAAGAGAAGGTACTTTTTTTTGACTGAAATATCATAAGAAATTGGTAGAAGTCGAAACGTAGTTCGTAATTTTATTCACAATAAAGGTAATGCAAAAAGGTCGTGTACTCTCTGACGTAAACAAGCGTTCCACTTATATTACGAGAATCATTGAGTTCCCATAATAAAATTTAAGCTTATAAAGTTGGTATACTTTTTCAAAGGCTTAATTCATCCGACTTCCAAAACTGAAATAAAAATCAATCAACCCTGCAAGTAAATAAATGCGGTTAAATTTTTGCCGACTGAATATGGCAAGAAATAATGAATAACATAAGGTGGTGTTTTCTGATTAAATAAAAATTTAATTTGTACGGCCCTGATGGCTTTTATTATTACTTTCATCATTGGAGATAGCAGAGTTAGTCATCAGTTGGATCATTTTCACAGCCGACTCCGTAAAGTTATGGTTTGACGAGCTGTGTTCTATTATGGCATCTGCGATCTTCAATTTTTAGCAAATATGAGTTCTAAATCTTACCAAGAAGTCTTAAGCCAGCTTTGGTGAAAACGTGGCGTGGGTTGAGACTTTTCAGCTTAGTGATGCCAGTGATTGACAAGTTACCACATGCGGCCGGGCATTGTTATGAAGCAAATAACTTTCCGATGTCTGCTCGTCCATTCTTCGAATTCTTCTTTCAATGCTTGGCTCAAATCAATGAGTTGTTGTCGAAAGCGATCAGCAGTAACCGTTTTGAATGACTTATACTGGGTTTAACATTTGACACATAGACGCTTCAAGCACATGTGCTACCAATTTCAAACACATACGCCACCTATTTGCAAACAGTACTTTCATAAGAATAGACCCAATACTAACACAAATTTATACACAAAAAGTGGTTAAAACACAGTACATTAAATGTAAAGTTGGCTGACTATTCAATAATATTTAATATTTTTTTTTTTTCTTTTTTTAAAAACGTAATAAATGTGGGAAACTTAATAAATGTAGGAAAAATCTGTCATTTCTTTTTTATAAAAGTTATGGAAAGGAAAAACCAATTGTAAGATTGGCTTTTCAAGAAAAACGCAGTGTAGTTATTTCAAAAACAATGATTTAAGTGTTTCGTGGAATCTTTTGAACTTCAAAAAATGATATTTGTCTAATTTTGGTTGATATTAAAGTGCTTATAATCGTTTACACACCTAACAGAATCTATTCTATTTTAAAATCTATCATAACCTTTCACCATAGTGCAACAAGAAACATAAAAGCCTTTGACATTTTGTCAACATTTTTGCCACTTTTGCTGACGTTGCTGTCACTTTTATCCTATCCTATCATATTTTTTAGGATCCATTTTATTTTATTTTATATTTTTTTTTTTTTGTTACTGTTCTGATTGATGAGTTCAAGGATATTCTTTCGTGGCTAGAAAATCCTAACCCAACAGGATTTGACGTTGCCAAAAAAAGGCAAATTCAAACAAACAAAAAAAAAACAAAAAAAAAAAAAAAAAAATAAATAACAACAACAATAACATGAGTACATCATTGGTAACTCCACACTTTTGCACACGAGTCACACAGTCTTTCGTTCTCTCTTTATGTCGAGCAGTGATGAATCAAGCAGAGGGACGAAATTTACATGAGTCAAAGTGCAAAAAACAGGATGCAAAACATGTTGCAACCGAAACGAAAGAAAACTGGTAAGCAAAGAATGGAAATAGTTAGAGATGTTTTAAGAAATGCTGAAAGCATGGAAAAAAAATTTGCATTACTATCGCGTACCACATGCGTTTCTCTTCACCACCATCCCCATCCTATCAAACTTCATCGTTCCTGTTGTGTGACATAAACTTGTTTTAGTTTTATTTAATATTTCTTTTTGTTGCTTTTCTCTTCCTTTTACATTTTTTATTTTTTTTATTTTTTGTTTCTTGTTCTTCAATGCTACCATTTCTTTTTGCGACTTTTGTCCTTGCTGCGGAATGAAAAACGACAGGAATACAACCGAAAAGGCAAACAAATTTGTTTCGTATACAAAATTTATTTATGAAATTATCGAAATTGACATTATGGAAATTTTATGCAACCAATTTCAGATTTCAGGCAAATCCGTGAGTACCATGAAAGCGAATTTTTAATATTAATTTTTCACATTTTCTAGAACACAGTTGGATTTCAGTTTGAAGGATCACCGAAGGAAACAAAAATCTATTGACAAATGATATATTGAAAATTCCACAATATTATGAAGCATAGCCACCATAAAAGTTATATAGAATCCATTTACATAACTTTCAGAGAACACAAAATTAAAAATAATATAGACTATTTAGATAACTATGTGATACACGTAAGTTGAGAGAAATAAAACAAGAAACAAAGTTTTGAGAATTGCCATTTATATGCTTTTATGAAACCCGTTTCAGATTCTATAAAATCAATAACAATCAAATAGTGAAGGATTTCTGATGGAAGCAAGTCATGAGTGAATCTAAGGCTCATCATCAATTATTATAATTAAGTAAAAAAGACATCAGCGCCAAGCTAAATCAAGCTATTGTATACGGAATTCCATTTGTTTATTTACTTCGGAACTCTTAAAAATACCGCTGATGTGACAAACAATTAACTTTGTCTAAACTCAAACTAAAAAACAACAACATTCAAGATGTTAGACATTCATAAACAATTTAGTTAACCACCTTCTGCACTTAAGGATATTTTAGTATTCTTTGAGTTCATGTAATGTTACTTTCAATAAACTATTTCTTGACTCCATAGATAGTTGTGTTAGTGCCAGTCAGCTTCCTACAAAGCATATAAAAACATGGAAATCACTTCAAGACTTCATTTGCGAAAGAACAAATGCAAGTCAACTCGATTATCTTTCTAACAAATTGATTAAAGAGTCATCCTTCTTTCATACAATTTCTTACTTATGCTACAAACACAGTTGACTTATAAATTAATTTTGGCTTTCTCAATTGCTATTCCTATTTGACTTGAGAAATCGCTGTGTCGTCTGTTTCCGTTTTGGGGAAACATCGCCCATTTGTGGGATTTTAAATAAACTTGACACCTTAGTAAATTAATATTGTAAATTAGTTTCATTAGCCTATTAAAAAAAAAAAAAAAACCAAACAAATAAAGAAAGAAAAAGAAATTGCATATATTGGGAATTATGATGAATTTCTTAGATTATAATACATTAAAAATTCTATACAAAGATTAAAATTATTTCAATGGAAATAGAATAGAAACGAAAGGTTTATTGATTTAGTAAAAGCAAAAATCAATTCATTAACTAATTCCTAAGTTGTAGAAATTAAGAACTGAAATTTAGCATAGAGTCTTTATGTGTTTATAGTTGATTCAGCTGTAATAATTTTACCAGCTATTACAATATATAAACAGAACTGAACGCAGTGTGTCCTGGTATCATCAGCTAAATAAAAAGTAGAAGATGGCAAGAAAAAGAAGGAACAAATAATAAGATCGATGATGGTGATAATAAATAGTTTCCGGTAAAACTTTTTGGACAATAAAGATATTCTGGCCATTGAAAGAAGGATAAAAAATGGGCCAAGTGCGAGTCAGACTCGTACACGGAGGAATCCGTACCAGATTGGCTTATATTGGAGGTACTTCTCCTAGTGGTCCGATTTGACTGATTCTAACAAATGAACTGCTCCTTTATTAGAATTTTATAAAGTTTAACTTTCAGTTCAATAGTCCAAAAAACAAAAAAAGTTTTTCTAATAAGAACCTGAATTTCAATTAGGGTTTTGTATGGGAAGTACCCACCCTAGCAATCCGATCAAACTACAAACAAATTTCTAGAATATAAGTTTCTGATGTATTGCTAACAACCTTCCAAATTTCAAGATCGTGGGATTACTGAAATGTTTCTTGTATGGGGACCCTTTTAAGTTTTCGAAAATATTTTATTGTTAGTATTTGTTGCTGATGCCCTGATAGAACTGCACCCTCTGTGAAAATTTTAACTCTCTAGCTATTGCGGTTTATGAGATATGACCCGAGGGCTGATGGACGGACGGACGGACAACGAAGTCTTTGCAATAGGGTTCCTTTTGCTACTCTTTGGGTCCGGAACCCTAAAAAGAGGATATCTGGTAATCGTCTGGCACTTGTGATTGTATTATATTACTCCGCTAAACTATTGAAAATATAGTGTAGTGTGCATAAGTGCTAGCAACATAAGTGACAATGGATTAAATGTCTAAAGCACAAGCATAAGTCACGTTGCTGATCGCGATGATATATAAGATAAGCGATTGCTTCCGTGGCTGAATGCATAGAACAGGTGTCACGTAGTGCACACAATGCGATTTCAAATCCTCCCGAAGCAATACTTATATTTTTCGCTTACTTATCACATATAATTAACATTTGCTTATTATAGCAATAAGATGGTGTAAAACAACATCTGCTCATATACATTTGGTGCTTATCGTAGCTTAAAGTTATGTAAAACAGCATCTCCTCAAAACAGAAGCCATGATTGGAAGCTGAAGCTTTGCATGCTTTCATGATTTTTATAATGGAAAACGTTTTATTTATCATAAGATATTGTTATGAATCTTCAGAAATTGGGTTTGGATTGTTAAAAGGTATTTATGCTTTGTTCAATCGAATTTAATGTTATATCTTATTACTGTTTCCTTTAAGAAAACTTATTTGAAGCGCTCGCTCATTTGTTTGCATTAACAACATACCTATTATTGTACGAGTATAAAAAGATTTCCCCTGTGATATTTTCAATCAGCCATCAATAAACAAAAACAACAAAAATACAATAAATTATACTCGTATGTATTTGTAGCATTCATCATTGAACCGCAAAAGAAAATAAGGCATAAATGAAAAATAAATGAAGCTTGCAATTTGTAATACTCGCACTGTTTACCTTGAAATGTTGTGCTGTTCCAATAATATTTTTGCTCAATAGCAGGAGTGCAATAATAACCACAACCAACTGTAACAATAACAATAACAATAACAACATCGACACCAACAGTAACAAAAATAACAAAGTATAAAAACAACAAGAAATACAAAGATTCATACACACGCATAAACACAAAGTCCTGCACAGTCAGTGATGCATTAAAGAATTGCTCCTTAAACCATGTTACATACCGCATGTCACATACACACGCATCCTTCCACATATGCACACAGATACATAGATACTTTGCTACACTTACCAACCAGCACAGGGAAATCGTTTGTTGTTTTCTTCTTTTTAAGTTGGCATTTTTTGTGCTTATCGCACGACAGCCATATTTACCTGACAAACGCAACTAAGAACTAATAAGAGGATCTGGTTAGGGTAAAAGTAGATAAGTGGAAAGTTGACGTTGGTTTTTTGCAGCTACTTGAGTTAATTTCACATTTTGGTGTTGCACATTGCATTTGCTGTTGTTATTGTTATTGTTGTGACGCTGCTTCCTGCCAAAATGCCACATTAGTCTCCGGCAATGCACGTCGTCGTTCTAGCCGTCGACATACTCGCACTTTGCCTCGCTTTCAATCTCTCTTCGCCTTTAGTTGCTCGATTCAATAATCTATTTCCGTAGTAAGCATGTTGCACCATTTGAAGGCGACTTTTTACATTTTTGCACTATTTTTTCCGGCTTCCATTGTTGTTTTGTAACTTTACCTTTGACTTTTCAGACACCCACCATATCAAACTCACCCCACTCGATTTCGATCTTTTACTCTCTCTCTCTCTCTTCGCTCTTATGAAACTTTAACTTTGGCGTGTATAAAACTGACGCCAAATTTCTTTGGCGCCAAAGTGCATACGCAACTTCCTTGTATACAAAAATAACCGCACACAGATACACACAAGCTACAGCACTCATACACACACGCACACACACACATTCTTCATTCATTCAAATTCACAAAATAGAGAAATAACACAGTGTAAAGCGACTCATAGATGAACAATAAGTATTATTTCCCAATAGTTGGATTCGTTCAATTAAATTATATGTTTGTGGGTGAAATAGCATGTTTGTACAATAAAATTCAAGTAATAAATTCATTGAACAATTCAGTGTGTTGAAAATACTGTGCAGTTTCAATTTCGATGTTGAAATGATTATGTTGAAATGTCAACTGCAAATGAAACTTCAATATGCCTTATAGTAATATTGAAAGTGTATGCCCGCTTTTCACTTAATTTCCTCATTTGTAAATGATCGGCAATCATTATTGTATTACATCTACATTAAAAACAGGTCTTAATATTGTTAACGGAATATATTCGCTCAATAATATTGTCCGTCTACTAGCCGCTTTAGACTCACGTCAACATTGCACTTCAGTCCTTGCATATTGAAACCTTACTATATACACCACATTTCTCCATCATTTAAATAAAAAATTCTTTTCGTTCCAAAAAATATGAAATTGAAGAAAAAAATCTATAAAAAATATTGTATATTTTGTAGCATATTCTCCATTCTTCATACTATGATTTATTGTTTATCCCCCGCTTTTGCATTCACTTGTATTTTATCACTCGTCTATCATCTATTTGCATCACCATCAGCAAAAGCCAATCTCACACCTGAGATTTTAAAACTATTTGCCACAAGAATATTTAAATATTGATAAATTGTAAAAAAAAAAACAAAAACTAAAAAGAGTAAACTCGGCAAGTGGCTACAGTACGAGTATCTGTAACTGTAAGCTATCACAGTGATAGTCAGAATACGGTTTGTGTTGCGATAAAACTAAAATTGAAGAAAGTTTTTTGATTTTGTGCAATTTTTCGTGGTTTCAACATTTCAAATTTTACCAAATTATTAGTATTTTTCGAATATTTTACTCTGTAGATTGATTTATTGTACAATAGTAGTAGAAAGAAAATCAAAGATGGCACTGAGCTGTCAAAATTCACCTTGTAGTTCAGACTTTGAGCCATCAGACTTTCATTTATTTCGTTTTTTTTCCAATCACTTTATTAAACAAAACCTTCACATGTATTTCGCAAAAAGGAATCGGGACTTTTAATCTATGACAATAAAATTATATGATATATGCAGAAGGTTAATAAATAAAACAATCAGTTTATTACACCTGGTGAGTCCAGTTACGACATTTCCTTTTTAAATACGTGATTCATTCAGCGTTATGTCAAAAACCATAAAAAGTAATCCACGCAATTCGTTACTAACTTTAATTGATTTTCTGTTTGAAATCCTAGCTTGCCTATACAATTCAAGATCAAAACATACTTTCTTTAAAGCTAAGAGCTTGCCTAATTAAAGAGAAGTAATACGAATATTACAAGATAAACTATTCGGTGCCAGCAATACCTGACCTATAATTTACAGAATCCTTTTGTAAATGATTTTATTTACTTCCACTTAATTTACATTTACAATGAAGCTTTGATTTTTAGGGTTCCAGATCCAGAGGGTTCTAAGCGAAACGGAATTAGGGTGACCCGGTTGTTGAAGGCCCTCTCCTATTGCAATGGAATATTTTTCATCGATTTACCAGTATGTCTATAAAGATTTGACTTATATACCAAACAAAATTGTTAAGTATGGATCTTATTACAAGCTTCGATGATCTGATTCTATTTCTAATTGCTATTTATATTTGTGGCCTAATATTGAAAAAACGAAAAATTTGTATGATCGAAATTGGTTTTATTGTTTTTCAAAATAATCTTCATGAAGATGAATACATTTTTCCATGCGTTTGAACCAATTTCCAAAACTCTTTTGCCACTCCAATTGAGGTAACTGTAAAACATGCATTTTGATGCATCAATCGATGCATACTGTAGATTGTTGTTTTGTTTCTAGCCATTTTCAAAGATACATAATTCTTCGCCCACCTTTGAACGTATTTTTTAAACATATCTTTGCATCATTCGACATGAATTCTTTCTTTTGAGCGTTTGTCCTATTATGCGGGATACAAGGCGAACAAATCTTTTTTTCGGCCACATATTCTTATTAATTCTTGTCATACTAATACCCAAATATGCCTCAATCACACGTTATATCAAATGACAATCCTGAATTATCAGTTCAAGCATCGAATGCATGGACCGGTCCTGGAGCGGACATTGACCACTATGGAATTGGTTATGCCAGTTTTGTTCAGTGGTGCAGGATGGTACTTTATCGCTGTATGAAGAATTAATCTATTCAGTATACAATTCTTTATTCCTAAATTTTATGTATATAATCTATCTCGGTTTTAAACTTAATGGAGCTAAACACTTTATATAAACAATATTTGTTAGTGACCAAAGATATACGTTAAAAGTAAATAAATAAATAGTAAATCAAATTAATCAATTTATGAATTATGTGTAAAGGTCCAATTCCTAAGAATATTAAAGAATCAATAATCTGATGCTCCAAATAAGACAAAAGCACAGTTTAATCAGAATGCTTGTATTTTTGTAACGGAAGTCATTAGAAGAGCTCAAACGATACTAAATCTACCGCCAATTCATGTATATATATTTATATGATATTTGTATAAAGCTGTTCACTATTAGTCTATCAGTCTATGAAATTAAACTAAACTGTACGATATAAGTATAATATTTTAAAAACATCAACCAAATTTCACTTTAATAATGTAATTTTCTTAATGAAACAACTTAATTTTTGGAAGTTATGTCCTCATTTTGTATGTTTTAGTATCTGTTTATAAGCATATCTTTTTTTATATATTTCTTTTTTATGGAAACATTAACCCAACAACAACTAATTAACATAAATATCTCATCATCATGCCAAAATCATACACTAAAATTCAAGTGAAACCATAACTAAGTCGACATGACTACAATACCAATACCAACGAAAACATCATCAGCAACAGCCAGAAAATAAACAGATGAAACTGAACCATATGGTATATGCCAATAACTGAGCTATGCTAAACATAACACACCATACTATAATATTTTTGGCATAACTCATTTGGAAATGGGCTTAAATTGTACACATACAACATAGATACACTCAAATTAGGAATCATTTAAGAGAAGGAATGATACATTTGAATGTTATGACAATGTGAAGCAACAAAAACAAAACCATATTTTTTGATATAAATATTTTTCATACACTATATACGTGTACAATAGTATGACATATACATACATTCAAATAGTTTATCTGTGAAAAACAAATATGTATATTTATTATTATTTTTCTTCTCTGTTTATTTAAATTAAAATAAGAAAATTTCAGTGCAAGTGCAGTGACATGAATAGATAGAATACTATGATAGAGAAAACTCATTTATGTAAATATATTTTTATGTTTTAAAATATTTTAAGTTTTAACATATTTGAGTAAATGAATAAAATAAATTACACGTAGCATTAAAATATTTAGTGTAAAAAATCCATCAAAAGCCTTCCATCTGCTCATCATATCACTTAACTAGTTGACGAAAAAAATTAATTGCACTAAAAATTACCAACACCCAAGGACGAAGGAACATTTTGCATGCCACGAATGTTTTACAAAATAATTAAAATTAAAAGAAGAAGAAAAAAAAAAAAAGAAAACCCATTAACCACATGCACTCCTCATTTTATAATAATAATAAATTAAATAAATGCAACATTTGCGAGGTTCGTGTCGTGCATTAAGCACCAAAACAGAAAATAGAATAAAAATGAAAAGGGCACGTGCCGTTTATGAAAACACAGAAATGAAAAGTAAAAACTACAAGTGCAAGATGTGCATATTTTATGTGTCCTTAAAAATAAAAAAAAACTTATGTCCTTCTTTTCTCATATGTTAATTATGTAGAGTGAGAAATTGCTTTATTCATTTTAGTTGATGGACATTTATGGCAAAAGTTAAAAAAGGACACTGAAGGACACATTTCCTATATACATATGTATGTAATTTTAATGATGTGTTGACCATAAACATTGAAATATTATCAATCTTAATCGAAAGATCAGGATGTTATTTTACCTATTTCCTTCTTATTCATTATTAATAGTTTTCTCTGACCACCATGTCGTTTTTCCATTCTCATGCCATTAACCTTATGCACAAAGGTTTCTATAATAAAATCGAAGTCATAAATATAATAAATAAGCAGTTCTCTCAAGCTTTTCACTTAACAATTTTATAATCTTGTTTCTTTTATACCTATACTTGTTCCTTATAGACATTCACTTATGTACTTTCTCGCATACTTGCAATGGCTATAAAAATATTGTATACTTGGCGGCAAGAAACTTCAATGCAATGAATTTATGTAAGTAAGTACAATGGTTATGTGTGAATAGGAAAACAAGTTGAAACTAAAAGGAAAGTTGGTAAGTTGAGTGATTTTAATACCAGAAGTGAAGTATGAGATATGAAATAAAAATTAAAGAAATTTACTCTGAGATTTGATAAGTAATAGTTAAAGTTTGATGGAATAATAGCAGGTGAATAAAGGTCTTACTGAAGTAATGCAATATGTTATGCTACAAGTAAAAAGAAGTCACGCCATAGATTTTGGTAATGTAAAAGGAGATGAGGAGCCCTTCTTATGATAGCAATGTCATACAACTTCCAAATTATAAGGTTGTCAAGTTTAAAGTAGTAATACTAAAATAAATTCATTAAAATTTTTAAGAAAGGTAAAGAAAATAAAAGCATTATGTATATGTTGTCAGAAATTCGAGTTGTTTTGCATTTGATCTTGTCGGAGGTCTATTCGCAAAGGAAGTAACAACTTGACCCCAATGTGTTTCACAAAAATGTCCCATAAAACTTCATTAATTTTTAAGAACTTTCTTACCATATTAATAACTAACTCAAATAGTTCTGCAATTAAATACCACGGAATCATTTATTTTGTTAAAATTATATTATATTCATCCGTCAAGATTGATATGTTCGATTCCAAGTCTCTTCTAAACATTTATAGTATTTTTTTGGGGCTATGACTTTATTACTTCATCTTAATCTCTTTCCTTGGATAGACTTTGGGAGCCATCCGAAGGATCCGAATAATATATTAAGAAATCACCTACTTTATTATATTGTGAAAGGAGAATATAAACTTTATCTCATTTTGATAATCAGTAATTGTTCTGAATGAGTTTTAAATTGTATTAACTGATAAAAAGTAGTGCATGCAATAAGCAAACTCAACTAAACTAAAACTAACAGGTATGTTTTACTAACCTTACATAACTAACCTTATTTGTCTTCAGCTCTATGGTATAACAAATGATACCTTTGAGATCTGCGCTAGTTCAAATATAGTGAACATTTTTTATTCCATTCACTTGGGTGATTTTTTTTTTTCTTGCATTGCACACAAACTCATGCAATGCAAACTCGTATTTAATTAAAAAATGAAGGAAAACGGATACACAAATATACTTTTATATTTCCGTACACTTACAAAATTGTTAATACAAAAGCACATTCACATAGATTTATTTTGTATATACACTTGTGTGCGAGTATCTATTTTATGTAGTTACTACCTTTTAGCATACATAAATACACAATTCATTTATAATTTGCCACTTAATGTCCTATTTAACACGCATGAAAAAGCGTTCCTAACAAAAAACAAAAAAAAAAAAAACAAAAAGAAACATAGCCTACTTAACGGCGCTCTATATGCATACACAGTATGAACTGAACTGAACTGATGCTTGTGTTAACAACAATTAAATATTTGCCTGTTAACATTTTAATTGAAATGGAAAATGCGCTAAATTTCAGCTTTAGTTTTGTTACATTTCCTACTTAGTTTTGTTGAGTCAAATCGAGTTGAGTTCTATTTGTTTTGATCGTTTTTATAGTTCTTTCATTTTGTTGTTCTTAGTATTGTTGCAAATACAATATTTGCATTCAATTTCACTTTGGCGCACACAAATTTAATGGACACTAATACATATGCGGAAAGAAAGACCACGGACTAGGAGTCACAAAGGCAAACAGCGAAATAGACGCAGAGAGAATTGAATGAAGTAAATTTGCAAAGCATACTTTCAAGCGCAGCAAACAAAACATAAACAAAAAAGGCAACTGTGTTAAGCAAAGTGTGTTCAAGCACACTACTGTAAAGAGGATAATTCAAATGTAATTTACAAAAGCAGTCATTTGATTTGTTACTTTCTCCGAAAAAAAAAAGGAAAGAGTAAACAAGGAGTAAGAGACTCCAAGTCCAATGGGTTAACCATGTTGAATAGGAGTTGTATTTAAAGCAAAAAGCCGTGCATTAAATGAGGACTGTAGAAATGATTTTTGAATGAGCAGTGGTGAGCTAAGTCAAAGAAATAAAAACAAAAGCCTCATAAAGTGTTTTTGTGGTTTGGAAAGAGTTGAAATCCATTCAAATCGAAGCAAACGCATGCAGTCAATGGGCAAACAAAAAATATCAAAGGAGGCGCCACTGTTTCATTCAATGGAAGTCAGTAGTAGAAGAAGTAGTCAATGCAATTGCAAATTTCATTAAACTTTAGTTTTTGCTTTCATACTCAATTCACACAAGCAAAATTCAACAGTAGAAAGATAGAGAGAGAGAGAGAGAAAGAAAAGGGAAAATCTCTTCCCACAAAATCTCAATTAAAGTCATGTTCCAGTAGCGGCATTTAAAATACTTAAAAAGCTTTGATTTGAGTATACTTCAGTGGGAACGTCAATGGCTTGTGGCCACTTAGAGGAGAAGTGCTTAAATCCTTCTCATCCACTTTAACCGACACATAAACCCCCAACTAATTTAGTTCAGAGTCATTGAGTTAAAGTCATTTCATATGGGATGCGTTACATACTTAGTACAACTTTGTTGGACAAAAGACAAGGGTGAGTTCGAGATACTTCAAATATCTAAATACAGGGAGTAGGAGAGAAGAAGTAATGCATACAACTATAACAACAACAAGCCAATGAACAAACAAATAAACATAGAGATACAGACAACGACAGATACATTTCTATGTTAACGATGAGTTTATTTGTTTTTCACCATGTGGCCACTGTACTCGTATTGCTACTGTATATACTGTTGTTATAGTACTTCTTCTGTATAAGTTTATGTATGTATGTGTTTGTATGTTTTTGTTGTTGTTAGTATTGCTTTTTGGTAGTGCTAATGGTACAAATTAAATACACTTTAATGGTTTTAACAAAGCACATTGCATAATAAAAGCACTTTAAAGAGCATTGAAAAAACGAACAGACAACAAACTAATAAACAAAGTAAGAAACTTTGTTTAGAGAAAAAGTAAAAGGACAAAACTTAAACACTTTAAAGATAAAATACTTTTAATTATTTATGACATTTTTCTTTAAAAAAAAAAAGATTAATTATTTTTCAGTTGCTTAATTAAGTTAAATTGTTTCTTTCTATTTTCATCATCATCATCACTTTCATTTAGTTGCCATTTTGCTAAGATTTTTCTTTTACCACCTTTTCTCTGCTCTACAAAGCAAGAATAAATATATGTATATATCCGCTTCATCAATGGGTATCTGTCGTTGTCAGTGTATGTAAGAAAGAGTGATAGTTAATACAGCAGAGAATCAGTCAAACTCACTTGGCATGAACATGGCAACATAGTATTTCCGTTGATTTCCGGATTCTTGTTGATTTCAGTTTAAAAATATTCTGGGTAAACAACAGGATTGTGTCAACTAAAAGAAAACAAAATAAAAATCTTTACCTCTATTACGCTGAATAAAAAAACAAAATAATACAAGTAAACCGATAAATTTGGCCCTGTTCAAAATTTACATTCACTTCATATACCCTACACATTTTCATTTATTTAATTAAAATTAATTTATACACATGTATTAAAACGCTGCAAGAGCCAACACTAAAACGAATTATGTGCAACACGCAATATAGACAAAATGAGTTTAATGATTCGAATCAGAAACACACTTGACTCGTATTTCATAGGGTGCACACTATTGTTGTCATTTCCTCTCGCTCGCACTTACTCTTGCTTTGTTATTGTATTTTCATAACAGTGTGATACCGATTCATGCCGAATCATACCCGAAGCAACGAGTCACACCAAGTCACACCGAGTCACACCAAAACCCGAAGACAAGAGTCACACGACAGTATATTTTAACATACTAAGGTTGATTTTAGTGTTGGTTGTGTCACAGATTTCGACAAATATTTTAGTAGCCATGCTGCTGCTGGTATCCTTTCTATTGATTTCATTGAACATAAAGCGACGGTGACATTTAAAAAAATGGATTTAGTCTAGGTTTAGCTAATGTTTGTGTTAATTGTCTTGGTCCTGAGAGCTAAAGAAGATCTCCTTGTGTTCCGGTACCTGACGCACTTATAAACTTTACCAAGCATTACTTGATTTGTGAATGATATTTGGAGCATAAACATACATCTATTATAGATGGAAATTCCTACTCATTTTATTTTGAATAGTTGTAAAATAGAAACAAATATAAAGATATGACTATATCCATCGCAATCACAGCATTGATCACTTTAATGGACTCTCTGATGCTATCTTCCCATTGTATGCGTTACAAGTATTTTACTAAAGTTATAATATACTTATTTAATACTAATGGAACTTGTATACCATAAAAATAAAATAGAAATTCTTTAAAAATTTGCATAGTCCAAATAATAAACACTACAAGAATGCAACCTCAATAAACAAAATGAAAATCATAATTCCAGGTAGGGACCTGACGTTGCCATGTCAAGATTTTGCCACTGCTTCTATTAACTAATTTTTCTAGCAGCAAGACTCATGCAATTAAATGTTTCCACTTGAGATGAGTTTTTGGAGGACTTCAAATAGTAAATAAACAAATAAACAAATAAGCAAAGAAGGCGACAATTGTAGTCAACAGTCCTCATGTTTGTCCTTGCTACTGCATTTGCTTGTTTCTTTCAATGGATGCAACAAAAGAAAGAAAACCTCAACAGGCTGCATAAATAAAAACAACAAAAAATTTAACATAATAAATCTAACAACAAAACATTTATTTATCTTTGTATTTGGTTGAAAATTCATTTGAGAATTTTTGCTTATGGCAAAAATTCATTATTGCGCCTGTATTTATGCAACACAAAACATTCTACTTTCTTCTTTGGGTATTTTTTTTTTTTTTTTTTTTTTTGTTATTGGCAGCATCTTATTTTCTTTTAGACAACTGTTTTAAATTCACAATTTTACAATTCTTATTTTATTTACTTTTCTTATTTTTTGCTCACCTACTTATGTATTTATGTCCTTTCTTTAAAGCCGCTTGAAGTATAATACTATTATGCCACAGACACAAGGGGCTTTTTCTTTCTGTATTTGCTGCAAGGAAGTTGCCTTAATTACTGCAACTGCCATTACTACTGATGCCATTAGTGCGATATAGAATAGAAATATATTGTCGGACGACTTCCTTCTGCATTACGCCTTTGGAAGTAAAGAATTTTCTTCCTCATACACATAAATACCACTGCGACTTTCGTTTCCGGTTTCATTACTATTTTCTTTCGGTTTTTTGTCTATGATTACACTTCTCTCTGCTGAGGCTATTGTGCTCAATTCTTCTCGAGTATATTTTATATACTATTTACTATATACATAGTTATTTATATTGAAAATGTATAAATAAATGAAAGATTATATTGACCTGCATTGTTACAGTTTCAAAATATTATATTATTATTTTTTTTTTGTTTTTTGTTTCTTTTTTTTTGTTTTTTTTTTTCAAACTTTGGAGAATTGATTTCAATTTTTCGACGTCATATTTCTACACACAAAACAAACAATATAATTTTGCATATTTTAGAATCTTCGTTACACGCTTCGGTATGTTTATAAGTCGGTAAAGAATCAATCGAAGTGTGAAATTCTAGAAAACCATTATCCGAAAAGATTATTTAACATAATAGAAGGCTATGTTATAGTTACTAACATAGTTGCCCAAAGTCTCACATATTGTATATTCGGGTGTAAGAAATACCATATGAAGTAGTACGTGGAAGCTTTTTTTTAACGTGAGTGATATAGGGGACTTTTAGAGAATTTTAGAATTAGAGCTCACTCTTGACCAAGCTATGCCACTTAGACTGTAAAGCATTGGAACTCTTAAGTATTGTACGAGTTTCCTTGTAAGTGCAGACAGAAGTATAACTTTTTGTTAAGTTGTATGTCGCCTAGACTTTTAAACATATTATACCGTATATGAATTCTTAAAGTGCACTTCTGTATGCAAAGAAGATTAACTAATGTTACCTGCTCAACATCCCAAATATTGTATATTTTCTGTATTCCATTTTTGACCATGTGTTGTAGCTTCAACCGTTGTGATGCTCCCACGATTGATCCCTATAACAGAGCATGCAGATTAATATCATAGTATTTTTCCTGATTCTTCATATATTTACACAAATCAAATCAACATCATCTTGATCATCTTGAGATTTAATAATCTTTTATACATAATAAATCACTCCCTTCAGACCTCATCAAAAGTACTATATACATCGTTAGTTGTTTGATGGAATTTTTATTTTATTTCAACTCATAAATATAAGTAACTTTCATCGCTTTGAGAAAGAGTAACATGCAAAAGTATTAGTCTCACTCTCATTGCAAATACCAAATGGCAAATGGATGGTTGCACGTTTTCACTTCACTTTTTGTTTGTTGTTGTTGTTCATGTTATTTTTTTTTTTTTTTTTATTTTTTTATTATTGTACAAGTACTCTAAGTTTATTGAAGTAGTATATAGTCAATGGTTAGTTCATCACTTGTGTGCATTTTATACTATACATGAGTTATTATCATCATAATAATGATTTCCATTATCATTATCATCATCAGGAGCAGGAATATAGTAAGGAATATAAGAATGAAGGTAGACAACTGGCTGCATTAAATCGAGTTCACTTTTAGAATTGCGAGCCTTTTCAACAATTCTTTTCTACTGAAAAACCTGAAGAAGTTTCAATTACTAGTACAACGTTGATGTATAATTTTTCCTTTATTTATTTTGTTTTTTTTTTTTTTTTGTACCAAAATGAAGGAGCTCATCTCTTCGCTGATGACTGTAGTAAACAGAAAAATATATATATATATAAAGTAAAGAAGCATAGCTACGTAAGTAGTAGAGAGAGAACAAAAATCATATTTATTTTCGTTTTAAAGAAAATTGAAATGCTACAAAAGGACAAGAGATAGAAGGAAGTTGGGTCAGTAACATTATATTTCAACAGGCAGAGGAGACATGTGTTAAAATTGAAGTTATAAAAGGTCATAACAAGGAAAATAAATGGAAATTTAATAAAATAAAGAGAATTTACATGATAATTGAAGGAAAATTGCATTTAAATTATACAAATTGTTTTAAAATAGAAGATTGAATTTGCTTTCATTTATCAGAAAGTTGTGTTTGAATTACTTGAAACATGATTTATCTTTTGTTACACAAAATCTGGTTACGTTATTGATTGTATGGGGTAAATAAAATATATTCATTTGATCGATTTGTTAACTCACAATTACCAAATTTAAAAAGAGTTTAAGGAGGATCGCACTTCCACATCGTTGGTTGTCTCAATATTATTTGATGAAATTTTAATTTTTGAGCAGAGTCAGGATTTGACTACCCATGAACTTATGTAATAGTATTACATTTATAGGACGAGGTAGCAGAAGAACAAAAATTTACTGGCGCATTAAGACAAATGCTGCAATCATGGAAACTGTGCTAGATTATCCTTGCTAGACAAAACGATCAAGGAGCAACAAGTTCTTTACATAAGTGTATAAAATTTTCATTTAATTAAAATTGAAAATAATATATCCTCATTATCCTATTTTACATCAATGTAATGTGTGATGAGCACTTGCAATGGTCTCTGTATTCGTTTTAAATTTTGCTACTGTACAAATAATTTCTCAGTCTTAGTTTTCAGAGCAAAGAATAAAAAACAAAACCGAACATATCTTTACCTAGAACTTATTTGTTATAATGAAACTAATGAGAGAGATATTGTTCTGCTCAATTTTTGTTTCTCTGACATATGTATCTTTCATAGTGCTTGTAATTGCTAACAATACGAAGGGTACTATTTATATGTCAATAGCTAAAATCTGGCAACACCATAATGAAGTTTGACATTTTGTAGCATAAACGTGCTCACAAGGTTTTGATGTACAAGTGCTATTTGTTTCTAATACATTTCATGAGAAGGTTTTCGATGGATAATTTTTCACAACTTTCGACGTGGATTATCTCAATAAGAATGTGTCGATGAACTCAGTTCTTTGTATGGCGATAAAGCACCATCAAAAACCACACTATATCGCTGGTATTGTGAATTCAATTGTGGTCGTAGTTCGGTCGCTATCGAATTCCGTGAAGGTCGTCCAAAATCGATTGTGCGCTAGAAAACATCGGTGCAGTGCATGAATTGATAATGCCAGATAATCATGTGACATATCGTGAGATAAAGGCTTCCTTGCACATTAGTTCCACTTCAATACATTCGTATATAAAATCGTGATAGGTGACGAAACATGGATATATGCGCATGAACCGGAAACAAAGCAGTAATCGACCGTGTGGGTGTTCAAAGACGAGCCAAATGCAACAAAAGTGGTTCGCACTCAAAGCAATGCGAGCAAATGGTCGCCTGTTTCTTCGGACGAATGGGTCATGCGGCCACTCTTCCGCTTGAGCAACGTGGGACGATCAATTCTGAATGGCACACGACCATTTGTTTGGCGGAAGTCTTCAGAGAAATTCGCAAAACCAACCGCCAAAGATAAACTATTCTCCATCATGACAATGCGAGCTCTCACAAATCTAGTCAAACAGGTGAATTTTTGAGCAGTTGATGCATTCAAAAACCATGTTTTGTAAGTGTCTGAAGAGGAATAAATAAACTGCTATGACAAATGGTTTGAGCGAATGCAAAAGTTCATTGATCATCATGGTGAATATTTTGGAAAGCAATAAAGCCGTTTTCATTTAAAAATGTTTTTTATTATTTGCTATTCCCGTCATATAAATAGTACCTTTCGTATGCCTCATGTACCAGGATGTTTTTGGTCGTCATGAAAATTCTATTTGATGTACCCACATTCTATATATTAGAAAACTTTTCCAGAACATAGGTCTCTCTTAAAAATAGTAGTAATAGTAATAGTAATAGTAGATTGATTGTCTCTAGGGTTTTCCACATCCCTTGTAATACTTAACTATGCCCATGGAAATAATTTTTTTTAGCAACTATAAACATTTGCTGTTATGGTTCTGTATTTGTCATAGAATAAATTGTATTTTCACTATGCATTTTTCTCTAAACAGAATCATAATCTGAAGTGAGTAACTAAAGCCAAAAAAAACAAAAAAAAAAACAAAATATTCATCAATAACTTGTAAAAGCCAAATACGGAAATCATATTCACTGACTGTCAATTGCAGCTTAAAGGAGGCCAAAACGGAAACTAAAACTTTCTTGGACTTTGATTCTTGTAAACCGAAATTGCATTAAAAAAATTTAAATAAGTTTCAGTTGGATGTGACATAACCAATTTTATTAAGTTTTATAGGTTTTTTGTTTTGTCTTCTTGGTATTTTTAAATATAAAATCAAAATGATTTATCAATGGAAATTGTCGTTAGTTGAGGTTATATCAGTATAGTGAGTACAAGACAATTCGTTAAAATCCTGTGGCCTAAAAATATTAAACTTAATTCAACACCGCATGACTGCTGGACAAACAAATAGTAAAACATTCGCTTGAGTGATAATTGCTGATTTATGACTTAAAGGATACCCCAAAAACAATCCGAACCACAAAGAAAAAATCAAACATATTCAACCCAATTGACAAAATACCAAATAAAAAAAAAAAAAAAAAAAGAAATCTGTTACCTAAAAATATTGTGCAACGCATGAAACCTTTATGCATAATAAATTCAAGAAGAATGAAGACTACAAAAATATAGGAGAGAAATAGAAATAAAAATACAAAAATGAAAATAAAATCACATATGCCGCGACAGTGTATGCAACAAATGTCCACTAAAAAATCTCTGAAACTATTTGGTAAAACAGCATGTGATATAACAAATAAAAAACTGAATTCATGGATTTATTTTCCCTTCAAACTCTTTTTCTCACTTACGCTTTATTCATGGAATGTGATAAAAAAAAAAAATATGTACAAAATATTCGAAATATGCTTGACAATAGAAAAACAGCTTGACAGGATACACGATGGAACTATTAGGAGCAAAGGGAATAGAGGCGATGCCTTTTCTGATTTTTTTTCCATTTTGCCATACACTTTATAGATCAGGGGGTAAAATGTAATATATTATTATTTTCGTCTGATGTTTGTACATATAAGAGATTCCACTTAATATTTTATATATGTAAATGGTGGTGGCATGATCAGCATTGCTATAGTGATCGAATTGACGGTGTCTATTTGCCCTTTCTTATATCAAGTTGTTTGTCTGTGTCTGTATTAAATTATTGCTTTAGTCTAATATTTGTGCATCGAGTGAGTAATGGAGTGAGTCACTCCTTTGGTTAAACGGTTTGTTCTTTTCTATTTCTATTTCTATAAATAGAAATAAATGACACTTAACTGTACAAGCTCATGTTAAGTGAAGGGTATATAAACTTTAATAAGACCTAGAGTATCTCATTTTCTTGTTTTCCTTTTCAAATTTTATCAGTATTCGAAATCAGTATGCTCCTGCCTGCTTTAGCCTGTCGGTTGGTTGGGTTCAGTTGGTATGTGTTTTTTTTATAATGTGCTATGCGAACTCTTGTTGTTGACATTTTGACATTTGTTGTTGTCACAATGTAAAATAACAATGACAACAACAATAACAATAATATTAACAATATACAAAACTAACTGTCAATATTGTTGTGTTGGGCATGACATATACAATAGTATGATTTTTCCATTTTATATGTATTATATTGTACTTAATTTGTTGACAAAAAATACAAGTATCTTTTCTATATGCAGTTGGGTAATGGACCACGGAAAATACATTTTGGAAACAACTAATGCAGAAACAATTCTAGAGTCTCCGATCATATGTACATATATGCAAATCAAACAGAATCAGGTTACTAGTTTCTTAGTTTAGTGGGCTACAAAATGTAAATGGTGATGATTATATTGTTTGGAGTTGTGAAGATCTTCTAATCGATCATTCTATATTCTTACGTAGTACGAGTATATTGGTTTATGAAAAGAAGGTGTATAAGTTATGAACTATAATATGTAATGAAAGAAGAGTTTGACTAGAGACTAAGTTTAGAAGATAAGTCTTCTTATTAGCTTCACCTGTATGTTAGTAATGAACTTTTTGAACGAGATTTTCACCCACTTTAAAAAGGCAGTTTAAACAGAAATACAAGTATCAACGACCAATGACAGTACAATCATTTAATAACTTTGTCCAAATGACCTCACCAGGATCATTAGGTTTATTAGAAATTACTAACTTTACTAACTCAACGTTAGGATTAGTTCAGACTGCTATTAAGGCATGTATTTTTAATTCTTTTAATCTATATGTATTAGTATTTAGAAGTAGTTAAATATTAAATTAAATAAATACTTAAAATTAAAAAAAAAAAGTTGGTTGAGGGAAATCCATGATACAATGATACAAGGTAGCGCAAATTTGATCTGATACGCTTTTGAAAATTGGTCACTCTCTTTTTTGACGTCACATTAAGGTCAGTGTATGAAACGATGAAAAGCGCGCATTTAGTGTTGAACATGTCGTGAAAATGCATAAAAAGTGTTGTGAAGTCAACACAAAGTATCTAAAAATTTGAATAAAACAATAAATTAAAGAAGAAAACAGCAATTTTGCTATATGTATTTCATACAATTTCCAGCAAATTCTATATGCAGATTATCACATATGTAAAAAATGATAATAAAGATATGATAGTGATGTGCAGCGTCTAAACTTCAAAATCTGACCACGAAGCAATTCTCTAATGACGTCACATTGTCAATTTTGTGAGAGCGAATCCTAACTGTAAAAAAGTGTCCTCGCCTTCTATTTCTTACACCATGAGTGAAATCGAATAAGTCTAACTTATACATCCATATTTTTGTCTCACCGAGTATCTAGATACATAATATTTTTAATACCCAAAGTTCTAAAATATTGAAATTATGGTTTTGTAAATAGTTGATGGATGCTGTTTGTTTAAAATCATGTGCTATTGAAGTAAAAGAAGAGTGGAAAACTCAGTAATCTCAGTGATTCAGATCCTGAAACTATTGATATAAAGTTCCTTCAAAATCTCTAGAAATTTTGTGTATGTAACATTTGTCTTTGATATTTTATTTAATTTATTTATAACAAATAAATTAATAATCAATCATATTGGATTCCATTAATAGTCAATTCATAGAAAAAAAAAAGAAAGGAAAACTAATAAAATCATAAGCAATTCATTTCATAGCCAATTTAGCATATCTTTTTTGTTTTAAATTCTTTTCCACTTTTCATTGATTTAAAATCATATTCAAGGACTTAGAAATTCTGAACCATATATTATACATTTTTTTTACAAATAATAAAATTTTCCAATATTTTTTTTAAAAATATTTTCTAGTTAACAAACAATTCATAACCATTTTAGATTTCATTTGAGCATTTAATATTATTTTTCTACCTTTTGAAATCCTTAAACGCGCACCTGCTTTGAAGTGTTCAAATTTTATAAAAAGAAACCCATAAAATCCGTAAATATTACCAAAAACATGAACAATCTACATCTCAACATGAAACGATTAATTTCGGTTATACGAGTATTTTTCGCTTAAACGATTATTGAGTGAGTATCAACAAAAACAAAAAAAAAAAACTGAAAAATCATACAAAATCAAATCCAAAAAAAAATTTGTTATAAAAAATGTTATGTCAATAAATCGAATAATCGACACGGTTTAATCGAAGCGGGTGATAGGGCACAGCGCACAAATCGTAAGAAGGGTGAACACAAAAAACACAAAAAGTGGACGAAGTGAAACTTAACAGACAAAAGCGAAAACAACTCACACATACAACAGCACACAAAAAACAACATTCAAACAACCCCATAAATCCTGAGCCACCGACATGTCCATAGAGATACATGTACAAAAGAGAACTTTAATGCCGCCAGGACGAAAACAACAATGATGATGATGATGGCGATGATGATGATGGAGATGGAGATGGAGATGATGAGGAGTAAAGACAACGACCTACGATAAAACCAAAGCCAAACAATATCAATATCAGCGCTTGGAATAATATTTAAACTTGTTGGCTTATCATGATTTTACTTGGATTTCACATCTTTCTTTCTTTTGCTTTCATTTTTACATGATATTTTTTCAATTGTTGTTAGTAGAGAAAAAGAAAAAGTCTTCTCTGTTTTTAAGTTTTGCATTTCAATTTTACTTATAAATAATGACTTTAAGTTGCTGTATCTTTTGTTTTTTGTTTTTTTTTTTTTTTTGTGACAAAGATAATGATCTTTCGCTATGAGAAACCACTTCAGAGGTTTAATTAAACATTTGCAGTTCACAGAACTAACAAACACCAAAGAGGGACGAATATTTAACATTGCTTGCAGTCCTTATTTGCTTGTGGTATGGCAAAGGAAACCGACCACAGCAACAACCATCTAAGAGGATAATGCATATTGATACAATGATCCCATGTTTAAATGTCAAGTTGTGCCTTTTGGCATCTAATTAAGCTTCATGTTCACGCTGCTGCTCATTACAGCATGCGAAACGTTAAGCAACTCACTCAAAGGACATGCGGTCATGGTTACGCAAATGACCGTCTCTCCTATTTGTCAGCAATGTTGTTGTTCTTCTTTTGTTCGCTTCTCCTCTTTCATTTTTTCTTTTTTTTTTCCATTTAGATCATCGCTTTCGCTTCTACTTTATTTATACTTGCTATTCGCTTAGTCTAGTTAAATCACTAAAAGGACATCGATTAGCCTTTAGCTAAATTAACATTATGACACTGAGATTGTCAACGTAGAGCGTAGAGAGTCATTAGGGATATACTTTATAGTAACATTTGCAGTAGTGTCCTTCTTGATTATAGTATATTTTTATACACTTCTCGTTTTGTTTATGAATTGTAAGAATTTCTAAAATACGCAATAAATTATGCTTAAACTTAAACTTTGTTACAAATGCAGAAACACAAACAAAAATAACATCAAATCGTGTCATTTCATGATGAAGTTCATTACCAAATATGCATAGTTTGTCTGTGAATTAATGATGACAATGATATTTAATGATTTGATTCAGATACTTGGTGATTCATTGATCTGATTGTCTGCTGGGGTTTGTTTTTGTGCCTTAATGTTTGTGAAATTGATTACAGTTTTCGAAATATGTTTGTTTTAGATACAAATACTTATGTTAATAGCTGAAAGTCAGTGCACTAAAAAGCGAAAAATAACATGAAAAAATAAATGCAGATTTAGTCCAAAAGTTTATATGGAAATTATACGATAAATAATGGGATAATCGCTCCACAATTAACGAAAAAGTACTTACATAGAGTCGAACATAGAATCTCCTCATTTTTTGAAGACGGTTAATAAAATAAGAGCGGAAGGATTCCAAAAAAATTTAATTACGAAAGTATAAAGTTGAGAATGTCATAACTTTTAATTTTGAGCCACTTTATTCCTTTTTTTTTTTAAGTGAAACTTCTTTCGCGAAGGGGGGAGTAAGTCCAAAAAATATAAAAATGAAATGTGACAAAAATCAAAATGTATTGTTGCTTCAGAGACGTAGTGGGGAGACACATTGTCTTGTGCGTGCTTGTCTGCAGCGTAGAGAATAAATGTTTATGCATGAGTAAGAGAGAGATAAAAATGCTTTACTGATATGTTTTTTTACGAAGAGCTTAGGAACAAGTAAACGAATAATCGCGCGAGCGTCTTTTGTGGGAAGGGAAGTGCGCGGCTCGCTCACTAATCGTCTTACGTTAAAGCAAAGGCTATGACTTGGCTTGTGTCGTTGCCGCTGTGTTGCTGTTGTTTTTGCTGTTTGCTTTTGTATACAATACATCAACAACACTAACACACCTGCGCGCAATTACAACTGTTGCGTTTTCGCTCTTCTCTTGAATCATATTTGTGCTCATATAGAGAGAGAATTTCATTCATGCTTTTCATGTGTGTGCGTGCCCTACACGACAACGATCTCTCATATTAATTTGTGCGCATGTCGCTGAGGCTTTGCTGTTATTTGCCATATAAATAAATACGTTGATATTATATACAATAATAATAGTGTGCTTATAAAGGTGAGGCACATTAGTTTTTGGTTTTTTATTTCGTTTCAGTTTATTTCAATCAAGCGTTGAAAGAACACATTTAATGGATAAGTTTAATGAAAATCACAGGATTAATTACTTAACTAAGATAGAAACAATTAGTTAAATGATTATTTCTTAGTTAATTCTATGTCGTAGGTCCAAATGAAGCGTTTTTGATCGTCTCTGGAAATCATTTGTAGTAAGGGCAATAGCAAAAAGATTGGCATGCACATTAAGAGCGTCATTGTAACGATTAGTGTGGCGGTTAATTTGCTTATTTATAGAAAGGATACCATAATTGTGGCCTTTATAAGATTAAGAGCCTACGAACTACGAAGTTTTTGCAATCTACTTTTACACGAGACTGTTATAGCATTGATATGCTTAATTCAAGTGAGTCGGCGATCTAAATTCCTATACAAGTATTTAACAGGTGATTTTTGTTCGATTTGAATGCAGGTCAGGGTAACAGGAGGACAGCGTTTATAGCCTACGAAAAGCAACAGGCACTGTAATTTCTATTAATTACTATTAACTGCGACTACAGATAGATCTACTTAATTCAAAAAATGTTATTTATTTTGTTTAAACACATAGAAGTTTAATGGATGTGATTGGTTTGTTGTGCAGCAGTTGGTTACAATGTAAAGCAGGCAAATACCAGGAATCAATTTGTATTGTATTATTGTTATATTGTTACAGGTTTGGTGTTTCCGATTATGGATTAATTTGCTACAATTTTTGTACTCTTCATGTAATGGAAAGTATTATGAGTTTGCCATGAAGCTTGTAACAGACAGAATGAGATGCCGTTGGCATAGCCGAAGATAACCTTCTTTTTGTTGTTCGATTGTATTTTGTTTGTTGTTGGCTACATAACTGACGTTTTACATTAACAGTAAGTTAATTATACAATACATTAAATGACTATGGTAGAATGAATCATTCATCGATGTACCATACGATCACTAGTCACTGTTCCATAAATCATTATTTTGCAAAGTTTCATACTATTTCTATGACTTTATCGTTAGTATATTGTCTTCATTCATCGATTCATCGGCCGATGATAAACCACCAATTTTGTATCGAACATATTAACAACAACTTTAGAGAGAGAGAAATTTTTTTTCGGAATTGAATAAAAAGACAAAGTAGGCAGCTATAAAATTAAGGACTTCTTATTTTTAATGATTTTCAATTCAAGACTTTATATTTTCCAATTTAAACTGGCATTAAACGAGTATGGAATAATTTAATTTTTTATACATTTTTGATTCACAATATTTAATTGAACCCTTTCAAGTAGTAGGAAGCTAAAAACTAGAGTATTTAATACCAACAAACTGGGAATATTCTTCTCTATTTCTTGTGCAACAAACTGCTGGGCAAATTAATTTCTTTTATTAAATGAACAAACTCTGAATACAAATATTTGCCGCTGATGATGAGTCAAGTTGTCGTTCATGTTGACTTGCCTTGACTTGATATACACATACATACATATACTCGTACACGTAAAGACATCAAGACATAGTGACAGACACTTGACACCAAGCATCAAAGAAAACAATTCAGGACAAAGTTGACAAAAGCCTCTACACACAACATTTAACGCCATCTGTGCGCTGCTTGTAAAGGACCAAAGCGTATCCTGCCGGCCGTCTACTATGTGGTCACTAATAAAACTGTATACACAAAGCTAACAAACACCAAACACAATGCCAAAGATAGCAAAAATAAAATACAAAAAGAAAAAAGAAAACACCAAGTTTGGCTTCAGGCCAACTCAAAGATTTAACAAACTGTGCGCTACTTTAATGTCCTTTCCACGCCTGCCTGTCTTAACTGACGAACTGTTGTCATTGCATGTGGAGCCAATGACAAGAGATAAAAAAGAAGAAGAAATGGAGAGGAAAAAATAGAAGATAAGATGAGCAAAGTCGGCTTACAAAAATTATGATTGTTGTTAAATTTCCGCTAGCATATGTTGTCGTTTTTATCCTTTGCCAGACCCTGAGAAACACGCTTCAAGCAAGCATCAAATGACAACAATAATTTGTCAAAATATATACTACGTATGTATTGTATACATAATGCCAAACTTAAAACATATTCAATCAACCTAAGTTCCTTAATCGGATGTGATGATAAGTATTAGTTCGTTGTTCGTTCGTTCGCTATCCTGTCTAAAATGTCATTACATGTTTTTCAAAATTTTTAGTGCCTAATTCAAGGCAGCTAAACCTTCACTTTTAGATATAATCTAAACTTATTTGACTAAGACATTTTAATTTCATTTTTTAACATTTAATTATGGTGGCCCTATTGATTAGAAATTTCATGCTACGAAGAGATTAATTTCATTTTTCGTTTACAACAAAACAAATTAAAGTACGTGATTCAAATTTTAGGAGTACTGATACTCTATCCATATATCTCATCTAGAAGATACAGAAATCTATTCCTCATCAGATCGAAAGCGCTCTTTGGTGGGTGCCCAATAACGACATATGCTGAGGCTGGCGAAACCTATGAGCCCTTGAGCATATTAATTGGCACAATAACCAATATAATAAAGGATAGAGGCGCATGCCATGCTCTGGATACAACACCCCTAAGAGACTCAAGCACCTTCTTCATGATGACCTTTGGGTACACAATTGATAAAACTATAAATTATTTAAACTCAAAATCATCTGCCTATTTTTAAAGTTGGTGGTTCAATGTTGTCCAATTTAATAAAAGAAAATCAAGAAGAGGCAGTCATTTGGAAATGGAAAATTAAAACTGTGAAACAACAGTGTCTTCATACGAGGCATTTCAGGCTGCGATTGAACAGCTAATTTTAACTTTTCTCCTCTTTTCGGCGGCAAACAGCTCTTGTTTTTATTTTAAAGGTCCAAAATGCAAATGTAACATTCGATGACAAAGGGAATTCTGCTTCGGTGCATTGTCAACATCAAATTCTTTAAAGAGTTTTGCTTATCAAGCTGCTACACCTAATGCGTATTTCTAATCTTGTATCATTAAAACAGATGGAAAGCATAGCGTCATAAGGAGTTTGAACTTTAATCTTTAAATGAAATCTAATACAAATATTATATCGGAATAAACATCTATAAAGAATTTGATATGAATATCCCTAGAATGTCGGCGCCGCGAACTCATATTTTCCCCTCATCAAAAATGCATAAACGGTAAAGATTTTCCTTAAACAAAAACAATTTTACACACGAAATGGAATTTTTAGAAAGAATTTGTATACACAAAAAAAAAAAAAAAACAATGAATCAATGTCATTCTGCACTTAACCACTTTTTAGCCGGCATACAGTGGCAAATGAGCTAGACTGGAATGATACCGGGATACTTTTGTCCACCAAGCAAAATATTTTCTGAACTTTTACACTTTAACAAGGATAGCATTCGAATGTTGACGAGAGTGTTGATGGATCAAAGATTGAATGTTTCCCACGAAGACTTCTGTTGAAGCTGTGGAAATGAGAAAAAATCCGAAATTAACCAACTTCCGACAGACATGCTCTTCTTTCAGGAATGAACCATCTTCTCGGGAAACCTTTCTTCGAGTAATTTCACATTTGCTAATTGCGGATCTGACTCTGTTCCTTGATTCTGTGAGTTAATTTGAGAGGTGCAGGGTGGCCTCTGAAACTAAATTCAGATACCACAAAGGGCTGTAAGGCTTCTGGATGACGGGGCCTGTGTAACCTAACCTAATACTATCCCTCATCCCTTTGGACTGTCTGACCTTCTAACTCTAAAGATCTAAATATCCTGCAATACATATAAGGAATCTATCTAATAATGATAATAATAATAATAATCTTTAAATGTTTATTACAAGTTAAACCCAATGAAAAGAAAAGACCTGTATACTTCGTACATTTCTATAATTTTGTGTTCCCTTTAAGTTTTTTGTTGAGGCCACAAATACTCATTTACTATTTTGCGAAACTCTTTTCAACAAATATCGGTCATGTAGAACTTTACTTTATTTTTATAGTCCCTTTTTTTTCCGAAATATATGATGGTGATGGTTTTTTTTTTTTCGATATACGTGTATGAGTAGGCTTCATCAATAATTTTATTTTGTGTTTGAAATTTATCATCTAGCAAGCCTTTTGTAATATATCCAAAAACTTTAAATTTCATAACTTTTATTACTGTCGTGTTTTAGTATTTGCTTGTTACTATTTCCTGTTATATATTTTTATAAATTTCGATATGGATAACTTTCAGGTTCCTAAAAAAATTAACCGTCACGTATTGAAAGCAATTAATAACCTCAGTCAAGAAGAGAGTAAGAAGTTCATTGGCCAGGACGAAATATTACAAAGAGTGAAATATCAAATAAGAAATTTAGTTCCCGTGAAGGACATCGATGATGTTATTCTGAAGGCGCTTTATAACTTCTGCCAGGTGGGTATTCTTGAAAAACAGTATAAGACATACGCAATTGTACGGCCATTGGAGGGCAAACTGAACCCACCGAAGTCATCTTTAGTGAATATGGAACAGAACAAGCCAAATCCAAAGTCACCGAATTTGTCTAAAAATATATCAGATCATGGTAAGAATTTAGGATTTATTCATTCAATGTAAATAAATATTGTTTGAAACCAAGGTTTATTAATGTGAATTTTATTTCAGTTAATTTAACCGAGTGTAAGACTCTCCAACAACCATCTTCATCTTATTTATTATTGAGTGGCAACACTCGTTCACAAAATGCTACCAATTCAACTCAACCTTGGTACCAAGCCGCACCATCAAATCTAACAGAAATTGATGCTAGTCCTGTATCTAGTAACCATATAAATCTTGAAGCAAAAGGTTTGGATTCTACGAACATTGGTTCATTGGTGATTAAGAAAGAAAAATACGACAATAAGGATGACAGCCAGAATCCGATATAACATCGGTTACATTTGTTTTTTGTTGTTCAGAAATTTATGAAAATCTTTTATACATATTTATCTAAAATTTTCAATATTATATTATATTTTTAACAAATGCATTTCAGTACAATACTTTCATATCTAATATTAGCTACAATATTTAAAACACATAAAACGCGCGGTTTGTTTCGTCAATTTATTTCATAAAAATTTCTTATTTATAATTTCATAGAGAATCCTGTTATATTTTTTAGTATGCTATTGCATCTATCACCTCAAAATGGAGCTTTGACAAGCTGCATCTTTATTTGGTTGACGTTAACAAATTGAGTCTGTCAATTCGTCAAACTACCCTTGGAGAGGTACAAGCTGAGATTCTGCAAAAAAAATGTTTTAAAATCGGCCAAGTGCGAGTAAGATTCGGACACGGAGGGTTCCGTCCCAAATTGAAATGATCAAAATGAATTTTGTTGGAATCAGATGTTTGTAATTGTATTGGCTTCATTTGTGGTGTTAGAGAAACCGAGATCACTTAATTCGCTTTTTTTTAATTAGAAAGGCTCAAGCAATCGTGGACCCGACAATCTTCTTCTTTAAAAATAAAGAAATATGTATAAACCATATTTTGTTTTTTGTAGTTTTTTTCTTTCTTAGAAATACTAGTTGTCTGATTCGTCGACTAACTTACCAGCATGCAAGTAGAACATGGGTTAAGAATTGTGGGAAATTTCGTGTAGAATTTTAGTCAAACACAAAAATTTATGGTCATATCTTCACTGCTGAATATATTAGATAGCGACACAAATCCTTTGTATATTCGAATTTTCTATTTCGAATTTTCGAGCACGAATATCAAATAACAGTGAACTGCTCTATTAATTACAATTACTGCACACTGGCGCCATCATATGGAATCAGTTAGAAGCTCAAGTTTAACGAAAGATATGTTATCGACTCTTTTTGTTTGTAGGCAAGGCAGTGCTCACAATGTTTTTAGTACAATGGAAAAGCACATCGTTGTTCTGCTTGATTTCAGAAGAGCAAAATCGTCATGCACTCGTCTGCCAAGCAGTGCATCTTATTTTAATATGCAATTGCTGTATGTTTCTATGGCCTTACCTGTATTTATCTCTTTTTCATTAGTAATCAGATGCAAAAATATTTTTCTCAAAAGTATATTACACTATTTTCATGTTTTCCTCTAACTTGCTGCGAAAATTTATCAAAACGGAGAAAAAAATTAGGCAAAACTGGGCGAAAATAACCAAAACCATAACGTATGGTGGACATTTTGTATTATTTTTAAAATATGTAATAAGAATTTAATAATTTTGTGCCAGTGGATTGAAGATGTTTTTCACACTGAAATAGAAACAAAATTGAATATGTTTTATAATAAATTAATAATTTTTACACTTTTGTTGCTGTTGTTCTTCCAGGTAGTTTATTTTCAATTCAATTACCAATCAAAATCATCCTAAAAACCTCTTTTCCAAAAATAGAAATTCATGAAAATTTGTCTTCACCTCGTATAATTTTGAAATTTGAAGTGGTTAAAAAGATGTTATTTCATTTCGTTTAGCCAAATCGCCGCCCAGTAATTCAACTCGATGTCTGGACTACAAACAAATATCGCTAAAGGTCTCAATGTGAAATTTTTCCAAATAAAACTACAATTTTTTTTTTTTTTTGATATTCTCATGTGTAATAGTTTATTTATTTTATATGTTGTATATTTTATTTATGAATATACTTTTTGTAAAACAAGAAAAAAAAAGAAAAAGAAAATTGTGAACAGAAACCAATGTAACAATTTTGTTATCCTTAGAAAATCATGAACAAATAACTGTCATAATATTTCTAAGATTATCATCCAACAAGACAATTTTTGAAAATTACTGTTTAATATTCTTTCACTGATTTTAAAATTTTAACAAAAGATATGCATTTTCTAAGTATTTTTTATGATTTTTATATTTACTTAATAAGTACATATGTATATTTTTGGCTAATTTGTATTTTGCATTTAAGCGTCATCAACCGCCGCCCTCCATCCATCATCCATCATTTCATTTTATGCGCATAAATTGTTTAACACTTATTAATATATTTTATATTTCAATTATATTTAAAGCACATTGACACAAAAAAGTGTTGCCATTGTGTATTTATAAACACAAACGAGGTCCGTTCAAAAAGTAAGATGAATTTTTATTTTCTCATTTCTACTTTCATTCGATTTTTCAATTGAACACATTATGAGTCATTTTCCATTGTAAGTTTTTTTTTTTATTTTTGTGCAAGAAACGGAACAAAGAATCTCTATAAAAATTTTTTTTTTTAGCAAATTTGGATTATCATTGACGTCATTCAGAGCTCTTGAGTGATGCTCATATGAAAAATTAGAAATTTTGGAACAAACTTCATTGGCACACGTTTCATTGCCCAAAACATCCGAAAAAATTGTATGACATGAGCCAACTAATGATGCTTATATCCTCAGAAACTTCTTTAATAGTGATTCGATGATTCTTCATAACAATTTTCTTCTCTGCTTCAACGTTATCATCGGTTGTTGTCGTCCAGGTCGAGAATCGTCATGAACACGTTTTCGGCCTTCTGTGAAGAATTTTGTACCATTTATAAAATTTATTTTTGCTTAAAGTAGACAACATTTAAATGTGTCTTTGAAGCCTTTAAAATTAATTTTCACAAAAATTTATTGTAGATTCTTTGATCCATTTCTATTCCATCCCCAGTGACACCAAAACACGTTTCACTTTTTTGTCTAAATGTACACAGCTCAAGAAAAATAAAGATTCACCCTTCTTTTTGAACAGACCTCGTATGTAGGAATTTAATATATTTAGTAATAAAAGCGAAGATCGAGCTAAAGATTTCCATATTCTATTTTATTTTTGTAACATTTTGACTTGAACAATTATGAATCCGCTCAATGTAAATTTCAATTCCCGGTAACTTTTCTTATTAATCTTAGTATTTTTAATTAGATAATATAAATAGTGATAGAGTAGTTGTTGTTTTTGTTATTGTAGATAATATCTTGAGTTTTGTATTTAGATTAGGTGCTTGTTTTTTTTTTAATAATATATTTTTTAGGTTCTTAATATTTTTTTATTAAAAAAATTCATATGAAAATAAAAAAGCTAAAAGATTTCAAAATTCGAGTTATCCTTTTTGCTCCACATATATAAATTTTTATTTATTTATATAATGCTAACTTAAAGTTAAAACTAGAAGTTAACAGAAAATTAGCCATGGCTGCCAGGGCCTTCAGCTATACATATATAAAGTTTTATCAAGTTTAAGTACAAAATTTGAATAAATTAACAACAAAGAAATAAAGGAACATAAAAATATTGCAAATGAACTTAAAAATCGATTAAGAAGTTTTAAATGAAATTAAATGTAGGTAAAGTGCGTGTGATTGAGCCTTTTTAACTTTAATTATTATTGGGATTTTTTATTATTTATTTATTCATTTAATTCAAAATTTTTTATTCCTTTACTTTTAACAAGAATTTTAAAGCTGCTAAATTTTAAGGATAAATTTTTTTTCTTTCTATATATTTTTTTTTTTGATAATTTTTTTTAATGGTTTTTCTGTTTTTGTTTAACATTAAACTACTTAAATAGATTTCGATTTTAACTTTGATTTAGATTTATTTATTGTTTATTTTATATTTGGTGCAATTTGTAACTCGATTTTGGTGGTGATGGTGGTGGTGGTTAGGTTTATCTTTACTTATTTCTAATTATTAATTATAAAACAACTGAATGATAAAAAGCAACGGAAGCCCTAATGGAACGCAGAATTTTTGAAAAAGATAATATAACAATTGGATGTGTTTTTACTTTGATCATGATAATTTTATTATATTCTTTCTAAAGAAAGATGTTTCGTTATTTCCTCTGATTGTGACGACTAACTTAGTTGAATAACATAACTGTGGGTATAACAAAAATTCTTACTTTACTCATTAGACTATAGTCAGAACGCTGCGAATGACTCTTAGAAATGTATAACCACCATATAAACGAATCAAAAGAACCGTTTGCGAACTAAAACTTTCCCACACATAATTCATTCCTTGATAATCTGTACAACGGAAGACATAATCACAAGGTAAAAGTGATTTAAAAAAAGATATAATAATAATCGAATTAATTGGAAATTTTCAAATAAAATTCATGTTGAGCCAACCATCTTTTTATCTATCCACAAACTATTTCATATCCAGAAAAAGAGAGCTGAAAACAAGCACAAAGACTTCTACTTGTTACGATGTGAGGTTTTACAGTAAAATTTCCCAATGGTGGGCACCTACGGTACTAATGAAATTGTCCAGCCTAGGAAGACGTCCGCCGAATGGAATGTATTTTGTTATAAAAATATAACTTGGGAATATAGAATATTATATATCCAATCCTGCAGGAAATGTCCGTGACTAGAGATTTTACAGTATTCTATGTGTGGTTAATAATTTTTTGAAATATGTAAGCAAGCAGATTTATCTAATAAAAGATTTAGATTCCATATACAAAAAAAAACAATGAAGGAATTTATACTTCAGTTTTCGAATTACCTACATGTTTGTATTAAATATTGTTTTTGCTGCACTCAAATTATTGTATTAGCCATGATAATTTACACTCTGGAAGGACATAAACTGTAATGATTTAAATAATTTTGAAACGGTTATCAATTTAATTATTAAGGACATAGAAGAAGGGCTCCAATTGAAAAATAGAAATTAATGGAAACAATTGTTACAACCCATGACTTGCAGTTTAGACTTCAATTAGAATATTGTTGCATCATTTAAGCGAATCAAAACAATCGAGTGCAAACTAATCACAATCACAAAACTCAATTAGGAATTATTGAATTCAAATTACTTGTTCTTTAATAGTGTTATAAAAGAGTCTCGACCTTCAATAGATTTTCATCAATCAAATTTTTAGCTATGATAATCTGCACAACGGAACACATAATCAATAGATAAACCTGATTTGAAGTAATAGAATAAAATTTTTCGTAAAAAATTTAAATAAAAAGATATATTAAATTGTTCTAATATTATTGTAAGTCTTAGGAACTCCCTTGGTTTTTAAAATGGAAGATAACGTACCAGTCAATCCAACATTTACCGACTTGAAATTCATTAAATGCATAATAAACAAAATATTCTTCACTTGTCACCTTCACTTTTTTCACACATCCTGTCCGCCTAAAAATGAGTCTAACACCTCAGCTAAGTACCTTGGATTGATACTTAATAAACGATTCAGTTGGAAACCTCACATCATACACAAAAGAAAACAAGTGAACCACATACTATACAGGATGTGAATTAAGCTTAAAAAATAAGCTCCTCATCTTCAAAACAAAATAAAAGTCACTGTGAACTTATGGCTTTGAAATCAGGGGCACAACTCGAAAATCTAAATCTCAAATCATACCAAGGTTGTAACATTCCAAGCTCTTAAGGAAACTTATCAATATTGCATGGTAATGCATCGATAAAACAAACACATCATGCGTCTTGAATCTCAGGAAAAAAAACCTTACCGTCATTTTGTTGGACTCGCAGGTTAAAGCGTTACCACCCACTTGATCTCTCTTTCAGATCACCGAAGGACTTAGCGAAACACCCAACACCCTACTCAATGATATAAGACAATTTGTAACTCCATGTCAATTTTAATTCAAAATATTCGCTGATTCTCCTCTTCCTTTGAGACATTGCAAATAAAAAAATAAAAGATGCATTAAAAAAAAAACCAAATTAAAAAAGATAGAGAAATAAGAAAACAAATTATAAAATTATGATAAAACAAATTTGTATATTTATATTTTCATTAGATTAATTTTATTTTATTGTATCTATAATTATTTTGTTTCTATTTAAAGTAAATTATATAATTTTATTGTGATTACAACATTATTTTCTTTTTTTTTTCTTGAATTTAATGGAGTTGTGTATTTTAAGATTTCACCTTTTTTTTCTGTTAATATTATGATAAATTTTTCAAATTTCATAAAACATTTAATTTATTTATTTTTACCATTAATATAATTTATTATTTAATTGTAAATTTTATTTAAATATAATTTAAATATTTTTAATATAATACAACTTTGTACACAAAAAATAAAATATAATATTAAGAAAAATAAACAAATGAAAAAATTTATATAAGAAAAAAAAGAAAGAAATAATTACTATATATAATATTTTTATAATCTGTGACATATATATATATTTGGAAATTGTTATTGGAATCAGAAATTGGGAAAAAAAAGTCTTAATGAGAATTTCAATTTCCAAATACTTTTGACATAACAAAAGTTGAAGATATCGAGAAATATAAAGACAAATAGGCAGGCACACGATTATAGAAACATGAATCACAAAGATGACATTTTAGCATGAGAAAAATAAAAAGTAAATGAAAGGAGAAAGTTAAAGAATAATTTGTTTGGATATGTTTTTATTTTTTTTTTTATTTTTTTGTATATTTAGAATATATTAAGTAAATATAATAAACTTGGTCAGATTTGTTTAGGGTGCAGGAGACAAACATACATACAAGTATATTTCCATATTAATACGTATACATAAGTGGTGTGTGTGTGTGTGTGTGTGTGTGTGTAAGTACATACAAGTGTATTTAGTCTATAAATATTTTATGGAATTTTATTATTTTTTATTATAACATTTAATCATCATCATTCTTGATTATCAATCAAATAAATAAATACAATATTTTATTTTGTTTTAATTTATGTCCTTCATTCATTTGTTTATTGTTTATTTATTAATCAAAATTAAGTAATTTGTTATATTTTATATATCATAATTAATATTAAGTAACAATATTTATTTTTGTAACTTTATTATCGCCGGTGTATGTGAGTTTGTATGATGCATTTATAGTTTCTCTTTTCTTAGTAAGTATTTTCAATACCAATTTCAATTAAACCGAAGAGAAAAACAGACATCACCGTCATATCATATAGTTTCATTCTAATCATCATCATCATCATCATTATATCTTCATCATCATCTATGAAATTTATGCTAATTTAGTTGAATTTTTGCAAGTGAACCACACTTTTGCCCCCCGGAACCAATAACTCACTCACTCATTCAGCCCAAGGCCTTTTCTGTTCTGTTCTGTTCTTGTCTGCTCTGATCAGATCTTTTGATTTTACAGCTGCACCTGGAATGATTGGGCTGGCGCCTTGGGCGGTGAGATAAAAGGATTCGTGCTATGCAATTTAACCGTAGTTGGTGCTGCTGCTGCTGCTGCTGGTGGTAGTTGTGCTGCTGATTGATCATCCGGTGTCATTTGTTTCGCAGCAGCAACATTTGCAGCCCATTCCGCATCGAAGGGATCGGGAGCATTGCTGCTATGTACAGTTGAAGTGTGCACGGTCTGAGAGCGTCCAACATTGCCTAAGTAACTGGGACGCTTTTGTGGCATAGCAGCAGGTGAAGTGCTACGTACTACTTGACCAAACCATTGCTCGGCATTTGGCAAAGCTGATCCTACCGTCGCCGTCGCCGTTGCCGTTGCCGTTGCCTTTGATGGTGATTCTATAGCAATTTGACTGGGAGACTCGGAGGTTATGGAAGTTGGAGTGCCAAGGCTAGGAGTTGTGGGCGTTTGTCTTGTGGGTGAACTAGTACTAGCACCACTGGCACTTATCGCTGGTGAAACACTTGCAATGCGTGGCGTTATCTGTGCGGTTGGCGTAACTGTTGTGGAAGCTGAGCTGCTGCTGGCGACAATTGCTGTATAGGAAGAGATTGCTTTATGTGGAAGATGGTGGTGATGGTGGTTTTGCTGGATGTGTTGTTGTTGCTGATGCTTTTCGGCTGCCACGATATTCTGGTTGACACTATGATTATTATTAAAGTTTAGATCATCGCCGGCGGCAATCATAACATCGCTTTGGGTGAGTAGCGATAATCCCTGACTGAGTTCCTGACACAACTGACTAACAGTGTCGGCCGTATTCTGCGCTGCCGCATCAAGCTCACTTGCTTTTGCTGGCGATACTTCCGGTATGGGTGAAACACTACGACCCGAGGGTGTATTCAATGCAAAAGTGCCGCCTGCCGCTGCTACCAGAAAAGCCTTTTGCCGTTCAGCATTGGACGGAAGATCATTGATGCGTAACGACATCTGACGCTTGAATGGCGACTGACTACCAATGGTGCTAAAAGCACGGAATGAGCCCTGACGTTCGAGCATCGTTGGCGTTGCATGCGGCCGCTCAATGGCAAAAGGATTAAAGGGCTTCGGCTGTGGAGGCACAGCAGCCGAAGGCAATCCATCGACACAGCGTTCGTTTGTTGCATTGGCTAAACGTTCCGTGAACGTCTGTTGACGGAACGACCCACTCCTCGTAAATGTTGAATTCTTTGCATCGAATGTCATTGTTACACCACATTCCTTATCACGTCGTTGCTTTCGTTCTAGACACACGGCGAATGCACAGCCGACAGCATGTGAAAGACGTTCCCCAGAATCCTTGCATGCAAGGAAACCATGGCACATCCAACGACGTGTGGTACCATCACGGCAAATATAGCTAAAGCCACGTTCATGATTGCGATCGGGAGCACAGAAACTGACTTTCTCAATAGTTTGATCGACAATTAGACCCTTAGTTTCATCATCGACAACACGAAGACCATCACCGCTGACATGAAGTAGACCTCGAACAGGTCGTCGTCTTGAATTCTTTAATATAAAGGTAGGGCATATATTTAATATAGTTTTTTATTTAAATTTAATATATTTATGTATATAAAAATTGATTGAAGTTCATTCAGTTTATGTCACATTAACTCTCTCAATAAATTTTTTGTGGACTTATCTAATTCAGTTTAGTTTAATTAAATAAAAAAAAGTGAGGTAGAACCAAACCCAATTTCACTATAATTGTGAAGGCAGACAGACTTTGTAGAAGTACAAGTGTATGTACGTAGATATTTGTTTTTTTTTTTTTGTAACGAGAACGTGTTAAACGATCCTATAATTTTGCTTACTCAAATTTAATTTCATTCAATTAAAGAAACAAAACAACAACAAAAGACAAGCGTAAAGTGTTGAACTTGACTGGAATATTTGACTCTCACTAATGAAATGAGTATGACACAATTAATTCAATTTTATGCAATTCGTTCACCCCTCCTCACCAAGACTACAGATCAGAAACATGAAATACAAATATATTGTCAAGTATGCGATAAGGTATCAATTAAAACCGCCCCCTATAAATAGTTGAGTAGATTACATATTGAGTGGAGAGTGAGTGGAGTGAGTGACTAAATAGTGACTGCTGCCCTTCGTTAACTTGAATCAATTTGTTTATATACGAGAGAGAGTATTGCTGATAATACCGACCAGAGAACTTACCCTTAGCACTTTGAGGGCCTCTTCACAAACTTGCATGCCACGCGATTCGAAGACTTCAACACAACCTAAATATTTTACAGCAAAGGAACATGTTGCCGATCGTACAGCTTCCTCATCGGCTTGCCATTGATGTGGTTTCGATGATTCTGGTACACGATCCTTGCGTCGTCGGAATGAATCACGAAAAGATCGTCTTAGACGATCCATTTTCTTGGGTGATTTTTTGCTAAAGCGAAATGAGGCGGCTTTCTAAAGTGATAAAAATAGTAAACATATGTAGAATTTAAGAAAATGAAATAGAATATCTTTTATAAATAATATTAAAAGGAGAAACAAGTGCTTGATAGAGTTAAGTTATAGGCATATTCAATGCATCTCTTCGAGGTATCATATTCTCTGTTAAATTAGAGAAATGATAAGGAAACAACACTACTATTGTTTGTAGAAAGAATACATAAAAAAAAACCTACCCCATTTTTAACATCACCAAATTTTCCTCTTGTAAAGCCGCGCTCCAGTGGTTCGTGCGTGTGTGACGATGAATTTCCCATGGTTTGAATATGAAGTTCTACCAAACTGCAGTTGAGTGTTTAAAATTCCGTTAAATAAGGACGAACAGCAAAAGCAACCTTTCCTCTGTCTGTTTGACTGACTCTCCGACAAACAGTCAGTCAATTCTCTTGTTCCTTCTCTTTCACAAATACACACACTTAATGTGTTCGCACGCTTTCTTATACTAGTGTTTTATATAAGTATCTAAAAGTTGTTTGTATCTGTGTGTTCTGTGGTGTGTTTGTATTTGTATTTGTATATGAAAAGCGTGAGTAAAATACTGTCAATAGCCGTTACTATTTCAATTTGATTCTTTGTATTTATCTATCTATCTATCGAACTGCATAAGATATTCGTTTTTTAACTGAACCCATTTAGCTGAAGAAATTCTTCGTTTGCCAGATGTTGTTGTTGTTGTTCTTGTTGTTGTTGATGTATTGTTTGTTTGTTTCTTTGTCCGATCAAGCAATTTGATTTTATTGTATTATTATTAATAATAATAATAATATTTGTAATACTTTTATTTTGATTTAATTTAATACAATTGATTTTATTGATTCATTGACTTGTTGTGATCGCAAATTTATTTTTTTATAGCATTGAGCAAGGCTTTTCTTATTATTATTATTATTATTATTATTGTTATTGACTGCTAGACACTCACTTAGTGAGTGAGTGAGTGAGTGAGTGTGTGAGTGGCGTTCAATTTTTATTTAATTTTCATAGATATGTATATCTTTTTTTTTTTATTAAATAGTTGTATATTTATTTATTTATTCATGTGTAATGACTGCTGGCTACTTTAATGTATGTGAATTGCGTTGAGTTGAGTTCTCTGTAATGTAATCTGTAAATGAAATTTTAGTTATTATATATCATTGGGAAATATCTAAGTATCTAAGTTCCTTCAATGGGTATTTAGCGAAAACGTTTTGAAAAACACTCACTCAACAGAGGCAAACAATTAGTTGAACGAATAAAAATATTAACCCACGATCATGCGTTTGTGACTCATGGCTCGTGATAGTCATTCATTCAATCATTTATTTATTGACTCAAACATTTGTTAGTTGAACTTGTAATGAATGAAAAAAAAGAAGAAAAAAATCCAAACAAAACAAATCAGATATACTTATGTACTGCTTTAGTTACTTTTATTCATCATTTAATAAAAAACCAAATGTTTTATTCTGAAATATTTTTGCTTCCATGTTTTCTAGACTTCATTTTCCAGTGATAAATGACAATACAATACATTATTTTTAAAGAGGTCTGTGTTAAAAATAATCAATTACAAGGAAATAATCATCACATAGTATAAAACAAAGTCGCTCTGTCCCTATGTATGCTTAAATCTTTAAAACTACGCAACGTATTTTGATGCGGTTTTTTTTTTTAAATAGATAGAGTAATTGAAGAGGAAGGTTTGCATGTACATAAATATTTGATTCAATAATTATTATTAATTTTCAGTCACTATAGATATACCTATATGCCCGTCTTTAAAACTAATGTAGTTGTCATAGTGTTATAATTCATGGAAAAAGCATTTACTGTCACTACAATATTCCAGCTACTCATTATTTACACAGCAAAGTTTCTTTAAATGTGAATTTAGATTTTTTTTTTATTTAAGTCTGATTATTACTATCATTTAAGCCATACTATATGGTAAAGGAAACATTTGTTTAGTGTCTGTTTTTAACAACACATCAATTATGCCAAGTCGTTTAAATATAGGACGTAGCACGCCAAATGTCGTTTACTTCGGAATAATGAAACTAACTTAGAAAGGGATCAAGACTGTCCTATGCAAGATCAATGAGTTCTTTGTGTAGAAATAGAGACTCCTCTGTCGAACGTGAAATTCGTCTTCTTTATGCTAGAGATAGACGCAGATCTCAGAGAGCTCAAGAATTGTAGGAACGCAGGTCGATGAGGACTTCTAATTTGTGAACAAATAAGTTATATTCTGCCATGAATTACGATCCTTCTATTGAATACAAGCATGGTCCTGTCGTTTCAATAGGTACAATGTCGGGTGTGTGCGAATATTGCTCTGCTTTGAAATGGAAGGATGAGTCCAAAGGTCTTTGTTGCTTACAAGGAAAAATCAAATTACATGAAATTCTTCTTATGGGTGATCATCCTAAATCAAAAATATTCATGAGCAACATACGCCGATACAAAAGTGCGCAGGTTGTCGAGTGATGTATTATGTCTACATTTAAAATACAGGGCCAAGTAGAATATATAAATTAGCAGGAAGCTTGCTACCATATGGGGGCGACGATCACAAATTTCTACAGATCTATTTTATATCAGATCCCGAAACACAATCATCTACTAGGTGTAACAGTGTGGCTTAACCAATGGATCAAATTTTGGTAAGATTTTTACAAGATTTGTTACATAACAGCCACGTACAGTCTTTCAAAACTGATACTGAGAGCACCGGACTTTAACATCGTAATCCATGCAAATAAAGTGAATAGAACACATCGGCCGTTATAATGCCCCATCTACGAGTACGAGAGTGCAGTTGTGATAGCTGGAAAACAATTTGTTAAACGAGATATTGCATTGCACAATTGTGACGACAACTTGCACAGAATATTTGAGTTGCACCGATCTTATGACAGCTTACAGTATCCTTTGTTGCTATGTCGGGGAGAAGACAAATAACAAATCACAAGTTCAATTATTCTACCTTAGCATTAAGTGTTTTTCCCATGGACAGTTATATGTAGCTCTTTCGCGCGTTACTTCAAGAAAATTACTTGCTATCAACACCAAAGCGATATCTTTTAAATTGCACCCGTGCAAAGCAGGGTGGGTTGCTAGTTGATGTATATTTAAAAAAAAAAAAACTGAGCAAACTTATGAAACAGCCCTCGTTAAATGAAAAGCATTTGTAAGTGACTCATAAACCAAGGCTTTTTATTACTTTTATCAATAAAACTTTTATAAACCATTCATCATGATATGCTTAAATGAACAAAATACTTTAGTCTTTCTGAATTTATGAAATCAATAGAAATATGTGAGTTATTTCATTAACAAATGAACAATAGATTTTGACATTCTATTTAGATAAACAACGATCAATGATAATTAAATAAATAAATAAATAAAAAATACTTATAACAAAACATCAAATGTATAAAACATGACCTCAAATTAATTGAAATCAAAAAATATGGAATTGTTGTCACTTTCTTTTACTTTTCATCTACTAATATCTACTTGTGAACTCCATGTAATGACAATTGTGTCAATCTCAATCTGAACAATTCAAATTCAATTCAAATGCTGAAGAATAAAGTAAACTGAAAATGAGTTCATTTGAATGTAATATGAAGATTGACTGACTATTGCCATTAGAAATTTACACAAGATACTCATTAATTATACCTTAGCTAAATACTAAATAAACAAGACAAGAGAAGAAGACAGACAAGTAGTTTAGATACTCTAAACAGCAGTTGTCAGTTTGAAGATGATTGAAAACAATTTTACCAACAAGTAATAAAATTGAACAAAATATTTAACTTAAGTTTACATTTGATTTAAGGTAATCATCATGTTGATGATGACAAAGGAGGAGTCTGTCAAATCCAAGTAATATAAAGAAAGATACAATGACATATACTGCACAGGAATGACGACATTAAAATAAAACTATCTCTTTCTGCGTCAAATATGAAATGGGATTTTTTTGAATATACAATATACAAAAAAAAAAAAAAAAAAAAATATTATTCCAGGAATTAATTATGAAAGACTTTTATTACATTTTAACATTCAAAGTCCATTTCTTTTCTTTATATAATATTGTGTATGCGTAATTCAAGCACATGCCTTCACTTCATTTGTTTATATTTATTTTATTAAATAACAAAAAAAAAAAGAAGACAATTATTTGTTTATTCTTTTATCAAAATTCAAACAATTTGAATAATAAAAAAAAAAGAAAACAGTTACCTGCAATGCGTGGCACTACACACTCACATGATAAAGTCACAAATATGTCAACTATAACGTTTACCTACTTGACTATAGTACAACAAAAGAAAAAAAGATACAAAGATACAATTGTAGTTGCTAAGTAAGTAGTAGTCACTTATGACTGCTCAACTTTTGAAGTTTAATTAATATAAATAAAAGACATAAATACAAAAGAAAACAGAATAAAGGAAAAAAAAAGAATCTTATAAATGACGTCGCCAAACAAATTATGATAAGATTGTGATAAGTCACCCTATTATCCCCAACACAAGTGAATGATGATGAGAACGAATAAATTTGGAAAATTAATGGAATATTCTTATATAGAACTAATAGTTTAGAACCTCATGACCTTTTATTTTGTTGTATTACATTGCAAATCCCATAACAAATATTGTTCTAGTTTAATGATTAGCATGAAGAGGAGGATCGAAACTGCTCTGTCAACTTATTTCTTTTTAAGCATATAAATCTTATAAATTTGATTAGATTTCATTAGATACAACAAGGGCGGGAACCTATACACCTCGTCACTGCGGCCTCGAACGAGCCTATTGTGACATATCCCCTAATTACAGATATTCCGATATCCTGGTATTCATTAAGAATTTCAGAATCTTCTTCAGAGGCAAATCTGCAGCTTCATTGGGTGCCATGTAAAGGCCATCCAAGTAGCGTAGTCTGGTCCAGATTAGGCCCTCAAAGATGCACCGCAAGTGCTCAGCTGTTTCCTCTTCTTCATAACAATGTCTACACTGATTATTTTGACTGATCTTCATATTGGACAGATGTTTCATTACTCTGCAATGTCCTGTCAGGAAGCCAGAGGCAATACGACTACCTTCCCGTGTCAGTCTCAGTAGTTCTTTTATTCTCTTGTGGGATCTAGATGGCATTAAGGTTTTCGCTACTCCGATAGACCTCAGTGTCTAACCAATAGGTGTGCTATTTATCATATAATTTATTTTTTAAATTTAAGCTTTGGGGACCTCTAAGTCAGCCCGCAGAATAGCTCTGGTTCAATGAGGACATTTGATAAGACTTACTTACTCTTAAGTGTCAGTTGGACTTCCCAAATTTTTGGTATAGGAAGCTATCAATATATATTCATTTCCTCTCTGTTAAAGAAATGTGTGGTTTCTATTTCTGAGTACCACAACTTTATATTCTTAAAGTCAGAGAGTAAAAATGAAATCATATGAACAACATACCTACTAATTAAAAAAAAGACATTGGTTAAAGAAAAAAGAGTGTGTTGCTTTGAGAAAGGCATTATTTTGGGTCATCTTTTTTAATCACAAGATCGATTATTACAGCATAAGGATATAAAGAAGTCATAAAATAAAATAGAGATCTTGTCGGAATTTTTTATTGACTTGCGTCTGATTATTACAGTGTTTGATTCGAATGTGGGGTAACGGGCTTTTGTTTGCTTCTCTTACCAGTTAAAAGCAAGCAGAACAGCAACAGCTCAAATCAAAATTGTTGATGCTGCGTTGATTGCTTGGAACCTCTGTTGTTGGTATGGTTAACTGTCCTGAGTTCGCTTTCTTGATGTTATACGATCGGTAATATATCATGGAATGGAACACTGCTTGTGTGAAAAATGAATAATATTTGCTTTGGTTTTGGGTTGTACGACCAATCGCATTATGTATGGGCTTGCTTTACTGTCATTTGTGTGTTATGGTTATGGTTCATTAATTAGAAGTGACTAAGCTTAATTACAATGCTACTTGTTTTTTTTTTTTTAATTTCTTAACCATTTCTGGCTATTATCAAAGTACACTGCATAAATAAACTGCAAGAGAAATTGTATCTTCTGTTATTTTCAGATCTTGATTTCCTCAGTAAGTCGGTCATACCAAATTACATTGAAACTAATTGATTAAATTGATCAAATAATTGTTGATGTTTTTATAATAAAAATATGTTTTATTTTGTAAATTATTCTTAATGTATCTAAAAATGTTGAAACGAAAATTAGTGTTCTGTTATCTTGTTTTTAAGGAAAGAAAATTTTTAATTTTTAATACCATTTAACTTTCTCTCAATCCATTCATTCTCTCATTAATCTTTTTGTAAATAAAAACAATCAAATATTTATATTAAGAAATGATGGTAAAACAAAATTCATAACCAGAGGCAAAGAAAGAGAGATAGAGAGAGAAAGAGGGGAAAAGAAACATTCCAATTGAATTATGTTGTGTTTTGTTGAAATCGTAGTATGTCTTTATTCATCTACACTTTCATCTCCAACATCATCATCATCATCATCATCATCATTATCAACACCACCACCACCACCACCATTATTATCACCATCATTAACAAGAACCAGCAACACTTAAGTCAGCAGTTCTACTGCAACTTTACCTTGGCTTAACTGTAAATATATATTGTACGAGTATATTACAGAAACCAGTTTTTGTTATTGACTTTTTATGTACTTTTAACTTAACATTCTTGACAACAACTCAAGTTGCTCAGTTCTGTTGTTGTTTTTGGTTCTTGCTTAATGATTAATAAGACAAAGTTTTGACTAAAACGCTTCGTTTTTAACTGAGATTTGCGTGAGAATCTTTATAACAAGTATACTTAGCAAAAGAGAGAGAGAGAGAGAGAGAGAGAGTATAAAAGAGAGATAATCAAACATATCATAACATAAGATGTTTTTCAGACTTGGCATGCAACAAGTTTCTATCACATAAAGTTGGTTGGAGCATTTAATCTATTCTAAAATTGATTTTAAGAAATGAATGAGCTTATTTTTGGGTGGGGTTTTTTTTATGTTCAAGGCATGTTGTTATTATTGTTGCTTTGTGTGGGTTTGTCTGAAGAAGTTGGAATTATTTTTTGGGTTAAGAGCATTTTTACGGCATCTGAAACCTTGATCATTGGCTATCTTAAAATCCATCACCATTCAATGGATGTGTGAGGTTTGAAATATTGAAATGTAATTATGATTTTCATAAAAAATTTATATAGAAAAATAATGATAATAAAATAAATGAATAAACATAGAATGCCAATTAAGTTTTTCTTTAATTTAATTTAATTGGTCACTTGTATTTAAACTTAATATCATTTAACATTCTCTATGAATGACTCATTTGAGAGAAGCTCAAAAAAATCACACATGAAATTTCATAATCCGATAAAAGAAAGATTCTTTGTGAAGTACATTATAGAAAAATTACAAAAATGTACGGTGAATAATTTCAATCTAAATACAAAGTAAATCTCATAAAAGAAAAATAATGTAAGTATTTTTTGTACTATAAAGTGCCATAAAAGAAAAATAATATGAAAACAAAACAAAACAAATCAAACCAAAACCAAACATATGAAGAAGAAGTTCATTCAACTAATAGCTTGAAATGGTGTCGCACCGGTTTATAAATCCAGATACAGATACTCATATGTATGTATGTATGTATGTATATACATGCCACAGAAACACACGTTTGGGTTTAAAAACTACTAACAGAGCCAAGTGAAGCGAGCCATGGTTATACATAATAAAAAAAAAAAAAAGAAAAGAAAAATAGGAATGAAAATTATACAATATAAAAATTATTTTTAAATAAAAAATAATACAATAATAAATGAGAAGAAAAGTTTATTAAATATCAATTGCACTAAACAAAGAATACCCTACCAAATTTCCATTTAATGTGTAATAAAGATAAAGTTAAGGGAATTTTTAAGTTGATAGAATAATTACAAACTATAAATTTGGTAAGGCAATTGTATCTTTCCTTTTTGAATAAATTCTTCATAAAATTGGAGTTTAATGGTTAAGGAATTTACAAGGATTTCCACACTACATATAACTCGGATTATGCGGACTACATTTTAGATTAAAATTATTTCTAATTACAAAAAAATCTATTTATTTCTTTTCGTTGATCTCTTTTACTAAAAATACTAATATGAATTTAGAGTTTTATGGTTAAGAAAGCTAAGTTTTAGATTCAATTTAGGACAATGAAAAGATGTAAAGCCTCGATTCAATGTTGTGTTTATTGAAGTAACTGAAAGGACATTTATTAAGTAAGTAAAGGCTTTTCTCATCTCACAGATCGACGATTGAAGAACTTCAATAAATGCATATTATCATTGTCAGACTCTTTGATATCTTCTTTGATTTGTAACAAATATCTTTAGGTGCAAGGTTGACATAATCACCTGTGTAGGGAATAAAACCACCTGCGTCATGTCTCTTATGTAGAAACAAATGTTGTTTGGTCAGCGTTAATTCTTTTGTGGTTGTGGTTGTTATTGTTTTTGTTGAGCAAAATTGTTGTGATTTGCTGTTATGTTTTTATTGTACTGTTTTTAGGGTTCCGGGCCCCAAGGGTACCAAACAGAACCCTATTACTAAGATTTAGTTGTACGTCCGCCCGTCCTCGGGTCATATCTCATGAACCGTAATAGCTAAAGAGTTGAAATTTTACAGAATCTGCAGAATCTATCTGAGCAATAACAAAAAATACTAAATTAAAATATTTTAAAAAATTTAAAGGGGTCCCCATACAAGACACACTTCGGTTTGTATGGAGCTATACGATCCGGTAAGCCCAATCTGGTACGAACGAGTCTGACTCGCACTTGGTCGATTTTAAATTTTTTTTTTTTTTTAATCAAAGTTTGTAAACACGCGTTGTTATGAACTTCATAAAAGCTGTCACTCATAGTCTGTGCTTTGTTGTAGTTTTTATCTTTTATTTATAATTTTCTTTTATTTATTTAATGAGTTTATCTATCACAACACATCATAATATTCATTTATAATAATACATATAAATTTATTTGTTACACACAATAAATCAGAGCAAGTATTCCTTTACTTCCCTCCCTCCACTCGGAATTTCTGTTAAGTACGCAATTATGGGCTCGTTGCCCTTTTCTTTTGTTAGAAATATTCCCCATGATTTCCCCCAATTGGTAAATTAAATAGTATGTCCTCTAAATAATTTGTTGAAATTTTTATTTTCAAATGAAAAATTTGAAGAAATAAAAAAAATTTAAAAAATGTCTAAATGAAACAAAATTTATCGAAATTAAAGGAAAGGAGAAATTATTGTGTTAATTAACACTAAATTGAAGAAAATTATACCTACAAAATTCAACCCACTTGAGAATTAAATAAATCATAAAGCTTGAAGTCTATGACATAATAAAATAATAATTTGAAAAAGAAAAAAGGAAATTGTTAATTAACCCTCATATATCTTTTAACTATATACTTAGTATCATGGTATCATGTCAATGAGTTTGATTAGATTCGTTCATTTATCCAAAGTTCAAGCCATTGACGTAAGTGTATAGAAAGCGTACTAGTATGTTTTAGAAAGCAAGAAGGGAATTGTGGAATTGAGGAATTGAAACGCTCACAGCTCTCTACTCACACCCAATGCAATTAATTTAATTTTTAATTTTGTGACGCTTGACTGATGCAACAAATTGTCCACATTAATAACAACAAACACATTTCACGTGCACAATACACCGCAAAAATAAAACAAAAATAAAATAATGTAGTGTTAGTAAGAGTATAGCAAAATAGAATACATTCCCATAAATGGAGGGTGGACAGTTGTGTATTGTAGGCATTAAAAGCAACCAACTGACATGAAAGTTAAAGTTGATACACTAGTAGAACCAAATTGAGCGAGTCATGTTAAATTTTGTTAGAGACAATCTTCTAAATCAATATATCACCACCTAAGTAAGGATTATTATTTACTAAAGATCTGTCTCTATTTTCCACGTGAGCATTAGACAGCATGATTTCCAGTTCTTCATCGGTTTTCTTATTCTAAAGCAAACGATGTATGTTTCCGTGGTTTGTTTTACGATCTAAATATATTTGAACGAGTTTTTGGTATAATTAATTCAAAAATTTTGTTAATTAATGTTTCACGTAAATTATTCAAAACAAACTGTGTGGTATATTTCGTAGCATTTGAAATTAAAATAGATTTAATAATTGTCTGACAAAGACGCCTTGATTTATTTTAAAAAAGTCTCTAAGCCACCATATTACCAATGTACAAACACTTAATATAAATTAATAAGAATATATTGTATTGTACATATAAACCTTAACCAAAAAATTTTCTAAATGACGGTGAAAACCATATCAAAATCCGTTGCAGCGTTTAAAAGTTTTGCTTATCGGTACGAACAGGAATTTCGATAAATACTTTATACTATGTATAGATATTGGCCATCAATGCACTATCAAGACTAAAAATCTATTGTCCATGTCTATCTTTAACTATTCATGTCTGAGATGAATGCATAATAATTGCCAACAGAATGAAGTCTTTTCTAAGCAATTCGCAAAGAATGTATATTGACAGTCCTTAGTGAAGAACACTGAAGACACAATGAGCTACAGTTATGATACCCAGACTCTTTCTGTATACCCTGCATCTACCACTTAATGAATCATGATTGCACGAATCGAAGTACATTAATATTTTTAAAATCCATTTCCCGCCGTGTTGTCAAGTTCCCATAATTAATCACATGAAATGGTAACGAAAACTAAGTTTATAAGCTATGAATAAAAATTTCAAATTAACTTTATGTATCTTTTACTACAGAAAATATATTTTTGTGTACAATATACATAATACAATATAATTTAGAATAAATGCATAATCTACCATAACATTCACAAATTTGTATGTTTCTAAAAATTTAAAGTATCTAAATTGTATTCATTTTTATGAATATTTTGTACTGTATCTACACTTGACTTCAATTGTTGTATTGTGTCCATTCTATTGATTGCTGTCAATTAGCACTGAGAGTTGTACTCTGTGAGACAAAAACATCAAGTGTTTAATTACTTTTATGAAAATTGTACATATTTTTATTATTTCTATTATAGTAATTTGATGACTGACAAATATAGAATTTTTATATTTTTGGGTTAATTTATGGATTTAAGTTAATTAAGTTGAATAATAGCTTTTACTTTTAGTATTATCATTAGCAATTTGGCAACTAATCATATGGGAGATATGAGATATAGTAAGTTTGTTTGAAATCATATATCGTAAGCAATTAATCAACATTTTATGTTTAGTTTGGAGTGAAATTCTATTTTAATGACGACTCAGTTTTTTCTGTATTTATTGTATTAAAAATTTCTATAATTATTATAATTCGATAATAACAATACTCTATATGCAATTATTATTATTATTATTCTCACACTCAATTCTCCATATGACATTCATTCAATTTATTCATTCTCACACCTGAATAAGAAATAAGAGAAAAGAATTATGATCTCATTCCCATAGTTCACATTCATAAGTACATGAGCATATGAGAGAGCACATGAGTTCAGGTAGTAGGCAATGTGTTATAACATTAACTGGTATTGTACATTATACTCTCATAAAAATATCATGAGAATTTAAGGAAGAAAGAAATGGAACTCGGTAACCTTCTTTTTGCCGTCTGCTACTTTTATAGCCTTATTTATTTCATTCGACATTTTATTATTGTTTGATATCATTTCCAAATGCAATTGACAGCTAATAATTACACACTTCAACAGCAACAAGGAATAGAATAGGACATTCTGCTGCAGCATGCATGCAAGGACTAATTATGTTTGCATTGCTTTCAACTCGACAGTTTGCCTACATCCTTCCTTTTCTCCATTGTGTTTTAATATTTATTTGTTTTCTGCCTGCATTGAATTTTTCCAAATCCCCACCCTTCATTCAACCAACCAAGCAACCAACCATCTAACCATCTAACTGAGCATTGGGTGCATAGGAATTTTATCAGAATATTTACTACTATAAACTTCATCCCTCCTTCCTAATTTACTGATGATATGGACAAGTTTGTGTGAAGGGTGATTCTGTCATTGTTGTCAAAGTCTCTCTTTACATTCAGTTAGATACTCGTAATATAAAATATCGAGTAAAGCGTGTGAAAAAAAAAAATAAAAATAGTTTTGCAGACAAATTTATCATGGTAATTCTGAGCAACTGAACACTCAGAGGTCATCATCATCATCTTTTGCAACAATATTTGCAAGAAAATTAAACTGAACCTCTACAACTTAAACCTTCCTTCTAGGTCGATTTAAATCTCTTAAGTTTTTGTCTTTCCTTTGGCTTTTGTTCAGACTTCAGATGCAGCAATTCTCGTAAGCATTCTCATCCTTTCTTATTTTTTACTTTTAATAAAAGATCTTTGCATTATACATGGTCCCTTCTATACTTTTCTTATAAACTCAGCTTCATCCCTCTTGAGTTTATATGGATTTGTCAAGCATTGTAATTCTTCTCTGAATCGGAAAGGAACTAAAGATTTTTAATTTTGTAATATGCTAAGCTGATTTTTTGCTCATTTCTCTTCTACATTGAGATATTTTGGCTTTTGATTTGAAGACTTTTTACAAGGTTTTTTTTTCTATCTTTAAAATATATTTTTTATATCTTCATGTGATTCCAAATCCTGTATCTGTAATTTTATAATAATTTCTTTTGTAACATTTTCCTGAAGACCTAAATAATTTCAGCATTTTTTTTTTTTGAAGGAGGTGTTAAGTTTCTTTCAAATTACAATAGTTTTTTTTTTTTTTTTAAATGCTTAACTGAAGTCGAAATTACACCTTCGCTTTCTGTGAAAGAAAAAAAAAAAATATGTTAAAAAAATATGAAAATATTCCCACGTTTGAAAATATAGCAACACGAAACGCATTCATGAAACCAAAGAAAACTTATGAATTCCTGCACTTAACAAACTTCCTTTGGCTTCCTTACACAAGGCATCATCCTTCATTACTTCTGATTCTGCTGAACCTCTACCTCTGCATTCACCTCATCAAAGAACAGCAACAACAACAATAAATGCCTTAGAAGCCACTGAAGCGTTTAATACTTTTGATCCTGGCGTTGATGATGATGATGATGATGATGGTAGTGGTGGTGGTGGTGGTTGAACATCGACGGTTTTACTATTTTTTATATTAATACAGGGGCGAGAATTATACATTTTTTTTTATTAAACTAAGAGGTACTTAAAGAATGGAAGAGAGAGCAAATGACTTTGTAGTAGGACAACGTGAAGCCATAAAAGAGAATAAATAAAAAAAATGTAATAAACAAAGTAGGCAGCATATTCGTATCCTTTTTTATGCATTCACTTTACATATTGTATCTGGGTATCCATTGGGATGTGGTAAAAGAAGCGAATGAGCGTGTGAATTGTCATTCAAGTAGAATGGGTAGAGTAGAGAGAGTACATACAAGGATAATCGTAAGAACACACATAGTTAAGAAGTACTAAGAGAGTGCAGTTGTGAAACTTAGCTGCATTTCCTAATGAGTTTTGTTGTCCTTTTTTTCATTTTTGACAATACATTTTAGTTCTGCTTGAGTGCACAGATAAAAGTAGAAGGACCAAAAACAAAAGATGTCTAGGACTGTTGGGATTTAATGTTGTTTCTCTGCTTATTCCTAAGAATAAGAACAAGATAAGAAGAAATATGGGTCATTCTGAGTATCTGTCTGGGGAGAAGTTTATGGTGAAATTACTTAAAATAAGTAGTTTTGTTTCATTCTTCATTTTTGAGAGAAAATTTAAATTTCCTATTCACTTTCTTTTAAAAGCTCAATTGTGCAAAGACGTGATTTGAATCACCAATTGCAACAAAAATGATTTCTGCCAATCAGGCAAGAAAATATTTACATTCTGCTTCTTACAGATGAGCAAATGTTTAAATCTAAGGTGTTTGTGTTATGACATTTCGGTTAGGGTTAGCACCATGTGAGGAAATACTTAAACGCCCTTTGGTTTTATCAGAAATAATATTTTCTTACTTATAAGCAGCTTAACAACATGAAATATACAAATTAAATATTGTATGCTTTTGTTTGTCTTTATCTTTAATGCAACATGAAAGGATGAAGGATGAACATGTTGCTTGTACTAAGTAACTTAGTTTGCCTTAGAATTTGTTACATAAACATAATGTGTCGACATGAAAGATATACAAAACATAAGAAGATTTAAGGTAACACAATTTAATTCGTTCGTTATGCATCTGTTTCAAATTGTATTAACATTTGCTAAGGCAATTTCATATAGAAATACTTAAATAATATCTTAAATAACACATCCTTTATATCAAATAGAAAAGAGAAGAAGAAAACACTTGAAAAAGGAAGTTCAACCATCAAATGCAGATGGATTTTCAACATGCTCGAAGGCAAACATTCACAAATCAACTCCAGAAGAAACTAACATAAACATACCACAAATCAACTTGCAAGGAAGTTGAATGAATACGTGTAGGTATAAATGATTGTGTTATCTTAGCATCTACTTATACATATGCTTGAACCTACATAGACATGTGTGTATACATGAGTATCTATGAATGTTTTCTGTATGCATGCTATAGCGCGTGTCTCTTCCTCGATCGACTCTTTCAAATATACTACAAGTATACGACGTAATTTCTTTTTAAAATTGGTTGCATCTGCTATATTTTTTTCCATTGTGCTGACATATGTTTCATTTGTGCACGTGGTAAACAAGAGCAACAAAAATATATCAACATAGCAATGACAGGATACAGCAGGATAAAAGGATACCACCAGCAGTATACAGAACATATTAGAGTTTCACTCATGCAAACACAGACAAGAGAGAGAATCAAGCCGAAATACTGATATTAAATGAGTAGTTTTGTGAAGTGGTTTCTTTTAGTTCTTTTGAAAAATTATGAGTCACTGATTTCATTTTCAGGTAGTTTCCATTTTTCTAATCTTGTTAAGAGAATTAGTATAGTATGTATATGAAATTTAATGCGTCATGCCGAAGAAAAGAAGGACCCGCGCACAGTTTGGCCAATTAAACCAGCTGCCTACCTATCTTCTTTAATATCTTTGCAATCTTCTTTTGTTTTATTGTACCATCTACTATTAAATTAATTATAAAATATTTTCAATGAATTCTTTTTTTTTTAATGAAAGTAAATAAATATATTTATTTTTATACATTATGAATTCCCATGAATTGAATAAATATCAAAGAAATCAATGCAAATATTGTATTGTAGTATCGAATGTAGCTTTTATTAAGCATTTCTCGTTTTGATATTTATTTATGTATTTATTATGAATTTTTTTATATAAAAATATGCAAATGACATAATGATTCATTCACTCACTCCATCACTTATTCAATTTATCGTTTATTTTCTCATTCCTCATGCTTTAAAGAAAATGCTGTGGTTTTTTTTTTTTTATTGTGGTTATTTGAATATCTTTATTTTTCATTTGTAATGTTGGTTGTTGGTTTATCCACCTCACCAGATCAAGCAGACAAAAAACAAACAAACAACATTTTCGAACAGGTTTCATAACAAGTTTTTCTGTTATGTTTTGTTTTTGTTTAAAAGAAAAACATAATAAACATGAACCAAAAAGGTAAAGAAAAACGAATAAATGGAAAAGACAAATAATGGACAAAAAATGTCAGTTGGCTTTAAATATCAATAAAAATAAGGAAAATTTTAAAAGTAAAACCTAATTTTTTTTTTACCATATGTCAAAGAACAAAAAAAAAAAAATATCCAATATACACAATTTTATGAAATTATGATTTTAGCACACCCTTCCCTAGTTGTAGTAGTAGTAGTAGAAGGAATTTCATTCGAACCTTTTTAGTATGCAAACAACATTTCTTCGATTCATTGTAACTGTTTATTCCACGAAAATCTTGATTATGCTATAAACAAAAGAAGTTATGATGATGATGATGATGATGATGATGATATTGATGATGATCAATGGAATTTTCAGTATTAAATTTCCAGAAAGCCAAATTGCAGTTTTGCAATTTAGGCTCTTCATTTTTTTTTTTTTACTAATAGTAAATGTTTTGCATAGAGTATAATAGGTACGAGGTTCGATCAATAAGTCCTTGGAAAAAGGATAGAAAAATGATTTTCTTTTTCATAATTTTCTTTTTATTATTTAATTTAATTATATCCTTTCAGTTTGATACATTTAGTTCTAAATTTTTCCAATTTTTTTGTCCATTCCATTTCGGAATTAAATTGGCGTTTGTTTTAGTGATGAGCTCTTTATTCGATCAAAATCTTTTAATGTCGAACCATTTATTTAGGTTAAAAACAGGATATAGTTTCAGAGGGCTAAATATGGAGAATATGCTGGATGGTAACTACACATGTGTATTGTCACGGTAAAAAAAACCATTTTTTAATTTCGAATCTGTCCAACAGCTCTGAAGAATATTCGTCGGTGATTATTTTATCTTTTTTAAGGTTTTCGATGCGAATGATACCGCGTAAATCCCAAAAAACTGTCGACATAGCTTTGTTGGACGACAGACCAACCATGGCCTTGTTTGGTAGACGTTCACCAAGAGAAGTTCACTGTTTTGACTTTTCCTTGGTCTCTGATGTATTGTGATAAATCAACATCGCCGAACCCTGCTTTGAAGTGGCCACATCCAAATGTTCTTGTACTCACTTAACTGAAATTTCTAAAGAAGCAGCCACTTCACGTACTTTCAGTTTTCGATCATCCAATATCAATTCATATATTTTAACGATGATTTTTGGAGCGGTCATCTTCTTTCGGCGTCACTTATCCTGGTACGACCACAAAGAATTCAGTAAAAATTCCATTTTTTTTTTTTAGATAAACAATTATTTGTTGCTTTAATTGGCAATAAAAATGAAACCATGTGGTCAATATTATTGAGACTTCAACAGCAATATTAGTGATAAAAAAAAATACCTCCCTCTGTCCGATTTGCTAAGGACTTATTGTTCGATCCTCGTAAGAATAACAATCCACTGTATGATTTTTGTACTTTATAGAATTGAACAACTTTAGAAATTTTATACCTAATACAATATGTAGTAGGAAATATTAAATATAGAAAGCAATGACATTATGATGAAGGTCATCGTAGTTTATGGGGGCGCTGGAGCAACCCAAAAATTTATTTATTTATTTTATTTAACAAGTTTTTTTTTATAACATTTTTTAGAAACATTATCCCGCTTACGCTATAAAATATTATTGAGGGGGATATGAAAACTTACAGAGATTGATTTCAAATTAGTTTACAAAAGGAAAGGTTAGTTATTTGGATGCAGCATTTTTTAAGGGCCTTTAAGTCGCCGTACTGCTTAGTGATTCTGTAAGCGGTTTGGGGTGCGGGTAAAGTCTGTCATTGTAACGACTGCTGGCTGGGAGGGTTTATTTTCTGAATAATTGTATTGTAGGAATGAGAAAGTCGTTGTGAACTGAATACCATATTGTTTCAATAATATTTAATAGATAAAAACATTTTAATTAAGCGTAAAAGAAAGTACCTTTCCGTCAAGGTAAAGTGAACAAATATAACTTCCTAATTCAGTATATTTTCTGGATTTAGCCACCTGTTCGTTTCCTAATTCGAAACCACAAAAAGTGCTTAAAGGAAGCCATTTTTTACAATCAGAGAACAGCACAGAAGTCTACTTTGATGACCTTGACAAATGTTATTACGTGCTTATTATTTCATTATAATGAAACATTCACCTCATACATACATTTTTCAAATAAAGAATGAAAGATTGTTGAAAGTCTAATTAGACATTTACTAAATTCTTGACATTTAACATTGGCCTTTGTAATTGTAATTGAATCAAAGATAAAAATGTTTGGCTTCATACAAAAAATTTTAAAAATATTCTATTCTACTCGTATATCTTTCAGACACAATGCCATTTATGACGACAGGTAAATACTGTAAAGCATCGGAAATCAAAAAAAATAAATAAAATATAATAATACAAACCACTTGAATTCTTTAACTAGGAATGACATTTTTCTTTACCGAAAGTTATTCCTAGATAGTAAAAACATTATACTTGTATGTATATTAAAATCAAAATAATTGCGAGACTTTTATTTTAAGGGAGATCATTTGTAAAGATTTTATATAAAAACACTTGTTACTCTATTGTAGAATATAATCGTTTCTTTCGTAATATTTTTATTTACCATATGTGAAAGATATACAATTTTTTGATTTTTTTGTTTTTTTTTTTTGACTGATAAATTATGAACTTCATTTAAGAGCAACTAAAATTAAACAAGTTTATCTATTAAAAAATAAATATACTAATTTGTATTCACAAACTGTCTACTGATATAAACATGAGGAAAATGTTCTCATGTTTTGGCTTAGAATTTGTTGTGCTAAAGTCAAATGTTCCTTAATTTAAAGCTGGTTATGTAGTTAAGATTAATATGTCAAGATTAGTAGTAGGGTAAGCGTAAGGTTATTATATAAGAATATTATATTTGGCTATAATTTAGACAAATATTTCTATTTAAGGTACATTAAGAATTTGTCGAAAAATCTTTCAGTTAGAAAACATTACCCATTATTGTAGTTTTATTTCTATAACTCCAACTAGTTAAGCTAGTTAAGAGAATTGTATGAGTACATATTTTGTGTTTATAACAATTAAAATTATCATTATCATCATCAACATTGCACAGCAGCATTTCCATGCAACTCTAATTGTCATCGTCATGGTTATTTCATTGTTCGATTGTTGTTAGCGTAATCATCGAAGCATTTCAAATGAACAATTACAAGAATATGTGCTCTAATTGGCATCTTACTGACTACAAATCAACATCACGGCATATCATCACTCAAACTATAATAACAAAATATACATATACAAATTTGTTTAAATAAATCCAATACAATTACAATTAAAAGAATCCAAATTACAAATGTTCCAAAGCGTTGAGAGTATCTAATTAAAAAAACGAAATTGAATATTCTAAATCACGTTCCATTAAAAACAATTTAAATAAATTACCAAATTTAAAATGCATTCGAAAAAAAAGGGCCAATGGTTTTTAAAAAGAGCTAAACAACCTAAAATTATGCCATGCAAATTTACTTTAGTTAAAATCAATACATCGTTATTAGATACACGCTGTTTGCTGTTCGCTGTTTTCGTCATTGGTCTCTTGTGACGAATGTTCTAGATTTGTTATATGCCTTAGACACGGAAGGAAGCCCTGCACGGTTAATATGGTAAGGTACCATTTCAGCGTATGTGCACTTCCTCATTTTCTGCAAAGTTTTTCGTTAGCTTAAGTTGAATTTGCAGACTATAGTATAAACCCATAAAGGGGTTGGTGTTGGTTCCCTAAACTATTGTATATAAAGTTCAAGTTACTTCTTAGTGCACTATGGTGTTCTAAGTAGTGTTAAAACTTTGGCTTTTGCTGCATTTGGAATTTAATTTACGATGAATACGTGTTCTGAAACTGTGTATAGTTTATAGAAAACCACAGCATACCTGTAGGGGTAAATGGCTAGGCGGCAATAAGTCTTGATTACTTTTAACTGAAGAAAAAATGTACTTTTGTGGTTCCGTCTGTTCTGTTTTTCTGCTGATGATGGTGAAAATTTATTTAGCATGTGTTGTTTCAGAGTATGTACACACTCACTTTCCATAGAATAACCTTTGGCATTTGATACTAGTATATTCGTTTTTTTAAAAACGAAGTTTGTTTGTTTAGTGTATAGGCACCTGAGTTGTTTACCAAGGTTGCTTATGTTCAACTGACATTGGTGCAAATATGAAAAAAAAAAAAAAAAAAATAAAACAAAACAAAAAAGCCCCCCAAAAGAACTTTAGACTCTCCTCCGGCCCATTGAAATTTAAGTATTTCAGTAAGTTTAAACGGATTCCCCAGTGAAAACAGGGGGCTGCTGCTAAGGGCTATCAAATTACTCTATATGTTCAAATATTTTGACAAAAACTTTGACAAAGATTCATAGAAAGTTTCACCAACAAAATGTACAGAAGAAGATACTGTTTTTCTTGGCAAAGAGAACTTTTCGCAAAAAAAAAAACATGGCACATATTTGATTTCAAGTCTATTTATATAATAAACAAAAATGACAGAGCAGCTCTAAACTGGGTAATGAACATCTAGAAGGCCTTAAAACGGAATGTTAAAGATTGTCATATTTTTGGCAACAAAACAATTTACTTAAGTAGCAAACAAAAAAAAAAAAAACAAATATAGTAGCACGCTTCAAGGCGGTTTTGTGAAGTTCAAACATTGATTTATTTACCACATTATTCTTCTTGTTTTTTTTGTTTTGTTTTATTTTGTTTGTCTAAAATTAACATAAATTGGCAGTATTTTCTTTTAAGTTTTAGTCAAAAAGTCAAAAATCTCATTTCACATTACTTTTTTATTACTTAACTCTTAGGCGTTTTGCAATATACATAATTTTGATTTATACATGGCATCTCTGCTACTGAATCTTTCTTAATATTTCTCTTTTTTTTTATTTAAAATTATGTAAACGGTAATTTAATTATCCAACAACAGTAAGAAATATGTTTATAGATATTTCTTTTTCCTATTGCATTTAAAATGCCAACAATCGGTCAATGACACCTAAAACTATGCAATATATTCTTAAGAATAATAGCTAATTATAATGCATAACGTTAGAACAACTTAATGACAAAACGTTTACATGCATAATTAACTAAGAAATTTACTGCAGAACATACGAAAGAACAAAGCAATTTGAAATAAACAGAACTAAAGAAGAAGAAAAGATACATATGTATATAAGTAAGTATCTTTCAAGTAAGCAAATGATGATGCCATAATCCAAAAGACGTTAAGCGCAGAAGAACTATTAACATTATATCAGCCAAGTTAATGACTTACCGGCATGGATAGGCATGGAACTTGTAGTCTTTGCATCTACTATCTATAAGTTGGCTGATGTTGCCTCTTTTGATGCTCCAAGGCAATGCAATGAAATTGCAACATAATGGGCCGGGCGTTTTGACCAAGCTTTCCTCTTTGGCTCACGACGATGACGACAACGACGACGACGACTAGTTCATCAACTTCGTTTTTTTTTTTGTGGGTTTTGTTTTCCATTAACTTTTTTTTAAACAAAAGTTATAAAAATAGAAAGGAAATTCCAAAGAAAATTTAAGGCTTGTTAATCATAATGATCATGATGATCATGATCATGGCGATGATCTTGTTCTGTGTTAAAACTCTCAACCAACATTGGTTGGGTGGCTTACAACTTCTTAACGAAAGCGTTGTTAGTCTGGTTACTACTTCGTCGTATTGTCTTGTCTTGTCTTGGGTTGACTTGACTTCACTTGCCTTGTCTTGTCTTTTATTTCGATTTTAGACTGCAGTTGTTGGGTCTTGTCTTGTCTTGGTTGTCTTGGCCTTTAGAGAATGCAGTAATCGAAAGGTATGTTGGAGACAGATATAATGTAGTAGAGAAACTGGTTTTCAACATGCCCAAACGCGAACTCTGTGTTCACTTGTGTTGCTATGTTTCTTTGTTCACAAATATTCTTTATTTATTTATTTTATGTATTGTATATACACATTATTTCTCAGAGAGTCGCTCTTAGGCACTTGTTGTTGTATATACAATAATTTAAATTCAATATTATAACTGAATTTAAGAAAGAAAGAGTTACGTTGTTGTGAACAAGTTTATTTGGTATGAGAATTTTGTTACAAGCTTAAAGATTGACATATTTAGAAGAAATATTATTTTAAAAACAGAAAAAGCTCATTAAAATCTAGAAAATTCAATTCAATTCAAATTGACATTAATTTTGTATGTTTCCCTTTTTTTCTTATGAAGATTTATTATTACTTACTCTTATTTAAAACTAAACCTTTCTCTTTTATAAACAGCTGAACAAACTGACATCATTTAAAAGTACAGAATAATAGAAATAATAAGTTTTAAAGTCAATAGATCAATAACCAATAAAAAAAAACTAATCCATATTTTAATGAGAAATTGAATGAAGAAACCAAAAGCAATGAGAAAATATTCATTAACAAACAATAAAAATAAATATTATTTATATTGTAGAATAAAAGTTGCTACTTTGCAAAAGTTAATAATAAATATAATTTTCAGGGTCTCATACACGGGCAACATGAATTGTTAAGTGCTCATTTTGATTAGAAAATTATATTCTGTATAAAATTTCAGTTCTTTTATATGAAAATTGGGGGACTAATTTGCATAACACAGTTTGGTTGATTTAATAATTATATCTTTTAGTGGGTGGATCACAAAGAATTTGACTGAAAAGACGTAATGAATTTCGTAAAATGTTTATGACAAAAGAATGGCTAAGAAAATTTATGTAGATTTAATGATGCGTCAGAAACATTCGAAATTAAAAATTCGATTCACAGATTGACTAAGCAATAATATAGAAATATAGTAGAAGAAAGACATCAATACAAAATGACAAAACTTAAGAGAAAAAATCTGAAATAAAAACCAGAAAAAAGAAAGTTAATTTCGTTATTGCTTACCAATCTTATGATTGAGTATACAGAATTATTTCATAATTGATTTGACTTATGCTTAAGGTAGAGTCATTTCAGCAGTGAGACCGAATTATTTGTATGGGAGCTATACGATCCAGTAATTCTAGGGTCTTGTAAATTATGTGGCTGGTGAAAGTAGGTCAGTTTCTTTCCTTTCTAGATTTTAGTTCGGTAACACAAAAAAAAAACAAAAAAAAAAACAAAATAAATGGTTTCTAATATTTAGGAACATGAATTTGATTCTGGGTTTATATAGGAGCTATACCATCCAGTAATCCTAGGGCCTTGAAATTTACTCGGTTGATGGATATAGGTTAGAAATCTATAGTGTCCAAATTTCATTTCGATAATACAAAAAACAAAACAGTTTTTCTAGTAAGAACATGAATTTGAATCTGGGTTTTTATGCGAAGTATTGTTCAGATTCGGCCAGTTCCGACAAATGTCTGGTAAAAAGAAAAAATCGTGCAAAATTTCTGATCTCTGAGGGACTGGTTTGCATATATACAGACAGACAGTAAAGTACCAGTGTTTTACGTGCTCGCCTGTCTGTGAAGACTTAAGAACACGGTGCCAAGCACATGGATTGCTAAACGTCAATCAACGTCCCCTTGGATATATATCCGCAGGTCCAAATTTAAGTCATATTTATTTTGGTAAATATGACTCTCTCCTGGTGGGGAGCGAGGCCCATCTTAAACCTCTGCTGCTCTCTGGGTCACAGCACCCGGTTGTATAACGCAACTCCACGTCGAGTTATTACTCTACCCGCATTTGGGTATTAAACCACAGCCACCACGATACTCCCACAAGGGGGCCGTACCCGCTGGCCAGGACGGAAACAAGTTCCGTGGGCTCCTGACCACCCGTGGTACCAGAAAATAGCCTCTGGTCAGACTTCGTACCCGAGGTACTACCAATTCGAATTCCAAAAAGTTCATGGGTTGGTGGTCCAAATTTAAATGTAGCTCTCCGGAATAGCATGCAGGTTGGTAGCCCACAGATGGCACAGTATAAAGCTATTCTCATGGATATAGCCTCCTCACTGTTGGGAGCGAGGCCTATTGCTACCTCTTCCACCAATTTGACAAACAGACATGGGTACATCAACTTGTCTCAAGAATATACATATATATGTATATACTTTCTGAGGTCGCCGATGTCTCCTTCTGTCCGTTACAAACTTTATGACCAACTTATAATACACTGCGTGAAGAGTATAATAAGATATCGATCTTTAAAGTGATTACTCATTACAATGCTAATTAAAAAACAAAAACGTAAACATTAAACTTAAAATGAATAAATTCAAAAGATGTTTTTAAGAGGCACGTATTTTGTAAAATCAACAATAACAAAAAATATAAAATAAATATAAAAACTTAATTTTTTGCAAAATGATGCAAGTGTACAAAGAAGTCATAATGATGATTTTGCTATTTAAATTTGTTTGCTATTCTTTATCTTCTTCTTAAGCTTGATTTATATTAATTTATATGTCATACTAAATTTTAGTCATATAATTTACATATGTCAACTTAGTCTGTGTTAAGGCAGAGCAGGGACGCAGGTAGGAAGAGGGTGGTTGCTAGTAAGCCCATTAATTTTTTTGTTTACTCATATGTAAGACAAACTGATAAAGTCATGAGTGAAGGTAAAATTGTTCAATTGTGTTTTTGTTTTTATCATTTGAAGGAAGGAAAAAAGAAAAAATATCATACAAAAAGGTTTCCATTCATTCAAATGGGTAATGAGCTTAGATAGAGTTGAAAGTAATAATTACATTGTAGAGAAGTTGAATGAATATACGGCAGTGCTTACAATGAAAACAACTCATTACAAAATAGAAGTGAGAGCGTAGTGCAACACGCGTGAGAATTTGCATAGTCATGGATTTAACATTGTATCTTTAGCTGTATCTCTCTACCCCCAATACATAAAGATACATTATATCCACATTCAGAATTCAGACGGATATACGACAACAATAGTTTTATTGGAGACAGGAAGTGAGCGAGGAGGCGTTATAGTCTATGGAAGTCAGTTTGAATTGGTGAAAACTAATTTCATTTGCATACATTTAGAGATAGTAGTCACACAAAATTTAAGTTGAAAAACAATTGTATAGCAATTTCACTCAGACAAACAATATTTGATAGAATTTTCAAAGAAATGAAAGTTTTTCTACATGCATAGGTAGATAGATAGATAATATGACACCAAAAGGGTTAAATCGTCAGTATTAATGTAACTTCTCCAGGAATAAACTAAAAACGATTGAATATCAATTCCATGAATGTGTCTTATTAAATTTTAAAATAAGTAGATAAAAAATTCTTAAAAGAAGTCACAAATTGCCTTCTTTAAATTTTGTTATATTTTAACGTTCATTCTTATAAAATTATTTGTGTATTTCAAAACGTTTTCATTGATAAGCCAAAAAGGTATTTAACATACATCAATGAACAATAAAATAAAAACAAAAAAAAAAAGTATGAAACCATTTAATAAAATTGTATAAAATATAAAATAATAGCAAAAACAAAAACAAAAAAAAAAATTCCAAAAGATAAACAGGTAACCGCTAAAAACAAATCAAACCGAACCAAGGAAAAAGAAACAAAAACCGCCTTCAACACAAGATACTTTACCAATGATCAACACTATATTTTTTTGCGTTTGTATCTTTTTCAAATTCAACACACTTAAAAAAAAGGCATAAAAGCAGACCAATTGTCAGATAGACAGACATTTAGTGAGATATTCATTCGAAAAAGAATGAAAGAAGAAGAAAAAGGAAGAAAAAAAAAAAGAACCAAATGCAAATTTCATGGAATTTCAAAAACTTGTTTTCTTCAGTGAAGTATTTAGTACATATATTGTGATTTCAGTTAATCAGTGGCGGTTTTAATCTAAAAAGCCATGAAATAATTTCAAAAAATATCTTTTCAGGTGTCAAATTTAAACGAATTGTTTTAATTTTTTATATATTAAATAATTAAATTAATATTTTCAATTTGAAAATTTCATGTAAATTTCAGATTTTCAACAAAAACCTAAAACCGCCACTGACATGCTTATTTATTTATAAAGGGATTATTTTTGTTGTAGATCAGTCAGTCAGTCAGTCAGTCAGTCAGTCGATGATGTTGTAGCCCAAAAATTTAAGCTTGGCTTTGCTTGGCTCGTGGTGTTTGGGGATTGGTTCGGTTTGGTTTGGTTTGGTTTGATTTGATTTCGTTACTTTGTTGATCTTTTGTTTATTTATTTATGTTTTTTCTTTTATTGTTTTAAATACATTTTAATTTTAATTCGCTGTTTTGTTCCTATTATTTACCATATGTTTGCGCTTCTTTTATTATTTTGTTGTATCCAAGTATTGAACAAAGTGAGTGAGTGAATTGTTGTTGTTGTTGGGTTTTTTGTTTTTGTACAATAAAATTTGCAAAGCAAATTACGTCAAATATATACAATAAAAAACAAAGATAATCCAAATGTGTGTGTGTGTGTGTGTGTGTGTGTAACTTATGAATTTTTCATTTATTTTATATCATATGGATTTATTTTAGTGCATAACTAAGTTAATTATTTATGATTCTTAAACCGGTTTTTTTATTTTTCTTTGTATTTTTTATTTTTTTATTTCAAATTTTTGCACAGATTTATTTTAAATCAATTTTTCTCTTTGTCAGTTTTTATTTTATATTTCAAATACAAATTCACCATCACTTTTTCTTAACGCATTCCACAACAAATCATAAAACGATCACGAATTGGTATAAAACTCCCCTAAGTCAACGCGATCAAGATCGAAATTCAAAACTTAACCGTTGACGCTGTTAATGTCGGACAATAGATAAAGGGAGGAAAGGGGCAAGAGAATGTGCGAAGACCAAGTTCCCGGTGGTTAAATTCGATTTTTAACATGAACAACGGCGATATAAGAGAATGACGGACATACTAAATGACAAACACAAGGCGGCAAACGACGAACGACGAACGACAATAGCAGCAGCGTTCTGTTTTTGTGTGTTGTGCACGTTTCAGCGTTTCAAATTACTCTACTGTACTGGAACGAGCGAATCCACTGTCAAAGTGAACCAAGCTCAGCACCGCTATGAACAGCGCCGGCAGAACGAACTACGTTTATGGACAGCTGTTAGATATACTTCTTACAATGGTGGTGGTTAATGTATTGTACTATAGCAATATCGTAGTGAGTGCGTATTCTCTTAGTACTCACACTCAGATACTCAGATACTCATAATGAAAGATTTACTCAGGTCTTATTGTTGCTGGTGTGTGTTTACAAATATCAACCAAGAGCCGGAGACCGTTTCATGATAAAAAAAAAAACGTTGTTCGTATTACAGTATGTGGTTTTTAAAACTGAACGTGTCTGACGCTATATGAGTATTGAATGAAAAATAACAGAAAATAAAACAAAAGATAAAGAAAAAAATAAAAATGATTTAAGTTATGGATACAACTAGATACTCTGCATATTCTAAAACTCATAAATAAACAAATGAGGATTATACATAGAAAGTAATCCAATATTGTTCATATAAATTTTGATAGGATTATCCAGAATTTTATTCAGATTTTGAAAATTATTTTACATTAAGATTGCCAATATGTATCTATGTCTCTACAACTTTATATCTCTAAGCCTTTGTATATCTATATTTCTATATATCTCCATATCTATGTCTATTTATCTACCAATCTATCTATTTATATATGTATCCATCTATCTGCCCATACATCTACTGCCTAAATTTAGAATATATATTACAAATCTTAGACAAAATCTATATCATTGTATCAATACTGTAGGGTATTAAAAACCAGTTGGCTTTGCAGCTGCCTCTTTTAACATACTTTTACACTTATATTAGTGCTTCTGCTTCGGTCTTCTATGTATGCAAGTGTATCTGTGAGTATATCTAAGAGTAAACACTTAAGAGAAAAGAGAGTTATAAAGATCATTAAAAATACAAAAAAATTATAAAAAAAATTCTTGCAAACTGGTACAAATAATTTAAAAAATTACAGGTAGTTCAGGGTGTTTATTATTCCATTGGTTATTTTCCAGTATTCATTAACATGAAATCACAAGAAAAACAGTTATTGGTTGCCCAACCTCATTTTGAATGAAACAATGGATTTATCGATCGATCGATCTCCGTTGATTATTGGATTGAATGAATTCAATGTAAATACTATATTAAAAGAGCATTAAATAATAAGACAAGGTCGATAAGATTTAAGAGAAAATATTTATGTATTTAAGAGTATACGAACAACTCTTATACATGTGTTTAAGTATTGTATCTTTAACAGAAAAACTGGTCGAATGAGCGAGTTTTGTTTTAATCTATATTTCATCTCTTCTCTTTTAGCTTTTTTTAGATAAAAAATTGCAATAGTAGCTTGGTACAAATAGAATTGACTGAATGCAGTTTTTTGCTACAACTTTGAGGTTAAACTAAGAAAATAGGAAGTACATAAATACAAAAATTGTTAAATGGGTCGTAATTGTAAAGAAAACGTAAACCAATAAGTCATAGGGGGTCGGGTCGGTCGTACGTTAAGTCAGTTAAGATGGTTACACAAAACCTTAAGTAGATTAAGAACAAATTGTGTAAAATAAATAAAATGAAATATATACAATACAAATTTTGGGATCAATTAATAATAATCGATAATAATAACAATATAGGTATTGCAATATTCAATTAAATTTTTAATGAGACTATTAAAAGAATATCTAAAATAGTGTTTACTGACCCTTAACAAAGAATACAAAAGCTGCACAAAGCTATTGACAAACACACAATTGCAGTATGCACATAAATTGACAACACTTACATCTAGTCAAGTCAAAACTGATAAACAATATAAAAGCCAGCTAAAGATAGAAACACAGATATAAACGGACAGCGAAAAAAATCGCTAGATTGACTGTCTGACTAACTAAATGACTGACTGACCGACAGAATGGTCATTCATGTATTAGTTTAACGTATTCTACTTACAATCTAGTCGTAGGTACTACATATATGTATACATATTCTATAAGTTAGACCAACCAATACTAACAAAAGTGTTGGATTGTTTGTGTTTAAGAGTAAAGATACAATTGAGTTTAGAAAACAATGACGTAGAATACAATAATAACAATAACAATGCTAAATCGAAAACCTAATCAAAAATTCAATCAACATATTGCGATAATGATGATGGTTACAATGACGTTGATATAAAGTGCAATATTGTGTATTGCAACATAATGACAAACACTTGTAATTTGCGTTGAGTTGAATTAAAGTTTTGAATTGTAAATGAGCTAAGAGACTAAACATTTGAGAAAGAGAAACAAATAGTAGTTGTATATTAAGCTGAAAACAAGAAAATTTAATTCACGAGAATCTAATAAATAGATAGATAAGTGATTTAAAGTTGTAACTACACAAGATTGGTAGAGTTAAAGAATACAAAAATATAAATAGACAAGCACTTGTTTCTGTGATTAAACATTTTCAAAAAGACAACTTACCAATGAATAAAATTTTAATCTAGGATTTTATTTAGGTATTCCAAAATCTGCAAAGATACAAAAAAAAAAAAATTACGTTAGTTTTTTTAATTTAAACTAGAAACTGGTCGAAAAAATTATACAAATTTAAAGCTGGCAATGCCATAGAATTTAAGAGTCTGGTTTCATACTCATTCTCTTCGCTCTCTTAAGAAAATCTTCTAGTACTTACTTATATTTATTTATCATATTGTAGAATGCATTTCGTACATATTCAAAAATTAAAGAACAATAGAGAATTTAACCATTTGTTAAGTTTCCCACAGTCATTGGGGTCATTGCTTCAAGGAGTTGTACGATTCATTTTGGCTTTATAGCAATAATAAAATGCAGTTGGCCACAACTGAAAGCCGCTTAAAGTATAATATATTCTTATGAGCCGAGCTCAAAAACTTAAAGCAGTTAAAAGCTTTTCAAAGCTTTAATTTTCTTTGCTTGAATAAACTTGAAATGCGAAGCTTAATTAGACAAGTTTATGATGATAATGATGATGAAATGATAAAAAGGCTTCCCCGAAATTTTATATACCTATCACATCAGAAATAAAACATGTTAAAATTACAGCATCAAATGAAATTATTTTAAAGAATTATAAGAAATTAGCAGTTGCTACGCAACCCTTTTTTATTTAGCGTTAAATGACTGTCTAGTCTCCTTTCTAAATTTAGAAATATCTATTTATAGTAGTCCATTCTTAAATTAAATGTAGTAAGTCCACTGGTTGAAAGGAAGAAGACAATCCAAAAAGAACTAATTTCCCTTCATTATATTACAGAGTGATGGGCCCTTCATCATTGTACCTGTTCGGAGTTATCGTTCTAAAATCATAGAACTATGTTTAAAGTTCGTCAACATTCTCCGGCGGGTGCATTTACCACGCTGATAATCTGTTCGAACCTGTCATAAAGCAACAGTTCATAAGTTCGAACTTGTCTTTTTCGGTTCAAAACACATAGCATAAGATAAGCGAGAAAGATTAAATAGCAGTCGTGGCTCATAACGCGGCTTCAAATCCAGCACAAGTTGATTTAATTTTTCCATTAGTTATCACATTTGTAACGCAGTTAATGATATTTTTATATATACAAAGTTCAAGAAAAAACTCTTGATCTTGTACCGCGCCTATATCAGAAACTTTTAGTCTAAATTTCAGTTGAATAGTCCGAAAAAAAAAGGATTTTTTGAATAAGATCCTGAATTTTAAGGATGGGTTTGTATAAGAGATACCCCTAGTTGGCCGATTTGGTTGATTTCAACAAATGTCTTGCGCCTATATTAAAATCTTAGAGTGTCAAAATTTCAGTTTGAAAGGACAAAAAAATAAAAAGGTTTTCTATTAAGAACCTGAATTTTAATGGGGCTTTGTATGGGAAGTATCCTCCCTAGTGGTCCGATAAAACAGAAATTTCGACAATATAAGTTTCTAATATATAGCTATCAACCTTTAAAATTTCAAGATCGTGGATCGTATAACTGCCATATAAACCAAAAAGTTTCTTGTATGGGGACTCCTTTAAGTTTTTGAAAATATTTTAGTTTTAGTATTTGTCGCAGATGCCCGGATAGAACTACACATTCTGTGAAAATTTCAACTCTTTAACTATTACCCGAGGACGGAAGGACAACGAAGTTTCTGAAATATGGTTCCGTTCCATTCAGGTACCTAAAAAGGCAGAAACACTACCTTTCATGCGTTTGAGTGAAGGGCAGAAAGTGCACCCAATGAAATATCTCTTCAAGTGTGAAGGACCAAATCGACCTAAAAAAAGGCCATATGTTGCGACATGAAATGTGAAAATGCAGTGCAAAAGCTGCTCAAAATAAATGATCATTAATAATATTATTATTATTTAAGTTCAAACAAATATTTTATTGTATGTATTAACATTTAAAATATTCCAATAGTTTCAACTTATATACATAATATTACATTTATATAAGAGGAGTCTACATATGCAATAAGTAATGTGTTGGGTCTACTTCTATTTCTGAGCTCAACTTATCCTTAAGATACCTTTACATTTTATTAAACAAAGTTACATCTTCATTTTATAATCTACCAATCATGTCAAGAGTTAAGAATAAAAAATCACTCTTATATTGAAAAATATGTCATCTGTCTAACTCAATCTAATAGTATGCAAATCACTTTTCAAACTAGTTAACAACTCAATTAGTAAAACTACAAAAGAAATGTCATTAAAAATGCATAATTTTATTTTACTTTTTCCCATCATTCTCGTAAAGTGTTTAATACCAATACATTTTATCGATTAAAAATTTACGATCATAATAAGTATTTCGAAGTATTTGAACTACATAAACTTTGCATAATTTCTTAGTAAAGACCACACGAGAGGAAGGAAATAGGTTAAAGCTATAAAGTTATATATATTTTGTATAATGTAATTTATGAGCAAATATACAATACTCATAACACAATACGAACACTCGTAGTTCTTTGGGACGAAAGAAAATTATCAATGAATTTTCTCATTCAAGAAGTTTTTCATGCAAATTTCTATTGTATTTCTATTCATTTTAAACATGAATTCTTCAATTTGTTCAAAGTTAAATGATTAAAATAAGGGGAGAGGGAAAGAGATTCCAAAACCATTTTCTAGAAATGTGAGTAATGTCCTTATGGAACGCGCATCAAGTAGCAGAGAATGTAGGCGAATTGTAAGCAACCAAGCATACCAGAATCCTTGACGGCACTATAGTGAATACAAAATGGTGCGCGTGTGGGCAACAACAGACAAGTTGGCAAAGACGGCATCGACCAGTCCTTAAGTGTATTAGTCCCTCGTGCATCATGCATTACACTAAGACGCAGCATACATACTCTTTGAGATACAATTTTATTTGAAGGAATTTTTTGCATTTGGCATGGTCTCAAAGCGAAGAGCATGAAAAAACTATTTTGCATAGATAAATAAATATTTGTTTACATTAGAAATGGAGCAAAGTTTACCATAGTTTGCATTAAAATAATATTGATTTGAAATACACACAGAAAATAATATTATTTTTAGGGTGGCACATCCAAAGGCTACCAAACGGAACCCAAACACTAAACATTCGCTGTCTATCCGTCAGTCCGAGGGCTGTATCTCATGAACCGTAATAGGTAAACCGTTGAAATTTGCACTGAATGTGTATTTTTATTGCCAATGGCGACAACAAATAATAAAAATAATACAAAGTTAAAAAACTAAAGGGTTCCTCACACAAGAAACATGTTCTCATATAATATATTTATAATATAGGTATATTCGACGAGAGAGAGCACAGCCAGCAGTGCTACCCAAGTGTTGTATCTCTTTTAAATCTTGTACCATGGTACGGAACCCTCAATGTGCGGCAGATTTTTATCATTTTTACAGCCACCAACTGTTATTACTAATTTTTCTATATATTTTGTTCTCAACGCTCATTAAACAATTAGAGTCGCATACTTTTAGGCGTGATTTTAACTCTAATAAATGCTGGTACCCTTCATTATTTTTTTTAGGCTTCAACCAATCAACCCACTTTACTTTCTTTACCCACTTCTAGCCCACTTTATATTACTTTTTAATTGTATTTTTTAGAGCGTGCGATCTCACACTGTGATAATTTTTTCCCGCCTCCTTTTTTTTTTTTTATCATTATCACTATTGTGTAGTTGTTGTTTTTCTTTATCTTTTTTAAGCGCTACAAATTGCGGTCACTTCATTTTCATCCCTTGGCTAATTCTTTTTAAGCAAATTACTGTGTGAAGTGTTACTTTAATTTCACATCATCATCATCATCATCATCATCATCATCACCCCTATAGACAACAATAATTCCATCAATGATTACCATTACCAAACAAAATAATCTACTTAAAATGAATAATGAAGATTTAAACAAGTTTCAGGAAAGCCATTGACTGATCTTTATGATATGTGACACTTTAGATGGGATGAAATCATAGGCATTGAAGTAATTATTTGTGATTACTTCTGTTATACAAAATACTTAAGTCAACCAACCATATAACCAGTTCTCGTTTGGAAATAAAAAGTTAGTTATGACATGAGTATCGATTAATAGGCATCAAGACTTTAGTTTACTAGATAAGATAAATTCTACCATTTACCCGTTTGTCTATGCAGTTGCGAAATTTTTATTTTTAATATGTTTAAAACTTAATTTCTTGGAAAAAGTAGAATTATATACCGAAATTCTCAATTCTTATATTGGAAAATAATATTCACCATATTAGTAAGTATTTATGGCAGATCTTACAATAGTAAAATGGACAATAGTTTACAAAGTATAACAAAATCAAACTTATTTTTTCCATGAAATATTTTATGGTTGTTTACTAATTCAAGGTCCCTGAATCTATCCTCAGTTTTATTGCATCAGTCATAATTTTTGAGATGAAGCTAACTTCTTCCTACGTACTTCTTTAGGTCCTTGCAAATCTTACACTCCGTTTACAATGAACCATGATTCGATAATTGATTCGAATCACAGTTCACGGACTTCGTAAAAACTCCATATTTCAAATATGTGTAATATTTTTTTGGTTGTTTTTTTTTTTTTAATAATTTTTTTATTATAATTTATTGAGATCTATCAACACAATGTGTAGACATTAGCTAAATTTTATGGGGTAATCAGTTATCTTGAAGTTTTAATAGGTAGGATAGGGATTAGGTCACTCGTTGAAGCGGGAGGGAAGATTCAAAGGCTTTAGTATGCGGAATTTCTGAGTGTTGTGACTTGCATTACGAGGACATTTATGTGGTTTTCTAGTCGATATTCATAGCGGCTGCTAAAGGCAGAAGAAGTCTCTGCAACCGTACCGATATTGATGACGCAAAGAACGACGTCGCACCTACTAAAGTCCATAGAACTTTGTTCTGAAATCTGTGTATGATGTCAATATTAAAGGCCGCAGTAGAGCCCCCATAACTGTACGTCCTATGTCCAGATTGGCCTTAGAATCGCCGTATAGAGGAGCATCTTATTGCGTAGTGAGAGCTTCGAACTAAGAGCTGCTAATTTAACCAAAAACGATTAACAAAAGTCTGGAAATTTTTTCTCTGTGTTGTTACCTTTGCCTTTCTAGTCAAAACTCAATTGGAAAAATTAAAATTTTATTACTTTTTTAATATAATTTCATTTTGAAGAAATAAATTATATTGCAAAATTTTCAATTATTCCCATATTAATTCTAAATATCTTCTTAAAATCAGTTATAAAAATTATTAAATCAATTAAAACTTAAAATGAGCAATTAAGTTTCTAAAGTTTTTGTCTGATTGATTGAAATCCTAAAGACCAAGGAAAGCAATAAGTGAATTTACCACAAATCCTAAAAATAATTTCCTGTATTCAACAAAAATTCTTCTAAAGGTCACATCAAACTATAGTCAAAGTAATTCATTATTTATATTAAACTCACTTACTGTTTTGACATAATAATACTATTTCAACGAATTACAGAAAATTTATAAGAAATTTTGAAACGAAACTTTGTTTAAACAAATACTTAAAAATGTATACTGAAACGACTACTAAGTTTAATCAATAATTTTAATATTGCTTTCAGTTCTTGTTTATGCTTAACAAGCTCAAAAGGCATTTTGGCATTTTAATTAAAAAGCCTTGTGCAATCAATATAACACGAAAGACTCTTCACTTCACTTCACTTCACTCCAATTCATTTGAGCTCTCAACAAAATCCAATCAAGAATCGAATATTACGAAAAGTTAAAAATTGTCATTTTCTTTTTTGATTTTGTGAAAAGTTTTCTGCAAAATGTCAAACGGAAGTGAATGAATTTATTTGTCACACCGCCTTCACATCTTTTTTTCATCCATTTTTACTCTCATGATTATCATCATCATCATCATCATCATCATCATCATCATCATCATCATCATCATCATCATTATGGAGCAGGAGCACACCTGAAGTTCTACAAACAAACAAAGTTATTGAAGTAAACCAACTTACACCCACATAGTCACATAGACAGATAGTACTTAGTTCCAACAATAATAAAACTTTGAAGACATCTCTCGGCTCGACGCTACATTGCTTTGCTGAGTCATTTCAATAAAATCAACTGATGAACCAAACGAAGCTGAAGAAGAACGAACGCATGAAATTGCAAATTCTATGGATTTCCGGTTTAAGTGCTCAAACGAGCGAACGAGCGCACATTGCATTGAAAACCCCTGACCCCTGACCCCTGACCTATCCATAATATTTTACCACAGCCGATTCATTACAATATGCTTCTTACAATATAAGAAACACCTCAAGTGCAATAAAGGGAAGTGAGACAATATTACACAAAACATAAATAGAAATGAATAAAAAGATACACTTACATAAAGATAGAAGTCGGAAGAAGTCAGTTGAGATGAGCGAGTAGAAACTTATATTGAAACTGGGTTTATATGACTTGGTCTCTTAGGTAAGTAAGGTGAACATAGATTAAAAGTATTTAAAGGTGTGAATGTGTTGCTCTTTGGGTGTATCTGTGTATGCAGAGAGCCTATTTACCACCCACATACGCTCTCATACTAACAAGTTTAGTCAGTTTTATAGCGTCATTAATCTTTCTCCAACTGTTAGAGAAGAAGTCTCAGTCTGAGTCTCAAAAGCCGCCATTGTCTATTAGACAATTGAGGCAAGTGAGTCGATTGCCACTGCCATCTTTTTTATTGATTACTGAGAGTATTTATACACATAGTAGTTAGTATCTATGTATAGACATTTGACTATGTGATTGAGTGAGTGGATGTCTATTTCTGTGTGTAGGTTTAGGGCAAGTCTTTGTTTGTTGTAAATACAATATCATGCGTGTTTTGTGAGTGTTTTGCACAAAGTAATCGTCTTCAATGACAACAAATGTGAACGATAAATACAATATGTGTTTTCGCGCACAGGCAAACCTACAAAAAGAAAAAAAAAAGCCAACGAATAATATGAGATAAACTAATTAATTTTATTTGTCATTAAGCGATAAGGAAATGAAAATAAATGAACATGAAATGAGTAGGAAGGCAGAGAGAGCAAAAGAATAAAGATGGGTATGGCCAAGTGTGAAAATGTAATTGACAGGAAATCGCTTACAACCAACTTTTATTGACCATGAAGTGTTGAAATATCATCTATTTCTCTACTGGTGAATAATATATAAGTAAAGTTCTTCATTTCACATAACTGAATCTTTGAAAAAAATTCACAACTACAAATTAATTGGACATTTAATATTTCTAGAATTAAAATTTTGCCAACAATTTATTAGAAATTTTCTCACGCCCACACAGACGCTGGCACAAATGATGAAAATTTCCCATGAGAAACTTTCAGAATTCCCACGGGAAAACCGAAAAGTATATCACAAACCAAAAGTCCTTGCTGAAGCTTACAAGAAATCAATGTGTAATATCTTTGAGTTAGTGTAGTGTGCTTGAGAAATTTGCCTATGGTAGTATGGTAGTAGAAAGAAAAGCAGAAATGCTACAAGTCCAACGGCCGTGGAAGTTTAACGAACGCATGTCAAAACGACGTTTAAGGATAATAAGCCACACGCCATCGAACGTCGCCGGATCTTCTGTTTTTGCTGTTTTAGTTGCTATTGTCGGCAGTATTTCTGCGCACAACGATGACGACAGGACTAGCCACCCTTGTTAATTTGATGGCGCTAATACTACACGCTGGAGTCAAGGAACGAAAGTATATTGTAGTATTGAATTCATGCAAAAACGTGTCCAAATGATGATGAAAGAACTACAACAAACTGTTGTTATCGGCACGCACTAACTTGAGAGTTCAATGGATTACTTGGGAAAGATTTCTTAGAACCTTTTCTTTTTAATTTTTGTTGATTTTCTCCATTTCAATTTAGTTCTGTCGATGTAGTATAGAAAATACATATATTTGGAAAAAGCTTCTATGACGACATTTGAACTGACCTAATTGCAGCCTTGTGCCAAATGTTTGTTGTACGTGTTGAATTTATTCCATCGTGGTTAGATTATCGTTAGTACAAATACTATATAGTAGTAACTGAATGACATTGGTGTACAGATGAGAAAACGTGACGGACGTTGGTGTTTGCACGCGAAGCGTGTCTATATGTGCACAGGAAAAGCTCACAAATATTCACACACCCTTTCTATAGCCACTTTGCTAAAAAAAAAAAACTATTACAAACTATGTTTATTAAACCTTTTAGGATATGAATACAATTTCTTTTCTGTAGAAAAAAATTTTAGTATCATAGCTGTTCTATCTATTCATCAAGTATTTGGTTATATTCATAATGAAATATAAACCGATTATCAAACTTAATAATATCTATAATTGGTTATTGAAACCCTTAAATAAAGCGAAAAAAAAACCATCTATTAAAGCTAATAATATACATACACACAATAACAAACTATTTGCCAAAAACAATCAATAAAAATACAAATTTAACACTACACAAATACAAGATAAAACTGGCATTGAAGTGATCCCATCCCACCCTATTACAAAGTTAATAAAGACTAAGCCCAACAAACAACCGCACAACTAATCAGTTGCACACGTTGTCAGTGTCAATGAATTGGGGTTGAAGAGAGTGTTGAATGTCAACTGGCTAACTGACAGACCCAGTTATTTATAAAGATAGACATCTGTCATAGGAAAACATCACAAATCATAAAAATATATAAAAATAAAAAACTGAAAATGATTTTAAGCATTTAGAGTTATGCAAATGAAATTTCATTTTGAATCTAAATATGTAACAAGATACAAATGTTACTAACAGGCAAAAAAAGAAGAGAAAAGTCCAAATCAAAAGTACATAAATATATGTGTAAACCATTTGAAATAATCCTATTGTGTTATGTAAGGACTTTGCTTGAGTTTCACTCAAATTGTATGTTATACTGCAGTACATGTGTGCTGGCATTAATGGTTCGTTTGAATTTTTCAATGCAGTTTTATAAAAGGATTAGACTTGCACAACTAAGCAGAAGGATACAAGTGACAGCAACAGCAGGCAACTAATTGTATTGAAACTGGCAATATTTCTGGGAGCGATTTAACAGGCAGTAAAATATTTTCAACAATAACTTATTCACAAACAGAATCAATTCGAAGAAGTCTTTATAATAATGACACATGAAGAAATTTAAAAAAAAAACTGACAAATGTAAAAGATTATAAAAATTTAAGTTTTAGTTTCTGTAATTGCTTTCCATATTTTACAGGCATTGGAAAACCTTAACCATGTGCCGGGGTCTAACATACAATGGCGGCGCCTACATGAGTGGTAAATAAAATAAAAGATGTTCGGGCATACGATTCATACATATATAACCAACATCCAGCCTTTAACCTTTTTTAACCACTGTGCAGTCAACGACTCAACTTAGGTATCAGTGCAGCATGCACCGAACCCAGCATCAGAAATGATGTGGGTGTAATATCAAGTCTAGCAACAATTTTTCACGTATCATGTATGACCAACGAAAAAATCTTCTCAGAGTAGAAAGGCCAGGTAATATTCCATTAGAAACTGAAAATATATTTAAATAAAATGTGTGCGACAAGATGGGCGGAAATACACATACAAAGCGGTTTTGACTTTTTTAGACCTCTTGTCATGTTTTCAAGAAATTTCGGCAAGCTAAGCTTGATAATTCTCGCGGATATTTTAGGAATCACTTTGTCTTTTTCTCGATCTTTACAAACCATTGAAATTAATATCCGTAATTTATGCACTTCAGCTTATCAATACGCCCACAGCCACTCTACAGAAGCTTGGTTGAATTCAAAATACTTTTCGCTAATGCTGAAGTTATTGCAAATAAAATTCCCAAAATTACCAGCCATCACACAAATAGACTTAATATTCAGACTGAGTCTGTTGAAGATTTTTACTGAATTTCAATATACCAGTATATTCCTTTTATAGATTATTTGATAGACGATATTTCATCGAGGATCCTTAGTACTCCACTGCAAAGAATTGGACAATTATACAAGTTGTTGTGCCTTACCTTTAAGGGCCGAGATATATTGTAGAAAACTTTTTCTAAGGTGCTGAAGTGTTTTTTTTTTTTTAGGGAGAGTTCAAGATTTGTCCACAAATGATAGATAATAAATAACCAAAATCTCTAGAAGAGCAATGGGTTAGAACCCTGATGTGGTTTTTCCTGTTTCCTAGCACTGCTGAGCGAGCTTTCTGGACCTTAAGCCGACTAAAAATAGAAGATCGTTTAACTGGTCTAATTTTAATGCATATCTATCAAGATGTTCTATCAAAAATTAGCCCAAAAACTGTCTCTGTCTAACATGCAATTATTTTACTTTTATGTAACAAGTAAATTTCTAACTATTATTGTTGTATATTTTTGTTAACCTTAAATATGTCACCACTTTCCGCTTGTGCCCCTCCCAAGGAAAATAATCCTAAATCCACCCCTGATTAGTAATACAATATTAAATCACTTGGTACAAGCGTCAATCATCAATTTAAACCAATTTCTTTAAGCATTTGTTGTCAATATGTGTCATTTTGTCAAAGTATAAACAGCACAATGCCTTTGTGCTCCGAATATGTCAACTTTTATCTATACAAATCCACATTTGCGGGAAGGTGTTCCACTGCGAATACAATAATGTTTCAACAATACAAAGGTGATGAAAAATGGATTAATTATGACAGCCGTAAATGTAAAAACAAAAATATGTGAAGCCCTGTCAATCAGCAAAATCTACTCCGAAGCCAAACATGCATAGTTTGAAGGATATTTTGTAAAATCAACACAGCAGAACTGTGCCAAACACATTTGATGCGTTTACAACGAGCATGGAAAGATAATAGGCAACCTCATACGTGATGGTTGGCAACGTGACTTAATACCGTGTTAGATAGGAAATTTCCATGTCACCCACTATGTTCACCATACCTCGCACTTTCTGACTATCTTTTGTATCGACTTTGAAAGTTTTATCATGAATACACTTCACTAATGGTGAAGTAGTCAAATATTTTCTCGATATGAATATTTTTGGAATTTTATCGGAAGTTTGTTTATAATTTTTTCATTTTTTTCAAAAGATATGACCTATTGTGATAGTATAACTCAACACAAAATCATAAAAAATATATCTATCTTAACAATAGATTTTAAATTTCATAAGAATTTAACTAAAATTAAACAATCTAAGAAACGAAGAAACTATATAATAATAAACTTAATTTACAAAAGCGACCTTTAACTAATTGTCATAGTTTTCCAATGAGCGCACCTAAGCCATAAAGAATAGTTCACATGGGAAGTAAGTAACAGTACAGAACTACCTTACTTATATATGTATGTACTTATTTATCAACCATCTCTGTTTATTAAAAAAAGACCAAGACATGACAAGAGCAGAACTGGTGATACAATTACATTGCTCGATTAAAAATTATGCACACTTTAGTGAATGTATCTGACAGCATGAATGACATGGTCAAAGAGAGAAAGGAGAATAAATAAAAGAAATTACAACATGCTGACAATGATGACGTCGATTCCCTTTAGTTGACATTCAACTACCGGCAAAATGACATCGTAAGTCAATCTTAGTTTAAAAAAGTCAAGACTCAAATGGGTTTTTGCTCTGTTCTTTGGCCACTGTTACGCTTGGTTGCTCATTTATGACCATAAGGTGCATGAATGATAACTCATCACATCTACTATAACAATACACACTCGTACTAAGAAGATGCAGTAACATTTTAATATTAAGTGTATTTATTATAAATGATTGTATAATATATATAAAGAAGAGATAAATACCAAGATATTGTACAAGATATTGCATCATATTTTGTCATTAATAACTTATAGTATTTCAAAGTTTCATAAGTTGGTTTAATCTAACACACAGACAGATACAAATGTATTTAACATAATTTTATATGTTGTGAGTATATAGATATTTTATAGCTGCATATGTTTTCGATTGTCTTTTGCAATTGTCTTCTTACCAATTTAAAAATGAGCGTAGTTCATTTGGTGTTATATTCTTGAATGAATTTTACACAAATGTATCTACCATATTTATCTCTCATTCTTATTCTCTTTTTAATGTTGAGTTCATTTTTTTTTTTTTTTTTACAATTTTTCCCTACTTAGTGTGTGCATTACTGGACTCAAGTGAAAAAGTTACTTGTGCATCAAGCGTTAAATAAGATGTCGGCAATTGAAAGAAACCAGAAATTGGAAATTTGTTATTGCATATAAAAACAAAAAAAGTTTAGGCTGAGAAAAAAATGAAATAAAAATTATTTTAATTGCGGTAAGTTGGAAAAAGTATTGGAAAAAAGTGAATGGAGTTGAAAGTAAAGAAGGGGAAATTCAACTAAAATTTTGTTATATACAAAAGAGGCTATGAAGTTTATTTAGAAGTTTACAATTTATTTAAGTTTAATTAATTTAAATTCAGTGATATATTTTAATGAAAGTATAGAATTTTTCATCAAGAAGATATAAACTCAGAGTCTACTAGAAGAACGTATTCAAAACCCGTAAAATATCTTGGTATCACACAAAAATCAGTTGGAATTAATAAATTTTTATATCCTTTTTTGTGATAAAGTTTCTAAGATACAGAAGGAGATATGGAGGTACCCCATAAATTATATAAGTATATACTTGATTAGTTCAACGAGGCAAGATGATTTACCCATATCCGTCTGTCCGTTTGTATGTGTGCAAATTAGTCTCTCAGTTTTTCAATTATAGATCTGAAATTTGTACAAAGTTTTCTTTACACCACAGGCTGTGGAACATGTTGAAATCACCCAAATAAGATTATTCTGATACAAACCCAAAATGAAATTCATGTTTTCATTAGAGAAACTTGTTTGTTTTTCCAACAAATTGTAAATATTACTCATTCATTATGATGTTCTTCTATGGGGATGCACAAAATTATAGTTACTATTATGATTCCAGACTAAAGAAAGGGTTTAAATATATAGCAAAAGTTTCTTAAGACCCTTTGTGATAGTCAGTTCAGTCTCAGTTGAAGTCCATTAACGAATCGAAATCCGCACCGATAAATGAAATGATAACAATACGATAACAAAAAATGGATTGGTGGCCCAGCTTATTTGTCAGTCCATTTCGATGACATATCGATAAAAGTAAACAAATGCAGCAGGTGCAATGAGCGTCGTTGACTTCCCAAAATGCATGTAAATATGGCGATCCACGATTTTACTGTGGAACTCATTGAAATATATCTATGAGTTAGTATATTACCACTTTTAAATAGATATATATGAACAATATGTAAAGAAACAGTGTTCAGTGTTGCACAAAAACTCTGAAACGATTAGCAACACTAAGATTTGGACTGATCATGTAAAAACAAGTATTTTGTCAGTCCATTTTGATTTCTGAAGTAATAACATGGATTAAGACTAAACTGACTGTCTAAAAGGCCTTATAGTGTGCAAGATACATCGATATACAAATGGATCTGAAGGAATCTACCACATTTTTAATATCTTACTTCAATATTAAAGATCAAGTTTCTGCAACTTGTCCAATCCAGAAACTTGAACTGGAAATTGATGGAGACAAAGCCGATGGATATTTTATTTAATTGCAATCTGCTATGTTTGTATGTTAAGTATGGAACTTCACATAATAAAAATGAAGTGTTGATAGTCTAATTAAAGAAATAAATAAGAAATTTAATTATTTTACTTAGTTTATTATATAAAATACTCAGACATATGGAGGAGACCACCATAGAATGAATGAATTCTTATTCTCACTTATCTTAATATATTAATATTTCATATATTCTCAAGTTAATAATGTAATTTTTTTGCGACATGGAAATCATCACATCTTAGCAAATCACTTGTGTCCACCACCACCCACTTACAAATCTCTCAATCTTTGTTCAACATCTCAGTGTTTTTATGAAGCTATAAAAGATGAGATTTCGCTTCGCTTTCTTAGTACAATATTATTATATCTTTCTTTCTTTTATTTTTATTCATTTATTTTCTTTGCATCTTGTTGTGCGACATGAACGCAATATCATTTTACCACATTTTGATGACTATTTGTGTGTTCATGTGAGTGTGACAGTGAAACCGCTACTCTGCAAGCACTTACTCTCATCATTATTCATCCAGATTCTAGAACTACTAAGTACATATAACACCACGACTAAGAGTCTACATAGTATGTCAAGTAATTTCAAATTTAACAAGCGTAAGAAGATTCAAACTATTATAAAAGTAACTTGTCTTTCTACTTTTGTCTTGATAAGCAGTTTTTCTTCTTTTCCACTTTTTTGGTTTGTATAGCAACAAACAACAGGATGTAGAGATATGGTACCATGTACAATACTATTTTATATCTGAAATGTCCTTGTTGCATGCCTTGCATTTATGCATCCTTTGACAATAACCTTAAAAGCATACAGTATCAGTACCAAGCATCTATAGTAGAATATACAAAACATTTTTATCGTTGATACTCGTGGTTTTCCAGGCTTAAGAAGAGGACTGCTGTTGTCATTGACATTTAAAGGACTTGATTCTTGTAAATGTCAAATGTTAGAATATTTGGAATATTTGGAGAAAGCGACAACGAGATTTTCATTAAATCATTTCATTTTTGCAGCTCTCACATTACACACTCTCTGCGTTCTTTTTTGGTAGATTAGCACGCGCCACATGTGCGAAACTTTGACAAATTTTTTCATTTCATTTGCTTTTCTATTGCATTTTTTTTTTTTCATTTTTTTACCACTCTATTTTAGTAGAAAAAACTTATTCTACAAACGCAACAAAGCCATGGGATTTTTACAATAAATTATGCATGTGGAACGACAAACAAATGAATTCACGCAATGGGGAATATGACATTTATTCTAAGCATTGCTAAGTCATAGGAATAACTTTATATTTTTACGCTTGATTAATTGTAGAATATTTAAATAATATGATAGATCGGTCATTGAGGGGTTGGGTTTTTATTTTGCGAAAATATGAAATATCACATTTTAAGCTATGACAAAAGATATTGTATTTACTAATAAACCTAAGTAAGTATAATATTCATGATAAAGAAATGTTTCAAAAAAAAAAAAAATATATCTTCATTGTTTTAGTCTGTTCTTTTTTGCAAAATTGTAGTTTATTTTATGTCAATAATAAATAATAATTTATGTATAATAACTTTAGTTTGGATCCCAAGTCATTGCCTGATTGTTGGTAATGAAATGGCTGACAAAGTAGCCAAAGAAGCTGCTTTCTCTCCGCTCCATACAACTCCGAATTTTTCTTCACAAGACTCTGTAATGTACTTAAAATCCTATTTCAAAACCCAACACACTGGATTCCACCAAGCAACATCAAATTGGTACAAGCTAGTCAATCACAACAAACTTTCAGCTAAAACTTTCCTTCCAGCCCTTCCTGATGAATTCAGAAGACTGGACGTGATAAAATTTTTAAGACTTCGCCTAGGTCATACCATACTATCCCATGGACATTTGTTCATCCCATCACCACCGAACCCCATTTGTTCCTGTATTGAAAGTTCAAATCTCAATCATATTCTAGTTGAATGCCCAAAAACCCAACCAATACGTAGTTTATATTTCTCAAACACAGATCCACTTTCCATCCTTTCCAACCCTACGCCTCAAAATATTAAACTCATTTTACAATTCTTAAAAACATCTAATTTATACAATTTAATCTAAGTCACCCATTGTAATTTTTTTTTTTTTTATTTCTAATCTTTATATACCAAACATTATTTTATTATATCCTAATCATAAGTATAAATAGTTTAGTTGTATTAATTTTGTATATTATAAATATTTAATTAATATTATTGTATTATTCAAATAGCTTTCCGAGCTGAAGGCCTTTGTCCCTATTGCTCGTAGTATATCTAAGTTATAATTTATAATTATAATCTTAGTTTTATAATAAATAAATAAATAAATAAAGTAATATTTAAAAGATACAAAATTTTCTTCATTTCTTTTCCTTACAAATCACATCAATTTTGCTTCAAAAAACGAATAATCTCTTAAGTTTGCAATCGAATATTTTCTTTCTTATAAAACTGATCTTCCCCAAATCTGAAATTTATTTCATCTCTGTGCTATTGTTGCTATTTTTATGAGTTGTCGTCGTCCACATGAAGTCAAGAAAAAGAAATGTAATTCAAATAAAAAAAAAAAGAAAAGCATTCAAGTAAAAATTGCATTAACGCACACTCAGATATGTAGTTTTAGATGCTTACACAGATATATGGTACACACAATACATAGATGTATATATAAAAATGTATCTTCCTCCACTCTGCCACTTCTTTCCACATCTAAAATCTCCAATGTTGATGTTGATATTTGCTTCATGCTGCGTTTGTTTCATGAAATAAAAAAAGATTGCAATCCAAGCACATTTTACCATTTTACAGTGTGGGGACACATAAAGTTGTTTGGTGTCTTATTGGAGCGCGTGGCATGGCACATGTTAAATAAAGATATTGTACATTATGACGATGGTTGTATAGCGTATAAGAATATCTTTTGGTGTTCACAAGCAAGTTCTTGAGTTTAATTTTAAGTAAAATATATCACGGTCACTGACTGTAATCATGACAAAATATTCAATTGCAAATTGAATAGAAAACTAGGTGAAGTTATATCTAGTAACTAATAATTTCAGTTACATATTCATATAGAAAAAAAAAAAGAATTTATTTCATAGAGTCATGCTAATTGAGAATTGGATTTTTCTTCATTTGTTTGGCTACAACATAAGCTCCCCAAATGCTTTATATTTGATTTGGCATGCGCTCCATAGAAATTCTAAAAATATATACATAGTACATTCGACTCACTCAAAAATCACTTCAAAAAATCTGATTTTTTTTTTATATTTTTATTACTCCAATTTTTCTTTTTGTTTAATTGTTGATTTTGATGTTCTTGTTGTTGGTTGTTGTTGGGACACTTGAATATGAAACAAATGTTATTCGTGCTAATTCAATGACCTACGTTAATAAATAAAACATAAACAGAAATACAATATATACAATATTATATATAGAGGGTATGAGCATATAAATTCTGAGTCTCGTACTCGAACATAAAACAAAATCAATGAAATACCTAAATTCCCCTTTTATTTCGATACAATTTTTTAATTCATTTTCACATTCGCACGCTAATTGAACAGATAAGAAACAATTAACAAAATAAATAAAATAAAATACAATATAAAATAAAATGAAATGAAATGAAATGAAGTGGAAAAATATAAACAATAAATAAACAAAGAGATACAATATATTTCTATATATGAATTCATAAATTCTATAAATTTATGCAGCATTTTTTAATAAAAATAATAAAAATTAAATGTTTAATGATTTTCTATACAAAACATGCACTTCTCACTTTGTCGTGACATTTGTATAGTCAATTGAACGAGACATTGGAATAAAGAATGCATGGAACTGCTTAGGTTCACGAGGTAAGTACTATATACATTTTAAAAGGATGGCATACTGCAATTTGCAAAGGTACGAAATTTTATAACATGGTTGATCTTAATTGTTCGAAAACTTGACAAATGCTTTTAAAATCACCTGTTACACACATAAACTTAGATGAGAAAATCAAGTATTTAAAAGGAAAATTATTCCATTATTGTAAAAATAAGAACACAATTCTATAAAAGGATATTTGATTAGTTTAAAAGACTTGTCATGGTGGCATAAGTGGCAATGCAGTCAAAATATATCCACGATTAACATTTCGTATAGATACCCTTCTCACCTTCAAAGTATCAGAAAAGTCTCTTTCCTAACTTCAAACCATCATCATCTCCCATTACAGTTTCCAAGAAAATAAATGATATTTGTGTTCCTAACAACTTTTTAGCTCATAAATTTAATATAATATTTTATAATACAAAATAATTTTTCTTTTTCAAACTTCACAAGAACGGAATGATAAAAACTAAAACGGTTGAATTATTATGATCAGATCAATGTGATTTATTATTGTATATTGATAAAGGAATATAAAAATATTAATGAAAAATCTACACATTTTCCATAAATATTGAAAATGATTTAAAATTGTAGTGTATTTTTTAAGTCAATCTCTTACAATCAAGTTCGATCAGATCAGTTAAACAATATTGCATGGAAACAAGCGAAGCGTGTCTTTAGCAAATTGTATTGAAAAGATACACAAAGCTTAAACATTTTGCGCTTTCGCAGATTCATTAACAAAATGTCAACTATAATTTAAGTTTATAATGAATATTCGCGGGCGTTGAGCTTTACTTCCTTATGGAGCATCTCACCATATGATTGTTGATTGGAAAATGAAATGGCAAAATAGAAAGATATTGTATTGTATAAAGAGAAGAAGATGATAGTCATAGATTTGCATATGACTTTGCAATTAATAACTGATAAATGAGATATGCATCTAAAGAAATACTTTATTAAAGCAAATAATAATTTAGAAATACATATCCAATAAAGAATTTCACTGTTTTTACAATAGTTCACTTAATAAGTTTTTCTTTAATGAATGAAAATAATTTTCAACAGAAAAAAAAAAAAATAATCAACTACCATCATAGTTTTATACTTGTATAAAAAAGAGTACAAAAGTTGTGTAAATTTGATATTATGGTCATATATATATATAAGTCTATACTTAAGTTAAATTAGAAATAGCCAAATTTAAGAACAGGTTTTTGCAAAAAAAAAAAAAAGAATAGCAGCCTTAAACTTTTTTTTAAGAAACGATAAAGTGTTAATGTTTATTTCTACTTTTTGTATAGGTATTAACACTTTAGTCAGATGTTTGTACCACATATAAACGTAGAAAAGACCCTCATAAAGAATATAATCCCTCTGCCTATGGTAAATGTCCGACAGCTAGCCCCTTATATGATGTTATGGGCCTTCCTTCTCCACCATCATATCATTTGTTATGTTACTTCTATTGTGATTCTACCACCAGTCATATATTATATCCAACACATAAGCCAATTTATCTTATCTCAAAATTCCCAACATTTTTCAGATTATAACCTATAGGTTATAATCTATAGATTATCCCAGATTTCAATCCAAATAGTTTTACAAAAATAAGTAAAATCCAACCACTCACTCATTAGAAATGATTGCATGTACTCGTATATATTCTTATAAATATTTTCTGATTTGAATGATACTCGTACAATTTATAGTAAAAGTACATATATCAATAATTAAATAAATAAAAGAATAACTGGAGTTTATGTAAACTTCGGTGAGACCAAAGTTAATATATTTTTTATGTGAGCTATAAATTTAGTAAACAGAAAGTAGACAAAAGTTTAGGGGAAAAACTAAGGTGATTAATACTCGTGTTTATAGAGGTCTTAACAAAGCTTTTTTAGTTCAAAATGACTAATTGTTTTAAAATTTTTTTTTTTTTTTTTAACTCTTTACGCTGTGAATGGTCTTATACATAAGTTTGTTATGAAGTTTGCAACACACAGAAGGGAATTTAAGAGACCCCATAAATTATTTAAGAATATACTTGTTCAGCTCGACAAGACGAGTTAATTAAGCCATGACCGCCTCTCTGTCTGTATGAATGCAAACAAATCCCACAGTTTTTTAGTTAGAGGGCGCACTGGACACTACAATTTTCTAATCCATCTCTACAAGCCATGTAAATTTCCAGTTCCCCTACAAACCCAAATTCGAAATCAGGTACATATCAAAAATTTTTTTTTGCTTTTTGCATTAACAAAATGAAAATTGGATACTATAAGTGTCTGACCCATATTCATCAACCATAAAAAATTTCAAGATCCTAGGATTACTGGATCGTATAGCTCCCATACAATTATTTGGGTCTCAGTGTTAAAGTGCTGAATGTGTACTGATTCTGTAAGCTCAATCACAGTAGCGTAGGCAATAATGTTTTCTAGGGATGCATGAAGAGTATGACAACTTCGGAATAGCCGAAATTAACGTTCTTTTTCTTATTTTTTATTTTTTTTTTGTGAAGTCATCAAAAATTTAACTTTTAACTTAGCATAATTTTTGCAAATGTTCTAACTTTATTGCTGAAATGCTTAAGGTTATGGTTACTAAGCAATTATGTATTTCTTTCTAACTAAAAAGTTTTCTTCAATTCACCAAATTCCCAAATTCAATTGTCAAGAGATCTAAAAATCTGTTTGATTCTTTAAATTAAAAATATTAAGCAATTTTGTTACAATCTTAGAGATGCTGAGATGTCATAAAATAATGTACTCGTTTTTGAAATCTACGTCTAATTGACAAAAATAAATAATCATAATTGAATTTGAAAACTTTTCTCTTATGCCAAACAAAATCAATTGTTTATGCTTCTATCTTTTACATAATAATGAAAATGGAATGAAATTGAATTGTTAAGCTTTAAAATTATCATTTATTTATAATAAATTTCTAATCAGATTTGCATGACCAATTGCCATAATTTCAGTTTAGGCACGTACACAGTACTGTCCTTTGCTCCGATTTAGTAAATGATTTTTCAAGCGGAAAGGGGACCGTGGAACGGAGGGATAATATTAAAGTTTACATAAATAAATTGAAATTAAAAAGATTAGAATATATTTACATGAAAAGTTCATTCGAATTTAGGTACAAAATTTAACTGCTTCATTAAATTTTCCATATTATAACTTATTTTATTATTTATAGATTTATAAAAATAAATTGGGAAAAATATTAAAGGAGTTTATTGTAACAGATACATTAAAAGTCCAAATGATGACAACACTAATTGGAATTATACACCAAAACATATGGCATTTTATGAAGAATAAATGAAAGTCTTGCTTGAGGATGGTGAGGGTGTATATATATATATATATATCGGTGTATTCAACCCATAAAACAAATTTAAAAAAAAAATAATAACATAAAATGAATCTTACACATAATATTTTCTTAGGTGAAAACAAATTTAAAAAATGGGCCAAGTGCGAGTCAGACTCGTACACGAAGGGTTCCGTACCATATTGGGTTTTGTATTGGAGGTACCCTCCCTAGTAATCCGATCAAACTGAAATTTCGACAATATAAGTTTCTAATATATAGCCAGCAACCTTCTAAATTTCATGATCGTGGGACTACTGGATCGTATAGCTGCCATACAAACGAAAATGTTTCTTGTATGGGGAACCCCTTAAGTTTTTGAAAATATTTTAGTTTTAGTATTTATTGCTGATGCCCGGATAGAACTACACATTCTTTTAAAATTTTAACTCTCTAGCTATTACGGTTCATGAGATATGACCCGAGGACGGACGGACAACGAAGTCTCTGCAATAGGGTTCTCTTTGGGTCCGGAACCAAAAAAAAAAAATATTATACAGTATATAAAATCTGCCAAAAACACCTAAAACATATGTTGCATATGGTAAGTACTCTAATATTGGAGTACTTCCTTAGCACAAATATTGAGTAACATATTTATTAGTGATGGTGGAACTGGGTGGAGGGCAGCGCATTAAACAAAATATTAGCAAAAAAAAAGCCGACGATTGACGCCGCCGTTGCCTTGACAATGTGTCAAATAAACTTCAGTGGGTGTAAAGAGACTCATAGAACTCATGTGAGTGTGAGAAGGGAGCATAATCAAACGACAGAGAGCATAAGTGAGAGCATGAGAGAGTAGAGTGTAAAGTAAATGCAAAAACATAACGGTAAATTCACAAAAATAGGACAAAAACAACAACAAAATGAGACACGCAAAAATGAAACAAATGAAGTTATTTTGAATTCCTTTCTGTCTTCTATTGCATGAGTTTGCCTTAATTCCTTTTCATATTGATTTTTTTGTTTTTGCTTTCGCTTGTCAAAAACAAAAATAAAATAAAATAAAATAAAATAAAATAAAATAAAATAAAATATATTTCAGAGCAAATTGCAATGAGGAAACTAACAAGACTCACCTATTTTCTAACGTATACTTTTTTTATAATAAACTATTTGTGGTGTTTTTTTTTTATTTGGAATGAAGAACGCAAAGCTAAAGTTATAATATTTTGTTGTGTTTGTACGTTTCTTTTTTAAATTTATTTTTAATTTTTTTTATTAAAACATTTTCACACTTGTATTCCGTCTCTTTTGTTACTTCGTTTCTTTCGCTGAAACTCCAAACTTCTGCTACGATTACACAACAACAACTAATTAATTTAATGGTGATAATGATGACTGCAGCAATGTCATTACGACAATATTATATTAAAACTCATTTTGTACTTTTTTCCGGCAAATTTACTTTAGATTTTTGGTTAATTTAAATAAATTTTCATGTTTGCATTTTAGACATTTTGCGCGCGTTTCGCTTGAAAAGCTCCAAAGGCAACAACAAACAACACCAGCGGAGAGAGACAATAACACACGCACTGCCGCGTTGTACTTGACTGATATAGCACAAAACGCAAAATATACGACAACCGACGTCGACGAACGCCAAAGATTGAATGAGAACATCATGAGTGGAGAAAGAGAGAGCTTAGTTACTTGCGGGAGCAATGCAAGTGGTGCTTTCGGATTGTGACTGTGAATGTGAATGTCAAACGAAGTGGGGTCAGTTGACATGTGATTGGCGTCGTTGAAATGAAGCAGACTGATGTAATGATTTAAATAAATGATGAAAGATTTAAACAAAATAAATTAAATACTTATGTATTTTATTGATAAACTTCAACATATGCAAATTAATTACAAAGAAATTAATATTTTGTGACTTATTAAAATCATTTTGTTAACGGTACATGCATCGCATATACCAAAAGCACATGAATTAAGCTACATTTAAACTAAATGTCCGATTGCCATTAGTTTGGGTGGGAATGCAAGTGAGTGTCAGTGTTCTAAATGTTCCTGATATGTGAATCGCAAAATGAAACCATTGTGGTGTGTCTGCGTTTTATTTAGTTTTTTTTTTTTTTTTTCTTGAGAAAGATAGCATGCCTGACAGTGAATGGCAAAAATGAAAGCGGGTTCATATAAACAATAGTAAAAATTAGCACGTGCTTTATTGTTTTCGTTTCGGTGCGTATTGCCGGTTTTATTATATTGTTATCACTTTTGTGGAAATTGTTTATGGTTTTTATTAGTTCAAAACCTAACAATAAATGTATTTGTCTTTTCCCGTCCAGTCGTCATTTAGCATAGGACCTACAAGTCTAAACGAATACTTGCCATAATCTGTTACCATTTGCATACCGCAAGTGATGAAAAATAGTGTAAATGCTTTGCTATTTTGTCCGCGATTCTACCCACTTTATCACTTGCGTGACGACTCATCATTTTGCTTAAATGTACCTTTAAATATTGAAATTGTAGAGTTGCCAATATATCATAAATTAGTCGATTTCAATTGCCATGGTAACCTTAAAATAAAAAAGACGGTGCAAACAAATAATCAAATGCACTACATGACATTTTCAACGCGCATTAAGGATTTTAAACAAAATTTCCTTAGAAAATTACATAAAATGTTTGATAGATCTGAAGAAAATGATGGCAACAAGCCGTCAACTATACAAGATATTGCCATTAAGTTGGCACGTGAACAGGAAACACTATTAGCTTCCAGCGGTGGTGGGGTCACGGAAGCCAAGGAACGCACAATATTCTTCTTGGGCAGCAAGGGAGTTGTGAGTATCTATCGATATTACTTATTTATTTCATTAAAAAAAAAAAAAAAATTAAATAGGGCAAATCGACAGTTATCAATAAATTTTTTGAACGTGATGAGACTATACGTCCTACATTAGCCCTTGAATACTCCTATGGACGACGTACAGGTGGTTCCAGTAGTAGTAGTACCCAAAAACAAGTGCTGAATGTTTGGGAACTTGGTTCCTTAGCCAATGCTGCACAATTGATTGAAGTGCCAATGCGGACACATGGCTTAGAGCAATTTAGTTCTATTATTGTACTGGATCTATCGCAGCCGCAGCGTATCTGGACTGATTTAGAATGTGCCTATAAAGGTCTAAGAGAGACTGCTCAAAAATTAATGCTAACAACCACACAAAAACAACTACTACAAGATCGAGCTCAAGAGCGTGTAAAGTCTGCTCATGCAGAGTTGAATAGCTTAGAGCTAATGCCCTTTCCCGTCATTATAGTGGGTGGCAAATATGATATATTTATGGATTTCGGTAGGAAATGGCAAATATTTTTCTTTCTTCCTATTTAATTTTTAATGCAAATTCTCCATAGATCCTGCTCTGAAGAAGCATATTTGTCGGTGCTTGCGTTCCGTGGCACATCTGATTGGTGCCAGTTTGCTTTTCTACTCATATAAACTGCCCAAACTTTCGAAAGTACTACGTGATACCATTAGTCACTTGGGATTTGGCAGCCCAACGAATCCATTTCGGACCCATACAACTGATTATAATGATGCCTTGTCAATTTGGTTTGGTAATGACAGTTGGTCACGCATTGGCGAGGATTGTGGTAAGACTATAGAACGTATAGGTGCCACATTGGGAGTAGATGTGCCGCAATTACAATTGGAGAAGCAAGAACAAAGGGAGTTAAATGATCCGGCCAAAGATAATGGTTTTCGTGAACCAATTATTGATGAGATGCGTGCACAAAAGAACGAAGAACTAGCAACGATTATAAGAAATGTACAATTGAGGGAAAAGTTTGAAAGTGTTGCAGGTTAAATATTTAAGAATCGAAGAAATAAAAATATGCTATATATCGACTTGTGAAAAGAGTTTAAAGTTTTATTAACTTACAATAGATAATTTTTCTTTAAATAATGGATCTTAAGCTTGTCAGATGCTTTAGTCATTCGAGATACGAGATGAATACAATGAATTTTAACAATATTTAGAAATCAGTTACAATTCCTTTGAATTGCCAGTCACCGTAACGTGTGGGCTCTGGACCAGAAGGTCCACCAACTTCTCCAGTGTGTGGGTTAACATTATCTGGCCATGGCTTATAGGCTTCCAGATCATCATTAGTTTCAAAATCGCGTGTAGTCTGCAATTCGTTCTTGTGACCGAACTGGGCCAATTCATTGTCAAGTTTCTGTTGAAACAATATAAAACGATCGCTCTTAGGACGCTGATCCTTTTTTGGTCTCTTGTCGGCAGCATTCAAATCTAAATCAAGATCAAGAACTGCATCAATTTCAGCATCAATGTTCGAAGATGAACCTGAACCACGCATTTTCGATGAAAAAGCTGCAATCGCTAACGGTTAAAGTAATTTAATAATATTGGAATAAATTTCACAACACAACAATCAACCTTTTACATTCATTTTACATTGGGACCAAATTCCACGGGTTAATAAAAACTGAGTAAACATTTTTGTTTTTTTTTTTTTTTTTTCAAAAGAAAATGTTGTGCTTGTCGAATACTTTAAGGAAAATATGTTGAATGAATGTTCAATAGTAAAAATATTAAACTTTATAGAAATGACAACAAATGCCCCGATAAATAAGAAATGAAAAACACAAATATTACCAACTTTTCTTATTATAATAAATTTAAGCATTTAATGCATGCGCTTTTATATGTTTTTTTTTTTTTTAAATGACTTTGATTGACATTATTATGGTTTAATATTTAAATCTAATTTTTCCCTCATTTTAATAAATTTTATGTACTTGACTTTTTAGCTTATAAATTACAGAGATCTTAAACTAAGTGAATTTTGAACATAATTAAGGGGTAGGATTATAAGTATGTAAGCATAAATTAATCTAAGGAAGTGTTTAACACAAATAACTATAAAATTTAATATGTATAATGTTAGGTTTTTCAAAAATTTTGGGTTCAGATTTGCATAACAAATAAAAATGACAAAATTGCCAATAAAAAATGAATTCAGAAAAAAGGTTTACATTCAAAATCAAAATAAACATTTTCAAATACTAAATTTAATATATCGTGGAGTCTGTGTAAGTGTATGTAAGTGTGCTAATATAGACAAGGATTCTGTACAATAGAAGTTGGTATTCGAAGTTTTCTCAGAACTCCCAGATCTGCGCTAATATACTATTGTCTAGTTCGTTTGATGGCAATGCCTTCAGCGTTCGCAATGTTTCCATGTAGAATGTCAGCTCAGAGGTGACCACGCCATGTTGTGGCCCACCATTGTTGTTAATATTCAGATTAAGCAGCTGTTCCCTCAGTTTATCCTTGAAATTACGATGCACAACGCCATAGATGGCATGGATTTGTATTTCGGGTAAAACAGTTGCAATTGCCTCATGTAATTTCATAAGATGCCTGGAAATATTTCGAAAAGTTTGCGACGGTATGGGTGGCCTTGCATCCCAACCCTCAAGCTGTGCTGCAATACGCTCTGAAACAATGCCATGTATCTTATGTTCAATCTCCTTTATATGCCCAAGATAATCCTTTTCAATAGAATCATAACCGGCCACTGCACCGCTGTCAAGTGATTGGAAATGTGCTTTAATTTTCGGCAGTAGCCAGAGGACAAGTTGTAGTGCACGTGAGACTAAAGCAAGGTTCGTGCTAGTTATAGTTTTCAGTCCCGCAACACGCATTGCTCCTGCCCCTATGATAAGCTGACATGATCGTGAATTAAAAGTGCGTAGCAAATCGACTACATTGCGTGAATGATAGCCAGCCACAATGGGTAATCTTTGGGCATTACGACAATACTCATAGAGCATTTGAACGAGAAGAAGCACAGCACCAACAAGTGTGTAAGGTTTCCCATCAATTAATAGCACTGGATTTGCTGATGAATGAGTAATGCTGCCACCGTCCTGGTGTCCATTGTAAATCGATTCTGCGTTTTGTTGCTGCTGTTGCTTGCATTCATTTGTAAAGTTACCTTCTGCTATGCGTGTTATGGTTCTCTGGAATTCTTGCGGTATATCAACATGACGCCATCTTTCGGAGTCTAACAATAAAGCAAGTTTTTGCTTTCGTTCAGTATGAAAACGATTTGCATAGCGTGACGCTTGTACTTTTACTGCAAGCTTAAGCGGCACACTCGGTGCACCACAAATGGCGAGGCAACCTTCGCTAAATTCATCCACAACAGCAGTAAGTGCCTCAATTTCAGATGCTGTTGCAATGCTGCGTTCAAGGCTTTGTGTGGTTACGAGATTTGCACAACGTTCGTGGCAATAGTTGCAAACAGCAAAAAGCAACTCTTGCAGTTGCTCGGTAACTTGTTCATGATCGGAAGCATTGAGAAAAGTATCTGAATCAATGAGATTTACAGAAGCTTCTTTTGTTGTTAAATTTGTGGAATCTGTTTCATTTGCTGCGCCTTCTTTGCCACTACGACCGGCTGCTGCATCTGCTGTCTGCTGCATAATGCCAACCACAGATTTAATCCTTTGCAATATGGTAAGCAATGCAACGGTGGCACGCTTCAGTAAAGCTATCCATTCACTTATTGTCAGACTTTGTGCCTCCTCTCCGGCACCCGTTAGACACAATTCGACATCACTACTTGCTATCACTTCAATCACAAGCTGCTTTATGATGGCGCGTATCGTTACAATCGCTTCATCCTTATAGGCATTTACAAAACTAAAGTTTTTCTTACGCAGTAGACCCATTACTATGCACACAAGTTTATCCTCCTCTGCACAGACGCTATCCGTTTCACTAAGCACATCGCACAGTGGTCGATTAAGATCTGCTGTCGCATAGCGTTCAAATTCTGTCGTTAACATTTTGTCAATTAGTTTCTCCATTTCCGTCAACTGCATAGGTAAATGCTTGAAACAATGTACACCAATTAGTTCGGCCGTAAGTATTTCCTGTGTTGTGCCAATCAAATCCAAAGCGGCAACATAATCCTGAGTACCGAGCAATAGTTGCAACATTGGTTGCGTCTTATGCACGGTAGCCATAAGACAGAGTTTGTCCAGTGTTTGCTCATAGTGTTGGCGACGTTGTGCGTAGCGCATAACTCGAAACGAGTCCAACACGACTGCTTTGTACAATTGCTGCAAAGATGTACGCAAATGCTTTACTTTCTGGGCTGCCTCCTGCATCTCAGCCATTATAGCATGTTGCGTTGTCATCGCATGAAAAAAGGCACACGACTTTTGTGAAACTTGATGTGCAATATGCACTTCCACAATGTCCAAATATTGAGAAAGTTGCTCTTGCAGCTTCCGACCGGTTTGTTGGCGTTCTTCATTACTCGTTGCCGGCTGCATACAACCGGGAAAGACTTGCGCAAAGGTTGGTGCATGACTGAGTTGCAGTTGTTCTTTAAGAAAAATGTCCGGTATTGCACTTAAAGGAGCTTCACCATGGTTAGGCGAAGAGGTTGCTTCTATTTGTGCAGTTGATGTAAGTTGCGCGGTCATACGTTCATGTCGTCGATAGCGTTTGCCTATCTTAGCCAAATATAGACCAAAATCTGCTTGCGTTATTTCAGGTAGTCGTGGTGTTGGTGTAATATGGGTCCGTTCCACAAAGTGATCGCCCCACTTCTTCGTAAAGAGATTACTTTGTTTGCCACGTGATGGATCATTGAGCACGGCTGGTAAATTCTGTGCTGCAGAGAAGACAGACCATTCTGGAGGCATTTCGCGTGTCTGTTGATTAACATGGTATTTGGCAACATGTGCATCATAGTCCCGATCCGAAACGCCGTCCAGTGGCAATGAAGGGCAGACACCATTGAATCCATAGCGACAGACATAGGAGCCACCTTCACGTGTACAGTGGCGCAAACGCAAGTGACTGGAAATACAAACATATGTTTATGATGTAGGCGAAATAACAAAAGTCACATGCACTTACTTGGTGAATTCGTTAGCTGATTTAAAACTTTCACGTGGACAATAAAAACAACTTTGCCAATTGGCGCTCCCTATTGCATTTACAGCACCAGCCAACGATGATGTGGTAGATAGCTTACGGCCGCTATCAATTGGGTTCGGTGTTGTCGTCGTCGCTTTTGATTCAGAATTTGATTTCGTCGCCACAGTTGTCTTTGATGTTGTAATAAGCGCTGATTCTGCCGTTGTCTGCGATGTGGCCATAACACATCGCTTATCGCTCTGCCAACGTTAGTAATCGGGTTGGGTTGCTTAATTGTACCTGCTGTCTTGTCTATGTTTAGTAGCGCACCTTGCTGCACCTATTCACTTCAGTTGTGTTGCTTTTTCTGAATGTCATTTATTTAAACGTTTTATGTGCTAATGAACGTATTTATTTTATAAACATATTTTGCTTGCGTGTCCTCTATTAACAGTATAAACAGTTTTTGCAACCGCTAATTGTTGGCCAAAAATTAACAAGTTCTTCAGTCGTCATCTCTCTTTACTCAGCTGATTTAAATCGCACAGTTGCATTTTTCTTGAAAATAAGCATACCCACGTCGTTCTTAGTTAGGAAAACGCAGGGCTGCTTTGATATTGACAATGTGGTCATGCGTTCACAGGGTGACCATTTTAATGAAATTGAATATTTGCAAGCGATCAGCTGTTGATAAAACAAAGTCGGCGCGATACACATACATCAACCGCATATTTCGAAAAACGTTAAACTACAGTAAACAGGAATAAATTTGTGATTAACAAAAAAGTGGGAGAATAGGTCAAATGCGACAAAATGCGTCCATGGCGCAATCGCCGACTTATAATTTTTTTGCTGCTCATAATCTGGTCTACTGTTATTTATGTGGCATTTATATATAAATTTAACAGTAGAAGCAGCAACGGAGTGCACAAAGAGCGACTAATTGAACTAGTCTGGTGGACCGAAATGCCCAAGGAATATTATAAACAACGACGTTGCGGCACAGTCCAGTGCACTGTAAGCACCAAGAGATCACATGCCACCACTGCTCGTGTAAGTTAATGACACAATTCTCTAAAATACCTACTAATCATCATACATTCCGCAAATTTAGGCATTTCTTTTCTACGGTTCCAATTTGAAAGTATTCGATATGCCATTTCCACGAAATCATAAATTATGGGCACTTCTACATGAAGAATCACCGCGGAATGCTCCATTTGTGCCTTACAATGATTTTCTACATCATTTCAACTATACATCAACATTTAGTCAATATAGTGATTTGCCATTAACCACACAATATTTACCGCGACCGAATGATCTCTTTAGTTACGAATATTTTTATTCATTTGAAAGCAAAGAGATGGATACGTACAATAGAAACTTGGCGTCAATTGTGTTCTTACAATCTGATTGTGATACTATGTCCGGTCGGGAAGATTATGTGCGTGAACTAATGTTACATTTGCGGATTGATTCATATGGCGCATGTCTACATAATCTTGATCTGCCAGCCAGGTAAGCTTAACATAATATCAATATTTCTCTTATGAAATTTAAGTTTCCTTTCATTTTATTATTATTATCAGACTACAAGATGACTATTTAAACAATTTATACTCTCCGGAACTGTTAGCTTTCCTGGGACGTTATAAATTTATTCTTTCCATTGAAAATGGCATATGCAATGATTATGTAACTGAGAAATTTTGGCGTCCTTTGATGATAGGCGTAATACCAATATATTTTGGTGCACCAAATATAAGGGTAACTTAATCAAAATTTCAACATTTTCATTTATACTATAAATATATGTTGTCATTTCATTTCCAGGATTGGCAACCAAACAACAAATCTGTCATATATATTGATGATTTCCCCAGTCCAGCTAAACTTGCTGAATATATAGATAGTATTAAAACTAATAAATTCGAATACAATTCGTATTTGACTCACAAGTTCCAACCATCGAAAGGCTTAACGAACACGAAACTGCAACATGCATTACTCTCTCGTAAGTATTCCGTTTCTAATACGGACCTCTTCCGAGAATTCGAATGTATGGTTTGCCTGCGCCTGGGAAGAACGCCATTAATTCAAAAAAATGCTAATTCTACATGCTATGATTGTAAAATGCCACCGGCGCATGTGCCATTGGCGAATGGTAGAAAGCCCAAAAATGCCGATGAATGGAAGTCAATCATGGCTGTCGGACGTTGCCAGGCGCAATTATTAAATAAATATTGGAATCATAATGAAAATTATCCAATTAATGAATTCAAGAAAGACCTTGACAAAATGGTTGCTGCAGGATTATGCGATTGAGATGAAACCATATGAAGAAATACCAAAAATTAGAGAAAAACAAAGCAGTGCTGTGCTTCTTAGCAATTAAACAACAGATGCAGTCTGTTGGATAACATTCCTCCTATTATAAGTTTTAGTTTATTTAAATGTATGTAATATACAATGGTAAATACTCATAGTTGGAATTTCAACTTAAAACTATGCAAAAAAGCTTGACAATCACAGATTTTAAACGTAACCTAATAAACAATACATTTTACAATGTCACACTCTATCATAAACATTGAATCTTATTAAATTAAACATGGTTATCATAAGTAACATTAGACTAAATATTAATGAATAACTAACGGTTAGAGTGGCTGCAGAACTTGGCTTAGAAGTTGATGTTCCACTGGGTGATGATGTCACAGGTGCTACGGTCGTAGAGTCTGGCATTGTGCTTGTGTCACCTTCACGACCATCTGGCATATAGTTACCGCAACTTGGGAAGTTTGGTGGCACTGGTGGCATTTCATCATTATCGCCCACTTTAAGTACTAGTGCCATTCCAATTTCAGCATGAAATTCAATATGACAATGGAATAACCAAAAACCAGGATTGTATGCTTCAAAACGTATAATCGTATAGCCACCATCAGGTACTGTCACTGTATCCTTCACTGGTGGATTCACTAAATTTCGTTTAAGCAAATTATAGCTATCAAGTTGTTTGACCTAAAGGATGGAAGATGTGATTGTTTTTATTTATAGATCTATTATAAAATTATAAATAACTCACCATATCAATTGTAACATTTTCGCCGAGACGTTCTAGTCCAACTACTCTAAAGGCATTGCCATGCAAATGGAATGGATGATTTGCGTAGAATGTAAAGCCCTCATCCACTATGATAAATTCTACTATAGAATTAGTCGGCACTTGAAGGACATGATGACATTTGCAGAATTCTTTCTGACAGTCGATTCCTTGTGCTGCCAAACTTGTGTCATTGCAAAACAGATTTTCATCGACTTGGTCACGTGATGGTAGCAATGCCACCGATGGAAATTTTAACGATATGTGATTTAATTGTGGTGTGAATAGCATATTTTCTCTTGTTAGATTGGCATCCATGCCATAGAGATCGGTGTGATGAAATTCTGGATTGTCTTTCTTGTAGAAATCATAGTAAACAAAGAATTTATAATCTGCCTCAGGTTTTAAAGCATCATGATCCACGCCAGGTACACGATCATAAATTGGCAGTGCGCGCAATTCAGCAATTGTCATCGTATCTGGATGACCAGGACCACGATTCATAACATTCAACTCAACGCCATCGGGTTTGTGGCCCCAACCGATTTCTGCACTTGGTTCCACTTCCGGTGCTCCCTCGTAACGTAAGATGGCAACTTGAAAGGCAGCTGTAAAGACTTCACTACAATCCATGAGACCCTTTAAGCGAACCCAATAATTGCCAACAGCTTGATTGGCATTTATTACAAAGTCAAAACGTTCGCCGGCATATGTTACAATGGAACCCACATCAATGGCTTCGAAATCATAACCATCGGAATTAATGGCGGTCAGTGTATGATTGTCAATGGATACAACTATTGGGCAATTAAGGAATTCAGCATTGATTATGCGAAAACGGTAGCGAAAACCACGACGAACACGGTAAACCTGATGAGCCATTGTATTAAGATCTGGTTCGGCTAAGTTGGCACGCTTTTGTCGTGAGTGCGGCTGATAGGGTGTAAATCGGTTTGCTGTGGAATTTGTAGAATTAAACTGCTGGTTATTATCATTTTGGGTTGTGAACTCCTTTGTATCATTTACAGGTTGAAGCTTCGTTGCCTGCTTCACCAGTCGTGCTAGACGTGATAGTTCATTGCGATCTTTGAATCGCAAACGAGCGACATCATCTAAGCCGGGCTGTAGTAGCTCAACATCATTCTTAGGTTGACTTGTGGTCGGTACAGTCGTCCTCTTTGTAGGTGTAGCTGGATTAGCTGATCTTGGTCCCATTCCTGCTTTTTGATCTTGTTCCTTTTTTGCCTGCTCCCAAATATGATTATAGAAACGACCGCGTCCATTAATCAGTAAAGTTCGGGGCTTATTATCGCCTCTTGAATGGTGATGATCGGCAAAAATGCTGACGCCCGGCACATGCACCCAATCTTGTACGAGCATCATATGATCAGACAAATCAAAATCATATAGACCACCATGAGGATCTGCCGCCTTCGGGCGTCGTATAATTAGCGCCCCAAACATACCATCGCCACGTTGCATTCCAGTGTGTGAGTGCCAAAAATGAGTGCCAACATTGTCCGCTTTAAAGGTGTAACGGAAACTAGCATGCGGGGAAATCGGACACTGTGTAATGTGTGGTACACCATCCATGTAGGGTGTGTCTTTTTGATGCAAGCCATGCCAATGCATGGTGGTGCTCTCCCCTAACATATTATTATAGACATCCACAATAATTATATCATTCTCACAGACTTCAATTGATGGACCCGGTAACATCCGATTGACTACGGTGACACTCCGCGATAAACCATCTGCTGCAATGCAATGCGGACGATCACAATCGGTCAGATTTTGTGGACAATCATAGCAAGCCTTGGACAACGTTTGGTACCATTCGACAACAAAACTATAATGACATGACATAGGTTCCTCACCCGATTTACAATCACGTACACATGGATGACTACGATAAAATTCTGGTGTCCAGATATCGCCATGCGTATCGATGCCTTCTTCTGCCAATTGTTTTTCGGCCACAAACTGGCGGCTATGAATCACTGCAGGACGACAGTATTGGCAACAATTCTCTGTGTACACACGTTCGGGTGTACAATCTTCTGGCAGTTGTGGACATGTACGTTGATAGGTATTAATCATAGGTTGTCCATCGGGTAGGTTGATACATTCCAGCAATGTACAGTCGGCATCATTGTGCCATGTTTCACCGACATCGAAGACGGTATCATTGAAACGGCAACGTGTACGTTGGCATTCACCGCAACATGTTCCTACGCGAGGACGTAATTCTGAATCCTGTTCATGAGAAAAAAAAAACAATTAAAAATTCTCGTAAAATCATCTTCAACTACTTACAATTTCACAATATATATCACCACAATCCACTGTTGTCTTAACTATATGTGGTATTGCTTGTTTACCCTTGACATCTTCAACTCCTGCTGCACAAGTATAAATTAGGCAAGGATTCTCTTGATCAAACCAAACTGAGCCGATTTCCTTTTCAACAGTTTTATTATTTATCTCAACAATGCAAAGGTCAATTGCGGTGGTGGTCAGTATAGGTGGAGCAAGTGATGAAGTTGAAATTGAGGAAGCTGCAGCTAAAATAAAATTTTTATAATTTATTTAAATAAATTTCCATAAAATTCTATTTTATTTCATTTAAATTTCCTTCTCAAACTGTGTTAATTAAATTAGTAGCGCTATTAAAACTGTAAATCCCATATTGACTAAGAATTAAAACTTGTTAAAAAATATATGGTACAATAATAGGAAACATGCGCTGTGTACCATAATAAGTTAGAAAACATGTGACCCATTAATATTTATTAAAAATTCAGCTGAAAGACAAATGTCTTATTTATTTAATTCTTTGGTTGTTTAAATATCAATAAAAAATATTAATATTATAAACTGTTTCCAAAAGAACATTTACCGCCATCGGAACCATCGCAATATTTGGTAAACAAATGACGATCGGAAATTTTGTTAAAGAAATAATTTATTTATTCTGTTATTTAAACAAATTAATTGAAGAAAAAAATAAAAGAAGAAACAGTAAAAGACAATTTTATTGTGTTTGTGATAAGAATAAAAGTGTCATAAAATTTGTTCTTAAAGTTGTTCATTAAATTTCAGTTTATTTGTTCGATTTATGGTGAATCTACAATAAAATACAAGTATTGAATTTTATATAAAATTAAAATTCATAATTTAGTAATATAAGTGCAATCAACCGACAAAACCCGGATGTCTCACATTGACTCACTTTCAACGCGTGAGAAATGCCTTTGACTTGGTCACTTGGACACCTGGTTGCAATCATTAATTATGCATTCTTGATATTGTATTATTTACTGTACAATGGTTTTAAGTAAACTATCGGTCTAGATAGACGAGTATAGAGAGCCAGAAAAGAGAATATTAAAATCAAATGGGTCGCCCACACATACATTTGTTTGGATCATTGGATGTGACAATAGATGACGGTTACTAACAAATCTGTATCTTCAAGTCATGTCATGATTGTTAACTGACAACAATGATGAAGTGGGAATTTGTTTTAATTTCCAATTTTTTTTTTGTTTTTTTTTTTTTATTTTAATTAAATTTACTTGTTGGACGTGATTACGTGCGCGTTTGCAAGTATGCAAAATCGATGCTAATTAAATGAATTAGTGAAAGGCGGCATAACTTTATAATTTGCTTGTTTGCTTATGTATATATATATCAAAATATGTTTAGAAATTCATCTAATTAATTAATTAAAATATATAGTAATTTGATTGATTCATTAGTTTAGTAGGAATACTTTTCCTGCAAATCACTGTTTGAGCAGCATTGTTTTGTTAAGATTTTGATTATCACCGAACTCAATGATTTGTTTGTCAATGGTTTATTGACAAACAAACAATGACCATAAAACTGTAACTATGATTTATGTTTTGCATGTGCCGCATTCCAAACAACTTTTTGCTATAAATAAACTACAGTTAAGGGCAAATATAAAGTGAATATAATATGTGGTTATAATTTTCAGGGCAAAGAGCGCAAAATAAATTGTCTTATGACAATTCGCTGTCATTTAAAGTCATTAACAGCCACAACGATGGCGACAATGATTTTTTTTTATTGACTTTATAATTTTTATTGTGTATATTTAAAGCTTTGCAATTGTTAATTTTCACATGTCTTATTATGAAATACAGATGACAATGTTGATGATTGTTTAATATCAATGAAAAGAAGCAGAAGAAGACATTAAAGAAGAATTAAAAAAAGCAACCGATTTACAATATTATAAATTTCACATGATCAGAAAAGGTTATTTGGTATCGCATGATGCATCACCATTTTACAATATGTACAATAATTGTATGTAGCCATTAAAGCATACTAAAATTTATTTAATCATTTATATAAGTACACATAAATGTACAGAATTGCCTCTTTAAAATGGTCAGTTTCTAGTATCGTACATCATCTAGCTACCACAGAAATTATAAATTGTTATATCAAATTGATGATTATTTTAAAGTTTCTTCTTTTTTTATTTTCTTCAAAATATATGGATGAAATACAATAAATACTGAAGATTCCCATGATTTAACTTTTTCCTGATTGTTCTGTGTTACTTCCTATTTCACTTAGTGTGCCTATTAGTAGTAAATTTATTGTGAAAGAAACGCGTTTCACTCCGCAAAGTTTTGAAAATGAAATGAAAACAATAGGTAAAATCTTCATTGTATTGCTAAAATTATGAGCTACTGTCGGTTTTGTGTTCAGACTGAGATAAAAAATATGTCACTGACAACAGGTAAAATTGGATTATATCATTTAAAGGGGTCTTTGCCATTCAAGTTTTGACGCTTCATGTGCTAAGCGTCACTTTTGACAAATATTTCGCCGAACCGCGAGACCCATCAGATTATTCTGGCACTGAATGAAGATCTTTTCATATATGCATTTAAATTTTATTAATGACAATCTACTAAGTAAGTCGGACAAATACTTCTGATAAACAATTAGAGATTATTTCAAACCGAGGTTATACTGTACTTGTTTAAACACAAACATGTTGATTACTATTATTAATGATTTTTATGTAAAATTGATGTGAACTTTTAGTTCTTTGTTGCATATTGTGGCAAACAATTCTACAAAGTTCAAAGACAAAAAATTTGGTCAAGGTCAAAGCTGAGATTCGCAAATACAAAATTCACACATAAAATTTGTAAAAATTAAAATAAATAACCAATTTAAAAAAAAAAAAAACAAATCTGCAAAATATATTCATCATATAAATGAGAAAAATATGTAAATTAATAAGAAAAATATTTAATAAATTACAAAAATATCAAAAAACAAAAAATAAAACAAAAATTTTTCTTACCAATTTCTTTTGTTTGCAAAATTAGCAAAGTAAAGATGATGTGAAGCAAAGGCAAAAATAAAAATACATTGTGTTTGTTTTTTGTCTTTGTTTGTATTTGCGTGCAAATTTGAACTTTGTTGCTTAAGTTTTTTTCTGTTGTTGTTTTTGTTGCTTTCGGCATAGTGTTGTTGTTTTTTGTGTTGTAATTATCTGTGAAACTGTTAATTTTATGTTTGATTTTTATGTCTTTACTGTTGTTTTTGTTGGCTTTGTTGTAGTCAATAATCATTTTGTTGAATCACTTAAAATTGAGGAGGTTTTTTAATTTTTCTGATTTTCGGTTGTTCGATTATTAATTTGTTGCTGTTGTCTTTATTTCGTTGGAATTTTGAATTTTAAATAAGCAATTTTATGAAGTAGTAGTTTCTGATGTTGCTAACGATGACGAATATAAGTAGATAGGAAGCAGATTTGTTGATCTTGATGAAAAAAAAGAAGAAGTTGGAATTGCATTATTAATAATTTTTAAAAAATATGTTGAGAATTAAAAAAATATATAATAAATGAACAAAGAATGTAAATGAAATGATTCATAATCTCATCCCTAAACATCTCAGAAATTTATTCAAATTTAGACCACTGATGTTATGATTAAATCGCGAGTCGAAGGCAGTCAGTCAGTTCTTAAATTAGTATTAAATTTATTATAAAATATTAGATTTGTTCATGTTCAATACAATAAAATAAAAATGATTCATAAAAAATAAATATAAGGATTTTCAATGAAATTTTTTTAATCTTTACTTTATTGCAGATAAAATTTGTAATTAGTACCTAGTGAGAGCCAATAGACCGAGATAATAATGGTGTACATATGAGCCCACAAAAGGTATAATGACAAAAATAAGAAATTTTTGTTAATAAATTAAGAAAACAAGGTAGAATATAAATTTCGGAACCCCCAATTTTACCATATTTTATGTATGAATATTGTTAAGAAAAAATATTACTTTAAACTAGAACTATCTCTATCAGCAATCGAAGTACTCTAATTACCAAAAGCAGATAATGGTTCTATGCATTACACAAAGCAAGTCAAAGCCATGTTCACATGTTGGTATACAAAATATAATAAAAATGTTAATCAAATCCTGGTAGAGCCATCGCTAATGAACATTCATAAACAAACAAAAGAAAATAAAACTTATATTATATTGTACAAAATAAAAATATTTAATATTTAGAATGACATCAGCTCCATAAAATATACTGGTTTCAAAAGACTTAATAAGTATTTTCATCTCTAGAAATACAATCTCTGTATACAAGGATCTTAGTTAAAATCAATATGTCATAAGAGATTATCTAATTAACTTATGGCAACTAAGTAAATAGTTTGCTCTTTAACCTTTCGGTTCTCCATTTCTATATAATTAAATTGTCATTTAATAATTATATATAATATATCGAATACATTAACACTAAGCAATATACAATAAAATATAGTATTTGCCATTAAAATTCAGATGTCTGCCCCTAAGAGAGGTGACCTTAAAGTTGTCATATTAGCAAATATGACTTTATTCTACAATATGTTGTTTCAGTTTTAAACCAATCTTCGTAGCATATTTTCCGTATGGATCAAAGTTCTTTAGACATAAACAAGACAATAGCATCTTATCATCAGATCTTATGACCAATGATGTTCTATAAATCTTACACTTCAAAAGGTACGACGGGTTGTTGCACTAGCATTCATTCATTCCATTTCGTTTTGAGAACTTAGTTATGACAATAATATATCAAATTATTAATTGGCAATCTTAACAAGCATCCCTCGCCTATATAATTGCTTTAAATAACCCGGATAAATATTTAATGTGGTATAATTAATTTACTCCACTTTGTGTTTGCACTCATCTTATTATAAATGATTGATTTACTTCATTAATGATTTTAAACACAATTTTATATTATAATTAATGGATGGACAAAGTATTTCTGAAAAAAAAAAATTGCAGTAAAATTAACGAGGTAAAATACCCACAAAATAAACGATATATGAATTCATCAAACTAGAAAAAGAAATTATATAAAAAAAAGTACACTTTCAATTTGTAAAGAACCATTGGATGTTTGTAAGCTTGAAGATGAAAGATATTTTTAGATTTGAATATTTATTACTTGCGACATGCTTTCATTAAATTAAGAAGTTGATTAATAGGAATATTGTAATTTAAAGGTAATTTTATTCTCGTGTTATTATCATTTACATCAGTTATGTACGAGTATATCTTCTTCAAAAAATTTTTAATTTTAAGTTATAGAATTATTATACAAATTGATTATTAGTCAATGGACACTTAAAGGAGTTTGAAGTAAGAACAAACTTAACAAAACAAGTAAAATATTTACATGTATGTAGAGTCAAAGAAACTATTCTAATATAGGGTGAAAATAGTAGTTGCACACACTCAATGTTAGATACTTCAGCATATTTACGAGTATTCTATGCAAGTATTCTATTACTTATTTATATCCTTTGTATTCCTGCCCTTTCATTTAAGTTGTTGGGTTATATTCTATTCTACTCATTGCTTAATAATGTACTCCTCATATGATGATGATGTGCTAATTAATTAAATTGTGTACGTGATTGTGATTTGTTTATCCTAAAGTCAAATTTTATCTCAAATTCCAGTAAACTTTATTCCCAAGAAACACAGTAATTTGTTGATATTTATTTTTCATGAGTTGACTGACTACTGACTGAATAATAAGAAAAGTTGTATCTAATTTTAGACAAAGTAACTTTAATTTGAATTTGAACACATTTTGATTATCGATTGAATTATTGTACTTAGAACTCTGACTTTAAAACTAATTAATAAATGAGATAAATTAATAGAAGATGATTGATTATAAATGATTCTAATAAATGATGAAGGTAAATTTTCTGTTTAGTTCTGAAATAATCACTTTCTAAAGTGTCAACTTATTATACATAATAATAATTTTTATATATACGAACTTGCCAGCAATTTTTGTTCATAACAAATTTGATCAATTTCACAATTATTGTTCATACATGTCCAATATCTTTTTACCAATCAATTGAAGATTTTCTTGTACTATGGGAAATAACACAATATACTCATCGTACAACAAATAAATAAACAATTTGATTGAAAACTAAGTAAATAAAACAACATCATACAAAATTATCTATGACTTAATCGGCTTAAAATCTCGAAATAGACTGGCAATAAAATAACAATAGCAAAAATCACTTTGTAGCGCCATCCCATAAATTGTTTGATAACTTGTTGACTATTGGACTTGATTTCAATTGTCTTCCGGACTTAAATTAAGGTCATCGTCATGAAGATGACAAGCCTCAGATGACATGACAACAAAAATTAATAAAAAAAAAAAAAATAAATAAAATAAAAATATTAAGTATGAAGAAAGGAAATCAAATCAAATGGAAAAAGAAATAACTCAAATTGTAATTGACTTTTATGGATGTTTGAAATGTTTTTGTATACAAAAAATAAACATAAAAAAAAATCCGCTTAACATTAAATAATTTGACAACACAACAAACAAAATATTATGCAATCAAATGAGTGAATGACTGAATTTTGCATAACAAATCAATAACAAAAAAAGATATAAATGTTTAAAATATTTTTAAAAATGATTTAAAAAATATTATTGTTAAAAAGTTTGTTTTGATTTGTTTTTATTGTCATTTTTAAATTATTATTATACACTTTACAATATCTGTGTATTATTAAATTCATCTGATACTTGTAACAAGAAAAAATTGGATATACATTGACATTATTTGCATTACAAAGAGAATCAATGTAATCTAAGTGTGGTCCGTTCATTCTGGCACAGACGTCATAATCCGAAAAGAACAACTAAAATACATAAACATTGAAAAAACAACAAAAAAAAGGGGGTGCCTCACTTTTCAAATTTTGTCTTTGCATTTTTTTGCTTTTTGATTTGCATTTTGTTTATTCATTTATTTAAATTTAATATTGTATTTTTTGCTATTTACAAAGTATCTCATACTTTATATTATGCATGATTAAATACACAACAAATGAATTTATAGGTACACACATAATTATTTTATCAATTTAATTTGTATATCTCCCTCTAGATAGAAATATTGTAATTCTAAGCCTATTTTATTTTATTCTATTTTTGAAGAATTAATTGCGGTTATGGGTTTTCACATTTTTATTGATTTGTTTATATTTTCTATTGTACAATACATAAAAATGGGATTTTTTGATGCGTTCAGCTCCACTGATTTTAGGGTGTTGGTGGTCTATACTATTTTTGTAAAAACATACTAATGACTAGATTTTGCAAATTAGTTGCTTTGTTAATAAATTGATCGACTTGGACTTTACATTTATGTCAATGACTCAAATTAAAGTTTATTTTAAGATTATGAACTTTGCTCGCTGATTGAACTTTTAATAAATTGTTTATCAAGTCAATAGTGTCATCTTTCTTCCTATTTTTATTATCAAAACAATCTTTGATCACAACAACAGATATTATTAGATCTAATATTAAGATCCAAACTCGAACTTGCTAGTTGGTACCCAATCTGTAGCATGGGGAAAGAGTATCAAATATCTCGGATTATATATAGAAAACAGAATAAAAAGACTAGCTTGCATATTAGCAAGACAATAGATAAAGTCGACAGAACAATTAGAATATTATATCCCTTCATAAGTAGGAAGTCATTTCTTTATGTTAAAAAATAAACTCTTGTTAGTAAAAATGATATTTACTCCATTCATGTTATATGGTTCAGAAGTTTGGGGTGATTGTGCAGCTACTCACCGCCGTAAATTACAAAGAACTCAAAATAAATTATTAAAACTGATTTTTAATTTCATGTAAAGGCAGGTATCGGCATGATTGATACAAAAATCTCTCTATCTATATGCAAATAATTTTAATATTATCATTAATCAAATGATGCACCGTTCCAGTGTTGAGTCGTACTATTCGAGCTACAATAATTCAAAATTAGCTTCGTTTTAAGTATCGATCCTTAGTGTTTAGTCTTAGTCGTTATGTTTGTTTTTAGAAAAATTATCAAATGTAAGGTTTTTCCCATTTTGCTTATAATCTTAAAATATTTCTTTTAAAACCATTTTGAGTAGTAAAGTTATTAACATAGCTAAAACTCTAAAAAATTTGTTATCTGTATGCATACTTAAATATGGATTCATGGGTCAAATAAATAAATAAATAATATTGTAATAATAATAATATTCAGATTTAATTTATTTTTATAAGGTGGATACTCAAAGAAACAATAAATTAATTGAAATATAAACTATTGTAGATGGACAAATGGATTAATATGAATTTTGATATATAGTTTTGTACCACTTAAAGAATTGTGTTGTTCATCAAAAAAATGGTAAATTAATAAGCCAAATAATTTATGGTTCATTCAAAATAATGACTTACTTTAGTAGATTTTAGATTGATTTAAGACACATATTTCATGTAGATTAAAGATATACTCGAACATAGTCGCAGTCACACATACAGTGAATGATAAAGTTAAAAATTTAAATGAAAGGTTTACAACCATCAAAGTCCTTGGTACGAAAGACATTTTTGGACTTGCTGATCACCAATTAAAATGTAAAAACATGTACATGTTGGTAGTAATTGATTCTAGGCTAGGTTATAATCAGCAATGAAATTAGTTAGTTAGTTAGCATATTTAGATCGTAGAACAGACCCAAAATATTCGTCTAAGATGGAGAAAGTACTTTTACGTCAGATGATTATACAATGTTTTTAGAAGAAAACAATGTAACGCACTTTAAAATATAATAGCAATAGCAAGCAAATAGCCATGTTGAAAAAGTTATTAGGACAAGTAAAGTTGGTAGATTTGGAAGACAATATTGGTTGGAATAAGGCATTAGAAACAATCGAGTTTACATTGTTTAACACGATACATATAATATTAAACGGCATAGGGTGCCATGTTATTTGAAACAAAAAACAAAAAAAAAAAAAAAGAAAAGTTATGACAAACTTGACCAAACTAATCAAATTAGAAAAGAATTTAAATAACTTAGAGACTTTGAGAAGCAAAATGAAAGAATAGCATGAAAGCTACAAAAAAAATTATGTAAACTCAAAAAGAAAAGAACCAAATAACATTTGCTTAATGATTATTATGTGAAAGAAGATGTGTTGATTCCTAAAACAAAAAAAGTGACAGTAACCTTAACAAAATGAACACAGAAGAGTTAATAACAACAACAGAGGAACCAAGCAATCAACGCAGAAAAGAAAATAAAAATGGGCCAAGTGCGAGTCAGACTCGTACACGGAGGGTTCCGTAACGAATTGGGGTTTGATTTGATTGATTCCAAAAAATATACCGCGCCTATATCGGAATTTCAGTACAATAGTCAAAAAAAAAAAGAAGGTTTTTGAATAAGGTCCTGAATTTTAATGGCGGGTTTGTATGGGTAACCCTTCTAGTTGGCCGATTTGGCTGATTCCAACAGATTTGCAACGCCTATATCAAAAACTTATAGTGTCTAAATTTCGGTTCGATAGAAATAAAAACCTGAATTTTAATGGGGTTTTTATGGGAGGTACCCTCCCTAGTAATCCTATCCAACTGAAATTTCGACAATATAAGTTTCTAATGTATAGCCACCAACCTTCCAAATTCGTGGGATTACTGGATCGTATAGCTACCATACAAACCAAAATGTTTCTTGTATGGGGACCCCTTTAAGTTTTTGAAAATATTTTAGTCTTAGTTTATTTGTTGCTGATGCCCGAATAGAACTACTACTACCTTTTGTGAAAATGTTAACTCTCTAGCTATTGCGGTTTATGAGATATGACTCGACGATGGACGGATGGACGGACGGACGGACAACGAAGTCTCTGCAATAGGGTTCCTTTTTGTACCCTTTGGGTCCGGAACCCTGATAAGTAAAAACTTTGTAGGAATGAAGTTTTCTTCATTTTGTCAATATACATACTTTTATGTAGAGTTTACTTTGTACAATATTCTGGGTTTTTTCTCGACATTTTTAAAAACTTCTATACAAAATTAATACATTTTATTTTTTTATACTTTTTATATAAGATACAAAAAGCAACGAGATCACGTGCAAATATTTTAAATGAATTCATGCTCACTTGTCTAGTTCGCGTAGTAATATTGTACTAGTGAGATCCTTATAATTTGTCATTTCGTTCAGTTTTTTTTTTTTAAATGATTTGCATACAAAAACTGATCCAATGCGCATTAACCTAACCGCATTGAGTTGTAGCTCATAAGAATTTGTACACATTCTCACGTAGTCAACTGGCAATTAAATGACTTGAATTGAAGCGGCAGAATTCGCTGCATAGAAAATACTCGTACACTCTCCATCGTTCGCGTATCTCAAGTAATTCCCCTTACATCCACACAAAAATAACATTACAAGACTGGTTTCGATTTTGGCTTCGGTTTCGATTTTCGATTTTCAATTTTGTTTTTGTTTTTGTTTTGATTAGTCTAAATGATTGCCCTACTCGAATGGGTCAGGTGACGATTTTGGTTTCATTTTTCTTCTTTTTATTTTATGCTCAAATCAAAGACTGGTTTAAACCTGATCATGTTAAGGACGTTTAGTTTGGGATTTTTCTTTTTGGTATGATTCAATATACCACATAATGTAAACATTTATGTGTCTCAATCAATCACATGCTTGATTAATGATCACTTTACTTCTTTGGTTATTTTTAGTAAAATTTAACATGTTTACAAAAATAAATTGGACAATTTTGTTCTTGACTATTGTAATTACGGAAGTGAAATACTTGATAGTATAAATAAATTTCTGGTTTCTATACAGATGATTTATAAATAGAAATAATTAATAATTGGTGGTTTTGAAGATGTAAAACTTTTTATCTATTCATAATTTGAATAAAATTTTTCATATGATACATTAAATCCAAATTTGGGCTCCTTTTTAAATGAAATAATTTACTTAATTTGTTCCATTGTACTTAAGTAAAAATTTTCCATTTCATAAACAAAAGTAGGCTGTAATTTATGAATATGACTATATAAGCAAAACATGAAGCCTTGTGATTTTATTATTATTTCATAGGAGCTCCTTCGAGCAAGATTTTAAAGTGTAAATTAGTATTAAGGAAATAAAGTTTAGTTGGCAAAGAGGAGTTACTGGAAGATGGCGACATAAAGCGAATATTATCATCCTATGCCATAGCGTTAAATTAATTACCAAGTATTCTATGAACCTATGTATATGTAAGTATATATGATTGATTATATATATATTAAAAATTTGCAGATTTTTATTTTAATTGTTTTTTCGTATAGATCTAGGCATTTTTAACTGATAATGCTTCTCCAAAAAAAAAAAAAACTGAACGATTGTGGGGTATTCTAAAATTCGGTGATGACGATTACATATTGAGATTCATAAGCTCTCGTTACTACAAATATGGAAACTCTGATATACGCGTACTTATATTTTGATGAGAACAAATAAAATATATATTTTTGATAAAAACACAACACAACACAACGAGATTTTCCTTCTCTTTTTACACATATATATGTGTCTCGACCTTTCTTTCATCAGAGAGTCACAATAACGTCAGAAATGGGAGAGATGCTTTCACCATATCGCGTTGTTAAGTACTTGCTGAGAGACGAGGAAGCTTGGAACACCGCTTGCATCATTATCGTCAGTATTGTGCAACAGTTCCGCAGAGACGAAATATTGAATAGAAGTGGGGTCTAACCTGCTCTCCCTAGCGAAGTATTACCTTAGTTGTTAGTTCCGCTAGTATTGAAAAAGGAGCCAGTATGGGCCGGGGGTGGTTTTAGTACGTTGGCATCATAGTGGCTGTTTGCCCGGTGAATCGTGCATCCTACTAGGATCTTTGAAGATTTACACCTCCATGGCGAATCAAAAAAAAAAAAAAAACCTTTGGTCTAATCGTATTGTAGTTTGAAAAATCTTTAGTTTGATCTAAATTAATGAAAAAGAAATCTGCTTCAAACACTAATGAAAGATATTGGATTTGATAATTTCAAGTACAACTTGGCATAAAAGAAGCATACATTAATTTTATTTGGTTTTCCAAGGAAGTGTAAGAGCTAGTCTACTCGGCAATGCCTCAACTCACAGCCAAATGTTGGGTAGATTAAGGTTTGTCATCCAAATTGAATTGTCCAGATTCATTCACTATGAGATGGAGAGGCGTAGGATGTTTGAGGACTAGAACATTATTTTAATAAGTGAAATTGTTATAATTGACACATAATACCGGAATTTCTTTGACTTCCAAAAAACAGACGGCCATGCCTTCATCAATTTATCAATTAGTAATCCTGATAAAGAATATTTTATATTAATGGTGTTTTCAAAACACTGAACACATTCTGAAAAATATTTAAATTTGTTTTTGATAATTCTAGCAAAGTTTATCAAACAATATTGAAAATTCACCGATAAACATAAAAACATTATCTTTGTCTATCTTTAACGAAATGGTTGTTGTTCTTAACTTTTCCTTTTATTTATTTTGATTTGAAAACAAATACAATTCACAAAAAATATGATGTCTGAGGAAATTTTATGAATCAAAAATTATAAACGTGTTAAGTTACTCTTAATGATGATGATAATAATTGTGATTATAATGACTTAAATTGATTATAACGATCATTAAAAGGAACTTAATTACCTCGGTGCTTGTACTCGTATATACTTTAAATCGTTAATTTATCTTTATAAGCTGCTATTATAAAAATATATAATGCATATGTACATACATATGTACCGCACAGAGATAAACACAAAATGGTTCAGGTTTGTTTTGACTGTTACCTTAGTTATTACTTTTATTTATCACACGAATGATATCAAACATGATTAGAAACAATCTTGCGGACGATTTTCTTTTCTTTTTCTATGTAGTTTACTTGTTTCTTATAACAAAGATTAAGTTTATTCATGAAACGCGCATAAAACTTTGCTACACATTACATTTTATTGAATTGAGAAAAATCTTCAAATTTTATTTTAAAATTAACGTAACGGAAACTCGTAGAAATATTATTAGATTTCCATTAACTGGACTCAAGTTTTATTCTTTAACTTATTTTAAACAACGCGACGTCTATTCGCGCAGCCAACTTAAATGTATCTGAAACATGAAACGTTTTTAAAGAGTTCGTTCGTGATCAAGCGATTGACGAAGTGCTTTTAGCCCAGTTTATTGAAACAATAACAAAAAAAAACACGGAATTGGAAAAGGCAACAACGAACAATGTTAATGTTAACCATGCTCTATAGCGCAACAATTGATTAACAGCATTTTAAGCTTGATAACAACAGTACTGGCGAAAGACCCGAATGAATTTCATAAAAACGATCGCGTATTTCTGCTTTCTGTTAATGTTATTTCTGCTGTTGTTGCTGCTGCTGCTGCTGCTGTTATCTTTATGTTAAGTTGTATCTTTTTAATTACATGCACTTGTAGCTGTATGTATTTAAATCTTCCCATTGCTCTTCATCATCATCTTGTGTTTTTTTGTGTTTTGTTTTGTGGTTGCAAAAACAAATTTGATTTTGATTTTTGGTTGTTTTATTTTTTGTGGCTACATTGCCGGCATTTTGTATTTGTTTTAAGAACTGAAAGCAAAAATGTTAATTTGACTATTCTGCAATTCATTTGTTTTTTGTGTTTTGATTTCATTGGATGTTTTTACCGGATCTTATCGCTTTGATTGCTTTGCAAAGATCTTGAAATATTTTGTATTTCGTGTAGTAGTAGTTGTTTGTTTGTACACTATGATTGTTTCTATGATCAGATGACTTGACTTCTGATTCAGTAGTAATAGTTTATTGTAAGTAACTACATACCCTGCAGTCATGTTAGAATTATGAAAAATACTATAAGTTTGTCATGAAGTTTGTAACACACAAAAGGAGACATCGGAGAGTCGCCATAAAGTATATATATTCTTGATGAGCTCGGGGCGACAAGCAGATTAAACCATTTCCTCGTGTCCATTTATTTGTATGCAAACTAGGGCCTCTTTAGCTTTAGAGCAAAAGAGCTGAAATTATGAACAAACTTTTCTCTTTACCAGACGCAGTACATTTGTTGGACCAGTAGAGAAAGACCGTTTCTCTATAAAAATTCAAGTTCTTCTTATTTGTTTTTTATACTATCAAATTGAAATTTGATCACTCTAAATTTCGGACCAATATTCACCAACCGTGTAAATTTCAAGACCCAAAATAACTGTATCGTATGTCTCTGATGTTTCTATAAGAAAAACTTTTTTGTTTTTTGTACTATCGAAATGAAATTGGAAATACACTATAAGTTTTTAATCTCTCTCCACCAATCTTGTAATTTTCAAGATCCAAGTGTTACTGGATCATATAGTTCCCATACAAATATATCGATCTCAGTGTTGAAATGCAAAATCGTTTTTTAGGGGTTAACCTTTTTTATTCTTGTTTGAATATACTTATGTATATGCAAAAGTTGAATTGATGTGACAACCATACAGTATGTTTCATATAAACTTGCAGTTTTAGTCTTTTGTAAAACCGAAATTGGAACATTTCTTCGCATAAACTTTTATCTTTAAATTTCTTAGTTAAAGTAGGGAAAGGGTATCTATAAATCACTGTATGCCTGTATATGTTTATCTATTCTACTTTAACTTACTTATTCAACATGTTATTTCTATTCCCATTCTTGTTCTGCAAAGGAAAAAATATTTCCGATTGAATTTTTAAACTAATGCATTTTTAATTTAAATTGACATCATTTTTGTAATATTTCTATGCCGATAGAGTCAATTTAAATGGAAATTCCACAATTTCTTGACACATTTTAATTATTATTTTGCATTTTTTTTTGTGGGTAAACATTTTTTTGAAATTAGCTCAGCATAATTACTTTTGTCAACATGGAAATAAGCAGCATTGGTTTCCTATTAGCAACAAGAAGTTATTTTGTTATTAATTTGCTGTGAAATTTTCACGTTAAGCATTTTAAGATTGGTTGATTGAAATGTATTTAAGATTCAATTCGGGGTTATTGGCTTCTTCGAACATTTATTATATTCTTGGAAATTGCAATTACAACTTGACAAGTTTTACTAGTCCAAAAAGAATGTCTAATGAAATGAAAAACTTAAAAACAATTTATGTAGGATAGAATAAAAAATTATAATAGACGAGACGTGATGTTATGTAAAGAAAATTTTAGAAACTATTAAAAGTTTGTTAGCTATTCTATTTTATACTACTACATTTTAGTTGGTTATAATATTCCATATTCTTATAGATACATACATGCTAGGGGTTACTCGTAGTAAGGTTCTTTAAATGCCAGAGTTTATCGATGTGTTTAGGATGTTTTTTTAAGTTCTTTATTCATTCAAAGTGTTGTCTATCGTTAGCTACGATTCTTCCTGATCTTTCAAGCAGCATATGGATTCTGCGATGCAAAAAATTCCTCATGTTTCAAGGCGATCGAAATATCAACACAATTTTGTCTTTGGAGCAATTGTTCGCACGTAATAAAACGGTGTTCGTCTTTGGCTTTAGTTCATACGGAATCCAATTTCATTATTTGTGCAACATAACCATTGCGATAAGACGTTTTGAAATTGCTTCTTGACTCACTCGAGCTCTGCAAGAGTTTGACATGAATCATGGTCTAATAACGTCTCCAACTCAGCGTCTTCAAACTTTATGGTCTTCCCTTAGTACAATATTCTTTATCTCTGGCGTTAAAATCGCCACTTTTAAAATGGCGAAACCCATATGCTTCATATAGAATTCGATGCCCATCAACTGCACTAAATTTGGATAACCCCTCAAAACTTATTTGTACAACCAATAGAGGGAGAATCAGGAAGTATTGTATTTATAAGTAGTATCAGTAAGGTAGTCAATGTGCTATGTGGTATGTCCGATCCATTAGATAATCAAGAATCTTTGGGTGACTTTAATGTTTTTAAATGATATGTAGGATGCTGTGATATGTAAGTGGCATATCTTTTGTATATATTTTACACTTGAACTGTTGATCTTCCTTTGATGCTAAATTTAGTCTCTAAGTCATTAAGAAACTGTCAAGGTTTTTGAAGACTTTGGCAGTCAGTGAGTCTCAAATTATCACTTACAAAAAGACCTAAAGCACTTAAGAACTATAATAGTTTAATTCATGTAATGGATTCCTCGAGTTCAGTATAGATTTATTATACATCCAAAATTAATAATTAAGAATAAATCAATTTAAATGAACTATGCTCTAGTTACAATATACTCGTATTGCAATATGCTTTTATATTTTAGACTGCAGTATTTGTATACATTAGTTGAAAGTTTGCTACAAAACTAAATTTATTTAGAAACAATTAACACAGTTTATTTCTTGGTATTTTATGTTGAAAAGTAGCTAATTGATTGACAAGATACTAACACAAACTAAAATGTCCGGTGCAGTTGAGTAACGAATAACTTTATTCTCTCAGTGTATTACCAAATAACTCAAAAACTAAATTCACCATATTAAATTGTCTTCTTTGACCAACATTTCTCCTTAGTTCGCCCACATTTTACAACTAAAAGTCTTTTTAATGGTATCCTACTCTCTACTCTACTTTTATTCACCACTCATTCATTTACTCACTAACTTCTCTCACGTACGAAGGATTTTTCATGTAAATGAAAAGCTTTCCTCAAGCTTACTTACAACTGCTGCGTTTATCTTAGCGTGGAATAGCATCCATCGAAGCTACGCAATATCGTGGCATCATCATCTCCATCATCATCATCATCATCATCAGCGCCAACATCATTGTGATCCGGCATCCGCAGAATTTGAATTCAGTTCGTTTTTTGACTTGCGTGCGGCAACATTGAAAAGCGGAAAACCGAAAAGAAAATTGGAAAAATTCCATTTTCACGAAATAAAAAAAGGCTTCATAGAATTTAGTAGCACTTAAATTTTTCGTTCTGTGGGTGTATTTTTGTGTGTTTTTACGTTTCATGGAGACTGAAAGTAAAAGTGAAGCGAAAATAAAGTACGAACAGATGCTGCAATGTCGGCAGTTGCTACTAGTACGCGAAGTACTATAATGTAACGGACATAACTTCTACTGCAAGAGCAACAACAAAAACACATTCTTTCTACAACGCGAAGTTCTTTGTCAGTTTGTTTAGCATCTTTTTTGTTTACATTTTGCTGTTTCTTTTTTTTAAATTTAATTTTAATGTTTAGTTTTTTGTATCTGTGAGTGTTTTTAAAATGTGTGTTTCCTTTCATAGAAACATCTTGTTTTTGCCCATTTGTGTTCGCGCCTAAAAGATGGCAATGAAGCTTCAACAAAAGCAACACCAAAACTCCATAAAAGAAAACAAAAAATTGCAAATGGCTTGGGCACAAAAACCATAAAGAAGAACAAAAGAAAGAAAATCTTTTGTTGTACTGTGTGTGAATGTGAATATACATAAGTGTATCTGTGTCTTTTTATAAGGGAAGTCTTAACTAGTAACTAGCAGAGTCTAAACTCCTCAACGCTGCGTGCAAAGCGAAAGGGATTAAGTCGCCAGAAATATGGTAAATATTGGATTTAGTTTTTGTATTATTATTATTCCCATTCTTCTTAACTTTCTTGGGAATTTATTTCCAAGGGATTTAGTAAGAAATTTCATTTGTTTGATGTTTACTTGAGTTGGCAACAGGGCGTATACTTAATATTTAAATTAAACACTTGAAAAAAGTTATTCTGTGTGAAAAAGAAATGTGGAAAATGAAATAAATAATGCAGAGAAACACTGAATCCACAGCATGGAATTTATTAGTCAATTTCTGGTAATTTTGGTTCATTAAATACGAAAATAATAATATTTTTATTGCATTAACTTTACTTTTTGAGATCAAGGCAATGCAATCATTTAATATCTATGAAAAGTTGTCAGAATTTTGGTTGGTATACCGAAAGACCGATTAAATTTAATAGCTCAGAAATATCACTACAATATACGATATCATTCACCTCCTTAAAATATGGAAGAATGTCGCGTTCCCTAGTTCAATAAGGTGTTATTGATACGCCAGGCAATGTTCTTCTTTTGGTCTTGACTTGATTTTTTAACACTGAGATATTACGAACAATGTGCTTTTTATTAAAATCTTGGACAATGATGAGTATCTCTGAAATTATACTTCGAAAAAGACACGTTAATGAGGGTGTATATTTCTTATAGAATGGTTTATGCCGAGAACCAGGGTCTATTCAAACAAAATAATTTATAGTCTGAGTACTTCATAAACATATGTCTCTTAGTTGAGTTCATAAATTTATGCCACAGAAAATTTGTTTGTTCCCCTGTGTAATAATTCAATAAATAAAAAACTGAAAGATATTTTAGTTGTAAATATTATAAAGAGAAACTCCTATTAGGTGTTCTCTGGAAATTATTGTTTCTCAACAATTTCATATCAATCCATAATCCTTTCATCCAAAATACAATTTCATTTTTAGGAATTTCCAAAAACCTTTTTGTAAAGTTTAAACTATTACAAATTAAAAGTTCTTTCAGTTTAAAATACTAGAACATGAGAGTTTTTAAGCTTTGAAAATTGAATTTACAATTTAGTATCAATTATCCTTTTATCATTTGATAAAACTATTTAGAAAGTGATGTTTAAACCTTTTCCATTTTAGGGAATTTCATTTGAAATTACTTTTGAAGCTTAAACTGTTCAAAATCGAGAGCAATTTTTCGGATTATATTATATTTTATTATAATAAATAAAAACTATGCTACACTTTCACGCATATAGAATTTGAAAAAGCAAAGCTACGAAAACCCAAATGAAATATTTTATAGTAAACTAAGTAATTTGACTTGTTAATGTTCTTTCAATAAGTTTCAGTGAGTTTTGGTATCCAAGGCTATTTAAACAATTTAAAGGTATTAGAGAGCTTCAAGAAATATTAATCCGATTGGTTCAATTTATTTAAATATGCAAATGTTATATTAATTTTCATTCAATTTATATTATTTTCATATCAAAAAAAATATACAGACATATAATTAAAACTCTAATTTTTGATGTGTTTGGTTGAGTTAAAAAATATATTGTATATGGATGTCTAAGTAAGTTCAAACTTGAAAATAAACAGATTGAAAGTTATCACAAAAAGTGGTCAAATTTTAAATGTTATAGTCAGTTTACATTGAGATGATGCACCGCCTAGTAGAAATGCAGCATAGACGATCATCGAATTCAATAATATCAACAGGGAAAATTACTAAATTGAGTTTACTTTGCATCGGTATTGTGGAATTTTAGGCCATTCTCTACTTTTTTTTTTTGTCGTTCCCTACTTTTTTGTCATTCTCTAGTCGTCTTGCTATTTTTCTTTTGGTGTGCACCATTGAACAGGTGATGATGATGGTGGAAACAATTTAAAGTAAACTTCAAATTGAAAAATTTTTCATAAAATTTTAATGGAATATACAGGAAAATGAAAGATGGAGCTACTAGAAATATATAAGTGCAAAGTGTTCTATATTATGTATTTTCATTTTCAATATTAATTTGAAACAATTAGTCTCATTTGATTTGTGTTAAAGATACAGAAATATTCGTGATGCAGCTGCACTGTAAATTGCCTATTACTTCAATAAATGTGACTGCACCGTAGACTATGTATGCTGGATACTAATAAAGTAAAAAAAACTTTTACTTTGGTTGAGTTGATACTAATAAAGTAAAAAAACTTTTAATTTCGTTGAGTTGATGTTGATGAATTTTAATAACATTTCAAATCTTTTGTTTTTGTACGGGAGTACATAGGAAGTTGACAAAGATATCAACATATCATAAAATGGCATTTGCATAGCTTGTTTTTTGTATAAGATTGTTGTTATTTTGTTTTTTAAATGTTTTATTTATTTATTTATTGACTTATAATTTAAAAATTTTATATATTAAATAATAATTTGTTTATCAAAAATGTTTTTGTTGAGATTAATTCCATGGAAGAATATGGCTTCCCACATTTCGGGTTTGGTCTATTAAACTGCATACTCTACTGTATATTTTGTGTAATATATAGAAATCCTAATGGATTCAATACTACTTAAAAAAATAATAACGTTTTACAAATCAACAGATATCTTCATGACAGATCCCATTCCCTCTCACCGTATGCACTTCACAATCAGCAAAAATAATCTTAAACTTTATCCATTGCATCAGATTAACTTCAAGAGGATGCTGCTCACTTATATGTAGACATAATAGTGGAAATTGTCATCCCTTATAAGTAGATCCACACTCACGCAGATAAATAAAGTGCATTCACACAGTCCACTCACTTGGGATCAGAAACCACATTAAGTTTTCTATTGCACAAATGCATATTTATTTATATAATTCTTTGTCTAAAATTTGTAATTTTAAAATGCTTAAATTTTTGTATTTATTTATTTCATTGTATCCACTCAATTATTGGTTTTTTCATTTTTTCAATTTCATCACCAGTTTGAATTCCGTTCTAGATGTAAATTCATAACACGTAACATTCATGCACAGTCCTCACATCCACCCAAAATCATGTGAAATACCAATTTCAATTCCAAGTATTCCTGACTAGAGGTTTGAACAGATTATACAAGTATTCTTGCAGACTTTGTAGATGTGAATCTATACAAACTTGGTGTGGTTAGTAAGACCTAATCAAAATTTTTAGATTGCATATAAAAAATTATGAAACATAAATGTGTTCATCTTATTTTGGATTCCTGAGCATAATGGTTAGTTATCTTCGGAAAGAATAGGCAGATGCGCACGTCAGAAAAATAGCTGCAGCCTGAACTATTCTGAGGGCTGTCTTGCAGTTTCACAAAAATACTCCTCATGGCAAAAAGCACTACATATTGGAGTACTGAAAACCTTCATACCTTTTACTTGGCGCAAAAGAACATGATAAGTATTAAGAGTAAATTGGAAAGATACCTTTCTAGTCTCAGGCTTTTTAACAGGACATTGCTGGGTTATGGTACATTTACATAATCGTCGAATAGTCGGATTAGTCGTAACGACGAATGTATTGTAGATTATGTAATGCAGAAGAGAAGACTACAAAGCATTTGTTATGCAACTCTGAGAGTCTAATTTGGATTAGTCCGGAATCTCTGAGCTCGCAGAGACCAGGTGACTGGCTTTCAACTTTTCCCTAAACTAATGTAATCTAATTACCTTTGTGGAAGATTCTGTTCAAAATTTAAATGCAACATTCAAGTTTGTCGATATTTATTGATTTTTTGTTTAAAATTTTCCTTTTGTTTATTAATTTGTAACTTCAAAAGCAATTAAGAAATTAAAATTTTAATATTTTTAGACTCTGAGAAGGTTTTTTACCTTCTACTCAAAATATTTACGAATGAATAACCACAATTGATTTGCTTTATTGCCAAAGTGAAATAGTATGAGAAAAACTAATCAATTGCCAAACACATTTCAATTATTTTTAAAAATATCAAAATATTAAAATTGACCACAAATTGTACAATTGATGCATGTAGCAGAAGCTCGTGACAAAATACAAATATTTATGACTATAGAAAGCCACAAAACGGTCAAAACAACAACAAAGAAAAACAAAGAATCTATCTAACAATAACAAATTATTCAACTACATTTTAAAAGCTTCAAATACTTTTACTCATAAATACTCATACTTAGCATACACAATGAACACATACTGATGGTTGTAAAATAGAAGTTTTGAATCTAATATTCAGAATGGCTGTCAAATGGAAAAACGATGTCATTGATAAAATTTTGTTAAATAATATAATAATATTTGTTTTTAATTAAAAATATGCATTCCATAGATATAGATCGTATAGTGTTGTACATACACAGTCAACCATAACAAGATGATAAATCGATTATTAAAATAAATGTTAAATGCCAAAGGCATTTTCCATTTCAATATTCTATCAAAAGCGGAAAAACAAAACAAATACAAGCAACACTCCAATGCAATCAATATCATTCAATCAAAATGCATATACTACAATACAATAAATAAAGCAACATTCTAACACACAGTTACTCTCATATACATTCTACAATATAAATGCTAACTATATATAATTCTGATATTTCTGTGACATGAATTCAAGAATATTCGCTATATTTTATTACACTTTAATACGAATAAGACAGAATATCAAATTTGGTTTACCGAATAAAAAATTGAAGGACTTGCTGTTTAAAAACCGTAATTTCTAAAGCATTTTAAAGTTGTGAGTATTGAAGCCTCAATTACCAATCAATCAAATGCAATCTCCAATGGAAGAAGAAATACATTGACGATGGCATCAATAACCAGTAAATTATAAATTGATAGAGGCAGTTCTTACAGTCTAATAGGAAGATATTCTCTCTTAGCTAGAGATGTTAAAATAAGAGTGGTTCCTTTTTTGATAAAGATTACAGAGTACACACAGTTATCCAGCATTAGTCCATCCAAAAGTAGCAAGAAGAAAAGAAAAAAATGTAAGAAATTATTGGAGAAGATCAATGTTTTAAATATGGTAATCATATCAGCATTATTACCTTCATTCCGTTCATTGTAGCAAAAGGTTGAATAAGGTCAATTGAAAAAGTTAAGAACAACATTTTCGGATGAACTTGAAAAACGAAGGTTTATTCGACAATTTGAACCCTGAAAAATCTTACTTTGGCGAATAAATTTTATCACTATGCTAGTGAATTAGGTCACCAGAATTTGGTTGCATTTGCATCAGATTGTTAAAAAATTCCATTATCAACAGAACAGTTGGAATGCTTATTTTTAAACTGGGCCTTTGTGCATAACATCATATACATACCAGAAATCAACTTTGCGACGAAACATCAAAGAAACTTATATATATTTATTGTACCTTACGCGCCAATCTTCAGATGGAATTTTTGATGATGCGAAAATGAATATCTACGTTAATAAAAATTATTAAAGCACATATTTCAAACAAAATCACTTAACTTTTTCATCATCAAAATGAATAAAGTAAACCATTAAATTTAAAATAAATGAAAAACAAAATCCTTATTTCATATTTCTTAGAAATACTTTTAACTTATTTGTGTTATTCTAAGTAGAATACATGATGTACATAATTTACGTAACTTTCTTACCAACACAGGTCAAAATGCTGAAGAAAAAGGATCAGTAGAATTAGCCACATGTTCATAATGTTGTGGAAGTTGAGGACATTACATTGACACATTTAATGTTTTTATTGAGACTCCAATGTGGTTTAGAGAGTAGAGTCTAGGATAGCTCAAAATTGGCCTTCATTAATCAAAAAAACATAGTCATGAAGTCAAATTAATATCGATAAAATAAAATAAAAATTTAAATTACATTAAAACTGAATACGTATGTGTCTTTCTCCATAACGAAAACTAAAAGACAGAACAGAGAGATCGAAATTGATTCTTTTTATCATGTTAATCATTTCCATATAATTTATTGTATATGAGTTCTCCAAATCACAGTACTATGCTTTACAAAAAGCTATAAAGTGATAAAATTCATTTACACTAGTGTAAAGTATGTCATAAAAAAAGTAAAATATTAAAAAGAAACCCATTTTCATGACAACATAAATTTTTACAGTTAATATCCAATAATATATATTTATATTGGTTATGTCATTTCAACAAATGCAAATAGTTATAAATTCAACTTAAAAAGGAAAAGAAAAGGAAATGAAACTAATATGATATACAAATTATTTATGTCATTGAATTGAATAACATGGTAGGAGAAAGAAGGATATGCTAAAAATATTATCAAGGACACTTGTGTGGAAACTGAAAAGTAAATCTACATACGAGTACTACTACTAATTTAAGGTTATGAGAAAAAGAAAAGGAAAGGAAAGACTTAAATAAGATAAATTGGCTAAATAGACATATTTAGGGTACAAAATAACGAAAGAAAATTCATCAAGTATTTAACATGAACTTGTGGTCTAATAGTACGAGAATATCAAGGTTCACGACGAAGTGCAGCATGAAAAATTAATATCTTATTTGTATAGTCTTAAATAATGAATGCCTATTTGGAAGTTAATGATCTAATTCAAATCAAAAGCTTATATGTATAAGAAGACTAAGATACTTTGTATGAAAATCATAACGTCTGTTATCAAATAAGTTTTTTCTGCAAATATTTAATCCTTGACATTCTCGATCTCAAATAATTTTGTTAGTTTTTTTGTCATATTTGTATATACTATTGCATTATTTTTGCATAAAAAAAGCATTATAAGTATGAAGAATATAAAGTATCGGAAATTCTGACCTTTAATTTGTACGATTTACAAAGATTTCCACTAAATATCAGAAATCCATATACTTATCGTATGTATTTGCAGAGGATTGACAAATCTTCGCCTTTCAATGCCAAATCACTGAAAACAAGTCATTGGTAGTGACTTTTTATTTTGCAAATTGAGCTTAACTGAAGTTGAATTACACAAGTAAAATTACACTGTTTCACTGATTGACTGAGAGACTGACGAACTGACTGACTTAAAAATACAATTTTATTTAGTTGCTCTTTTCATTTTCATTTTCTTTTTCCTATTTTTTTTTTTTTTCTTTTTTGTTTTATTTTCCTTGTATCTTTTGGGTAATAGCCATGTGAGTCTGTCTGAAGTAATCAGACTTGTCAGAAAAAGTCAAATCACTCACTCAAAACAACATTTATTAGTGTCTAAATGTACAGATTTTTCTTGCTTTCTTTTTATTCTCCTCTGTTTGGTTCTGTTCTGTTCAATTCAATTCTATTCTATTCTATTCAGTTTTATTCTATTCTATTTTGTTTTATTGATGTGCGTTTGTGAAACACATAAAAAAAGGATAGAATATAAAAAATTGTAGTACATAGCTTTTTCGAAGTCTCCTTGAATATCTTTCACACAAAATTGAAGACAAGAGTTCGAGAAAAAAAAATCGCAAATGACCATAAAAAATGGTCAGTCAGTTTATCAGTTTATTTGTTTGTTTTCATGGGATTTTTGGTTAAGAAAAAAATGATATCATGTAAAAGCAGTAAAAAAAAAAAAATTGATACAATCCATCAAAGAAAAATAATGGTTTTGTAAGATAATAAAAAAACTAAAACTACATGCAGAATCATATTAGTGTAATAAAAGCACAAAATATTATTAAGGATAAATTCACAAATTCAAACTAAGTGAGTTAATTAATTTAAAACATGTTCAAGTGTTCATAAAGAATATTTTTATAACTTGATGATAAAATTTTAATGAATATTTTTAAATAAATATGTAACACAAATAACAAATATTATAATACAACCACACCAACATATCAAGTCGCAATTTTTTTTAATTCAATATTTATTACATATACTTGGTATATACTTGTATATCTTTTGCTGATATTATTGGATTTAGGAAGGCATTTGAAAAGTCCTAGCAACCCACAAATTGATTTTTTTTTTATGCAAATTAGTTTTGTAGTGCTTGAGTTATTGAGATGGGAACTAGCGTGCTATAAAGGGACAGGCTCTGTCAGTTTTCTCCCTATAACTGATGTTAGGAGAACTTTATAAAATGTCCTTTAAAGGTCTGGAAGCGAAAATCATGGTGCTATAAGGTATCAAGCCAGCAAATGACCGAGGCTATAAATTCACCTTGATACTCTGGCCTTGTTATCATCTGGACTTGCGAGCTCGTAAAACTGGCACTACGCTCAAAGGATGAATGCTCCCCATCAACACTCTGTCACAGCTGTGGCGATAAGGAAAAATCTCTAACTGCCTTGCCCTTATTGGAAGGCGGATTCGTCTTCTCGGGAAAACTTTCTTTGAAGACTGAAGAGGCAGTTAGCTAAATTTGTCACTGATCTGTGAGATCAACTAAGGTGATCCAGCTTTTAAGTCACCTATCCCCTATTGTTATTCAATAAATATTAATATTTATTCAGTTTTAATCAGCAAATTGATTTTCTTTTGAAAATGTGTGGGAGATTGTATGAAGGTTTTTTGCATATCAAAAATATATGCGTTGCTTATTCATGTATGTACATTAGACGTAAGTAAGCAGCTTAAGTGGTTTTGCAAGTTTAATAATAATTTCATAATCTTTACATTTCCTTTCGCATAGCAAATCGAACAGTTTTAAACAAGTACATCTGTAAATTTCCGCAATACAATCCAGGAATTATTAGATACTCTTAGCCCACCTTTATCCATCATTTGATATATTTCCAACAATTCTTTATTTCTCATTATGGGTATCAGCAAACTTGAATGAGATACTTGGCTTAAAGGTTTAACACTTTTATCAAAACAGCTAGAAAACTGGCTGCAACAGCTGAACTGGGTTCCGATAGGCCTTGTATTTAAAAATTACAACAAGCTAAAAATTACTTTTTTATTGCCATAATAAATTTTTTCCAAAAATTAGATCATTGGAAATTCAAAATTTATTTGAAATTTTATTGTATTTATTTTCTAGCATTTTGTATTGTAAATTTATAAGATTCGCTTGTGCCAAAATATTGTATACTTAATTATTGTTTATAAATAAATTTTTCGTTTCTATTTTCAGAATTTTTATTTCTTTAAAAATAAATCTATAAGGCTTTTTCTTTGTTTGTTGCTTTTTCTTGCAATTAAATTGAATCTGAATGTTGCCCATACCGCCATGTATGACGTCAATTGTCAAACATTTGTGCTGTAATTAAATATTTGAAATTACAATTTTTTAACGACATCACATCACATTGCATCGCATTTTGCTTTTGCACACACACACACACACACACACATATCCCTTTACTTCCCAATGACAACTGCCCAAGTTCTTGTGACACGTACTACTGCAATTGTGAAAATATGCAACAAGCATTTTAAATACAAGGACAATATTTTTGTCGCACTGCAAGAATACTCGTATATTAAGTCTAGCATTACACATGCTAGTCCATGTATTTGGAAGGATGAGATTATAGAAAGGGATGCATGATGGGGTTGTAGGCGAGAATAAACATTAACTGGAACTCAAGCGCGTCATCATCATGAGTCGTAATCGTCCTCAGTAGGTCAGACAGTTAGCACTGCCATCTGTTGTAAATGACATTTTGCAGCCGCGTTGCAGTAAAAATGGGATGCCATTTCTACATAAGTACTATATCTTTGCGATGACGTGTAGGTCATCATAATTATAATTACAGAACTAAATACTTATTCCGGGTTGCATAAGTATTTCTTTTTGATTAAAACTTTTGATTTTTCTATATTTTTTCACTTGCTGGACAATTTTTAAAATTTTCTCCAAAAAGAAAAATGAAATAAATAAAATTTCACTAATTTTGTGGTCGTTTAAGGTAAAGTATTTTAGAAAGCGAATTTTCCCATTGTTATTGTTATTAGTGTAATGAAATGTCAAGTTGCATTATGAACTTTTCCTAAGAGAAGAAAACTGGGTCGCTTAATCGGTCTTTGGCTTCTCTTGTACTATTCCTTCACCTGCTGCTTAATGATTTTTCCCTTTATGAACTTTTATCAATAAAAAGATTAAACGTGCTTGAAACTTTGTCCTACAAGTTTTTCTCTTTACTTTTGTATTATTTTTCTTATTTATCGATTTAGTTTTTTTTTTCTTCACTAAAGCCGTCGCTAGTGTTGTTGTTTTACAAAATGTAATATGAATATTTTCATAAAAATTTCGCCATAAATTAAATTATATTTGGTATTTTCAATGACATCATTGAAAGGCAATAATATTCATAATAGCAAACACAGAACCATTAATTATTATCTATTATGGTATTTTATAAGATTAATTGACAACTTAATGGAAATATTCCTTAAATATGATAATACCTACATCATTTGAATTTTGCTTGTATTACCATATTTGCCATTTTTTTTTTTTTTTTTTTTGTTGAAAGATTAAAAGGATTTATTAATATTATAACTATATATCCTAATGGAAAGCAGGAAAACCTTAACAAGAAATTAAGGTAAAGAACTAAATTTTGTCTCACCTTCAATGAATTACACTTTACATAAGATCGATATGGAAAAACACTTTATTTCAAAGTCTTTATATTAAAAAACATGTGTATTATATGGTGACTATGTTTCCGATTTCAAGTCAATGGATTTATGAGGGCTATGTAAACAATTTCTGATCTGTCAACTGACAGATATTCAACCCCATTGAGTCGCATCTGGACTAGATTCATTCATACATTCCCTTCCCAATGATGATACAGCTCAACGACTATTCTGAAAATGGACCAAGTTCTGCACATAAGTCTTATCCTGGACAAGCAGCTCACCTGGTTCGATTATGCAACATCCATTGCGGCATGTTGCTATGCAACTAATAAACTTTCCTTGTCAAATAAAAGGCTCATTACAGGCTAATATTGACCACGAGGAAAGTACAGGCTTTTCAAAACAAGATTCTAAACACATCACGAGGGCCTCCTGGTTTGTAGGTAACACTTCCTAATATAGAGTTAAAAAGATGCTAGATACAGTACTCGATGAAATCAAGCAGCATTTATAATCAGCGGCTTCAAAGGCATCCAAGTACAAGATAGTAAGATAGCTCTTATCCAAGGTATTACTTGCAAATTGAAAAATCTGCATAATCTTCAAAACATGCAAACAAAGCGAACCAACCAATATTATCAGCAAACTGCAATTATTAACAATTGCACTAAAATATTAAATCACTCGCAATATACGTGACAAAGTCAAGTCTGTGTGCTATCCAAGGTGGAAAAATAGAAGGTGGTGCTATTAATTTACAGTTATGTGTCGTTCTCAAAAATGTACACTTGTGACATCATGTTATGTTAAATACTAATGCATTTAATAAAATGACGTTCTTGCGACGTCAAAATTGAGAGATCGTAACAACCCAAAAATGATGGCGGCATTTTGTATTATTGTATCGTATGTCCTATATATATCGAGATTGTCTATCTCTGCACACAGATCAGTCCTCTTTTCACATCCTTTCCAACACCCAAAAGAACGTGAAATAGAGTCCCTTCAGTGTTTAAAAGCGCTCAACAAAACCCAGTGCTGGCAGGCTGATGAACAACAACAGCATTTGGTCTACTGGCTTTGTTGTTTCCCTCCAACCTGTATATTTCTGTTCACCAACAAATTCTATGCCTTACAAACTTCCTATTAATATCTTATTACCTATCCACACTGAATAGTATCAAACACACGAGTTTCTCTGTAAATGAAACGCACCATAAGGATAATAACCCATGATATTTTACGAAATGAAAATTACACAGAAATGCCGTGATAATTGAAGTATGCAATAAAAAATTCAACGTTGAATTCCATAAGTTAAATTATGATGATTATCATCAGATAATGATGATTACGAATGCCACTTAAAAGTCATCAAAAATCAAAATGAACACAAAGAGTAAAGAAAAGCAAATACATTCAAGTTTTATTTTATTTTGTATTTTTTTTTTTTTTTTCAGAATGCTATGTATGAATTTTTGTTTGAAATGAAAATTTCAAGTCCTGTACTTCAGTTCAAGTATCAATTGCTTTCAAATTTCTGATCAAAGTTTATAAAACTCTTCTGCTATTATGGATAATAACTATAAAAAATAAATGAAGGACAACGAGAAATCATTGTAGTTAGTAGAGTGTCCAAGAAAATGAAATGAAAGACGAGGGATAATTGAAGCAAGTTTATTTTTTTTTATAGGATCATATAAATCATTGATTCTTAAGTTGATTTTCGGAACGTTTAGGTCGTAAATTGCACGCCAAACAAACAGAATTTGAGCAATGTTTATTTTATAACTACTATAACTAATTTAATTTGACCAACCAACACCAATCAACAGCCACCAAGAGGTGGTGGCTACATTTTATTTGTGTATTTTATAGTATATTTCCGAGTCCTGAGTACTTTGTCTGATTGCCTGCGATTATATATGTGTATGTAGTACTTAAATGCATGCAAAGCTATTGTAGTTGAACAAGTGCCTGCAACAAGCATTCATATAATCATAGACTATAAACTCACATTTTCTATTCGCAGTTCAGTTCTCTATCTGCAGTTAGTTGCCTGCCCTCAGATGATGGTTTGTGGTTGATCCTTTTTCAGTAAGCACGCGAACTTTGACTTAGTTTTCTGTTGATGGTTGGTTAGTGCTCTCTGTGGTTCTGCTTTTAACTATTCATACACACGGTATACGTACGCATATGTGTTTGAGGGCGAAATTATATATACTCTTACGAGCATTGGGTAAGTCAATTATAATGAATAATAAAATGTATAGTTTTGTTTGCACTTGAGCTAAGACGTCAACTTTGCCTTTTTCCATACTATATTATACATACTAAAAAGAGGTCACCCTCTCCACATCCATCTTTTCTTCTTTTAGATACTTCTCTACATATATATGTATCTGTGTGTGTATGAACGTGTGAATGAATGTGCATATGTGGCCAAAGAGATAAGAGTTTAAATCAGAATCCTTGGTAATAATATAATAGTTCTGAATTTGTTGGGAAGCACTTTTGTTCAAGTTTGTAGCTAAATTGAAGTGAGATTTATAAGTATTCGTCCCCACCACACTCTCTCTCTCTATCTTTTTTACTAACTATGTTCCCTTGAATTCTGTTTGTTTGATAGAGTCATTTATTATTAAAATGTAGTTATGAGGTTAGTAAAAATAAAATCATAAAATACAATATTAATGATTTAAATCAAAGTGAATAACTAAAAGATTTTATATTTTTGCACACACAGAATTAAATAAAAAGAAATCATTATGTTAATGTATGAAATTGTAAAGGTTCTTTAAAAGTACCGAAAGATTAACCTTGGGTATTTCGCGAACGACATAGGTATGTTGGTCGGAACAGCGCTCCAGTAGATGGACTATGGGAACTAAATTGAAGATGAGGCAACTGATTCGCCATAGGACTGCGAACTAAATTGTATGCTCCCAAAGATGACCGACTATGCCCAAGACTACGAAACATTCAATACTTTTATACTGATCTTAGAGTTCCTCTATATCTTCATTATAAACCAAATTTATACTAACCTACATGTGCCTAAGATACTTTATTTATCCAATTGAAATATGTTACCTTATTACAATTTCTTCTCTTCCTTTTGTATATAACAAATTCTCTAAGGGCTAATTTTCTGAACCGAAAAAGAATTAAGTAAATGAAATCGTAAACCAAACCATTGACCCTAATAAAAACAATAAGAACAAAGAAAATAATACAAAAAAGATATTTGCAGGACTCTTACTCGTTGAGTTCATACACATCAAATTTTACTTATGTATGCCCGAAATCCATTGAAAAGGCGTAATATTATATTATAGTATCTACGTAATTTGGACTTTGGAAAGAAATTTTCGATAATAATAGTATAAATTACAATTCAATTTCCTATGCGCCATTATTTTTTGATTAACAGATATACAAAGCTGACCAAAAGATACACAAAAATAATATATGAGATACATTTTTAGTCAGTAAAAGATAGAAAATGAATGTTTGTTAAGAGTTAACCCAAAAAAAAAACGGGCGATAAGGAAGCTACATAAGAATGATGAGCAAAGTTAGAAAGAAAAGGGCAATCAGAAAGTCAAAAAATGTGAGCTGGGTAACGATGGAAGCAAGGAAGTCATAGCCAAACTCCTTACAATGAAGGCGCCAGCTGCTGCTCCTCCAACCAACTTCCTTCCAATGATAATCATATTTTCAACATTATAACAAGCGCATAATCCCCTTCAGTGCTCAGTGCGAGCCAATGATTATTCTATGAAATTTCGATTTTTTTTCTTCTCATCCTCATCCTCATCCTCCTCTTTCCCTTGTCTGCATTGTAAGGTCAACTCAAAAAAAAAAATAAAATAAAATAAAATAAATAAAAAATGAGAAAATTGAAAATAAAATAAAGAAAAACCGCAGACAAATCAAAATGAAGCAGAAATAGAAATCTTGACAATGAACTGTGAGGGTTTTTCTATGTCTCTTGTATCACTCTGCTCTATTATTATTGTTGCTGTTGTTGTTGTCTAAGTCCTTACTCCTTTTCGTTTATTGCAACACGATGCTCTACAACAAAGCTTACTTACTACTCGTAACATATAAATAATTTATACTGATGGAGGAGCAAGAGAATTTAGTAAGAAATAATCAAAAAGAATGAGTAATGGAGGAGTGAATAGGAGAAATAACTAAAAAGAAAGTGAGTGGTGGATAAATATTGTTGCAACACTGCATCGTCGTTGTTGTCTTTGCTGTTTGAAAATTTACTAAAAGATTCATTTTCATTGTTATTATCGCGTTCTTTTATTCTAATTTTTTTTTTTTTTTTTTGTTTTGTTATATTTCATTTATAGTATTCTATTTAGTTTCGTTTCTTTCTCTTGGAATGTCCTTTACTTTGTCCTTCTCCTTGAATACAACACATTACTTTGCTTCGAGTCAAATGTAGTTGACTTGCTCATTTACCACGCTTTCTAGTTTTTTTGTTGTGCTTTTTGTTTGCTTTCTTTGCTTTCTCAGTTTCTTGTCAACCACCCTTAGTCATTCTATTGTTATTGTTATCCTCTTATCCACTTGTCCACTTTTCCCCTGTTTTTCATGTTCCGTCGCATCGCATCGCATCGCATCGCGTCGTGTCATTTACTTCTTTCTTTTGTTGTTTTTTTTTTTTTCTTTTTGCGGATTTTAAGCATGACATGAACTATTTTTGCTTTCTTTCTAGTTTCGTCAACAATGTCGACCAACAATAGAAAACAAAGAAATTCACAAAAAAAAAAATTAAAAAATATATATATATATATATGCTGGCAAAAGATATACAAAAGCAAATAAACAAAACAAAACAAAAACAAATAAAAAAATATTGTCAAGTGACCTTGTAGTAGTTGAATGTAGTTTGTTTTAGCTTTAGTCACTTCCTTTGCTTTGTTGACTCTACGTTCATCTCTCATCTTTCGGTCTCAGTTGTCATTTTTCTATTTAGACATCCATCTCTCTACAAAATAATCACATATTTTATCGTCTCAACATCTTTCCATATTCCCAAAAAAATAAATAACTATGTTCACACAACAAGTTATGCACCTCTGATTCATGTATTTTTGTTGTTTCAATTTAATAGATAGAATTAGTTATATGACTCTTTTGAGGCTCATGCTTCCTCAAAAATACAAGGCTCCTGCAGTTTGTCTTAATTAGAAAGTACAAAAGCAAGATTACATGAAATGTATTCTTTGTTATTATTGCAAAAAATATAAATATGTAGGTACAATCCATAAATATATTCTATTGTGTCTCCATGTTTAATTGTACGCAATTTATTATTTACAAAATCTCTACTCTAGTAACTTTATTGCAATTGAACAATAAATATGAGAATGACAATTAAAAACATTTACTGCAACATTTTAAAGGTAAAATACTTGGTAAAATATGCAATAGCAAGATTCAATTTAAAATATTGTATTATTTTTGCTGTTCTATCTCCAGCATCATGTTTCTTTTTATATAATTTTTAATTTGGCTAATTATTAATTATCAATTTTAAATTAACGCAACAAAGAATATGAACCTATGAATTAAAAATTATTTATTGTAAATTTTTATAAGAAGTGCCTATACCTTTAATCAACACATTTCGCTTCCCTGAATTTTGTAAAGTGTCATGTTTTTTGCATTAAATTATCCTTATGTAATTATTAATTTTGAAAATTCTACTTTACATTAGGTATTATTATTAAATTTATGAGTACTGAGCAATAAACAAATCTATCAACAATTTTAAAATGCAATCCTCGATTTTGCATTCATGACAATTATTCATAATTTGAAGTGTAGTTCTCTTGAAACTCTAATGTGTAAATCATGGATGTGCATGTTTTTTATTTTAAATGAGTCCTGCAGTAAATTAGCCAAAAGTTCATATGGTAAAAAATACAAGCATTTCCTACTGTACCTCAAGCACCGTCATGTCTCTATTTCATATTCTCGTGTACGCTGATCATGTAAAATTTTTTCTTTCTTTCAATGATGCTGCTTGTCATCTTATACTGCAAGAAGATCTTAACTCATTGTATTCTTGGTGCTTAACTAATCATTTAATTCTTAATAGCTCAAAATGTAAGTCCATGACTTATCATCGGAGTAAACCATACATATTTGTTTACTTATACAACTGATAATGTTCAACTTGAACGTGTCTCCTCTTTCAAAGACATTGGTGTTCTTTTTGATCCTAATCATTGTTTAAACCAACATATCAACCCCGTTATTAATAAAGCGAAAAGTGTTTTTGGTTTCATTAAACATTGGTCTAAAGAATTCAAAAACCCCTATCCCAAAAAGATTCTTTAGATTTCGCTCTTGTTTCCACGCTTCGATTATTGCTCTTGCATTTGGTCACCGGAATATAAAAAGCATCAAAATCGAATTGAATCTGTTCAAAAGCAATTACTTTGTCTTTGTCGTCTAAACTGGACTCCAAATTCCCGCTTGCCAACTTACTCTGAATGGCTCCTTGTCATCAGAGTTCCATCTTTGTCGCACCGTGGGATAGCTTTAAGGATTAGTTTTTTTCATAAACTTTTAGTTGGGGCCATAGATTCTATCGTTTTCTTAAATCTGCTAAACTTATAGTCGTTCACTTTTGGTTACACGAGCCTTTCCAAGTTTTATGCAATTTATATAATACACTCTATCATGTTCTCACGCCTGAGATTTCCCCCACAGCGCTTAATTTCATCGTCCTTCGCTGTAATCGGCAATCGGAATGCACTATAGGCTAAATCATCTCGACGTCGCATATTGGTTCACCTATTCTGACTATTTCTTTACCAGTTCGTTTAATTTCTCTGACCACAGATGGTTCTAAATAAATTTCCCTCACTGGGTCAGAAATGATGTGAATATAATAGCTTTTAAAATAACAAAATACGTTGCGTAGTTTTAAAGATTTAAGCATACATAGGGAAAAAGTAATGAAGTGATTAATATTTTTTTTAAAAATTTTTTTTTTTTTGTATACAGATAATTATTTTCATTTCGTTATTTTTGTAAATAATAATTTGTAATTATAAAGTAATTAAAATAAGCTTTATTTTAAATTTTTTAATATAATTTTATTACCTTTAGTTTTATTTGTATTACTTTTAAGTTGACAGTACTTTGTCAAAAACAATTAAATAAATAAATAAATGTGACATATTAGTCTATTATCATCATCACAACTCAACGCAAAAATAAATATAATTCCGACATTGTAAACAATGAGAAAAATAAAATTTGAAGTTCTTGAGTTTATTTTTTAATAAATTAAAATTATTAACTTCATTCATGTTTGCTACCAAAGGAATTCTATATTGTCATACAAAATTATCGGAATTGTTATTAAAAATAAAATCCATTGTTATTTTTTATTATTTCTTCATGGTTCATTTTATTAGGATTTTAATTTTAAAAAATTGTAACAACTCAAAACAACAATGAATTTTGTTGCTGACACTGACAACAATAAAGAAAATTTAAAATATTTCTTACAACAATTTTTAAGCTGGATTACTTTCAATCTTAACACAACTAAGTAGTTACACAACTCTGAGTTTTATTGCTTTTTGCTTTTTGTATTCCTTAATAGATTATAATAATAACAGTTGTGTAATTCTGTTTTTATTATTTGTGACCTTTGCAAGGGGGGGTTTTTTTAAAATCAAAAATAGCAACAAACTACAATAATAAAAAATATTAAGTTTTTTACAATTTATTTTACGCATATTTTAATTTTAAAACTTCCATTCTATTAGCTTTACTACAACTCATTTTAACGATGAACATGATCCTGACATTGACAACAAAAAGGGTAAAATTGGAAACATTTATTGCAATATTTTGAAGCTTGTTATTACAGTTTACCATTATTTTCTGGTTTATTTTAGTATTTTCAAAATGAAGAGAGAAAATAAACAAAAGTTTATTATTTACTATTCGCATGTACTCGGATACACAGATACATGTGATGCTACATAGTAGCAAAGTTAGTTAGTTGAGTAAGTTTTGTCTGTGCCTTTTGTGGTGTGTGTCTGCTTCTATTGTATCTAGAAAAAAAGTTGAACTTTGCACTTCTGTGATGTGTGTGGTGGTGAAAGTTTTTACTTACTACAACATTAAAAGGGAAATAACCGAGTTGAATGTAGTTGAATTGTGTTGAGATGAATTGGGTTGAGTTGGTTTGATTGTTAGTGTTTGCTCTTTTTTGTGTGAATTTAACACGAGTTTAATGTGGCGTATGAGTGACATGTTTGAAATGCAATTAAAGCTTGATGTCACACAGCATAGACTTAAATAAAAAATTTCTTATCTTAATTTAGAAATGCATTTGGAATGTATCAAAGAGAAAACATTGGGATGTTTTGTATAACATAGAAAGGTGAACACTTTCAATGAAATAACCTTAACAAATATTATAAAATTGCAAATAAAAGAAATAACTTTAAGGGTTTTCTTATTCAATGAACCAGAATCTTTAAAACTCTTTAAATAGTACAATTGTTCTTCAAGTAAAAAAAAAAAAAAGAAGAAAAACAAAAATAGTCCCCAGCGAACACAAGAATTGCAACCGCACAAGACTCAATCAAACAATGATTGATTTTAAGCATCATGAAACCACTTCAAAGTATATATATATATGGTATATACTTTTGTATATATACAAGAATAATGTAAGGTATTTGATACTTGCAATTCTTCTTTTATATGTATATTTCTTGCCACAGATACTTGCTGAATCATTCAGTACTTTCCAATAGAAGGCAAGAGATTGATTACGTACTTCATGGGTGAATGCGCTTGAATTGTTTGCTGCAGGCATCATCTACGAGTGCTGAAGGAAGGTCCAATTATTCCTTCTTGGGCTGAGTGGGAGTGTGTGCGAACGTTCGTGATTTGACATATGCCTTAGCAGTATGTCATGGACTTCAAATATATATCTATATACTAACATACTTTGTACCAAATTCTTATGGTTGTTGTCGTTGGCCATTCGCTTGTTAGGCAAATTTATTTGTCTCAGCTGAGTTGAGTTAAGTGTCATTTATAAAGTCAGCACTTAACAAACATTTTGTCATTTTGACAGCGAAACGTTTTGTTTGTAAAATTCTACTCTCCTCTTTAGATGCGTTAAAGTGTCACACCCCCAATGAGTTCATCATCCACTCAATGTTTCAATGTTATTTTATTGCGGAAAGTCAGTTAGAATTTGCTAACAATTTAAACAAGAAAAAATGGGCGTAAGACAAGTGAAAAAGTGTCTAAACATAGAAATATGCACACCAAGTGAGAGAAATAAGGGAAAAATGGGAGAAAAGAATGAGAAGTATAAAAACAAAAGTAGAAACAAAAATAGAAGAAATAACTAAAGGAACACAAAGTTACAGTAAAAAAGCCGCATGACTAGACATTTTGTGGCTGATGATGATAATTGTGAGGATGATGATGATGATGATGATGATGACGAGGCAGTAAAACATAATGAAGATGGAGATGAGAATGACGATGACGATGAAATGAGAATGCCGGCATTGCTTGTTGAATTTGTTGTTGAATTTTAAGAATTTACTTTTTTTATTGTATCAAAGTATTCTAAAAATAAAAAGGAAACTTCAAAAGATAACAGTTTTTTATTTGCTCTTTTTGAAGTCTTCATTCACCATCAAATTTTCTTTAAATCGATTTATGTAAATCGTGCTAAAGACCGTGTTAGGACAATGTGTGAAAATAGCCAAAGGGCAATAATTTTTTAAGCTAACAATAAGCAAGATACAATTAAAATGTATCTACAAAGGCATTGCCCCAATCCCACGATGATAAGGACTTTTTTCTTCAACATTAATAAACTGAAACTTAACTATTTCCTTTTTGAGTAACAATAAGATTTTAATCCCAATAAATTTTCAGTTCAATAAATACACAAATTTCCATGACATTTTTAATGTCTATTATTTGTGGAACTTACTTTCAAATTATTCATATATACAATGCATAAATTTATTTGCCGTTTTCAAATTATTCAAAAATCATAAATTCACAAACAATCAGAAAGTGTTTATCCAAGCAAATTTATCAAACTCAATTTATTGTCATTTATTATTTTCAAAAGCATCACATCACATCACATCACATCACAACTCTCTCAGTCAATCCATTCATATTTATATAAATACAAATTCATATCTGTAGATATAAAAAAAAAGAATACGAAAAATTATTATCATGTTAAAAATAAAACTTTGTCCATTTACATAGTAGAATTTAAATAGAAATAATAATAAGAATAATAAATTTACTGTTCCGGATCATAAAAATAGAATATTTAAACTTTTTGCCAATTGAATGTGAATCATTCTTTCTATCAATCAATCAAAAATCAACAAACATAAATAAAAGTTTAAAGATTTAAATAAACTTGTAATTTTTTTTATGTGTTTTGAACTTGTCTTCAATCACACACCATTAGTCAGTCAGTCATCGAGACATCAAATCCGGAACACAAGCAACATCATCATCATCATCATTATTATTATCATCATTTGCAAAAGTTGTCACAGATATATTTCATTATATTTATACTAAGTACATTGAATGCGAAAACTGTAAATCTCAATCCCAGATTTTCTATGCTTAAATTTCAGTTTACTTAAAGAATACAAAAGAAAAAAAAAAGGAATCGTATTTTACGACTTCAATTCCACATTTGGCATCATCGACACTTGCTGCCGGCTGCCTGATCTTGATGTGTCTGATGCCCATCACCATCACAATCACCAACATCATCATGATTTTGTATTCTGCTTTATAATGAGCACATTCCGTGAAGACTCAAGTAAAAATGGAAGAAAATCTGTCAATCATTTTTCATTTATTTTGGATTTTTTTCATTTTTCTTCTTCTTGTGGTTTTCTTTTTCTTTCAATATACAATATTGTACCTTAAGAAATATTTAGTATACACGATGACAAAGTTTTATTTGAGGAAGTAAAATTGAGAGAAAAAGAAAATAAAGTATGAAGAAAAAAAAAATAAAGAAAATTGATTGAAATTTCAATGTCATCGTTCTTCCTTGGCTGTCGTTATCATTTTTCTCGTTTGGAGTACGAGTTGCTTCATTAAACAGTATTGGCATTTGTAGTCACCACATTCTCAATTGAGAATGTGATTTTAATAATAGTTTTTTATTTTCTCTTTTCATGGTATCATTATGGGTTTACACTCCTTTTTCTTTTTCTTTCTTCTAGTTAGTAAATTTATTATATTTAGATTCATTAATTTTTCATATGAGATCTTTTCAAGTTTACTTGGGCAAAATGACAAATGATTTGTCTTAGTCTTTAGCAATATTTTCAATTATTAAATAACTGGATAAAAAGTAACAATCAAATTGGCACTCCAATTCCAAAATACAATAAGAACCATAAGGGAAAACGATCTTAAAATCAAAAGATAACAGTAGTTCAAAAACTCAGAAAATATTGGGGGTACAAATTAATTTGGTCCGTTTTTTTGTGTTTAAAAAAGTGTTTTTTTATTGAAAAAAGTAAAAAATACATCATTAAAAGTATTGTCCGCCGGAAGTGACTACTTTTTCCCATCTCTCTGGTAATTTTCGAATACCATCTCTAAAAAATGAGTCCTCTCTGGCCTCGATCCAATCATTGAGCCATTTTTCGATTTCTTCAAAAGACCAGAACCGGTGGCCTCCCAAATCGTTTTGCATCCGTCGAAAAAGCCAATAGTCGGAAGGAGCAAGGTCTGGAGAATACGGCGGGTGGGGTAAGACCTCCCATTTCGGCGTTTCCAGGTAATTTTTGACCGTTACAGCTACGTGGGGCCGAGCGTTGTCATGTAGGAAAATCACCTTGTCAAGCCGTTCGGCTGTTTCTGGCCGTTTTACACGCAATGCACGGCTCAAACGCATTGGTTGTAGTCAATAACGTTCCGCATTAATGGTTTCGTTTGATGCACAATAATTATTGTTGACAGATATCAAACCTTTCCAATGGAATAGAAAATCGGCTACAACCTCAAAGTGGAGCCATATTTTGAAAACGGACCGAACTAATGTGTACTACCAATATTTGTAAGTTAGGTCAGCTTATAGAGTCATAAAGAAATAAAAATGTTAAGAATATATGACTTTATAATCAATTTGTAGGTAAGAAGTCAAGTTGACTTGCATTTGATCTTATCAGTGTCATTTGTTGTAACTATTTGCCTAGCACTTACACAACTTTTATTCAACGAATTATTCTAATTTGTCTAAACAGTTTTATATGGTATACATCAAATATAGGTAGAACTTCAATAAAATAATATAATAAATAATAAAAATTCATTAGAAACTTGGTTGTAATATGTGTGATGGTCAAAACTCACGTTTAAGTTTCTTGAAATTGGAAATTCTGAAAACATTTAACAAAGGAATCGTTTCTGGATTTATATTTTGCTGTTTCTATTGAAATTTTACTCTTATTATTCCAATAGTATTGTGTTTTCCTTAATTGCACTTTTCACTTCATTTCATCTTTGTATAACGTGGAATTTTATCATTATATTTATTTTTGAGCTCAATGTAGCGTATGTCACTTTGTGAAATAAAATCCATATATGTTGCCAGCATTTGTTCTCTTTTCCCATGTTGTCACCAAAAGAATCTCAAGACTACAATAGAATTCTTTTCTAAATAAAATATAAAAGAATTAAAAAAAAAAGAAGTAAATATGTCTTAATTTTTTCTCTTATAAATTCTCTTTCCAGCAACACAACTCTACTGACTTCACTTTTTAACTCCTTGTCTTAACAACAACACAAGGATATGAGAATAATGAAACTTAATCAAGCCACTACATTGCTTAAAGAAAACGAAAATAATTACAAAAAAATAAACCCTTAGTGAACTTAATTAAAATGCATTTTCACAAAATATTTTCAAATTAAAACAGTGAAATTCTTTCATTTAAAAATTATTTACATAATATTACACATACGCCGCATAAAGCAAATAAAATGATTGCAAAATTTAATGCGAAAACTGAAAGTGAGGACAATTTTTCCATACACATAATATTAAATTGAATAAAAATTGTATAAAAATAATTAACGCTCATTAAGAAATTAAATGAATAAGCGAAGCATGACAACAACAAAATAAAAAAGGAAGTGGCAGTGGAAGTGAAAGAGGACGAAAAACCACAGCATTAAACATGAAAAAAGAGAGCATAAGGTAAACGAAAAATAAACATCAAAAGTGACAAGAGGAAGACGAGTAGAAAAAAAAAAACCTGTGCATAATTTTCTGGGCATGCTGCTGTGTCCACAAGTCTTACATGCAACATGGATGGCGAAAATCGGATTATACTCAATGTTGGCGGCATAAGGTGAGTTCTTTGATTTTAAAACCATAAGTTTCATCAAATTGAATAGAAATTTAATATTAATAATAAATACAGAAACTGTACAAATGTATTTATATATTTTATAGATGACTTTCCGCAATATTTTGAATCAATATTTTAAATTTTAAGCTTAATGCAATATGAATTTAATTTCCACTGGTCAGAAGTCTTAATTATGTCAGATGACCATTGCAGATTTCTTTCTCCATGTACATTTTTGTTATATTTAATTGAAATATTTGTTGAGTTCTTATTAAAAGCATATAATTGTTTATTTAAATTATTTATTAATTTCAGCTAAGGGCTTCCAGATATTTTACGGGAGTTGGCAGTTGAAAATTATTAGTTAGTGATTATTAAATTACATCCTAATTTTTATTCCATGGACAGATAACACAACATATTTGAGGAAGTTAATCGTTGGTTAGTCAACCAAATTTAGATTGAGCCTCAAGAATTAAATTTTTTGAAGTGAAAATTCTTAAGCGGCGTTTGGCAAAATTTATATTACAAAATTTGAGTGAAAGATACAAATCGTCACGCTTTTTTTAAGCTGTATCTCATGAACCGCACTAGGTAGACACTTGAAATTTTTACAGAATGTGTCTTTGTATTTTCATATCCCCAACAAATAATAATTTTTTTTTGGAAATCCACCGGAAAAGTCACAAAAAAGAGATTACATTTCCACAACAACAACATTCAGTTTATAACAACAACCTGCAGCAAACAACTTTTGTGTTGTACAAAAATAAGCAAATGTACGGAGAAAAGAGAACGAGAAGCACAGAGAAGCTCGTCGATGATAGAATTTATGTGCAAGAGGGGGCGGGTGGCAAGCGTAAACACAACAACAACAATTATACACTCCAAAGAAACCAACAGCATTACACAGATGGACAGACAGACGGTCAGACTGACAGACTTTGAGTTGCGTTCTCTATGTTTCACTTCTATCACGTTTATGATGGCACACGCGCAATTTCTTTATATAATTTTCTTTCAATAAACCTAGTCATAGGTAAAATTCCTTGTAATATCTTCATAGTAATTTGTTTTTGGCATTTAAAATGCCTTATATTTCAGCAAAATGTTAGTCTCTTGCATTGTTAATCGCTGAATACTTAAAACTTAATGAAATCTTAAGAAATTATTTACAAAAATTCCGATCCGTACAAGGAACTCATCTCGTCTGATTCATATCGATCGTGCTGTCCTTTTGCTTACTTGAAGGCTTTTAGTGCTAAGTGAACCCCTTCCTATTCATTGTAGGAAGGACACACGTTTATTAGTTTTTAAGAGTTGAAACCTTATTGTTAGTCCTATTCATATATGTAGAACATTCAATAAATACCATCAATAAAAAAAAAAAACAAAAAATCCGATTAAGGCAAGTCGGGTCCAGCACTTTTCTAATTTGCTCCTTTCCTTCTTAACTTTCCCCTAAGCTAAAGGCCTCTGTCGCTATTGCTCATATTAAATACTAGGTTATAGTTTGTAATCATAATCTTAGCTCTAATAAATAAATAAATATAATAAAAATTATAACTTCCATGTGTTTTTGTTTTCTTTTTTTTTTGTATTCAATAAAACTATGACTACCATTCATAGTTTAAAATCCTTAAACGTAATCTTCAATATGTAATGACTTGAATACTATTCTCTCTTAACTAAAAGTACTTAATATTTCAACAAAATGTTAGTTCCTTTACATTACATTGCATTCTTCATTTATCTATCACTATTTTTCTTGTTCTCATTGTTTCTTGTTATGGCTTCCTGCTAAAGACAAAACAAAAACATGAACACAACATGTTGTGTGGCAACAACAAATTTTGTAATCGATATTTGGACAGGATATAGCTGCATCATATTTTTTAGAAATATTTTTATTTTTTTCCCTATTACTTTTCCATAGTCATCTTCCAGTAGAGTCAAAGGGGCAGATGTGATGTATTGTGCCACAATCTAAGTGAACAAGCAATAATGACATGCTTCTCCTTTAGCTTGTTGTTTCTGTTTTTTGTTCTGTTTTGTTTTGTTGTTTTATTTCAAATATTGCCACAGGATAATCACGTACGAAAAAAGTGAAGATAAACAAACAAACTCACACACATGACATAGACTGGCATATGAAAAGGAGCCTCCATTTTGTTGTCGTTCAGTCAGCACTTCCGGTTGGCTCGCTTCTTGCTTTGTGTGTGTGTGTGTGTGTGTGTATGTGTGTATGTGTGTATGTGCTCTCTTGTTTGTTATTATGTCCTGTAAGATAAACCTACTGAAACGTAAATTGTCTGTAATTTAATGTAAATAATGAAACTTTTTCTCTCCTCTGTATCGAGTCTTGTCACTCTTCTATTTGTATATCATACGAGGTATATCGTTCCATGTCCTTGCTGTGCATGCACTTGCCTTTAGGTATGAAGCTTAACGTTGCAGGTTTTCGTCTTGTGTTCTATGAGTAAATAATTTATTATTTTGTTAATGGTTGTTGAAGTTTGTTGAGCATATTGAGCGCTGGATGAAGTGGCTAATACGAGAGAGAAAACAACAAATAAAAAAGAAGAGAGATGAGAAGGCGAATGAAAACAAAGTGCGCACGAGTAAGAAAATGAATTATTTAAGTTTGTTATTTTCGAATAGAAGAAAGTTTTTCTTTTAGTCTGACTTTGGTTTGTTGACATTTATCTATTTATCCACATTTGTATACCATATAACCTTCATTATGCCATTAGCTGCTTCTTAACTTTTGGGTCTATATGTAAGAAATTGCAAAATTAGATACTAGTAATACCATATAATTCTATACTATACTTGAGATACTATTTTGTGGCTTTTGATACAATTTATAAAAGTGAATTTCAACGAATGGTTTACATAAGTACTTAAACAAGTTAAAGCTGATTATATTAATGTCAAGTTGTATCAAGTATTCAGTTCAGTTCACTTTTGAATATTCTTTAAAGATAGAGGGTGACTCTCCCTTTAGTCACTCGATGACAGACAAGACTTATGTAAATGCAATCGGTCACATATGTACTACATATTATGTAGGCCACATTAAATGCAAACAACTTTCCAATTAAAATATGTCAGACATGATTAAAAATGTGCTCTCCTCCTATGACGTCATCAAGGACACTCGATCTCGTGTTGCTATTCTGTGCATATGGCACAACTTCAAGTGTTTACATTGAATTTTTTTCCATATTCATATACACACACATTCAACCATTCTTTCCCAGCCTAATATACTCGTACAATATACAATAATATGTGAATTAAAGGATAAAATGGTAATGATGATGTGGGAAAAGAAGTGATCCTTGTAACTATCTTCATATGGTTGGCTGACTGTCAGTCTGACTATTGAAATCAACATGTAGTCCGTTCACTTACATGTGTGATAGTAGCATAAATTTATGAATGCATATTCAATGTTCTCACATATTCAACATGAAATAATCACATACATATATGTTATGTTGTATGACATGAATTTTGTATCATATTTGCTCATGTAGCAGGCCAATTTGTGCAAGTATCTGATGCATCAGAAGCAGCTGTTGCAATTGCTTTGATAGTCATTCTTTCGGTTGGTTGGTTGCTCATAGGTTTGTTGATGTCCTTGTCCTGTTCCTTCCAATCCTTTCTATCAATCATTGAATTTGGTTACACAGTCATCGTTGTGGTCGTGGTCAACTGATGTTGTTTCCGCCCTCACCGTGTGCGCATATCAAATATGCATAATTTTTTGGTTATAGCTACATTATTTTATTTTTCTTCATGGTCAAAATTGACGTTGTAACTGTATAGTTTTTGCCGAACAAAATTTTAGCATATTACAAAAATTGTAAAAATTTCTATAACAAAAACTTTTAGCTATTGAAAAGTTAGAGTTGTCATTTTTTTTAACTTGTCGAACTAGTTTCTATGTTTTTCCATATGATGAAACACATGTGTGGTTATTGTTGGAGACCTTGAAAAGAAAACTAAAAAACAGTGTAAAGTTGCTTAAATCATAAGCAGAAATCTTTAACAATCCTTCGTGAAAAAAAAAAGAAAAAATTTTATTACGAAATGACGAAGGTAGTCTTTTCTTTGGGATATATTCTAACAATTCATTATCATCATCATTATCAAAACATTAAAACATTATTTACGGAAAGGAACAAAAACATCACAAAGTCTTGATTAATTTATTATCCTGTCACTTTTATTAAGGTCGCCTATTCATGAGACAAAGAAAAAAAAAGAAATTTTACATGCATCATTAAATTAAATCTTCCTATAATTTCCTTAGAATTGAAATATTATCTCTTTTAAGCAATCAGAATTAAACACATTGCAATTTACAGTACATTCGGATAGTGAGTCTGAAACACATGAGCAATGGGAAGCAATACTAGAATATTAAAAAAGAAACTCGAGAACATTGTTGATCGAGTGGAAATGAGAAACCGACAGAACTACATTGACCACCTGAACTAACAAATGATTCCAAAGTTGTAAGCAAAAGCGAAAAATAGTCAATCATCCATTCCTGCGGAAATTGGTCTTGCTAGGCGATAATTTCGTACAAAAACATAATACTCTGATATTATGGTAGAGAAACCTAATAACTGGAAAAAAGTATTTCTCCTACAAAAATAACTTAAACAGCAGTCATTCTGTCAATATGAAATAATCAAACCTTGTAGCAATTGCACAAAAATATATGATAAATTATAAATTATATAAAGGATATCCAAATTTGATGTATCTTTTTAAATTTTAAATGAAATACATAAATTGTGTGAAATCTTGAAAAGTATAGATCATTAATTCCGGTTAATAAAAAACAAAATCTTTTAATTGACCAACTCTGCTAGCACACCAATCAAGTTTCCAATCAACTTTCTAAATCAAACTTCATTCATGGAAATTGCATTGCCATTTTGATTTTTCAAAAAATATGGATCAATTAGCAGTCGCAACATATAGTATTTTTTGGTTTTATTGGCTTTACAAACAATTTCCTACTATTTTCTTCAGCTCAAATGCAACAGTTTTATTTATGTCATCGTTGAATATAATTTCCTTGAAAAAACTCTGTATTTTTTCTTGTTTTTCTTCTAAAGCAATCCATTTAAACTAACCGGAATGTACTAATATCATATATGAAAAAAAAAAACCATTGAATTATTATGGTACCTGACAAAAAATAGAGTTAAATTTAAAAAGATACTGTGATGTGATGTGATTACTTTCTTTATATTAACTGAAATGTAAGGGGTTTGTAAGCTTCGTTAAATACTACTAAATATGCTATATTAATTAAGTAGAATAAAACAACAAAAACTACACATACAAAAACGTAATTTGTTTCAATTTAGTGTTCATTTTTATCCTCAAAATGAGATAAAAACAAAAAAGGAAAAAAAAAATCCATTGACCATTTTTCATGCGAAAATAATCGGCTTAGTTTGTCAACCACAATTTAAATTAGAACAAAATTAGTTGACCATTTAACTAACTGTAAAATCCAAATCTAAATCATAGACATTAGTCGAAAAAGGATTTTAGCAACTGGTGAAAAATGATGGCTGCATAATCACTCATCTATTTAGGGAAGTTTAAAAATTATGTAACATTTAATATACACAAAAAAAAAAAAACACAAAATATTATTTCTCAACCACTAGAACCGCAAAACGTACACACATCCATACACACAACCACATACGCACACACAGATACTCATGTAACTGATGCATGCATGCACTTTTACAATAAATTCATGAAAGTGGAACAGTTTTTACCATTTGCTAAAAGGCATAGGGTGTGTTTAGTACTAGTTTCGAATTGTAGTACTCATAGGTACTAGTAGGGAAAGCAATAAAGGCAAAAACACAAAAATGTCTGTGTATAAAAATGTGTAAAAGATGTAATGATGATAAAGAAGAAAAGGAGTAAAAAAAAAATGGTGACAAATACAGACAGAGATGGAGAAAGAGTACAAAAAAAAAGGAAAGATGCATTCGAGCTAAGGACTTGCAATGTATTGTTTTAACATCTGAATTAATTGTCTTTAACCACAGGTTTAGAAGCATTGAATGTAAAAGAATCTCTTTAAACTACTTTCTCAAAGATAACAGATTGTATTTAAGTTACATAAGTCCCAAAAATAAATTTATTTCGTAAGAATGTTCTTCTATTAAAATAATGAATGAATGTATTCATGGAAAACAGTCATACCTCAAAAACATCTATAAACCCAAGAAGAAACTTATGTCTTCATCATAAACACAAATAACTTGGAATAAATTGCTAAATTCATGGCAATCGACAGTTGCTGATTAAGAAGCAGGGTACGCATGGACTGATCAGCCTAAGAAAAAAAGGAAAACGATATTGGATTGAAGTAGAATAATTAGAAAATAATATGGATGTTGTTAAAAAAAATTAGAATACCGCCCATGGGAGATTGAAGAAAAGAATACTGCCGACAGATTTATAGTGCGGGAAAATGAGTGAAACCTTTAAAAAAATCTTGGATTCTCTTGAAGAACAGAGGCTGGTGATCATCTGGAACGAATTAAGTGGACAAATTATGTGTTGCAGTGGTTTTGAGTGTTCTAAGTTCATGTTTAAGAGGGGATCAATGTAATAAATGTTATTAAAAGTTCTATACTAATTTTTCTTACTTAATATGATGCGTGAAGATGTTAATATCAAAAGAAAAGAACAAATGACATTCAGAAAAACGATACAATTTTTAAGGAGAGTTGCAATCTTTTTTTATAACATTCGGTTCGTCAAAAGGAGTGTGCACAGAATGGAAAGGAAACAACTATCAAGAAGAGGTACAGAAGATGTTTGAAGGCATCTCTGTAACTAGGATAATGTGTCACAGTATCTATGTATAGCAGTTTCTTATATTTTACATGTTTGTTTAAGAAACGGTTTGGTTTGAGTTTGTCACCAAAGTACAATAGAGACATGACAGGAACATTGCAGACAGAAATACAAACAGACAGAGAGACTGAAATACAAAGAAGTTGTGAATAGGAACTCAGTTTGGTATGTGATTGCCTGATGTTATTTTTAAAGTACCTAATACTAAAAATAATGGTTGTAAGAAGATGTATAACTACTTCTGTATACCATGCTTAGTGATGGTTTCAAAATGACATGTCTTACTTGTATAAAAAACAAATCAAAGTGAGTGAAAAGGAAAGAATGCACAATAGTATGCTCTTATTATATTGTACAATATAATCATTTACTGATGATAAATTTAAAAGAAAAACTGTGGAATATACTAATTGGTATTCATGCGTTTGACTAACATATATAACTTTAATTTAACAATCATCGTACTTCTCGTAAACTTATGAACAACTATTATAGCTGCTGGACAGAGTCATAGTTCAGTTTTGCAAGTATTAGTATGTCAAAGAAATATGGAAAATCTCCTACTACTCGGTGAAATTTAATTTAATGCCGGAATTGTTAATAAATCAGTTAATTTATTTGTTTACACTGTATGCTTATAGTTTAAAATTTAAGCAACAGAGAAGGAATAGCCACTACTAGTGGAGTTTTCAGCTTTAATTAATTATTTCAGTAGCGTCTTTCGTTTAAAATCATTTTTGAACATTACCAAAACATTTATTTATGATATCTTCTAAACCAAATTTACTTGGGTTTTGCTATTGTTTGTTGGTACACATTTCCCAATCATAACTAGGAAGAAGGTTATCTTCCACTATGACGAAAATGAAATACTCTTTACTGGACGCAGTGAATGTTTCATTGCAGTATTCAAATGGGTGGTTTGAATGGGAGATACCCCACTAGTAGACCGATTGAGATTGTTCCGACAAATGTGTTGCACATTTCTTGGAAATTGATAGTGTCCAAGTTTCAGTTCGATAGGACAAAAATCAAAAAAGTTTTTCTTATAAAAACATGAATTCAAATGGGTGGTTTTTATGGGAGGTACCCCTCATAGTGGACCGATTCGAGTGGTTCCGACAAATGTAATGCGTATGGCAAAAAGAAAGGTTTGTGCAAAAGCTCTCTAGCTCAAAAACTGAGGGACTAGTTTGCATACATTCAGATGGACAGACGGACACGGCTTAATCAATTCGTCTAATCGAGTTGATCAATATTATATATACTTTATGTGGTTTTTCTGTCTTCTTCTGCATGTTACAAACTTCATGACAAACTTATAATACTATTCACTTCCGTGAAGAGTATAAAAATAGATGCAACTTCAATTTTTTCAAAAAAGGCATTGTAGTTTTTATACGAGAGACAATTTTCTTTGTGACTGCTGCAACCTTTTTAGATAACGAATTCGAAAATCCTGTCTTTCATTGAAGAGTATAGGTTGTTTCTGTGTGGTAGTGAAATGTCGCCCCAAGCGAGTTTAATTAAAGAAATTCCAAGAATTTTGCGCTCTTCTTGGGAAGTTAATGAATAGTTATTTTTTTTTTTTCTCCCTTGGACCTGGATTCCATGTGATTGTGAATTTTTCAAATACCTATCTATGGATTTGGAGCAACTATTTATATTGCTACGATCTTTCGGTTGGATAGTCCTTGAGAGTAAAAAAATTCGATTACCTCCCATACAAAACTAAATTCATGTTCTTATTAGTTTTTCTTTTTTTTATTTTTGTTTTTTACTATCTAACAGAGATATGTACTTTCTTTATCCTGTTACCATTATATTAGTCTGTAAAAATGCTCAATTTAACCCATTTTCCATTTTTAGAATACCGGACCCAACAAACACTAAAACTATAAAATATTTTTGAAAAGTTGGTGGGTGCAAATTAGAAACTTATAGTGTCAAAATTTCAGTTTCATCGGAACACCAGGGAGGGTACCTCCCATACCTCTCCATTAAAATTCATGTTTTTATTGAACGGAAATTTAGATACTATAAGTTTTCTATATACATTACTTGGAGTCAGAAAAATTGAACCATTAGTGGCGTACCTCCCATGCAAACCCCAATCTGGTACGGAACCCTCCGTATACGAGTCTGTCTCGCACTTGGCCGATTTTGTTAGCTTCAATTGAAAAGTACATTTTATATGTTCCTTCTCAATATTTTCCAGCTGAAAATTTATTTAATTTTAATTATTTTGTCAAGTGATTTTCGAAACAAATGAAAGTTTAAAATCATGATGTTGATGATATCGTTGAAATAAGTTACCAATTTTAATATATTATGTTCGTACAATGAAAACTTTCCGTAAAATCTTTTACTCTTGCTGCTGCTGCTGTTGTTGACTTTTTGGTTAAAATAACAATTTTGTAAGTGAAACCATGACCATGTGTTAATTAACAGACATCTTACATCCTACTAAGATACACAACACAAACACAGGACATACATTAAATCAACACACAAACACAGATGACTTTTACACATATGGATATTTAACAAACAACTTTTATTTACGCCAAAGGGATTTTCCACAAGGATATGCAGACACACATGTGTTGTATGTAGTATTAATACATGATGCAATGGAAAATCGTGGTCTGCAACCTTTGCCTTCGTGACTGCTGAAATGAATTTCAACGCTTTTTTTGCGCTTCATTAAAAATGTTCTATGTATCCTGAATATGTTCCGTAGCAAGGACATTACTCACACACACAGACAGATACACAAATATACGCATGTGGCTCAAATGTGTGTCCGTGTGTGTGTGCCACAATGGAATTTCTATTAATGTCGACCAACGACAAACGGTCAGAAAATAAAAGAAAAAACTAAGGAAAAAAAATAGCCGCAGACAGTTAGTTGCCAGATTTTTTGTAAAGCTTTAGGCTTTCAACCCTTTCCAATCACTTCTCACAAATTTCCCTTTTATTTTATTTTTTTTGAAAGCAGTTAGAACTGAAAGTCAAATTTGTGGTTTTTTTTACATTTAAGGATACGCATGAATGTCAGGAAATGAGCAACGGAAATTTTTGTTATTGCTTTTAATGTTTCTAGTTATAACAATACAATATATTTATATGTATCTGCGTGTGTTTGTGTTTCGAAAAGTGTTCAAAGCCAAAAACTTAATGAAGCGTTACAAAACAAAAAACAACAAAAACAACTGTAACAATAACAATAAGAAAAAATAAGGACAATAATCCTGTCTGGAATGTGAAAGTGTGAAGATTGTGGAACAGAAAAGTGTGACATGAAACTTATTTATTACATCCCATTTCCGCTTTTCATATTGACAAAAGGGCGAGAAACAGATCATCTAAAATAAACAATATTTTTCAAAAGTTTTCTAAAAAAAAAAACAAATAAACTTTGTATTTTCTCATTCAACCAGAGTAGCCCAACTAAACTTTTAAGTCCCCTTTCTCCACTTCATTTGATATCAGTTTAAGTTTTTTACCTTTTTATAAAGAAAGAAAGAAAAATCTTAAAAGATTCCTTTGAGTTCATGAAGTAGGTAAAGGTGAATTTCTCTGGGTATGTGTATGCAAGTGTGAGTAAATGTTTTTTATCTTTTGTGTTTTGCTGGGTCTTGTTCTTGTTTTGAGCCTGTGTTTGTCATTCATTATTGTTGTGTACCTTATTGTTGGCTTGCTGCTATTGTTTGATGTCACTAATAGTCAGCAACTTTTGTCACTATACCAATTTGAAAGATTTCCTTAGCTAAGTAAATGATTTGAGCTTCTTAAATCATCCATCCCATCCATTCCTTAAATCGATGAAAAGAAATGTAATCGATTCATTGTTTCATAAATATTTAAGCATATTCAACTGCATATTTATAATTAATCTTTTATTAACCACATATCAAATCGTTATTACCTTACCGTAATCATTAAAATCGTCTCTTTAGTATAATACAATACTTCCCTCAACATGTCATACATTGAAACTTGTAATTATTCCTATAAAAAGTAGAGCAAACAACTTTCTACAGAATCTTAACTATTACACATTCTGCATATCTTCCATGTGCTGAATTCTCAACAACTTTTCCAGCTTTTATTTATTGACTGTTAAACTTTTCATTAGCCATTTCGTTTAATTCGCACACAATAGTAGCAAGCAAACGAACTAGCAATGGGAAACAATGGTTCAGATAGAACACAACAGGGAAACGAAAGAACGGATGGAAAAGATGAAGCAATTGACAGCAAACACAACATGGCGACAACGATATACGAGTTGAGTTGACAATGAATTGAACATCCTGCGCGTCATGCGGAAATACTGCAGTGTAATAGGAAAGTAAAGTGACGAGAGTGAAAGCAAAAGGGCACCACACTACAATACTATTGTACTAGAGATACTAGATACTATATAGAACAATAAGGACAATTGGAGCAGCAAAGCGATAAAAACGTTATAGTAACAGTCCTTTGTATTACAATACACAATATGTTGTCTATGTGAATGAATGTTTGTACCCATGTGTGATAAGTTTTTAGATACAATCAACGCAATTGTTTGCGTTGATGATGAGTATGTATATTCACAATGAAATGACACACACACACACACAGATACTCGGTATACACAAACAATATAATCACACAAAATGATAATCATCAAAATAAAATTATTATGATTAAGTGAAAGTTTGCAAAAACTCTGATTTTCCTTTCTTTGTACTTAACATAGAAGAGTGTGTCGCCATTCTCTGTTTGATGTTTTGTATTCATTCATGTTTAAAGATCTTTTCTCATTTATATCTATATGAATGAATCCGCTGCTTCTTTATACAATTTCTATTTTGTGCTTACACAAAGTACAAATCTTATTTTGCAATTACATTCTCTTGTGGAAACTTTTTCTCTTTATTTCCCTTGTGGAATTTGTTGTATTTTCTTTCTTTTATTTGAATTTGAATAAAATTCTGATTTGTACAATATTTTTACCATTTAACGCACGAAGTAAAATATTTATAAACGCGCAACTTCTGGTTTCCCTAATACAATTATTATTGAGCATTTCCTATGCCTATGATTTTATACATCTTTCCATCCCTAGGTTGAGGTCTGTGATTCGCGGGTTCTGTATTGTATTGTATTATGTTTTTTTTTTTACCTATAACTGAAGTGGCATTTCATTGTGATTTGCTTCATTGGGCATTCATTCACTAAAAGTATTACTGCTTTCCATTTGAATTGGAACTCCTTGGGATACAAATGTCAAACATGATGACGCATACTTGAGTGAACGCGAGATTATTTAATATAAATAGATTTAATGGACGTAAGCAGGGAGAAAAGAACGTGACTCGGCTATTTATAAAAGCAACACAAAGATGCAAAAAACCATAGTAGCCATCTAAATATATTAACAATGGTGGTAGCTTATGTCGTGTTGAATTTGAATCTAAAGTGAGTCAAAATAGGTTCTGAAAATTATTATATATCAATGAATTCAAAGAGCCATGACTAAAACTCAAATACTTATAAGCTTATTTTTCATATAATCCAATGTCTATATTTACCTTTAATTTATGTATTTGTGTTCGTCAGCTTAATGAAAATGCTAGAAGGTTACAAATTAGTATTTTCATTTGACCTTCATTTTAATATAAATGATTGGTCGGCTGCAGGATCAAAGAGTAGCAGGATACAATCAAGCAACTTTTGCTAACAATAGCAAGTGTCACATTGGTTTGATTCTTTATCATAAAATATATTAATAATCGTATGCTTTATTACATGCTTATTTTATCCTAATCCTAAAGGAGAAGTACTTACAGATAATCGCTGCGTCATACACAACTAGTGGCCTAAGTGGCATCACTTTATGGTCTCTCTGAAGTATCGACTTCACTAACCTGAGTTGATTTTCGGATTTTTTTTCTATTTTATTTTTTTATCTTTATAACTTTTTATTATAATTAAATATTCTAAAATCCTCATTAATAGATTTTTCTTTAAAAAAAATTCCATATTAAATGATTAGCCAATTTTCTGGAATTTTTTCCATTAAAACTTACATAATAAAATAAAAAAATATACAATATATATATACGAAACTATGTATATTTGCTATTTATTATTCATATTTTTTCCATAAAGAAATGTTTGTGTTAAAGTTTTTTACTTTATTCTTTTTATTTAACTAGTATCGTATATTAATATTGTTCATACGCATTGTTTGTCTGTAAATAAAAGTTATTGAGAAAAACCCGGACAAACTTTTCACATAAGCAAAAAGAGAAAACTTTCCCTTATTTTTTTCCTTTTCTCTCCTTTTTGGACCAGGAGGAGCGTGCAAACACCAGGTGCTACTTTTTAAAGCAAAAGCTAATAAAAAATTCATTTTATTATAATCTCTGTTCTGTTTTGTTGCTCTTATGAACTGTATAAAATATGTTCAAAGAATCACAAATGGAATAAGGAAATATACATATATTTTTCTAGAAAAAAATTTAAGAAAAATTAAAGTTAAACACGAAATGCTTAGCAAAAGAATATTAAAAAATCTTCATTCATTCTTTTTTGCTTTGATATTCTTATCTCAAATAAAAATTCATTTGTTTTTTACGATAAAATAAATAATAAACAAGTGAAAATAAGGTTATCTTCGGCTATGGCTATGAAGTTGATATACTCTTAACGTACCGCAAGAAAATATTCCTATGATAGAGCATTTGATGATTGATTTGATATAGTCAGTATATATTAGACTTGTGCGGGAATGCGTTCAAAACGCCTTTTGAAACATTCACTTTAAAAAGCGTACATCTTTTGTCGATCTTATTTAAAGTGAATGTGAAAGTGTGAGGTGTGTTATTTTTGTTGCTGTAATGTGGATATTGTTCCGATTCACATGTTCCTATGTACATATATTGTAAATGAAACTGAATGTTGAAACTGTTGAATTATGAGTATAGCATTTTATTGTGCATTTTACTCCTGTACAAGTGAATGATCACGTCACTTAACGGAATGAAAAACCAAAGAAAAACACGAAAGAGAACAAGGTGAATCGTCGGCAGATGCGCTCGCCAATTGTGTTATTGTGAAATTTCCTTAACGTCTCATCGAGTTGATCAAGAATATATTTAGTATACTTCCGTTGTCTGCTTCCATCTGTTACAAACCGCATGACAAACTTATGATACTATTCATTGCATAAAGAGTATAAAAACAGGCATGAAAGACAAATGTAACATTGAAATTGTGGCTTTCTGTCTGATTTATGAGCATCTAACATACAAAGAAAAGTAAACAAACAGAAAAATATGAGAATATAAAATTTTGAAAAAAAAAAAAAATATCTTTACATTTTTACTTTTCGCCTACGCCACAAGCTAAAATGATAGACGACGCGGCATTTGTCGTTTTTATCTTCTTCCATTTTCCACTTTTAACTTTTCGTTTACAAAAAAAAAAAAAAAAAAGAATGAATGAATGAATGAAAATGCTTCAAGCTATTAACTTACACAAATATTTGTGCGTCAACTGAACTAGAGGCAAGAGCAAAGTCAAAGGAAAAGATGACGTAGAAGAGGGTAAGTGTTAAGAAAGTGCCATTATGCTTGGGAAGCTTTCTAAAAGTTGTCAAATTCAAATAAACGCACTCATATCTAAAACTTAAGTTAGAACGTCAAAAAGTATGCAACACGCATTTTTAGGGAAACACATTTGCCTTGACACTAGTGTCAATAGATATTAATACTTTGGTGTGAGGTATAAAGCTGTGCATTGTCCATAGTCTCTTATTTATTTATGCAAATGATCAGCGTGATTAAGAGAAAAGATTAGGCCATGTCCGACGAAAACTATCCTCTGCGTTTTTAAACTGCTAAGTTGTAATACGTTTAATTGTATTGTAATACAAACATAATGTATTTAAGGTCATTTTTGGCTAAATAGGGACAAATTTTTGGGCTTAGAAAATCTCCTCTCATGCCTGTAAGTATGTGTTGAGTTAGTGCTAGCCAGCATCCAGGATATATTATAAAAAAAACATTGAAGTTGGACACCGTTTTTCCTTCTACTTGTAATAACATTGTCAATTTCTACCATTTTCAGAACATTACCCCTAACACATCTTTATACATAATATGTATTCTTCGTGTTCTTCGTTCGGCATAGTTCCGTCTTTAGATCATAACATTTATTACAATTGGAAAAGTTATTAGTATTGTGTATCGTTCAAAAGAGCGTGGAAAAAACAATACCTTGAAAATCAACTGGATAGAAAATAAAAAGCTATTGGCATTAAAAAACAACAACAAAAGTTGCCATTGTTCGGCAACCCTTAAAAACTAATTGCAAAATGTGCTGAAATTAAAAAAAAAAAAAAGAAATATCTGAAAAAACAAAGACAAATTTAATGAGTTATGCCATTGTTTTTAATGATTATTGCAAACCAAAATTAAAGTTTATGTTTAAATAGAGTTGTTATTATTATTATTATTCGTTCTTTGCTTGCTTTCTGGATAGACCACATTTTGCTGGCGTCTTCGTTCAACTGTTGGACGCTGATTGAAATGGATAGGGAAGGTTTCGTGGATGTTATATAGATATCGTAGCTAGAGCAGCAATTTCTGGAAAATCCACATATAGGATGTTGTGTATTTTCTTCGCTTTCTGTAAAAGCTTTCTTATTTTCATCACTGAGTTCAATCTGTTCAAAGTCGGAATCAACGAAAACATCTGAATTAGATGTTGCCATGCAACCAGTTTTGATTTTTCATAGTGTCAAGCTCAAGCAAGTGTTGTTTGACAATTCCTGGTGTGTGTCGGATTTGGACAGCTTCTCCTAGGTGTAATAAGTTTTGACGGGATCGTAAATCGACACATCCATAGGATGCAAACGGTGGCTGTAATGCGCCAGAAATATCTGTAATGTTACACCGTTTTCACTAATAGACAAATGTGCAGTATAATTTGTACGTTTGCAGAGTTCTGAAAATCGAATATATCGAGATTTACTGCTTCAACAGACAATGGAATTTAATGCTACCGTATGAAAAATAACCCAAAATATGAAAACTTTGGTAGCTGAACTATAGCAAGAATTTATGCTTCAGCCTAGGGCTAGCATAGCCAAACACGTTGTTGAATTGGATCTTTTTTGTTCGGCATTTTATAGTGGCACAATGTGTGCCATTAAAGTGCAATGGTTTTCTTCTTACTTTTTGTTTTTGGAGGCTAATATTTTCCTAATAGATATATTATAGTGTCCTTTAGTTGACTTTTAGCATGTTTTCCAATAAAAATGATATTCATATTTTTTTTTTTCTTTCGTATAAAATATAATATTTAATGTTATTCTTTATAAAATATACAGTATTCTGTCATTTAGAGTTGTATAAAATATAATATATAATGTTATTCTTTATAAAATATAAATTACATTACATTACATTATGGCCATTTAGAATTGTATAAAATATAATATTGAATGTTATTCTTTATAAAATATAAATAATATAAATCTTCCGAGCTTTCTTGGATATTGGCGGTTCTTTATTCCGTTTGTATAAAATATAAGTAAATGATCTTCTTTACAAAATTTACATATTTTTTTTTTGTTCTTATCTGTGGAGCAGCACAAAAGAATATAAATTTTATATGTGAAAATCATTGTCATAATATATCTAAATGACATTACCGAGAGTAATTATTATTCGCTTATTTACAATGGAGGACAGTCTACAATTCTGATTAACCTATCTCTTGAGACAAATATTGCATTAATCAGACTTACTCATATCTTACTGAAATAGCGGTAATTTTCCTACAATATCGCAGAGTCCCAACCAGTTGTTGGACTTCCATCAGACTCAGCCCATCAGGAAAACCCAAAAATGCTAAAAAATGAAAATAAATGAATGGTTACAACAAATGAATGGATTTTATGATTAAATGATTATCTATTGGTAATCTATGGAGAACGTAACGGAATCTAGTGAAACAAACGCAGGACGGACAGCAATATACATTTAACGAAATCTCCAATCCAGGCATGTAATTTGGATGTCTTTGGATTTCATTCATATAAAGTGAGGAAAAAATTGAGAAAATTATATCAAACTTACATAGATCGGAATTTCTTTCTTTTTTTTTTGAAACTAATGACGTAAAGCGGATAGCCAGCTGTATAATTATACCTAAAGAAAATGAAAGAAAAAAAGTATATTAGGTTTTTATTCATAATTTTCAATTCAAATTTGAGAAATGTAATAACAAAACCACAAAGTAAGAAGCGAATTAAATAATATTATTTTACCTACTGCTGAAATGACGTCCTAGCGAGACATTTTTTTTTTTTTGTTATGGATACTTGTACACCTAAAACGAGAAACAAAAAACAAAATATATAATAATAATAAATAAATGCCACTATTAACTTACTTATTATTGGCTAAAATAAGTTCAGCATCTCAGAGATAAAAGCCTTGAGTCTACAAATAAAATGAAAATGAATTTTAAGTATTAATTATTAATTAAAAATAATTTATGTATTACTTACTACTTATGAAATGACGCATCTGGTAAATGAAGACTTACGAATTACATGCAACTTCATTTTTCTAGAAGAAAAAGAATATACAAATCTTATCTACTATTCTAAGAGAATGCACAAAATTATGAAACAATATGTCCCTTTACAGTAGGAAACAGAAATGCTTCAAAGCTTTCATTTGAAGCTTCTGAAGAAAGTAGCAAATGCTCCTATCTAAGACCGGAATTCCGTCCAACACTAAGACATTCAGGTGCCACTGTTCAAAGAAGAAATAAGACTAAACTTCAGAATCACTCCAACTCACTGGCTTTGGACCTGCTACGAATAGAAAGCATATGCTCGACCTCCACGTTCGCTTCCCATTAAACTACTAGATGCTGTATGCTCAAGTCTGTTATTGTATATGACTATCGCTTGTTCACATCATGTAGTCTTCATGTTAAGTTCTTTCTTTTTTTTTCCTTATGAATAGATTAATTGATTAGCCATATATGGACAGATAATAAATAAACGAATAAATTAAGGCAGACTGAATAGTTTTCAAAGTACACTATACCTAGACCAATTTTCACCGCAATGCTTAAGCTAATTTTATGATAATAAATAAGGAAAAGTTAAAGCCATACGAGACTGCCATAACGAAAAGTTACTTGATATTTTAACACACTTCACGAAGTTTACGATATCCCTCTCCCACTCTCTTTCCTTTAATACTTAGTTTATAGAAAGTGTAAATACTTGTATACCTCAACTAGAACCTACCAAGAACATTGAGATGAGGCCTGATTTAGAATGGTAAATTTTCTAATTATTTAAGCATTGAATAAAGATTTTTTTTTTTTGTAAGTAAAAGAAAAAAATAAATATACCATAGGAAAGAAGATTAATACGGAACAACATACTTTTTGGTATAAACGAGTTGTACTTGTGTTCGAAGTGTAATTATTTATGTACCGCAGATTTCTACGATTTCTGAAAAGAAAATGTGAGGGGTTACGTTTTAAACATGCGGTTTTATTGTTCCAACAGATATTACTTACCCCTTGGTTACAAACATAATCCGTTGAATAATCCTAAGTAGAACAACCGATCAGACATTTGGAATCTGTAAAGAAATGGAAAATAAAGTAATTTAACTTTTTCTGAGCCTCTTTTTAAGCAAACATGGCCTCAACACAAAAGTTCTGAAATACTCAGTGTAGCGATTTTTTGCGACCTTTCAATTTCTTAGTGAAATGGATCACTTCACGAAGAATCAATTCACTTTTGATCTATGTATGTATATGGCAAGACAAATACCAAAGTTTTCCAATCCGTTTAGGTATAAATATAATTGTTTCAATATATCTGTAGATATACTATAAGTACTTCGGAATGCCTTTTCAAATATTGGACTAATCATCAACATATGTACTTATATCTGTATGTTTTTTAGTTTTATTAATTATTAATTTGTTTAATTGCATTTTTGTTTCAAAGCATTTGTGCAAAAGTTTATTTATTGTACGTAAGTCTTCTCTTACCTGAACCATTAATTCAAATTTGTGTATCATCAAAAATATTATCGTGTATATTGTGAGAAGGACGCTAATATAGCAAACATAACAGACGAGATCTATTCAAAAAAGAAAAGATAAATGTATATACAATATTATAGTCGATACAACTTAAAAATTATAAGATTTTTTTTTTTTGTTATATTATTTCTAATAAACTAACTGCAAATGTTAAGATATTGAATAAAGAGATTTATGCTTATTGGGTCGAAAAGAAAATTCGAACAGTCTGAAAAATATGACAAATATTGAATCGAGTATAAGCCTTGTTAACGAGTTGCTTCTATAATCGGACGAATTTAATAACCGGACACACTATCTGCACGTTTAGTGTGAGGTTATTAAAGGCTTCACTGTGATCACCATAATTCAGTTGGTCCTCTCAATATATAATGTACATTGAAAGAAACTTTTGAAAGGATTAAAAACACTAAATTCAAAAACAAAAAATTAATCTGCCCATTGGTCGCAAATAATATTTGAAATTTTCAATATATAAATTAGTAGGCTTTGCTTAAAGTGGCTACAGAAATCTCACACAAAAAAAAAAACAAATAAATAAAAATCCGCAAAAAAATTTTTATGTATGATGATGATGATCGATGTACAATGAAAGAAACTTTTGAAAGGTCATTCCTTTTTCCACTAAATTAAAAAAGAAAAAAATTAATCTGCCCATTGCTCGCAAATAATATTGGTAAAATATATTTTAAGTAGACTGGCTCGTTGGCCCAGAGGTTAGTGCGTTGGCTGACATCCCAAGAGTCGCGGGTTCGATTCCCGCTCAAGGCAAGTCTGGTCCTGCACTTTTCTAATTTTCTCCTTTCCTTCTTAATTTTCCCCTGAGCTGAAGGCCTATGTCGCTATTGCTCATATTAAATACTAGGTTATAATTTGTAATTATAATCTTAGTTCTAATAAATAAATAATATTTTAAGTAAACAAAGGCTATTAAACACTGCACTTACCAAAAACATTACGAGTGTGAGGCCGATTGGCACCACCACTTAAGAAGACACGAAGAAAAAACAACAACAAATTATTAGAATAATATTTTAGAAAAAGTATATCAAAAATATTTTTGAAAAATATCGCAAAAAATAACTCACTTCCATTCTAACTGCGCACTGTACAATAATTATTTATAACAAATTTAAACAAGAAAAACTAATCCATTGTTCGGGTGGGTGGGAGTTTATCACACTTTAGAACTTAAAACTATATTTTTTTTTTTTCACTTTACAATCTTGCTCCTCGGAGCTCTTACAAACGACTGACTACAAATCGAAATTTAACTTCAAAAGTAAACAAATTTGTAACTCGTAGCCTACTGGGATCAAAAAAACAAGATTTTAAATAAAAAATCTGCCTTGTACGATGTGAGTTTTGAAATTTTCAATATATAAATTAGTAGGCTTTGCTTAAAGTGGCTACAGAAATCTCACACAAAAAAAAAATAAATAAATAAATAAGTAAAAATCCGCAACGTTTTAGATTTTTATCTTAAATGGTTGCCAAGATGGTTGGAAGGCAATGCAAATTTTATAGGGCCTACGCTCAAACTGAATTATGATTGTCTATTTGACCTAGAACAACAGATGTGATTAGATTCGTTCCTTGAGATTCTTATGTATTAAATACATGAAATACTTTTCTTTTTAGTGGATTCGGAGTAATCGTGACAAAGAGAAATTACCAAACAAAATAAAGGAAGAACAAAAAATTGACTTTCTATAGTTTTTTAGAGGATGAAAGAGACTGCAAATTGTTTTGCTTTTACTAGAAAATTCTGCCAAAATTTTGCTTTTGCAGATAAAAATCAATTTTTTCGACAAACTCAAATTATGTAATCGGTGTTAACCACTTTTAACACTGTTTGTTACTTACATGGCAATCAAGAACTATTCGATCAGGAAAATCGAAAAAAATATGCTATAATATAGCAATTCTTCTACTCACAACTAAGAATACGTGGTTTTAAAATATTCTTAAATATTTTCACCATTTTCACTTTAAAGCTTAAAATATTTACACTTTATGCACTTGCTCCGAGGACCTGTTAACATCGACTAACAATAAAATTTGATTTTTAATTAAAAAGTAATAAAACTTTATGAAATGAAATGTTATTTTAGTAGGCTTTGTGTCACATGACATGAAAATGTAAAATGCGTAAAATCTAAAAATATATAAGAAAATTTATATAAAAAGCCTTTATGAAGTACAAAGAGATAAATGGACCACCTTCCTTTGCTATGCTTGTTAAGGTAATTTGTATTTTATGGGGTTCCCTACTTTTGAAGGTAAAGACAGCATTCAATATTTTTCTTTATGATAAGCATTCAGCAGCAGAAGTTCTTTGTTATGCATAGAAAAAGTACGTTTAAAGTAAAGCTTGAAAATAATATATCCACTTAGTCATAGTTTGATGTCCAGCAATAAATTTCAAAGCGCAACGATATAATAATTTGTCCCAAAACAAAGTTCACAATAATACAGTTTTAGAAATGCGTTGTTGCTCTTTCAAATATAACTGATTGGATACACAAAAACCAGTGGTTTTTTTACTCTACAAATTACTTTACAACTTTTTGTATCCTTGACAAACGATTTTTGCACTTAATAAAGACGAATCTTTTGGTAACCAACTAATGAATCGCGATCGCAAAAATGCATCACATCCATCATACCAGATAAAGTCTACTTTTCATATCGTCAGTATAAAGATATCTGACATAAAAATGCAAATAAAATGGTACTTTGAGACTTACATGGTGATGTTGACTATGTAACTGTAAAATATTTTCACTTTATAGCTTAAAATTATTTATACACTTTATAATCTTGCTCCATTGAACTCTTACAAACTAATGACTTGAAACAGGAATTTTACTCAAAAAGTAAACAAATTTACGTTTTACAGCCTACTTGACTAAGAAATCAATTCAAAAAGAGTCTCATAGATGTACAATATTATTGCCCAATAATTTGACTATAGTGAAAAAAAAAAAAAAAAATTTGCAGACAGTCATAAGATAAAAAGGTTGTAATGTATATAAAAAAAAAAATAAAAAAAGTATGTAGATATTTATTGCACCATTTCATTTCAGACTAAACGATGAACGATGATTTTAGATGCTTGTAAAAGCACACTCAATATTTTGCTTAGCAATAGACTTCTTCAATAATATTGTGCTTCTACTGGCCGCTTTATGGGAATAAATTTTATTCTTTATTTAGCTCATTGAGTACTGCAAAGTCTTGGCAAACATTCATTTCGAACAGGAAAATGATCATTTTTAACCAACAGTAAGTTTAGGAAGAAGAAAAAGCAAATTCGCGTTGAATGGTCAACAAAACAGAGCATGTGTTTGAGCTTCCTGCAGTCCACTGTACCCTGTGTGCTAACGCACGCATAAGACATTAGCTCACCAAATAAACTGATATGCATACTACTAAACTATAACAAAACTACATTATAAAGTAACATCTAACAATTTCCAGAGATAGCATTGAAAATCTAATGGATGATTCTTCTTGTGTTGTTAAGTTTGCCTATTCGAGTCCAATAGGCCTTTGGCGAGAACTAAGGAACTCAAATAATGGCTTTTGTGCACTCAATATAACATAAATATAATTCTGACCATTAAAATAGAAAAACAGCAAAACCAAACTAACCAAAAAAGGCACAATAACCCAAAAGCACTACTCGATACTTTCTTCACTTTCTTTACACATATTGTAAGCATGTGAAATGTGAAGTGAGCATCAAAAGCGCAGTTAACTTTATTCTTTTTTTTTTTTTTTTTGCTTGTATTGTAATATTGTTATGCTTTCACATGTCCTCGTAGTTTACTTCATGTCTTTTTTCATCTTTTGTTGTGTGTAATCGACAATGATGCTGACGATGGCGACAACAACAACGACAACGACTACACGGCATTTTTGCGCATTTTCACGCGATTAACGTTGTTTGCGGAATTGTGCCGACAACCATGATGATGATGATGATGGCGACGGCGGTGGTGTTGATGATGGTGAAAGGAACGAAAAGAAAGGAAAAAATCAATAAAAAAATGTTGTAAAAGCATTTGCCACGCTTTACTCAGAACACACAAACACAAATAAACACAACTAACATGTGCTTAGTCACGCCTTTTACTTCAACGCTTTTCAACCGCATTTCCCTCGTTTTCTCTTCGCTTTTCTTCTGTATTTAATATGGTTGAATTTGAGTTGGGGAAAAGTGTGGAAAGTGCAACAGTTGCACACCACACAAGTGGTCTGAGTATTGTGCTTAGTTGTGGCACAGTAAAAGAACTAAGGGTTTTGCTCCTTTTGTGTTTCATTCTGTGCGTAAGCTTAGGAAAAGGGCTCGTATTAATGGGATTTCTGAAGCAGATTGGCTTGGATTGGTCGACTAAGAGTTCATTCGTCAAAATGGTAAGGAAAGTCAATGCTGAACATTGAAAGGAATTGTAGAATTTACAAATAATTTTTAAATTTCATTTGACAACTTTCTCTAATTTTAACATTTAGCAAGCCTTTTGACAGTTGAGTTATGTTAAACAAAATTATTGCATTTCATGTTTTTATTTTCCAGTTAGCAATTTTAATTTGTTTCTTTTATAGATATTTTTCCATTTGAATTCTATTCCATCTTAATTCATTTTTTTTTTTTCTCAGTTTCCTTTTGATAAAATAAAACCTCAAACAGTAATAGTGGTACTAAGAAAAAAAAACCAAAGGAAAGATGCTTTTTACTGAACAAATAATGCCATCATCATCATGCAAAACAGTTCTAATCCTGCAGAATTCGTTGCACTGTTGTTTGTTAATAATCCTTTGTGCTCGCTGAGCTGCTTACTCGACTCGATTTGCATCGACCCAAGATGAAATTCCGCCAGTATCCTTCGTTATGACTTTGTTGTGTTCACTTTCAAAACTCCTTTTGACTATATTCCGCATCCGCATCATTTTTGTCATTCATGTTTTCTGTTTTCTTTCTTTCGAGTTCTTTCGATTTGTTTACTTGGTGAGCTTTACTATGTTGAATACACTTTCCTGCTCATTCCACCAAATCTAGATATTATTCTATATATTTTTGTATTCCTATTTCTTATTTCTTATATTGTGGTAAATGTTTATTTTGGCCTGGCTGATGATAAAAGAAAAACTGTTGGCATTATACTTATTTGGGGCCTGGCTGACTGACAGTTAGCTGCCTTTGCTTCGTTGCCATGCATCAAACAAATACTAAAAAATCAAGAAATCAAAAGTATTCACTCTGAAATTAATGTTTTCCATTTCTATACACGGAGGGTTCCGTACCAGATTGGGGTTTGTATGGGAGGTACCCCTCCTAGTTGGCCGATTTGACTGATTCCAACAAATGTACCGCGCCCTTATTAGAAACTTAAAGTGTCTAAATTTCAGTTTGATAGAACAAAAAAGAAAAAAGTTTTTTTTTAATAAGAACCTGAATTTTAATTGGGGTTTGTATGGTACCCACCCAAATAATCCGATCAAACTGAAATTTCGACTATATAAGTTTCTGATGCATGGCCACCAACCTTCGAAATCTCAAGTTTGTGGGATTACTGGATCGTATAGCTGCCATACAAACCAAAATATTCCTGGTATGGGGCCCCTTTTACGTTTTTGAAAATATTTTAGTTTTAATATTTTTTGCTGATGCCCGGATAGATCTACAAATTCTATGAAATTTTCAACTCTCTATTGTGGTTTATGAGATATGACCCGAGAACGGACGGACAACGAAGTCTCTGCAATAGGGTTCCTTTTGGTACCCTTTGGGTCCGGAACCCTAATAAAAACAAATGATTGTCAACTTTGTAACTTGCCCTTCTTAAGACATCTTACTGCTTTTTTATTTTTTATCCCATATTTCGACCATTTTTCTAATATTTCTTAAATCAGATTAAAAGAAGAGGATCGATCAAACTTAGTTAATTCTTCTGTCTATATTTATGTATGCTCTCAGTTTGTGGGTCATCAAATTCAGAGTTCGTCTGTCTCTTTGTTAATACTTCACGAGGCCTTGTCAGCTTTCCCGCTATTAACCTCTTTGAGATATTTTTTGGAAAATCTCTCTTCTTTTCTATTGTAGATCATAATTGTTTAAGAAATATTTGAGTTGGTATTTTCGGTTTAACAAATCTCTATTCTATGTTGCTTTCCCAAAATTGTTTCTCCACACTGTAATATAAATCTCTTTTTTTATGAATTTCTTTCACATTCCTACTCTGGGTAAACATCTTCATTTCATTTTTCTGAAAAATTAAGTAACCCATACCACTTTATACACTCCATTGGTCTCTTTAACCTTTTGTTTTCTTCCTTCCTTCCCAATTAATGCCTTCATCTACCATGCCATCATTATTATCGCCATCATGACTGTTTTGGAGTGTTGTTTTTAAGTCAAAATATTTTGCACGGCTGATATTTTCAAAGGGAAACGGAAGTACACATTATTTGCGTACTTCCGATTTGTTTGAGTTGGGTTGCATGTTTTGTCCTTTTGTCGATGTTTGTTTGTGATTGTGTTGTGACTGTTAAGTCGCCTTTATGATATTCACACTTATATACAATATATATGAACAATAAAGTAGTAGACCCAGTGAAATGTAATTGAGTGTGCAACATGATAAAGTATATTAAGGTATTTAAACACTGCCGAGGTCTTTGCCAATAAAGAGAAATTTTCTGATGAAAAAATGTAACATAAATGGTTATTAAGTATTTTGCTTGTTTTTCTTTTCCTTTTATTTTTTCCTACTTTCTTTCTTTATTTCATAACGCCAAAGTTAATGAAGCCAAAATGCTGAATTATGGGTAAAGTAAGTTATAAGTCGAGTAATATAAGCGGTTGTCGTGGTATGCACGTGTATTCATAGTCATAATTAAGGAACCCACTCTCTTAATGTATTACAGTTGTACTACTTGCACTAGATGAGATTGAAATATATTAGTTTTTTTTTTTTTTTTCTTCTTGAAGCGAAATATTTATATGTATATGTACTAAAGGCCGAGTGGCGCATAAAACAGACATAAATCCAGAAACTGAGACAGCAATTCTGAAACTAATTCAGGTTCTGTTTTTTTTGGAGCGATGCTGCATAGAAGTCTTGATTTTCTTTTTTCGGCATTTTTTATTGTTTTCAGGCCAAAACGCAAATGAAATTTAAAAAAATGTGTGAAGTCTAAACAAACAAATGAGCATGAATGACAAATTTTTAACATTGACATTGCCGCCAATATCACGAAGAAGTCAAAGGTACTTGTTTCTGGTTCTGTTTCAAATACCATGAATTCTGTTTTAATTTCCAATGGAACCTGGCAGCACTATTTCTTTGACTTGTTTCTGTTCTGTTCTGGTTTCTGTCCCAAATGTACTGGAATCTACTATATCTGGTTCTGTTTAATGCTGTACTCGGTCTTAAGTTATATGTAGGTTAGTGTCCTTAGATGACGACTACAACGATACTTTAACTACCTACGTAAATAACTATTAATAAATAGACATCTTAATGCCTCTTGAGTTTGGTATTTGGGGCGCATGTAATTAACCATGTCTTAATTAAGTGTGCTGCTGACAAAACAAACTAAACTTTTTTCTTCTTTTATTTTTTGCCTGACTTTTTTTTGGCAATAAATTGCTTTATGGTGAGTTATTTCTCTCAGGACAGGAAGTTTAGTTTTTGTGTTTTGTCAAGTATTTATGCCTTCACATATTTTCTAACGAAATATTAATTAAAGGAAAATTCAATGCATTGCAAAATGCACAGGTTAAAGGAAGAGAAACTTCAGATAAACATTCTTTGATGGCATCACTGACTTAATATTGTAAAGTAATCATTCACAGTAAAAATTTGTCTTTTCTACTCAAAGAAAATACTTGAGAATAAGAAGAAAGACATGAAACTATTCACAACCAAATTAAGAATTCAAAAACAAATGTATATTAAGTAATATATAGTATCAAATTAAGTGGTTTAAATAAAGATACAAAAAAACTAATGACAAGAATTTGAACAATTTAAGCAAAACATTTATTTAAGATACTTTTAATTAAACAACAAATTTTATTCAGTTTGCCAAAAAAAAAAAAGAAAGAGAGGAAAAGATCATCATCGACTGTCCACTTATAAAATAAAAATATTTATTGCTTTATTTTTAATTTTTGTTAAATTGAAAATAAATTTTCATATCCCCAAAGACAAGAATATTATTGATTTCTCAATTTAGCTCTTTTTAACAAATTGATGTGTTAAATGGCTGTGGTAACTGACAGATTGATTGCTTGACAGCCAATGTTGCACATTATTCAATGTTCTTTAATGGCTTTAAATTATTCAAACACTATTTCAATAAATATTAATGAATAAATGTAAAGTGTGTTGTTTGACCTTTGTTTACACTTAGTTTCTTTATATTTTTATGGAGTTTTTCCTTCAGGCAAAAAGTTTTAAAGGCCAAAACAAAAATAAAAATATTATTACAAAGTTTTTAAATCAAAGTTTTTGTCCATATTCCATTTTTATCTTTTTTGTTTTTCGTATTGATGTCATTGTTTATTTTGTCCATTTCTTGTTTTGTTCGGATCCAAAAAGTTGTAACACTCTTGACTTTTGTATCCAATTGAGTTGTAAAGTTTTTCTGTTTTAGTTTTCGATTTCATGTTCAAAAATCTTTTCAAATTGTCATTATTTTTAGATCAATAGCAACAAAGAGAGAAAGGAGAGAAAGGAGAATAACAAAATTTTATGTTAGGATTATAATTTTTACAAATGGGGTGTAGGTAAACAATTTCACTTAAGGATATTTATATGTAAAATTTTAATTGAAAGTTTTAAAGTTTCCGAAGGTCCTACAACAATACAAAAATATATGAAAAATCACTTGTTATACTTTACCAAAGAAAAGTAACATTTGGGTGGCAAAAGGTCATCGATAACAAGAGTCATACAAAAAAGAAGGCACAGTAAGACATAATGAGAAAAACTTTCAAGGAAACATTAAACAAATAGCCTAAGATACTTTTAATATAAATTTCCATTGATTTGTAGCTGTGAACCGTAACCTTTTGTAGGAAATCTTTTAATGGCCCCTTACATGGTCAGAAAATAATATAAATCATTTGTGTACGTGAGTTGATGATGAAGATGTGAACTGCAAAGAAGGTCAATCGTTGGAAGGAAATCAAAACGATCCTGATACGAGTATTCCTTCTGACGAAGGAAAGATAAAGATTCATAATGTTTTTATTCATATAAAGGGTCCTTTAAAATATGTCAGCACTTGGTTGATTAAATAAAACTTAGTATGGGAAAAAAAGAATCTAATCTGCAGAATTTTGCAAGAATAAAGAAACTAAATATATTTAAAAAAAGATGACTATCAGTATAAAAATATAATGGTGAAATAATTTTTCCATAAGTAATTTTTTATATCAAAATTGCACAAAATTGAACAAAAAGCTGTTCAAATATAAAATGACAGACAGCACAAACAGTAAAAGCTTAGATTAGATTTAATTAGATTGGATTAGGATAAAAACTAGAGCTAGTCACTTCGTTTCTACGTCTTCAATTGGGTCTATTGCTACAAACTATATAATTACAGTTCTTCCGAGATTCTGTTATTTATGAGGAATTCCAACTTAGGGAATAAATGTACAATTTCAGTTGGATGAATGTACTTATTGCCTAGATATCGGGGTCTGGAGCACATTATACCCTTACAGTGCCATAAAATCTTCGTAAGTTGTTGAGTCCTATTCGCATATTATGTAAATGCTTCATAACTTTACCATATCCAGTTAAGAAGCCTGAAACTATTCGGATGCCTTATTAATTTGTCTTAGTATTTTGTGTTTTCTTTTTATGGAAGAGCGAAAAGGGAGCCGTCAGAATGGTTCTGGTCCAATAAAGACGTTGGTAGCTCTATTCCTGACTAGTTTGTAATACTTCATAGAAATAATGTTGTTTGATTTGCTCTGAAAATATATTTTCCATGCTTAGGTCAATAAGGTTGATTGATATTTGTGAGTATTGAAGATTAATTTTATTACCAATAACTTGGTTAAAACAAAGGCTTTACTAATTTCTTTTTCTTTTGTGTGTTATTTATCCTTTTAGTTTTACAAAGTTCAATAAATTCTTCTTAAAGCACTTTATTTGAACTCTCCATTGTCAGCGAAATATGTTTACACTCCAATGCTACCAAATCAATTTAGCAAAATTTTTGGTAATAGACAACCAAACAATTGACATACAGTTAAATGGCTTATAAAAAGATTCAAAAACCATAATGTTGCTTGACAGCAGTGCCACAACAATCAAATGGTCTTTCAACTCTAGAAATTTTTTCAGCATATTCTTTGTCTCTTTGGTAGCCTGGTTTATTCATTATGAGAAGAATAACTTAGATGTAAAGAAAATCTATTGTTGGGCAAGGTTAATCAGAGTTGGATTAATATTTATATTAGTCTCAATTATGCATGGACATAAAGATTTATTCATTTTAAGGACAAAAGCTTAGTCCTGCTGGAATTTGTTCAATGATTTTGATTTGCATAGTTTCTTCTTTTTTTTTTTTATTCAAATAAAAAGACAACAAAATATACGAAAATAATTTCAATTATGGGATTTATTCATGCCTGTCAACGTTGTACATGGCATCCTGTGCACACGCTTCATTGCGCATGGTTGCGCATTTTTGCCATCTTCTTTACCTTTCATTTTTACTGCGATTTATGTTTTTCAACTCGAACCAATTAAACCCAACTGAGCCGATTTCGTCACATAGTTTTGCGTGCCATTGATAATAGAGGTTTTTTGCTTAATTTTTAATCAGAGGAAAATTCATACAGACAGATTGTCAAATTCTGAGTACAAGCAGCGCTTATTGCGTATGATTAATATATTTAATAATAATGTAAATAAATATAATGCATACGTATATTGCAATGGAATAGACATAACATAAAACATAAAAACAGAAACATTTCACAAAACCTTCTCAGTTTCTTTTTTTTCTGTTATTTTCTTACATGGAAAACACTCAAGTGAAACACATTTACAAACAATCAATTGATTGGAAATTCACTTGAATTGTTCTGGCATCAATTGCTTTTGTATTTTTCTTCAGTCAGTCAGGATCACTTACTTCTATGAATCACTTACTTAGTTTTTGTTATTTTGAAATGCATTCAACAACAAGAATAAGAAAATACAAGTAAATCCTCTTTCTCAAACACAACAAATAAACAAAAGTAGCTTTGTGTTGCAAGTATTGCATTTAAAGTACTAAGTACTAAAAAGAAAGAAAGCTAGCAAACGAGTAAAAATAAAAGAAATGAAAATAAGTGAAATGTAAATTATGAGAAAAAGCACAACCAATAAATGCAAATCAAGTTAAGCTGATTGGGGTTTGCTGCCAAAGCACAAGTAAATGCCTTTATATTTATGCAAAGTAATCAATATTTTATTAGCGTGTGACATGTGCTGCATGCCACAGAAAACTTATGGAACCAAGTGCAATGGAAAATATATAGATAAATGCACATAGCTAAGGACAGATACCGCAAGTATTCTCTATATTAAAGACCAAGGGTTCTTTCTTGCATCTTAATCTATTAAATGTTGTTATTCCCCCCATTATTCTCTTTTGTTTTGTCCTTGAGTGAGCAACAATAAGAATTATTCGAATTGGAATTTGCATAGCTTTAGGAAATACCATCAGAGCAGTTAACCAGAGTGAAATTTATGCAAGTGATTCCCTTTAGAATTTAAATGCTCATAAAATGGAAAAGAACCACAGATAAATAGATTTTTATGTGTCCTGGATTTACTTGCTATCAATACAATGAAGAAAACTGTCATTGTGACATTCTTACTCATAGTATTTTTTATTAGGAGCAGATTACCACCAAGTTGCACATCTACGTGATATTCTACGTTTTAGTTATCTTGGATTAACATCTGAGTTAGAAACAATTTGTTTTTCGCTTCGGAACTGAATAAATAATTTTGCTGAACAAATTAATTTTTTAGTTTTACAATCAAATTTAATTATGTTGTATTGTAACTCAAAGTGGAAATGAATTAAACAAATTATTATATAAAAGACAAGTTTAGGATTGTTTTATGTACATTTTATATACAGAATTTCATGAGTTTATGCTTTGCTTTGGCTGAACGCACAACAAAAACCCAATTAAAAGTAAAGTGAACAAACTAAATCAATTTGAGTCACAACAAAATTTGCTTCGTTGCACAATATATATAAAATCAATCAGAAACTTCGTACATAAGCGGATAAGGATTAGGAAGCAACAACTGCGAAAGCAAAAATTTGCAAATATAATAACAATAATAGCAAAATATTTTTTTAATAATTAATTCCCAAATCTTAAAATACCATAACAACCATACATTTAGAAAGAACATTGCAGAATAAAAGAAAACAAATCTACTGTAAGAGTTGAAATCACGCAGTGGACAGTGGGACAGCCAGATTTCGATTGTGGCTTGCTGGGTAGAAATATTCAACCGTCTCCATAAAGCCAAATGTGAATATAAAAAAAACCTAAAATCGTTGAATACAATATATTTTATGCTTCTCAGTAACTTTAACATAGCTGGAGTGATTCTTTTTTGAAATACAAATGGAAACAGTATCAAATATAACTTGAAATATCCATTTCTGATTTCTAAAATTACCACAAAACGAAACCGGAATTGCTTCGTCGAATTGTTCCAAAGTACAAATTCAAAGCATCACAGAACAGAAGGAGATAATTAAATGGAAAATGAAGATGATTTTCTTTCTTTATACAATTTATACTCTTTTCAAAAACCTTCTTTTTTGGTTGAAATGTACGAAACTTTAACAAAAACAATACAAATTTTTTTTATTATCCTTTTTTTTTTTAAATCATCTTTTTGTTTTAAATAGCCTCCTTGCGCATCGATGCAACCTTTTGCACGATCAATTAGCAGGCCAATGAATGGAGCCAGCTGTCACTTTCACGGTATTTCAGTGAATGCGCAACAACAAACGCTTCATTACACCAAGGTAATATACCTTGTGGATTATTCCCTTGGAATCGTAGAAACAAATCAAATGTGTCTTCACTTTTGACTTCTCGCGACGGCTTTCGTTCGGATCTGGCTCACTTGGGTGCTTCCATTCGACATTTAGACGCTTTTTTCCGGGTCATATTGGAAAAAGAACATCTGGTCAACGGTTCTTGATTTAGATTCTTTTTCGACTCTTTAATCAAGTCCTTGCTGTGTTGAATTCGAAGCAACTTTTGGTCTTCAGTCAATTTGTGTGGAACAAGTCCTAATTATTCAGTCAAAATGCGAGAAAGTTAATCTTTTGACATGTTCAAATCAGTTGTCATGTATCGCATTGAAGACTTTGGCTCATTTTTTTTAAAGTCACGGACAATTCCAATGTTACTTGGTGTAATCACTAAAGTATTCTACCCGGGGTGTTCGTCGTTCTTTAAGTCTTGATGCCTTGAACTCATATTCCTGAAGGGAACATTGTTATTCACTCATAATTTGTGATACAGGTTATCCTCTATAAATTGGATTTCTTGGCTACTAAAAATGGGCCATTAATCCATGAATTTTCTGCAGTTCGAATTGGTAGTACCTCTGGTACGTAGTCTGGCCAGAGGCTCTTTCTGGTACCACAGGTGGTCAGGATTCCACGGAACATGTTTCCTTCCTGGCCATGGGTACGGCCTCCTTGTGGGAGTATCGTGGTGGCTGAGGTTTACTACACAAAGTTTTTAATTCGATGTGGAGTTGCGTTATACAACCGCGTGCTGTGACCCAGAGAGCAGCAGAGGTTTAAGATGGGCCTCGCTCCCCAACAAGGAGGGAGTCATATTTACCAAAAAGAATATGACTCTAATTTGGTACCTACGGTTATATATCCAAGAGAACGTTGATTGACGTTTTTCAATCCATGTGCTTGGCACCGTGTTCTTAAGTCTTCCTAGACAGGTGATCACGTTAAACAATGGTACTTCATTGTCCTCACGACCTTCTTTGAAGCATTTAAAGCACTCATGGTCTCTGGCACGGGATAAACAATTGTCACTATGCACTTGTTTCATTAATTCAAACGTCTCAGTAAAAGTTTTTCCAAGTTTAAAACAAAACTTAATAATCGCTCTTTGTTTGAACTACATTTTTCGGCCATTGGTATAAACACACTATCATTTTTAAAGCAAGAACTCGGCTTCTAATTATATATTGGTCATGAAATAATGACAGAACTATAGTAAATGATATGCCTTTCCAACTAGAAAAAGTCTTGTTTACTTTGCGAAAGTTCTTGTAGAAATTTCTAAGCTGTAAAATTATGTAACCCAAACTAAATACTATATAATTTAAGAAAATTATCAAATATTCTAGCTTAACTAACTCAATAAAATATACTTAAATGTTCCATATACTAATACTTTGTACACTTCAATTCCACATAAAGTAAAAGAATCATTGGATAAATATTTGTCAAATGAAATTCCAACAAAACAATGTTTCATCCATTTTTGTTATTATTCTCAATATTTTTTTATAATATTTTACAAAATATTTTTATTCAATAACAAATTATGACAATTTAATTCAATAAAATTATCATTAATTAATATCAAACTATTGTAAATAATATTTGAATTTCATAAAATTCTATTGTTGAATATTGCATAATTTCTATTGTAGGTAAATATGCAATAAACCAACAATAATTGAGGTTGAACAAATTTGTTGAAATTTTCAAAATTAATTTGAATGAAAAAATAAATAATAAAAATTACTGTACAGTTGAGCTATAAATTAAAAATGCCATCATTTTATTAAATTTAATGCAAAAGCAATAAATTGAAAAAATATGTTACTAAATTTTAATAGTACAGTAGAAGCTCATAAATTGGAATCACTTCATAAATTCTGCATTCTAAGCTTCTTTGGACACTTGACTGCTTTGATCAAATTCTTTTAAAAATCCTTGAATTTCTTGGTACCTTGATTACTATGTTGATTTTGCCCATTAGCCATTTGTGTTCGACCAAGAGTTTTAAATAATTTGCTCTGGTGATTTACCCTTTTCACATTCTAAAGATAAATAAAACTTAGAAAAAAATTAGAACCTTATGGAAGTTTTCATTACAGATTATTCAATGCATTACAACTCTTTATTCAAATAAGTGAACATTCTAATTATTGACATTTCTAATTTATTAGCTTCTACTGTAAAAAAAAGGATCAAATTTATTGCATGGCTCTTTATGCTTACGCATCATCTATATATCATTCAAATTGACAAACCCAAACTAAACTTAAACAATTTGTCTGAAACAAAGGCTTTATCTTCCTACTTATTATGTTATAAATCCTTTCAGTACTGCAAACATAAAGGCAAAGTCTTAATAACATTAACACAAGATTAACGTAGGGTATATATAGAAATGACTTCTTTACTACCACTTTATTCAATGCCATGTGTAATTTGTGGTCCGTAAAAATTGGTAGTCACTCGTTTTCTTAACTGTCTTTTATTATAAATATATGAACATTTGTACCATATATTTTCAATTTGGTGATGGTGTTTTTGTTGGTTGTGATATTTGTGTCTATTAGCCATTTATTTCCTAGTTTAATATATCTAAACCAAATTTCTTTTATATCTTTAGCTATAGAATTTTTATGTAAAATACACCCACATACACAGAGTATGTGGATAATTCATGGCTTTTCATCCATGCATTGTATATGAAAAAAGGTCAGCAAATGTATGCAAATGGCTTTGATTCATTCAGTATAAAGTTCTCTTTTGTCTGTTGTTATTTTGGAAAGGTTGGTTGGGAAAAAAGGGTCAAGCATTTGAACGCCCTAGGCAAGTTATGACATTAGTAATTTGTTAGGTTATTATAGTTTAAATAAAGTTATTCACATCCATGCTCAAAATTATCCTATCTATCTAAAATATTATAGCTTAAGTATTTATAAATTCACCCATGGTACGATAGTCTAATCGGAATCAAGAGAGAATTTGATGAAATATGTTTTTATGCAAAATATTTCATTAAATATTTTTGGCTTATATTCAATTTTATTTTATTTACAGATATGAAACATATAAGGCAACATTAAAGAAAATACCTGCCACACGTTTATCACGTTTGACTGAAGCCCTAGCAAATTATGATCCTGTGCTCAATGAGTACTTCTTTGATCGACATCCCGGCGTTTTTACTCAAATACTTAACTATTATAGGTAAGTGAAAGAATTTCAAATATTTTATATGTTGTGTTTTGATTTTCAAAGAAATACCTCATGTGATGCTTAAGATAAATTTTCATCTTATGTCTCAACTTAACTCATTATTTCCTTAATATTCTTATATGTTTTAAGAACACTAGTGACAACTTGAAAATCACTTCATTTCACTCACTTCACTGTGTTATACTTATTACTATGAACTTACCCTGCTTTTTCAGGTAATCAGTTTCAAAACTTTAATCCAAAAAGTTAAGTAATTAAAGTAATTCATAACACTTGCGTTATGGTAATGGTAGATATTTTCTTTATTTTTTCGTATTTTTTTTTTGTTTTTTTTTTGTTTTTCTTTTTCTGTGTGTGTGATGTATGTTAACATCCTAAGGACCTTCAAGCCACAGCTGTACAAACTGTATGAAACATACATAAAAGAATACAAAATGAATATGTGTAATCATTCACTCAGCCACATACTGAGGCATGCAGATGGATATGTGGATGCACTTTTGTATTTTATCTGCACTTTCCTTGCTCTTTCTGATGATTTTTGTGAAATGATTTTCAGACGTACAGCATCAAGAACAAGCAACCATCAAGAGATATCCATATTACAAACAAGCAAAAAAAAAAAAATATTTTATACGAAAAGAGAAGAAAAAAGTTCTGATAGTGAAAACAAGAACATAATGGATGAAGGTAAAACCAAAGATACAAAAACAGAATATGAAATGTAAAATAAAAATAAAAGAAAAAGTAGAAACGGATAAATATTGGGTGGACAAAAGAAGCTTCGACACAACAACGATAACACCAACTTATGTAAGATACTCGCATATTGTTTATGCATACGTGGTGAAGCGAGGATAAGACTCACCTTCATCCTACACCTGCACCTCACCGGTGCGAAACAGCAAATGATATAACATATAAACCTTACAGGATATTCATACCTTTACAGTAGAATACAATCCATTTGCGGCAATTTGTACTCTTACAACCAACAGGCAACCTGCAAAGGTTGTCTGTCTTAAATGTAGGAGAGGAAAAATTGCAAGAATGCATGAATAAATTGTTGGATTAAATTGCAATGCATCGTTCGCTCGCTCATGTTGCTCAAGTTGATGTTACTCATCTTGTTATTGCTACTGATGTTGGTGGCGGTTGAATGAAAGCCATGTCCTTCAAGCATATCAAGACGGACAATAAGAATTTTGCTACATAGGTATGCTCATTAGGGTGATCCAAACATTTTTGATGAAAATTAAATCATAAAATTACAGAATTTGTTATATTCACATTTAACCAAAGAAAATTCATACTACTGAATTTCTAATTCATAGAAAAGAAATGAATGTAGTTTTTGAAGGTTTAGGGAGCAGGATTGTGATTCTGCTTAGTCAATTCCAAGTTTTAGTTCGTATAAAGTACTAACAATAGCAAAGCGAACACAAGACAATGAATAGTAACAACAACAATGCGAACAAAGAACACCAAAAGATGTTCCAAGCAACCAACGGAGTAACACTTAACTTAACTGTTAGCTTTTAATTGCAACTATGGTGTTCGATAAAATTTAGAACCAAAAACAAAAAACTCTTTACTCCACATATGAAACAGATACAAAACAGTGTCTTTCTCAAAACACAATGTGTCCATCATTTCTGCTCTTCATTGTTATTTGAGTATTTAATTTTCTGATAGTAGCTTGGCTCCTAGAAAACTGATGTTTTCTAAGAATCAAATTCAATAACTTAGCATCCAGTCAATAGTAGTAAACGGTTGTAGAAGCCCCAGCCCCAACTATTGTACTATATGGAAACATAACTGAAAATATGTACATACATTTTGGGACACCTCAATATACATACATATATGCAATTCTTCTTGTTTCTTTGCTTATTCTTCAGAACAAAAGTTCACATTCTTATTATTCTCCATTACATTGTTTTTGTTCGATTAAATTAAAAGTAAAAAAAAAATATATATATATACAAGTATATTGTATTTCCATCCTGCAGCAATCTTGTTGCAACATTTTAATACAGTATTTTTTAAAAGGATTTTCCCCATTTTTCCAATTTTATTATTTACTTTTTCAACACTTAAAATCAAAACTGGCAGAACTGAAAGAGAAGGAGACATTTTCTTCGCTTTTGGCGCGTACTTAATTCGATTATGCGCTAAAGAAATCAGTTTATTGTGGCATGCATATACTTATCAGACCTTTCCACTTTTTACTCTCTCTCTTTATCTCTTCATGTATGGGTACATAGTAGTATGTATGTTATATATAAAATGAAGTATATACACAATGTATGTACATACATATGCAGTTAGATAATGGCATGTATCCAACAATTTATAGAGGAATCCCTGTTGTGCTATCTCCGAGCGTGTGTCCTAGTTGAACTCAGCTCAGTTAATTGAGTTGGAAATTGTGCGATTCCCTTCCAGTGCAATGCACATCACCTTTCCGAAAGGGATTTGCTATTGAGCATATCTACATAATACTACATAAACATCACATACACCATATACTTACCTATAGAAATCGCTCCCTAACAGATATTTAAAGTCATGACTTTAACTAAAACTTGATGTTCTGGTACTAAAATTTCATTGTGACTTGCATTTCTCAGTTGAGAGTCATTAATTACTGTTGCAACTGTTGGAACTTTACTCATTCATTGCATTTACTTTATGGTATACTATGTGGGTCTACTATTTGAGTGATGGCGTGGCAATTCCTCGACAGTGTTGCCATTGTTACTGTTGTTTTTCTTTTAGGCAAAATCAACGCTAAGATAAATGAACGCTAATGAGTTTCACTTTTAGTCCTTCCCCAAAAGTAAAATGTTTTTATCTGCACTAAGCAAAAATCTAAGTTCTTCAAAAAGTTTTGAACGTCAATGAAGCTAAGATTTTAGATAAATGGATTTCATTCTTCTATTCCAAACTAATTTTAATGTTGTAATAAAGTTTTTCGTTTTACATTTTAAAGTAATGACTGCATTGTGAATGAGTTGATCATTAGGGATATTGTATTCTCACAATATTGTAAATGATAGGGGCAAGAAAGGTGCATAACGTGCAAAGAAATTTTACGTCCCTATGATTAGTAACTAATTGAAATTTGAAAAATTAAATTCTTTAAAAAGATAAGCAATGAATTTGATGTGAAAGAAGATAATTAGTTAGACGAATTTCTTCTGAAAGAAGGTGAACAAATCCATTGAGTTAACAATCAAAAAGTCAAAATATACAAAATTTGAAAAGAAATCGCATTGAAATGATAAGTACAGTCAAATCTATTTATTTACACATTGCGTTTGCATGCATAAATCAGAAAAAATACTGATTTTCTTACATTTAATTAGCTATAAGTGCATTTCACTTGAATACATATTTCTCTCAATACCTCGGAGAATAAGAGTGTGTGATGTAGCTGAGACTGCAGATGCAGCTGAACCGAGTGGTTACATCATATTTTACATAAATATTTGAACAATTTTTTTATACTTTATTTATTTATTATGACAAAATACTGTCAAACTTAAAAATAAGGTTATCAACATAATACGGGTTATTAAAACAAAAACTAAAAAGAAAAACATAATTAATAGTAATAATAAGTTATTAAAGTTAGTCTTAAAACAATTGTATTTAATTAATGGAAAACAAGCAAAAATTAAAATTAAACGTAATTTAATATATAAGAAATCCACCCGTCTCTGTCCCGTTGGAGGTATTTTTTCAAGGTATACATGAAAAACCTATCCGCCCGATAAGTGCTTTGATTGCTCATACTCAACCATAAGCTTATGGTAACCATGTGGCCACTTGAAAAGAGTGTTTGATGATGTTTAACCGCAATTCGAAATAGTTCATCTCCACTTCGAAACCATGGATGAAACATGAAAACCTAAAACATGGGGTGTTCCCAACAATCAAGGAACAGTTAAAGCAGTGGACTTTTTCGGAAAATCATGCACCAAAGAAGGCCAAGGTGGCTCTGTTCTTTATTTTGAAAAAAGTAAAGCGATTACCAGCGAATATTTTTCAAAGCTATTGGACAGAATCGACAATGATTTGAAGCAAAAACGGCCATCATGACAATGCAAGGAAAATCGCTCAACTAAACGTAATGCACTTAAAGAAGACTATTTTTCTGCCTAAGAAAATATCTTTATTTCAAGAATTCATTTACGTATCAAACTGCCCTCGTACGTCAAAGATTATAGATTCTTTGCACAATGGTCACAGCAAAAAAGCTTTAACCGAATCATACAAATGCGAGCTTTCCAAAATAGGCCGTATTTGCACAAGTGAAATTGAATTGCAAGTTGAATTGAATTGTCATATTGAGAATCAAAAAAAAAATGTCCATCAACAATAAAAGCACTTTGCGACCTTCGCACTTTGAAAGTGTATGCCACAGCACATGATTTACAAAAATCGTATTATTCAATTTCACTTAGGGAATTAGAAATGGAACTGCTTCAATTTGCCTTTAAAAATAAAAAATATTTAAATATTACCGACTATTTCAATGATTAATTTTAGAATTTAATAATTTATTTAATTTATTTTATTAAGTAATGTATTTACTTCACTGTAATACCTCTTTCATTTTTACTTATAATTTTGGGTTTTAAAATCTCTACGCTTAGCTGCACATTTCACTTATTTGCACAAAATATATTCTAGTTGCTTTTAAGCGAATTCGTCTGTAATGTGTAGACATATAAGAGATTTTATCTTTAGTTATACAAAATTTGATGAAAACATTTCTAAAAACCTTTAATAATAAATAATAAGGTTTTAAAATATTCTATTTATAAGAGAAAAAATATTCAAATGGAGTGCTACATCAGTGCCTTGTCCAACGCTATCAGCAATTGTTCAGTTTTGTTCATAAAGTACTTGTAGGACCCTTTGTATCTGTGTTCTATATGAACTGGCTTTTATACTGGGTTCGTGTATGGTTGGGATTTGATTAAGTAGACACTTATCTCCTTACAAATTTTATTTAAGTCAACCATAATTCACTAAAACGCTTCTCAAAATCATAAAATACTCGAAATATTTGTGACAATGATTTTGATTTGGGTGACGACTTAGTATAATCTTTATCTACTTTCACAATTTTCCAAAAATAAATATTTAATCTCACTGCAAACAGAATACGTCATAATATAGTTCCTTTTTTTATTGTGTGATTGCCTTTTTGAAAAAGAAAAAATAATAATAAAGAATACTCCCAAGTTCATCTGTCAATGACAGTGAAAGATAATTTTTGGTTTTTCTTCTTTTTTCTTTTTTTTTTAATACTGAAAAGAAAATATTGTACTTCAATGCGCAAACGACAAACAGAAGCAAAAAGAAAAAAGTTACAAAAATGACCATGAATTATTATGAACGTAAATTGTTGATTGGCTTTTGTATGTATCCAGTGAGGAAAGATGTAAAGAGGATCGCAGAAAAATGACATTCGCCGCAGTGAAAAACAAAAAAAAAAAACTCAAAAGAGGAGCATAGAAGAAAAATGGGTGAGAGGAAGAAGAACGAAAAAATGCGCTCAACGCAAACAAATTTGATTTAAACGTTGTTCAATAATAATTTTACTTTATCTTCTTCGTTTATTTTTACCGTGCATTGTAGAGAAAATCGCTTTATGGCAATTTTGTAAAATGCATGGAAGCGTGTAATAAATATTAAGTGTTCGCCTCATCCACCGAGAGAATAAAATATGATTACTTTTGATTTTTTTAAATTTATTTCTATAGAACTGGCAAACTACACTACCCAACTGATGTCTGTGGACCATTATTTGAAGAGGAATTGGAATTTTGGGGTCTGGACTCTAATCAAGTTGAACCATGTTGTTGGTCCACATACAGTATACACCGAGATACACAAGTAAGTCGAGGAGTAAAAAAGGAAACCAAAATGGTATGGAGTAAATATTTATGTGATGAACTTTTCAGAACACTTTAGCCATATTAGATAAACTAGATATTGAGAATGAGAAGCCTACGGAAGAGCAAATAGCGCGTTTGTTTGGTTTCGAAGATGCGCTCAGCAATGGTGATCTCAATTGTTGGCAACGCATTAAACCAAAGGTCTGGGCACTCTTCGATGAGCCGTCAAGTTCGACAGGTGCTAAGGTCAGTTAGTGTTACAAAGCCTATGGATTTCGATAATTAAATACTTTATTTCATACTTAGATTGTCGCTGGCATGTCGGTTTTCTTTATATTCGTTTCTGTGATATCATTCTGCCTGAAAACTCATCCGGGTTTTCGTGTAGATTTACCCACCAGCACTACAACAATTAGCACTAGTGTAACACATGCTGGACTGACTGGTGCAGGTTTAACTGGTGGTGAAGTAGGAGGAGTGGGCGTAGGAGCTTCACCGCTTATGCCTCAATCAGTGGCAGCAGCAGTGTCGGCAACATCCGGAGCTAGTGGGAGTGGTACGCCAAAATTTCGTTTAGCTAACACTGGTGGTAACTTCAGTTCAGGCCAAGGTACACCCATTGTCTCGATTAAGGGAAATCAACGTCAGCGACTGAAACGCACCACGAATTTAAGTAACTTAAATGATTTTATTGAGAAAAAAGTACTAGGTGATAATGGTGCACGTCGTCATGGTTGGATTGAAACCTATGGTCAACCACATGAAGCATTTTTCTATGTAGAACTAGTATGCAATGTGTGGTTCTTCATTGAAGTTATAATTAGATTGATTGTAAGTTAATTGACCTCAACATTCACTCCCGATGAATCAAATAGGCTGAAGCTTTTTTATAGAATATGGAATTTTTGAAACCGAAATACTAAGAAAATTTGCAAAATATTGTAAATATATTCTTTTATTATTCAGTATTTCATTCTTAAATAAATCGAAAAAAGTAGCGTTCTAATTAATAAGTTTATTTTTTATTACATTTTTTTAGGGTTCCGGACCCAAAGGGTATCTAAAGGAAACCTATTGCAGAGGCTTCGTTGTTCGTCCATCCGTCCGTCCGTCGGTCCATCGTTCCTTCCGTCCTCGGGTCATATCTCATGAATCGTAATAGCTAGAGAGTTGAAACTTTCACAGAATGTGTAGTTCTATCCGGGCATCAGCAACAAATACAAAAACTAAAATATTTTCAAAAACTTAAAGAGGTCCCCATACAAGAAACATTTTGGTTTGTATAACAGCTGTACGATCCAGTAATCCCACGATCTTGATATTTTGGTGTTTGGTAGTTATACATCTTATACTGTTGAAATTTCAGTGTGATCGGACGTCGTCGTTCGAACATAGGTCGTAGTACAGTGAATGCCAAAAGAGTACGTTCAGCACGAGATGAACATGAGGCTCGCCTCAGTCAGGCTCGGGATAGATATAGAGCTGAGAGAGAGAGAGAGAGAGAATCATCAGCACGAGTTACTAATTCATGGGTAAATAAAGAAAATTCTGCCATGAATTACGTTCCTTCGATTTCTTACAAGGACGATCGTATAGTATCAATAGGTACTATGTCAATAGGAACATTGCTTGGCATTGAAATTCAAGGAAAGGAATCGAAAGGCATGTGTTGCTTATAAGGAAAAGTCAAATTAGAAGAAATTCTCCCTCCACCTGAACCACTTCACTCTCTTCTTATGGGTGATCATCAGAAATCCAAACAATTCACGTAAATTATTAATTACTCATTTTACAACAAAGCTTTTTAGAAAAAACACCCAATTATTGGATAGGTGATGTAGCAACGCACGCCGACTAACGCTAGTAAATTATAAGATAAGAATTATAACTAAGTTTTTGTCATTTGTATAATTTGTGGCCACTGTTGAGGTTCATCCACACACAAAAAAAAAATTATTAAAAATAACCGTTTTAATTAGAACGCTTTTTTGTTTGGTTTATTTAAGAATTAAATGCTAAATAATTAAAAAATATATATTCTTGCACATTCTTTCTCGATTTCAATAATTCCATGTTCTATACAAATAAGAGGCTCACTCTTTGATAGAACGGAATTGTAAGTGTTTGGTGGAAAACAGCGTTTAATGTTTATCCATTTTAATAGGTTTCACCTAATCTGTGGCAATTTATTAAGTCGCCAGTCAACATAATTGACTTTACAGCAACATTGAGCTTCTACACAGATGTCATGCAACGCATGGGAGAGTACACTGGACTCTTAGAGGCCTTCTCGATAGTTAGAATTATGCGTTTGTTCAAGTTGACAAGGCATTCACCTGGTTTACGCATCCTTATACATACGTTCAAGGCTTCAGCCAAGGAATTGACACTGTTAGTGTTCTTTTTGGTTTTGGGTATTGTGTTCTTTGCCAGTTTAGCTTATTATGCAGAGAAATTGCAGGTAAGTAAACTTAAGAGAATTTCATAAACACATCCTCCTTTCATATGTGTATCTTTAAAAAGGATAATCCCGATAACCAATTCAAAAGCATACCGCTTGGTCTCTGGTGGGCTATAGTGACAATGACCACGGTGGGTTATGGTGATGTAGCTCCAAAAACCTATCCGGGTATGTTTGTGGGTGCTCTATGTGCCCTAGCTGGTGTACTTACGATAGCACTGCCCGTTCCTGTCATTGTTAGTAACTTTTCAATGTTCTACTCACATACGCAGGTGAGTAATATCTTTAGGTTCAGTTATGTACCATTAATCATATTTATGCATCATTTATAGGCTCGCTCTAAACTGCCGAAGAAGCGTCGAAGAGTTTTACCAGTCGAACAGCCACGTCGGAAACGTGAACCACCACCGCCACATCAACGCAATCGCACTACTACTTTTAAACAAACTCCAAATGTGCCGGGAGTTGTTACTACGACAGGAGCAGCTCAGGCGCCTATGTTTAAAGATGCTTTTGGCAGTGCTAAGATTGGTGAGTGAATATGAAATTGTTGTTGTTGTCTCTTCACACAAATACACAAAACACATTTAATCGCTTTCTACATTAATCAGTATACATTTTTGTTGCATTGATGTAAATTGTATTTTGCAGCTTTTGATTTTCATGAACTTTCTTTTATGATTTTTCTTGCTTTATTTCTTTTCTTACCTTTTCTTGATGCAGATTTATGAGAAAAGCAGCAGCAATACACGCTTACTTACGTAACTTACACAGATTCAAATCAAACACAAGCAGATTAAACACACAAAACACAACAGATACATAATATTATTACACACTACATATTAGTAAGCTCAGTTACTATACTCGTACTATTGTAGATACATACTCACCTACATAGCTGCTTGTAGGTTTGATCTGATTTTCGTTGTTTATGTCTTAAACGTTCACATCTGACTAAAGGTCGAAAATATACAATATAAATTGTGATTTCAAATTTCCATTCAGCTAAAGCGAATTATTTAGTACATATTCTATGTGGAATTCGAATAATTAGACCCACTTAATTACATTAAATTCATTAACTTTGTATCAATTCAATTCAGTAGAATTTAGTTCAGTATCCAAACAAAGAGAACAATGAGAAAGTTTTCTTTATGGAAAATACAAATTAAATTGGTTTTGATCTTCATTAAAATGATAAATGCTAAAATAATAAGTTTTAATAATCTCTATACACTTATCATTTACCGCTGACTGAATGTTCTGATTAAATTTTTTTAAGGAATCCATAACAATGAAGATGTTCATAAGTCCTTACAATTCTGTGAACTTTTCAATACTTGTAGCACCATGAAGAAATTCAAAACTAGTGAACAAAATATATTTTCTACGCCTTCTTGCGTTTTGCACAAAAAGTTATATCCGAAGAAGTATAGGCAAAGAATTGTCGAAAGAAAAAAGAGACACATTCCTTTCAATTCCACTAAAGAAAACATGTCTTTTAAATGAACAGATGCTTTCAGAAAGTGAAAATTGTTTAATTTCTTACACCCTTATTGATATTTGAAAAACAATCTTATGGCTGTTTTTTGATATAGTAAATAAATTATTCCACATTTAAGTTCTAATAAGCTGTGAATACCATAAATAAAGATGTTGCACACATAAAGTTTTTAATATCCTTCATCATATATCATCATACATCGATCTCTTTAGTGAAACTTTTAGAGACAATATCAAAATTTGTGTATAGATAAATTCACATTACCTAAGACCTATGCGTAGATTGCTGGATAACTCTGTGATTTTTTGCCGATTCTTCTTTGGCAAATCAAGCTGCTGTCCATATGATGATTTTGGCGCCAAGTAAATATTTTCACTTTCCTCTTTGTTTGTATATCTTTCTAAATGTGTCTACTTCGGACGCGAAGCAAATTTGTTATCCTTCAATGATGTGCCACTGCTTCTGCAATGCAATTTCATCCACCCACACTCGACGAAACCAAACGAAAATAACAAACAATGAATACGATAATTTGAGCAGAGCAATATTTCAGTCATGGTATATGACTGAAATCTACCCCGTAAACCTCGTGTTTCCCTTGTCAACAAACCCGTACCTTTAAAGAGAGATCTGCCTATAACAAACATCGTATGAATCGTCACCAAGCATTACGAAAGATTTTTAAATTTATTTTTCTTTTTATTGTTTTTGAGATAGTGATTAAAGCTGTGAGTTATTGCAATGCAAAAGCAAGGAAAAATTTATTGCTATATGAAGACAGTTCGATGGTAAAATGTTGACAGAGATCTCAGACATCAAACATCATGGTAAAGTGTTTATAACTTGCATACCACAATACAACAAGAATTACAAAGATAGTCCGAGAAATGCACTACCTGTTGCTTATTATTAAGGCTAAATTTTCTCAACGATACATTGTTTTAGTATTTGTTTTGAATTTGTAGACATGGAATAAATTGGTCATCGTTATGTGATACCATACTTTCATTTCAGTCCAATCAAAATCTAAGCGGAGCTAGAGTTCAAATGAGGCCGTAGGAAAAATCACAAAATTTTATTGCATGGCCAACAACTGAACAATAAACTAACAGATATGGTAGTCATTTCAAAAAATACATTTTGACAGAAAATTTGGACATGACAAAACTAAACACAAAACGGGTGCAGTGCATACTCACAATGGAAGAAAAACTATGTCATGAGGTTGTTTCAATCGAGTGTTTGGCAAATTTTCACTGCAATGAAGCAGAATTTTTGCATCGATGCATAACCATGGATGAATTATGAGCTCTTCATATCTGAGTCGAAGGAACAATCAAAACAATGGACTGAAAGGGAAGAATTGCTTTCAAAGATGGCACAGACAGTTCCATCTGCAGGCCACGATCTCAATGCTTTGAAAAAGAAAAGAAAAACAAGCAATGGCGAGCATTACGCGAACTTATTTCAGCGTTTAAGTGATGAAATGAAAAAAAAAAAAATCAACCGCATTTCGTAAAGCAGAAAGTTTTGTGTCAACAAGACAATGCAGCATTTCCAACATCCGTTTTGGCGATGGCTAAAATCAATGAGGCAAAGAGGTATCGAAGCCATTGAATATTGTCAAGAAAAATGTATCGTAGCTAATACTAAAAATTTGAGTGAAAAAATACAAATCGTCACGTTTTTGAATCATCTGTATCTCATAAACCGCACTAGGTAGAGTCTCCAATTTTTCACAGAATGTGCATTTCTCTTGCCATATCCCCAACAAAAAATAATAAATGAAATAATTTTTGGGAAGTGCACCGGAAAAGTCTCAAAAAAGAGATTACATTACATGGATTTTATAAATACAATATAAAAATGTTCATAACAACAACATGCAAGCAAACAGTTTATGTGTTGTACAAAAACAAGCGAATATACGAAGAAAAGAGAGCGAGAAACACACAGTAGCTCGTTGATGTTCTAATTTAAAGGGGACAGACGACAAACGTAAACACAACAACAACAATTAGACACGCCAAAGAAACCAAAAGCAATATACACACGGACAAATAGACTGACAGACTGACAGACTTTGAGATGATCTCCCTCTGTCTGTTTTTAAGAAGTTTTACTTCTATCACGTGTACAATGGCACACGCACAATTTTTTTTAATTTCTTGTGTTTTTTTTTTGTGAGTTTGGGTACTTATGGGTCTATTCTCGTATATATGAAGCAAATAATAGAAGAATTTAGTTTTAACTATTGGAAATCTTTCTTAATAATAATGAACATAAAATATAAAACGATTTATGGCTCAGATGTGGAGGTTTTCCATAAAAATTGTATTATACTTTATTTTCTTTATTTCCTTTTCATTGTTATTTTCAAAATTTCAAAAAAAAAAAAACAATTTATAGTTTTGATTTTAATAATTTGAAATTTTTAGCATATAAAATTAAATCTTCTATTTTTCCATTTTATTTAAATTATTTTATTTTTGAATAAAATTCCATTTTATTTCATTGATTGTATTCTGTATGCAGAAACAAATTAAATAAATTTTCCATTTATGTGTTTTTCTTTTGAATTGTATACACATACACACATTCAAAAATAAACAAATTGTTATATGAGAGGGCTGATTAAAAAGTTTCGTGATATTTGCATTTATTAATTTTTATATTAAATAAATTTTGAGTGCATTTTATAGATTTTTATTGATGTATTAATAAGTGCAGAAACGATTCAATTATATTCATCAATCTGTCAATTTTTGATATGTCAACCTAAATCATAAATTGAATTTTCAAAATGCTTAAGCTTGCCCAAATAAATGATTTTATAATGCGAGCTTTCGTATATTTCATGAAATATTCCAATATTTTCCATTCAATAAAGACAAAATTTTCAAGAAACGTTCGTTGTATTAAGGCATATGAAAAGTATTTCTAGGACTTGTCATGAACAAATAGCTTTAATTGCCAATGATTATTAAAGGATAAGTTTCAGCATCTGGGTGGGTAATACAGTAATAACTGTCACTGCAGACTGTTCAGGGAAGGAGCATTTGTTATTTGATTAAGGTCCTCTATGCATATATATGGAAATATCTAATTCCTCATCTGATAAATTTCTATTTTGTTGTGTTGTTTTATGTAATGTTATCTAAATCATAACGTTTTTCGTCTTTCGCTTCACTAACTTACAACTAAGTGACTAGCAATACCATCGCTCAAGACTTTATTAACTTCCTCAAAGTGGAATGTTGTAGGACGTTGTTCTCATAGTACTTACAAATGCTGTATGACTTATGTATTTTTTCAACCTTGTCGTCAAATATATCAGTTGGATATTGTTGCTAGCAGAGCAAGCGCTCTTTTCCCCTTTCATCTTCAAAAATTTGAGATTTTTTTCTTTATTCAAAATCAATTTCAATCAAGTAAATACATATTAACCATTATTATCTATGACCTTTTGCCATTTTCCGGGTAGTTTCCATCGGTGTAGAAATTCTGTGGTTTATGAGAAAAACTTGGCCAAGTAATTTTCAGATGCTCTTCGGTTCTCCAATTTTTTTCCATGAAGAGAGTTTTGTAGAGGCCGAAACAAATGGTATTCAGAGAGTGCAAGGTCTTGGCTATATGGCGGGTGCATCAAAACTTCCTAACCAAGCTCCGTCAATTTGATCCAGACTCTTTCAAACAGTCGAGTTGACCATTTCACCACTTTCTAGCAGCTCATAATATGCAATTCCTTTCCAAAGCCACCAAACACTCAACATAACCTTGTTTACCGTCAATACTGGCTTTGAAATCGTTTGTGGAAGGTCACCGGCCTTTGCCCATGATTGCTTGCATTGGATATTCTCGTATTTAATACATTTTTCATCACCCATAACTATTCGCTTCAAAAATGATGCTATTTCGTTACGTTTCAGCACAGTATCCCTGATGGTTATTCGGTCATTTAAATTTCTTTTGATTAATTCATGTGGTACGCAAACGTCAAGGTTTTTTGAGTAACACCCTCTTTTTTAATGCTTGATCTTTAGTGCCTCCGATATCTCCTGATAGCTTACGTGCTGTTCTTGCTCCATTAGATGCAAAATTTCATTGACTTTGTCAGTGACAGACCGATCAGTGCGAGGTACATCTTTTACATTGAAATTTCCGGAAAGGAATTGAGCAAACCACTCCTGGGTTCTGCGTTCGCTCACAGATATTTCATTCATATTCAAATCAGTATAATGTTTAACACGAGCAATGAATTACACAGCTGTCCTTACAAAAAATGTAGCCTGAAATGTCACCTTTCAAAAACGTGTTCATTCGATACAATCAGACTACTGTTGCCAGACTTTTGACCACCAACACCATCTAATGGCAAAAACCGTGCATACTTTTTATATGATCTAATAATAATTTGAAGTACTTTTATAGTATGATTCCAAGTTAACCAAGTAAACCCATAAAACCAATTTACACATAAAGATCATTAAAAAATATATTATTACTTTAGTCAGTTTAGTCAAAACTAGCCTCAACAAATTTTCTACCTAAAGAATATTGACCAAAATTGATAACAAGAAAACCATTATTAAATCAATTCTTTTAGTTAAATACAATACAGATATGTATCACAAACTTATTACTTAGCCCTCGTTTTAATATGCATTTGTAATATAACAACATTCTGTATTATTGTATATATATATATTTTCCAATAGTAAATCTACAAAAATGCCTTCATGTAGATGCTTACAAAAATACAATTGAACTCTGTGTGTGCACACACAATGATTGGTTACTTATTATTGTTGTTGTTGTATTGTATTTATTATTGAATATTATTGTTGTATTATACATAATTTCTGACATATGTTTTTGATGTTTTTCTATTTTGTTGATGTTGTTTTGTTGTTTTGTTTTGCGACTCGACAATCATCACAAACTAAATCATTGTATTTAAGTATTACAATATTCTATATAAAGTTGTTGATATTGTTGGTGTTGTTGCAATTACATATTATTATTATTCTGATTATTGTTGTTGTTGTTGTAATGTACAATTGTTGTTTTATTTTCTTGTTACTCTTTTGCTGCCATTTTATGAACATACAATAAAAACTGTTGTTGTAACAAAATAAAAATGCAAAACATAAAATAAAATATAATAACTAAATAATAACAAAAAAATTTACATAAAAATTTCAATAAAACAAAACCTAAATAATATAAAAAAAAAAAAAAAACAAAAAATGTGTGTAACAACTGTGCGTATACTTAATGTACAATAATGTGTCCTTGTCGGAATGCTGCCAAAATCGATACTTAAAAACAACATAAATTTTATTGTTGTTTTCTTTCACTTGTCAATGTCATTGTGTGTCTGTGTGTGTGTTTGTATATGTATATGTTTTTGTATCTTGTTGCGTGTTTCTCTTTTGTTTACTTTACTCGTGTACTCGGTTATTTGCCTTTGCGTAGGCAATGTTAATGGCGTCAATATTATTGGTCTGAGCATACAAAGGCCATCAATACCCTTAACCGCTGTCCTCCGATCGCCAGCATCAACAGCAGCGGCAGCCACAACACCCGCGATACTCAATACACCGCTCACGAGTCTACTGAATAATCCGAGCAATAATGTCAGTCCGCCGGCGCTTATCAGTTGTAAGTGTAGTGTTTTTCTTTTCTCTTTCTTTTTTCCTTTTGTTTTTTCTTTCATAGATACTTTTTTATTGCTCTACTTTATGATCAATTTATTGATTAAGTGATTGATTTAATGGCTTTATGCATCCTTAAACGGTTCCTTGTACAGATTTTCTATCTATTATTTACAGTCTTTCGTTTTTATTTGAACAATTAGCAAGGCAAGCAATTCCAATGCTTTCAAAGTTAACACACTCGCCACTGCTACAAAATTTATTGCATGCTATAAATTTGTATTATTCACAAAATTGTTTAAAAATGTTCGTATGCTATTTAATTTTCCAAAATTTTAATGGACAAATGTATTTATTGCTTGCACACAAATGCTCTCATAAATATTTATAATAAATATTACAATTATTTTGTTTCCATACAAATGAGCTTCTATTTTTATTTGCATATTAAAAATGTATAAAGTTTTTCACTTTTTATTTTATTTTAATTTAATTAGATATTTTATAACTTTTTTCTAAATTAATAGAACCGACACTTTTTGCTTACCAAAGACGAAAAGTGAAAAGAAGTTGAGTAGAATTGAAAAACTTTTGCCACTTAATAACAAAATTTAAATATAATGAAAATTTTATGTACATTTACTTTAAACTGCCGGAAGAAAACAAAGTCAATTTACAAGAGAAACACAATGTAAAATACTTTACCATGTTTACCATCTACATTCTAAAATAATGGAAAATAAAAATGAGGAAATGATTCTAACTCAAAAAAAATATAGTTAATTATTATTGTATATTTTTTAAAAGTAACATTTTACCGACACAATTTTAAAGAAAAATAAATTTCATCTCAATGAAAACATGTTGAAATATGAAATTTAATTTGTGACCATTTCCTTCGGGAACTTTGCACAAATGTCAATAATTGTGTAACAAATGTTGATCAGCTCCAAAGCACTGCTCATTCAGGTACCCAGGACACACTGTAAAGTAAATGCAATCAACATTAAAAATGTGAACTACGAGTAGAAAATGCTTTAGGCATATTTTTAATGCACCGTTGGAAAAACACTGCGCCAACTTGATGATGTTGCACTTAAAAGCAACTCGTTCATTTGCCTCCTTCCACTTTTGCATATACACTCATGGCAAAAATAATAAGTACAAATTGTAATTTTTCATTTCATTTCATTTTATTCTCAAATATTTGGTATTTTAGGCTGCATATTATAGTCCTGCGATAGTCAACACTACTATAGTGTTAACAGTCGGCAATTACATTGTGCACACTATGAAACCGAGTCATGTGTGCTTTGAAACGATTCATTTTGCTTTATTTGCTTTGCTGATTCATTGACTCGAATCTAAACTGTTGTGCGACTCGTTTCTTATCGAATGACTCGGCATCACACTATCATGAATATGTACTGTCGTGTGACTCGTGTCTTCAGAAATGACTCGTTTCTTCGGATATGATTCACACTGTCATAAAAATTTAATAAAAAAAGAGAAAATGAGAACAGTGTTTTTGATACTGTGCACACTATGAAAAACGAGTCTAGTGTGTTTCTGATTCGAATCATTCAACAAATTTTGTCTATACTGTCGTGTCGACTCAAGTTTTCTGCTATGACTTGGTAGCACACTGTCTTCGTTAACGAATTTAAGTAAATCATTGATTCACAACATCACACGAGTTGAAGTGTTCGTAAAGACAGTGTGACTATTGATAGTGTTGCGTGTAGCACACGATTCATTTGAGCGCGAGAGGACAAATTTTAGTTCAATGTTGACTCGTGCAGGATTTTACTGCGTAACTTATGCTACTAAGATATGTATAAGGGAATAATAACTTTGGGATTGAACAATATGTTCCTAATAGTATAAAAAGGGGAAGAAAAGATTAACAAAAACCCTAAAAAAATTAGTACTTGTGTTTAAGGCTTATGATTGGATGCACTTATTTATAAAATTTAAATAAAGTGGAGCACATCTGTCTGCTGTTAATTCAATATTTTCTTTGTGATGTAAGTCAACAAGTGATTGAAAATCACTTTTAATATCTTATTTTGGGTGATTTGCAGTTTGCTAGTGTGAAAAATAGCAATATCTGCCCAAACTTCTGCCTTATAACATAAATCCGCTGGTAAAATTGACTTAAATAGGTTAGCTTTTTATATCCTCTAAATATTTAACCCCCGTTTCCCATTCGACGTCAATAAGGTTGAGCTTTATATTAGCGAGATATATTTGCGTTTTCTGGTGCAAAATATGTTCAATTATTATATGATTTTTAATTCCAAATTGAGTAAAGAAAATAAATATATAGCAAAAAGTAAGTAATAAATAACCTGCAAAGTCATTCATTAGAATCCAAAAAAACAAAATGATGGAAAAAAAAATAATAAATACTCTCAATTGAAATAAATGTAATTCATTTTATATTCGATTTTTTGTTTTCTACATGTTATAACTATATCATTTATAACCAATGTATCCTTTATTTTGAATATAATTTCCCATCATCTTCAGTTTATGGTTATTAGTTTAGAGCAAATTTCCACTGGTATCTCATACAAAGTTTTTTGGACGCAATCCAACAATTGGTCCTTATTATGGAAAGTTTGCTTTCCTATCCTGTTCTTCAACTCATTCCAAAAATTTCCAATCGGTTCTATAAATTGAGTTCCCTAACTTTAGACCAATTATTGAACAACTTTTATGTGTGTTTTGGATCATTGTCCTGTTCGAAAGTCTATCTTCAGCGTAAGGCAATGCGATGCAATGCAAAATACCTTCGTACTACAATCTGAACATTATATCTGTAATTCGATGTATTGGTCCTACGCTGTACCAAGAAAAACTAGTGTTGCCACATTGTAATTTATATACATTTATTTATTGATTATTTTTTTATATTTGTCTGTACTTATTATTTTTGCCATGTGTGTACATTGACAAGTATGGCAAGTGCTTTTGTTATGGATTGTGGAACTATTATAAAATTTTTGGCTTCATTTTGTAGTCGTAATGTGTGCCAATGACTGTTATTTCCTATATATACCATTTATTTCGCATACTTTTGACTTTTTGCATACTTAAACTAAGCGCTTAAAGTACACATACAAATACACATACTTGTATGTATTTTTGGCCTACATTTATTGATTTTTAAAGTCTGTTGATTTATTAAAGCAAAAGCTGTTGCATACTTTATGGCTTGAAGCAAAAAAAGACACTAGATAATTGCAAGTCCAATAAATTTTATGAATTTCTTACATTTGGACTGGACGAAGAAATGTTGATTCCTTGGAACTTGATTTGTAGTTTTTAAATAGATTTCCGAGTACCGAGAGCACTGCGTAGCTAAAAATAAATAAAACATTAAATTCTCACATTTTAAATGTTACCACGTTAATGACGCCAATTTCATGCTCAACAAATTCATCACAACACAATAAAGGAATGAAAAATGTTTCTCTTGTACTTGTACAATAAAAGAAGTGAAATGAAAATAGAGAAAATTTACATAATTTAACTAGTGTAAAAATTGTAACATAAATTTTTTCTTGTCAACTTTTGTGTCACTTAATTCCATAAAATGTGAGAAACATTGCAAGACTTCAATAAAAATATAGCGCCACGTGCTTTTTGAATTGCAACAAAATCACATTTCAAAGTGCGGAAAAGAAGAAAAAAGTTAAATAAAAAATATAAAAAACATGGGTAAAAATTTAAGTGTAAAAATAATAAAAGTATAACCACGTAGCAAAACGGACGCGTCTCATTTTAGTCGTCATCAACGTAATTTTCTTTCGCCACGGTACTAAAAAATATGTAAGGTTTTTTAACGCGCTTTTAATACATTTGTGTTGGTTTTCTTTTCCTTCCATTTACAGTTTTTTTTGTAACAAACTTTTAAACAATTCTATTTGTTTCCTTTCTTTTAAAATTTTATTTGTAATTCAACACTTTACTTTACTTTCTGCATATTCTAGTATTCGTCGTAGTTTGTTGGATTTTCCTTTATAATTTTTTAGTTGAAATAATTTTCCGAAAGAAGGAAAGAAAGGCTTCGAAAAGAATGCAAGTGGTAATATAATAATAAAATGTACGCGTAACCCGTACAAAAGCCAATCTCTAGACACCACTCCACTTCACTCCTGAAGCAAACTGTCTTTACTTAAACTGCTTCTCTGTCTTCCTTCTTTCCATTCTTTATGTTCTTGTTAACGAAAAACTCTCAGCGGACTACTTGAGCGTGCCGCCCGTTCATCACAGCCTGGAACCGCGTGCTGCGACCACCGGACACGACTTTATGCTGCCACTGCAACCAAAACTTTTGGCGCCATTGGGTAAGTGACTCACAATTGCAATGTAGATACTTTACGTTTCTTTTCGTTTTTCTTTGCTTTGCTTTCTTCTACTACTATGTTGCACTTCATGATTGTGCCATACTATTCATTCTTCATGCTGCTGCTGTCTTCAACGTGGTTTTCCGTTTTGTCTACTTAAATGGCTTAAGAAAACTACAGTATTGTACGACTGTTCTTAAGCTATGGATACCTGATGGTCTGCAGTGCTATTATTGTACTATGGGTTCACTAAACAATTTTAAGCCAAAAAATAATTGAACTTCAAAGATTAATACATATCCTAATGATTTGCTTAGAGATTAGGTATACAAAAACCTATTGTTACACAAGTTAAAGAACCGCTGGTATAGTTGACATGGCTACTAAATGAATGGCAACGTCACTTTAATATAATATTATGCATTCCATAAAAAAAGTTTTCATAATATTATTTTATGCGTTTCAAATTCGCCGTTGGTGTCAGTTGTTAAAAGTTTCTGTTAAAATATACATTTTTGGTGAAAGCTGAGATACAGTGCATCTACAATATATACATACATACATAGGTATGTGTGTGTGTCTATGTGTATGATTGAGTTGTTTTTAAGAGGGTTGTTAGAAAAGTTGCACTTACTTGGAAGGAGAAAGTTTTCTCTTTATTGATTTTATATGAAGTCACTTACTTAGTTTACATGTATGCAAACAACATCATTATAGGAAGTTCTTAGCTTCTTAGTATCGAGTACAGTAGTAATAGTTTTCCTTAAGGTATCGAATTTTAAATTTTCTTAAGCTTTTCGATATTAATGATGATATACAATATATTTTCTTCAGTTCTGTGATAGATAATTAGGCAACTAAAATCAGTTTTACTTTTGAACAATATTTTCCTAATACTTATGATTCCGATTTAAATATGAATTTCTTAGAGGTTACAAAAAAACTTGATTCCTAATAAAAGTAAGAACAAAGGAAACTATTGTATGAATTACCCAACTTTTGTAATTCAACTAATCTTAAAATAATATAAAATACAAAAGCAAAGTGTTTTGTTCAATTTCAATTCTTCTAATTCAAATAAGAATATCGGTGCATGTGGTTAAATAACTTTTTAATTTTGTTTTTACCTATATGCGTTGCAAGTCAATCCAATATCATTAAAATCACTTTTACCTGCAAATTTGTAGATTGCCAACATCTTTTCTTAACACTCCACCTTCAGTTTTCCTATACATTGAAAAATAGATTTTGAAACAATTTAAACAATATTATCTCATAGATAAAAAACAGAAAAAAAAAACCAGTAGAGTCTCTCATATTCTTTTGTAAGCCAACAATAACCTTCAGTAGGCTAACATTCAATGAGTTTACTACACTAAAGTGCAGGCACTAAGTGGCGATATATAGGAACCCATAACTTGATTGCATGAATACCTCGCTGAATTCCACATTATGTGGCATACATACACATACATAGATACATTCACTCACTCACACACACACAAACATATTGTTAAATACAACAATCAGTGAGCATGCAACTTTTATGAGCAATACAACAAAAGGAACGAAAGCGAGAAAAACGAACAATTGCTGGACGTTCATTCATATGCGGTGAGGCGTGCTGACATGCAAGTCTCTTTGTTCGTCTGTCGTTGTGACTATTGTCGATAGACACATTACACACACTCCTACATTCATGCATTCATTCATTCACTCATTTAGTTAGTCAGTATGTCTGTCTATCTGTCTGTTTGTCAACCAGTCATACAATCATTTTGTATACATTTAGTCCCGGACTAGAAGCTACTCAAGGCATGCAAGGAAGCTTACATTGAACAATATGTGTGTGTGTGTGTGTGTGAGTATCTGTTTAAATGTGTTTAAAAACTAGTCTAGTGTGTGTAATACTATGCCGGATAAAGGGGCAACAGTGCGGAAATACCAAGTGTTGATGATAGCGCATTCTATGATACACATGGAGGACATGCACTTCCGTTTCCGCTTGCCATGTAGTTATAACGTGAGTCGAGCTTTAGGTTAGAGGAACTTGCAATGTGCCTGCCATCAGCCACATCCAATTGTGTGACAATTGTGTTCACATATATATACATATTCCACAATAGTGTTCATAGTTTGAATCACAAAATGTTTTCATGTTCATTTAAAGAATATTTGCAAAGCAGGAAATGACGAAATTATGTTGTATAAATGTACTAACTAAATAAATATCTAAAACAAGCTTATTATTATTACTCTCTCATATAGAACGGAAAGATCAACATCTTTTACAATTGACGGCGCAAAATCTCGTTGCCGATAGTAAAGCACACTATGTCACGACAAATGCTGGCGGTGGTTATTATGGCAAGGCTGCCTTGAATGTACCACCAACACTGAGTATGACTCATAGTCAAATGCCACCGGGAGTTGCCAGTATGGGTCAACGTACACCAAATCTTAGCTATCGGTCTTCCCTTGCGCATATGCCACCGGCATCAACAACAATACCGGGAGATGTTACACAATTACAACAACAGCAACAACAGTCATACCTTTCCACCATGAGTAAGGCTACTTGTGGTAGCTTAGGTTCGATGCCGATCGATAAAAATTGTGGTATACGCATTGCTGTCAGTAATTGCCAAGCTGTTGGACCAGAACATCATAGTGAACCAGCGCCAAAGGTAACATTACTGGATGATGTCAGTGATGACTTCAACACATCGACAGATGATTGCGGAGATTGTTGTCTGGTCGACGATAGTGATACGTATGAAGCAACATGCGGGGCAACGACTGGAAATGGTTTCAGCATGAATGGAACGAATGGACATGACGATGGTCATAATGGTGATGACATTAATTTAACATCATTGCATTGATTGGAGGCCATTAAATGGAATTTTCCATTTTAAGCGACATAAACTTGAAAGTGATTCCCCCTACAACGTATACTTGTAATACTTAAAATAAAAATGAATTCTAAAGTCAATGGAACAACTCTCCAAGTTTCATACAATCCATCAATTGCTTTGATGTTTTGCAATATTAGTTTTCATCGGAAGTTGTTTTAAAACCATCTTTGATATTTCCTATCCTCTTTAAAATTCATGTCAAACATGAAATGAAAATATGGAAAAAAATTCATATTCAAAGAAAAATTTCCGACTATAAAATGTTGACAACATTTCAATTGATGACCTTTGACTTACTTCCTCTTATGGCATCAACTAAGCACATCCATGTTCGGAAGGCATGTTGAGTTGTAATGTTGACAACTAACTGTCTGTCTGTTTGGTCGTTGGTGTTTCTTCTTCTTTGAACTGTTTACAATTGAAAATGATTGCTTGTTTTGAAGGAGAAGTGCTCAAATGCTATTAACATCACGTTTAATAGAAATAAATCTTTCAAACACCTTTGAAGTCCACACCCACACTTACTGATATTTACATAAAATCAACACTTGAATTCTGAACTTCCGTTTAGCCACAATCTGTGGTCTACTTCCTTATTACTTAAAACATTTCAAATATAACTGTCAATAAAGAAATCCACAAGCAAAAACTAGAATAAAGATACAAAAGTCATACCATGGATAAATAGAAAGACAGGCAGACAGATAGACAGGAAGACAGATGATCAGACACTTGTGGACACAGTGGACAGGCAAAACAGAAATAAAAATAAATAATGTCAGATAAAATGTTCAGACACTTTGTACTGTCTCAGGGAGAAGCAACAACTACCATCAAATGAATTCCAAAGTCTTTTGGCTTTAGCTGTTGACAGCCAAAAAATGGCGTCTGTAATGGCGCCAAGATAATGTCTGAAAGCCATTCAGTGGGCATTCGAAAGAAAAACTGAATTTGGAGCATTGTCATTGCTCTATGGCCACAAGCATTTTGTTAAGCTCAGAAACACTCGAACCCTCACAAAGAAACAAAGTCTTTGATATAACGAAATACAGATAAGACTCAATTTACTTGAATGAATCTCAAAATTACCGTGTAAATGTTATCCTCATTGTACTATAGAATTGTTGTTTAAGAAATAAAATTAAAAAGTCCTTTGAAAAAGCGTTTCAAATGAAAAGAAGAAATCGATTTTAGCCAAAATATACGAGTAGTTTTAGAAATACAAATAGAAATAAAATTGAAAACAAAAACAAAACAAAAAAAAAATAATTAATGTTAATGAATTTTATTATTATTAATTAAATTGTTGTATTTATCAATTGAATTTATTTGTACATAAAATAAAATTATAGTTAAAATTTTTTGTTAAACTGTTGATGATGACGAAATGAAATAGAAGTAAATTTTAATAAATAAATTTTATAGTTAAGATTAAAATTACAGTAATTTTTGGTCCAATATTTTTTAGTGTAGTTAATTATTAACATAATTAAACTAAACTTAAATTTTAAATAAATAACAAATTAATTAAATTATAAATAGAATATAGTACAACAAATAAATGCCAGAGGAAAACATCATATGAAAGTTGAAATGACATGAGAATTTTGATTTTTAAACAAGAAATATTCTTCATTCTACAAACAGCTAGGAAGTAACTTATTTTAAATTTAAAATCTGATCCAGAAGAACAATAACTTGATATAGAAATGTAAAGATTTACGAAGGATAACTCAAGCAAGGAAATGTAAGGAGAAACCTACATCTGAAATTTTTAGTTTTTAGTGAGCAAATGAGAAAGGTAAAGGTAAAAGCATCCGATCTCATCGGTGATCATTTTGTAAATGGAGAAATCAAAAGTTAGCTTGTATCCAATCTTGTCGGCAATCAATATTCATGTGAAGCTGAAAGTAAAATAAATGTTATTAGGAAACCAAGCTACAATGCGATCAGTTTGGGAATTAAAAACGTCCATTTCCTTGATTTTTCAGTATTAAAGTGAATTTGACCAAAACAAGAAGGTATAGAATGGGTGTAAGTCTAACAGATCTATGACGAAATTAATTGGATGAGCCTTAATTCGTTCTGGGTCTTTAAAGCTGATTATTCCAATTTCGTCCTTTATATTATTAACAGAGCCTTTCATAATCATCAGTTTAATCACGCAGTTCCATTGATTGGACTTACAGCAACACCTCAATATTAAAGTTCTTAACAATATTACTTATTAAAATAAATTTAGTAATAAACAGTGTGTAGGCCCATTATCAACCATATGCCTTCTGTGTTTATATGCTGTCTTCTGATCAATTAGCATCGAAATTAGAGTGTAGCACGAGTGCATCCACATGAAAATATTTCCAAATACATTGGAAAAAAACAAACAAATGAAATGAATGTTATGTATTTGGTTCATTCGAAAAACTAATGCAAATGATGCAAATATAGAAAAAAAGAAAAATGCGGATGGTTTGGTTCATTTGGTTTATTTCCAAGTACTTCCAAATCATTTGTAAATATTCTGCTCATGCTGCAGACACACATCATGAGAGAGAAAGAAAGGCGAAAGATGCAATTTCCGCCGTTGTTTTTGTATACAATCACATATTTTTTTTTCCAAACATTACAGAGTTAATGATCAGCGAAAGAACGACTTCCAAGTATTCGAAAGTTTTTCATTTGGATTCAAACCTGGTTCATTCGCATTTGGTCGGCATTTGAAATAAAATATTTACTTGTTAGAGCAAGCACTTGATATTTGCAAATGTCGGTACGAAACTCATTTCATTCTATTTGATCAACCCAGTACTTGAAACCTGTTTTGCTCATAACGAAACAAATGTGTAGTTTGCAAATGCATTCGGGCAACACTGTAAACGAAATGGATAAAAATCACTAAACCAAAATGATGACATAAGGTTTTTATTGTTGAATTTTCAACAAAAAAAAAAAAAATAACTGTAAAATTTGACACTTTTTTGGCAAGCGGTCAGATTATGTTGTTATTTCGATTGATATTCTTTTTAGTTTATTGCCTGGCTTTTTCTTTTGTAAAGTTTTAAGGCCTTACCATAACGTACAATATTATAATAAAATAAAATAAAATAATAAAAAAATAAAATACAAAACAAAATAAAAAAAAAACCGAATGAAAAACATTTTAGATAAATTATGTAAATTATGAAAACTTGAAGAAATTTTTCAACAAATTTTCATTGAATATGAAAATGAGTCAAATTCTGTGTTCTAAAAAAAAACTTAAATTTTTTTTTACTTAGTAAATATGTTAATTTAATTTAAATAAAAATGAAAATATGTGGATGTGTGTTAAAATAAAATTACAATTGTTTAAATTATGTCATAGAGATACTAAACCAGAATCTCTAACAAATTTTGATAAATTCCTCTACATAAATGGGAAAAAAAAAAATAATAAATTTAATAAACTAAAATATGTTAAATATTTAATAGCAACAAAAACAAAAAAAAAAAAACAAATGTTTTTTAAATTAAATTACAAAAGTTAAGATAAACTCAAACAATGTAAAACTTAGCATACATTTTTAAGTAAATTAAAGGAATTTAAATGAATGAAGAAACCGTTGATGTAAAATTTATGTGTAAAAAATTCAATTTTAACATTTAAAAGAAAATAAACAAAGAAGAAATTTGCAATATTCTTTAATTATAAAAAAAAAAAAAAATAATAATAAAATAAAGAAAATATGACAAACAAATTTAAAAGATATCTTTTGTATTGATTTTTAGGCAATTAGGCAGCAGTATGGAACAATATTGACTTATAAATTACTCTTATGTATATACATTTTGCTCTTGAATCCAGTTATTTCTGAGAAGGGGATCTTGCTGAAAAACAACAAACAAGTTAGTTACTTTATTCCATAGAAAAACCACACAAGGAAAGACAGAGAGACATAAATTATTTACGTCTAACAAAGTGAAGAAATAAAGTTTTGTAACGAAAAATTAATAACCTTGTTGTGTTAATTCGAATAAGAGACGTGCAGTAGCACATTCACATTGCCAACGAGGGTTGTAATTCATGTAAGTAAACTCAAATATAATGTACGCAATGAAATTTGTAGGTTGTTCTTGTTTTGCGAAAGAAGCAGCGAATGCTTGTTTGCTATATTCAATCTGAAAAGAATGGAATAAGTTTGTTCCTTCGCATTTGAAACATTTAAAATGAAACCGTGTGAACAACTAAAACGATGGGTAATTAAATTGTACACTACTACACAAGAGTTAAAGTGAATGGACGCAAACAAAAAAACAAAACAAAGTAAATGGAAACAAGTAAGAAGTTTAACTTCGACTATACCGAAGTTGATATACTCTTCACGCACACCCTAGAAAACGTTTTTTCCTATGATCTGTCATAGAGCATTCAGAAATATTTAATAAAAACTTAAATTTGGATTTGGGTTTTGTATGAGAGGTATACGATCCAATAACTCTAGGGTCTTGAAATTTACTTAGGTGTTAACTGTGGGTTAGAAACTTATAGTATCGAAATTTTAAGAAGATATAGCACTTAAAGGTATGAAAATTTAACCATTTCTTTGACATCTCGAGCACCTCTTTGCCATTAATTCCTTTTCATGCTCACCTTTTCGGATTTCATTCATTATGCATAAAAATGCAAACAATACTATCCTGCATTCATAGTTAAGTTACAATAGTATTAAGTATTTAGGATAATTTTAACCATATAGAAAATCACATTATGCTGCTGATGATTAATTCTACAGTCAGTTTCAGCAATGAAGAAATTTTGCAAATATTTAACAATTTCCCAAATGTTGTTAATGAAAATGGTTCTCTTGCGTTTACTATACAATAGCTCTGCAAATCATAAAAGATATAATAGTATATTCTTTATGTAGATATAATAAATTCATAAATGCAGATGTCTCTTAAAGAAAATACCAAGCGGTATAACAAATGTGTATATATTTTACTGAATCACTGAAAGAAGGTGACACTGCCCGCCAAGATATTAGTTTTTTGAAATGAAACCAATAAAATTACTATGAATGCAGGATAGTATTGTTTGCAATTTTATGCATAATGAATATGGATAGTCTATGCATCAGAACATAATAGATTTTTCGAAATATTACTATGAGGATATCCTCATATTCGAAATATTAACTGTTGTCACAAACGATGCAAAAGAGGAAAGTAACGCGCACGGAATACACCTCCCTAGATATCAGTATAATCACAAATTAGATATAAATAATAACAAATCATATTTCACATTCCGAATTTTATATCCACTTTTCATTTTACTAATTTAGCAAAATTAAAAAATTCAAATTGAATACAGTTCTGAATTAATAATGAATGAGAGAATTTAATTTAACATTATAAAAAATATATTAAGCGAACTGATTATTATTGTGCTTCATGATTATGCCTTCATTAAAAATAATTTCTATTTTCATACTAAGTATGCCCAACCTTGTTTATCAATCGTAATATATGTTTCCACATCATAATGAAAAGTGTTCATTATTAAGCTAATTACACGTATCTACGCATTAAATATACGCAGTGACATAAAGCCCATTCACACAAATATGCACACACACACATACTCAGTACATTAGTACATACTAATGTTTTGTATTTTAATGTTGTGCTGATGGTAACCGCAAAAAAACGTGTATGTTACACACAAAATTATGCTAATTTTTGGTTATGAGCAGCAAAACAAAAATTTTCAATTTTAGAAACGAATCAAACCCACGAACGAGTGGAATGAATGAACATGGGTTATTTAACTATTTAACTCCAAGGACACCCAAAAATGGGTAAAAGAAAAGAGGGTTGCCTTTAACAAACCAAAAGCAGGAAAGGAAAGGCCACCCAAAAGCTTATCAAGATTTTCATATAAACCTTTTATTATACTATATTATGCTATTATACAATACATTACAATGACAGGATCAAATCCTATTTAATGATAATGAAAACATTTTAAAAAATTGATATTTAAATAAAAAAAATATGTACTTTTCCTTAACTTTATAATAAAAAAAAAACATAAAAAAGTCGTAAAAACTAATCACAGCGTTTAACCATTCAAAGTTGCCATTTCCGTCCGCAGCCTGGCATATAAGGCAAGCTCAAGCATGTTGAAATAGGTATATTAAGGGATACAAAATGAGTCCTAAATGAGGTTATAAAGAAAACACGAAAAAAAACCAAATAGAAATGTGTTTCGTTAAAATTCGCCAAATGCATCCGACGGATGAGTGGGAAAATATGAACGTAAGATTAATGAGTTACACCTGTTTGTTGGACAAATTACGTGGCATAATTCAGGGCGTACGAACGTATACAAGTCAGAGCGCTTCGTCATCTAGAGAGGAACGTGCAAGCAGGTTAAGCACGTAATTCGCATGACGTCTATGATGACTTCCAGCAGACAGAAGCCATAGAAGCACATAGCATTACAACCAAGCTTTCTTTTTCCCAGACTTTGTAGTGCGGAATAGTTTATGAACGTCACAAAGTATGCTATGCTGTGCTTATGAGGCATGAAAATGGAACAGGAGACTCATAGCTGCTCAATGTAGCGTTGCTAGCACCTACATAAAAAAAAAGGTCATCAACAACTAGAAAAAACCCGCTTGCTCTTGTATTTTGTAATTCATCCGCTTTTATTTTCTTACGCTCTTTTTTTTTTTTTTTTGACGTAATAAAATTTATTTTTAAAATTTCCTATTGAAAGACGCAATGATATCAGGAACAGAAACAGAAATAAAGAATAGAAATAGGAGATACTATTTATGTTTCAGACAGCAACCATGGAAATTTGTGCACACAAAACAAGTGATTTATACTTGACTTGATAAAATGTCGCATATCCGGTATCATGTTCCGACTACGAATGAAGGCCGGAAACATACATAAAAAAAAATATACCATTCAGAACAAGTGGAAAACATGATGCAAGAAGTCAAGGCAATAAAACCAGAGAGAAACAAACAAGAAAAGTAATCAAAGTTAGCATATGGCAACTGTTCTATCTGTTTTTTCATACAATAATTTTGGGGCACCCACACACTCAACTTTATTTTTCCTGTTTCCATTTTTTTTTTTTTTCTATGCATTTGGCATTACAGTCAAACCATAAACAACGGCAATAGAGCAAATGAAAATATGTTTTTATTAAGATTTTATGACATAAGTAACTACAGTGAAGATTTGAGTATAAGAAACGATACACAATATTGTATTTTCCATTACATAGAAATATTTGTAGATGATTTAATGATTGCAGTAAGCCATTTTAATAAGTTAAAACCTAACACTCAAAACTTAAACTTAACTTGAAAATTCAAACAATCAATTACATTCAAAATATTTTACATCGTTAGATGTTATGAATTTTAACCATATTTCAAGCAAAAAATAAAAAAAAAAAATTCTGTTTCTCTTAAAATGAAATATTGCTCAAATTGGATCGTCACTTTATTTTGCTGGATTAAGCCATGTGAAAGGCCCTAAGGAATGCATAAAGGTGTATTTTATGCCTACATGGCTTATTTTGATAATCTAACTAAGGCACTGGCATTCCTTTGAATTTATTTTGTAGAGAGCACAACTCACATAAATGTCAGCATCAGTTTTCTTTAAAAAGGTCTTATCGCATTGTTTTGTGAATCATGGAATTATTTATATATACATATGTAGGTTAATTGTTTATCAAAGTCAAGCAATATGTTTACTCAAAGCTAGGGAGTGATTCTATATTATAGCTGTCATTGTCTCCAGCTGTCACTGTAATCGCAATTTGTCTTCTCTTGCGCTTCATCTCCTATCATCACTTTTGATGGACCCTACTAACAAACATTTCTACCTCTCAGTTTTATTTATGGAATTTATCGTTTCAGATTTACATGCTCAGCAATGGGACAAAGAAAAAAATATAAATTTTCATTTTAAGCTTTGAGTACTCGCTGTTTTACAGTCTAAAACCGAAAAAAAAAAACCAATACATTTCTATGCAAATGGTTGTGTTAACATTGATTTGCAATCAATTCTTGAAGGCAAATACTTTCAAAATAATTTCAAAACCTCCAAAAAATATGGGGGAGTTAAAAAAGAAGTTAGTTCAATTAACAAAACTTAAAGATAAATGAGTGACTGTTATGGCCTTCGACTTTTTGAGGTGGTAGGTACAACATGTACCTTTTGTTCATGTTTTATCTCCCAATTGTTAATAGATTCTCAAAAGAACTGTAATGATGGGGTTTGTTACAAGCGATTGCAGTAACTAGGTGACTAGTTCTCTCTCTTTTCCTAATGCTTAGTTCAGACTATATGATGAGAAGTGTTTACATATATACTCATGTTACACTGTCATCACTGAAACTACAATTATGTTCATATATGAACACACAAAGCACATTTGATGTCCCATCAATATTGACGATAGTGTAAAGCGAGCAAATATATGAACTGTGATGATATCCTCTGAACTAAACATAATCTAATCAAATGTAATAGTTGTCACTTATTTTAAAAAACACCCTCGAAAATTTATTTTTCGGGAGCCCTAACAGTGTTGCAAATTTGCCACTATGAGAACTTCTTCTTTTGTTAAATACTTGAGAAATAAAGTTATTTTTCAGACATGACAGTGGGCTGATGCTTCTGGGTGAACTCGGCCTTGTGACGAGTGATCTCCGAATCTTTCTCTTATTCTAAACCCAAAATAATATTGATTGAATTTTATTCACTTAAAAAAACAGAAAAAAAAACATCTTTAGCAAGCTTCTCTTAAACTGTCTTTTTTTTAAGAGTTTGTAGTTTGGTTCCAATTTAAAAAAAAATTCAATCGATTATACTTCTATGTCTCTGACCATGGCTGTGAATAAGGTAACGAACAGCATGCTATTTCGCCGTCGTTGTTAATGGAAATAAAATAGTTGTATTACTTTTCTATATTAATTTTATTTTCATTTAAGTTTTGACATTAATTTGTCATAATCACATAAATAAATAACAGCAACGACTTCTTTTTCTTTTTATATTACACATTTAAAGATGTTAATACACATCAAACAAAAATAAAAATTTAAGTAAGTACTTTGTTACCCAACGAGAGAATGCATGAGTATACCACGGAGTAAGTAAACAATAAATCCTGCCTGCAGCCTAAATAAATCTACTATGATTTATTATGTTGGGGTTGTTATTGTTTTTGTATGCCTTAGGCCATGTTAAGCTCAATGAGCTTAATAATGACACATTAGGGACGCTATCGACTTACCTGAGTGTGTAGTAAGTACGCCCTTAGCATGTGAGCTAATTACATTAGAGCATTTGATCTTGAAATGAAATAATGTGAATCAAGATGAGTGAATGAATATGAATAAGAATATGAACATATACGTATATTGTAACTGAAAATTTTACAGCTTTAACATAAATTACAGTAATTACTTCATCAAAATCCTTTATCCTTTCAAGCACATCTTACTTGCAGCTTCTCGTTTCACACCCCGAAAATATCTCCGGAAATGTTTGATACTCTTCTTAATCTTCTTTCTATAAGATTGCAAATAATACCAGCCGCCATCGGTAGACGCCAACACATAATAAAGTAGAGTTCCACTACAAGCACACTGAACCAAACCCACAATACAATATAGGCATATTGATGGACAACACCTTGTATCACTTCGAGTTAGTAACGTCCATAAGTACTCCACAATGCGATAGGTAAAGCGTTCCCAGTTACACCAAATAATTAAAGTGCCAATCTCACTTAAAAAAATGGTGAGAACAGTTTCTATTATGATTTCAAGGCTGTCTGGTATAATGCAAGAGAAACGTTCCGGCAATAATTCAGTGTTCCATAGAAAGCACAATAGCGCTGGTAAGAAGATCCAAAAGCCCCATGTTGGTGATTTTGAGCAACAATCCTCCGGTTGCCGAAAGAAAAACGATACCGCGCAGAATTGGAAAAAGAACGCTATTCCTGCGGCAACTTTAGAAACCATTTTCCTTCACAACCAGAAAAAATGCTTTTACAGGAAATTTTAGAGAATCCAAAAAAATTATTCCTACTTTTGTAGTTACAGTTAAAATATAATAAAGTCTTATGTCAAGCCTTCTATGTGTTTGTCTTTATTAAACAAAAATTTTTATTCCCATCACATACGTATGTCACTTCATTTTACTTGTGTTAAATCATATTGTCCTGTGTACACACTCTGTTGCCATATAAGCAAAGGTATCGTTACAATTGAACTTTCTAGAAGCCAAAGAAATAAAGAACAATTCTGTGACAATCTTATGAAATAGAGATTATTTTATTGATGACATTTGAAGTTTTTTGTCTGGTTGAAAATAAAGTTTTTTGGTTCGAAAAACATACAAGTTTCTAGTTTATGACATTATTATTCCGAAGGATTTCGCTTGATAAGCAAAACAAACAAAACACTTCCTTTGTTGAACAAAACAAAAAAAAAAAATGGTCAGCAGCGGAAGTGGAATTTACTGAAATGGCATCAGTTGGTGTTTGCATCTTGTTGGCAATCAAATAATACAATACATTAATACATATTCTTTTGCAACAATGCACTTTTTTATGAGAAGTGGACAAAAATAAATCTTTAAAAGAGTTTAAAGAACCTACAATTTTGGTATAGAATCAGCTTAACACAATATCTTTGATTTTTCCAAGGCTAATAAAGGCAAATCGTTGCCGATATAGAGAATTTAAGAATTGAATTGATTGATTATTTATTCTTAATTTTTGAGTGGTAGGACATGTTTAAAAGAAACATTTATATTGCGACACTTTGCCTTTAATGGATTGGGATGTAGACATCTGAGATTTGTTGAAATGTGGGACATACTAGAAAGATGTGAGATATTGGTTACGATGGCAGATTGACGGATGCATTTTGTTCAGACTATGGCTATTGGTAATGTTTTGTATTTCCAAGGCAAAGACATACAAATTTGATAATCTCAAAGTGTAAAGGGAATCTCTTCATATCAGTTATGGATATAATTTGAAGTTGTATGCATATTTTTATTCTGTAATATGGATTTATATGTTATGATTCTTTTGCAGAATGGTCAACAAGATTATTACGTTTTTTAATAACTAATTGACCTTAATGTATTTTAAAGCCATTATATATTCTAATACACCTCAAGTTTTATGCTTACTCAACACAATTCTAATTAAAGTAAGCTCAGATGTTGCCATGCTTATTAGAATTGAAATGTGTATAAACTTCAAACTTTCATAAAACCTCACTAAATTCCTTATATGCAAAATCATATTCATTAAAAGCAAAACAATCGCCTAAAGGTAAAATAAACTTTTCCAATTTCTTTGTAATGCAAATCCTCTATAAAACATCATTATCATCATCATCATCATCATCATCATTGAGCATTTCTATATGAATTTGGCAAAAAAAAGAACTATTCATTGCATTGCATTTTAGCATTTATGTTTTTCCGAAACAACTTTTGTTGGCAACATTTTTAGATAAGTTTTCCCTTTTTTTTCTGCTTAATGCAAACTCAGCATTGGAATTCAAAAACTCAAAAAAAAAAAAAAAACAAAAAAAACCATTAAAATCCGATTAACTACCATAAATGGCAATGTTGATTTGTGTAGTGACTACCTACTACACTTCTGATTAAAAGGAGTGAAAAGGAACAATGAAAAGAATGTGAATTCGAAATTGTCATATCTTTAAATTTTCAGTAACACAAGGGAATGAAATGAAATTTTTTTAATAAAACTATGAATGACAATAGAGCAAGCACATCCTTGTAGTATTCTCTTACAGACTTTTGCTTAGCCAGATATCAATAACAAAAACTATGGCAAAAACAAAACAGCATGGGAATAAAAAATGATTGAGGTAAAAGACACAACATGCCTCACTATGAAACTTTACTAACGGCGGGTGCCACTCACGACATCTGTCAGAGGCAATGGGAAAAAAAAGCACAACATAGCAACGACATCATGACGACCTATGATGCACAGTGTATCAAAAACTTTACCAGAAATGTGAAATATACATACACAGTCTGTCATATAATTATTTGCAAAATGACAAAAACCTTAACTATACTTTAGAACTTTGAATTGAAGAGATAAAAAATTAAGTATTCAATAAATACATAAATGCATATAGGATATTTTTTTAATTTATTTATAAAATATAAATGATGATAGTGATACTAAAAAAAAAAGATAAATATTTGTAAAAAATACAAAGAAGGACGAAAAAAAATTTAAATTGAAACCATTTTTTGTTCATCTTTAATTTTTAAATGAACCCATTTATAGATTATCCATGTTCAACATATTAAGGACTTGTGTTTGAGATCTTGTTTCTTGTAAAATTTCTTTTCTTTTTCCTCTTTCCGAGTTCTTAAAGATCTTCTATTCAAAATATTGCAATATACCTAAATAAAGTTTGTCTCTTGTCAATTTTCTGGGTTTTTGTTAAAGGATACTTCACGTCAAGCTGCTCATTTTCATATAAACCTTATGGAACCTCTGACATATTAAGATCAAGGGACATTGACGTGATGTAATTCCTTACCTATGTAGTATGATTTCTTTGAAGAATTACTATCGGAATTTCTCATGAATTTGTTACACTGTGCAACACCATTGAGTCACAATACCTATACAATATTTTGACCAACAGTTCAGCTCATGCGCTCGTTTTGATGTCCTGAGTGTGTCCATTGAGCTATCATTTCTATTCGTTTTTGTGTACAGTGTTTCATTGCAATTTTTTCTTAAATTTCAATTTGTGGACAATAAAGAAAGCAGACCCGGAAAGTAAACGAGAATAGATTATTAGAAAACATTGAATTTGCTCCTGTGACCATTCATTTTTATGCAGAATTTCGTGTTGTGCAATGCAATAGCAACAAAATTTTTAGTCACATGATGACTTGATGTGACTTCTGTACTATCAAGTCAATTAGGTTGGCAGACAGCATGGAACGACTGGAACTTTCGTGAGCAAGTACTATTGCAATGAGAATACAGTAGTTTTTAGTAAGCATTCTTGGAGAAATACAGAAATAAGCCAGATTTGTGTGAAAGTCACGTAATTGTAATAAATTCAGTCGTGCTACATTCAACTTATCCCATTCCATTGTTGAAGATGACTAAGTGCCAAAATGATCCATGACCAAAAAGGCTCAGTAAGTTTTTCACATTTCCTTAAATTTGCAAATAAACTATATCTACTTGATGATGCGGGTTTGCCTTCAATAGAGCTGCACGCACTTTTTATACCCACTTTTCTTTTTACATGTCTCCCTGGTTAGCCTTTTTTATTGCAAAAGTGCTTTATATATCCTTCATCCGGTTGTATCTGCTGCTGGCTCAAAAGTAAACTCAATGTTGGCTGCTAATTTAAATGGCCAACTTCAACATGAAGGAACTGAATTGCACGCACTCTCCAAAGCCATCAGCCATCAGCCATCGTGCTACCAAGCAACACAACACTCCTTGAGACCAAGAAATAAGGACTGCTTAATGTCCTGTTCTGTCCTGCCCGGTCCTGCCTTGCTTTCAAGCGACATTTTTATGCTCAGCAAATTGAATTAAATTATGTAGGAAGTCGGAAAGCGACGACAGCGAAATTGAAGACGCCAAGGACAAACACCATGAATGAGAAATGAGAAAGAGTCTGTAGCATTCAAGACCTGACAGCATCAGCTTAAACACCATCAATGCTCCTGTCGTCGTCTGTCGAAAGACGTTGAATCTTCCAATAGGAAAAATTATAAATGTGAAATGTACTTAAAAATACTTTTGAGTAATTGAAGTCTTGTTTGTGTTAAGTGTGTCGGGTGGATCGTTGGTTGGGTGCTTTCCTTTCTCTTCTCCTGTACACGTTTATTTGTGGTATTTAACTTTTTTCTTCTTTCTCTGTTTTTCATTTTGAAGAATTCAATTTTTTGTTTTTTGTTTTTTTTTTTTACATTTCTTCCTTTTGTCGTAGGCAAACTAATTGAATGAAATTCACGTTAAGCATTTGTCCATTTGGCAAAATGAAAAATGTTAATAAATAATAAATAAATAAAACAAATAATCTCACAAAATTGGTAGCTCCATTAAGGGAATATTGTAGCTAATGGTAACTTTAAGTACCTTTTACTAAATATGCTTTTAGCATTTCTTTTATATTTGGTCCAAATTTATTTTCTTGGTTTTATGGTAGAATAGAATTAAATAATCATGATAATAAGTTCTCACATTTATTAATGGAAGAGTTTCGTAAAATTTTTGAATTTCAATAAAAAGACCCAAAATTAAGCAACAAAAAAAAATGCCAATCCTTTTCGATAACCTATGAATAATATTTTGAGAAACTTCTTTATTTAAATCACTCAATTGATATTAAAGGATTTTATATTTTTACATAAACTATCTTCATTTGGATAGGAAAAAATTATAACCAATTAAGAACAACATGACACCGACAAAAAGCCTTTCCTCTTCTCAAACCAAATAATGTCCTTGTCATCAATATTATCACCATCATAGTTACATCATTTTTCTTTTCCTTTATCTCTTTAGTGGTGTATAACTATTGTCAATATTATCCTTAGCACCTGCAAGTAATGCCATCCAGGATAATACAATCCTTTAACAATAATAGCTGAGGTACTCAACCATGGCTATGACAACAACTGTAAAAATAATTGATTGCATTTGATTTTGTTGTGTTAACAAGTTCAATCATCAATAGAATCAACAGTAACAGAAGCTGTAACAAGAAGTTGTTAACTCATTCAACTACTCGATCAACACAAAGCCAAAGGATAAAAGCGAATATCATGAATAACACAGCAACTTACTTAATTGAAAAGCATTTAGCTTGACTGATTGGGACAGCACCATACACGGACATAATACTTGTATACTAAGGACTATTGCAATGGTGAAGATTCATTTACCTTTCAATGGAGCTAATCAACATCAGTTGTTGTTGTTGCTGTTGTTGTTGTTTTCTCATCACTTACCAATGCAAAAACATATGCAATGCGGAACATTGAAGCCAATATGATGATGATGATGATGCCAATGATAATGTTGATGCTCATTTTATTAAATGACTAAATCTGTTACAAAGATATGTGAATAGTTTTAAAATAATACGGATAACATAATCGAATCAATTGGCTTAAACTTATATACTCTGCTATGCGAAGCAAAAACTACAAATGTAGTCTTAATGAAATATTTGTAGTTAACCTAACCAAAAAGTATTTCATTAACTTTCTCTTAGTAAATAACATTGTTTGTAAAACAAAGAACCTAACCACAAACTATTTTAAAGTGGTATTGATACCTTTTATTTCATTCAATTCTTGAAACATACAAGTATTTGATGGGTTGGCGAAACGCTTCACTATACTATGCCAAAGAGGTTTTATTGGAACTCAAAGCTGATGATTGAATACTCTAATCAAGAACCAAAATCCTTAGCTTATCTGAAACACCCAATGAATAGAAGCCATGTATTCAACTCCCCTTCGTACTTCAAATAAATTGTTTAAATGATAAGAATTCTGTAAAACATAAACTTTTTGTATGGAAATCTTATGTAGTTTATAGGTAATCGAACTTAAGTACGAGAGCAGCATCATATTTGTATCAATCTAGATCTATAATAACAATCCAACTTACATGTTGACTATGTTGTGTTGGACATACATATGCACATATAACTAGTTACTTAATGTACAAAACACTAATGCGATGAGGTAGATTTCACTACCTTTCAATCAAACTAATCAATTTCAGCTAATTTTATTGTTGCTGTTGTCAACAATGCAACAAACAGTGCAAGGAAAAATATCGAATCCAATTTGATGATGATGATGATGATGATGTTGTTCTATCTATTGAAAGAGCATTGATGATGGTGATGTTGTTTTATTCATTCATTTAATGTATTCGATCAAAAGCATTTCACCAATGTTTCATTAAAATTTTAATTACTTCGAGTGCAGAAATGTGAAGCTAGCACCTATAATTTGATTGCTCGATGAATTATGTATTTGCAAACACGTTTGAATTACCAATACAAATTGAGCGCATTCAAATTTTGTAAATATTGGCCATAAATAAATAGACATCTCAATCGCACGGAGATCAACACAGCTATTAATCATTCATAAAACAGAGGCACTGAAATGGTTTAACAAAAACATTGTTTTTCGCAATTTTTTCATAAAAATCACCCATAAGGTAAAAAAATGTTGTTTATCAGAAATGAAATCAATCACAAATTGTTAGAATCGAAGAAAAATAGATATTTGATGTCAAGTGAAAATCATTACATATAAAAAACACCTTCATCTGAAACATCAAACTGATGATGAATTGAAGAAATTACAATTTTTCATAAAATTCATTTTTCTTATTTTTTTTTTTTTATAAAAATATATTTTTCATTTTATTAAGACTGAGAAATTCACTATATCTTCTGAAATAAATATCGGTTTTCCTTTTTAAAAGTAAAAATTTTTTACTAACACCTTGACATTTACCTGGTTTCAAGTTATTACTAAAAAATGACAACACGCCATGACTGTGCAATTGCGTAGAAATGTGAAAATTGTAAAGCTTTAAGAGATATAAGATATACAATTTTTTGTCAAGCAATCTCAGCCCCTTGAATACAGTATTTTTTCTTTTTTATTTGTTGTTTACAGTTGTTAGCACAATTTCAGCAACCCTAAAGAAAAACAAGAAAGAATGTTGTCTTCGACTATGCCGAAGATGAAAAACTCTTCACGGGATTTGTATGGGATGTACCCTCCTTAGTGGTCCGATTCGGGTGGTTTCGACAAATGTACTGCGTATAGTAAAAAGAAAGGTTCGTGCAAAATTTTAGCTCTTTAGCTCAAAACCAGAGGGACTAGTTTGCATACATACAGACGGACAGACGGACATGGTTTAACCAATTCGTCTAATCGAGCTGATCAAGAGCACATATACTATATGCGGTCTCTTTTGTCTCCTTCTGCCTGTTACAAACTTCGTGATAGACTTATAATACTTTTCACTTCCGTGAAGAGTATAAATATGTGTATGTATATATATAGCCACCTTTAGCGAGAAACAAATAAAATTGATGAATTCTTTTGAATATTCTTTCATGTGTAAAGTGTAGTTAGGAAAGTCCCAAACAGATAATATTTACAAGTATGTGTATGTACACAAGAGAACTAATGATTCAGTTGTTACAGATCCTTTGTCTAACCAGATACTTCCATGGAAACTTTAATAATCCCAATGTTTAAATGTTTCTGTTGTTTAAGATTATATGAAAGATTAATATCTTTATTATTATTGAAGTGAAACTTCTTTAGCGGCGTTGGGCAAAAATTTATACTAAAAATTTAAGTGATAAAATACAAATCGTCACGTTTTGGAATCATCTGTATCTCATGAACCGCACTAAATAGAGACTTCAAGACATTTACAGATTGTGTATTTCTAATAAATAATAAATGAAATAATTTTTGGAAAATACACCGGAAAAGTTTCAAAAAAGAAATTACGTTTCCACAACAACAACATGCAGTTTATGGAACACCAGCTGCAATGTTACGGTTGGTGCATTTGGCATTTTTTACTGCGACCGCATAGGCAGGATTAGAGCAGTAGTAGATATTGCGGACTTGGGAGGACCAGCACTGCTTTGTGCAACAGACTATCGATCCACATTTTGTCAAAAGCCTGTTGTATTTTTTGTCTTCAAATGCTGTAAGAATATGATTGATGACACGGTAAACCTACTCCGGAGTACCATGTTGTTTCCTGAAACCAAATTAATATTATTATTATAAAGTAGAATATTTGAAAATTAGGAAGCTTATATTAATTTATTAATATTGGAACAATCAGTATACTATATTGTAACATAAAGCTTCCAACTAAACAAACCAATCGCATTATAGTTTTTGTAGGCTCAATACCAAACATTTCCATTTCTACGAAAAGCATGTAAGATTCAGTAAAACTGAATGTCATTAATTTTTTATGTTCTACTGTTAAACTATGTTGATGCTGTTTTGGGGTTCAACTACTACATTGCGCAACATCACGTCTTATTATTTTTAACAACAAAAGTCACTAACAAAGATTTTCAGCCTTAAAAAAAAAAAAGAAACATTGAAAGTAATGTTAACTCCGCATGCTTTGGTTTTACCCATTTCAACCATCAACATCCGATAATAAAAACACCCTTTTACTATCAATCCTTATTTGGTTTTTTCGCTCATTTAACTTTATGTCTGTCTCACACGCTTCGTTCATTTATTGCTATTTAATTTACACTTTATTATAAGTTGGCGCGGTTTCCCGCGAGCTCAGCTCAGTGATTAGCTTGATTGATGTTTGATTGATTCACACATTTGGCATTGATTAATTGTTACATTAAGCTTAATGTCATATAATTAAATAAATGAATCATTCAACATTTCTCTTTTCATTTCTATTCGAGGCGGAATAAATTTCTTTCAAAGACGTCAAATCTAATGATAATTAAATTATAATGTCTGCGTGTGATTTGGCATTGTTTTTCCTCCATCATTTGTACAGATGCTTAAGTTGATAAATTTATTTGTGTACACTTGGGTATTGTGCCTTTGTGTATTTTATATTAATTAAGATCCACATGTGTGACGAAGATATTTGATAACTTTTTGACGCAATGTTGCCATGTAAACAACTTGAAAAATTGTTTGTACTCGATGCTTTAAGGAATGTAAATAAAAAAAAAAAACTTTGGCTACGCCGAATTCGATGTACTCTTCAAGCGCCCCTAGAGAAAGTTTTTGCCTACTCTCCTGTGATTGAGCATTCAGAAATATTTAATGTTTGATTTGACTTACAATATGTTTATGGTATAGTCAGGACACATACAGCATTTAAACTATATGCTCTGATGGTCTCTAAACTCAAAGGAATTTAGAAATCAATCGAACATATTGTATGTTTGAAGAGTGTCACAGTTGTTATTTGCTAGTCCCGTTATTATACCGTATTCCATCTATTCTCTCTGCGTTACTATATTTGTTAATGTTATATTACTGGTGCACCCGTTACATAGGTTTTCTATTTTATTACCAAAGGTCATAAACTTCATAAGCTTTGCCCCTCCAGCGTTTTTCAACTGTTAACGTATATACTTTATGAGATCTTCGATGTCTCCTTTGTCTGTCACAAACTTCATGACAAACTTATAATACTATTTACTGCGTGAAGACATTAATAATCAATGTTATGCAGAACCAGTTTATTCATATAGACATAGCAGGCAACTGCAGCTTTTGACGAAAAAACTTAATTCGAAATAAATGAACAAAAATACTTACCGTCTATTTTTATCTAAAATAGAAGATCCGGCCTGGCGTTGCTCAGGGTAACCGAAATCCTTGAACTTGTTTAAACAATAAATAGAAAACTTCAATTACATTTCTGGTATTTCATTCTCGCTGCCCTCTAAGCCATTTTTTTTTTTTTTTTTTTGGTATGATTTGCACCAATCTTGTTTGATAGTTTTAGATCCGATATGTGGCAGAGTTGTTGTTAAAATTAATGAAACAAAATTTGCATATGAAACTTAGAAACATATTTTAAAATCAATGAAGTCATCTGTTTCAAAAATCACATATAATACAAGGACTGCCACTAAGTAAACGAGACTGCTATTGCAGGCTATAAGAATAAATATTAAAAATATTATAAAGTTAAAAATTAAAAAGTGTCCCCATAGAAGAAACGAATGGGTAATCCAAGAAATTCATATGGTTAGGTGAGATAGATTAGTGTTCAAATTGGAATTCGATAGTACAAAAAACAAAAAAGATTTTCTAATAAGAATCTGCATTTTAATTGTGAGTTTGTATGAGAGATATCCTCCAAATGTACAGCTTCTGATAAAAGGAAAATTCCGTGCAAAATTTCAACGAAGGGACTAGTTTGCATATACACATATGGACAGATAGCAATGCTACTCAATATGTTGTGTAATTTATATCTTGTATGTGGGTACGGAACATCTGTGTTCGAATCTGATTTCACTTGGCCAAATGTTTTTCTCTATTCTTATTGCTGCTAATAAAGATAACCTTGTAATTTGGAGAATAAATGCTGACCCGCTTGCAACACCGTTGGACCGAAATCCGTTCTGTATTTTCCAGTAAAATTTTACCATTCATTACGGTGATGCCTTCTCGCATTTCATTAAACCATCACAACAATTTTTTCTAAATAAGGATGATCACTATTAATAGCACGTTTTTATTTGGCATGGTCCGTTTGAAGAATTTTAGCTTAATTGCTCAAAATATTATATTTTTAGTAAAATTCGTTTGACGGATTATAGTCTTTAATTAATTTAATCTTTTTTTAATGATACTGCACACACTACACTACTATTGTATAAAAACAATTGATTTCCGCTAAAAGTAAATACACCATATTAACCGCAGAAAAACGACGTAAATGTGGCGAAACCCAGCGAAACCCTTGCAGAAATATCACAATACCTGAAGGTGCAGTTATATTTGTTTGAAGAATGATTACGAAATCACAAAATCAAGGTAATTTCTTAGAAATACGTGCAAATCACGTTTGCTTTGAGAAGAGGGAACAAGTAATGCTTAATGGCGCAGCAATCACATAGAGTGAATATGTAAGCACTAAGGGCTACATCATGACTGTAGGCTAACGTGGGAAACCCATATCAAGACCAAGCAGATGCAACTCGCCCTGAAAATAAGAAAAATTTATTGGATGCTTGGGTTAGACTAACAACTAAGCTAAAAGACAAGATTCTCCTCTGCAAAGTGATGCTGAAACCGCAGTGGATGTTAGTACTTATATCATGTAAGTTTGGAACACTGCAAGCAATTCTAACATAGAGATGCTTCAAATGTATCAAAATAAAGAGTCAAAACAATTGTGAACGCTCCCTGGTACGTGAAAAATTACGTTATTCACAAAGATTTCAACATACCTTTCGTTAGGGAAGAAATAGGCAAAATCACCAAAAAAAAAAAATAAAAACGCACAAAACAGATGGATTACATACCCATAACAATGAATTAGCAGCCATAGATTTTAGAATTTAGACTATAAACGTAAAAGTATTATATAAATAAAATATATAACAAGCAGTCACTTTGGAGACCAATTATTTCCGTAATTGTCATTTTTGAAGGGAAAACTTCTTAAGCGGCGGAGATTTCAAAATCAATGAAACGGAAGTGGAAAACAAGTCATGATTACATTTTGCTTATGTCTCAAGCAAAACTTTGTATAATAACTAAAAATAACTTAACTTAACAATATCGATAATCCGAAAGAGGAAAACCGGAAACAAGTATGATCATAATTAAAATAAAAACCTGGGTAAGTAGTACATGCAATAGCTTGTGTATCTAGCAAAGTTTTGAACCTAAAAGCAATTCGTAAGCCTATAAACCGTTGCAACTAAACTTTGTTTAAAGAGAACTACAAAAATAAATCCAGTCATATTATTGAGAGACAAATTATTCGTCAATAAGATTTAACCTACGAGAGAATGAAATAGAATACAGAAATACTGTTATTTTTAAGTGAAAACTGCCTTAGCGACGGTAGTGATTTCAAAAACCGATGAAACGGTAGTAGAAAACTGGTCATGCTACTAATTAATAGACATGAAATATACAATAACTTATATTTTAAGCGAAGCTTTGTAACTTAAAGCAAGTTAACTTCCAAAATCGATAAAACTGAAGAAAACCGGAAATTGTCGAGATCATAATTGAAAAACTTGGTCATGTCTCTTAATAATTTACAAAGTTTTGGAGCTTAAACCAATTCGTAAGCTATGAAACATGAAACATAAGCTATTTATTGTACATATTTTGTCGATTGCTCAGTAGCATGACCAAACTGTTTTGAGTTATGGTCATGCACGTAATGTTATTTATTTATTATTTATTTACAGGATTAGATTATATACATTTAGTTACTTATAATATATAACCTAAGTTTTTTAAGGAGTGCTAGCTAAAAGGCCTTCGACTCATCTGTCTTAAGTAAAAAAGATTAGATTAAATTATTAAGGTTACATGATTTGATGAAAAATACTATTTTGCTAATATTATCGAGGGAAGGAAATTGAATTAATGTGGAATGTAGAATGTCTCCGAAGAGTTGTGTTCTAGTGATGTGATGATTTATGCAAACATCTAGCAGGTGTCTTGTTGACAAGTGGTCACCGCAGAATGGACAAGGTGGTTGGCTTTTGCCTTCGAGGAGATGTTGGTGAGTGAGTTGACTGTGCCCCGTTCTCACTCGTACTAACAAGGAACAAGTTGGACGATCGCAGGAGTCAGGGAAGTGGATAGGTGTTTTGGAAGGGTAAGAATTTTTATACCAGTGGTTGTATGATTGCCATTGTCAGAGTTTCATATCTCTTAGAATACCTTTTATATATTTCCAGATATCGCGTTCTAGCCGGGATGACTGTCAGACAGGTCATGCCGTAGATACAAATTTCAGTCACATTAATTCGTCAAAATCAAAAACTGTAATTGACGCTGAACAACTAGAAACCAAAGCATTTATTTCATACTTAAAGCAACTTGTGTCTTTTTTCAAATTGAAAACATGGAAAAAAAAATCCTATTTGTCTCATTCTCGTGCAGTATAGTTCCTTGAAGATTTCACTTCACTTTCACTTTTTAAATGCCATAATATTCCCTTATTTAAAATTATTTAAAGAACAGAAAGTCTCACACAAAACGGCAAACGGAAAATTTTTAAACATCCGTCATTTTTGTGAAGTGTATGAATTGCAAAAAACAGCTGACTGGCATTCAAGATAAAGCTACTTTGTTAAAATCACGCCAGTGTGATCGATTATGTTAAAAATCAGAAATAGATGGAGTCACAGTTTAACAATTAGAGTTGTATGAATTTAATGATGATAATTGTTTTTTATTATGTTAATCATTTGTTGTGAAAACTTATATAAATGCGAAAACGCACAATATTTTCTGCATTTGGAATTAATCATGATTGTGTGATACCGAGTCATTCGAGTCAGCAAAGGAAATAAAACAAAACGTGTTGGTTAGTTCGTTTCCAAAGCACACATGACACGTGTTCATAATGTGTACAGTTTGATTGCTTACTGCTAACACTACACAGTAGTGTTGAATAGTGCAAGACACTAGTATGTATATCAGGTGAAAAAGATACTAAATAATACCATTGAACTAGTGACGTAATAAATATCAAAAGGATATATTCATCTCACTTCAACTCAAACAAACAGTTCAGTATTGTGATCTCGTTTTGTGACATTCAGAAACATTTTGGCTTTCGGTTAACTTCACACGCAAATCTCAGTAGAGAAAATTTTTTCTTAAAATCGGCAGTCATTGTTAAAAGTGCTCGTTGCTTTTTTGCAAGTCCGACATACTTAAAAAACAGTAAAAAAAAATTGAAATGCCTCCAGTAAAGACCATAAATAACCTAAGTAAAGACGAATTGGTACAAAAATGCCGTGAGTATAATCTTCCGGCGCATGCCTTATCGAAAAAGTCTCGTACCCGCTTGGAGTGCAAGGTGCGTAGTGCTATGCAAGAAGAACGTGGGAAAAAATTGGTTGGACCTGCCAACGACGAATTTAATTCCAATGAGGCAACTAATGAACCGGTGGCCCCAAAATCTATGCGTCCTAGCCGCATACCTGTAATGATGCGTTCGCCCAGCAGTGATGCATGGGATCTGCCATACCAACCGGCATATTTTAATGATACAAGCGACTCGGGCATACAATTGAACAATGATATGAGTGAATTTCTGGACAACTCAAATGAATGGGACAATTTGGAAAAACTACGCCGCTCGTGCATTGAAACTTGGGATGAATACGGACATATTGATTTAGACGATATCAAAGAAGGCGAAATACCGCCAACAGTTAAGTTTGATTTAGGACTTTATTTTAATGAAATGGAGCATGATGCTGATTTAAATAATGAAGACGAAGACAAAGAAGATCAAAAAAAGAATCTTGAGATGAAAACGTTCTCAGCTGCTCTGGTTCTAGTGGCTGCAATCTTATTATATATCATTTGGGCAAACTTCTTGTATTAAATTCATTTAATAAAGCCAAGAAACTTTGCTGTCATAACCAGCCACCATATGTGGATACTCTTTTATTCAGATGTATTTATGTTGTTATTTTATTGTAGATAGAAGAAACTAAAAGAAAATTGGGTTGCCAAGGATACAAAAATTTATTTAAAACTTAATTTGCTGCATAAACAGGAAATTACACCATAATTGCACATCCGCCAGCAACAACGATGACTACGCCAGCAAACAGGCATGCATCCTCCGACAAACAGATGTCTGCAAAATTTTGCACATCTGCATGGATTCCATGGTTGCCTGAGCCGGCTGCCCCCAATAAATTGAAATTGTTGCAGTGTGCAATGTAGTAAACGTAAAAATACAATCTCATTGCAATTGCAGCAATTGTTGTCTCCGCTGTCCATTTAATGACTTTCGGCAATTTGCCGTATTTTCAGATATTTTTGGCTCACTCCTTGCTGTTTTTATCGTTCACCTTACGGCATCAGCGCTGCATTTTCAAGGTGTAGCAATAAATCTTTTTTCTGTAATGTCACAAAGTCAACAGAACTTGGCAGAATCACAATTTGCCACACACATACACAAACATACACACACAGACACACACACACGCACGCACACAATGGCAATTGGCAATTAATTTTTTATATTTTCTGGATGGAGAATTTTCATTTCATTTAAGAATGGTGAGAAATATTATTTATTCTTTTTCAATAAAATAATTTTTATAAAAAATTTAATGTGATATAATTTAAAGAGAAAAAAACCTGCATGCAAATATTATTTGGTAAATGTTTTCTCTCATGAGGTAACTCAATAAGAATGGGTGAAAACATACTTTTGTTGTTGTTATTTAAAAAAAGAAATTGCGCGTGTTAGAAGTGAAACTTCTTAAAAGCAGACAGAGTGAGATCATCTCAAGAAGTCCTGTCTGTAACTCCTGACCGGATTCCAAATAGGGCCCTTAAGCGGGGGATGGTCCTGTTGCCTCAATTCTTTGCGGTGCTTTTCAATCAATGTTTATCTGAGGGGGTCTTTCCAACCTGCTGGAAAATCCAGAGACTTGTGCTCATTGCCAAACCTGGGAAACCGATTGGCGAAACGTCTTCGTACAGACCAATTTGTCTTTTGGATACGGCAGGCAAGGTGCTGGAAAAAATCAAAGCGGGCAGACTCGAGGAAGAAATAAGGTTGGGAGGAGGCCTTTCCAACTCACAGTATGGCTCCAGGTAAGAGCGTTCCACCATCGACGCTGTTTTGAAAGTGACGATGATAGCGCAGGATTCGAAGCAGGCGATGGGCAGGTCGTACCAAAGAATACCGCCTGGTAGCCACTCTCGATGTTAAGAATGCCTTCATGATAATGGATGCTCGTGCTAGCTTCGGGGTTTCGAAGCATCTGCAAAGGATACTTAGAATCTATATCAGCCAGCGGGTACTTCTCTACGACATTGAGAAAGGAGAAGTAGCGTACCGTGTAACCGGAGGGGTGCCTGAGGGCTCTCCTTTGGTATCTTATGGATGATGGCATCCTTAGACCCTGTTTCCCAATTCTCGTAGGAAAGCACATCAGCGAGTCAGTTGGGCGGTGCAATGTGTCAATTGCAACTATTTCATCATGGCTGAGCAGCGTGGTCCTCAGACTAGCAGAGCAGAAGACTGAGGCGCTACTCACCCTAGATTATAGGCTCTCCTTTAGGGAGCATTAAGCATATGTTAGCAACAAGGCGGTAACGGCATGTAAGGCCTTCTCAAGGATTCCGCCTTCTCTTATTGACTGCGACAAAATCCATTATATTATACGGTGCAGCAATATGGGTTAAGGCAGTAGATAAGGTTTCATATACGAGACGCCATGGGACTGCATATAGTCTGCGAGCATTTAGAGTGTCCTGCGCCCTTTGAACTCTTTCGAAGGATGCCGCATTGGTTATTGCGGGGCTGATGCTGATATAGTTACGAGTCATAGCATGACGAAGCCTCACCCTGCTCTCCCGGCAGTACCTGTTCAGGTTCCACCACGAGGATGCCCCATGGTGTACACATTGCGGCAACCAGTGTGTTGAAGACGCCGGGCCAGCAACGCGATTGATTGTACAATTCCATTTTGTTTGTGGACTCTCAGGGTCATGGCATGATTGTATGGCAAATCAAAAACTTGATCTTTGATTGTACAATCCCGTCATAACACACAGAAGGAGACATCGGAGACAACATAAGCTCGACGAGTCTGTCTGTCTATCTATCATACTGCTTTTGGTTTCTGTGGCGTGTGTAGTTGTGGTTGTTGTTGTGTTAAACAATCTGTTTACGTTTGCCGTCTGTCCCCTTTTGCGTAAAAATTAGATCAACTGCAAGCTTCTGTGTGTTACTCGTTCTCTTTCGCTTGTGTTTGTGCATACATACATACCTAGTGCGGTTCATGAGATACAGAATTGAAAAAACGTAACGATTTGTATTTTTCCACTCAAATTTTTAGTATAAATTTTTGCCCAACGCCCCTAAAGATGTTTTACTTAAAAACTGTTTTCAAAAATATTGCATTTACTTATATAATTTGAATGCTATACATATGGTAAAATTTTTATACATTTCTGTTTTTATTTTAATTATATACATTTAAAAAAATTAATACAAAATATTTCATGCAATATGAGTGCCAAAACAACCCATGCTAAATACATTTTTTGTTGAATGAATTTTAAGTCATTTTTTCAGTTTCATCAAGTTAAATAAGTTCAATTAAGCAAGCTCACAACTGAAACTGCTGATAATCATGGGGATGAATGATGATGGTGTTGACGATGACGATGACTATGGTGAGAATGACGATGGTAATGTATTCACTGACTGACGTTAACTTTTAAAACAAATAAACCAAATCGCTAATGAGCGTGCTAATTAAAATTTTAATACTTGCAGAGGACAAAGGCCAAAGTATTGTTCGCCTGCTGTGCATGGATCATCGAGCCCGGGTTCAAATCAAGTGCAATGAACTTCGTTGTAGGATAATGTAAGCTATTAATTTTCACTGTAGTAGGAAAAGTAAACCAAAAAATAACATCAAAGAAAATGAAATGGAAAATATACAAAATTATTAGAATTAAAAGAAAATCCAAAAAAAAAAAAAAAAACATTATTGTGCCAATTTATCAAAACGAAATGAAAATGGTGCCCAAATATTGGTTGGTGGGTAATTAAAACTGAAAATGAAAGAGAAAAATGAAAATGCTGAGAAAAGCTCATAAATGAATATAAAAAAGGAGAAAATTTTGTTGTTTTGTTTACGTTTACTCTACACATCATTGCCGGTGCCTTTAATGCCATCCTGCTATTGTCATTTACCTTTAAAGAACCTGTAGTTACTCATAATGTAGCATTCATACGAGGTGAGTCCCAAAAGTGTCATTTACAGCAAATTAATTCTCAGAAACTCATTGATTACCATAGATACTGATCAGATATTGCCGATGAGAATCAATTGAGAAAAATGCCAAAACCCGGACCAAGAAGAATAATGCCAGCACAGGATTATGAACGTAAGTTGCATACTTTTGGAAAACACCTCGTACATTACTTCCACACAAAAGCAAGCAACATCAATGAGTCAAGAATGGCAAGTAGTGTGTGTATTGGATTTCTATGGCACGGCGCCTCTACTTGTATTTGTTGAGTATCTGTGTATTGCATTGTAAGTAGTTGTTTATGTTAGCATCGTTCGCATGTTTATGGCAAAATAACATTGCGTGAAGTGTGCTTTTAAATTAACGAGATTATTATGATGGCGGCGTCGGTGGAGACGGTAGCGATGATGACGAAAGTTATGTCAGTTACAGCAACGGTGGCAGTATGCGATGCTACTTCCGGTTGTCTTCATGAGTCCTCATTTCATAGTTGCCACATCTCACAGTTGTTACAATTATTTTTTTTTTGTTTGTGTATTTTATGTAGACTAGTACTTTAACTTTATGTGCCTTACTTCATCATCATGATGATTATATCTATGGCTTGTTAAACGCAACATTAGCTACGGATGTTTTTGCTGCTATCACCAACCTGTTTGCTCATAATATTATTTATTATATTTGATGCGACGTGTTTCTTATTGTTCTTTTAAGTTTTAGATAGTTTGATATTAATTGAAATCTGCATATTTTTCTGTTTCTTTTCTCTTAAAAGGGAATTTTATGCATAAAACACATATTTATTAACAATTTTTCAAATAGCAAATTACCATGCAAGGCAAACTGTTGCAGACTCTCTTAGGCTGACTAAGCCAAAAATAAAACCAACTGTCTTATGTAGTATTCCCGAAAGCATTAACTTATCTGTAGATGCATCTTTATACATTATTAATTCTATTAAAACAACATGTTTTGAAATATGTATTCTCTCCAAGTTAAATTTTGAAGCAGAAAAATAAAGAAATAAAAAAATATTGAAATATTCCTACAACAGTATATAAGAGAAAGTTTATATTCCTGTTAGCTTAGCTTAACTAAAACCAGAAAAGACAAACACAAGATGACAAAAAAATATATATAAATATATATGTAAAAGTTTAGTTTTGCCAACAACAAAAGACAAGTTGAACAAACTTTTTTCTATTTATAGGCACTCATGTGATAATATTGAATGACATTAAAGATATTAGAAAACGCAGAGAAAAGAAGGAAGAATGGAAACTGGATAGTCCTTAGTCAGGTTGCGGGCAGACAAAATCTAGTCAGACCCAGACTCAAACCCAAACTAAAGTCATAGCCTAAAGCAACAAGCTCAAAAGCATAATGTAACACATATTTATAAGGCAAAATAAGAAAAGACATGAAACATACTTCAACAGCCACAAAGGGTTTTAACAATTCAGGACACAAAATCCTCATACTCTCAGACATACTCATGGAACTAAAAGGAACAAGATTTTGATACCATGTTGCATGTAACATGAATAAATGTATAAAAAAGTTGTTTCTTTGTATGTGAATGTGTGGTTTAGAAAATTATTGAATTTCCATTTTTCTGTTTAAGATTTTTCTGCAGTGAGCCTTTTTCATTTACTCTGATTTTTTTTAAATATTTTTAAAATTTTCTTGTTGTGCTGAAAACATTAATTAACATAAATTATATTTAATTTCCTTTGCCAGCTGTAATCAGCGTTCATTTGTTCGTTCGTTCTTTCGTAATATTAGTGGAATATTAAAAGGAAAAATCATCTTTGAAGTGCCTTCACATAAACTTGAGTCGCATTTAACTTTTAACTCATTTAACATTTTCTTTGTTTAATAAAATTATGGAATATTTTCTTTCATTAACAAAGATGCCTTAAATTATATCTTCATTAACATACAATATTAGAATGATGATGTGGTCTGTCGTAACACCATTTATATTCAATTGTAATTCGATGACAATAAAACTACAAATCTTATTATGTTGGAGTGTGTTTTGTTAATGAATGATACTAAAATTATAAATTAAGTTAACAAGTGTATTTGATTTTAATTTTTATCAATTAAAATTAATAATTATTTTTCATTTTTATTTTATTAATCAATAATAATTTATTTTTATATTTTCTTCCAAACTTTAACTGCATTTGAAACAAAGCAATACTACTAGACTGTCTTTTTGGACGTTTGACAAGGTTTGGATAAGGTTTAGCTTAATTCAAAAGTTAAGCAAAATAATCCCAGGTAAGAAATTTCTGTTGTTTAAGAGATTTTTGACAGACAGAACCTTTTTCGTCAGAGTTCGCGACACAGAATCTAAATCCTTTACGCTTAAATGATACTGCCATTCTTGCGAATTCATCATCTCACGTGGAATCAGCTCAATGCTTGTTCTTTAATAAAACTTAACCCTAGCATTATACCACAGGTTGATCAAGTTCGATACTTTAGTGTGATCCTGGACAAGCGTCTAACTTGGCGCCATCCCATATAAAAAATATCACTGCGTATTGCTATGGAAAAATGAAAAAATTGACAGGCTACTGCATGTGAAAAGCAAACTCCGGATCAGCAACAAAGTGTTTATATACAGACAAGTACTGGCACCCGATCTGCTATATGGCATCCAAATCTGAGGGACGACTGCATATATACAACATAAGGAAAATTAAAGGAATGCAAAATAAAGCCCTGCGGCATATTACGGGCGCGCCATGTTCTTCAGAAATTCAACGTTACATCGGGACATGAAAATGCCAAGAACACTTGAGCAAATCAATTTCTTTATCAACCGCTATAAAGATCATCTGCTTCAACACCACAATCCACTAGCAAGAACTGTAATACAGAACAGAATTCCGCTACAGATAAAACGTATTCACCCCAACAACTTCCTCAAAACCAGTTCGTAAATGAAGATCATACCAATGTTTAAAAACCTTCGGGTTGATTGGACGTTTTTACAAAATAAAGGGGATAGAAAAATCAAAATATTGTTATTTTTAAATGAACAGCGAATGTTGAATTTGGCAATTATAATTATTGGTTTTCAAATTATTTTCTGCAAATTGATGGTCCCATACTGCTGGAGCTTTCATCATTACAGATCTAACAATTCTTTTGGAACTGGATAGAGCACCCCAAATCGTCATTATGGAAACTGACTTGCTGAAATACTTAACAAGTTGGGAAGAACGTCGCAGAACTTTATGACCTTCTCTGTATTTTTTGGCCATAAATATCGTGGAAGCAGTGACATAACGTCTAGTACAAAATTTGTTAAAAAATTGTGAATAATTGTTAATTGCTTTAATTTGGTCCTTTCTTCTTTCAACAGCTGAGTTCCTCGTTAATTTTTAGAAAATAAAAATGATGGAAATCGCAATTAAAATTAATATATTGACGAATGGCTTAAGTGAAGTATTTCAGCAAAAACTGTCGGAATTTTTTTATGCAAGATTTTGAATTGATAAAAAGGGTATTTTACGCAGTGTTATTTTATTCTGTGTTTACTTTTTCTAATTATGCTCATTATAGAATTTGAATAGACAAAAAAGAAAACTTCCTCTTCTAAGAAGAGATACTCTGCGGTTGGAAGGAGGTCCTTTAGAGTAAGCGTACATGCCAGATGCGATCGAACGCTTGCTGAGGGTCCAGAAAGATGGCAGAGCTATATTTCTTGTTTTCAAAGACCTCGGGGAGATGCTGCACAACCCGATGAACTTGTTCTATAAGCTACCGAAATCCAAAGTGGTGGTCAGGGAAGTCACTCTGGATGCCACTTACCGCCAGCATTCGTCCAAGGAGAATTTTTTCTAATATTTTGGAGAAAACCGGCAGCAAACTTATCGACCGATATGATGCAACAAGGTTCTCCGGCTTACCAGGTTTCGGTATCATAGCAATCACAGTACACTTCCATTGCAAGGGGAATCGGTGGATGCAAGCCCGTGATAAATAGGCACAAAGAGAAAGAGCAAAAACGCGAATACAAAATTGACGAAAACTCATAGAATTAGATGCGACTGCACTCTATGAATGACAAACGCGGGATCACTTGCATTACCATATTTACTTTCCTGACAATTTGTTGTTAGCTCTTTTACACTTGTAGAACACAAGTGGTGAATTATCATTTTTACCAGTAACTAATTAAATAATAAGCAGATTTGTCACAAGAAATCCTATGATGCAACTTTCAATGATTTCAGTAACTTGTCGTAAACTTCACATTTTATCATTATGTACCAGTTATAACGTTGAGTTTCATTGAAATCGTAAGCAATTATTAAGGAATTGCAATTGGTTCAGACATCATATCCATCATTAAACTATCAATAACAAATGCCACAAGCAAATCTGAAATTTATTGTCATGATTAGTTTGGAAATGCAATTTATCAAAAGTTAATTCTTTGTAACCAACACAATAAAAGAAGTTTACATTGCAAATTTAAATGCAATAATTTATTATGGAAGTTGCGTTTCACTGGCATTTAAAATTATCATGAAATCTTCACTTGCCTGCAGGCAGATTAAACATTTTAAATAATTTAATATAAAGTTTCTTTGAGTAAAAGTTTAATTTTGCAGGCAAAATGCTTATCATGATGAACTTATGTCTTAATTATTGACTATTGACTTATGTGCCAATGTCAAGAAATCGAATAAATCTTACTATACTACCCACACAATTTACTATTCTTTTGTTAAACACAACTCAATAGCTAATCCATTTCTCCTTAGTCACATGCCCACGTGCATGTCACTTTCAATTCAATTGACTTAGTTTTGGATGCACGCAAAGTAGTAGGTATAGAAAGCCCATTGTAGCAAAACCATCATCATATCAGCATATCATTGCAGTAAATTTCATAGACAAAACGAGTCTATCAAACACTGTACACATGTAAATAGGTTTGTCTATCATGAGGTGCCAAACTAGGGTAGACTTCTATCCCAGGACATGGCTATCGATAAGAGACACTTTTATGTTGGTTTTGTTACTGCTGGTATTAGTTAACATTCTGACTGCACACACTCAAATTAAAACATAACACAGTTTCATAGGGAACACTGAAATTGAAGTGGCAAGAAGAAAAAAGCTAGTGGCGAATGGAGAGAGAATGTACGTGGCAAATGGCATAAACAAACAAAAGTACAAGTGTAGCAAGCACGTATGCGTTTCCGTTTGTAGATTTTGAATATGAACAGAACTGGTAACTTGTCGAAATGCTGGTTAAACATTTCCGCTTACATACTTTCGCGTTGGCGCGTTGTATATTGTTACAGCAAACTTTGGTGATTTAATTCATTAGCAATTTGCACGTTACTAACAACAATAATAATTACAACAAAAATAAGTGAAAGCATTAGAAGAAAAGCAAATATAGGACGAGGACCAGTGACAAAACAAATCAACAGCAACAAAAAATAAACAATTTCATTCATTTCGTGCTTTGAGGCCCTTGCGGTTGTCATTGATGACGATTTCCACTCTACACGAGTTTGTTCCGTGTGCCACATTAATTGCTACAATCAATGTTTAGTTTTCTTTACTCTCTTCCTTTTATCCATGGCTGTCATTGCAACCATTTATTGACTTTTGTTTTAATCCACACAAATGCAATTCTACTGCAACCTGCTTGATGATAACTCATAGAGCCTCTTTTTCATGTTGACTCAAGGCCCACATGAATAACATCAACAACAACAGTAACAACAACAACAATAATAATAATAACAACACTGTGAACTGAGTATTTACTATAAGTGCTAAGCTCAAGCAATCCAGACATAGGCACCGCATCAGAAGAGCATCCTTAAAGTTCATCATACGCCCTGTGAGAATAACAACATAAATTCAAGTCATCATCAGCCTAGTGTTAGTCCATCCAAGGGTAGTTTATTGTTCATTTTGTGCTTGACAAACTCTTTTTGTCATTTCTATGTTCTTTCTTTATTTCTGAATTTTTCTTTCCCTGTTGCAGAAAGGAAATTTATTATCTATACTATGTCACTTTGAACTTAAAGTTTACTTACTGTCCATTGTACACCTGTTTGCTGTTTACTAGTTTCATTCAAAGAACCTTTTCTTCATGAATACATTTATGTATATAGATTCATATAAACAAAAACATAAATTGTATGTAATATTCTCATAAATGTCCTCATGCATATCATCAACAAAACAGGAAAAAGGCGTTCCACAACAACCATATAATAAGATAGACATTCTACTTGAGGGTTTTATGTGTGTATGAAAAGAATTATGGTCACTTATGGCAATCAACGGAAACAAACAATAAATGACAGCCAGAAAATGTCCATGAAATAAATATGAGGTTTATACTCTTGCATGTTGGAAGGTCTTACTAACTAAAATGCAAATGTACGTGTATGTAAATGAAAAATACCAGTAGAAACTTTGGTCTGTAACTAAATTGACAATTAATTATATGTATATACTTTCTTAACATACCTTCTGACAATAAAGTACCCGGAATTTATCAATAAAACGCAAAATTTTTAATTTTCATCAATATTTATTGGATCACCTTCAAAATAGGCTCCATTTGAAGCGATACACATATGCCAACGATGTTTTCAAAATTCAAAACATTTTTTATAGGCGCTCTGCGGTATGGTTTTCAGCTTCTTCAGCGAATTTTGTTTGATGGAGTCTATGGAGCTATGCCGGGTTCCCCGAAGCGGCTATTTGAGTTTGGGAAAAAAGGAAAAAGTCACACGTAGCTAAGTCAGGTGAATAGGGCGGCTGATCGATGGTATTTATCGCGAATTATCGGCCCACACGACGGACTTTGTAACGCAAACGCCTCAAAACGGTTGAATAGAAGTCCTTATTGACCATCTGGCCTTCCGGAACGAACTCATGGTGAACCACTCCACGGATATCGAAGAAAACAATCAGCATCACCTTGATTTTTTAACGACTTTTTCGATGTTTTTTCGGTTTCGGCTCATTTTTTTTCCAACCATTCCGATGATTGTTGGCTAGTTAGCATGTCGTACTCTTAGACCCATGTCTCGTTACCAGCTATGATGCATCCCATGATGAACGTGGGATCAGAATTAGCCCGATCCAGCATGTCTTTAGCGACCTTCTACCGATACTCTTTTGGAGAAAATTCAGCTCAATCGGAACGAGCCGAGCGGCGACGCGCTGCATGCCCAAATGGTTGACCAAATTTAACGAGCTGTTTCACGATTGATGTTGAGTTTACGTGCTATCTCTCTAACACTAACATGACGATTTTCGAGCACGATTTCTTTAACTTTTTTAACGTTATCGTCAGTGCCAGAGATCTATGGCCGTCCGTAACGAGGCAAGTCTTCGACGATCTCCCAACCGTCTTTAAATGCTTTGTAACAGCATTCGAATGGATTCGGCACACGAAATTTCGTTCGTAAAATTCACCGAGAACTACTGAGGTAAACTGATTAAACCAGCTGCTGGTTGATAGATCGCACTCATTTTTTGCTTAGTAATTAAGGACAGTCCTACAAACATACAGAAAAAAAACCTAAAAAAATACTTAAGGCGGGCAATTTAAATGACAAATTCCAGGTACTTTATTGTCAGAAGATATATGCACATATTTCATACATCCAATAATATTTGCAGATAGTTATTCATTTCTAAAGTTAAAGAGAAGCCTAAATAGCTTAGGATTTTGGCAAATATGCTAAATAAAGAAAATCAACTCTAAAAATTTTTGGTTTTTTATCTGTCAAGTAAAATTTTACAAAAATTATATGGTAAATATAATTTCTCTTTTTCTTTGAATAAATTGACTTATTTGCATTTCGTTTTCAAATTTGTGTCCATTAGCATGAATATTTTTCCCATTTCAATATATGTTTTGCCAAACGAATTTGGTAAAGACAACCAACAGTATTTTACTAACTGAATGCAATATGATTGTGGTCTGGTGCAATATTGCACGTTTAATTGAAACCATTATATGCTATAGTACTTTGCATTATTTTAATTTGCAGTTTATTTGCTATGTACCTTGACTACTGACATCACAAGTTCTTTTGAATATACTAAGTATGTTACATTAACCACAGGACATAAATTTTTATTTTTATCATGTACAATTATAGGAAACACAAATAAAAAAGAATGTTTAATTGTGGTTAAAGAAATACCTTCAGTGAGAGGAATGCAGTTGTCAATTTTAGTAAAAAAAATTGTTCCAGTACAAATAAATTGCAAGTTTTATATATTAAATTTATCATTTATAATTAAATTTTCTCAATTAAATATGTTGGATAACCTCAAAATTATCGATTGTTCTTTCATTTCTTTTATATGATTTTTGCAATAAATATTGTACTTGCCCTCAACGAACTCTACACAAATATCTATTTGAATAGTGAACATTAAATAAATCAATCAATTTAACGCATTCCTAAATCATTTAATACAATCCCTTGTTTGTGCAACTGAGATATGTAAAAAAGCATACACAATTATTTCAGTAGTGTAGCATTTTAAGTATTTGCCATTCATAATAAATATCAACACTGATGATGAGAAAGTGACAATTTTTCTGTATTAGTCATCATACAAGAAATTCAATAAAATATGAAACAAAGTGAGCCTTTACAAGAAAATCATTACTATTTATGTTCAATATATAAAACTTAAACACAAATCAAGTATTCATTTTTTTTGTTTTTTTTTTTCTTTTTGTTTTGTAAGTTCAATCTTCATTTCAAATATCTTGTCAGTATAATTTTATTATTCGGCAAGTTCACATCATAAAAAAGTAAAAAAAAAATTTTAAAAAAATTTTTGTGAAAATATATAAAAAAAAAAAATAAATTTAATATTTTCCAAATTCTATGTATTGCATGATTGCAGAATACTCACGGAGTATCAACGAAATAATACATCTTTTGGTAAGCTTTAAATTTTATATATTTCTTTATAATATATTTAATTTACAATACGCTTTATTCGTTATCTCTTTGTTTTCCCAATAATTTTGTATAGTAAGTCTCCACATCCTTAAAATTACATGTGCAGCAATTTGAACTTACAAACAAGTCAAATGAATATAATTGCTATACAATGACATCTCGGGCATCAATAGCATTAGCCACTATAACACACATGGTTATTTGCACGACCTTGTTTGTTAAATTACCCGAGGACAAATGCTCGCCGGGACCTTCGCTATCCAGCGGTATAATATTTCTCGCCATACTTGATATCATTTATGATAAGGGGATCTTTCCACGTCGATATCGTCATATATCGGAATATTGGATAATCTTTGCTGAGTATATTGCCACGGTGATTCTTGTGGAATTCGGAACACTCGTCGTCTGGTGTTCCATAGAACGAGTTATTCACCTTGGATTAAAATCTTTGCTATTAATCTTTGGTATATCAGCTATTAATTTCAATCAATGGGCTGTATTCATTGTTGGATTTGTGACCATGCCTCTTTCAATATTGATTTTATATTGTGCGTTGTATGCCACTAAGGATATCAACTTCTTGCGTGGTAAACATTGTCAATGTGACGTCAAACTTTCTTCCACTAAAAGTCTTCGTTTCACGGATCGAGGCAGCCGGATATCTGATTGCAGGAGGAGGTCCCGTACTAAATCTCATATCGACGTACGGTCAAGCTGTTATGTATAATTTTAGTATTTCATTAAATATGTTTTTTTTAATTGTTAGAAAATAATTCACAATTATGTAAGTGCTAGCCTCATCTTAAGATACAACATCCACATACTGAATATATTATAATATTAAGTTATTTAATGTTGCATAACTTTGGTTTCTATAATTGAATGATTTTATCAACTTTTTTGATAATAAAAATAAGTTGATTGAGTGCCTTCAAGAGCAAAAATGAAAGAGCTCCTCATAAGGTTAAAAATAAATCAAAGTACAATATAAAAAATTATAAGCTCTTTACTCTTTTTCTTACACTGTGGCCCATAACTGCCACTAAACTTCTATAAGTCATAGGTATACATAATTTTATGCCCGGTTATTAAAAGTTCAATTTTGCAGCACAATTTATCTTCATTTTAGCAAAGGATTAAATATTTGTTGAAGTAAGCCGTTCCGTTTAAGCCATCATTGCCTAAACAGTAGAAAATTAAGGGAATGGATAACCTAATTCAATTTTGTGTATTGTTGTGCTTTGTTGTACTTGTATAATGCTATAATTAACATAATGTTTCTTGACTCTTGCTTTGACTTCTAATTTGTATGATGCTATCACAGCAAACAAGCCGTGTCTCCTTCTAATCTTTTAAGATCTGGTATTTAAAGAGCCTTGCAACTTGCTACACCGAGCTCATATTTACAATCTCTATCTAGAATTATTTTAAAAGGCCCTTTGGCCATTACATAATTAGATCGATTTGTAACAATCCATCATAAAGTTATAGCAAAAAAAAAAATGATGCTTAGAGTTCTGGGTTTCTTTTCTTGCTATTCATTCATTAATTTTTTAATTATATTTTTCTAGAGCAAAGAATTGCAAATTTTAACGAAATCCCTTTAGTAGTCGAAAAATTAAATGAAATTGTAGAATTTAAGCTTATTTTATTCACCATGAAGGACCATTTTTGGTTATTTCATGATTCCATTGTGGCTTGTCGATAATAAATATCACTAATACGCAAAGTAATCGCGAAATCTTTGCTTTGCACTTTTCAATTTCCATTCACATTTGCCATCAATTAAACGCCGCACATACTCACACATTTATACAAACCATATAAAATAGTAATCGATACAAGGATAGTATAATCCACAAGCATGTAACCACAGACATGCCTCCCCATACACACACAAACACACACTGACAGATATATATACATACCCACAGCTACAATTCTACATTCAGAATTTTGCTATTTTTCTGTGGTTTAGCTCTGCTTGTATTTGGTGCTCCATTTATATGTGTGAGTGGGTCAATAAGGATATTACAACCATGAAGCTTTTTAACCATTAAACTGTGACTATTAAAAAAGCCGAGCGTGTAATTTTTATATATTACCAACAACAATAATAAAAACCAAAACAAATCGAATGTATTTCATTTCACATAAAACCATTCATTTAATGAAGTAGTTATTTCTTTCAATTACCAATAAAAAATATTCAAAGAAAATAAAAATGTAAAAATCTATAAACTTTATAGACCATAATTGGTATTTCTCTCGTTGTTTGCCTAACCTTCTTTTCCACTCTTTCTGTTTCTCTGATATTCTCTATTCTCTATATTTATGAAGTGAATATGTTTCACTAAATCAAAAGATTATGTTGACTCAATCATCAATTTTCGCGCATTTGTTCGCTGTATTAAAATTGTACGACGATATTTCAATACAATAAAAGAAAATATTGTATAAGGTCCATGTAGTATAAAATGGGATAATGCGAACTAAAATTTATACTTGTATATTTTTTTTTATATTTAGAGTGTTTATTTATTTATTTATTTTCAGTTAAATTATTGCAGTAACTCGTATGTACAAATTATTTTCCATTCAAATCATTTGCTACAGATGGCTTGGAAGACAGTTTTTATAGCCTCTTTAGAAATGAACTTATTTCATAAAGCCACGACTTATTTACTTTAATTTGAATTTACCAAAAGCGTTGTCTTTAATTTTGTGGTTTAACATTTTTTGTTTTTAGGGTTCCAAAACCAAAGGATAGCAAAGGGAACCCTATTACTAAAGCGCCCCCGACATGCAATTATTATGCGTTTTATCATAGTGTTAGTGAAATAAGTATGTGTGCGTGGCATGATCATGCTATTTATTCTCTCAGCGCTCTGTTTATGTAAACAACATTCCCTCTTTGGCCATACTATCTCATTTACACCTTCATGAAGTAAGTACGTGTGAAAGAGGCGAATATAGGCAAGTGCTTACTTTTATAAAATATTTGGACAGAGCTGACGTGAGCGCGTTAGCGGATGGCATGCGAAATATTTGTAAAGTGCCGACGGCGTCGCCATTGGCAGCGGATGGCATATGAAATATTTGCACATCTGCTCACTTCGAAACATAACAAGAAATGAACTATCATCATGCTTCCATGCAGCTTGATCAATTCGGGGCCACATAAGACTTCGTACTCGAGTTAAATCTCATGAACCGTAATAGCTAGGGAATTGAAACTTTCACAGAATATGTAGCTCTAACAACGGGCAACAATAATAAATACTAATAAATAATAATAATAAACTTTTAAAAATTTAAAGGGGTCCCCATACAAGAAACGTTTGGGTTTGTATGGGAGTTATAAGATCCAGTAACTCCACGATCTCGAAGTTTGGTTGGTTTGTAGAAATGGATTAGAAACTTATAGTGTCAAATTTAATCGAAGTACTAGGGAAGGTTGCTCCCATACAAACCTGCATTAAAATTCAGGTTCTTACTCGAAAAAGCTCTTTGATTTTTACACTATTGAACGAAACCCTCCGTGTACTAGTCTGACTCGCACTTCCAGATTTTTACACGTAAATATTCATAAAAAAATTGATCTGAAAATTTATGTAAAATGAAAGATGATTTACGTTGTGCAAAAAATATAGACATTGCTAATGTTACATTGGTTATTGGCATTGTTAATTTTGTTTAAATTTTGAAATTGATGTTCCACTTTATCAAAATCATTCGCGAATGAAAACTGTAAAAACATTGAACAAATGAATGAACAAACACACATTAATTGACTCTAATTTATAGAGAATGGGATTTTCATTTAATGCAAAAGTGTGCATTATTTGCTTAATTTTATTTTTTTTGTTTTTTATATTGACTATTAAAACAAAGCACATTTTTGAGAACTAATCAAATAATATCAAATAGCTGAAAAGAAGAAGAAAAAGAAAAAGATACAAGCAACACTGACGAAGCACAAAGCAGAAATTGTTCATTTATAAATTAAATTAAAATTAAATTAATTATTGAATTATTTATCAATAAATTATGTCATTCGTTTGAGTCACAAGAACTCCTAAACTCGATTATCCTTGAGTTTGGGAAGTTTTCCTGATAAAAATATTTTGCTATTTGCAAGGAACGAGATATGGGCATACGAAGACGGATTATGATGATGATGCATCAATATAAATACAGCTACTATTGCATAAGTAATGTTATCCTTTGACAACTTTCTCTTGAAAACCCTGCTAAATAGGAGTTAACAATTTGATCTGGTTTATTTACTGACGACATAAAGAATAATGTAACGTAACCATAACAAAAAAAAAATGTCTAGCATTTCGGAGATAAAGTCAATAAATATGCTTTATTAGTACTCTTATATTATGTGCTGCAAACAACATCTGAATTATACTTTTGGAAATCAATATACTCTAATAATATAATTGGCAATTTTCAGCTTTCTTTCCCAGGGGGCGGTGAGGCTTTATTGGCATTACACATAATATTAACAAATCATAATTTAATGTTTTGCTGTTGAAATTCAATCTTCTTTCCAAGAACAAGATTATTAAAATTTTGCATACATAAATAGATAATTTGTTGTATGAAAAGTCTTTAGCATCGTAATAATCTTGGTTACAAATAAATAAATTATTGTAATAAATAATTTATAACTAGATTTTTTTTTTTTAAAACAATAATTTAAACAATAAATAATCGATCACTGCGATTATGGGATTTCAATTTAAACTTAACCATAATTGATTTTGTTGTTTTCATTTGGTTTACAATCGATTTTTGACTTCTCTTTTTATTGGTGATGAATAAACCACATTTAAACGATAATCCACACACAAATTCAAGAGTAATTATTTTCAATTTAAACAATCTCATTCCTTTTTACATAAACAACACACACTCACATACTCGTATGCATGTAAATATTCACACAATTCCATACGTGATGTTGACGATGATGTATTTATTTACATTGCCGCTCTTCTCCTCCTCCTCCTCCTCGTAACTTAACCACTCTTTGACTATCACTTAACGATGGCGCCAACTTGTTCAATATAATCCAATGATACTTTAATATGTGTTCGAAGGTTTAAGTTGGTTTTTTAAAATATAGAGATTTGCTTTCCTCTGTTTGTTTCTTCCTTGCACACACTCAACATATAGAAATATGTTATTGTGAAAATGTGTTGAAAAAATGAAGAAAGATCCCTGTACGTATGCGCAATATTTTACGTGACATTCACCCTAAACGCGTCAACGCACTACTTTATGTCAAAGCCTTATTGAAATGTATATAAAAATGACATGACAAAACATTACCTTCAGTTCCAACGAAACTTACATGCCTTTCACAAAAGAAAAGCCTTGTTTAAAAAAATTTCACCCTCATAAGCACAATATGGAAGTGAAATAACTAAATAGCTCCAATATAATAATAACATTGTCAAATTTTGATTTTCGTCACTTTTAATTTTCATATTTTTTGGATTTACTACCCTTCGATAAAGAAGTTTCACTTCAAAAAATATGGCGACTCACATGGCAATAACATATTTTCAAAACTTATCAAAGTGACAGTTCTGCTTAATTTATTAGGTTTATTTGTTAGCTTGAGCGTGGCATTTCGCAGATTATTGGATAAGATATTTTATGAGAATTCATATCATTTGATCTGAAATACTATAAGGAGTATGGACCATCAATTACAATGGTTAAGAAGAGGTGTACAGCATTCTTTTTGGTCGTACCAATGCGAAAAGAGGTGTTGACTCTAGAAATCGTCCATTAAATCTATGGAATGATATTGGACGATCAAAAATTGAAAGTGCATGGGGTGCGCTGAAACAGTAGGCATCTAAACTGAGCGACTACATTACATTTTAAAGGAATATTTGGACTTAAAACACTATCCGTACGATGACTACCGCGATTGCTCACACTCGTCCATAAGCACAACCGTATGGACACTTTAAAAGAATTTTCAGCGATGTTCAGCCGCAACCTCAAAAGTCTTTGAGCCGTGGAGAAACTAACTTGATCTATAAAAATACTTCAGAAACCCGGAAAAGTCAAAGCAGTGGACTTCTCCGGGCTAACGTGCACCAAAGAAGGCGTACAAGGTTGTGGCGGCAGATGCACTCTGTGCCATTCATATCGAATATCGTAAAAATGATAAAACAATCACTGACAGATTCAACATTAACTTGAAGCAAACACAACCGCATTTGGTGAAAAAAAAAACCCCCCTTAAATTAAGCTACAAAGTGCTACCCCATGCAGCATAATCTCCAATTTTAGCCCTCTACAACTGTTTTCAAATCTAAAGACATACATAGTTCGGAGTTAAGAGATTTGGATCGAATGAAGAGGTCATCACTAAAACAAACGCCTATTCTGAGGAATTTCGGAAATCCTACTTTTAAGACGGTTTATAAAATTTCGAAAAAGATGGGAAAATTGGAAAGAGCTAGAAGGAGATTGTATAGAAAAATTAAAAGAAAATTACGAATGAAACATGTTTTCCCATCTTTTTCTAAAGGTTTTGGATCTACCCGCGTGAAATTTTCCAAAAAAAGTTTTAAATTTTTGTCAACTATTTATCAAGAAACTCACTTGAATACCTTAAAGCGAATAGTTTCTCTGACCAATTTTCATCATCAATAAACAAAACACAATATAATTCAACCAATGCCACATAATCCTTTGTTATTCTATTCATATATTATATATTCAAGAAGTTCATTATAATGCATATGATGCCAACACTTTGTTAACTGTAAACAAACAAAGCCGAGCTGACTTTGATTTACTATATACATATAATACATACATTTGTATGTACGTATGTGCATAAATTGTAATTTATAAGTATGAATCCCTTATAGGCGTCTTGCGCCATTGTAGTCAAATAAACAAAGGAATACAATTTAAACAAAGGATCATTTGCTAAAACCAAAAATTTATTTGTCCTAAGTGTGTGACTTTGTGTATGATGGATGGATATATGGTATAGTTGTTAATGTTTAGAAATATAAATATTTATTTTGACATTTAAGGCTTGAATGAAAAATGGGGATATAGGAAAACCGAAAAGGAAAAGCTGAATAGAAAACAAACAGCGTGTGACAGTAAAATATCAGTAAAGTTATTCAAATATAGGAAGGTTAAATTGAAAGGCAAATAAATATGTATTTACTACAAATACATAAATTTATAACAAAACAAATCAATCAAATTGTAGAGAAAAAGGAGAAAAAGCTCTTCGGTTTAGTCGAGAAGCAATAAAATTGCTGGAACAAGTGATAGCAGACTTGAATTTGAACTGTAATCATTTAAAATTTGTTTTTCTGTGTAAACTGTTTTTTTTTTTTTTTTTCGTCAACTAAATACAATTTCAATTGCTATGAATTTTCAGAACTGAATGGTTTCAGTTTCAATTACCCCGTTTATACGAAAGCTGATCTGAAATTTAGTGAATTTGATTTGCCTGAAACGCTAAGCAATCTGTTCACAAACTAATATTTCGTTCAGAGTTGCCATATGGCATAATAATATTTTTTTATATCTATCGTGAAAAATCATTGTAAAATATTAATATGTAATGGGATTTTTAAAAATAACTTGTTCTGATCGGTAAGCCACATTGTAATTTATACACATGGCAACTATAAAAAAAAAATGGTCTGCTTCGAACCAAACCGAGTAAATTCTGGATTAACTGTCGTATAAACGTGGTTAATAAAAAGCTTCTTGTCCTATGCACTTTGATATTTAATGACCTAGATTCCTTTGAAAAGTTTATTATTGTCAACAACAACTTATACATTTTTTATTATTGGGTTGGCAATAAAGTTATTGTCTTACTTTAACATGCTTTTATTAAATATATTGTACGTAAAGAACAGAAATCATTTGAAGGATGACGAATGCATTACCCTTTGTTTTTTTCATGACTTTCTTTCACTGCCAACAACAAATGCGAGCAAACATTTCACTTTCAGATACAAAGCCAAAGCCAATTATTAGAAAAAAAAAAGAAATAACAAATATTTTTAGAGACGAAAATTCTATTGTTAAAGCTTCATTGACAATTTTCTAGCTACGTGTATATGAAAAGAGGCGCTGTAGCACTTGGCTGGGACGGTCATGTGGCTTTTCACAAGACTTAGAGACTTACGAAAACTATTTGTTTTCATTAATGGCTCATTTACTTTTCGAGGAAATTGATTAATCTTTTATCTAAAAGATAAACTAAGGTCATGACTAGAAATGGAATATAGTGTCATTAAGACCAACTTTTAACTTTGCTTTGACAAGGTGTTAAGTGCATTTTATATTTTTTATTAAAAATCCACTATCTTTATCTACTACAATACTAATGTCAGCTTTTAATAAAATATGGTATTTTTAATACCCACAATGCCTTTTCTATTAAAATACAATATTTTGTTCAACCAATCCAGTAAATTGTGCACAAGATGAAACTTATACGACTTGAGGGATTTAGTTGCTTTTTTTGGAACATTAAATTTCAAATGTCAGCAGTGAAAAAAAAAAAATAATACGCATGACGTGGAAAATATGGTAATGATAGTGTAGTATGTTCTCTATTATAACGTTGCTACTGAATATATTAATTACGACTTCATCAACTGTCAAATGCAATGTATTGTCGTAGAAACTGTAAATATATTTTGATTTGTTTGCTAGCCATCAGCATATCGTATCTCTAAACTATTGCATAAATAATGAATTTCAATTAATTAAAATGACTGCTAGCATTAAAACCGCCATCAGTTGCATCATCAAAATCAACAGCATCAGCATCTACTCTTATATCCATTTTACTATGAACCTGTATGACCACAAATTGAGGTTGAGGTTACGTTAAAGCTGCGCTATGCAAATTTCTAAAGATGCATAGGAAATACCAAATGGAGCGTAACATAGCTACAGGAATTGGAATGAGGAAATTTCGATTTGGTCACCGATTTATATGAAATAATCAAATTCAAAGTATGAAAAAGACAAGAAATGTCTAAACCAATAGTTATGCAACACTCTGTTGAGTGACTGCTAAAGCAATTTCTCTATTTGGTTCGTTCTTAGTTCATTGCAAATACAATAATTTATGTATGAAAAACCGTGAAGAGCAAATATCACTATCCTTAATATATATCAAGCAAAGTGCAACAGACAATCTAGACATCACAACGAAACTCAATTGTCAAGTTTTAAAATTTTGTTGTTAACCATTGAGAAAGTTTTCTACCGAAATCAAAAACAGACACGACAACCGTAACCAAACGAAAAGCCAAGGAAAAGAGTTGCAGGAGAAACAGACCATAATATGAAAACCACATTTAAATCTTCTGAAACTTTTACGACACGCACAAATGTTGCAACAACAACAACAACATCCACAAGAACAGAAACGGTAGCATCATCATCACCATCAGTATCATCATCATCATAGAAAGATCATCCACAGCATTGACAACACAAAATCAACGTATATAAAGTTGAAAAGTTATGTCACTTTTTCGATATCGCGTTGCCATAAGTTTTACTACAATTTACTAGCATACAAACAAACAAACAAACATTGACTACTTTTACTTTTTCCTTTTTTTTTTGTTTTTCTTTTATCACATTTTTACGAACAGAGAAAAAGGAAACTTTCCTTATTGGAGAATTGTGCTCTTGTTATTGATGATAATACAAAATCTTTATGGAGTTTTTAAGGTCTTAAATTCTAGTTTAGTTTAACTTAAATTAAATATTTTTATTGCAAGTTTATTTTTCGATTCTCGTTAGAAACTTTATATTTTCTTTTAATTCAGTACAATTTATTTTATATTCCAAGTTTGAATAGATGAATTTATTATTTTCCAATTTATTGTTGAAATTTTATTCAAATTAATTTGATATTTCATATCAGTTCGTATATTTTATTATTTTATTTTAGAATACAAAAGAAACATTTCATGATGAGATAATTTAATTTTATGGAAATTTTGTTTTTCATTTTTATATGAACAATTCAAATTTCTATAAAAATTTTACAAATAAATGTTTAATGAACTAGCAATATGAGTGTAAATATTCTTATTTTTATCAGAGGTTTGAAATACATATCTAAGTAGAGTGGCCGAAGTCGTTGGGACCAGTGATTACTTTGATAAAAAGAAGTTTTCGGTTTGAAAAAGTTTGGACTAAAAGTCGTTGTAATCTGTCAATGACTTCGATATAGTAAAGTCTTCTTTGTTGTAGAAAAGGTCAACTGTATATTAAGGGGAACTAACTTAATTATATAACCTGAGATGTTAAGGAAAAACTTTCTATTTGTTCTTCCAAGTATCGTACGAATGCTCCATCATTAGCCAACTGAAATTCTTAAACGCTTTCAGTTATAAGTATGGGACCCAATCGTTCATCAGATTTTTAAATTATATTTTGGATTAATTTTTGTTGAAACGTCAATCATATGATTTCATATGGAAAGTGTATATGGTAATTAAATATTTCCATTTTATATCAATTGTATTGTTACAAGTTATAGCCAATTTGGTAGATTATATTATAATACATAAAATTTTAATAATATAATGCTATGAGAAAATAAAGCCACAACAATTTTTACATGAAGATTATCTCTTCCAGCAATAGAAATACCATTAACAATCGAATTTCAACTGCATCGAATTTCAACTCAAACTAAAGAACCAAAATGCAAACCAGAAGAAAGACAAACTAGACTCCGAGTTACTGTTCTATACTTGTACTTTATAAATATTGCTCCAAGTTGTTATTACCTATGAAGAGTGTAAAAGGTATAGAAAAGTAAAGTTCTCTTAAGTGAGATCAAAGTTGAGGCTTTTTCATCTTTTACTTGCATTACATTTACGTTTCTATTATAATTTTATATTTTACATTTAAACAATTGTGAAAAACTTCAATTTAATTATATTCATTTCTTGAATCAACCAAATCCCCTAGCAAAATTTCTTACTCACAACACATCTCACCATTGGGTTGATTTCCTTAAAAGGAGATTTTAAAATTCCTTAGATTTCATATTTATTCTAAGCTCATGTAGAATAAGCTATCCTAGAATGATGATTCAATTTTTTGAAAACTATTCGGTTGTTTGACTTTATAAAATAAAAAAATTATACAAACAAAAAAAGTTTTTGTGTATAATGAAAATATTCAATAGAATGTTTATCTGACCAAAAGAATTATTGTGTTTTTTATGTACAAAACAAAAAACCAACTAAATTTCTGATGAATTAAGTTCAAATTTTCAAAAGAAACCCAAGTCATGATGATGATGAATTCTTTTGAACATTTCTTTGCCTTCTTCATTATTTTTTTTTTTTTTCCTCATTCTTATTTTGCAAATTTCGCCCAAAACTTTAACTAAATTCTAAGCAAAGAAAAACCAACAATACAATAGGAAAATAAATAAACAAAAAACAACTACTGAGTATTAGATAAAAAAAAACTTTTCTAATACTTGCTGAAATATTTATGTTCTAATTGCACCCAGAGGTCTCCTTAAAATCATGTATTTTCCAAAGACAACAAAAGAAAATGTTAATGCTCCACAAGAAATTAAAATTGTTAAGGCGCCAACTTGGCGTCCCGCAGCATTTTCATCAGATAACAAATCATCCAAATGAAAGGAACAACAGTAAGGATTAGGTACCCAACATTGAAAAAAGTGAAATGCGAAGGCATAAAACAAATCTCTATGGTTTAATTAGGATATTTCACAGGTCCTGTCCAGGAAACGGAAATAGATAAGAAAAACCAAAAAACATACCCAAAAAAATATAAAAAATCGGCCACGTGCGAATCGAACTCGCACACGCAGGGTTCCGTACCATTGTACAAGACTTCATTAACACTATGTACTTTTTAAATACTAATTTTATTTTTTTCCCTTAATTAGTGTTTATTTTTTTTTTTTGTATACTTCAAGAAAATTACCTAAAATAAGTAGGAAACAAAAGATAAAACACGTTTCTTGTAGGAGGACGCTCCTGTCAAGCCACCACCATTGTTAATTGTTGCACATCTCTAACCCAAAATAAAGGACTTTATTTATATATTTTATATACAACATCACAGGCAATTGAGACCTTGATTTAGTTGGTTGTAAATTGCTTACCTTGAAACAAAAGAAGCGACAAGAGACTTAAGAAGATACCGATACCGAAACAACAAGTACAGCTATCCTAGCCACTTGTCAGCCTCCCGCTGCTGTCTATAATTAGTCCCTCATTCATTCTTTTCATTCGTTCCGCTTATTGGACTTCCATTTGCTTTATCACCGAACCAAAAACCATCGCACCACACTCATTTTCAACAAGTCTTCTTCTTTCGCTTACTTCAATTTCTTTTTCTTTTTCGGTCATGCACGTGGCTAAGCTCATAGCCAAAAGTTGTCTTTAAATTTTCAACATGCTAACTGCCACGTGAGGTTGCTTGGCTCTACTTATGGGGAGGAGGACTCAATGATTGCTTTATTCCTTAAAGTAATCTTGCATTGCATGCTTCCGGTTCTGTTTTCCTATGATTTTCTTTAAGTCGCCTCACTACTGTGTACACTTGACTTGTCTCTTAGCCTGAAATAATAATTCTCTCTCACTTCTTCTCTGCCTGCCTATCTGTCGTTTTATCTACCTATCCAGCTTTTGCTTTGATTTTGTGTTTGTCGTTAGTTTTTTCGTGTTTTTTTGCCCGAGTTGAATTGATGCGGCTTGTTCTGTCTTACCAACAACTTTGTTGGTCATTATTTGTTGGCATTAGTGCTGACTTATGTTGCTTATTGACTTTGCCGATACACGATTTACGGAAGAATATTTGATTTCGACTTTCTTCCTTTTGTCCTGAGCATGCCTACATTCTTAGTGTGTGTATTTTATATTCTTTTTCCTTTTCGAATCGTGAGACTTTGCCCAAAGGCTTTCAAATGTATCTGTACAGATGTTTGGCATACTACGAGTAACATTAGTGAGAAATAGTTTTATTATGCTTCTTGTAGTATTTGTTGTTGATGTTGAGTATCTTTTCGTTTGTTTTTTACTTTTCTATTTTTCTTTTTTTTTTTTTTTTTTTTGATTTTCCTCAACTGTATTTCCTTCATTAGATTGATTATGCCAACATTGCGTATTCTTAATATTTAATTGATTAACGTCATTTCCTTAGTGCTTAAATGGCAGCCACAGTGTGGGCGAATGTGTTCATAAATCAATCAAAGGCAAATGATTGATATCTTCGACACTTAATAAAGTACAATATAAGAAAAATCCCCATTAATTCTAAGGAAAACCATTTCTGTTAACCATTAAAATGATCAAATGATGTAATTATTTTCAGTTCAATCATTTGATTACATTAAGTTTAAGATTATAATTGATTGGAATCCTTTTCGATTAGTATGTCAATTTTCAATTTTCCAATTGATATTATGAAAACCATAATTCACATAAACCTAACGGCTGCCTTTCATTCATCCATCTTTTACAAAGTTCGATAACACAAAGAAAGAAGGAAAGGCAAAAGAAAACTTATTTTATCTTTGACCCAAACAAACACACACTTACTCATACTTAAATTACCTTCTTTAAAAAAAATATACATCACATTACGATTTTCTCTAGTTTATAAAAAGTTTTCAGGTTGAGTTACATAGGTCGATTTGAGTCAAAGTTCAGTAAATACATTTTAGTGACTGCTTGGCATTTCATAAACAGTTTCATTGTACAAGACACGTAAAAATACTACATAGATACTTTTCATTCAAAACACACACACACACACACACCCAACTTAAAATCTGCCTGTCCCAATAAAATGTGTTGGATTGACTTACGTAGATTTACTTTGGAATTGCTTTAAAGAATGAAAGAAACTTTCTCTTTTTTTCCTGGCATCTTGACCAAGTTTAGCTTTTGCTGCTATTTTAAGTCAAATCGACTCAACTTGGCATTTTTCACCTTTTTGTACTGAACTTAGTTCATAGTTTGGTAAACGAATCGAGGCGCGACGAAATTGTCCATGTTGTAGTAAGTTAAGGCATTTTTAATGGGTTGTAGGTTTCTATATATATCACATATTCTTTTCTTTTTCTCTCTCTCTCTTTTAGCCTCCTCTTTCTATGTGTATTTTGTGTTGAATTTGAAATTAGGCTCAGCCAAGTATAAAAATCGTTTAGTAGCAAAAACAAAATAGCAGGAGCAAAACCAAAAGCCAAAAGCAAATGCAAAAGCCCGAGTAGGAAGTAGCTGAAATAAATGTGGCAAATGAAAAGCAGATAAGAAATGTGAGAAGAGTAAAAGAGAAAAACCTAAAAGTTGATTTTCTAAATGTACAAAAAAAAAAAAAATCATTGAATTTCTATTTTACAAAGAAAGGAATTTTTCCCTTAGATTTTTCTCTCACTGTACACTTTACAATTCCAGGCACATGTGAACTGCCCACGCACCCATGACAATTTTCTTTCCCAGTGAACTTGTTGCTCCAGCAATATTTTATTTATACTTAAATATATCAATGCTTTTAAGTATTTTGTAAGCTTTTTTTGTCCACATGCAATAATATTTCAAAGCCCACAACCACCTTGTCATGTCAACATGGAGTAAAGAAAAAATCCCTTTTGTTGTATTGTGTTTTGTTTGACATATTCAGCATATTTCTTGTCCTCATCTCCATCATGGTGCGTGACTGTTTTTGATAAATTTTTGGTGGTAATTTCAATTTTTTTTTTTCCCCAATTTTATTCACTTTCTTTCATTGCAAAAATAAATAAGAACGGAAAAGAAAAAATTTCAAATTATCGTTCAATAAGAAATAATAGCAATTCAAAAAGCATTACATAGCTCAAGGGCTCTAAACTATATACCATATTTTATTGGCAAAAGCATCGAATTGAAAGTTAAATAAACCATAAAATTTGAGCTGTCAACTTTTTGTTGATAAACGACGACGAGTGTAGTAAATAAGCAACGCAGCACCCTCCACTTTTTTCCTAGGGCGAGTTGAACTCTGGTTACCCAACTGCCATTAAGAACTTTAGCCTAATGCCTACTTGATTATTGGCTTTCTTGTATTCTACGAAGTTTTCTACTTACCAATTGTTCAGAAAAAATGCGTAGTCAACTTAAAAATTCTAGCAGAATTTTGCATTCTATGCTTGAAATGTTAATTTTAGTGTCGAAGCAGAAGTTCTGTTATATAAGGTATTGGTTATATTTTTCTCTTCACGCAGTATTATAAGTTTGTCATGACGTTGGTAATACTGAGAAGGAAACATCGTCTGTTTGTTTACCTGTATGTATGCAAACTTGTCCCTCAGTTTTTGAGCTGGAGAGCTTAAAATTTTGCACACACTTTTCTTTTTACCAGACTATGTACCATTGATGGAATCAAAAGAATCGAATCACTAAAGGGTACCTCTCATACATTCAACTCACTAAAATTTAGGATCTTATTAGAAAACCTTTTCTTTTTTTTTAAATTGGGAAAACAAACAAAAAATTTCATCGGCTTTGCAAAATATTCTCAATGAATATGCATCAATATATGAAGTTTTGCATTTGATTTTCAATTAAATTTCAAAATATTTTTGTCACTCTAAATTCGATATTTCCAAAACATGCATTTTTATTCTTCAGGCGTCGTAAAACGTTGTCCTCGCAATTTGTTTTTAATGTGTTGAAAGAAAAACAAATCATTGAAAGCCAAATCACTAAACTAATTATTCAATATTTTGGGTGCTTCTAAAATCTCTTGTGTGAGCCAACGTATGAGGGATTGCATTATCTTGGTTTTCCTCAATTTATTAAATACAAATTGATGTTTACCGTTCTACGTTGCTCTATCGGTACAGTGGCTATATTGTCCGGTTTTGGCGACGTAGCAGGCTACCAGTTGTTCAAAGTCCTTATGCAAACAACTTTTGTTATACAATATTTCTCTTGCCTTCGAAGATCCATACAGTCAATTGCTGTTAAGTTTTGGGTTCATAAGCATACATCCAAGATTCGACACCTATCACGTTCTTAAAACGTCTGTACACTGGCGGAACTATTAGTTCCCAGGGATCTTGCAATATTACTTCATGCATAGCATTGATTATTCAAGAAGCTGCAAACAAAACACATATCACCCTTAATTCAGAACGTTCAGAGTATTTTTATTTTAAGAAAGTATCAAACTTCACATTGCAGAAATATAATAGAAATAAGAAAAACAATAGTATCTTGTTCTTATCGCTTTTATGGTGAAGTGCATCTTTGAGATTCTAAAGAGTATTTTTTCGGGTAGATCATTAATCATTTTTCTCACCTCGACCAGCCGAAAACAATTCATTATTTAAATCTATAACAGAGACACAAATTCTTAGCTCAAAAATGCTAAACAACAACTAGAGGAAGACTCAACTAAAAAGGTTGAGGTATAAGAAATACAATGACGAATTACCAAAAGATATGTTTTCATTCGGTTAAATTATTTTATATGGTCCCCACATAACATTCTCAATGGGTTGACTTAGAACTTGGGTCCAAATATGCGAGGCTTGACTTTGTGTGGCGCCTTCTGTTTCTGCTTGTCGTTCACGTGCCATTTCTCCAAATAATATTCATCCAGGATCCAAGAGTTCAATGCAAATTGTGCTAAGTGTGCGTCGCTGGCGAATAACTGTTCTTTCAGACAATGTGCAGTTATCTACGGCGCAATCATATATGGTTTTTCATTATAAGGTTACACAAAGCCATCTGTTTCCACTTGTTATCTTGACAAGTTTTACTCTTACAGAATTTTATCATACGCACACGTTATAAACAACATAAGATAATCAAATTTAAAAGGAACTGAATCGCATTGATTCAACTTTGATAACTTCAAAACACAAAATGTAGACCTTATCTGACGACTGTACAGTTTTTACTTATTTGCATCATTTCCCAAGAGACACAATGCGGCGCCAATGTGGTAGAGTTGCTTCTCAAAACAACGCCCTCTTACGAGTGCTTGTAGAATATTTTATAGAGTGATGCCAGCTTGTTACAAAAATCGTGTTTCTGATTTAGAAATCACGTCGATACGGCAACACTGTGTGTAAGCATCAACGCCGCGTCAAAAGAAAAACAAAAAGCGCAACAAATATTTGTGTTTGTTTACATATAAGAAATTTAAAAAAACAAACTAGTATAATGGATGACTCAGGTGATACAGAGATGCCATTTAGTCGTTCAGTTATTGGAAATATCCGGCAAAGCATTGTAAATACAACCGAAGCCGCATTACCAGTGATTGACGATGAGGAGGCACGCCGCCAAGCGCATTCGCACACAAATAAAGACTTGATGAATTTCGATCAAGAGCACAAAGAACTTCCTATTGCTTTCGATATCAATGCCGAATGCGATATGCGTGACATGCCCGATTGCAATTACATATTGGGTGCATCTTCATTAGCATGCGGCAGTGAAGGGACAGATGCAATGCATGGCAACGACATGATGACTGACAGTATGACAAGTGCTTCCAATGAAATTGTGATGGAAAAAGCGACAGATTTTGAAGGCGCCCCAAGAGAGGTAATTATTATTATAACAACCATTTGGAATTAAATTAAATTCATTTATTATGAATTTTAATGTTATTTTTTTTTAGATTACTGAAATAATTGATCCGTTTGCTCGTCGTGCTAAAGTCATGGATTTGAAGAATCTTAAGCGTTGTTGTTCGCAACTCATCTACAAAGATATGAAGAAAAATGCAAATGAAAAGGATGTGCCAGAACATCCTATTTTAAAGAACGAAAAATATTCAGATGGCTTTGCTAGTTTCAGTAATGTATGCAAACAATTGCCTGAATTTCTAACACCTGCCATGACTGAATCACTTTCGACATCAGCGGTTTTCTACTCAGTCTTGCATTTGGCAAAGGATTTAAATTTACGTCTGATACCACAAGAGGATCTAGAAGATTTTACAATTCGTCAAGTATTGGATTAAGTTTTCAAACCATGGAGTGTATTCTAAGTTACATCCTTTTATGAATCTTAACAAAAATGTCGATAAGCGTTTACATGAAGTTTCGGTTCAATCGAAATTGAAATACCCCAATCAGAAGCAGATATATAAAACATATGTAATAGTTACGAAATTTAAACAAAAAATTAAATTCAATAGCCACGTTTTAATATAGAAACTATATGTTTAAGTTATAAAATTGTTCCGGTTTAAATATTATAAATGTTTACGCTTTCATAATCATATTTAGATTTGCCTTTGCCATATAGAGATGTGTTCAAAATTTACAAGAATTTTAATTTGGCGGGTTCGCAGTTAGTCCAATTTGCACGATTTTGTCGTCGCTATATAGTTCTGGTGGACATGTCTTAAAACACAAAATCCTGCGGTACTACAAATTTTGTAAATTATTGTAATCTCTGTAAATTGAACAAATTAATGTTAATCTGCAATTTGTTAAGGTAAAAACTATGTTAATAAAACAACTAACTTCGAATATTTTCATTATCAGATTTCGTAGCGTTTGGACGTGTCCGCGGCTTGCTATTCAAATATATAAATATAAACGCGATTATCTTTTGTTTGTTTTGTTTTCGTTGTCAGTAGTGTGATTAAATTTTGGGCTATCCTGTGCAATTTAGTGAATTTTAAATTTTTGAAATTAGATTATTCATCGCTCGCACGCGTATGTAATGCCGTGGAAGGAACTTTTGTTGTCCCCCAGGTGCCATCCTCTGATGCAGCGTCGGCGTCTAGTAAACGCAAGGAATCTGCTATTGAGAGGATGAAGAGCATTACTGCTGACGTCACTGGGTGTCTGGATGAGTTTAATGGTGTCTCATCCTCCGTGTCAAAATAAGATTACTTCATCTTCTGCATAGTCGAAGGTAACCTTCATTCTAGTTTTGTCTAAATTTGTATTCAATAGTGATAAAACAAAAAAGTTTTTCGAATAAGAACTTGAATTTTAATGTTGGGCTTGTAAGGGAGGGACCCTCTAGTTGGCCGATTCGGCTAATTCCAACAAATGTACCGCGCCTATATCAGAAGCTTTTAGTTTCTAAATCTCAGTTCGATAGAACAAAAAACAAAAAAGTTTTTCTAATAAGAACATGAATTCAAATGGGTGGTTTGTACGGGAGGTACCCCCTAGTGGTCTGATTTGGGTGGTTCCAAAAATTGCACTGCATATGGTAAAAAGTAAGTTTCGTGCAAAATTTCAGGTCTCCAGCTCAAAAACTCAGGGACTAGTTTGCATACATACAGACGGACATGGCTTAATCAATTTATCTAATCGAGCTGATTAAGAATATATATACTTTATGTGTGTTTTTTTTTTTGTTTCCTTCTGCTTGTCACAAACTTCATGACAAACTTATAATACTATTTACTCCTTGAAGAATATAATAAGTTTTTAATAGAGGCGCGGTACATTTTTTTGGAATCAGTAAAATCAGACCACTAGGAGGAGCACCTCCCATACAAACCCCATTCTGTGTACGGAACTCTCCGTGTACGAGTATGACTTGCACTTGGCCGATTTTTATTATTATCTTTATTTATTTTCAAAATCGAATCTCTCTGTAAACACAAAAACACTAAGCAGAATGAACGATGCTTGATGCAATATACAAGTACGCATGTTGGACAACCAATGTAGTACCGTGTCTAGGAGCCTTTATGATCCGTTTGTTACACTGCTCCACGTCATGATTCCAAAGTATGGCGAATGCTATTAGGACACTGCACGTGCTCATTTCATCTCGCTCGCAAGTCAAAGAGTTTCAATCACATTTTATTTCATATTGTTTTGTTTTGATTCTTCCCTCACTTCACCCCGCACTTCATCACAGGCAAACGATGCTTGGCAACACGCTTACTCACACATTCACCTTAACTTATGTTTGCTTTGATTATTTCATTCATTCATTCTTCTCTATTCTTCCCCATGAAATTTTTCAAGTTATAAATCTTTCATTAAACTTTAATAATTTTATATAAGCCCAATATGAGTTTTGTAGTATTTGCCTTTTTTTTTTTTTGCTGTAGCTACAAAATTAAGAAGGAAAAGAAAAAGAAAAAAAAAGATATTAGCCTGAAGGAGAGCCCAACACAATCTCTGTTGTTTTGAGTCATCGGCCGAGCCGGCTTTTTATACCCTAGGCTATTCAGGTATTTATGTTTGTTTTCTATTAATAATTTTCAAATAATTTTTATTAATATGCATTAAATTTCATATGAAAACATAAACAGAATAAAATTTAAATTTGAATTCAAGCATTAAATTACTCATTTCATTAACATAATAATTGCATTTACGAAACCATAAATATTCATTTTCAATAATTCCTTTGCCATTATGAAATTATTTACATGAATTCAATCAACAACACAACACAAATTGTGGAATTGCTCAACAAAAAAAATGGAAATTAATCGGAATTATAAAAAAGAGAATTGAAAAAGTTTCTATACTATTCACAGTAAAAAATATATAGGGTATATTAAGTTTGTGGGAAGAATCGTGCTTGTGTTATATGAGTCTTCTTATTTGTGATGAGTGAATAGTATGAAATGGCTAATTTCTTTAGCCATGATCGTTTGTAAAAGCGCTAGTTTCTGGAAAAACTTAGATTTGGTATTGATAATCTTTTGATTTTAGGACAAAGTATGTTACTTATTCCTTATATTCCACCATTTAGATGAATTTTTTTCTTTTAAGATGTAAAGATAAATATTTTCCAAAAATTATACAACTTAAAATTTCCATTTAAATATGGAAATCCCTTCTTATTCAATCCTGAAAGTATTCACTGGGTGCAATCTTTACAACTCCCACAATTGACCCCAATATTGTGCCTCAAGTTCATGCTTAGGCCACTTCAAATTGTGAATTATAAGGTAACTTCTCATATCTACCGAATACCTAATTTTATCAAGCACTTAGCATAATTTTAATTAAAGTGACGTTTGGGTCGCGCTTCCAATATCATCAGAATAAAATTATATTTAGTAAAATAAAATACAATAAAATAGCAAGTGACTTAAAAGAATCATCTGCAACAAAAAAAATATTTATCATTTTTAATTATTTCAAATAAAATTTAAAGCTGAATAATGAAGAATAAAAAATACCTGTAATGAACAAAAGACATTTAAATGCAAAAGAAATATGAATAAAATAAAAATTTCTTGTTTTTCCTTTTAAATAAATAAGAATACAAAATAAAAATAAGAACTTTGCATAACAAATTAACAAGTAAAATTGCACACACTAAAAACTTATTTCATAACATGGTCTCATGGAAACTTTAATACACTTCATTTTATTTGTAATTTCAAATACACTGCTATGATTTTTGTGGTTGTAGAACAACTCATTATTTTGTATTAATATCACTAATTACAAAAAATTATTACAATCGAACTTCACACCTTGGGTATCCTTACTTTCTTTAAAGAAAATCATTTTTTGAAGCACCATACTATTTCTCCACTTTTCTCCTTCTTCTTCCTTTTGGCTTCCTCTTGCCATCCATCCAAACCTTCCAGGGACATGCATTATAGCGATCTGCTTTACTTTATTTTAATAAATGGAACCACAGATGGAAGACTCTACTCACAGTTTGTGATGAATATTTTCTATAATAATCTCACAATTTTCGAATCAGACTAAAGCGACACTAACACACATTGCGAAGTGTATAGAAATAAATAATAATAAGAATAATAAAAACAAAGGCATACTTTTGAGCGCATTTATGCAAATAAGTTGACAGAAATCAGTTGAGTGTAAAAATTGTGGATGTGTGGTAGGACCGTTCACACTTTGTGCTTTTATTAAAACAAAAAAAAAAAAAATACTTGGGAGTCAAAAATCTAAACACGCAATAAATTATGCAAAACATTTTGTATATGTATTTCTTTTTCGTTAACGCATGTTAATATTCCTTCCCTCTCAAACTTAGCACACATTCCTGTGAACATAAATGCTAAAATGTGATGGTGTTTTTGACCCTGATTTTTATTTTCTTTATTAACATTCTTTATTTATCTTAATTGCCATGACAATGTCATTTTAAAACAAGATTAAAACAAAAAACAAATGAAAAGAAGGTTAATTTCGCCTATGCCGAAGTTGATATACTCTTCGCAGACCCCCTAGAATTGGTTTTTGCCTACGCTCCTGTGAAAGAGTATTCAGAAATAATTGATTATTGATTTGACTTATGTTTAGGATCAGGCATACACCATTTCAATACTGAAACCGAAATATTTGTATGGGAGCTCTACGATGCAGTAAGCGTAGGGTCTTGAAATTTACACGGTTGATAAATATAGATCAGAAACTAATCTAAAGACACATTGGTCAGAAATTTATATTTCAAAAAACGAAATAGTTTTCTCAGAACTTGAATGTTAATGGGCGGTTTGTATGATTTCAACACTATAACTCAAAAACTGAGGGATAAGTTTGTAAGATTGGAATTTATTGAATCAAGCTTATAAAAATCATGATTTGACCCTTTTTCTAATGAAATTTGGTGACAGCAATTTTCTTATATTGTATTATAACTGGATTCCAAATTGTTAAGAATCATCCATCTGAGGCTTCTACTTAGTAATATGATATCATCAAAAGACTAAAAGGTTATTCCTATAAATGTTAAACTTTATGGTATCAACATCACCTGCATACTTTGAAATAGATTATGTTTAATTAAACGTAAAAAAAAATTAATTCTCTAGTTGAAAGAATATTTTGAATTTATTTTTTACTTTACTTACTGAAGTGTAAGTACTTAAAATTTACTTAAAATCATATTACCTCCGCAAAAGGTGCTGCGAATCATGAGAGAAACATGAAGACAAGAAGACGTGGTAACCAACAGTAAAAAGCCATACAATGACAACAAAAGAACATTATAAAAGTGTGATTATAAAAATTATACAAGCAATTAACAGAAAATTAACGTACAAACATGTCTTTTATTTGTATGGAAAGTTGTGTTAATGTGTTGCCTTTCAAATAAAAGGCATAAGAAACATATTTTGCATGCTTGGTGAAATACCAAGCAACCAACCAAGCTTAATATTACCAAATATGCTTCTTAAAAACAGAAAATATATACATACCTATATAAAAAATACAGAATGTCTTTGTCAAATAAAAATGTATTCCAACAAACCCAAAAAGCAAAAAACAAAAAGAAGAGAAACCCGACTGATATTCAAGTCAACGAAATACCGCACTATGGCTGCGGGCATGACGGCTTTTATTACAGCGTCTGTGATAATTACAAATGAATGAACGAGCGAAGCATACTTTTAAGCGCACTTAAGCCAATAACAATTGGAACTACCTCTGAACCACATCAGACACATTTCCGAAAGCATCAGAAGCAGGAGCAACTTAAGTCTTACATATTTAGACAGCCAAAGACATGGCTTATCTCACGCACGTTCATTCATGATTCATTGAACTTTGACAGTTTGGATTAGAGAGAGTTTGAGTTCAAGTTATATAAAGTTGTTGTTGTTACTGCTGATTGTGGTGGCATTTCTCTTCCCTCTCTCTCTGTTTATGTGATTGTGGATGTATACAGGCGGTTATGCTTAAAACATTTTAAGTTTAATTAGATGAAATTACCAAAAAGTTTTATCGGCATACTTGTTTATAAATTATTTATGCCAGATAGAGATAAATAATGCTAATACATATTCATACTTAGGGCAAAACGACGTGCAAATTACGCCATTTTTTGTTGAATGGCTAATTAAAGATTCCTTTTCATTATAATTATTGTTATTTTGTACTATAATTTATATGAAAAGTTCTTGTTAATGTCAATTAGTTTCTGAAAAATGTATGATTGGAGGAAGTGATCCATTTTTCTTCCCCAAAAATTTCTGCCATTACAAACGTTTTGGGGTTAGTTTTATGGTAAAATTAATAAATGAAGTTTGATATAAATTTGTTTCATTGGTTTTTGTAGAAGTTCTATGTATTTAAAATAGAGTTTTTCTTTACCATTACCAAGGACGCCGGCTGGCAGGAAAGAAAATGCATAGAAAAATGAAATTTTTATTATTAAGTTATTGTTTGAATAAAAACTGAAGGCGTCTTAGGTTGCTGTCCAAATTGGTTCATTACCTTATCAATATTTAGTATCCTGCTCTACTCTTTTCCTGCGAACACTTAGCATACACAGGCCTTTTAACCTCACGTCTCCTATCCTTGAGCGATTCTGTGTCTTGAGACGTCGAAACGTGCTGGAATAGTTAAACTAATTTTGATTGCCTCACATGCCGCTGGGTTAAACGGAATGGCTTGAGCAATTACATCTGCGGATTCAACAACAGATTCATTTAAAACCACATTATTTGCTTTATTTGTCTTCATTATCTCGTACCAAAAAAAAAAATTATGTGGAAGAACTTCCGTAGATGTTCTGTATATCTTTTGCTACCGCTAAAAAAGCTGATTTGTTTAATTTTCTCATATTTTCTGAGTGAAGCTGCATAAGCGATAATTTTTTCTTGTGTGATGAAGAAAATCGATTTTTTAGTAATACGTCAAAACAAGCAGATACAATTTTTAATCTTTGTTTAGAAAAAATCCCTATAATTGTATATTTTTCCTGCAAAATCAACAACATGTTTTTGGTGTTGTATTTACACGATATTTGTATCTCATTTATAAGCCACTTATAACGTTTGTATCACAAAATAATGAAATAAATAAATAATATGTTATGTATAGATGCAGATACAGCCCCTGAAAGTAATCCTGACGGCACCCATGACATTTACCAATGTTTTATCTACAATGTTTTTATACACAACATAACAACACGAACAATACATGTGAATGTTAATACTCAAGCCCATTTGCCCAAAATACACGAGCAATGGGAAGCAAGATAAGAATCTTAAGAATGAAATCAAAAATGTACTACTATGCGAATGAAACATTGGAAATTGCTAGGTACAAAATTGTGTACAAAATCTGATCTGAGAATAAAACTTTGAAAGAAAATATTTACATCTTCGTTAAGGTTACTATGAATTTTTTTTTTTAAATTCCTTATGCTCAGTGAATTGAGATTTTTTATTCTCATTTTTAAATTCTAAATAAATAATAATTTATTTGAAAATTTACAAAAATGGAAAAGCTCCTTAAACAAATAACTCTTTAAGGACTCTTAAAATTTATTAATTTTATATCCTTTTCCCAATTTTTCTAAGCTACTTACAACCATTTCTCCCTACATTCGCTACACTTCTTTTCAATGCAAAGCACTTAGATTGCTTGCCTTTCTTCTCAACTCTAACAAAAATTTTGCTTTGTTGCCATCGGCAAATGTATTGCATACTCAAGGAACAGCAGTATGAACAGCGGAATAAAGGACATTTTGGGACCGAAGACATTAAAGCAGCGCAAAATACATTTTACATATTCAGTACTTTTATAGCTAATGTCGCTTTTAGCGGGATACAACAAACATTTACATTATGTATATCAACATATGTCCTTTTCATTTTTACAATATTATATATCCTTTTCCCTTTTCGCCAAAAAACGATAACGTTTTGTTTACACAAGGCACCCCAAATTATTTGCCATTAACATGAAGTCGTCGTTATCGTCATAGTCCTCATCATTATCGTTGTTCCATCACCTGTTATCAATTGATACAAAGGTGCAATGACAACGAGAGTTCAAAAAGGCATGATGTAAAATTCTTTACTCTAATAAGAAAATACAACAACAAAAAATTGAGTAATTTTTGTATATTTCTGAAAACCTCTCCAATGTTTGTGATATTTATGTTTCAATTGTCATTGCTCTTTTTCTGTTTCTTCGTCATGTCTTCATATTCTTTAAGTTCTGTAATGGAGACACTTGCCATCGAATATTGAAGTTAAAGTATTTCCCATGGTTTTGTTATACAAACCACAACTGATGGAGACAACAATTTTTCGTTTATTTTCAGTATTTCCTATTTATATAAGAAACGTTATCATTTACACTGTATAATCAGTAAAGGGAGTAGAAGAAAGGATAGAATGTTTTTTTTTTTTTCTAAATGATTATTGTTATTGTTTTATTTCATTGTTTGTTTCTTCTTACATGCTTAACTTGCTTGCCTTAGTTAAAGTTCTTCTTTGTACTACATTTTCTTGTTTTCTTTTGATTTTTCCTTTGTTTTTTTTTTTTTTTTTTTTTTGTGCTGTAATTGGTTTTTTTTTATCCTTTCTCCAAATATAGCTGCTTATAAACCGCATAGCAAAGTGAAGCGCTTCATTGAGTTTTATGTTTGGCATCTGTTTCTCAATAGCCTCAAAAGGGAAAGAAACTGAACTGAATGAAAACAACACACCAAACAAAAACAATTTTTGAAATGAAAATGTTCATTCAAGAAAGTGTTTTTTTGTGAAAACCTCTGCATAAAATTAGCTTATTAACACGCATACACCATGTTAAGTTTTTGTAAAACGTTTGCATTTGCAGACATTTAAATTCAATTAACAAATTTTCTATGGTTAAACTATTCCAATTAAAAAATAAAAGCTCATTTCATAAATCTCTTACTTAATTAGATCAATGTTGCTTAAATTTTCTTTAAAATTTAAAAATCTGTTAAAATTAAGAATACATACAATAATAATTTTGATCTTTTTAAAGAGGCTACCAAAAACAAAAAAAAAATTCTCTTAAATTCCTTTGCCAATTCCGAGTTTGACTCGACTTTGCCAGGACAACGACACTCTCAATGTTATCATTTGCCCAGAAACTATATTTTTCCGGAGGCGCCATCTTCATTGTACCTCCATACAAAATGGCTGACACGCCCGAACGGAAGTCTGCTACTGTCAGTCTGTTTGTACTTCCGCTATGCTGGAAAGTATGCGATATTTTTTCCTCATTCAGTTTTTCAATTTTTAACTTTCTTTTCTACTACACATTTTTGTTTCACCTAAATTCTTGTTGTTTTTTCTTATTTTCAGGATCGCTCACTGACTACTACTGACCGAGTCCTTAGAGCAACAACAACAACAACTATTAGTTATACTATTTCAGTTATTTGGTAAATGGAAATTGTTGTTGCTATTTTTACGTAATTTTACTATAAAGAATTTGCATATTTTCGCAATTTGCTTGAATGCTAATAGAGATGAAGGTGATGGAGTTTTCAGAAAATGAGTGAAATAAAGAGAACCATTATTTTTGGTGCTGTTGCTGTTGTTGTTGTTGTTGTTGTTGTTGTTGACTCTGCACTATGTCCTCTAATGTTCACCATAGTTGCATTTATTTTTATCATTTTTATTCATTTTGTTGCTCTTGTTGCTGCACATTGATTTAATGACTTAACTGTTTTTCTGGGGTTTTTCGAAATTTCATTTAATTGTATATGTAAATTAATACCATTTTAGTGAGTATATCTATATGTAAATATATTAGTGTATCTGTGAGAGAAGTGTCCTTTTTGTTGTGTTTGCCCTTTTGCTAGCCTCGCTAAATGCTTTAGTTTTAATTGATTTAAATTTTTTGTGTGGCATTTAGTTGAACTTTGTCGTTGTTGTTTGTTATTTGAATAATGAATTCATTTAGTATGCAACATAATAAATTTGTTTTGTACTAGAAGAGAGAGCAATCAGTGACTTTAAGTAAACCAATTTGCAATTTGATTCAGTTTAGATTTATAGTTTAAATGCAATAAGGGTAAAATGTTAAACTAAATATAAAATTACATCTCTTGACATTATGAGCTTAAACTAATAAGAAACTCAGGGATTACAAGGAATATATTTTTGAATATTTCTAATCATCTTTAATTTTTTTCAACAAACAACATAATTCTTAGAAACCATGACTCCTACAATAAATAAATTTAATTTGTAACCAAAAACATAAATGACTCACCTAAAATTTAACTTTTTTTTTTCTTAAATTTTGTATTCAATATCATCAGAATTTACAATAGTTTCGACCAATCATTACTTCAACCGTAAATAATCAAAACTATGAACAGCTTATTATTGTAATAGGTCTCAGATCTTTATATCTACTAGAGTAATTTTTATAGGAAGAATCATTTTCATATCATAACCTTATTTTTAAGCACAGTGTGTTGAGTTATTTAGATCGCAAGAATATTTTGATAATAATTTGATCAAACAAATCGGAAGAACATGATTTCAATCAGTTGTCTCCTGTTTTATTTCCTGCATTAAAAACATTTCAATTTCCAAAGTTAATCACGGGTACTTTTCCATGGTTTCAGAGTATCTACGCTTATTGCTCTTCCTCAAAACAGATAATCAACAAAAATTATTTCTACAAGACCTCAAAGATACGTTGGCATAAATATTTTTCTTCAAAATGATTGTTTTGATTTCTAGTGATTTTTTGAAGATCCATAACTTTTTTTATTTTATTTTATTTATCATAATTAAATCTAATATATAATACTAAACTTAATACTAATTTTAACAAGTAACTAGCTGCTGGGGCCTACGACTCGCGATTTCATAATAGTTTGTAAGGGATTTAATGTAAAATAATAATGTAATAATGTAATGATTAAATTGTAAGGTTGGATTTTTTACAGAAATTATGTATGTTGGAGATATTTAATGGTGAAGGAGTATTTAAAAGTTGGGATGGGGATATGGAACAAAAAAGGGAGACCCTTAGGCTCTCCAAATGTTGGCAGGAGTCAAGTAGATGTTTTGCGGTGAGATCAGTTCCGCAAAACGGGCATGGTGGACGATCTGAAGCTTTGAGGAGATGTTGGTGCGTGATTTGAGTGTGCCCAATACGCAGACGAATGAAAACTGTGCATGCCCGTCTAGATGAGTTTGTAGGAAGATCGATTTTGTCGCAATTTGGGTTGATGGAAGAGTACCCGTGGAGGAACTGTCCCCATCCTGTCAACTTCTTCATATGCAAATGACGCGTAACCAGGTTTTTTAAATCTCTGGAGCTGGTTGGTGTGAAGACGTATGTTGGGGCAGAGCTGATGTGCCGGGCTGCCTCATCAGCGCATTCATTTCCCCAAATACCTTGGTGGCTGGGAACCCAAAGAATGGTGATTTTTTGGTGGTGTGTGGTGCAAATTTTCTTGATTTCCCGAATTGTGTGATCGTTATGCTCTCGATTTTGTATGGCTAATATCGAGGATAGGCTGTCTGAGCATATAGCGAATTTCCCGTTTTGTTTTATAGCAAATTGGCAAGCCTTTAGTAGGGCCCATAACTTTATTCAAATCTTTGTCACCATAATCTATCTATCTAGAAATCTATATTGTATATAAAAAGTAGATTACCATTTATATGACATGAACTACTGTGTTATCTATTATACTAAATATGAATCATCCAGACTGTTTTCATATTAACGATTTTTATTTTAAAACATGTATCATCATTACCAATTTTAGTATCATTGACAATTTCTTGAATGCCCATGCAAATTATCATTTTAATGAAACTTTAATTAGCCAAATGAAACATAAGCAACCGCTTATCAATATTGAGAGAATACTACACGCAACTAAGTTAATTGTTGTTTGTGCTCTAAGGAGTTAAAACCCAAAAGGATGCAATAAACTGAAAGTTAAATGCATGAAAAGCTATAAAACTAATTTGAATATTAAACACATTTATGCAAATTTCCCTTCTCTACTATCTCGCTCTCCCATTGGCTACTCAATATCTAGTCAATAAACAGCTGCTTCGAGCAACAAACACACCGACTGGCAGACAGACATATAGATAGATGGACAGATAGTTAAATAGTTAACCCTTTTGCCAGCTGAATAAGCGAACAGCTGGTTGACCTACTCTCAGGCTCTTTCAATTTTCAATTTATTTTCAATTAAACTTTGCAACTAATATTTATAGTAAGTTTTCTATGTAAATAATAATTCTTTTTTAAAAGTTGCAAAATTTTGTTTTATTACTTTGTTGCATAAAAATCACTTGTAGGAAAGAAAATTGATTTATTCGAGTATGATAAGTTTCAGTAAGTGAACGTGTTGCCTTTTCTTTGAATTGAAAACAAATGAGCTTTTCTTTGATTATTCTCTTTTACGAAGTTATCTGTTTATCTTATTGGCATGTGGCTATGGTGAGCATGCGCCTTGCCTAAAGGAAGTCAATTGAGTAAATACACTGTGCGAAAAACTTACCAACATTCAAGTTATTAGAATTAATATAAAAAATAATTGTTTAGTATTATTTTTAGATCACAAAGATGAGTATGTAATAGCCTAGTAAAGAGTTTTGAGTCCTAACAAATGTTTAATTTATTCCACAAAAAAGGCATAGGTATTTTGAAGAAGCATTGGAATGATGAATACAGAAGAATACACTTAATTTTTCCAAACAGAATATTGGTGGAACCTACGTAACGATGAAGGCTGATTTTACATCAGAATCCACGCTGCAGTTCCCATCATTGCGAAACACTAGTGAGTTTTACTTCAGAAATTTAGCATTACACCGAGATCTTCACATACCAACCTTGAAAAATGAAATTTAGGGTATAATAATTTTTAAACTAAAGAACCCAATTTGATATTAATATGTGACTGTTTAATTAAACATATGTAAAATAAGATTGTAATAATAATACAATAATAATAATAATAATAGGGAGATGCAATTAATTTTTCGAAGAGGACATCGTGCGCTTTCATATGAGCAATGAAACAAACACAATTTGGGATAGAACGCCTCGTTCTCAACACTTAAACTCCATAAAGAATATGTGAGGCATATTAGTGAGATGAAAATAATCGCCAATATAACCTTCAATTATTGCTAGATGCTAGCTAAAGTAATCTCAATGAAGGAAGCGGGAGATGCACTCGCCAAGAAAAGATCTGCAAAAGGCCTCATTGATCCAGAGCCATTCTGTACCTTTTTACCTTGGAGCTACACAAAGCTTAAATTTAAACAATGGGTTGATGAAAAATCGCACAGCTACTTGTTAAATACCGAGTCTATTAGAGTAGAACATGTTAATGCCATCTAGATCCCACAAGAGTACATAAAAGCTACTGAAACTGACACGGAAAGTTATTCGCATACTAGATTCCTGACAAGACATCTGTCCAACATGATAATCAGCCAAAATGATCAGTCTAGACTTTGTTATGAAGAAGACGAAACAGCTGAGCACTTGTTGTGCACCTGTGAGGGCGTAATCTACGCCAGACTCCGCTACTTGGATGGCCTTTACATGGAACCCAATGAAATTGCACTTTTGCGTCCGAAGAAGTTTCTGGAATTTTTAATTAGAATTTTAGAATTTCTGAAGAATTGTAATTAACTAGGGCTAGATCCATTCGAGGCCTCAGTAGCGAGGTATATATGTTCCCGCCCTTGTTTCAATCTAATCTATTCTAAATGAATGAAAAAGGGTTTATTTTGTTTTCATAAAGTAGGTATAATTTCCATTACCTGTAAAAGAATTTCAAAGAATTTATTTGAAATAAATTCAATTCACAAAAATATTATTTCTTGAATTTTTTAGTTGTGTTCATGTTTTTCTGAATGATGGATATATTATTTATATTATATTGTATATTATTATAAGCCATATAAGAACATTAACTTTAATAAGTCACACTATAATATTATTACGACTACTTTACCTTGAGATTTTTATTTTAAAGTGAACAATTTAAATAAATAGACTTCCTTTCATCAAATTAAAAAATGTTTGTTATTTCTTAATTCCTGATAAGGCAGAGATGTATTATTTTTAATAGCTTTCCATAATTAAATTCACACATTTCTTTTGTCTTCTTATGCAAAGTGCACATAAGCTTTGATAAGAGTAATTACAGTATAATACTTTTTTAGGGTTCCAGACCCAAAGGATACCAAACGGACCCCTATTGTTTTTGCAATATTTAACTGAAATTTTGGCACTACAAGTTTCCAATATAGGAGCTATACATTTCATGGAATCAGCCAAATCAGACCACTAGGAGAGTACCATCCATACACAAACCATCCATTTGGTACTGAACCTTCCGTTTTTTTAATTCGTTTGGATGTCTTTACAAGCAAAATTACTTTAAACTCAATTATTTAAGCCATTTAAGTTTAAACGAATTACTTACAACATAAGACGCACACTAATTACACAACATTGTAACATTGCAAAAGAACTGCAGCATTTGAAGCATAGATACACTAAGATGGTGTCTGTCTAACTTCTATGAAATTAAAAAGAGCAAATAAACTTAAGATGTATGGTGTACTCGTATTTACCTGTCTAGTATTACATGAATGAATGAAAATCAACCAATAAACTAAGCCAATCAACTAACCAATAAATGCAATAATGACTTCCTGCCTGGCTCCTGCCTGACTACGATTTTCCTCAGTTTCCTGCTGCTGAACTCGTTTGCTAAGCTCAGCATCACATAGAATACAATGAAGCTTTAATACCCACAGATATTTACAAATATAAACAGATACTCATGTATAGAAAATGAAAGGAGGAAGAAGAAAGCGTCATGTGCAACTTATAAAACCATTAAAAATGACAGAAATTGCATTAAGCCAAATAAACGCACACAAACACAGGCAAGCCAACACAGACACACTTACACAAACACTCATATATACAATTATTATGGATTTTCTACACGGCATTGTTAGTTGCACGTAGAAGTCATAGTGCCAGGTACAGGATTCCCAAGTAGAAGCAAACAAAAGGCAAGCTTTTACTAAAGAGAAAGGACTAAGCGTTTCGTTTGTGCCTTGGCAGTTGGCAGAAGATCGTATCTCAAGGCTCAAGGCTTGCTGATGTCCTTGTGTGCGAGTTCATGTTGGCAGCCCTTGTTATCCTTAGAATTAAATTGTTTGAACATTCATACAAACATGCAACAGACAACAAGATGAACGAACTAACATAAGGATGGCGATGCTGATGCCAAGATACAATGTAAAGAAAACAAGGAGTTTAATAGCTTTCGACAAGCAGCAGGAGAAAGTCGTTGTAAACAAAAAAAACATACACACGCATCATGACTAAGGTTTTAAGGTTGTAAGTCAGCCTATTTGCCAATAGCGGAAAGTAGCTTAACATGAGTACATGAGGTTACCACTTGAACTGTGAACGATATGACCCAGGGCACTACCAAACCTTACAATACCACAAGGGGTTAAATAAGGAATTTGACGCAACGATTGCATAAGATAAATTTTTTACTAATCAGTTAAATACTTGAGAATTGCCAAGAAAAGTTGATTGTGGGCAGGGGAAAAGTCTAATATAATAACTTAACAAAGAAATATACAAATCCATATGCCTGATTATTGGCAATGTAAGGTATGCACACAGAAAATATGATGAATTATCTCAAGTTTATGAAGAAACTTTTCTTATTTAGACGAAGCCTTACTCTATACAAAGGCAAGTTGCATTTAGATTTTTTTTTTTTTTTCATTTTTCCATCGACGCGACTATATTCTTATCATCGGCGTCATCGGTCTCACCAACATTGTGTGTGAGTGTATGTATGTGTGTGTGTGTGTGTGTGTACGATCTCCGTGCCCCACATTTTTTTCTAGACTCACTTATATTCTCACTCTTAAGTTGAAATTTGCTCGAGCATGAAATATTTTATTGTCGATATAAATCTTGTTTATGTTGGCAAACCATAGACGACAACAACAACGCCGTCGTAGTCAGACTTCAATGCTGCCTACCTCAGGCCCCTTCAGTGTTACCAGTATTAACAGCAGTCATCCTTATTTGGAATCGTTTAACTTTTATACAATTCATTGAGTCAATCGCTTGTGAAGCCTTTTGTTGAGCAATGCCCTCTGAAGACAGCATCATGATATGTCCATATTGACTGTTTATTCTAGCTCAGTTCTATTGGCTGGAGCGTATTGACTTGAATGGGAGGACTGTGTGACTTGACATTTTTATCGACCAAACCAAAAAAATTCGCTTTAACAAAATCGAATATCTTTGCTAGCAAAGAAGGCGGCGGCATTGATTTGATATTCAGGTATGGGTAAAGTTGACTTTATCTTGAGGTTGCTTTCATCTGAGTCTATTGAAAATGCTGCAAGGAGTCGTGCTGTGATTCAATTTCTTCGACACCAAAACACTTCTGCCAATATGTCGCCATACAGATAAAAACATATACATACATACATAATCAAACAGTTGGTAACTTTGGGAATAATATTGTATGACAACAAGGACAACGCCTTCAACAACCAAGAAAAAGTCGAAAGACAATTGATGTGGCGATAACAATAAAAAAAATTGAAAAGTAAATGTGAAAATCATGTTTTAAATGTTTTGCAACAGCCAACTTTCCCCACCCTTCCAAATATTATCTTATCACAATCTCACCTGTAAAATAAAGTTTGTATTTTGGGTATGCATTTGAGTCACTCATACTTTGATATTTACCATTTCTTTCTTTATATCTGTTTAGATATTCATGTATTTTTGTATATACATTTGTATGTATATACATATGTGTGGATGTAGCTTAAGTGATTTTATTTGTTTTTCTCTGGTTTGACATTGATCAAGTTATTATAAACCTTCTGACGAGAGATTCAATCGAATAAAAGTGAAGCAACACGAAAAACACCACTAAATTAATAGGACAAATTTGTTTGATAGCATTATATTTATGTTATGTTACATAAGTAATGTTATAGTGCTTTTGAAAATATCAGATTATGATATCTTAAGTTAAAGTTATATTATATATATGGTGTTCTTTTGACATTTGCCAAACATTTTTTATTTTATACAGGAACTAAATTACACCGATATTTCTTCATGTATGAATTCAATACATTCAAGTTAGTCAAAATAGATCATCGCATGGGTAACAAAGTCTTTGTATTATTCGCAATAAAGTTAATTCTCGAAGAACATACGTGAATTTACCAAGATTATGCGATTTAACACAATGAGGCTTCTTCTATGGAGTTTCTTAAACAGTAAGTTTATGCGAATAGACCTCAAACTGTTCAATACCCCAAAGACAACATTATCTAGCAAATATCACTGCACCATCATTATGCGAAAGAAATATTCAAATTTTTTGTAAAAGATTGACAACCGTCTGAGCTAAGAGAGGAGTCTACTTTAACAAAATTATAATTCATTAATAACCTTTAATTTCCTATAAAAGGAAATAAAGGTGATTTTCTTTTAGTCAGAATTCAAAAAGATATTTTAAATTTTAACACCCTCCATATACCAAATTTATATGACTCGCGTTTCCCAGTCTCCACGTTTCCGAATGGCGAGTTTGTAGACAAAACAAAAAATGTCCAATTTTGTGATATTCGTCTTGTTCACTTTCATATGTTTCTTCTTTACTGACATTATATTTTTCAAATTATCTATGTGTATTTAAATATTATATTTTATCCATCATCAGAGTTCAATGGTCCTCTTCAATAAAAATATCTACCCAATTAGTATCACTGACCACATCAATTTAATTTAAATTAAATTGCTACCACGTTACACGCCAAAGCAAAGAGAAATCAGCACGGAAAGTGAGGAAGATGAATTGCATATATTCTCTCCCCATCATCCACGATGATAGATTAACTAAAGAACCACGAACTAATCGATTCTTCTTGCAATGCTGATCATTTCAAAATATTCTCCGTGGAACTGAAAATAAAAAAGTGTTTCGACATGATGATTAAGAAATTCTATAAATATTATTTCTTCTCTTAAAGTGCAATTTTATTATTGTCTATCAAAAAGAAATATAATTTTGCTCTCCCATATATGGCTCCTTGGTTCATGATGTCAGAACATTCAAGTGAAAGTGATCGTTCCCATATCATTTATAGTCTTATATTTATTCCTCAGCATTTCTTTTCAGGTCACGCTGCGTCTCGGTAGATTCTTCCGCTAAATGAAAAGTCATGATAATTAATCAACGTTTAAATTTTAACATTTAATATTGAATTATACGTTTTTCTTTCTGTTCCTCTACCACTTCTTCTTCTGTCGTGGATTTCCACGAGTGATCTGATTCACTGACAGTCATTTTTACATCTCCAATATAATAATTTTCCATCAGCGCCCTAACATCCTCGTTTTCATTATGACCAACATTTTCAAATGCTTCAGTGGCATCTTTTCCAGCATAATTTAGAAACACTTCACTGCCACCGGGATGATCATTGACGAATTCAGTTACATCGTATACTTTGTTATCAATAATAATCCAAAGATCATCCTCTTTGTTATGTTCTTTAATGGTTTTTAAGTCGAATGTTTTAGGAGCCATAATGGGAGTTATTGTTTAATTTTGATGATAGAACCTAGTTTTTTTGGAAATCAATTCAAATTGACAGTAATTTCTCACAAATCACAAATGTCATATTTCAAAGCATCTACGTCTGTTTAAATATTTTTATTTTAAATAATAGTTCAATTGTCCTCTTACATTAGAATATCTGCCTAACTAGTACCACTGTCCACTTCAATTTATATGGTATCAATAAAATCAAATAGTCATGTTTCAAATAATTTATATTCCATATTATTGTACTAAAGTGTAATACATATAAGTGCAATGTAGTGTTAAATTAAATGTATTAGTATTAAACGAAATACATTGTTCTTAACAAAAACCACTAAACCACTGTTTAAGAAACACTTACAAAAGATGTTCATTGTCAGAAACACTCACCCATATCCCAAAACACGTTAGAGAAAGACAAGCTTACGAGCTACTTTTCCAGTTTACCCTTTGGCATCATTGCCGAAAAGTTGCACAGCAACGGCGTATGATTAATTCAATTGTCAGACACAGTAGACTGCACAAAACTAACAGAATGGAAGATGAAATGTAACTAAATGAGTGAATTAACAAATGAACTAAGATACATTTGAATAAGTTTTGTTATTGTTGTTAGAAAATGCAGCAAACGAAGCACAAGTCCTTTTCAGCCTTTCACGAAATTTGTCTGCGGTTGGATGCAATTTTCGTACAACCAAAACAAACAACAACAACAATGTAACAATTTTATCTAAATTTCTACTACATTCCACTCTTAAGCGAAGAGAAATCAGCACGTAAAGTAAAGAAAGTGAATTGCAAATAATCTCCCCCATTCCCCCGACGACGATAGATTAACTAAAGAGAACTACGAATTAAGCGGACCCAAAGTCATTAAAATTGAAGGCTCAAACTTGGGCAAACACAAAACACTCATTTTAGTACATAGACTAGTATCTATAGCTGTGTGTATCACGAAACTAACCTTTCAAGTTCAAATATCGCATGTGACTTCTAAAGACCAAAATGCCATTGGCGTGGAATTTCCCAATGTTGCCCGTCTGTTGTTTCTCTTATGCGAATACCATCCACGCATGTATAAATTATGCAAAACATGCTGCTGCTCCTCGAAACATTCTTCCACTGAAAGCAAAGCAAACAAAGTCAATTGCTCGATACATTAAATTTCGCATTTTCCATTCAATTATTATGTTTTTTTAAGTATGATATAGTTCACTCCCTCCGTCGTGCAATTAACGTGATTTGTTTTTAATTCTCACACGCACTAACATTCACATAGATACTACTCACGTTTACACTTAAATAGTAACAGTCGCAAGTAATTTAAATTTAAAATGCATTTTAACACGTTCGTGCTCATTTTGCATTAAAGTGTAAACATTTTAGCTGCATCATTTAGTATACGCCGTGTGTGACGCTTGAAGAATATTTATGGAAAATTGAGTCATAAAATGCAGACTGTCATGCATAGATACTCACTCGTACTTGCATGAGATGAGGAAAGTATCTCTTTAGTTAGGGAGGAAAAGGAATTTCGGGTGAAAAAACATGTCAACTAAACGTTTCTACATTTCCAGGCAAGAACACAACTTAGACTGGCCTCAGAATTGAGTTCAGCTCAACTTACACGTAAACTTTTGCACGGCTAAAACTTTTGGGTGCACGATTTAACAAGAAAGCAAACAAAGAAACCAGCAAAGAACAAAAAGAAATGGAGATGTTGGGGAAGAGAAAAACAAATGCAAAAGGATAATACAAAGTTTTTTGATGCTTTTCTTTATCTAAAGTTCCGTCATTCAACTGTCTACCTGTACTTCTTTCGTTTACTTTCATAATAGTTTTCCTTTTTTTTTACTTCCACTTGTGCATCACGCAAATATTTTGTTTGCAACATTCGCTGAAGTCTACGTATGTGGTTGCAAAAATGTACATATAATATATGTACATATGTATGTATACGCAAAAGTAATGAGGTTGAAGTAGATAGAAAGAAAAATAGATAGAATGAAATGAAAGACACATCAAAGAGTTAAGAGGAAGTTAGTCTTATTTATGAAGCACGTGCATGCATATGCGTATGTATGTATGTATGTACATATGTACAATATGCATGAGATTGAGGTTGTTTTTGTATTTTTAACATGTAATGAGTGTGAAAAATTCATTAAAATTGCACGTGTGAGATTATATGAAAATTTTAAGTGCAGCAAAGCTCATGGGAGTCATCTGTCTGCATCAGGCTGAGACTCACACCGGAACCGGAAATTGCTTTGTAGTAATTTTTTTTTTTTTCTTTCTTCAAACAGATTAAATTGTTTACTTCCGACTGTAACAAATCACATATGGTTGAGTGATTTTTTTTTATAAATATGAATAGCACAACCTTTAATGTCAACAAAGTACTTTACATAAGCTTTTATTTAACTCATTTCCACATAGAAACTTTTAGTTCATAGCGCTTTAGAATAAAATCATTTATATCCATTCATATATGGGGGAAAATAGAGGATATAACCACTACCGAAAGGAATCATGGTCAACAGAACAATCTAATTTTCCACAGCAATGAACTTGGAATAATTTAACAAACATACTTGTACAACAGTATTTTGAAGGCTCTCACTTTTAATATATGATATATAGACTCAGGTTTGAAAGATCGGCTTAGATCGTGGCTACACGATCTTTAGTGTTAGGATCACAATCCGCATTCGGAAAAGGAAACTTGGCTAGTCAAATCATCTCAAAGTTTAAAGAACGTAGATACTTGCCTATACAAAAACGGACATTCATGGGTGAATAGATTCTTCTTCCAATGCTGATCATTTCAAAATATACTTCGTGGAACTGGAAAAACAAAATTGTGTTGACAATGTGATAATTAAGAAATATTGTATCATAAATATTATTTTTTTTCTCTTAAACTGCAATTTTATTTTATCAAAAAGAAATATAATTATGTTCTCCCATATGTGGCTCCTAAAGTACAGTCTAATGCGCTTAGAGCATGATAACAGAAAATTCAAGAATAGCGATGGTTCCCATATCTAAATGAAGTCTTAATAACTCCTTAATTCTCAACATTTTCATTCGACCCGGTAGATTCTTCCGCTGAAATAAAATCATGTTAATTACTCAATGTTTAAACTTCAACATTTAAGATTCAATTATACATTTTTCTTTCTGTTCAATTCATGTTCACATCTCCAATATAAAATTTTTTTAACAGCTCCTTAACTTTTTTGTTATCTTTATGTCCAACTTTTGTAAATGCTTCAGTCGCATCTTTTCCAGCAAAATTTAGAAACGCGTCACTGCCACCGGGATGATCATTGACGAATTTAGTTACATCGTATACTTTGTTATCGATGACAATCCAAAGATCATCCCTTTTGTTATGTTCTTTAATGGTTTTTAAGTCGAATGTTTTAGGAGCCATAATGGGAGTTGCTGTTTAATTTTGATGATACATCCTAGATTTTTTTTTTTTTAAATCAATGAAAATTGACAGTAGTTTCTTAATTGTAAGCCATGTTTATCATCACAAAAAACAGAAAATCACATGAATGGAAGCAGTGATTGGGGAAACATTTGGTTTAGTCAAATCAAATGCCATCTTTAAATCACATGACCATATTCCATTATTACATACATGGTAACTGCTTCGGATTTTTTGGTCTCACCATACTACTTAGTATATATATTTTATGTAGGGAATCGATCCAAATAGTCTGAGAATCTTATAAGGTTAGCGTATCCAAAATGCCTTTAATGTTCTCAATTAAGGACTGCCCTGTGCTGACTTTATATAAATAAGTATGTTGTACAGTGCTTATTATCAAAATAGCAAGGCACAAAATCACTTTTCTTCAAAAACTTTTCCTTTTATTTTTTTCCTTGCAATGCAGATCGTATACTCCAGACCTCATGACACATACTACCTCATTACATTCCAAACATCAGATTAAGATAAAAAATTCGTTCTTGATCAAAAAATGAATTCGTTCAATAAAAATCTTGTAACATTACATTTTAAACTAGAATTTTATTAAAATACAACGAATGATGTATCCAATTTATGGTATCAGTTGTTTTAGCTATCAATTTCGAAGCTATATCTTCATTAAGCGCTTCAGACCATATTTTAATAACGAGGCAACAACTACACTAAATAAAGCGCTCTTTGCGGTCCCATTTATAGCCTTAATATCCGCTGAATAGTTTATTTCTTGGACTAAATCTCCAATATAATACTTCTTCATCATCGTCTTTGCTTCCCGGCTATGCCCGCGAAATTCCTTAGTCGCATCTTTTCCAGCAACTTCTAATAATGGTTCAGAACCACCGGGATGCTGATTGATGAATTTACTCAAATTGTATACTTTGCTATTGATAACAACCCAAAGATCATCATGTTTATTATGTGATTTTACTGTTTTGTAATCGAATTTTTGAGTAGACATAATACAGTTTCTGACTTAAAAGATTTCTTGATTATACAATATAAAATTGACAGCAATATCTCCAATTGCTGTTTTATGCTACAAATATAAGCTTATAAAAACGTACTCGATTATAAAGACTTGTAGCACTTGGTGTACCACGAATTAAAAGTAAACTCCCTAATCATCATTAGTGGGAATCAGGGAGGAAAACTCAAAGATATCAAATTAACATAACATTTTATCATAATTAATCAAACTAAATACTTTTAAGGGGTGAATGATATTGGGACCATAAGATGAGTGTCAACAATGTGAAAGAACATACCACATTAATGAAGAAATCAACTAAGGAAAGGAAAGGACTTTTCGAACAACATGAAACATTATCCGCAAATCACAAGCTCAAAATCTCATTCCCCCGTCATAACCAACTTTCAAAAGCTAACTAAGTTTTCATTAGGGCGGACCAGAAATTTAAATAAATTGTTAACTAAAGTTAGAAGACAAACGTAAACTTTTAGTAATCCGACCTAATAACTTATCCTATTTTACCTATCAAACTTTATAGAAAAAGATACCAAGATTCATGCCTTTCGAAGGCGACAACAATGAAGAAGTTCGTTATGTTTGTGTTATATTTTTTTTAAATCTCCACACGAGGTCTAAGGGGTCTTTATCATGTTGCTCTTGAATGCTTTATTAACATTCAAGACTTTGTGTTTATTAGAATTTGAATACACAATTATTTAATGTGTTGCTCGATTCCATCTTATGTTGTTGTTAGTATTGCATTTCTTGTCTTCTTGGTTGAAGTTGACAAATACAATAATTGGCATATGCTAATGATTTTGTTGTCGCCTTTGCTTGTCACATCATGTCCCTTGTTTGGATTTGCATAGGAATTGTGAAATGAAATTAAAGGTGAATTGAATTTCTATTCCGTCCTTTCTTTGAGGTATTTTTGTTTTTGTTTTGGTAATCGATAAAATCCAATTTATAAATGCCAATGACAGTTGTCTTTCTGTTATTGTCATTGTTATTGTGCTCTTAATTTTGTTGATGTTATTTTGTTTTCCTATTGGTTTATTTGTTTGCTTTGCTACTTGTTGAAATGGAAATGAAATAACATTATAAAGAATATTCATGGTGCAAGTAATAGAAGGTGGCGACACTTTTTTACAGTTAGGTTGAGTTAATGGGAGAATTGCTTCTTGGTCCGATGTTGAAGTTTTGACGCTGCAAAACACTATCATATGTTTATTAATGTACCGCGCCTATGTCAGAAACTTATAATTTATAATTTCAGTTCTTTAGAACAAAAAAGTTTTTTTTTAATAAGAACCTGAATTTGAATGGGGTTTGTATGGGAGGTACCCTCCCTAGCAATCCGATCAAACTGTTATTTTGACAATATAAGTTTCTGATATATACCCACCAACCTTCCAAATTTCAAGATCGTGGGATTACTGGATCGTATAGCTGTCATACAAACCAAAATGTTTCTTGTACGAAGACCCCTTTAAGTTTTTGAAAATATTTTAGTTTTAGTATTTGTTGCTGATGCCCGGATAGAACTACACCTTCTGTGAAAACTCTCTCTCTCTCTCTATTGGGGTTTATGAGATATGACCCGAGGACGGACGGACGGTCAACGAAGTCTCTGCAATAGGGTTCCCTTTGGTACCCTTTGGGTCCGGAACCCTAAAACAATTGTAATCAAAATCGGTTATGTCGTTTAGGAGGAGAACAGTGTTCACAAACGTGCCCGTGATGTGTCCTGCGTACAAGATGGAAAAAGAGAAAAACTTTCCAATACAGACCTCTGCAAAGCAAAAGGACTGGACGACCATTACGATGTGTTTTTGTTTTGAACGAATAAGAACTCTGGCTAGTGGATTAAAGTGTTGAGCTAGTTTTTTTTCAGCTGAAAACATTCTTCTTTCCCTAGCTGTTCTTGCAAATTTTTGTAGATAAGTATCTTGATTTCAAACATACAAGTTCAATGGAGCTCCTGTGATTGTTCTAAGGATCTTGAGTTGAGCTCTTTGTATAACTTCAGTGTTACTCATACTTGCGTTGCCCCACAATTCGGAACCATATGTCCAATATGATTGAATAATGATGTTTTACAGTAAAATTTTGCACTCAAAGCTGAACCAGATTTGTAGTTCATTCACCATTGGGGACTTTGTACTTTTAGTTTCCCGAAAGAAGCCTTACAAACAACATTTTTTCATTTTTGTTAAATTAAAAAGCCACAAACGTGTTCAAATTATATAAAAAATTTTTAATATTGTGTCTTCGATGCAATCTTCTTTTGCCGTAACTATGACCTAGTCAGATATCAAGCCTACTGAATTACAGATAGAGAAATTCAACGGATTTTCATGCTAGAAATACATACTCGTACTCGTATGACAGTCATGGTAGTAAAATGTAGAACATTTTTTGAAACATTCTTGGGCAGTTTTCCGTTAATTATGAGGGTAGCATCAACAAGTGACATAAATAATTACATCCCTGAAAAATCAAATATAATATTTATATTATCATTACAACTTCCTTTATTATTATTATTTTTTTTTTTGTTTTGACGTATTTATAAATATTACTTAGTCAAAATTGGTTTGCATATAGAAATAATTTCATTTGTTTTTTAAATTTAATTAATTTTATTTTAAGTTCTTTTTTTGTTTTTAATTACAAAATAACGACTATAATTCGCTTTATGTTACTTATTATTTTTCATAAATTTTTAAAACATACAAATAATATAATTAACAAAAATTAAAAAATAAAAACTCTCAAGTTAATTGCATTCTCTTTTCACATATAAAATTTTTAATTACCTTCATATAAGGCATATAGTGTTTTATACTTTTATTATTATTTATTATTATTATAATTTTTGTTTTTTATTATTTATTTTTGCTTTTCACTATTTGAATAATACTTAAAATTAGCAAAAAATTAATTAAGTTCGACTTAATTTTCTTCTAGGCACACAGAGAGAAAAATAGACGCGCCTTGAAGAAAAGCACAATTTGTTTAATTTTTTTTAATTAATAAAGTTACTAAATATGTAAAGTTTGTTTCATTGTATAGAAACTTTTCGTTGTTCTTCTTCAATATATGTATCTTATCTGTTTTATATATATAAGAAATTTAATGGTAACATTTTGTATTTAAGCTTTGCATTAAGTGACGTAATTAATTTAAAATTACAATATTTAAATAACAATTTTCACATTTCATTATTCTTTTAAATACAAAAATAATTTAAAGCCAGTTTTTTTATATTTTTTAATCTTTTTATTTTTATGGTAATTTAATTAAGTTTCTTATAAAAAATATTACAACTATTCAATGCAAAGCTTTTCTTCTCTTTATTGATGAGTATTTCAATTATGAACAATAATTTTAAGTATTTTATTAGTTGCTGCAACTAAACAATGGGAGGCAGTGGAATTTAATTGTGTGTTTTGTTTTTCTGTTTCAGTTCTGTATAATTTTTGAGTGATTTTAGGGATATATGTATGTATAGTATTTTGTATAGTTTTATGACCACATTATATTTCTAAAGCAGTTTTTCTTTGTTGTATATAGCGTTCGAAAGTGTTTGTGTTTACTGTACTTCACTATCACTGTCGCTCTTTTCTATATATTTGTATAGAAAAAAATAATTATTACTTTGAATTCTACTTCATTATCTTTATTGACTCACCTTTCTTGCCTGTATAGGCATGTCGTTTCAGTCGATCGTATAAGTCTTCTTTAGTTCCATACAGCGAAGCATTGGACCTCGCCAATGTACTCATTTTGCCTGTTACAAACCAATCAAAAATCTTTATTAAATCCCACAAAAATGAAATAGTTTTCTAATAAACTTACCATCCTTCAAGTATGTTTCATTATAGAAGTTTGGCATCTCCCAGCCATCTTCTTCATCGTCATAGTAATGCGCATATGTGCTGTGATGTGATGGAGCAATTGACTCCGCATATGGTGTATGTGCACCATAATAGAAGTTCACTTGTGAACCAGTCTGATCCATTGCCGGTGCCAACATTTTCTTTGGATCACGACGTTTTGTTGAACGGACACAAATCATCCAGATGAGTAATACAATAATGATGATGAATATGACAGCGCCAGCAATGCCACCAGCAATGTATGCAAATTCTGAACGTTCAGCACAATGTGGCCCAGTGAAAGAACCAACGCAGCGACACGATGGTGTTCCTTTTAGATCCTTAACGCAAGTACCGGAATTCTCGCAGTAATTGTCGCACAAGTCTGAACAGTCCATGCCAGTGCCATTGAAGCCAGGTTTACATTCGCACTTAAAGTCTGATGTCTCAGGAACCAGTATGCAATAAGCATTTGGATCGCAATGTGGTTTGCCTTCGGCAATATGTTCACAGGGATTTGTACATTCGCTCTTTGCAGTGGCTCCCGTAATCTTAGTGCTATGATTTGGTGGACATTGCAGACATGAAGTTTGTTGTGATTCTGGTTGATAGTAGCCCTTGCGACACTCAATGCACATGTTGAGTGTTCCATTGAGATAAGTACCAGGTGCACATACAGGCAAAGTACACTCTTCCACAGAGCTAGCACCCACCTTTGGTGTAGTACGACCCAATGGGCAGCCAGCGCAAGAAGGTTGTACACCCTGCAAACGGTAAGTGCCGCGTGGGCAAGGCTCGCAGCGTCCATCGGATCCCAGTTGCATACCAGAGGCGCATTCATCACGACACTCCTTGCGTGAAGTTGCTTCATTTGAACGTGTTGTTTGGCCCAAGCCGCATAGTTCACAGCTAAATGAACCCTCATTTGGCTGATAGAAACCATGGCCGCAAGATCTACACAGTCCTGTTTCGGAATCGAAATATTTGCCTGCAGGACAACGTTCTTTACAATCGGCTGCAGAACGTGCACCAGGACCAGATGTTACGCCAGGGCGTCCTGCAATAACAGGACACTTGCTGCACTGTTGTTGACCAGTCTCTGATTGATAAGTGCCACGTTCACAAGCAATACAAGTCATGTTCGAGTTATCATAATAGGTACCAATAGCGCAAGGTACACAGTCGGGTATCATAACCACCTGACCAACAGGACAAGCATATTCCGAACTGAGTTCCAGGGATGCTGGATCAGGTACAGTATTTGGCAGAATTTCTTGTACAGCAAATTGATCATCCTCAAGTATAAGTTTTTCCAATAAGGCCTTAACAGTAGAACGTTCACCAGTTGATGTGTGTATGACAGGATCACTGTAGAGTTTCAGAAGTATATTTTAGATAAGGTATACTCATATGCCAAGATGTTAGATTTGTGTGAGTGATTGTTTTGTTGGTTAACACGCTAAGAAGCTATTGCAATTAGTGGAATTATTAAAGCGCGAAATCTTATTGTAAGTTATTGGTGCACTTGGTTATGTACTAGGTGTTGTTAAAGAGATTATGAAAATGAAAAACAGAGGGAGTAAGTCATTATTTAATTTAGAGATTGAATGAACTTGATTCGTAGGTGAGCTATGGTTGTTGGTTGGGTGCAATATTTGAGTAACAACAACTTCAAGAACATACTTCACAGACGGGAAAGCTATTTCCAGTGTGTATGTATCACCGCCAGTTTGTTGGCGTCCCTGACGACCAGATGTTTCCAGATCGTCATCATCGCTAGAAAATTTTTAAGGTAAGGAACACACAAACAAATATATAGAGACAACACATATTAACATGCTTATACAAATCGTGCTTGAGATACAAATACATATACGAACAGAAAGGATTTCACTGTGTAATAGTTGTGTAGAAACATCAGTGAGCACTATTGTATTAATACTTACTTAGCCACTGGCAGTTCAGCTTCCATGACATAAACGCCGCCATCCTTGACTTGACGGCGAACCCGATTATTTTGAGCAGCACGATAATGATCGCACTTGACATCGATTTGAATATCTTTACATTCCCTATTTAAAAAAAAAAAAACAAACAAAAAATGTAGAAGAAATAATACGAGTTTTAGTTTCAAAGCATACTAACCTTGTGCCCTCAATAGAATATGAGCAGAAATTCCAATCCCTATTCAGAGAATTTACAGAGTTTGTGACCTTTTGACGGAGTACAGCCTGCCCAGCCTTATTGCAGAGTACATCTGATGGGAAGAGCATCTTAATGCGGAAGACACGTTGGGCAGGTTTGGCAGCTAAATTATTAAAAACACATTCATATATATTAAATCAATGACCATTCACATTCCCACAACTTACCTGAGCATGATGGATAAACCAATGGCATGGATGGTTGTCGTGTTGGACGCCAAAAACCTTCAGCACCACAAGTATAGAACTCGGGAACTTCCTCTGAGAAGCGTAATCCATTGTTGCAAGATATTTCACACACCTTGAATTGACCGCCTGCACCCCAGTCTTTACAAACTTGAGAACCACCAACAGGATCAGCCAACGATGGACAAAATTCATCTATTAAATAATTTTATAAATTAGAACACCTTTCATTTCATTAAGCTAACAATCTACTTACTTAAGAGAGATACTTTAAAACTGCATGAAGCTGTGTTACCTGCCGCATCTGATGCAATGTAGGTTATGTCATAGGTACCCCATAATAACGTAGTACCTGAGCGGTGGCCATTGCGTTCATAGATTTTTGTAACGCCAATGTTGTCACTAAAGTGGGGCTCATCCCATGTAACTACGGCTGAGCCATTCTTGGCAATAACCCATAGATCTCCTGGACAGTGTTCGACCACAGGTGGTTCCTTGTCGACTAGCAGTTGCTGACAGTTAGCACCTGTGTAGCCATTTGGACAACGTCGTTGACCACACATAGACGGTACATTACGTTCAACACCACCAGATGTAATCTCATATCCTGCCCAGTTCAAAATCAATCCGTTGTAAAGCACTGGTTCAGAACGGCAATCGCGTACTTGCTTTTGTAATTCAGAAGTAATGTCCAAAGCTCGTGCCCAAGCTTGAGCTTTTGTTACAGTGCCCTGGAAACCTGATTCTGTATAAGCGACTTCGTGTTTTGTGTTATCCGGTTGTGGACGACCCAAAACCGACCAGAGATATTCAGGCAAGGAGCCACCTCCACCATATTCTATTTTACTAGCAATGAGTCCTTCAGTAATAAGTTGCAGTTGACCGCTAATTCCATCCCAAACGATAGCAACATGATGCCATTGGCCGTCATTGACCGAAGTGTATTCACCAAATGAAAGGAACGCATCAGGAAGATCTTCAAAGAGGGATACTTGTACACCACTTGAATGTGCTTGAAGTAAAAGGCGACGATTGTTAGTAATGCGAGCCGATTCTACACCGTAGAGTGTAAAGAAGATGCCAGTATCATCTTTCTGGGCGAATTGTACCCACATAGCAATGGTCAAACTATTCGCTTCACCTGTATAAAAAGGTACAACTTGTGCTGCCGTAGAACGAGAAGGATCACTGAAATATAGATCATAGTCAACTTGTATCGTCTTGCGACAATCATCGCCAGTCATATTGAAAGGACATTGACAATAGAAGCCATTGGTTAAGTCGACACATGTAGCGCCTGGTGGACAAGAATTATCTTTGCAATCGACAATATCTTCCTCGCAGTTTTTACCAGTGAAGCCTTTTGGACAAACACACTTGTAACCAGAACCATTGTCAATACAAGTTGCACCGTTCTGGCAGACGTCAGCTGCGCATGCATCATATTCATATTGGCAACCAATACCAGAATAGTCCGCAGCACAAGTGCAATTTAAACCGGAGCCAAAGTCTTGACATTTACCACCGTGCATGCAAGGATCGCCAATGCAACGTTCTGGCGCAGTTTCGCAGTTCTTGCCATCAGTACCGCTTGGACAAACGCAGAAATAGTCCTGGAACAAATCAATACAGCTGGCATCATTTTGACAAGGCGCCTGTACGTTGCAGGTTGTCACTTGCTGCTCGCAACGCATTCCATTCCAGCCTTGTTGGCAGATGCACTCATAGCCACCAACACGATCGCGACATTGACCTCCATTAAGGCAAGGAGTTGTCTCACAGTCATCAATATCAATTTCACAAAGTTCTCCCTTGAAGCCATCGCGACAAACACACTGATATTTATTATCCAAATCTAGACAACGCTCAGTACCAACAGGATTGCATGGATCGCTTAGGCACTCATCAATCTCTGCCTCACAGCTAAGACCAACAAATCCAGGACGGCACTTACAGCTGAATCCATCTAGTTGATCGATGCATGTGGCACCATTCTGACAAGGCTTCGAAGCACAGTCATCAATTGTGTGTTGACAATTCTTTCCAGTGTAACCAGGTTCACAAGTGCAGCTGTAACCATCAACAAGATCGATGCAGGTACCATCATTCGCGCAAGGTTGATCTGCGCATTCATCAATGTTCACATCGCACGCTGCACCAGACCAGCCTGGATGACAGACACATTCATGATCAAACAGTCTATCGACACAAGTACCATGTTTGCAGGGTTCCGAGAGACACAAATCAATCTTCTCTTCACATCGTTTCCCAGTGAAACCAGGTGGGCATGCACACTGGAAGTCGTCAACCAAATCTGTGCAATTGGCCGCTAAGAGACATGGATTCTCTGCACAATCATCAATGTTTACTTCGCAATGTATGCCTTCCCAACCTGGTAAACAGTCACATTTGTAACGTCCCTGCTGAAGTGCCAAACAACTAGCTCCATTTGAACATGGATTACCACCGGCAGTGCACGGATCGATTGTTACATCACAATCATCACCAGTATAGCCACTGCGACAGAGACAGGTGACATTCTTGTGACCAGGTTCGTTTTTACACATAGCGCGTGCTGGACAGGTATCCGTACCACAATCGCTGGCCTCCTCTTGACAATTAATACCTGAATATCCTGGTGGGCACTCGCAGCGATAGCCTTGAGGTAGGTCCTTACAGGAACCACCATTGTAACAAGGCTGCGAAGCGCACTCATCAATGTCGATCTCACAGCGACGGCCAGAGAAACCAGCTGGACAGAAGCATTGCACATCATGACCCATAGGTACGCAGAGACCACCATGTCTGCAAGCACCTTCCCCGCAAACAACAGGCTTACACTCCTCACGACCTTTAGCACCAGGTCCATCAGTACGCATGTTGGTTGGACACTCATTACAAGTCTGTGCTCCAGTAGCACTTTGATAGTTGTTCAATGGGCAAGGCGAGCAAGGAGCTAAACCGGTGGCCGAATAGAAACCGGGTGCACACTTTGCACGACACAAATCCCTTGTAGAAGCCGATGGTTGGAATGTAAAGGTATTTTGTGGACATGCTTGACAATCCTTGAAGCCACCTGTTGGTGGATCAGCAGTAAAAGAACTACGTGGGCACTCCAAACATGGCACCAGACCAGTGGGTGAATAGGTACCATAACCGCAAACGGGAATACAATCATTTAAAGCTTTGGAACCCTCTTCCTTGGTGTATGTACCAGCTGGACAACGCAAACAAGTGCCTTGACGATCGCGATTTTGATAGTAACCACGCGGGCAGTTAGTGCAAGTGTTTTGACCAGCAGCGACGTATGTACCTGCTGGACAATGCAGACAACGTGGTACATCACTAGTATCCATGTTAAGTACTTCACCAATGTTACACGAGAACCCACGTGAAATATTACTCTTGAGTGCACGCAGTGGGGGGCATTGATTGCCAATATTAGAGATATTCAATAAGGAATCGATGACTGCACTGGCATATGGCACACTCAGATCGAAAATTAGATTTAGCGTAGAACCACAGAGATCATACAATTGCGGTTGTCTAATAGCTGGTAGAATCGAAAGTATGAAATCCATTTTCACCACATTCTCCTCCAGCAACGATGGCACTGATTTAACGAAAGTAACGTTCATATTCACATTGACAGCTGAACAACGTTGAGAAAGGAGTTGATTAAGGCCGGAGTAGTGTTGAGACAAAAGGTCTTGATATTGCCCTAAACATGATTGGGCGACAGCTCCATTGGCACGATAAGTTACAGTAGCGGTGACATGGTAATCAGCTTGTTCCGTATTCTCAGATACACAATCAGGTACCACAGAAGTGGGTTTCCATAGACGTGAAGTTTCACAAGAGAATGTCTTAATGGGTTCACCATCAGTGAAACGGAAGCCAGGTTTACATGTTGCAATACACTCGATGCCACTATCGCCAGGCAAGCAATTAATAGCTCCATTCGTTGGCGGCTGTAGTTCCCAATCTACACAGGGTGAGGCCTGTACAGAGACTTGGAAATGGCAATAAGCACGATTATTGTGTCTATCCGTACCAGTTACGGTAACATTTTCAAATGTACCAATACGTATTACAGCTCGTTCCGGGGTGAACGTAAGTCGAACATCACCAGAATCATCCGAAACCTTTATACGCGAACGCGTATCATTAAAATTAACATTATAGCTATCCTGACGATCGACCAACTCAATGACATAGCTCTGTGGGCATTGCAGCAATGGTGGTGTTACATCGGGTACTGTGATATTAATCTCACAAATCGCAACATTACCATCGTAGTCAAAAGCAACATACTTCACAACAGTATCTTTGAAGATATAAGAAGGAGTACGGAAGTTCTGGGGCTTAATCTCCAATCTTGCAATAGAACCGGAATTATCAACAGCTGTGGGCTCTGTAAAGTTAACTGGCAAGACGCCGCCATTTTCGTCGCGGCGCACAATAATCGGTTGTTGTGGACAATTTTGGAAGATTGGGGGCTCATTATCTACGCAAGGAGAGTAACCATAGTCATAACCTAGAAGTGGTTCCTTTCTAGGTTCTTCGCAGCCCATCAGCTCAAATTTCAAACATGCATTATCCATATAACTCACAATGCCCAATATAACAAAACGCGCCTGCACATATTTAGGAAGAGTAATCATTGCCAGTTCACCATAATTACCCGGATCACGCATAGTCAAATTAAAGTTCGGGAAGTATACGACATAATTTTCATTCTCAGCTTGCTTATAAAAGAAGCGAATCTCGGTTGGGCGACCGACAATATCATTGGTAACAACACCCTTAACGAGTATAGCCTTCACACGATATATCTGGCCAAGATCAACGCTGACATAAGTGAATGCCTCCTGTTTGCCACACCAACCAGTAGCTGAGTTCAGACGTATATTTTTAGCTTCATAGTTTGGACGCTCAGACGTTGCGTTTATGGCAGTATCTGGGATCTTTCCAGACGAAAGACCCAAAGGCTTTATAACCTTACATTCTGGTTCCCGCATGCAAGTAATTGGTCGTGGATTTATCAAGATATAGCCAGGACGGTTGCAGCCAAAATAAACCTCTGACCCTTGTTCATAGCTACGTGCAATTTGGCGACCATCAGCTGGGCGTCCAGGATCTTCGCACACGGGACCTTCACAACGAAGATCGCCAAAGTCCCAAATGCCTTCTGCACCACAACGAACTACGTTGTCGTGACGACCTGTCTGACCAGCCAATTTAAAAGTATTTTGACAACCGAAGAAGAAAGAGCTCTGATAACGAGTGTCAACAAACTGACCATATTCAGCACCTGGTGTAGGCATGGGTTGATAACAATCGACACGTGGGCAAGAAGGCTGTGAGCCAGACAGCCAATAATCAGGTAGACCAGGTTTAGGATCATAAACACACTGTCTGAAGCCAGAAGAAGCAGCAGCACGTAAACGACGTCCAGCAGAGTTGCAACTAATGGTGACATTATCACGGAAAGGTACGAGCACAGACTCAGGATCAGGCCGAGAAACAGCTAGACCCTCCAGTTGATCATCAGGTAATGAAACACATTTAGCATCTGAAAATATGTTAATCAAACCTCTGTAGAAAAGATTGGTCTTATTAGATTACTTACAGTTGCATTCCGGTACTGAGGTATTCCACTGACCACTAGACAAACAAAGAGCCGATGAACTACCTGACATAATATAACCAAAATTACACTGAAACCGTAGAACATCTCCAAAGTGATAATCGTTTTTATCAGTCAACAATTTTCCATTTTCGGGCGACAGCAGTTCAGGACACATAACAGGCACACAAGTCTTATTACGCTGATAGGTATCACCATCACGTTCACCAGATTCCGAAGGTTCAATATGGAAACCCGCAGTACCATTGGAATTATATAGCTGATAACCAGTATTACAAGCACACGAATAACTACCGGGTGAGTTTATACACTTCTGATCACATCCGCCATTATTCTTTGTACACTCATTAATGTCAACACAATCCAAACGAGTGCAGCCCATCAATTCCATACGTATACAAGGAGCACCAACATAGTCTTGTATGCGGAAGCGTACATAACGCGCCTCAATAGGCATAGGCAGATTTAAGATAGAGAGGGTAGGTTCCAGTATTCTAAATTCAACAGCCGTGCCATCAGGATTGGCGTAATCCTTAAAAACATCTGTTAAATCATTAGTGTATTGCAGACGCACAGCGGAAGTGAACGCAATATTGCCATCAAAACGTTGTACGGACATCGTACGGAAACCACGGAGAATTGTTGGTGCCTTCAGGTCAATCAAGACCCAATTTGCACCTGGTTCGGCAGAAGCACCGCACCATCCGAGTGAATTGAGGCGAACCATGCCTTTGCTATAAGTCTCTTCGTTGCCTGATGTAATAATACTATCATCGGGTATGCCACCATTGCCAAGTCCCAAATCGCCAACCGGGCGACATTCCGTAGTAGGCGTGAAACCGGAACGACATTGACAATGGAATGAACCATTCGTATTCATGCACTCTGTTGTTGTCAAATCACATTGCGATGAAGTACACTCGTTAATATCCTCACATGTTGGTGGATTTTCAAGATTTGTGCCTCATTGCAACGAATAATATTACTTCCAATAAGCTTATAACCCTTAAAGCACTGAACACGCGCATCATCGCCATATGAGTAAGCACGTGCAGAATCTACAATAAAACCGTTCTCGACCTTAGGAAACTCGAAACACCGTTTCCGTGTGCAACGTGGCACATCGCCACTCCAAGTGCCATTAGACATGCAAATGAGCACAGGGTGACCCGTCCGCTCATAACCAGGCTCACAGATATATTGTACAATGGTGCCATAACTGCGGCCGCCACCATTCAATAATGTGACATTAGCGTGCGACACTTCCGGAAGAGGAGCACATTGAGAAGCCATACATGTGGGTTGACGCTCCCAGCGGCCATCAGGTAGACAAGAAATTTTCTCGATAGGTTGACCAGAGGCAAAAGCAAAACCAGCATAACACTGATACATAGCGACACCACGATAGGTAACGTTCGAAGATCCAATAGAGAAACCATTATCAATTTGAGGAACACAGGACCACAATATACCTCTGTAGAGAAGAGACACAGGTCAATTATTTGTAGTTTAATAAGGAGCTTTTGTATGTAATTGTAACTTACCTTGACACTTTGGTATATATGAAACACTCCAGTTACCACCACGCATACATTCAGTCACGATACGTGACTTACCGGTCGCAAACTCTTGACCAATAGGACATGTGAAAGAAACGACGGTACCAAAGGCAGTGTCACGACTCGAAGCTAATGCACCGATACCAGGTTGCAGCTCTGGACAATCCGCCGAAAAAGTAGCAGACCAACTAAAATATTAATTTGTGATTAATAAGAGTCTCATAAAATGTATAATTATTTACACTAAAAACACCATAACTTACCCAGCAGCATTATGCAATGCATCTGAAGAAAACTTAATCAGCATCTCACCAGATGAAGCAGTAAGAGTTAGCTTAGGGGCGGCAGTGCCTGTGAATCCATTACCAGAATGCAAACGCAGACCAGATGTCGATGAACCATCATACACTTGTACATTATCACTTTTATGAACCATGAATTTATCAAACTTAAGGGAAAGTGGTGCTCTAGCGCCATTTCTTATAGTAAAGAAGCATTCCTGATTTTTTGGGTAATCCGCCAAACCAAAGGAAGGCGAAGTAACTGTGCCATTACGTGCTGTAATCGTAGCCTTGCATCCCTGTATATAACGCAGACTGAAGCCTCTGCCTGAATCTCCCAGACTTGATTTAAAGTACAGGTACAAAGCGTTACCCGTCGATATAATGACTCTCTCATTATTCACCGATTTTCCTGTTAATTTGGCAATGATACGACTCATAGGTGAGTCACCATCACGTATTAGTAAGTAGTCACGGCCTTCACTAATATCTAAATCATCGACCTCAATGGATATGATACGACCAGGTTGTGCTTTAATCACATACAAACATTCCAGTCCACCAGGATACTGTTTCGGATAGTTCGAACTAGTTAAAATTTGACGTTGCAACGACGCTTTCAAAATTCCGCCACAACTCTTTGCTTCCGTCTTCCATGTAGCTCTGAAACCTTTACGTTCCACACTACCATCTGTGGTGAACTTAACAATCATAAAATTCGAAGCCGATACAAAGGGTTGTGTAGTCAAATCCTGTTTACCACTTAGCGTAGCCAATGAGACAGACTTATCTTCGGTTCGGCCGCCAACCAATATTTGTACAGTATCGAAAGTTTTCTCCGTTTCAAAATCTTGGAATTGCAAAATGATATTACTACCCAATGGACCCTCCAATGTCCATTTGCATTTGCTCAATGCGCCATATTTATGCGGATAATTTGGTGTCTCAATAACATCGCCTCCAGATTGCATATGATAATGACACTGTGCTGGGCAATCTAATTCATCTGAACCATCACCACAATCATCGCTACCATCGCACTTAAAGGCCTGATTAATGCACAAACCACTAGCACAATGTAGTGAATTTATTGGGCATGCTGGTGCACGACACATAAAGGGCAAGAGACTCTCGCAAGTACCCAAGTCCCATGACTGCGCTTTCGTTGCAAAGCTGGCAGCTACACATTCACCTGATTGCGCATTGGGTTGATGCAATGACCAGAAACCCGAATATTGTGAAATAAGTGCACCTGAGGCTGATTCCAATGTATTCGTACGCAGATCATCTAATGAGGCCAAGCCCAACCAATACTTATCCGAAGCACGTTGATTGGGATCACTGCTGCGCGCTATTGAAAGCGTTTCATTATTTTCCGTATATGAATCGATGGCAACAAGTTCAGCGCCATATCTGTGAAAACAAGAAGAAAAGAAAATATGCGGGTTTAAGGAAGCTCACCGGAAATTACTCTAAGTGTTTAATAATGTTTAAATGCTATACGACGACAACACAATCAAAATAAAAGAAAACATCAAAGTGAAAGAACGTCTAAAGATTTCCGTCAATGTTAACGCCACAATAAATAATTATACAAGCAGGCAAGTAGTATATGAGAAGCGGTTACACTTAGAAAAAGGGGGGCTTACTTGAGAAGATATAATATTTCTAGATGTTTAGCCAATTACCCCCAACTACGTTTATGGTTAATAACAGCTGTTATCAATTGATTTAACTTACCTATATGCTAGCAACATAACAGAAATCAATCAGTAACACATTTACTTTCTATTTTTTTCTTAAAGATTTCTAAAGATCTACATCTATGTATTATTTTTATATCTACCATATCTACTCAACTACAACATAATTATAGCGCATGCCCCAAATATTCTCAGACATACAACTCGTGCAGCAACAAAACAACTCAAACTCAAAAAAAACTTTCTCATTTCCAATCGGCAAACAATAACATTTTCAAATTCAATCCAATCAGAAATATAACAAAAAACGTCAGAGTTCAGAGCCTTTCGACTTAATAAAACTAGTTTTCGTCTATTGTCTTCTGCTGTAAGATGACGACGACGACCAAAATCTGTCGCTCGCAGGCGCGCTTAAGTACAAAAGAGCCACGCCATGCCGCCTTACAAACGACAAGGCACAGCTGCATTGATCTTTGCATTGTACTTACGAATAGCTATGTATCTTTTGAAATCCTCTATTATATTATTCTTATTGGATTTGTTTTCTTGTTATTATATCTATTCAACTTTTAAACTGTGATTGCGTGAAAGTGAACTGTGGAATATTGTAATGAAATTGAATTTCGTTTACGCCCGCAGTTTGTCTCTTGTGGATATGGATATCATAGTATGAAATTGTTGCATGTTACTTTGAAATATTGTATTTATTATTGTTGCATTGATTATTGCTGTTACTGCTGCTGCTGCTGTTGTTGTTGTTGTTGAAGTTGAAGTTATTGCAACATGAACTGTATAATTTTGACGCATTTCATATGCGCTTTTGTTGAGGCTTTCTATTGTACATTTGATTGCATGACAAACTATGCATTTATTTATGTACGAGGGTGTTATGAAAAGTTTTGGATTTTATAAATAATTAGCTAATGTCTACAACTTCTAACTCGACAATTTTTTATATTCACCCGCACAACACAATAATGCTGTTTTATTTTTAATATTCCATTCTTGCTTCCGTCTATTTGAAACAAAAATATGCTATTAATGTAGGTATGTACTTATGAAAATATCCCACACCTCTGTGGCCAATGGCCATGTTTTCAGTTTTATATACCATAATAGTTAGGAGAGATTATACTGATTCTAAGAACTGCATCTAAACTTTAAAAAGAGTTTTTGATCTACTTGGATGAATAAAATAAGAAGGAATGCCCTGTTAAAATTATGGTCTGGTCTTGTTCTACAAAAATCAATTATTCAATTTTTTTTGAAGCAAGAAATCAAAGTATCTTATGACGAAATTTTAGTTAAAATGATATTATCATTCCCAGCTTTAAAACAGGTAATTCGACTAAAGAATTTTCGATATTTTACTTTATTACTTAAGTTTTTTCAAACAGTAATTCACATGTCAAAAAATCTTATAAAAAAATAGTATCAACTGACCCTCGCTAATTGCATCTAAATACATTTTAATTTTAATTTTAAATGATTTTTCCTACATAAGTACTACTTATAACATTTATAAGTAAAGAGTTGCTTGCATGCGTAAATCATCTCGCGTTTTGGTAAAACGCGTACCAGGTAGCATTTAATTTTTGGTGCCTTCCTCCAGCAATCAAAGTACAATAGTTTTTTTTTTTATGATTTATAAACTCTTTGGGTGGTTACTGCCATAGCCGCTTTTACCATCTAAAGTCAAACAATCAGTCATTCAACCTAATTTTCATGAAGTACAAAACTACCTTAATCGATAATTTCTTTCTTTTTTTGATTCAAATCCCTTATGGTCTTACAAATTATATGCCCATGTCTTAACCTCCCGGTCTGCTATTTCCAATTCCACTTCATAGTAACAAGTTTTGCCAATATTTATGGCCAACATTGAAGCCACTCTGCATTTCCGCTGGAAATAACTGTTAACCGTCAATGCGGCTTCAACCATAGAGGTATTACCATGACCAAGTTTATAAATACAATAAAATGTCTTGCTTTACGATAACAAATAACCATTTACGTGTATGATGTTTCTACAAGTAAGTAACATAACCACTAAGCCACTCTCTATAAGTCATTTGGTAGCCTTAAGCGTCTTTAACTACAAAGGCGGCATTCAACATGGTTAGACGATAAACGTTAGTTTTGATTGCATTTGACAGTACAACTGTCTGTTGGTGACGATATATACAAGATTCATTTGGGGTCGTCAATATCACCAAGATACATATGTACCTATGTTTAGGTAAAATTTTATTTATATTCAAAACAGTAGAGCATTGGGTCGATTATTTCCCCCTAAAATATTGTATATTAATTCCAATTATTAATTAATATTAATCAACTTATAGTGAAGAAGTCAAAATCTTATGAATAACATTATTTTTAAACTTTATTCTAAATATAATTACATATTAATATCTTTATCTCTAAAGAAAAAGTATCTTCTTACTCTATTGTATCATAATCTAAACAAAAATCGATATCAAATGACCTATGATATGTATGTATAAAATGTGAAAACCATTAGTCTTCATCGTAACATTTATCTTAGTATATATACAATTTTATGAATCACCCTGATATCCATATACTTGTTTATACTGTCTATATCTTTATTCATTCGTTCATTCATTCCGTCATTCCAATCTTCTGACGTTCATCGAATCAGTTGGGTGTTAACCTGTTGTATTGACCTAAATTCATATGCAGGCCAACGAAAAATCGAAATGAAAAAGAATCATTGGCTGGCGCTGGAAGTGGCTTTGTTCAACAATTCAATTGCGGCAAAGTTCAATGACAGGTTTTTGGTTTTTATTTTTACATTGTACAACATATTGTAGCTTGCCTGGAATACTGGACCTACAAACATACATTCCATACACCTGCTTTTACTGAGATGAAATTGTTTCTCATTCCATAAATACTTGTACTACACACAGCTTGAGCTCTGCCTGTAAATACCAGAAGGAATGTGATGTATGGATGGATCCATTTCCATCATTAAGAAAAATAAAAGCTTGCTTCTGTGTTCTTCACAGATTTATTTTTCGATCTGAGACCGATCAGCGTGAAAGTTTTTTGTTTTTCTTTTTGGTGGAATATTCAATTCTATTGGGTTATGTACATACTCGAACTTTTTCTTTTTGTAATATAAAATTGAGAGTGTTTTTGATTTTTTGACTGAAAATCTTACTGTATTAAGATTTCGTTAATAAATGTGAGAACTTAAAACAAAAATACCATTGTTAAGAATGAAGAGAAAGTTTTGGACTATTCTTTGGCAAAATAATTGATGGTTGTAAAAGCAAGTTGGATTGCAGATAAATGCATGGTTTGTGGTTTAATTGCTATTGGCATATATTGATTAAAGATTGTATGGGTGATTGTTTCGGTTTTCAATTTATAACCACGACATAATAATTATTGGTTAGAGGACTAACTAATAACCTTGCTAACGAAAGGCCATACAACACAATACGGAAGGAATGAAGAGATAATCAATCAGGCTATTCGAATGAATGAGGTTAGTTAATAATACAAGTAGTTATATTAAATATATATATAGTAATAAGAAATTCGGATTTCTTTTTGTTAAATATCTCTAATATTTGGTATAACATGTCAATGTACTTGTACTTCTTTTATCTTTTCTTTCTCCTTCTTTGGTTATCAACCAAAATAATTTCTTATTTAAATAATTTCCAACTATTTGCTATTTACCTATAAACTTCTCAATTAACATTCCAATCGCATTGCAAAATGCTAAAACAAATTTTCTATTTTTCAATTGTTGTCCATGTTGTTGATGATGTTGTTTTACAATTATGAACAATTTGTAATTAAATTTGCATACAAACCTCGAGTGTATGATTGAATGAATGAATAAATGATTGAGTGAATGTCAGTGAGTAACATACGTACTATATTAAAATAATCATTGCGACCAAAAGACTAACATTGCAAGAAGAAGCAACAAGAGTTAAAGGTAATTAAAATGCCGCATGCGTTTCACAAGGAAAAAATAGAGTTCAACAAACTGATATTTCTTTTATTTCTTATGTGGTGTTAAGTTTATTTCTTTAGCCAAAATGGCGATCAGTTAAGACCAACGACAGGTGACTAAAAACAAATAGATATGTTATGGTTTCAAAATGAAATTTTTGGTGAAATTTCTTTTTCTTCACTCACTCACTTATTCACTTACTTCATAAGCATAATAATGAGTTACAACTATATAGGGAGTGAGTAAAGTTAAAGTAAACAAAATTATATGAGTCATAGAGAGGTAAAAAGTTAAAAGACTCATAAATAGATTTACAAAATTCTAAAGAAATTTTAAGTACAACAAAACATCTTCCATTTATTTAAATAAATTAATTAACATAAACTTAAGTTTCATTTGGTTACCAAACTCACCTTCGACACAGTTCAGCGCTTTTCTCCCACGAATGTTTAATATTGAAATATTTATAACAATTTAAGCCACGCAGCTCCCAACCTGGAAATTAATTAAGAAAAAAAAAAAAATAATCATTTGAAATTAAAGTTAAAAACAACACATAGAAGAAGAATAAAAAAATCTTGATTTATTGCCGAAAATATTAAAAGATCGAGACAAGGTCAATTTGTTTGTACTAAAAATCACAAACATACATATGTACATAATTGGAAATCACAAACATAACTAACAACATTTCCAATAAATATATTGTACATAAGTAGGTGCAATACAATTTTATTACTACAAGTAAATATATATTTTTGTATAGATTTTATTTGTTGTAATTGTTGTTGATGTTGTTCATTTTCCACTTGAACAAATTTCACCCAAAACACTTTCTTTCTTCATCACATACTAGTATATTTTTGTTTTTCTTTGTCTTTAACTGATTTTTCTCTTTATTTGATTTTGTTTCTTTAACAGCAAAACTTTTTACTTTTTATACTTCCAATACTTTGACTGAAAAAGCATTAAAAATGTCTAAAATAACGAAAACAACGCACATGCGTGCTTCAGCATGTTCACACAACAAATTCATGTTGCACTTTCTGAGGCGGCATAAAGCGGCATAACGAGGCATGTGGCAACATAAATATGTAGCTCTTACATTATACAAGTACATACTTATATACATACTTTGTATCGATCAAACAAATCAAACTTTCCAACAATTTAAGATTGCTTTCGATTCCTCCATTGGACATAAGTACAATAATTCACCACGTTAATAGATAAAAAGTCTCTTCAGTAGACTTTTAATAAATCTATATGATTTTGTTAGTAAAACTGGGTTTTTGTGTTTACTAATTGTTATATCAGTTAACATTTAAATTAATATTGATCAGCAAATAAAAACAAAATGATCCTTAGTAAACTTGAAAATTAGTAGACTCTATAAAGTTGTTCTTTCTTGTATGATAGATAAATTAATAGAGCATTGACCTATAATGAACTACATATAATAATAAGTTAAGAACTTAGTAAATTCAATTCAGTTCTTCCAACTAATAAAATAATAAAACTTTAATTAATAAAATCTATGATCCTTAGTGAACTTCAATATGATTTCAATAATTTACAATAATTATTTTAACTAATCACAGCTTAAACTACAATAGAAAACGAGTAGATTCTGTTCAGTTTTTTCTGTATAAAAAAAGGTTCTAACATTTATTTTAATGATTGTCTGCCTTAGTGAATTTCAACAGAAAACGATTTGATTTAGTTGTATTTTTCTTTCTCAAAACACTTAAACATTTATGAGAGATAAATTAATAAAAAGGATAGGGCTTAGTGTATTTCAAAATAATTAAATTAATTTATAATAGATAAATTGATAAGAGTGGAATTTACATTAAAAGAAAGGGGTAGATTCTGTTCAGTTTTTCTTTGTAAAAAGTTCTAACATTTATGATAGAAACATACATTAAGAAACGAGTAGATTCTGTTCCTTTTTTTTAAAGCTTCCAACATTTATGATAGAAATATACATTAAAAAACGAGTAGATTCTGTTCCTTTTTTTAAAGGTTCTAACATTTATGATAGAAAGATGCATTAATTTGATTGTTTGCCTTAGTGAATTTCAACAGAAAACGAGTAGATTTAGTTAAAGATGAATTAATAAAAGTGAATCATAAAACGAGGCATTAGAATTTTATAGAATTTAAATTTGTTAGAGTAATGATTCAATTGATTATAAATATCTTCTATAATTTCTTTCTTATAATTAATATTTGATACAATTTTTCTAAAAGACACCTTAAAAATGATTCCCGGAAAATGTGAAACTCAATTGTACCACATTTTTTCATCATCAATGATTCAAGTTTTTATTCATTTTTTCTTTAAAAATGTCATGCAACAAGTCGAGACAACACCAATGATGATGATGATGATGATGATGATGATGACAACTACTAACTATTTACTTGAATTGTTTAAATACTTTTGCTTTTTTTTATTCATTGTTTACTCGCCTGCCAAGACGTTTGTCATACAATATTTGTGGTACTTACATTTATTGCTTGATTTGTTTTTAAATGAAAGCTGCCAATCAAGCTATTGTGTGTAGTAAAAGATAAATAGTTATATAGATGGATATACTCGTATACAGTCATATGTTTTGTACTCGTATGTATGGGCACGAGTCGGAGTAAAAATCAACGTCATCATTTTCTTTCTTATTGTCGTCACTATTATTGTTGCCGATGATGTTGTTTTTAGCGACACATAACTAATGCAACAACTTTCCATTTGGTCAAAGCGAAAAGTTTTGCACAAACCAAAAAAAAAAATAAATAAATGAAAGATTTTTTCATGGAAAACCAAAAACAAAAAAAAAAAAAGAGAAAAAGAAAAAGAAGAAAACGAAAGCGCGAGTTGAAGTAAAATGAGTAGAGATAAAAGAAAAATAAAAACAATATCTTGTACAAATGTAAATAAATATTGCGAAAAGTGGAAAATGAATGAGCATCTGTTTGTTTGTCTATTTATCTCTCTGTCTGTCTGTCTGTCTGAATGTATCTCTAATTAGGCTAAAATAAAAGACTCAAGCAACAAACTTGACGATGTTTTCTATGAAATTATGACCTACTACAGCTTTTGATGATGATCTTGTTTTTGTAAGTGGCTTAAAAGAAAATAAGGAAAAAAAATCCATGAAAACTCATTTTTAATTAAAAGAACAACTCTTCATATATGTCAATCCATTGACATAGAAAAGTAATAAAATTGAGATGTTGAATTTAAAACTGGATTTAAGTTGTTTTCTTTTGACTAACTTTACTTTTTAATGCAAATAAGATACAAAATACTAAAAAAAACAAAAAATAAAACAAACAGTTTTAGGTCAAAATGAAAATAAAAGCGCATCAGTTTTATAAACTCAACCTGAACTCAGACTCTTAACTCTGATTCTGTTTCTATGATCAACTTTCGTGAAAGAAGTTTTCACTTTTTTTTTTTTTTTTTTTTTGTTGTATATTTTTTAACATTTCTAGTTTACTTTAAAGATTCTCTTGTAGTAGTTATTATACTAAAAGCTCTGTTGTAATTTTTTTCTAAAGCAACCGCACAAATGAAAATTTTCTCAATTACCTTAATTCAGCATCTTTTACGTAAGAAATTCTCACATTATTAATTTTTATATTGTTCACATACTCAGGCTGAGATGCACTAAAGCGAGTGGGAAAAAGACTGTAACAAACTCAAGATTGTTAATTCATTAAATCATGAGCAATTCACAGCACAAAAAACACGTACAATAGTTGAAATCATAATTGGAGCAGACAGACACTTCATGACGCTTTCAAATGTTTTACAGATGAAAACTGAGTTTGAGTTCAACCACTAATTTAATTATAACTATGATAAAGTCTTAAACAAGTTGAGATTAATTTCTGAGAAATACTTGACGAACGAATAAAGATGCCAAACCATGTAATAAATATAAATAGAAAACAAATTGACTTAAGTAGCATTTAAATTATTTTGTATACTGTGTTAAGCTACTGAAGCATTAATCGACCAAAGAACTCATTAAAGAACCAAAGTCATTTCAAGTAAACAGCAAAGCAAAGATTACACAAAAAACAGAAGCCAATTTAAGATTCTTCTCTCGTCGTTTGTACAATATCAAACAAAAGACTTAAGCAACAAACTTCCTGGCTTACAAAACAAAACTGAAATAAAAACCCAAACAAAAAACAAAAGCCAATAAAGTCAACTTTTAAGAAACATGAAAAGAAACACCTATTGAAAAACAAGTCATTTTACTGACAAAGAATTTCAAATATGTAGCACAAACCAATAGATACAAGCACTAATACACAAGTAGAGGAGACATCTATGCCACAAAAAACAAGTAATACCTGCCATGCAAATTAAGGTAAAACCATGTAATTTGTGCAACAACCGCACCAGCAACAGAAGTTATTGAACAAAAGAACATATACCCACAGCAACACATACTCGTACATAGTAATACCATATACATAAATAAATGAATCAACAGCATATACTACACACATACATACATAACCACCTATTATATTGTATATGTAGTACTAGTACTAGTTAACCTTGATCATTGTCAGAAAGAACACAACTTGCAAAGTAAAGAATGCGTTAAAAAGAATAAAACTTAAACTGCACCTAGAACAAGAAGCAAAATCACCTGAACTGGAACTAAACTAAACTATTTACAGTAAATGGAAAAAACGTGAAAAACTCATAAAATTAATTACAAAACAAAAAAAAAAAAAAGAGTTAAAAATGAAATGAACAAAGCATTGTAAGTATATAAAGCAAATCCATTAAGTTGTCAAAGTTAGCAACAGATAAACGACATTACTATTACTACTATTTACTATACTTGCTGAAAACTATTAGCTTAAGAAATAGAAAGAATTGGTTTACAGACAAAAGGCAAAACGAAAAGAAATGTGTGTCATAAAGAATTGTGCAAGAATTCTTGCGGCAAATTTTGTGGAGTTGTTAATGCTTCAATGATTACTTTTAACGGTAATCATTACCGTTAAATAGAGCAAAAATACCACAAAAGATAAATAATACAAATTCAATACATAATGAACAGCATTTGATTCGGAAGATGTTCTCAAAATTATTATACTTACTTATATGAGTATATATATATATAAGTAGAGAATGAGAATGAGAATTGAATAATGATTTATTAATAACCTTCATAGATAGTGTACGTGTAAATATAATAGGTATTAACACTTTAAATTGGTAATTGATTTCATATTAGAGACCACGCTAAGTAGATAAAAACAAATACCCCGATAACTGGAAAAGTGCCTTTCCTATATTGACTTCCAGATTTTTTAAGTTAGGCTACATCATAACTTCACAAAACTATTTAAAGTGCCAAGTCCGAGTATCGTAACAATCATGTGTTGCTCAATAAGTCCTTGAAAAATCCGAGAGAAGGTGCTCGTAGCACCCATAACTTTTTTGTTTTTTTGGTGTTTTTTTTTTTTTTTAAGTTTAGTTCATTCATAATATTGACCACAATTTCATTTTATTGTATTTAACAAATTGAAAAAGGGTGAATTTCGTGTGCTGCTCGGCATACGTTTTTGCGTAAAAAACCCATCACCGAGACCAAGGAAAGGCTTAATAATTACTATGGGGGACTGTGCACTATCAATTTCAATTGTTAAGAAGAGGTTTACTAACAACTTTATAGTCGTACCAGCAAAAGTGACAACGAAAGTTCAGTCTGCCGAAAAGAAGTGGTCACCATAGAAAAAATCCATAAATTAAGATGCGAACTACTACCCCATAAAGCATTTTCTCGAATTTCAGCCCTCTGCAACAATTGTCTGTTTTCAAATATGAGCAAATGGCTTTGTGTTAAGAGATTTAGGTCGAATGAAGACGTCATCACTGAAACAAATGTTTATTTTATGGACCTTGAGAAAAAAAAAATGACCTTTGAAAATGATAAAAAAATTGGAAAAATGCTAGCCTAAATTTATCGAACTAAAAGGAGATTAAATTGAAAAATAAAAAGAAAATTACAAAAAAACAAAAAATTTTTTTCTATCTTTTTACAAGGACTTAGTGATCGACTCTCGGATCACAATAATCAATTAATTGAACTCATATAAACTCATTTCGAAATCGTCTATTTGTTTAATACAAAAGAAATAAAATATCTAGCTAGATAAAAGTTTGATGGAAGAATCTATTTTTGTATGGAAACGGTTCCTCATGTATTTATCATCAGTTACCTCAATATTTCCTAAAATTGAATCTACGTTCTATATATTGTAGATATCACAATAAAAATCATTCCTATTTTTATACAAAGAATAGTAAATGTCTTTATTCCATTCTATTTGCTTGAAGGGTATTTAATCTTCGATGGAATTGAAGTAAATATTCGTCTTTTTTATTATTCTCATGTGTATTTATTTATTTATTCTTTAATATTGGACAGACAATGGGGCACAGTTAAAGAAGTAACTGTTTTATTTAGGTAGATATGATGAAAGTACAAATTATTCAGTGACATGAAAGCCCATAAATTGCGGTCAATGACTTTTTACTTGACTTAGAATTTTGAACTAATTTTTTCACTAATTCCTTAAGTGTCTCTAATCATTTTTGTCAATCTTATTATTATTATTATATTGTACATATTACGTTTCTTTTCAAAATATTCAATTTGTTTCAAGATTGAGTTTTTTTATTTCATGGATTTTCTCTTTAATTACCTAAATGTCATCATTATTATTGTTATTATGTTTATTATTCATATCTTATTCCTAATTTAAAATAAATAAAATTATTTTATGATTTTTTTCATTAAATTTCTCCTTTCTATTAAATAAATTTCTATTATTTGCGTGATCAGAATTTCTAAATTACATAGAATTAAAGAAAACTTATAAATCAAACATGCCATAAATTCTTCAACTGATTAATGTAACTGTAAATTTATGTATGTGGAACTTAAATCAAAAAAAAAAAAACAATTTCAAATATAAATACAATAAATAAAAATCGACTGCAATGTTTGTCTAGAATTTAGAATAATTTTAGCCATGCATGAACAAGTGAGCATCTGCTAATTAAATGTTTAAATATTTACCCAGATACAATACACTGTAAAAAAAAAAAACTTAAGAAGATACAACTGTGTGTGGTACAATGAAATTTCGGCCACAAAAGAATTGATGCCATTTACAGACGCTTCTTTGGTTTTCTAGGTCAAACTTTGTCTAGTGATTTATGTTATGCGTCTGTAAGTAGAACTTAACTGAATTCTTTATAATACTATAATCAGATATTAAATTTACTTATTTCATTTTATTTTATTTTTTTTTTGTATGGTTTTACATTTTAATTCTTCATGTCTTTATTAAATTATAGAATCATATAGCGTAACGTACGAGAAACGTAGTGATGAATAGAAAAGAAGACAACTTGAGCTCTAAACAATTAAGCGCTCGCACTATGACCAAGTTAAATATGATTTACTCTAAGTTGTACGTATATTTTAAGTGTATAGAAAAAAAAAAGATAAATGAGTTTGAATGTGTCAGTGTATGTGTGATAATAAATGTACATATGTGTGGCATTTAATTATGGAAGTCAACGCTTATTTGCTTCAATGCGTGTGGTGTGAATTTAAGCAGGGAAGTGTGACTCTTAAATGAAGAAAGATTTAGCCATAATTTAATTTATTTTGTGAATTTTCGAAAAATTGTTAGAAAAAATTTTAATAATTTTTTTTTTTTTTTTGAAAACAAATTAAGTTTATCATCCATCTATTACCATAACCATTCTCTTTACATACTCGTACACTAATTAACTAACATTCATACAAAATTTTGCCAGAAGCAAAACTAAAGAATTTCATTATTTCAAGTTTTTTATGACAACTTTGTTTTCTTTCTTCAAATATGACGGAAATACATATTTGCAAAAATAATTAATTACAATAATTTTATACAAATACAAGTAAATGATTTTATATATTGTAGCAAAAATATTTCATCATATTTATAATGTATGAATAATTGAAAAGTATTTAATGTGTAAGTAGGCAGTTTCATTAATTAAGCTTAATTTTCTTCTATAAGTTTGGACAAAACCAATCAATGTTCAGGAATTTTATCAAAAACAAACAAACAAAAAAACGCCACAAATCCATTAAGAATCCATTAGGCAAAAACAAAAGACTTTCAATCCAAAGTTGGTATGACATATGACAAATCTATTATACTATTATTTTATAGATATTTTTCTATTGGTTTTTATGTATGTTTTTTTTTTTTCACACTAAAGTGTATAGTATTATTACTATATAGATAAATAATAAAATATATATATACAATATATGTGGGAATAATCAGCACAACAAAGAAAATTGATTAATTGTCAATCTGTTTCTATGCAGACGAGACACTCAGTTTTTTAGTTATCAAACAGAAATTTTGGAACTAACGATTCATGGACGATAGACATGCATAGATGATTTGTCGAATCAAGTGTTCTCAAATTATAGAAGGAAGTCTGCAGTTTTCATATAAAAATTAACCAACTATTTTTACTGTTGTATATAGTTTCCACATTTTTTTTAGGTAAGGAGTCAAAAGTTCACAAAGCAACGATAAAATCAATCTTTTGTCAGGATTACATACAATAGAAAAAGATCTTTTAGTTAATTGTGGCTTGAAAGTCTACTTCATTTTTGAAAATTCTTACAATCGTCCATTTTGAAATGAAATATATTCATACAAATGAACTATGAATTCATGCTTCCGCTAAGGTATGAAAGATATTAATATACACTTTAGTGTAGCCGATGCTAATTTTCTATCATACCTATATTTAATTAAATTTATAACAAAATAATAATAATGAATTTAAAAACATAAAGCAAACCTACGAAGGTTATTTATTACGTTGGTATTTATTGATTTTGATATGAAAAGATTATAATTAACATACATGACATATTTTATTTTGGAAGCTCTTGACCTTCCTTCACGGCTTTTATTATTATTTTATATAGATACTTGGACATTTTTATATAGTAGTAGTAGATTTCTTTGAAGTTTATTATTAGAAAATGAGAAAAATCTGATTGTCTCTCTTTATTGTTTGATTATGAATTTAAAGTAAGGAAACAATAATTGAGATGAGATCAAAAGAAAATACGAGTATACCCTCATCTACTCAAGCAGCAAATATTATAATGTATTGTTTATCAGAAACAAAATGTCAAAGAGCCACACTTAGTTCCATATGAATTCAACTTTAATTACCATTTCATGATAATTTTTCTTAAAATGTCTACTTGTTATTTCACAAGCACATCGTCATTTCATATTACAACACAACCATACTATTGTAATATTGTAACATGTCATAACGGTAAGAATAAACCATTTAACACACACAATATGATTATGCTGCCATAACAAGTTGTCACAGCCGCCCGCAAAGGCAACTAACCACCAACAAATGGCAAGAATGTCAAGAATCTGACAGCACATCACAACAAATCATAGAGTAAAACATCCAAAGCTACCTAAAAAGAATCGAACCGTATAGATCAACTGTTCAGTTAGGTAGTATTGTAAGTATTATAGAAGCCAAATGACTTGGTACTAACCATTAGTTTACCATCGACTTCTTATGCCTCAATTCTTTTGTTTTCTATTTCTTTTTCTTTACATTTCACGCCTATATGGCAATGGATAATGTTAGTATCTATCAATAGAATACAAAACCATATTATAAATAGTTGATGATAGTGCAATAGTATAGTCATAGAGACATACTTAGTATGAGACAAGTTCTCAACAGAATGACGATTTTTACTTGTGCTACTTGTCAAGTAATGGCAACCAAAGCAATGAACCAAAGCTACCTACTACAACATATGGAATAGATAAAAAATTATATGCGTTAAATAAATGTATCCATCTATATGTAATACTATGTATAGACGACTATGCCATATACTCGCATACATACGTATATAAAGACAAGAAAGAGAAGGAAAATAAGCAAAAAGAAATGAAGTAAAACTGGAGAAGTTATCGCGCTTCAACAAAACAAGATTTCTTAACGGTTGTTTAATACCAAAGTCGTGGTAAGCTGCAGCACTACGCGGCATTACGAGTTAAAATGTTGAATGTCTACCTGTTAGCCTCACTCACTCAGACACTCACTCACTCACTCACTAGCTTAGTAACTAAATGACGATTCACTATGACTGACAAACTAACTAACTACGAATAAATGACTGACTGAATGAATGCTTGTCTTACTGAATGACTAAATGGCGGGGTGTCTGACTATCAGTCATATGTTTGCTTAGTTGTTGTAAAAGTAAACAACTTGCAACTAATTTCAGCTACTTCTTCTAGTCAGTCAAAGTGCTGCGAACCAACAACAACACCATCAACTCAACATCTACGGCTCAAATAGCTGTTTCATATTATTGTAACTAGTTGCAGCGTGGTTATTAACACTTCATAGATACACGCTCACTCACACACACACTCATATATTAGTCTGGCGGTGGGGGAATACAAGAAAAGCTACCACTACCACATTGGGTGCAGGCGAACAAGTTCGTTGCTTAAGTCTTTTGATTTTTGTTTTATTTCTTTTATTTTTGTTTTTTTTATTTCATTTTTCACTACATTTGATTGAGTTGGTGTGGATGTATCTTTCTTTCTTGTATCTTAGTCTGCTTTAGTCTACTAGAGTTGGCGAAAAAAATAGGCCAGCTTATATATACAAATATATGTAAGTACATACATATATACATTTATAACATTTATAGAAGTTGTGGTTGCCTGTGGTTCTTCCATTTTCTTTTGATTTAATGAATTTTATATGTTAATGTTACACGAAGAGTAATAGGGAGATGAGATGCAAGATGAAAAAGTAAGTAAATATTGGCAGTAAATATTGGAAAATATTAATGAAAACTCAAAATGAAAAATTTCTAAACAACAAACTAAGAGTTTTTAAAATTTATTGAGTATTCAAGTATTTAAAAGTTTTATATTGAAGTCTAATGAATTTAATAAAGGAAATCGGCTTTTTTCTCAATCGAATTCAATTTAAAAATCAAAGAAAATAATCAACTATCTATCACAATTGAGCTTTTGTTAAATCTCTATCGAGATCTCAAAACAATCTCCATTTCAATTGCTACCAAACCCATTTTGAAGCTGCTTGAAACTATTTTTTGTTTATTAAAAAATTGCTTCGACATCCGTTTTAGTTTGAAATTTTTTTGCTATTTTATACACTTCACATAAATATTAAATGATAATGCACTCACTCGTATGATGTTTGTACTCCACAAATCAGAATAACAGAGGAAATCAATCTTTAAATAAATTCCAAAGTTTTTGCGATAATGAGCTGAAATTTTGCACATGATTTCAGAGAACTGACAGAGCCCCTTTATTCTTCATTCAAATCTTAAGATAATAATCCAACTACTGGAGTCTCTTGTAAACCAGCATTCAAACTGGAATTTTTGTCATGCTTTTGTAAACAGAATCTATTAGTTACTTTAGAAATAGGAAAGTAGTCTAAGTTAAGTCCAAACTATCCCTGAAAATAACTAATTACATCCATTCGAACTAAAGTTAGAATCGTCAAACTACTTTGCAATTTAGAACAAAAATGCCATGGCAATATGATTCACTAAACTACAGAAAAAATATCTGAATTTAAATGAAATTATAATCAAATTAACATAAAAATATTTATAACCAATGTGAAGTGTATTATTTACATTCTTTGATGAAATCAAAAACACCAACAATATTTTTTTCTTTTTATTGGTTTCATTGCTTAAATAGTATTTTTTTTCAAATTAGTTAACTATTTAGTTACTAGTACATGCTTGTTTGAGCTTCGGATTTGTTCAAGTCTGTGCCACACCTGCACATTTCATTCGATATGAGATCAGCGCCATGCGAACCAAAAATTTTTGAATTGAAAAATATCACGGCAGGAAATCTCAAATTGGGTTTGGTTTTAAGATTTTGCTATGCTTTTATTGTTACTATTATTGATTGTTATGTGCTAAATTCAAATTCAAGTTTAACATGTACAAAAATGAAAGAAACTCACCATTTGGACAAGAAAATGCTTCATCAGCTGATACTGTTGATGTTGTTATGGTCAGTAAAATGGCCAGCCAAACGCTGTTGGCCGCCTTTATGTTGAGCATTGTGTTGCCTCTTCCGCTCACTAATGATGAATGGAGTTTTGCGAAAGTCTTTGAGTTTTTGGTACTTTTAATGGAACTTCAATAAGATGTGTTTATATAACAATAATTAACTGAAAAATAAGTAAAGAAAAATAACAATAAATAAAAAATAATATACAATATAATAAATAAAATCATAAAATAGTTTTATTCTTAACAAAAAAAAAGTAAAGAAGGAGATTTTTTCCCAAGCATTTCAACCTTCAACTTGATATGCTTACATCATTTCCACATCACAATTCTATATACTATTGTACATTAGTCGACAAAACTATTGTATTATTGTATATTCTGCTATCTCATACCAACTTAAATATTATATTTTCGAAGCTTATATTGTACATGTATGTAAGTATATAAGAATTCCAATGTCATCATCATTATCATCACCACAAAAGATGAGTAAAATATTTCTAGAAAATATCACAATATTTTTATTTGAGATTTATAAATAAATTATTAGTAATGATGTTTTTATATGAGATTTATAAATAAATTATTGGCAATGTTTTACTCTCTTTTTATTACTCATTTCAATCTTTAAATATTCAGTTAGATCAGCTATTATCACAGCACGTGCTTAGCTTGTGAATGTATCTTTCTATCTGTGCATGTATGACACCATGTCAATTGAAAATTGCCATATCAAATGCTTGATGAAACTTAACAAGCGGTTTAGAAAGTAGACAGATACATAGATAGGTAGATAGATAGATAGATAGATATATTCACACACAAATGCACAGTCTTTCTTTTATAGTTTTATAGTAGATACTCTTTCCGTTTACTATGTCATGCTAACCGCAAACATTCACCTGAAAATTCACCGTTTGTTTTTTCGTTTTATTTTGCATTTTATTTTATTTGCATATTTTATTGTCGAATGTCGAGGTTAGTAGCAATGTTAGGTTAATCGTCTGTTAATATGTAAAAAAAAAATAATGCAAAAAAATACATAAATTTATTGTAGCATAAATCCAAATAGAAAAAAACTAATAGCTGCATTTATGCAGTCAAAGTGAACATTTACTTAACGGTACTGAAGCCATTTGCAATGGTTTTTGATCACAAAACTGTAAATACATGTCCAAGAGTGTGTGGGTGTATGTGAATTGCAATTCTCAGACGAGTTCAATTTTACAAGAGTTCAGCATTTTTAATGTTTCTTTTTTTTGTTTTATAGTAAAATAAAAACAATTTGAAGTCAAATTTCTACCATCTTTTCAGTGAAGCGGGAGCTTAAAATATAAAAGTATCAATCGGTTTAACTTCAAATAATGTTACTACTATGTTAAACAAGTTTATTTGTTTGTTGGCCTTAAGTGTATAAAGACAAGTAAATTTAATAAAAAAAAAAAAAAGGGGCAAGCAAACAAACAAAAAGACTTTAAAAAATACACTTAACAGTAATAACAATAATAATAATGACAACCTTGCACTAAAATCTACGCTTACAAATAGTTTTGTTTAACAAAGGCAAACATCTGAGTGAATGAGTGTAGTGAGTATCTAAGTAAATGTTTGAATGAATAATGGTGGAATGATGGAATGAAGACATGAACTACAATACAAAGAAACATTTTATGTTTATCGTTGACTATGAAATGAGCACTAAAGATTGAATTACTATGACTACTACTTAGGAGTAGACTGACATTTTGTACGTAAAACAGGTGCGAATTTTACTATGGACATAAATCGGAAGATAAGCATAGCATGATTGATATATTGTATTGTATTGTATAAGATATAAGATAGAAACAACTCCAAAGAAATTTAAAAAATATTTCGTTTTATATGATTAAGTTTAGGAAAATCAATTAAAATAAAAGAAAATTAAGAAGAAATCATAAATAATTATGATATTGTTAAGAATTTCCAGAATGGTAAAACACAATTACATTTATAAAACTTGAAAACTTCTAACATTTATTTATTTACGACAATATTTAAAACACAAATCTAATTTATTTCAATTGAATCCATTTCTAAATCACTTGGGGAAACTTGTGTGCGAATGCCCTACTCACAGCCATGTCAGTGGGACTGGTGCGATTGATAATAGACATTTGAGATGAAGGAACCAATGAGTAACATCCAAATCATCTAGTCTGCATTGTGTTCCGGTTACCAAAGGCAGGGAAGGGCGATAATGTTAAGCGTAGATGGCGAGATTTTAGGCAAGAGGACGTGATAGAACTTAGTACAATAAAAAGTGCATAAAACTCGGAAAGGATCATGTAGGAAATTAAAATTATTTAAGAGATTAGAAGAATCTATGGCCCCAACTCTAAATTTATGAAGAAAATGAATGAAAAGATGAAAAACTGATGATGAGAAGGAGCTCATTACATTAAGATGACAAACAATAAAATATAAGTATAAAATGAAAGTTCGCTGCAAAGTAACTAAATATTGTATAAATAAAAATAATAATAAACATTAAAGAATTGGTATGAAAACAAAGAGAGAGCATAAACTTTGGACCCCTGATGCTTATAAAAATGAAACAACATAACATATTGTATTACCGAATAAATAATTGTAAAACCATGAACAGCATCATGTGCTTATAAAATTTGGATTGAACAATTGTATTAAAATTTGATTTCGTCATGAGTCTTGTGCTAACAGCACGATGGGCTTTCATAAATGGCAGTTGCAAACTAAAATACCATTATCATTTTCAACCTAAACGAGCTTAGCTAATCAATCGAAAATGTTTGTCAATATGTTTGATGAATATCATAGTTGCTCGTTTGCTAATACCGTATTCCATCTACTGTACCGTTTTTGTGATATTTCTGTTTCTTGTTTTCTACCAAAGATTGACGTTAACTTCCTACAGTCTTAGGGAAAATTATTGTATAGTTTTTCCAAAAATGTTAACTTATACATTTCACTCACCTCAATTCTTGCATTTGTGATTTGTATTAATTGTTTATTCAAATCGATTTAAGAAGTTGCATTTGAATATGTTAAGACATAGAGAAATTTTCCATAGAGGAATATTTGTTCGATTAACCCAATTTTTGATTTTGTCATCATCTCATATTGACTTTAACCAAAACTTTAAACTGATTTTTTTGCATGACAATCAGAGAATTCCGATTTAAACATATAAAAATGTATGACTATTACAGATGTTGAATGCACGGATATGACTTAATTCATTCTTTTCATCATTTCAATAAACATTTCAATAAACATTTTATAAGATCTACTACACATAGCAAAAATGGAAGCACAATGAGAAATCTGTTCACACTATTGTGAAAGTCACTAAAAATGTGAAACCTTTTGTAAATTATTTTACATTTCAATGTACATTTATAAAATATCTTAATAAGTATAAACGACAATTGTCTTAAACTTCAACGCACGTTTTACAATTCATAATTTGCATTTATGCTGTGAAAGCCGGAAGAAAGTCCAACGTAATATAAAAAAAAAACAAAAAATTAAAAAAAAAATTATTATTGTATTGTAGATTCAAGTGAAGTTTAGTCAAACGCGAAGGTTATGAGATAACTTTGATTAATATTGTATTTATACAATTTTGCACAATTTTTTATCTATTTTTATACTTAAAACAGCGTCTCGGTTGACGCCTACAAACAAACAAACAAAATAGCAAAAGAGATACAGAAATTTAACACTTTAATTAAAAACTGAAAGGAAAAAAAAGAAAACAACTTTTATTTAGTTGAAGTAAAAAAAATAACATAATAATAATCATAATCACAACAATCAACAATGAATGAAGTGAATTAATACTAAAAAGAAAAGAAAAGAAAAAAACACAAAAAATTCATACTTATTAAAGTAGGGTAACTTAAAATTAAAATTCTCCAAAAGGGCACACGTAAACCTGTTCAAGTCTTTATTTTTCCCTGATGATTATGCAATGGTCACATATTTTCGCACCCAAATTTAGTCCATGCATGCAGAGATAGATAGATACACATGCACATTTATTTATATTTCGTTTTGACTTGCGCAAAAAATATCTTTTTATTCAGCAAATGCTACCACACAAAGTAAGTAAATTTCATCAAGAAAAATTTGTTAAAATTTACCTTCACTGCGTTATAACAACACCCCCTTCTTTGCCTACTTAGTATAAATTTTTTGAATTTGAAATGATTGCTGCAATCTTTGGCTTAAAAGAAAAAAAATATATGCAGCTGTTACTGTTGCTGCTGTTGCTGCCACTTGCTGCATATTTCTACAAAAATACAAACACTCCAACACCAATTCACCAACTCAACCACAATTCAATCACATTTCGCTGTCGTAATTAGCCAAGTTAACGTTTGAATTTGGCCCAAAAACAAACAAAAGGCGATTGAATGAAGTAGTGGTTTTTGTTAGTAAATAAGATACTTTTTGTTTCGCTTCAAGCACATGTTGCTGGTTGCTTGTTGGTTGGTTTGTGTAGGTGTTTATATGTTTTATATTTTCTGTAAACAAACATAGATACAATACTAACAAACACAATCATCTCATTTACTATACTAAAACATATGTGTTTGTGTTGGTGTTTGTGTTGATGAAGTGAACCATGACAACGGCGCCAATTTTCTGAATGCTGATATTGATGCTTTTTGGCTGACATTCGCAAATGGAAATACTATTTTTTTGTGTTAATTTTTTTTCTTTTTTTGGTCAAAAGTTTAATTTTAAGTTTTGACCTTAAATTTTTCTATTTTTCTTATGCTAAGTAAATAATATGTACCTGATATTAGTTGTTGTTGTTGTTGTTGTTGAACTTTGGCATGCTTTTCTATTGTTTTGTATTTTTTTTTTTTTTGTTGCAAATTAGTCACTTTGAATAAAACAAAAGATTTAGACAACAAACTTGATTGGTACAGTGAATTGACATTAAATTTAATTTAATATATTTTTAGTATTTACTAGACATTTAAAATTTGTTGTTTACTGAATAGTTTAAAAAGTTCAAATGAAATAAACTAACATTTTTGTCAGATTAGATCACTTGAAAAAACTTGAGAAGCTCAAAGTAAAGTCCTCAAGATCAATAGTTTTGCAGAATAGAAACGAGTTTTATGTGAAATCTGAAATCATTTGTTTATTTCTTAATGGATTTTTCAACGCTTTCGGTCTTTAATTAACAGTTACAAAAGTTAACACATCATCATCATCATCATCATCGTCGTTGTTGTGTGTGTATTCCTTTTAGCCGCCTTCTGCTTAATAATTAAATTCACAATTTTCTTTAAAAAACAAATGACCGAAGAAGGCATTCCAGTCAACAGGAGGAGAAGAGTTAAGCATACGAACAATTACTTATGGACATGGTCATATGAATAGATCTTATTTTTTTGTAATGATCTTTGTAACGCTTTGAATGAGATTTCTGAGACTTTAAAATGTATGTACATGTATAAATTTGCAGTATCTTGAAAAGAATTTCCTTACACGTTTCCATAGAAACTACTTAGTTTCACTTATAACCTGCTATACTACATACAGTCGAAAGTTCTTCTATGCCACAGTCCATTGAACCCTGGAACCAGAAAATATGTTCGATATACAAGTATTTTAAGGAATTGCCACAAGTATTTACAAAAGGTTTTGGACAAGCATGGTAAATCAAAACATTGGTCTAAATAAACCATTGTGTCTAATAGACCCCATATAAATCATTACGAAACTTTTGATTTTTTTAAGTAATGCAATTAAAAGCCTTCAGGATGTCAGTCTTAAACCAAGAATTAGACTAATCAGTCCTATTATTTCTTACTTTAAGTCATTCATATTAGAGGAGAATGAAAACCATTTCTACTATTTGTTACAAAAGAGTCAACTTCTATAAATTATCTTTATATAACTCGGAATATAGTTTTTTTTTTTTTTTCATTTAAAAACCATTTTATTTTTTAAGTTTTTTCCATTTGCATGAAGGGTACATAAGTTTCAGTGAAACTAAGTTTAAGTTTAATATGAATTCTGATTTGTTTTGTTTCTGTGAAGTGATGAAAAATTTACATCATCACAATGTAATAATTATTAGGTAATGTGCAAACTAAAAGTGAAGACGTGCCTAACTCATTTCAAAACTCCAATTTACCAATTTCTTTGCATTTTCTTTAATTTTCTTTCTATAACATAAGTCTGAGTAGATTGCTTACAAATTTACTTTTACATGAAAAATAATAGAAAATAAATAAAGCAAATTTATAAAATTGGCTTATGATTTATAAACTGCGAGTTGCCTGAGAGCCTAAAATAATTTCTGTATAATCTTATATCAATATAATCGATGAAATCTACACTGAAGTCATTGCTTAACCATAAACAAGTTAAGTTAACAAGTTTATCGTTCAACTTTAGTATATATTTCACTTTATAATGTTTAATTTATGGATGAATGAATGATTGGATATTCATAGTTTTATGGCTTTTATAAATAATAAGCAGAAACAATTCTCTGTTTATATTTACATAAAACAAAAAAAAATGGTGGCAACTAAAGTTGGCGTAAGTTGAGTCAACGACATTTTATTTAGCATTTTTATGGGTTAAAATTGATGTTATTAACAAGTGTTTGGCAATTTTTGTCAGATAAGATTTCAAAATTTGTTAAACAATTCTGTTAAATTTATTTAGATTTAGATAGATTGACTTTATGTACTTATATATTGCACTTAATGGATTACATTATTGGGTAACAAATTGTATGTTGTTTTTTAATAATTAAATATGTAATTTTTGTATATTTGTATAAGTAGTAAAAACATGATATTCCAAGATGCTTAATGGCGAATCAAAGTTGAAACTAAGCGTAACTGATGCCGGAATTTATATGCAATAAGAATTTTGTTTGAAGATGCTTTAAAGACTGAATTCCCTTGTGTATTAATTAATGTAATTCCATTGTACATAAGAAACATATAAATGAAACAAGTGTTGGATAGTTTCAATTTGTAACCATCAATCAAATCAAATCAATCGAAATTTATATAAATTTTAATCATTTTCTTTACAATATACTTAAGAAAAGTTTGTTACTTAAGACTTAAGTAACAAACTTCATCTTCAGCAACTTGAAGCTCATTAACAATAAAATACTTAAGACACTTCACAGGTGCTTATAGCATGTCAATGGAAGAAATCAAAACCAAAGATTATTGACTTCTTTTCTGCAAGAAGGTTGGTTGTATGATGAAAGAAAAAAATCAAATTTTTAAATAAAAAATTTCGTAATATTAAAAATTCAAAAACACAAAAAACAAATAAACTTCAAATGCAGCTGCATCAAGCGAATGCTTTGTCAATCAAAATCATAGACAAAATATAATGCAAACACTTGAAAATATACAAAGAAAACCAAAAAAAAAAAAAACCGGTTTGTTTTCACATCCATAAAATCAAAATCAAGAAATTTTAAATCTTTTGAGATAACACCTTCGACATTTAAACAGAAAACAGAAACTACACAGAAGCATACTACACCCAGCATAAACTCATCGAACTAAAGTATCTACTAGTTAGTATCTACACAATAAAATGATGCTCCACTGTTTTTTGTTTGTTGACAACGACATGCATTTTATGTATGAAAAAAATTATAAATGTTAGAAGTCGCAAAATATCAATGATCTTCCGTCTGTCTACCTGCCTGCTTGACTGACTGACTTTTCCACAAAATCATTTGCTAACAGTTTTGGTTTTTCGATTTCTAGTATTTAGTCTGTGGATGAATGGATATGCAACATTGTACTTTATTTCTTGTTTGTTCACTATTAAAAGTTATTGGATACTGGTTCCAAGCCCCCACAATCCCCACGCACCCTCCTTTCTTAGTAAGCTAAGGAAAGCTATGAGTCAAGTTGCAAATATTTTCTTCCTTCATCATTGTTTATTTATTTTATAAACGATTTCGTGGCCTGTGAATTTTGTGTGTGGTTGCACTTTCACTTGCATTTTGTAGTTTTTCTATTTCTATTTTTTCAAATAATTTAGACATGAGACGACAACGTGTTTCATGTGATTTATTTCTTCTTCTTTCTTTGCAATACTATTTTTAAATTTTTACTGTATTTTTTTAGTTGTTCATATTCTAATTCAATTTGATTTGAAATATTCATTTTCGTTTAGAGATTAATTTTACACTTCATCATATTAATTTCTATAGATTTCTTTGTTATAATTTTGTTTTTCTTTCTTAATATTTTTCATGATTTTCATTTATTGTCGAAGGCTACATTTCGTAGATTTTTATACATTTATGCTTGTTTGTCTTTTGTTATTTGGGTTAACTTATAACAAACAATTTGACATGTGAACTTTACTTGAGAAAAACAAAATAAATCGCATTCCAAATGACTTGAACCACTTACAATGATCACTTAAAATTTAAATCTCTAACTCAAACTTAAACTGAACACGACCGCGAAGTGTTGCCGCGTATTTCAAAACTCAAACTGAACGACTCATTTTCGAAGACAGACTTCAGACCACAGAAGAATTCTTCAGAACTTGTTCATAAAAATGAAACCAGATTTTTATGCAAATTCATTTTGACTTCAGACATTTTGTTGTTATTATTTTATGATATTTTTTTATTGATCTTTTTCCTTTAGCGTTTAATTTGTATTTCTTTTTTTCCATTTTATTGTCAGCAGGTAGAAAATTTACAAGCTTTTTAAGTGTTTAGTTTCCCTGTCCATAGTCGCACATAATATTGAAAAGAATAAAGGCATAGTAGTTATATGAAGTGGTTGTCGTTGCCGCCATCGTGGCCAAAAACAAAAACCGCAGCTGTCAGACCTATTGAACTAGTTTTGCGGAATGTTCATATAAAAAAACTATCTGTCTATCTGTCTATTTGGCTATATTGTGAGGTAGTTTATTGTAAATTTGAGTATATTTTATGTTGGTATTTAGGTTTAGAAAATATTTTTCTTATAAATTAAAAGCATTTTTATTCATTACTTTTGCAAAAACTATGAAAAAAAAAACACATCTCAATTGTTTTGCAATGAAAGTTTTGTTATGTTTGTCTAGTTTGTCTTCCACAATCATTATTTTCTTTATTTTTGGTCAGTAATGCCCCCAGCACCGAACAACAAGTGTAGCCTAACTAACTTCGGGAGTTTGTTGAAAGCTGCTTAGCTCGAATGCGCGCGCTTTCACAAAAACTCATACTTTTTCCTGTCCATGGGGCATAAGCGTTGCTTATCAACTCCGAATGTATCAGGTTAGTAAGTGTAAAGCATTCATGGATTTTGTAATTTCTTTTGCAAGTATTAAATTTAAAGAAAGAAAATGTTTAATTAAATAATGGATTCATGTTCAAAAATTTAAGCCGCCCACACTTACGCCCATTCTGAGCAACAATAACAACAACAGCATTCACAGCACACCCACAACTTCCTTATACTACACAATATAAAAATCATTGAAGATGCCAAACTTTTAAGAAAACAAACATGCAAACTTACAAAATGCAGACATACTGGTATATCATACAGTAAAGCAATGTGAAGAAGGCAATGCAGTAAAACCAAAGAAAATACAGAAAAAAAAAAGAAATAAAAAGAATTTTATATAAAAACATAAAAAGCAAAGTCAAAGTTAACGCCTGCATGGCTTGCAGTCAACTTTGCTTTTGCTGGTGGTGGTTAATGGCTTTTTCTTTCTTCTCCTACTTAAGTCACCATTCAATTTTAAATTTCAAATGTTACGTGGCAAGTTTATTAGGTTTTTTTCTTTTGTTTTAAGAAACAAACGGAAAATCCAACAATATGTAGAAGTAAAGTTATTAATAGAAGTGGAAATGTTAAGTGGAAATTCATTAAAGCAACAAACAACACAAAAACTGCAAAGAAAATCTTTAAAAATTCAAAAATCTCTCTATATTTTTTGCAGGTGCCAATTCTTTATATTATTTACACAACTTACCTGACTGTGTTTAGTGGACTAGCCATATAAGCCAGCACATACATGGATCTAATCTTAACATAGGCCTAGTACTCTACATTGGATTTATCCGTTAACTCAAAGGTAGACTTCTAGACCTATTGAATTTTCTAAATTCTTGGTTGTCCTTCTAAATGTCATAGCAACTTATTATTAAATAAATGATAGTAGTACAAATTAAATGCAAATAATTAATAAAAATAATAAAATATTACCCCAAAAAATCTTTTATGTTATCATTAACATAAGAATCTCTATTCCCATTTAAAAACTCTTGATACCCTTTCTCATCTTATGATGATTTTTATATATAAGAATATTTTGGTTACTCTTCTCTTTATTTTTTCTTTTTCTTTATTTCGTCATTATCTCTTAGTTTTGGTATATAAATAAATGTGCTTACAGCAAAAACTTTCCCTCTACTTTATTTACTCTAAGTTACTCATTTTTACCTTTTAACTGCTTCTGTTCAACTTCAACTGTTTTCATCTCTGGGGGGTCTTAAACAAAAGAATCTTTCTGGTCATATAATATTATGTCTTCATTAATGAATATGTAATTCATTTTTAATATTTCCATTTATATTACGAATTCGATTTTCAATCGATTTGTTTATAATTTTTAACTCAGCTTCTTCTGACACTAAAGCGAGACTAATGAATGTTTTCCTTATATTTCTGATTTCTCTAATTAAGTTTAATTTAAATCTATCAAATCAATAGTTAAATGGTTGACCTAATTTTATACTTAGAAAATCTGAATTTTTATTTAATTGTTTTTTTTCTTTGTAAAGCACATTAAAGTTTGTTGTTGGAAAGAGGAGCAAAAACCCATAAACTCATAAAAACATAAGCAGATTGAAATATTCTTTCAGTTTATTGCTTAAGTCTTTTGTTTTAATGAATTTGAGGGAAGTATTTGATAAATTTCGATGCAAATAATAAAACTTATTTAGATTTTTTACTTTAGGTTTTGCTTAAAAAAATGTTTCATTGACCCATTTTAAACTTATGGAATTAAAATTGTATTAATAAAGCGAATTATTAAAGTTTAAAATTAATTAAATGTTTACAATAACAATAATTTTAATTGCTTATTAATTCATTTATTATAATTTTAATTTATGGCATACAATTAATCAATGAAGTACAAAAAACAAGAATACAAATTTGTTAAAGAGAATAAATTAAAAGAAAGAACCGCGCCCGGCATCAACTCAGCAACAAACAATCAACATATGATTTTGAGCAACAACAATGACAAATTGTATATTTTTACTTTCTTTTCAAAAACAATAAAGCACAATACAATCAAAAAGAAGCACACATGTTGACCTCATTTTGGATGAAACCAAGTAACGTGACACAGAAAAGTCAAAACATCATTATGAGTTGCTTAATCATTTTGACAAATAACAGCAACAAATTTATTGTATACAAAAAAAAAAAAAAGAAAGAAATTTCTGAAAAATAAGGAATATAAAACAAATTATATATTGTACAACAAAAACAACAAAAGTAATAATGAAATACTGAACACAAGAAAAATTGTTGTACTAAAAAATTTCACTTGCAAAGTAAAAGCAGAACAAATTTTTTTGTATTTTGTGGATTTTGTTTGACTTCTCTTCTTCGTTTTTTTTTTTAAGAGAAGTGGAACGGGTGTGTCTTTGTTGACATAAAGAATTTTAGCAATTGGCAAGAGAAAAAGGTTTCTTTTCTGGAATTTTTGTTTACTTTACCTAAAGTGTGGCTGTCTGGAATGCAGCACAGGTTAATGTATGTTGATGTAACGGGATTGGAATAACTACAATAAGTTCAAATTAAAATAAAAATAAATTGTAATTAATATATATTCTTTATAAAATTATTCCATTTCAAGACACAACTTGTTGGCATGAATGCGAAGCGGAAGGTCTTTGTCCTTTAAGAGCTTCTAATAGACTCGAAGAACTACATACATAAGTGAACAACTGCTTTAGATTCTTCTTAGCTGTTGCTTAAGATGACCAATGACGATGGCTTTTAGGATTGCATTGATATAACTTGTAAACTTAAAATTAAGTTATTTATTTATTTAATTTAACACATTTTGATTTCGATAAATGCATTGCTGATCCATTAGGATCTTCAAAGAAACTCAAATGACCTGGGGCTATGTTCTCCTTAATTGCTACTCGAGATGGCAGAACAAATTTGATTTATTAGGAGTTCAAGTGTCTCTGTCAATTAAAGTTATAATATTCATTCATTCATTTTAAAATAGAATTTCTAGATATTACACCGAAGAGAAGAGTCTTTTTTGTTAATAGGGAAAAGAAGCTCAAAGGATCATGAAGACAATAAAGATTTCAATCATATTTTAACTAATCAATGTGTTCATAATTAAAAATATATGAATAGTTTTTAGTGCTTTGCTGCATTAACATTTTTATGAGTTTCATTATTTAAACAATGTTTTTTCTTTGGTTTTGTATTTTTAGTTCAAATCTTTAATTTTATTTGCTCTAAAAAAACCAGTCTGAATTTTGATTTCTTTGTTTCTTTCAATGAAAGATTATTTTTTGTTTTCTTTTTCTTTATTTTGGTTAAAAACCAAAAGTACAACAAAAACCGGCTTAAGTAAATTAACAAAGAATTTTTAATCTGTGTTTTTTCTGTTTTTTTTTTTTTTTCTTTTAGAAAACATGATGTTTTTTTATTTTATTTTGTAAATATCCAAAATTTTTATAGAAATTATTTGTTTCTTTATATATAAATATATAAACTTGTTAAACTTGTTTGTGATTTATAACCAAAATGAGTCATTTTTATGAATATTTTATTTCTATTTAAGTAAGAAGAATTTTAATTTGTTAATGGAATAATATTTGATATTGAAAAAAGTAAAGAAAAAGTAATCGAATCAAATTATTTGAAATGTTTGTTGTGTGTTTGTGTCTCAAGTCTTTTGATTGTCTCTTTAAGATAATTTTAAAAGAAAGTGAAACTCTAAATTAAAAAACTAAAAACCTTTTAAGTGACACAATTGACTTATAATTTGTTAGAGTTGTTATTTTATATAAAACATACAATAATACAAAATAACAACAAAAAAAAAATTCTCACTATTCAAAAATAAGAAAAGCGAGAGCTCGAGAGCTCAGTGTCAAGCTTAAGGAAAAATTGGTGCAATTGTAACTGATTGACATGTTTCATCTTTTTATTTTCATTTATTTTATTTTATTTTTTTTTTTTCATTTTTGTTATTTCGTTTATCTTACTTTGTTTGTCCATTTCGCTGTCTGTTTGATTGTCTGACTATGCTTCTGTCTGTCTGTCTATCCATTTCAGTATCTAATACATTTGACGTGAAAGTCTACATTAGAAATTTCTTTTCACCCGACACCATCATCACCAACAACAACAACAAGAGCAACTTTGTATTACATACATACATAGATAAACAAAGATACTAGTAGATACTTAAAGATAAAAAGATACAAGCGACTATAAAAATTGTCAACTGCTGTAGGTGATTAAGCTACTTTTATACATTACACACTGCTAATTTGTTTAGCAGCTTTGCTTGAGTTTCTCTTCAATGATCAAGACACAAACTCAACTTAACTCACTCAGCTCATAACAAAGATATATTCAACAAATGCAGATACAAAAGACGGAAGTTGGCTTTCATTAGTTTACTTCTGTTTTTTTTTTTTTTTTTTTATTTGAATAAGAAAGAAGAAGAAACAAAATTCATGTCATGTTTATGTATATCAAAGTAAAAACAAAATCAACAACACCAAACAATTCTAACATCTTAATTTTGCTATATAATAGTAATAATAATAATAATAAAAACTTACTGACTTTTATTTGTACTTAATGCGACCCCAAGCTACTGTTGGTTAAAAAACTACTCTGGCAGTAGCTTGAAATTGGTTTGTTCGATTTACGTAATTAAAGCAAACTATTTACAACAAAGGTGCAGAATCAAACACTAAAAGAAGAAGTTGAGTTGCATCTGCTATAAAAGAAGCCATAAAATAAGCAAATGGAAATTCTTTTGAGGCATTACAACAAGAACACATAGGAGTTTCATATAAACTAGCGAACTTTGATTCAGAAAAGTATGTTTGTTACTTTGATTATTAGGACTAATTGCAGCTTTAATGCCTTCTTTTCGAGATTCGAGGGCCTCCGCAGTCATTTCGGGATTTGACTATAAAATATCTCTTGCTTCTCTAGCCTAGGCGGATTCACATACCCAATATGTTTGCTTATACAAATACATATGTACATAAATACTAAGTACATATACAATAAATCAATATAACCAATTAAAAAAACTGACACAAAACCTTTGAAATCAAATTTTCATTTCACAGAACTTGTTTTTGATCCAGCACATCAATCTATTCCCTTTAGAAAATTACTCATGTGATTCATTTTACCCAATTATATGACACCAGAATATCTAAGCCACTAATAATCAAAACGTCTTATTTTTTGATTGCATTTTACAAATTGTAGCTCTTTGAACTCTCAAATGACATTTGATTGTAATCAAACCATGAAGGAATGAAAGATGAGAACAGTAAAAAATAAAAACACCCTCAATACATTCCTAGATATGCTACTTACTCAAACTGAACTGATCCCTTTTGACAGCCTATACAATACTATAAAACATCATTTTTATTTTTCCGTGTGTTTCTATGTTTGTCTAGCTATTCTTCAGTTCCCATTGAAATCATAAGTCAAGAAGTTAAACAATTATGTGCCCTTTGTTGAAAACCTTTTATGGCGTCAGATTTCTAAGAAAAGGCGTGCTTGCATAAAAGAAGATTGAAATCCAAGTGAAGATTGAGATTAATTGAATTTTGAGCATCAGGAATGTTGTATTGTATTGTATATCCTACTGACATTTCGGTTGGAATAAACCTGTGAGGATTGGTCATTGGAGAACTTTAGCCAAATAGGTAAAGTGAAACAAATTGATTTTATAAATTCCTAGATAGCTTAAGGATTAAATCATTGAGTATTTTTTGTTCTATGGAATTTACAACATTTTATGAGATGTTGTAACTAAATTTGATTAAATCAGTACAAAAAGGGAATTAACATCCTTATATAAGATTTTAAGATCAAAAAGAATGTTTTCATTAAATTGATAACATTCCAAAAGAACAAAGTTCTTTAAGAATTGTTACATATCCTAAAACACAAAGGAATTCTATTGATAAATTCCATTAAAATTCAATTGGGTACACACTGATATATGAAAATACGATTCTTTTATTATTAAAATTTTAAGATATCATACAATATTAAATAGATATTTTCATTTTGTTATAGTCCATGCATTTCTCATACAACTCACCTTTATCAGTCGACAATATCCAGTTTTAATAATCCCAATTTATGCGTATAATGCTGTTGTGCCAATCTTGTTATCCTTGAAAATATACTCGATGATTTTGTTTGTTTTTTTAAAAAACACTCTGAGAATGTCGCCTGCAGCGTCGCATTCACATTTATTTATGGCAACTTAATTTTTTCTCTTTGTAATTTTTTTTTTTTATTAATTTTGTTTATTTTTGTTAAAAATAAAATGTTAAAATATTTTTACAATGTAAAACACAAGGCCATCGTTACACTGTTTAGAGAAAGAAAATCATAAAACGATATTTTTAATAATTTAATTTTTCCAACAAAGCACAAAGTATCTTTTTATTTTTCAGGAAGTCAATGAATGGTAAAAGCAATCAATTTTGAACTGTTTTGTTTCTAAAGTTCTTCGTATCTTTGGAGTTTCTCTGTTTTGTTAAAACTTAATGAATTATGCATACATTGAAATTGTATCTAAAATATTTTGTTCACATTCTTTAATATGGTTTTTGATGTCACACGCATACGATATTTTTGGTTTATATAAGACACGGCACACCCTTTCACCCAATACATTTCTTGCATACATAATGAAGTTAAAGAAGTCACAAAATTAAAGCAAAAGGAATGACAAAAAAGTTAATATATGAGAATTTATTCCAATGTTAAGACAATCCAAGGCTCTTTAATCCCAAAAAAGTAAATGCATGTGAAGAAACAAGCTGAAAATTCTCATTGTCACAAAGGATTTAGATATCATTTAAATAGGACTCAGATTTTAATTGCCGATTCTGCCGAAATGTTTTGAACAACCAATTTGAAACGAAAAACTTCAATTAAGAACGTGAAAATTCTCATTGGTTTGAAAAAGCTGAAGACTTAAGTCACAAACTTGAGAATTTTCATGCATTCATTTTTCTTTCAATATTCATACATATTTCTATAATTTTTTATAGGCCATAAAGTTTATTCTCTTTTTTACAATTTAATTTTCTTTGTCTTATTCTTTGTATTTGTCTTTTGAATTATATTTTTCATGCTGCTTGTATTTCACGCAAATAAGATTCTTAAGCATCAAAAGTATCTTTGTGTCTTTGCATGTATGTAAACTTTTGTTGGTTAGTGTAACCAAAAGGGCCCAGGTGTATGAAGCAAATAAAAAGTACACAGAGAAATATGCAAAAAAATAATAAAAAAGTAAAAAATTTTTTCAACACAAAATAAGAATAGAATTTTTATTTTAAAGAATATAAATATGATGTCATTAAAGAAAATATATTTGAATCAACATTAAACTTCAAGAACAAATTAAAATGTTTGAATTTAAATATACTTTTTGTTCTTTCTATCAAGTCATGTGCCATTTTCTTAAATATTTAAAAATTTAAACAATTTTCATCAAGAGATTTTCAATATTTTATATAATCTTTGTCCCTAATGTGCATTTCAATACAATATTTTATATTTTGTTTATACAATTTTTTGTCATTTTCATATGTTTTTCTTATTATATTTAAAAATCTTGTTTTGTTCACTTTGTGCTTTTTTTTGGTGTTTCAAAATGTTCACATTTCTTTTTTATTCGCATACACGTACATCACAAAACTAAAATAATTTTCTTATTCCTTGCACGTATGTAATTCCCATTTTTAATTAAAAATCCTTGCATATACAATTTAAAAAAATTTCCAGTTTATATTAATGTATATTGTACATAATCAATCGAATATGTATTGCATATAGATACATGTATGTATGTTTCTATGTATGTATGTTAGTATACGTGTATGCATGTATGTATATAAAAGCCACTGATTCACTATAACATTTATGTTGTATATTCTTGGATACAATTCAAAAAAATATCCATTCGAAATCCGTTTACTGTACCATGCCACACGAAGGCCAAACACTCACTAAAACTTGCTTAAGACAAACTCAAGCGCTGCACCTGAAGACAAATTCAAGCACTGCTGAGACCAACCACAAAAAAAAAAACGTCAACGCAAACACATAGATACATGAACACAAGCACACACACACACACACACATACACAATCATATAAGATATTTAAACATAGATACTCCCAATCTACAACTGGCCGAGACACGCTAGCAAAGTAAAAATGGTACAAAGTAAAGTTAAAACAACAATAACCACAACAACAATGTGACCGTTTTAAACATTTTTTTGTTGTTTTTGCTTTTGCCTTTTGGTTTTTTCATATGTTTCTTCTGGTTTTCTTACTACACACATATATTGTAAATGTTTCTACTTCTTTGCGTGTATCTATTTCGGTTACTTTGACTGCTTCTACCGTATACTTGTTTTCTTTACCATCTTCTACAACTTCTTTATGTTTGTTGCCTTCTGTGTTACCTGCGCCTTCTTCTTCCTTCACTTATTCTATGTTTCGTTTTTTTTTTTTTTTTTTTCGCACTTAGCGGCTGCAAAAACGCGTTATGAGATACAATAGTCAATTCTCTCGCAATATCTCAGAAACACTCTATTGTATTTTCTTATTAAACTTGCGCTGTACCGCAAACCAGAAGCGTGCACTACGCGCAACAGGTAAATCGAAACTAACTCCGAAGATCGTTTTACCTGTAAACATCACAAATCGAAATGAACGCCGTTCGTTTCGGAAAAGCAACGGCTTAAGACTTTGGCGCACAACTGCAATAGAATTTTAATAAAAAACGAGAGGCTCCTCTCTCTCCGAATGAAATTAGAGAGTTTGTTTTGTCAGAGAAATGGCCAAAACAAAAACCCAGGTAAGAATTGCCGCCTTTTTGCAAATACAAAAATCAATTTTTTTTCTTTTTTTTTTGTTTTGTATATTTTGTTTTGTCTTTGCCTTTTTCTTCTAGGGACGTGTGAATTCGACTATTGATTTATTTACCTTCTTTGTCCACATACCGCCTGCGTTACTAATCCATGTCATGCATATTTAGATGTACAACCTGTAGGATAAGCCTCACGAAGGAAGATTCACTAAAACATGCCTTTGAAAATATTGAATTAGATTCTTAGAAATTTTCCTATCTTTTGTCCTTCTGTACACTTCCTTCTATGTCAACACATCGACTGCTCATTAAGTAAGGATATAAAAATGTTGTACTAAAATTAGGGCATTTTTGAATAAGGTGCTAAAAGGGTTTAATGGCTTTAGTGTTGGCTATGAGGTTTTTATTGGAAGGTCATAACTATGAATCATTCAGACTATTAACAGAAAATGGTTATTCTACAGTTGCTCATTCCAATTGTTATAGTTTAGAATAAGTATTGTATATATTATGTAATTAAACTAATGTGATTTGATTTGATCAAAATGGTGATTTCACTCTTATTTACTCAGTGTTCTGCCTGAATGACTTACATAGAGTGCAGGAAGCTTTAGATAGACCTCAACTCTATACTAAGGACGAAGAACTATGCTTATCATCGGTGGCATGGGGCGCAAAACCAACTCAGTGAACAGTAATGTAAATTCAGATATTGTAGCTTATTGGATTATGTCTGATGATGATATACAATAGTTCTACAATGAACTGCCCACTACCCGAAGTTTAGGATCTTCTCAAGTAAAGCAGCAAAATTTAATTACAAAATAGTTGTGGAATATTGCCATTTGCACGCCTAATCATCCCAGTGGGATAGTCAGCTCTCTCGACTTCCCTTTTCTTATTGTGTTTCTTGCTCGTAGTAATCTAGTCATCTAAAATTTCAAAGTCCAATTTTGATAATTTCGATTGTGGTTCAGTTCAAAATCACTTCAACCATGCTTACAAAAAAAAAAAACGTGATAAAAAAGGTTAACTTCGGCTAGTTGTCATACTCTTCATGCACATGAATTAGAATCAGAGTTTGTATGGGAGCTATACGATCCAGTACCATTAAGTATTAAGAAATTGAAACCAAATTGGGTTTGTATGGGAGGTGTACCCCTCCTAGTGGTCCAAATGTACAACTTCGTGCAAAATTTCACCTCTCTAGCTCATGCATACAGACGGACATGGCTTAAACAACTCGTCTCGTCGAGCTGATCAAGATTATATATACCTTATGGGATCTCTGATGTCACCTTCTATCCGTTACAAACTTCATGACAAAGGTTTTTCATTTGTGGAGCTTTCCATGACATTTATTTTATTTTCTTCACTATCTATTATTGAGAAATTAAAATTTTTTAAAAAGAAATATGCATTCTCTTTGTAGGCTACAAATCCATTCAAGAAGAAATGAGGGCGACCAACATTAGAAACCATTAAATGCATTAACAATTAAACAATTGAAATGTATTTATAGAAGGAGCCACATGAGCTAATATGTCTATGTACATCAAGCAAATATATAAGACTGGGTCAAAAACACTCATCATCATATATTGTATTTACTTGTATGAGTAGTTTTGGCAAGACCCACATCTGATACGAAAATTTGTATGATGTATACTTGAGCCGGCAACTTAGCTAGCGGTATATACTCCAAACAATTTGTGTCACTTTAAGAATATATGGCCGGAACGGAAGTTGATATATCCGTCGATTGTTGTTCTTATTGTATGAAACTTCTTTATAGAAATCCGCAATTGGTTGAGCTTTCATGTTTTGCATTTAAATTAAAAGTCAAAAAAAAATATTTATAATTTATAGGTTAAACATTTTTGGATTAAGAAAGTTGACAAGAACAAAAATGTTCTTAAATGCATTTGAATTGTTCATTTATTCAATTTGTCATAAAGCCTTTGTCGTCGTCGTCTAGCAATCCTTGTAAATTATTTCGTTTATTTCTAAAATATGTCAAACGTCACGAAAAATTCTTAAAAGCGTTTTACAAAATGTGATGTTTGGCCAATCGAAATTGCAATGGTCATCAAAAGACTGCTAAAATTAATAAATAGATCTAAAGTTGACATAACTACACCAATTCACCACAGAGGATCCTATAATAGATTTGGCGGCTTACATAAGAAGCCTGAGCGTGACAACCATTACATATTACTATTTAATATCGCAACTCTGGGTGGTACAATTTTCGGAGGCTTGTTGGGCAAACAGTTGGCATACGTTCTGGAGGTCAGTGAATTGTTTGCCCCAGAAGAAGATTTCGATGAAGATTATGAGTAAGTTCAAATGTTTTTTATATCGTTTCAAGTATCAGCTACTTCATATCGCATTTTTTCTTTTCTGTAAATTGTAAAGGAACTGAGAAAGTAAAAACGATGGCAATATATCACAAAGTATACTTATTATTTTTGGATACAGTCAAGATTCTACATATCATAATACTTGATCTTGAGTCCTTCTGTAAGAGTTTATTTTAAGAAAATTTGTCTTCGCCTACTATGTACAATATTTTGGTTAATAACAAATGTAAACAAATTTAAGTGTGGCCCAATTTCCGAATAAAGATTTGTTAAAAACGATATTTTGATATAATTGATATGCCACATTCACACAAATCGTGGAGCATATGTTCGTTGTTGATTTTCCATATCACTTCGCACTATTTGAATAGCTTCACAGATCCCTTTTGAAATTGAGTCGAACAATTTGCCTACATAAATTGGTGAAACAAAGTTTCAAGCCTGTTGGCATTAATGATATCTAGTATGAGCTAATACTGTTGTCCAGAACCATAGATTTTGATAATGTATAGATCTGGTAAGTGTGAGGGCGAAAGCCATAAGCTATGGCGATTTAATGTTCCGGACAGTGTGAATTCACACATTTTCATATTATTGTATCTATGGCAAAGGCTGAAAAGCTCTTCAAAAAATGGGAATGCAATTTTTGATATGTCAGACATCAACAAAAATTGTAGCTCATTGCTCCCCACTTTTAGATAGCTTTTAAAAAACCATGAAAATAAAAGCTGGGTAAATCGATTGAAGCTCTTAAACATCTGAGACGACAATGTCTTGCCAATGTAGTAGCAAAGTCACATGAGATTGTCAAAAGCTAAGGTATTGGAACGGTATGAAGTGGTACTTTTTATAAGTTTATAAACATTTTATACGCTCAGCTCTCAGAATAGTGGTTAACCCCACATTCTTCCTTCATCTTAGCTATGAGTCGGGCTGATTCAAGGATTCTCTCAAAATAACTCGACTCTCACCATCAGAAACGACAAAATGGGATTGTATGATATATTATTTCCCTATATTGTCTTATCACAAAAAATGTTAGACTATCCATATTTCGTTTTATTCTGATATTTTTCAACATACTCGTACATATAGCACAGTATAAAATTTATAAGCTTTTATTTTGCCTAAAGAGATTGCAGTAAAATATAAGAATCTACATCTATATATCTAACTATCTATATATTAATAAGTATATCTATCTGTATGTAAATAAAATTGGATGTATGTCGGTTGCTTATGGACTCCGAAACTATTGGACCGATTTTGATGAAATTTTTAAGGAAACTCTAGCATAGTTTGGATGGTGTTTCTGTAAAGTTTGGTGTGGAGAATTCGGAATTATTGAATCAAATTTTGCATTTAAAACTTAAAGACATATTTGCAAATCAATCAATCAGTATACGATAATTTCACCAAGAGGGTTCAATATCTGTGGCAACAAGTCAAAGTGTGTAGCTTATGTCGAAAATTAATGAAATCAGTGCTTCCAAAAGCTATCTCCATTTAACGTACGAGTAGATATTTTGTTTAAAAAACCTAAGTTATACAATACTATAGTAAACTTATATATTTCTATGCTGCATTTTTCTATTGTACTTAATGGTTTCGATAAATAAAGCTATAATTTTTAAACTGAATGATAAAAATAAATAAATGTGGAATTATAGAGATTTTCCACCATGATTTTTTTTATCAAACCAACCAACCAAGTAAAATTCTATTACTCGTTTTAAAATGCATAAAATGAAATTCGTTACGCCTGTCAAATCTTTATCTTTCTATTACGATGTCTAGATGTATACTTTCTACATCCAAAAAACTTTTTCATTTCATTGTAACAATAAAATCAGAGATGAAAAGTGTTCGGGTGTTTCTGATTTTGTCTATTTTACCAACTATTAACGCTGTTTATCCAATTTGTACTGTATCTCCTTCTTTTTTTATATATTCGAAATTTTTAAAATAGTTATTTTACAGATTACCCTGAGTCAATGTGCTTAAGTTATACACTGCACATAGGTGACTTCATATGTGTTGGACCAAGAACCATTGCACGTATATGGCATTTTGTAAATATGACAAGAACCTGTGAACCAAACTATGCTGAGACTTGTCGTTTTTTTCCTCGAAAGCCAAGTATTCTTTTAAAAAATCAATATACTACGAAAGCACAATGTATAGATATTTGCCAAAAGTATATGTGATAAATATAAAATTTGTTTGACTGGTCTGGTCTTATGAATTACAAAATCCAGTATATAAAAAAAATTGTTTGTTTGCTTGAACTTATGCGCGACCATGTCGCTTATCTGATTGCAAAGAAATTTTGTCTACCTGGTTTATGCAGCCCATACATTATGCGTACAACATCATGGAATTAAATGGAATGGAACACTGCTTGTTGACCAGCACTACGTGTGCGGGGAAGAGGAGCATGCCGGTTGTAAGGAAAATCAAAATTTTGTGATCTTTGGTTGTGCGACCGATCGCATAATGTGAGGCGAGTTCGGAAGCTAAATCACTTGCAGACAATTTGGAGAAAATCAAGTTTTGCTGTCGTTATTCATTTGGTACGACGTTTCAGTTGCTACAAAAATGATCTGGAAATGCTTAAAATTTTGGAAACAATACAGAGACGAAGGATTATCAAAGGCTCACATTGCTCAGCCTTACATATAGCTGAAGAGGCTGAAATAAGCCCAGAATTTGCAACAATCCACGCACGAAATAAAAAATTTACTGACATGAAAATGCACCATTGGATCCAGAAATATTTTTCGGAACAAACTGCCATAAACTTAATAGAGACACGCATCGGATAAATTTCCAACATTAATGTGTTTTTGTTACCCTCTATGAATTGATTACACCGATGAAAATTTCAAGGAAGCATGCCGAAAGTTAAAGAAAAATTGGAACTTTCATCATGTGCTTGAAAAAGTTTTTAGATGGTGATAAAAGCAGTTTTTCACATTTGACCAATTGTTAATTGTCAATATACGTTCCCCAATATCTGGACGGCTCTCCGGATTTCTTTTATGCTAAATAAATGTATCTTAATACGCATGGCATGAGAAACAATCATTCTATTGTACATTAACTATTTCTATAGACTATTTCTATATACTGTGAGGAATGCTGTGCAAACGATAATGGTAGTTTTTAATCGACAAATTAGGAGATTTAAGACGTCGAGATTTTCTTGCTTACATGAAAAAATTGTTATCTATTAGGGACAAGCAATAGGGGCGCCAAATTTGGAACTCGCTCCATCCTAAAACTAATTCCAGTGACTTACCAAATAAAGAACAATACCCTGGACTTGTCCTCAGTATTATTATAGAGTCCTTTAATGTATTCAAAAAAAAACTAGTACATTGCGAAACGCTTGAAATATTGTACTTTTGATAAAATCATTTTTATGCTATTCAAGCAGTGAATAGTATTATATTATATTGTAAGTTTATAACAGGCAGAAGGAGCCATCAAAAATCCCATAAAGTATATATTGTATGTATATTCTTGATCAGCTCGACTAGACGAATTGATAAGGGGGTGCGTGCGTGAAGAGTATATCAACTCCATCAATTACAAATTACATCAAACATATGTATGATTGCATATATAAAAAATTGACTTGGCGATTAATATTAAGTTGCTGATGACATTCAACTTAGAAAGTCATTAGGATGGAGCCTTTTTATACGGCGTCATCATGAGTGACGATTGCCGCCAGGCGATTTGAATGGCTTTGCAGCCTTCGTTGATAAATATTGCTGATTTGCAGAATTTCGTAGCGTGCCGTGGGTATCCTTACGTCTCTGTGTAAGATGGTGTTGCGCAGAAACCAAGGCGCCCCAGTTATGCGGTGAAGTGCCTTATTTTGGCAGGCCTGGACTATCTGAACGCTGCTTGCCACCCGCACATTTGCATTGCATAACGCCAAACAGTGTCCACTACTGGTCTGTAAATTGTCCTCTTGAAATGAATCGAATACATAAATTTAAAATTTGACACATAATCTGAGATTTTACACACAGACTAAAGTTGGCAACGCGCAATTGCCACAAATAACGTTGCAACTCTACGCGCCAACAGAACACGTTGCATACGTGACAAGACACACTTTAAAATTATCATCTTTTCGAGGACTGCGTTTCATTCTGATCCAGAAAGCGTTCATTTAAAACTTATTATCGAAAGTATAGATTAGGAATGTAATTATTATTAATTATTGCAGTATCCACTAATTGTTTGAGAAGAGTGCAAAAACAACGTTTTGCGGGTAATCTAGTACAAATATAAAATAATTTTTAATCATTCAAGTTTTTGTTTTTTTTTTTTTCATAATTAAAATGTTGCATGCTTACCATAATTACTCATTTCAAATAGCTTTATTCTTTTGCATAATATATGTATATATACATAGAAATATATATAAGTCATCTTATAATATTATTTCTATTTTTTACCAAATAGAACTTTTAAATATTTTTGTTTATTTCTAGTTATATAGTAGTTTGTTCTTTTGTTTGTTTTATGTGTGTTTGGATGTGAGTGGTTTCTATATATTGTATGTATATTATATATATTAAGTAGTTTTCTTTTTATTTTAATTAATTTTAAATTTATACTATAAAATTAAGTATTGCTATGATTTATATTATACATTAATTTATATTATAGTATTAACATGATTATGCACTCTAACAAAAAGTCGTACTATTCATTTGACATTGATACCAAGAGACAATGAATCTATCTTATCGAGATGATATTGTATATGTATCGATTATTGGTATAGGTCTCATAGTATACTACTCACATATTATTGTATATTGATTCCTCTTTATCATCAATTAAACATATATAAATAAGAATTTTTATTGCATTTAATCCTTTGTAATTTATCCCATAGACTTATTTTATTATTATAAATTAATTTAATTAGCTGATTTAAAGAGAGATTAACTTTATATAGATACTTAAAGATTGGATTGGAGAACGCCAGGCGCTGAAGAAAATTCAACAGAAAAAATAATACAATTCCACAATGAGAAATAATGTTTTCCATTTCAATTTCAACGAATTGTAATCGGCACACAATGTACATATTCACGTCACCAAACATTATATATAAAAAAAAAACAAATATGTAAGCATATTAGTGACGTCATATAATTAAATATATTTATAAATAATTTATAATTAATTGTTTCAAATAAATAAAAAATAAAATATATTTATTAATAAGTAATTGCAATAAATTAATACTAAATATTTTCTTATAAATTCGCTTACAAAACAAATCTTAAAAAAAAAAATTTATTTTTACTCAAACAGAATATTCATTACACTCTTCACGCAGTGAATAGTATTATAAGTTTGTCAGAAGGTATAAATATTCTTGATCAGCTCGACGAGACGAGTTGATTAAGCAATGTCCGTCTGCCCGCATGTATATAGGCAAACTAGTCATTCAGTTTTTAAGCTAGAGAGCTGAAATTTATTTTTACCAGATGTTGGTACATTTATCGGAACCAGCCGAATCGGACCACTACAAAACCAAAATTCGTATTCTTATTTGAAAAACTTTTTTGTCTTTTCTCCTATTGAACTAAAATTTAGATATTATAAGTATCTAACCATTGTCCACGATACGCGTAAATTTCAAGACTTACTAGATCAAATAGCTTCCCTACTAGACTTCTTTATGAATCTATTCAAAAGGGCATTTTTCATATTCAAGCTGAAATGAATCAATATGACATTCCAATTCATTGAAAAGAATCCAAATGGCAAATTGAATTGAATTTACATTCGAAGGTTATTTTGTACTGCGTTCTTCGTTGGTATGCAAACACAATTTCATCCCCGACTTATCGAACTGAAATTTGGTTAGTGTAAGTGTCTGACTTTGATATTCACTACCCATGTAAAACCCTTGGATTACTGGATCGTATAGTTTCCACACAAATATTTTGATCTCAATGTACAAAAACATTCTCTACCCTAAGCATCATGTCAAATCAATAATAAAATATTTATGTATAATAAAACACTGGAGCGTTTGCAAAAACATTATCTAGGGGTGCGTGAAGAATATGACAATTTCGGCATAACATAAGTTAAGTTCTTTTTTCTTGTTTGTTTTTCTTTTCTTTTCGACAATAAGCGCGAAATTTCTAATAAGTCGCCTAAACCGTAAGAGATGTATTTGTGTGTTGTGTGTGTTATGTTTTGTTGTGTTGTTTGTGTGTGTAAAGTCACACAGCAAAGAAAAAAATATTTACAATTCCGATGAATGGGAATCTTCTTAACTTGATAGTATGAAGTGTTTAAGCACTTGATTGTTGTTGCCTGGCGTTTGTTATGTGTTGTAGTCATCATGTTGTGAACTGAAGTAGCTCACCAGACCACTAAATTCACTTGCTTGACCTTGCTGAGTTGCTGCACCGCTTGAGCCAGGCGCTGAACTAGAATCATCTGCTGCATCAGTTGAGTGTAAACCGGCTGGTGAGCCGGATGATTCACCAGCGACAGTAAGTGGTGACTTGGTTACTTGCGTTGAATAGGCCTCCAGTGTGATGAGCTTTTTGCGTGACTCTGTAATAACTGATTTCGCTGATGAGGGTGTTGTAACTATTGAAACTCCAGAGGGCGTTGCAACAATTGTCGGTGCTGGTGATGGTGGTGGCGATGGTTTAATAGTAGGTCGTGTTAAAGCTGATACTGAATGATTCGTAGGTGGTGTAGGTGTTTGCGATGGTGATGGTGTAGAAGCTGGCGGAGCACTAACTATAACTGAGCTTGGTGCAGATGTGACTGTGATTGAAGCGGATGATACAACAGGGGCATGAGCTAGTGTGTGTGGCGGTTGTGTATGAGCTGGCGGCGTTGTCAATGGCGGTGGTGGTGGATAATAGCCATATGGAGGATACCCACCTAAAATAATATTAGTAAATTAATAAAAATGTGTTTCATCTATTCCCTAAACTCAAAACTTACGCGGTCCAGCTACATAATCAACAGCATGCGGTGGCCCTCCGGGACGTATATTGGGAGCACCAGGACGTGGAGCAAAATTGGGATTACCATAGATAGGTGGTCTAATTAAAGACAAAGATATATTATTGACTTTATATATGCATAAAGCTATCTTAATTACCTATAAGGATTTAAGTGCGCTGCAGAATGTCTTGCCGGCGGCGGACCTGCACCATAAACACTAGACATTGTTGGCGCCCCATGATGCTCTCCATGCATGTAAGGCGTACGCACGCCGCTACCGCCAGCTGCTGAGCCGCTGCCATGCCCGCTGCCGGGTGGCTGAGCTCCTCTCAAAGGAGGAGGTGGTCCATACGTTTGACGCATAGCGCTATGTGGCGGCATACCGGGCGGCAATTGTGGTCGCAATAGATGACGAGGTTGTGACGCCTGTTGATTTGCACTACCTGTTGTTGCATTTGATGATGAATGTTGTTGTGATGCTGAGCGTGCGCTAACACTGGAAGCAGTTGTTGATGGTGGCAACGGTTGTCCATAGAAACGTGCATGCAACGCTTCCGCGCTAGCATACATCGCAGCAGCAGCACTATGTGGAGGAGGCCTGATGCCACTATGTGGAGGTAAATGTGGCATACGAGTTATAACTGATGGTTGAGGATTATCTGGATGGCCAGGTGGCTTATATAATTGTGGAGGTTGTGCTATGGAAAGAGTCGTTACGATAGTATTAGAACTGCTGGCACTAGAAGCAGTCGTTTTTATACTAGCAGCTGGTTCTGTGGATTTATCGCTAGGATTAGATGTACCAGTTTGCCCTGCAGCTGCGGCTTGTTGTTTCTGCAAATTATCGCGTAGTGGAGTAATCTTTTTCCGACGCCCACGTGGTTTCGATTCTTGGTCGATGTTGGCTGAGCCAGCTGATTTTCCACGAGTGGACGTTAGTGGATGAGAAGATGGAGGTTGTGCCGCAGGCGTTACAGGACCGCCTGCCATCGGTGGAGGTCGAGCGGCAGGGTGCATAAGATGAGTCGGTGGCAAACCATGACCATGTGCACCAGGTGGTATTGCCAATGGTAATCGTTGCATAGTATGATGTGGTGGAGGCAAACCCTGTTGCCCAGGATGTGGTGGGAAAGTACTTCGGTTAAGCGGTTGTCCAAGAGGCGCAGACAATGCATTTTGCAGCAATTGCATTGGAGGTGCTCCTGTGTGTCTTTGTAACATAGGATGATGCGGTGGCATGCCATGATGCGGAGGAAATTGGTGACGCAACAAAGGCGGATGCATTGTGGGCATAGGCAGACGCTTACGCATAGGTTCTTGTAAGACAGAAGCATTTGTTATAGGCGCTTGCGGAGGTGCACTAACAGCTGCTGAAGGTTTATTACCCACATCTGTAGTAATGCCTGCCCCGCTTGGTGGCTCAACATGTTTGGATTTAGTTTTGTTTGTCGGCCGTAGTACTTCATCCGGAGGCGGTAATTCACGGGAAGCAGCTGCCGCACTAAATTCCTCCTCTTCTACCATTCGTGCTATAGCATCTTCGTCCATATCTTCCGGTAAGTCGTCTGGAAAATCAGCATCATCGAATTCAGATTCTACATCATCAACATTATCCATTTCTCCAACATTTTCACCTTTGCGTTGCAGATAATCAATATCGAGCACTTTTGCCTGTCGTATGACAGAAAGCGGAACCGTCGAAAGAGAATCTCCTGGTTTTGTGGGATTTCGCTTATCAGGCACAGATGCCCCAGCAATAGCAGCTGTACCCTTTATAGGTGTCAACCGTGGCGTAGCCGCCAGTTTAGCACCCTCGGCATTTTTCTCTGCCAACATACGTTTAATTTCCTCTTGTTTCTGAATAAACTTCTGACGTTCTTCGGGAGGCGTATCAGGCCGTTTGACACCAGGCTTAATGCCACCATCGGAGCTATCATCATCAAAGTCCTCCAAATAGGCATAACGTCTGCCACGCGTACGCCTTGTGCTGTCATCCGAAGCACTATTTTCATCTGATGTTGGTGGCTTCTTCTTTTTCTTCGCTTGTGATGGATTCTTCGTCTTTCCTTTGCCCGTTTGTACATTAGGTATAAGAGGCTGTGAACGTGGCTGCTTACCAGACCCCTTGCCACTACCCATAATTCCGTCGTCTTCATCATCATCGTCTTCTGGTTCCGTTTCGCTAATGTCATCATCAGAGTATTCAACACGCTTAGGTTTTTTCGTTTGTGGTTTCTTTAACTTGGGCGATTTGCGAGCAATTGTCGTAGTATTTGACTTACGTTGTTTCTTTCGCTTGGAAGGCTGCCATGCTCCGTCAGAGCTCTCACTAGTCGTATCATCGCACAAGTCAGCACTATCCACATTCTCAGACAGTTCTGTTTGATCTTCATCGTTGTCGGACTCGGATTCTGTATAATCAGAGTCCTGCTTACGTTTCTTCTTGATCTTAGGTCGTTCCTCTTCTTCACTATCACTTTCGTCGACAACGAACTTCCGATCTTTACGTCGTTCTCGTGCAGCACGTCTTGCCGCTTTACGTTGTTTTCTTCCACCTCGACTACTACCTTTCTTGCCCCGTCTACGATAGATTTCCAGGCTAGAGTCTGAATCTGACTCTGATGCCGATATTGATGTATCCTCCTCATCTTCATCAAAACTTGAAGTCTTGAAATCCTCATCAGAAACATTATCTTCTTCAGAGCTTATATCTAATGTAGTTAACTTACGTGCCTTCTTTTTTAGGGGAGGCTTGGATTTTGATTTCACCTTGAGAGGAATGTCGTCGTCATCCTCATCATCGTCGTCTTCATCATTGTTATCCTCTCTCTTATTTTTCTTCTCATTTTCTGTAGATTTATTAGATTTCTCCGATTTTGCTTTTTTATCTTTAAGTTCATTAGGGCCTTCACTTTCTTCGTCACCACCCTCTTCGATTTGTCTTTGACGTGCCTTTTCCTCTTTGTCCGCTTCAATGATTGTAGTTATATCTTTTCCGCGTCCAAGGTTTCCGGCGCCAGCAACCTCATCCATTTGTTTTTTCAACGCCGAATTAATCAAATCATCATATTCATTTAATCGATAGCTCACATTAATCTGTCGTCGCTTTCGTAGTTTATAAATAGGCTCATTATCACTGTCCGAGAAGCTGGAACTGGTGGAACTACTGTCTGATCCACTGTTGCTATCAGAATCTCTTTTGGAATCAGATCCACTTTCAGAATCGCCACGACGGCGTCGTCTTGTGCCACGTTTTGCTGCTTTACGATTAGCGCGACCATCACCACGTCTTCGCTTCGATTTCTCTGATTTTTCTTGTTGTTTTGCACGCTTGCTTGTCGATTTGGAAGCTTTACTCTCATTATCACTGTCATCGTCACTATCTTTGAATACTTTGTCGGTATCATCCGAATCATTCTCATCACTATTGCCACTACCATCTGATCCACTGCGTCGTTTGCCTTTCTTTTTCTCTTTCTTAGCGGCTTTTCGTTCTTCCTCTTGGCGTTTTTCTTCTTCAAGACGAACTTGTTCCTCACGCTCAGCCTGCTCAGCTAAACGTTTCTCGGCCTCTTTAAGGGCTACTAACTCATCAAACTGCTTCAATTGATCCTCAAGTGCACTTATCAGTTGTTCTTGTTGACACGGTGGACAGTACCAATCGCCTTCGGGTATATAAAACAAAACCGGTGAAAGGCAGGAACAATGGTAACCCTTATCGCAGAAATCGCACAACAAAATCCATTCTGGATGATCTGACTTGCCGCATTTCTGACACGCTTCATCGGCATCATCCTCGTCATCGTCAGCATTCTCTTTGCGTGCTGTACGTGCACGTTTCATAGGTACCACTTGAGATTCATCTTCTAAGTCAGACTCTGGTGAAAATTCATGATCTGATTTAAAGAGCGGTGAACCATGATCACTGTACTCGTGTGGTGGCTCTTCTTCCTCTTCTTCAGTCTCGGCTTGTTCTTCGGAACCCGATGACCAACCATCTTTTCCAGGACACTTCTTCTTCGCTTTCTTTTTTAACTCTACCTCACTCTCAGATGATGACTCACCAGACGGTTCAACAACGGTTGGATCCGTTTCTTTTTCGGCTTTTTTCTTCTTTTTCAATTCCTGTTTCATTGTTCGTAAAGCGATTTCTTCCATTTTGCGGCGTTCTGCTTCCTCCTTAATTTTTTGCTGTGCTATGCGACGTGACTGACGCACTGGTGTATCGTCAGTGGCCTCAATTATGTTTGTGGCGTCCACATCACGATTCTTGCGTGGACCACGTCCACGACCAACACCAGCAGATGGAGTAACAACCGTAATGGCAGCAGCTGCTGGTTTTGTATTTTCCTTCGATGACGTAACAGCAACGGCCGCAGGTAGCTCCCCTTCTGGTTTTGGACCCACCACGTTTGGTTCGATTTTTCTTTCTTCTTTTGTATTGCTTATTTGTGATTGCTTTTTGATTTCCGCTTTAACTGACGGTGTTTTAGCCGGTGACAGGTCCTTAGTCTTACTATCACTTTTAGTAGCTGCCTTTAGTGGGGTATTGGCCACACTTTTCGACTCTGTTTTTGTTATTTTATTTTCTTCTAGCTCTTCTTTCTCAACTTTAATTATGCCTTTCTTTTCAACTGATATTGCGGCTGCCTTTGCGCCACCCCTTGTACGTTTTGGCTGTGGTAATTCTGAATAGACCACAGCTGCACCACCTCGTCGGCCTGAACGTCTACCAACAGATGGTGTCGGGATGAGTGCTTCTGGTGTTGGTTCCTTATCCTGTTTTGTCTCCTTCGAAATATCTATGGATTTTTCGACAGTCACAGTTGCTTCTGGTTTTTCATCAACTATTGATTTAGGTTTATGTTCCTCCATTTTAACTACAGTTTCTTCATTACGTTTAATTTTCTCGCTAACACCTTCTTCTTTTTTAGCCGATAATGTTTGAGGTGCCTCATTAGTTTTAGTATCTTCACTACTGCGTCGCTTACGTTGTCGATCTGGCGTTTGTCGTTCAGGTGTATAACGGACAACTTCTTTAGAAAGTTTCTTTGTGGCATCATCTGTAACAGGTGATATTATTTCTAATGGTTTCGTATTACACTCTATATTAGTCGTCGTTGGTGTCAAATCCTCGCTAATGGTACGCTTCCTTGGTATTGCCTCTTCTTCGCTTTCTTCCTGTCGCATTTGCGTCAGTAAGTTTTTCTTCAGAGGTTTCGTTATTGGTGATTTTTTTGGAGGCGTAAATTTTGGCGATGTCCCTGCAACTGTTAATGGCGGATGCGGTATTTCAAGTTGCTTTTGCTCTGCTGGTGCCGCAGAAACCAATGACTTCATAGTTAAATCAGATACTATTGGTACTGTTGCTTTCTCTTCTAAAACTAAATTTTGTTCAAAGGATAGTGGCCCCAAAGAATTTTTGTCTTTATGATCTGAAGATCTTTGAACTGAGAGTAGTGTTGTTTCTAATGACTTTTGTTCCTGTGGTGGTGGTGGTGGTGGTGGTGGCTGTGACTTTAGTTCTGATGGCTTTAGAACGCCAGATTTCAGATCTATTGGCTTAAGAATTGACTCGGTTGAAGTTGTCTTCTCGGTTGTCTTTTTGAGTTTCTTCTCGATAATTTCAGCCAAAGTTGGCTTATGTTTTATTGTTACTGGAGGTCTGTCAATGGTTTTTGATTTTTCAACGCTTGCATTATGAATTATGGTTAAAGCTTTCGTTAGTGTTTTCGAAGTTGCAACAGTATTTTCTACTAATTTCTTCTCCGGGGAAAATTTAACAATGGGCTGCTTCTCCGCTATAATTTTATCCTCATTTGGTTCCACTACTGCAGAATTCTGTTCTATTTCTTGCTTAACAGGTTGTTCGTCTCCTGCCATTTTATTTTCTGATACTTCTACCACTGGTGCAATTTTCTCTGGTTTAGGTTTATTAACTATTAGAGACTCAGCTGTTCGTGTTTCTGGCTCAGTTATAAGTTTCTCTGGTATAGCATTCTCTTGGATTGAGTTTTTTGTTATTTTGCTTTCTGGTGACAATTTCCTTCCTACCTTCTCCTTCTCTATAGGCAGTTGTAACACTGGTTTGTTTATTAGATTTTTGGGAGATTTGTTATTTTCTACCTGTAAATCATCCATCGCAAACTTTTCAGGTGTGCGTTCCAGTTTTCGCTTAGGAGCTATAATTTTCCTTCGACTGCGTAAATCCTCCTCACCACTTGACGATGTTGTCTCATCAATATGCGTCTTTTGTGCTTCCACTTTTCGACGAAATTCCGCATTGCTTACCTTAGGACGCATTTTGATACGTTTTCCACCAACATCGTCGTCGAGTTCTTTGTTCAAATCATCCTGTTGCTCGGAATGTAAGTCAATTTCACTCTCCGATGTCGAGTGTATTTTTGTTGTTGCAGAGGGTTGAGGTCTTGTTACGGCTAAATCGGTAAGGCGTCGTTTACGGTTTGGTAGTGTGGCACTTGTGCAAGGCTTTGAGACTGAGAGTGATTCTGTAGGTGAGGTTTTTGCGGATATGTTTGATAATGTTGATGATTGTAATGCTGATGGTAATGGTATTGGTAAACATAATGGCAATAAACTTGTTGAAGGCGCTTGTAATTTTGGCGCAGGTACATCGTTTGATTTATTGTTTTCCACATTTATTTCAGATTTAATTTTGCATGGTTCTTTTTCAGACTTTGAATTACTCGTTTCACATTTGTTAGAAGTCTCCATACTATTAACTTTTATTGGCGATATTACCTTTTGTGTTTCAGTTTCTACAACTGGTATAAGGATTTCAGATTTCATTAAAGTAATTGGCTCAGGTTCCTTAACATCTGTTTGTTTAGTTTCAGATGCTACTATATTCACTGTACTGTTACATTCATCAACTGATTCCAAATGTTGTGGCAACGACTCTACTTGCTGTTGTTGCACCTTCAGATCTTCTTTTAACGATGATGCTGAGAACGATGTTTCTTCCTCTTGCTGTTCAATGGTAGTGGTGCCATTCTCCTTCAGGTTACATTGCTGTGATGTCTCTTGCAGCACCTCGTCGTTTGTTACTTTTACAATTTCATTAATACAATTTTCAGGCTGTGATGTAATGGCATCTGTGATGATATCTAACTTTGTATTCGATTTCGATGTAGCCGGTTTCTCATCCAGCTTTTCTATTTGCTTTCGTTCAACTTTTTCACCTTCATGAACTTCAATTTCTTCTTTTGATGAATCACCAACTTGAATAACTTCTTTTTCCTTATTTGTTTCGGTTTCCTTAAATGTGTCTTCGTTTATTATAGGGGCATCTTTACACTCCACTACTGGTGTTGTTGCTTCTGTTTGGTCAATATTACTTGTTGAATTTGCAATCTCTTCCTTCATTTCATCTTTGCGATCTTTATGATCCGCCAGTTCCTCTGACTTTTTCTCTATACTGTCTTTACCATTTGCAGTATCAGAACCCTTTGAGGGATTAGAACTTTCACCATTCGTTTTCTCTGGAGCTAAAATATCGACAATCTTCTTAACATCGTCTCCTTTCTGATCATTTTTCTTTTCCTCATTCCTCTCCATTTTGTCGCCACTTAGACTAGCAAAAATACTTTTTTTAGGTTCTTGCTTTGGTGTTTGCTTTATCGGACTTAATTTTAAACATCCTGGTTCGCCAAAGAAAAACGTTGCTTTCGGTTCATTGCTTTCTGATGGTTTCTCACTCTCTTCGTTTTTGTTCCCAACCAAACAGTCTGCACCACTTCCATGGCCATAGATGAACATGAATTGCTCTTCAATGACGGGACCAACGATGGTTTCATTTTCATCAGTAAAATCATAGTCATTTGAAATTATCTCATCGTGCAATATCGTGTCTAATGGTCTGCCAGCCTTACAATCGCGACCAGAGCCGTGTCCGCGTACAATTACAGGTGGATCCTCAATTGCTTCACCTACATCATCTTCATCGTCATATTCTTCCACATCTTTTTCTTCATTCTCATCCTCTTCAGCTGCTGCACTATCAATATCCTCTTCCTCGCCATCCATTTCATCTTCATCATCCTCTTCCTCATCCTCCTCTTCTTCTCCATCTAAATCGGAATCATCCTGCTCATCCGAATACTGACAGTTATCATCTTCCGATTTAAGTGTTTCATAGCGGCTCGGTTTTTTTACCCGTTTTGCGTCAAGCAATGTCGGTCGCTGTTTCTTTTGTGTTATAATATCCTCGCTTCTAGGTGAACTCTTCTCCAATTCATCTATTGAACGTTTTTTGCTCAAAGATGGCGAACCTGAAGCTAACTTTGCTTGCGTTATTAAAAGTGGCTGTAAATTAAGCAATAAACAATATTAAAGATATCTGAAGTAATGAGTCAAAACCTACCTTAACCTTCCTTGTCTTGTTATCTTCCTCCTCACCTTGTTCAACCTTGGCTGGACTATCGATGCTCATACCACGCCCTGCATTAAGTTTTATTTTTATGTTAGGCACTTTAGCCTCTTCCTCTAGAGAGTCGTCTTCTTTTTCCTCTGGTGGCGGGGGTTTTTCCGCGGGTACATTACAACTATTACTGCTGCTTGTATCTTCGTCCGCCTCACCAATATCCTTCGAAGGCAATACAACTTCATTACCACGCAAACGTGCAATTAGCTGCACGAATTCATCACGATTTGTTGCAACCACTTGCCAGATTTCTCATCCAAGTGCTCTTGATAAATGCGTAAATTACAATCATCGTCTTGCGTCAACCAATAGGAATGTCCCAGCCTATCGCGGCCAATTGGCTGTGCCCGTAATGAGTTCCCACTAATTGTGAGCAACTGAGCACGAAACTTAGCATTTCGTTCAAACTGACATTCAAGGAGTTCCTGTGGGGAGAGAAAAAGAATGCTGTTAAATAATATATTTTTGAAATATATAATGAATTAGAAATACTTACACGAAATATGCGCAGTTTAACTTTGAGACTTGAGTTTTTATAACCAAAACGTTCGATCTCCCAGGCATCTTGAACGGAATATGAAAAACAAAACTTGCTCAAGGCAGATTCCCAAGACTTTTCATGTACGGTTTTACGTGTTTTACGCAAAAGTTTCATATGTAGATCACGTAAAGGAGCTGAAACTGTAAACAAACAATTATTCAAAACAATTAAATACAAATAGCATAGAAAATTTCGCTCAGTGTAAATCGAAGTTTTTTGCAGAAAACTTACACAAAAAACGGCACCACAAAAGCAATAAACCAATTGATAAATATGCTAATCTATCACATGCACCCTTAGCTAATGCAATTTATTGCATTTATTGCTTGGATACAATTCAATAATCCCATGTAAAATAATTTAACACACAACCTAACACCGAAAACTTAATGAAGCGTGTGCTTCCTCTTGCCACTTAACATTCACATGCCGCACAAGAGAGAATATTTAATTTCTCTCTCTCTCTCGAATAACGAGCGAAGTGTATACAATTGAAGTTAGCATGTAGTTACTACACAATTTAAAAAATGATAGAATTATATACAATGCATATATTCATATTCAATACATCACTTTAATTTTATATATTTTAATAATCACTTTTGCATAATGAATTATATTTTTTTTAAATACTTGTTAATATTAAATATGTAACGTTAACCGCACACACAAACAATATACAAATTAAAAGCACGCTGTCTCTCTCTCAGAAGTAAATGCTGCTGCTGCTTACCTTCATCGTTGTTTGTCAACCACTCCTGCAAATGTTTGAAATTTGGCAAATTCAATCCCAAAAGTTTAGCAAATTTTTGTAAAAATGCACAAATCACTGCATCTGGATCATTGGCGCAAGTACGCAGCGATGAACTGAGTGCATCATCATCTTTACATGCCTCATCCGATGAGGCAGTCGCAGCAGCAGCAGTTGTTGTAGCCGCCGCCATTCTGTTTTTGTTGCTACTGCTGCTGCTTGTTCTTCTTCTTATAATTTTTCGTCGTTGTAATTGGTAAAAATTTTTCACTACACTTGAAAAACGTTGAATTCGCGCATAAAACACGAAACATTTACTTAAATTTCACATTTAACTATTGCACAATAATTTTGGACATGTTTTTATTATATTATGTACCATAATAATTTACAAATAGCACACGAAATTAATAGAAAACAAAAAGTTATTTTCTGCTACACTCAAGTTGAGTGTATACGCGCGAGAAATTCAATGCCGCCTAATTTTGTTTGTCGGCGTTCAAAAAGTGCATAAATAAAAATAAACTAAAAAACGAAACACTGCTGACACACCTAAAGTAGATTGGCAGCGCCATTAAGCGTTTACACGTCATTTGAGAGAATTTTGTTAATAATTGTATATTTTTTAAATTTGCAATAATAATAAAATAAGAAAAGAAAATGAGCCGCCAACAACAAAACGACGATGTCAACTCAACTCTTTTTGATGCCCGAAATGAATATTACATTGGAAATTTCATGGGCTCAATTAATTTCGTGCTACCAGAACAAGGTACCGCAGGCTCTGAACTTTATCGTACATGTATCTTTCCTATTTGGCTATCGATTCGGGACGCCTTATTGCCAGCGATATTAAGGACTAATTCCACCATTGCTTGCTTTGCGTTACATCAACGAAGCCTTTGAACAGCCTTCACGTAATGAAGAAATCCTTGAGAAGCTTACAGATAAAGTAGCCACTGAGGAGGATGAGACCAACATCTGGCACATTGCTACCGCTATCGTATACTGTTATGATGGTCAATTTGAAAATGCCTTAAAAATCTTGCATGGTTCAAATAATCTCGAATCAATGGCACTTTCTGTCCAATGCTTACTGCGTTTAAACCGTGTGGATTTGGCTAAACAGTTGGTTGCCAAAATGCAAGAGATTTCCGATGATGCAACACTTACACAGTTAGCACAAGCCTGGGTTGCTTTGGCTCAAGGTACTGACCAAATGCAAGACGCCTTTCATATTTATCAAGAATTCTGCGAAAAGTTTAAACCGACACCGGCCTTGCTTAATGGCCAGGCAGTCGTCCATTTGGGTCTTCACCGTTACGAAGAAGCCGAGTCTGTGTTACGCGAAGCATTAACCAAGAAACATAATGATTATGATACTTTAATTAATATGATGGTTTTGGCACATTTGACCGGCAAATCTTCAGAGACAATTACACGCTACTGGGAACAACTAAGGCAATTCCATCCAAAAAGCGAATTTGTTACAGAGATGGATAAGAAGTCGGCAGAGTTTGATAAGCTTTGTTTGCAGTATGAAATAAGAGCGGAACCAACAAGTTTAGTCGCCTGAATATGTCTGATTCCGTGTGCATTGACTTCTATCTAATCCATAATATAAATATTACAATAAATAAAAATATGTTACATTATTTGCTTCTTTTGTTTTTTTTTGTATTATACACTAAGTACTTGGAAAGTTGTAAATGTGTAGTCCTTATATTGACGAGGTATTTTTTAGTAGCTGGAATAAATTGATATTATTATAAATACAATAATATTTCTTAAAAATTAAGGAATATTTTACTTACTTTTGTTTAAATCCATATTTCTTACGTTCATAAAACAAATCAGTTTTAGATCCGCCAAGATTCACAATTTTGGGACAACCATCACGCTGTTATAGAGTTTCGTACATTCATTGTAAATTTTATACAAGCATATTCAGACTCCTTCAATACTTACGTCTTTTTCTTGTATGGTGCACGATTTGCAGTAATAAGCATCTGAAACACCGGGACCACCACAAATCACGCAACGTCCTTGATAGGATCCATAATTGCATTCATCACATATGCGCACCAATGTACAGGGACGCACATAGGAATCGCAAAAACACATTTCCCATCATCCTTCTCGCAGAGGCGTCCAATAGCTAAAAATCCGCATGCAAGATTTGTTAAGACAGATGAATGACGAAAATTATTTTTGAAATAAACCTACCGACTCCCGGTTGTTTACGGCAAAAAATCAAATCTGGATGATGTTTAGCCATGGTTCCTTTGAAACGCAAATATTGTTAATTTTGTAATTTCCACTGTAAATGCACACGGCTTCTATAGTTTGTTGATGAAAAAACAAGATTTTTCGAGGGTATTCTCTGGAAACAGTTTGTGTTAGTGTTGCCAATCACCTCAAGGTATCGAGGGTATACCCTGATACAGTTTAAATCAATTGCCTTGCCAACTTGGTAAAATACTCGGGGCTGGCAGGGCTTGCATCTTTTGGTAATTTGTCTTATTCAATTTGGTCACTCTAGTCATTTAATGTTTCTTTTTTTTGTCGTTTGCTATTGATCCGGGAATTGTTTAATAATTATGTTTTATTGACAATGCAAATATTGTAAACATGTAAAATTTTGCTAAATGCTAAACAATTTAAAGATTTAAATCGACGGATCTGTAAGGGTTGAGTTCTCTCATCTGGTATTTGCATACTTAAAGTGATAAGCATAATTAAATAAAGAAGAGAATAAACAACAAACGCAATTGCAAGTATTTAAAAAAAAAAAAACCAGTTCCGGTCACAAGTTTAAGTAGATTGCTCCCATTTTATGCAAAAATAAATTACAAAAAGTTCATTAAAATTCCATAACATAAAAGTGCCAATCAATTACAGGCAAAGAAAGCTAAAGCTCTGTAAATAAAATAAAACACACACAACCAAACAACATCAAAGCTGAAATGTAATTTACAACAATAAGAACAAGAAGATAAATATTGTATATAATATTAACATGGGCAAAAACTATAGATACGCCAGCAATGTACGCTGCCTTCGACCACAGAGCAGTGAGTAATTCATAATTATTTAGAATAAACAAACTTTATTGATAAGAAAAAGGCAACGAAGCTTTTGTTCTTGGGTATTCTTGTGATTATATCGCATAAATACATACATACATACATAAGCATTGCTATCAATGTTTTTTTTTTTTTTTTTTTTTAAAAGGTAATATAAAATTTGATGTAGATTTATTTAGATTATATATGTTGATTATTTAGTATGAATCTACATATAATGTGGGTGTGTTCCCAGATTGCATTATACCGCAATGACGTCAGACAATTGTTTGTTTGTTGTCTAGAAATTGTCTTTTATTGGTATTAGATTTGACCGGTTATAGAACTAAAAATATGTTACTGCAAGGCAGAGTCGACTAATTCAAAAAACAGAATTTTATCACTTCCCTACAGTGTCAACATGGGTTGTGTTGATATTCCCTATGCTGATAAAGTGAGATATCTCGTATAGACGCTTGACATGGAAACGACACATGACTGGGGTCACCAAAACATGTTTAACCAAGCTTCAAAGGCTAAACTGGCTGCTACGTCCCACGAGCACATTAAGCTTAAATGCCAAACTGACACTGTAGAAAGCAATCGTCAAGCCATCCTGGACATACGGTATACAGCTATGGGGTCTGGCATCCTACTCGCAAATCAAACGTATTCAAGTCACCCAAAATAAAGCATTTCAAACTCTCTACTCTCCCGATGTCTTCAGTTTGGGGGGAAATCAACAGGCACTCTAGCAGATATAACGATCGGTTAATCTCTCAATCCACTTGCCAACTTTATGTAATCGGGCAAATGACTCAGAGGCTGCACGTTACTCACCAGGACTTCTGTCGTAGCTGCCAAAACGAGGAAGAAAAAGAAAGCATACAACACCTCCTTAGTGACTGCTCTGCACTACTCAGAAGGCAATCCCGATTTCTTCAAAGACCTTTATTTTGAGGACCTGGGTTGTGTAGCGACAGTCCCATTGGGAGATCTGGCTTGTTTTGTATATTCTTCTCGTTGGTTTCACTAGACAGCACGACCATAATTACTTCCCATTCCTATTCTTGCCCTTCTCCCTTCATCTTCTTTCCCCCTTTTTTTCCTCCCTTGCTTTACCCTTAACATGCATCACAATGAGCCTTAAGGCCACTGGGTGAACTCGCGTGTATACGCGGGCGCCCTGTATAACCTAACCTAGTCAAAGCATTCAGCAGACCAATAATGACTTATGCGTGTATAATAAGGTTCAACATATCACCATCTTATATGGTAAAAATATGCGAATTCCAAAGAAAATGTTTGAGAATATGCACCTCTCTCTACAGATATCCTCACAGCAACTGTACAAAATTTATATCAAATAAAAAACTTTATAATACAGCCAATATATCAAGAATCAAGGCAACCATATTAATAAATTAATACGCCATCACTTCTTAAGCTCCACAGAATTCAACGAAAATACTCTTATAACTGCCCCTTACTACGAAGATCACCAATATATTAGCCGGGTTGTTAGACGAGCGCTAATAAAGCCATTCCGGGCAATTTATTACAAGCAGAAAATTGGCGCCCAGAAAAGGATTCAAACCCAACTTTTTCACAATTCTAGTGGATATCAGATTAACCCTGAGCCCTTGTAACCCAAAAACCCACATACCCCTCCCTTCCATCTCTTCTCTCCTCTTCTCTTCTCTTTTTTTCCTCGTTTACTTTTATCTTAAGCTATTAAAAAAAAAATTTTTGATTGGTCTTTTTATTCTCTATTTACAAGCCATTTGAAGTTGACGGGTCTGCCTATTTCCTTACAATGGAAAAACCGAATATCGCGCAGTGATGAAATTCTCTGTTTTGGAAGGTTTATCAGCAACAGAAATCCACAAAAAATTAGTGGCAGTCTTAAAAAAAATATGCTCCATCATTTCCAACTGTTTTGTTTTGTTGTTTAAACGTCGTCGTACAAGCCTTGCAGATGAACCACGTATTAGGTGTCCAAAAACTGCAACATCATCAGAAATCATTGAGCAAGATTATAATAATGTATGTAATGATCCAAGTTCGACTAAGCGGCAAATTGATGATGCCATGGGCATCTCAGATGAACGGTACTTTACATTTTGCATGAAGAATTGCATATGAAAAAGCTTTTTGGAAAGTTAGTGCTGCATTCATTAGCAATTCAACAAAAATTGAACCGAATGAACAAATTTCTCAGCGTAATTTGAAGCGTTTTAAGCAAAATAAATCAGATTTTTTGCTTAGGTTCATAACTATGGATGACACTTGGTTCTACCACCATAATCCAAAACTGACACAAGAACGTTTACAGTGGACTGAAGCTGGTTGTTCAGCTCCAAAACAGGTGAAGTCAGAACAATCGGCAAAAAAAGGGTTATGGTATCAGTGTTTTGGGATGCAAAAGGGATTTTGTTGATTGATTATCTTGGAAAAGGTAAAACAATTAACTCTGAATGTTATTGCAACCTTTTGGATCAGCTGAATGAAAAAATTCTTGAAAAAAGACCCGGTTTGCAAAAGAAAAAAAAATCATTTTTCATCAAGACAATGCACATGTTCACACAAATGTTTTGCCGATGGCTAAATTCAATGAATTAAAGTTCGAATTGCTTGAACACTCACCGTATTCACCAGATCTGGCGCCCAGTGACTCCTACCTATTTAGAAACTTGAAACAATTTATTCGTGGAAAGCGTTTTCCGTACATAAATTTAAGACAAAAATCTCTTCTATCATAATACTAGAGAATTCTACGAAGAGGCAGTGTGTAGCTTTATTATCATTAATAAGTATTTTGTTTGTTAAATATAAACTTATGGTATTAAATTACTCTAATAAACGGAAAAAAAAAATAAAATAAATATTACGAATACCATTAACTCATTGTGTTTTTTGAAATAGGATAGTAAATGAGCGATATGTAACATACTCGTACATTATTTTATTGCTATCGTGACAAAGATTATCAGATTTGAGTATTATGAATTCTGAGAATATACTGTTGTTATTTTTTGCTTCAGTTATTTACAATTAATTTCATTAAAACCTAAACTGATAAAGCTAAGAGTTTGCTTCACATTTGTATTTTGAAATAAAAAATAATATTATATAAACTCTCGAAGTAGTAGGAGTAGACTAAGTTCAGAAAACAGAAATTTAACTAAAAAGTTATTTTTGATATTCATGTACAGTAGAGCTTCACTATTTCGGATCACATCCAACCGCCTCAATACGAATTACTTGGAAATTCAGATTACCAAAAGCATGTTATAATATTATAATAAGAAGAAATAATTAATTTATTAAAAAAATATTATACTTACACATTTCGAAGATAAACTAAAACAATCCTTTCAAAATAATGCTGAAAATATGTAAAAAGTAATGGAATATAAATTTAAAAATTCCTCTACTTTTGCTTGGTATAAAGCTGCTCCCTTGCTAAGCCGGATCCATTGCATAGAGTGAAAAAAGACCATCAAATTGTCCAGTTAATGATTGCTTATCAACTTCTTTAATAAAGGAATTGTCATCACTATCGAGTGGTAAATAGTCGTTGGAGATGAATTTCAGATTACGATAGTTGACAATTGATTCTCAATATCAATTTTCATGGCAAAATTTCCGATTTCCGTAAAATCTTTTGTGTCTTGAAGCACGGGCATTGCGAATGGACAAAGAAATATTGTCCTCTGGATCTGATTCATCATCTGATTTGTTTTCGGTATAAACACAATTGCAAATTATGTATATTTTTCCAAGATTTTACTATTGCATCAGGCGATAACTTGTCCCAATCATATTAAAACTAGTTTCATTTTACTGGATTGCTGGATTACCGATGATTGCATTATACAACATGCGATCCGTGTAAGCGAAACAGTGTTCGGTTCCGGATTGCAAAGGAAATAGAAAATTTTAATATTTTGATTCTATCTGAAAGATCCCGCTTAGGTCATATCCGGACTAGCGAAGTTCCACTCTACTTGGGTCATTTGAATAGCTTTACATTATGAATTTCGAATGTTTAATCTGGATGTAAATACGATTCATGGTGATATAATTATCAAGAGTCAAAAATTGGCATAATTGCAAAATAAAGAATTTTCATTGTTCTTTATACGACTGTACAAAAATTTGAATGTAATAGGAAATCATTTACTATTTTTATTTAATGGGTTACGGTATCCTTGGAAGCAGATGTCAACGGTTAATCACTCGTTTAGGAAGCTGAACACGAGTCCAGTAGATTGATTGCCCGTTAATTACCTTAGTCTCCAACCATTATATATGTCCGTTGCTGTGCCTAACGAACTCCTCTCTGATCGTTGGAATCTTCAGTTGTAAGCTCTGCCGTCTTCAGTATGGTCTTATATACATATAATAACAACTTGTTCTGTTGATTCATCTTTGATTTCGGACTGAAAAGCAAACTCATTCTAAGAAACTGCAGATGCATTACAATAACTAATGGGAAATATTTTGAAAAGTTATATTGAGAATTTGCATTATTTTTTAAGAAACCTTCAAAGGGATTTCCCTTACATATAAAATTAAGTTTATTTGCCATCTATCATTCTAAACTGATTTAGAACATTTAAAACTTACAAGGACTTGGAAGACTGTTCTAAATTCTTGTATATCTACAATTCTTATTTGCATATTTATTAGATAGATACTTTTTGTAAGTACAATAAATGCATAAACCAGGCAAAAAAAATTTCGTAACTTGAAAATAATTTAACTGATTTTGTGGAATATGCAATTATGATAAAATCTTTAAAAATGACTATAAATCTAAGTAACCAGTTAAATACATTCTGGAATGTGCCCGCAAAGAACATAAGCCCTCGATACAAAAACTACAAAGTATAAAATAAAAACCTCAAAATGTATCTTTGATCAACGTCACTACAATTGACCCACCACCACCGATCAGAAGAAACAAAGAAAACAAGTTTTTCAGGAAGCTTATCACTAGGCAAAGCATTAAGTGATCACCACCTCACCCTTACATGGCTACCAGTCAAACTGGCTCAGATTGTTCGTAACTTCTCCAGAAGTGAAGTAGTGGCCCTACTTATTGTACTCGTACACGTACATACATTATACATATACAAAAAGAATTAAATAGTATTTATTGTATTATAATAAAATCTCACTTTCACTTAAAAGCCACCAACCAAACCAAGTCATATTTCAGGGACGCCCAGTTGGGTAGACTACTCACTTGTATAATGCGATTATTGCTCCATGATTTGTAAAAAAAAAAAATATAATTTTTGTTTATGGCAAAGATTTTTGCAAACAAAAACAACAAGAAACATGTACTTTTGCTGCAGCAAATCAAAAATATCAAAGGTGGTTTGCTCTAAAAGATTGGTTTCTGTTAGTCAAGTTATAGAGACCAAAAAAGCCTAGCCTAATGAAGCTTACCACCAACTAAACCGCTATATTGAACACATACATATAAATATATTGTATATACATGTAGATAATTTTACACCCACAGTGATAACTAAGCATGCCCGAGTGAGCAAAGCACAACAGCCGAACCAAGTTGAGCCAAGCCAAGTTGTGTGTTGTGTGTTAGCCATAAATATCAAGCGAACGCAAAGTATGAACGCCAACTGTCTTGGCCAACAACAATGCAATGAAAACGAACGCCAAACCTACCATCGTGGCATCGTAGCAGACTGGTTGGTATCTGCTTGTTGCTGTTGTTGGTGCTGTTTTATCATTGCCGAAGAAAACCACGCAAACTTGGTTCAGTTGCGCGTTGGATATATTGCCAAACAGTCAGTTCGCTTATTCGCAGACTCGCTTCTACACTCGGTCACTCAGCCACTCACTCGATCACTCAATCAGTTGCTCGGCTAAATGTTTTCTAGTTGACGTTTTAATTTGTTAAATTACATTTGTGTGTTTTTGGTTTTGTTTTTCATTTCTGTGTTCATAACAAATTCAAATACAAATTCTGACGCTAATTAAAAACAACTGAACAAAATCAAATAAAAAGTATGTTAGATAAAAAGATATTTTTTTACACTCAACTTAACTAATTTTGCTCTCTATTCACTATTTTTTTTTTTTATTTATTTACACAGCTGCAACAAAATTATCAACGAGAAAAACAATAATGACTGATTTTGTTGAATTACACGAGCGCCTCTCCCAGGTGGGCCAAGAGCATTTACTTAAATTCTGGGATGAACTTAAGGCAGATGAACGTGAGCAGTTGGTCCGTGACATTGAGGAATTGAATCTGAAAGAGCTGAAACTTTATTTTGATCGTGCAACGACATCATTGAGTGAGAATGGAATCAAACTGGATGATCGTTTGCAACCGATACCAGAGACAAAATTGGTATCAATTTCACGAACATCAGAGGAAACATTGGCTGACTATAGAGCCGAGGGTTTACGTCAGATAAGCGAGGGACATGTAGCGGTATTATTAATGGCTGGTGGTCAAGGTTAGTAGTATCAATAGTAAGTAATAGCAGTCGAAAGGAAGTCCAAAGTTTCAATATTGTTAAGTATATAAAATATCTATTAGTTTTGTATACTAAAGAAAAAGTTGAAATAGTTTAATACAATTTTTATATTGCGGATATTTATCTTGAATTAATTACGAAACAACTTCAAACAGAACTCAGCTGAATGGCAATTTTTTCATATATGTACATATTGAGTTTTTCAAACTCAAAACTGTGCAGTTCTCTTTGCCTGGTGTATCGTTTGACACCAATGCAAAGAAACGCCATAAAGAAACTGACTCATGCTCAAGAAATCAAGAAATCTTACAACCTATACCATACCAAACTATACCTACATATGTACATATATACATATATATATATAGATATATTAACTTACTGTGATTGCATTCAAACGTTGCGTCAGTTCGTTAGCCTCTTCCTCTCACTTCCCTTTTTACAATCACTTTGTAAGTTTTTCACGCAAGCGCAGCAAAAACATTTTCAAATTATTTTGGTTTTCTTAATTTCATTTCTTCTGCGCGTTGCATTAAAAGCATAACTTTTGTTTATTTACTATTCGCTGGATGTAAGACATTTAAAATAACAAAGTTGAGTTGAGTTGATCACGTACGCACACATTTTTAAATTTTATTTTGACAATTTTTTTTTTTTTTATTAAAGATAAAAAGATGCAAAACAAGATATGTATTTTCTGTTTAAAATAAGTATGTATTCGTTTATTTTGTATTCGTGAAGTTGTTCTTGTCATGATAACGGTATTTTATTGTATATATAGTAAGTATATTTATACAAACATGTACGGAAAGATGAATCAAGTATTGTAGCAGCACACAAATTAGTATGAATTGAGATTATCACTTTATAGCGATGTTTGTAACGCATAGAACCAAAATCTACATTATGAAGAGTTAATCAGCTTAACGAAAAGAATCAGTTTAACCAAATAGTCTCTCTTAGTTTCTTTGTTTGTCATACATTGGGTTAATCTTGGAAAAGTGTCGCGCCCATGTAAAAAATGTCACTGCGTGTACGAATTGCAAACTCTAGATCCAACAACAAGCTGCTTATAGAAAGAAACCCTTCTGGCTACATGGCATTCAAATCTGAGGAATGACTGCTCCTTACATTATCAAAAATAATATCTTTCATCGTGACATGAAAATGGCAAGAATATTTCAGCAAATTATATTTTTAGTGACCCCTTGCAAGGTCCCTAATTCACAACATATTGTACATAACTCCAAGATGGTTAAAACGATTTCACTCCAACGACGACCTCTCCAAAATGAGTTAGATATCAAATTTTTATAAGCACACGTGACTATTCCTAAAAATAGACGATTCAAGTGATTTAAAAAAAAACAAAAGTTTCTTTGTTATTGGATTTTATTTTAGGCGCCTATTAAAAGAGAAATATTTCAAGTGATTAAATCAAAATTCACTAATGTGATTATGGTTCTTTCGCTTTCTTCCGTTTTTCATTAAATTGAATAATAAAATTAATCACTTTTCACAAGAGGCCATAAATTTAAAGATAAAGAAACTAGAAAATGAGAATAAGAATTCATTCACTTTTGTCGCACCAAAACTTTAATACACTTTATATAAGAAGACTGATAAGAAGTGATTTTAAGTCTCTGAACAGACAAAATCAACAATCATGACTTTGAACTATTGTTTTATATGATGGCTATGGTCGGAAGGACTGGGCCCATTCGATTTCTCATACGAAAGTAATTATACTAGTGAAGTCTCCCAGTTCTATGCGTAACAAACATCACATTGAAATAAACCACACTTGCTTTGCAAAACACCAAAAAAAATGTAAATGAGAAGATAAATTAAATAACTGGTGGAGTGTTTAGTTACAAAGTATATAAGCTGATCTTATGTTTATTGAACTTTAATTTAAATAATATTGGAAGAAACAACCAAAGACAGATGAAGACAAAGAGCAACTTGAACAAAAAGAAAAAAAAAACAGATAAAAGAAACACGTTTTAGAGGTCAACCAGCCAAACAAAGATAAGACAAGATCTCTTAACTACAATATACATATCAGCAAACCAGAAAATTTTAATACTTTAACCTTTTTGAATATATGAAAACCTCTTGCAACTCATTGGGTTACATTGCAACAAAACAAAACAAAAAGTATTTTAAGTTTAAATGTGGTGATGTGATTAATGATATATGTATTTTCTTTCACTGTACTTGCAGGTACTCGATTGGGTTTTAACTCGCCCAAGGGCATGTATGATGTTGGCTTGCAATCACGTAAAACTCTATTCCGAATACAAGCAGAACGCATACAGAAACTGGAGGAGTTGGCGTTTGAAGCAAATAATAAACATGGACAGATCGTTTGGTACATCATGACCTCAGAGCATACCATACAACCGACTTATGATTATTTTGCTGCTAACAATTTCTTCGGTCTGAAACCGGAGAATGTATTGTTATTCGAACAAGGATCATTACCATGTTTCGAGTTCGATGGACGTATTATATTGGATGAGAAGCATCGTATAGCCCGTGCTCCCGATGGCAATGGGGGCATTTATCGTGCCATGAAACGCCAGGGCATCTTGGATGATATGCAGAGACGTGGCATTTTGTATTTGCATGCGCACAGCGTTGATAATATTTTGATAAAAGTAGCCGATCCCATATTCATTGGTTATTGTGTAAAAGAGAAGGCCGATTGTGCTGCCAAAGTTGTCGAGAAGTCACATCCAAATGAAGCTGTGGGTGTTGTTGCCATTGTCGATGGCAAATATCAAGTAGTGGAATACAGTGAGATATCGTCAAAAACCGCTGAGATGCGCAATTCCGATGGTCGTTTGACATTTAGTGCTGGTAACATTTGTAATCATTACTTTAGCACGGCATTTCTACAGAAGATTGGCACCACATATGAGCAGGAATTGAAGTTACATGTGGCCAAAAAGAAGATACCTTTCGTTGATAATTCCGGCAAGCGTCTGATACCAGAAAAGCCAAATGGCATTAAGATCGAAAAGTTTGTCTTTGACGTGTTTGAATTTGCACAGAAATTTGTTGCACTTGAAGTGCCACGTGACGAAGAGTTTAGTGCTCTAAAGAATTCCGATGCAGCTGGCAAAGATTGTCCATCAACAGCACGTGGGGACTTGCATCGTTTGCATAAGAAATACATTGAATTAGCCGGTGGCATTGTGCATGGTGAAGTATGCGAGATTTCACCATTCATCAGTTATGGTGGCGAGAACCTCGCCACGCTAGTCGAGGGCAAATCCTTCACAAGCCCGATATACTTGCGCAGCAGTCGAGATCCACTCACATCGGGTCATCTTTAGATAAGAATATTAGTGTATGCATGCGTGCATCTCTGTATGTATGTTTTATATTTTGGTTGGCCAACTGAATCAATGAATGGAACGATGGATAAATGGATGGATGGATAGATAGATAGATATAGACTGATGTTACATACATATATCACAATTATTATGATGGTGATGAAATTGATGAAGATGATTATTCCGTTTTTTCATATTACATATTTTGTTTCCGTTTGTGTTTTTGTTTAAAAATCTTTTTTATTTTAATTTTCCTTGTATTAAATTAGTATTTAAGCTTAATGTCCTTTATCTTGATTCAAAAAGAAAAAATTATATAAATTTATTATATCAAATCCAACATTAATTTTATTATATACTATATTTTATTATATGTTTTTCTACACATTTCCAGTACTTAAATTTTAATCTACAACATATTCTACTTTTAAATATTAATTCGCTATTTGTGCAATGACAATGCTGCTTACTTGATTTCCTTTTATTTTTATTATATTATATTCTATTTTAACTATTTTTTATTATAAATGAAAAACCTTTCCCCCCATTAAAACAAAACCATGCTTAATACTATTGTTAATTGTTTAAAAGAAAAAGTATACTCGTACACACATAAATAGAATTTATGTTTTTAATAAGTATATATGTACATAAAATAAATAAAATATAAATACAATTTATTTGTTCTTTGTTGTACAGGAAATTAATAACTATATGAAAACATATCAATCATATGATGTAATTAATGATCTATACATGTAATTTTATTTTGTGAAATCAAGGTCCATATTAAAAAAATCCTTCGAAGTAGAGATTCTAGTTAATTTGTTGTTTTTTTTTTTTTTTTTTTAATAACATCAGCGCATTCCCTTGGTTTGGGAAGTGATCTAGCCTCAGCAAAGCATTGAAGATATACAATAAAGGGAGACTGGCGTGTTTTGGAGGCAGATTTTTCAGGGATTTTTCGTTGTTTTTTTTTTAAGATTTATTTGCTGAAGCTCATCTTATACCTGTACAATGGTAGTTTGACGAATTGACAGATTCAATTTGTTAAAGATACAAGTTATGACACGGTGTTTTTCAGATCTCCATTTTGAGGCAATTGATTTACGTGCATACTAATAATTATAAGCACAACGACACGATTCTCAATCTGATTAAATATGAAATTAGTATAAAATGAATTAACGAAACAAACCACGCTTTTTTAACCAATGTTATAAATAAGTATTTTTCAAACAATCTATTTTGATTTGTTATTATTATCCTTATTGTCACCTTTTTCCTTCTTGATCTCAGAACCAGTATTCGGAGAATCGAAAACATTTACCGCAAGATTTGTTTGGTTCCTGGATACAAGATTAGCATTAATTACTGATAGATTTGATGATGCGACTTGGTACAACGCTTGAGTTGAATTAGTAGCATCTAGTAAGCGAATCTCAGAATGAGATGGCTGTTGGAGTGTATTACGCTCTGTTAAGTCAACTGCAATGGAATTTACATTAATAAACTTTGGTTTAAAACAATATTTATTTACAATGAATGAACAAATCCTAAATTCTTACCATAATCTGATATTTTTTCAGACTTGTTCAGTGACTTTGGATTTTTCTTCTTCTTTTCAATATTTACTAACAATGACTTCGATTTCAATTTGTCATCCAACGGCCGAACAATTGCGTATGTCTTATACTGTTTTTCAAGAATACCCACCTGGCAGAAGTTATAAAGCGACTTTAGGACAACATCATCGATGTCTTTCACGGGAACTAGATTTCTAATTTGATATTTCACTCTTTGTAATATTTCGTCCTGCTGAATGAACTTCTTATTCTCTTCTTGACTGAGGTTGTTAATTGCTTTTAATACGTGACGGTTTATCTTCTTCGGTACTTGGAAATTATCCATTACAAATATAAAAAATATTATAAACACAGTACAAAAATATAATAAATGTTGTTATGAAATTTGAAGTTTTTGGAAATATTACAATTGGCTTGCTAGATGATAAATTTCGTAGACCAAAATGAATTTATTGATGAAGCCTACTTCCCGTATATTGAAATAAAAATCATCATCATCATCATATATTTACACAAAATATAGGAATATAAAAATAAAGCAAAGGTCTATATAACCGATATCTGCTGAAATAGGTTTCGCAAAAAAGAAAAGAGTCATTTGTGGCCTCAACAATAAATTTAAAGGAAACACAAAATTATTGAAGTGAGAGAAGTGTATAGGTCTTTTTTTTCATCGGCTTTAATTTGCTATAAAAATTTAAAACAGCCATGCTAGGTTAGTGTAAGCAATCACTTTATTAATGCATTAGTACATCCAAAAGAAATTTCAATTCAGTCAACTTAGATCAGGAAGGAGAGAGATCTTTAGAGTTCAAAGGTCAGACAGTTAAAGCCTAAAGGCCCTTTGTGTTGAATCTGAAATTACCCTCAGAGGCAACAGGCAAACAGGCATATATTGGATCAGAGGTAATAGCTCGGGGAATGACTGGCAATGTCACCACCAAACAATGCTTGATTTCCTCGTAAGACTTGCATTGTTTTATCCAACTCTTCCAACGACTACTTGTGGGACGTAGTGCACTCATTCCATATAATAATACTGCATTTTTGCAAAACTTAGGCCATTCTATCCGCAACTCAAATAAATCAACTTCCTCTACCACTATGAGCCGGATCTTGGGGGGACCCCGGGCGGCAGTTTCAGGGGTGCCGAAGTCATAATATAATATTATTGAAAATTAAAAAACTAGCTCCACAAAGTGCCTAGCATACGGAAGCCTGGTTGGCTCACCATCAACTTGTAAGAAAAGGTGCCACACAGGTCCACACTACAAGTGAACTTGTACACCAGTGCACTAGTGAACTTTTGTATTCGAGATGCCGTTTTAAGATTTGCCTTGTCAACAATTGGTGTCTTTTTAATGAAATTGACGTCTATTACAAAATTAATTTCGAACATTTTCATTAAACTAATTTCTCAAAATTAATGCGACTCTTTATACATATTTAAAAGACTGGTACACAAGTGTGAGAACATTATTGAGTTGCCGTTGTTGCAGAACCCACGTTGAGCGCACAATCCACCATAGAATTTAGCTTTGGCTATTGAGGCGTTCTGCTGATAAAAGTATATAATATAACGTATGTAGTTCGATATTGTGGTGCATCATCAGTGGTTGGTGCTGGTACTGCACTTGCTTCTGCTGGTTGATCGATTTGAATGAATCTTAAATGGATTTTTACTTGGAGTATCTGCTGTTGTTATGGTTATTGTGTTATTATAATTGTTTGGTGATACTGCTGTTGATGCTATATGATTCTATCTTGGTCCTCCATTTCTGGCATCAGTCTATGGTGTGGCGAAATGCACACGCTTGTTTCTACAATCTATTCAGCTGCAGTACCTCAAAGTGTTATGGTTAGGGTGTATGATTGTTTTTTAAAAAAGTGTTTCATACTCAAGGCGAATCAGCCAGTTAAGTCGATGCCCCTTTTTATTAATTTGTTGGCGGTCCGTTTTGTGAGGATCTATCTCGTCACGTCAGTTCCCTTCTTTAACAAGGATAACTGGTAGTTTCGAATATGAAGTGAGAAAAAGAATCTTAACCATCCAATCCAAAGTTCTATGAGCGGCAAATATCAGACTAAAATACTAATACATAATTTTATTCTATTGTGTTAACATATATAAATAAATAATAAATAATAATAAAAATGTTGCATATTTTTCAGGATTTTTTTTAATTTTAGAACATTTGTATACGCACGCATAATTCCGCATTCATTTTCATAAAAAAGAAGACAGCTGTGCCAGTGTCTGTTTTATTTTAGTACATTGCATCAGTAGTTGCCAGATCGTCAGAGTACAGGAGAACCAGTAAGGTGGAAATCAATTTACATTTTTCCAAATTATTATTAAATAAAGACACTATTAAACAATACTTTTATTATACAAAAATTGCATATAATGAAACTTTTATCAACATTTTCCAATTATGTATATATTGTACTATTACTTGTAGCCAACATGTTAAAATGAGAGAGCATATGTCGGTAACACTCAGTAGCTACCTGTACTCTTGACTCGAAAAAGATTCGATATTCCAATCGTTTGCCATCATGTACGCTGCATTTCCAATAAACATCAAACTGTGTGTGACAGTGGTGTGCAAACGAGATGCAAGACCAAACATTGGTCATATCGACAAAACAAATCGTTGTCATTGTGTTTTGTGCTTTTTGTGTGTTTGTTGATATATTCGTATAAAAAAAAAACAAAAAAGAAAAATAAAGAGATAGAGGAAAATGCGTCGCCGAGAACTACAAACGATACAATTAAAACTCTCCGAGCTAAAGGAGTATGACCAAGTTAAATTGGAACGTCAAAAAAGACGCCAGCAACAGAATAAACCATGCACTCCACCATCTGAAGAATGCGCTGTGGTTTTAGCTGAACCAGTTTCGCCGATATCGACACCAATACCCAAGGATGACCCAACATCACATTCCAATCAATCATCAACTTAAATGCGGCGCGGTTACTAAGGCTAGCAAAACAGTAAGTTAACATTTCTGTATTGCATTTATCATAATTATTATTATTATTATTTCTATTTTTAAATTTTACCATTTTGGTGGAGGAGGGGGACACATTTATATACAATTTTAAGGTTGTCAATTTATCAAATGCTCTCATTCACACTCTCTAAAGCTGGGTCAGACTCTTCGGGAATATTCCTAAATAAAACTACGCTATTCTCATAGTTATTGACAAGTGTTTCTCGATCTTCATCTTCCTGATTCGGTGACACTGCGTTATTGCCATTTGTACGCCAACAACGTCGGATTCGACGCCAACAACGCCGTTTGTACAAGACCCAAATTATTGTACCGAATGCACCAATCATTATGGAAAATAAAAAGAATTTAGCATGGAAGGAATCCTGGGAGGGCATCGCTGAGGGTTTTGTTACATCATGGAGGGGTTCTTTGGAATCTTCCACAATCTGATCCGGAGTACAAACAGTTATATTAACCCAATCTGTTAGAACATCGCCAGCCAATGAATGGACACGTACTGCTGTTTGTGTGAAGCTTTCATTGCGATTGTCAATGAATAAATAATTCTTATCTGCATGTTGTTTACGTGTTACACACGAAACATTGCTAATGTAACGTTGTGTCTCCTCCACATACTTGCGATAATGAACAACATAGGAAACTATTACCGAATTCGGAGTGACGGGTTCATTGAACCGAACATGGAAGATGCCTTTTTCATTAGGCTTATGACAAGCTGCTAGATTTGTCACAAGATCAGCATCCGGTGTATAATTTGTTCGCGCAATTAATGTAGTGTGAGCACTGCAGGCACCTTCATTACATATTGACGCTTGGATCGTATAGAGGCGATAATTTTTTAGGTTCTCAATAATAGTTTGATTGGCACTATCCAGGTGCAATTGCAGGAGTTGTTTTGGCTGTTGAAACTGTAGATCGCCATATGTAAGTTCGTCGAGGTGACATAAGTTGGGCTTATCGTTGCGACAATTATATTCATCACGCATAGCGGCAGCAAAATGTTTATCTTTTTCCTTTTGCACTTGCCGTGCACAGCAATCATCGTAGTCGTCGGTATAAATATTAGAAGAATACATATCAGTATCTTGGAGCAGATAAGCTGGCTGTTTGCAGTAGTTTCGTTGATCAATATATTCCTTATCATCCGGTAACTCATAAACTCTTATTGCTCCGTGAGTCATTAGTTCTATACTTTGGTTTTGCAGAACAACTGAAACGGTTAATGTTGTATTCGTTTTGTTTACCAAGCGTAAAAATGGCGGCGTTGGAACTTCAGGATATGTATGTGTAAATAGCAGTTCACTGCGTGTATCACGAGTATAATCTAGACCAAATGTTCGCACCAGACAGGCATAACAAGTATTGGGCTGTAGATTTGAGATCACATAGCCAAAATGAGTGCTACTAGCATCGGATTTGCCCTCTAGAATCTCATCCCTAAAAAGCAAACGACGTTGCCAATGATGCGTGTACATATTGGTGCGTCCAAGTCACTGTCAGGAACATGTGTTTGATTTGGTAGGACAACTCTATAGATGATTTCAACTTCACGGTTTGTTTGCTGTTTAGGCCAACTAAACTTGATCTCATGTTGAGAAATTGGCTTTTAAGGGAAATATTATATATTATTTTTTATCTAATCTATAGACAAATTTACTTCTTTACTTACCCGTATATACAAATTCAATTTTGCTGGTCCGCAGAGGACTTCTTGATCGCTTATTTGCAATGAATCCATTGTTTTGTCATGTATGGCACTCGCTTCAAATTCACGCATATGTTGATTACATAACTTATAGTTCCGATCCATATATATGCCGCCGCGTAGTAGTTCTAACTGATCTGCATTCCATAGCTCACGTAAATTTTTATTCTCATAAATTACAACACCGAAATGATCACTCTCCAGTGTATCACCATGTATGATGCGTAAATTACTAAGGAATTTTAGAGAAGTCATGCTGTTTCTATAAACTTTAAGATAACCACGTATTTCTCGGATGCTCGCAAATGCCGCTATAAGATCTTTTTCATTGATTTCATTATGTATTTGTATATGGAGGCTACTATTAACAATTTGACAACCACGTATTTCATCTGCATCGGCGAGACTATAAATAGTTATGCCATCATCAAGATACTCTGGTGTACAAGTAGCAACGCAGGCCTCTGTATTCTCACATTGTTCACAATCTCTTGTTGTATTCTATAACATACAAATATTGGTATAATGTCAGAAATCTAATCGAATTACATCAAATAACTTACATTGCCTTTATAACCACTTGGACAGAATGGTACGCAAGTGAAACCAAATGTCCAATGTCCCGGTATATTCACACACTCTTCACGTGTATAGCAACGTTGAAATTGTTCCAATATGTATCTAAACGAGAGCTATATACATACAATCTCTTAATACCCCAAACTACTTCTATTACTTGATACATACTTGTCTTCCGGGCACTTTTCGACGCAAACACCATGATCGGTTAGACCACGACAAACAACACAACCAGCGTTGGTTTCATTATAACAGCCACCCAGGCATTGAGCATGGCAGTGTGTTGTGTCACTATTCGACAAAATGATATGTTATATGTTTTTTTTTTTTTTTTTTCATCTCATTTCTTTATACTTACGTCCAATGATTTGCCAGATTATCATTCTCGAAACGTTGACATACAAAATTAGACCAACAATAATCAGAATCACAACCTTTGCATTCTGCGGTTTGAGTACAATTTTTGGCTTTTTTTATAATATGATTTTCACCAACACTCAGTGTTAAACGTTTGGCGTTAATCTACGACGATGATGATAATTTTAATTGCGCAATTGTATTAGAATTATTTGTTTCTTACCCTTTCGAGTTGACAAAGTTTTGGATTTGAACCTATATAGATGTGTCCACGTTGTATGGCTACAAGCGATTTAAATTCAACCTGTTGGAATAAAATAGAAATTAGTTGAAATATTTCTCTATAAATATTAAAGATTTCATCAAGAATTCTTCCGTCCATTATAGAATAGAATGCCTTGGTTAAAAAATAGTTAAGTATTCAGTTAAGTTTATTTTTTTTTTTGCATATGAACATTTTATCTCTATTATTGATTGAAATTTACATTTATTTCTCAATTAGTACAGGGATTCTCAATCCAAGTGCCCTGAAATTAGTGTCGCCACTACCCGCGATCTTAAGTGGAATAGTTTTAAAAGATTTTAGGTCTGGTTGAAATTTAAATACAATTTTTTAAGGAATCAAATATTTGAGGACTGATCGTAAATATACTCTATATCTCCTAGAGTTTTCCACTGTCTAAAATAAAAGAATACTAAAAGTTTTTATATCTCATTACAAATTAAATTCAAATCCTAAAAACAGGAAGTCTTCTGCCCCGATTCAAATTAATGTTCTCATTAGAAAAACTTTCTTGTTTTCTGTATGGTCGAACTGAAATTTGGTTAGTATAAGTCACTAACCATGTACAATAAATTTCAAGACCCTATGATTATTGGATGGTATAGTTTGATACGAATATTACAGTTTTAATATTGAAATTCTGTATTTACTTTGTCTCTACCTAAACATGAGTCAAATTAATAATGAAATATTTCTGTTAGTGTTCAGATCAACATTTTATCTATCGGTACAATGATTCTCAACATATTTGCTCGAAATTCTTATTGAGTACAACTACTTTCAAGCAATAGCCCGAACCTAGGACCTCTGTAGGTCCTAGAAAATCGCACTGTCTTAAATCTTAGATTACTACAAGTTTTAGATCTACATAATTGTAAATTAAATACAAATCCTACAAAATACTCTTAAGTTTTTATATGAATTACAAATCTTAAATGAGGAAATTTCCCGAGTGATTATAAATGAAATCATAAAAATAAATCCTTAAACGAAAGTTTTTCTTTGGAGGAATGTTGTGAAGGCCGCAAGACTTACACTACTTCTTAGTGGTCTACTCATTTGCTTAATTCGGTTCTGGTTTAATGCCAAATCGTTAAATTATCAATGGAGAATATAGTTTACCATGTTGGAAGAATAAGTTGAGAGTAAATCCTGAGGATGATGAACTTACCAATTCTAATGCTGGCATCATTGTCATACCAAAAGCATAATTCAAGAACAATTTTTGGCCGCGTATCACAGTTAAATTAGGAAACATATCACGTAATGATTTCAAGCCGCGTACTTCATAGAATATCAAATAGCCAGTAATTTCACGTAACTCAGGAAATTTATATTCATCATAATTGCATGGCTCCCGAAATACATTTGGTACCAAGGCAATTATCATAAATCCTGTAATCACTGTGCAACCCCTGAGGACTAAAAAACTATCGCATTCATTTCGTATGTCGACACTTGAGCATTCCTTGTATTGTGTTATTGGCGGTGGCAAACGGCTTGTCATAGTCAATGAGGTTTCGAATGGTGTACAGAAATAAAGTTGTTGCAACAATGTTGCGATGGCAATGAAACATTTTATCATAGACACAGACATTTTATCGGTTTTTTTATGTTCTTTTTTTTTTTTTTGTTTTTTTTTGTTTTGTTTGCTTAGTTCACAATTATCACAGGTTCGATTTTATTTTGAAAATTTATTTGGTGTTACTGGATTCGCAAAAGGTTTTTTTTTTTTTGTTGTATTTTTTGTTTCTTAATTCGCTTTTGAATCTTTTTCTTTTTTTAACATTTTCCTTTTGGTGGCGAAGTTCTCCTTTCTTTTGCTTCGCTTATCAGATTCGTTTTAATTTTTATTGTTGGTGTTGCTTTCGAACGGTTTATTAGGGGAATTGCGCGAAAAATTCTTCTTGGACGCTTCTTTTTTACATTAATTAACACGTTTTTTCTCGATTTTTTTTTTATTTTTTTTTTTATTTAAAATTTTTTGCACTCTGCCCGATCGAGATTAACACAATTTATGAGTTTTCCAAGTAATATTTTTCCTGGCTACTTGTTTACAATAATCGCGATTGCGTTTTTGTATTGAAATTTTTTAATTTTTTAGGCGAAGAAAACAAAAATTGCACAAACACTTATTTTTTTTTTTTTTTAATTAATTTCTCCACAAAGAACATACATAAAAATATACAATTTAAAAGATTTGGACGCCATTTAAAAAAGTTTGGACTTCACACAAAATTTTCGGAGATGTTAACTTGAAGAATTCAAAATGAAAACTAAATGTTTAGAAACGGTAAAGGCCACCACTGTAGAGAACTGAACACAGGAACTGTTTTCGTTATAATATGTCATCGTCATAATGTTATAGATGTTATTGTTGTTGTTGTTATTATTGTAGTGCTATTAGAAACTGTTATTACAAAAACAATTAAAGAAGACCGAACATATATTTTGGTGCACTGAAACTTCTATACCTTTCACACATCTCAATTAACATAAAGACATTTATTCTGTTAATTGTCATTTCAAATAGTTTAAGTTATATTTTGTTTTTAATATCTCAAGATATAATGCAAATATTTTCTATACAAAAAGTTATAAAAATAAATAGGTTTATATCAAATATTGCTTCGATAGATTAAATTTTTATATGCATCAAAATGTATTTTTTTATACATATTTTTAATCTTTCACATAAGCAAGATGATGACTTAATAATATTTGAAATTATTTTCTATGTAGGAATTACCTCTTTTACTGATCGAAAAACTTTGGTTTCGATATAGGTATTATCTGTGTCTTTGATTAATTTGCATAAATATATTTAAATATTTGAAGAAATGTTAAATACAAAAAAATCATAAGTTTTTGTATGATTTGATTTGTTCAATTTTTGGATTGTCAAGCTAATTTATGTTCTTCACAAAGCTTACGAATACTTCACATAAGTGTGACAAGTTTTTAAGGAAATTTTTCTTTGGCCATTACTTATTCTAGTAAACGAAGAACTTGCTTGGGTTTGATATATTATTGAGAGACTAATTTTCATACATACAAACGAAAGGACAACAGGCACAACTCAATTGATACTCCTAGTCTCGTTAGTCATTTTCATATACAATTCTATATTCTTGGCGGGATCTCCTGATACAGAATCCTATGCATTACAAACGCCACGATAAAGTGTTAATACTTGTTCGTATTAATAATAGTGTAGTGTTTATTATTATCTTTGTACTCAGTGGCCCTCAATTTTTTGCCTTTTTATGCTGCGATATGTAAAAGCGGATAAATCGATTAATCGGTACTTTTATTAAAATTTATGAATTTGAAGACATTTTTCATTCTTATATTTCATTTTTCGTTAGCTCAAGTTTAGAAGTAATAAAATATGTACTCTGAAAAGTGCACATTCATGATAAACTAGGTTTGTTTTTTTTTTTGTTTGTCTCCTAGTCCTATTCATCTGTCCATGAGTTGAAATTATAGAAACCAGGAAACAAAAATTTCTGTAGTTTAAAGTTTATGTTAAATTTATGACACTAGTCCCAGTCATTCAGCCCTTGGGTTCATAAAAAATTCTTCTACAAGATTGCCTATCTGAACATAATCATAAGCCCCATAATAGATATACAAACTTCTTTATTTTAATTAAGTTGCACACCAAATGAGCACAGAAGATCCAAACAAAGATTGACTTATAGATTGTCCATATAGTTAGGACTTTTAGTTTTTGTTCAAACTATGTAGTTAAAAAAAAAAAACAATATTAATTTTTATTGTAAAAAAAAAAAAAGCACCACCACTAAAACTTGAAAATGATTATGAGTGATTAACTGAACATTTTTTTATTAACTATTTTTTTTGTTTTCTCTTCTATTTTAGATGCCACACTTTAATTGATCTAATCTTCCGAAAGAAGATATCTAAAATGAAAATCATTAAGGATCACCAAAAAACAAAAAAACATAAATAGTCAACATATGAAACAAAAAGTACAAAACTGTCACTCAAAACTATAGAAATTAAGGACAAAACAAAATGCGCATCCTCAAAAGCAACATTTAATAGAAACCACCATCATCACAAGCACTTGATGCTTCATTTCAATTATACAATACATCATTCTGAACTTTTTAAGCGCACAACATTCAATTTATATTTAATATTATCACACTTGGATACAACAAAAAAAAAAATAAATATTATTCAATAAATGTAAATTATTTATTTAAATGTTTAAGGTCTTTCATCCAACACATGACATCACAGAACGGAACGAAACGGAATAGGAAACATAAAAATAGACACGAATTTCAAAGCCAAAGAATTGAACTCATCTTATCGACAATGCACTACCGGCAATCATACAACTGACCAATCAATATAACTAACTAACTAACCATTCAACCAACAACCGACCGGCTAACCGACCAAATTCAACTGGCCCCGAGTAAAGTGAGTAACTGAATGAATGAATAAGTGTCTGAGTGAGTGAGTTCAATGTGGCCAAAGTGTCTGGTCTGCCAAAGTGATGCCGGCAACGAAAGCAAAGGCGCTACAAAAGTACCATATTTTGTATCTGTTGTCTGTTGTGTTCAGTGTATCTAAGCGGACACTACAAATACATACATACACACAAGTACAACGAAACAAGCATAGAAATCGAGTCACTTTCATCAAATACACTGCAAGTGTTATTTGTTATATTTTCAATAATTTTATATTTCTCAAGTCTTCTATTTATTTGTATATATTGTAGGGGACACCGCCTTCTATTCAATCATTGCACATCTTTTGTATTGTGGAACGCACCCAAAAGTATCAAACAATCCATAATATATACGAGTATACTATAAATATATAAATATTTTTGTCGTATAAGAAATTAGAACTCAAGTTCAAACTGTTCGATGCACTCGTTAAATTAATAATAGAATCAATGTTATAAAGTGTAATTTACAGTTGCACAAATGACGTCCATCACAACCAACTGCTGCTGTTGCTGGTGGGGACAATAAACCGATAGTTAGACATATAGAATTGTCTCCCTCCAAAAGTGCTCAGATCTTATTGTTAATTGTCGCTTTTGTCGTTAGCTTTGAAGTTATTTTATATTAGTTACATATGAGTATATAACATTATTGTAATAATTTTTCCATTTATAAATAATCATTGATAGGCGGCGGTACGGTAAATTGTGTAAGTTTTTGGTGTGGGTAATCAATCAATTGACATTTGAATGGAATGAAAGTAGTAGTAACAAAACTTTCATATGGAATGTTATGTATGTTAATACAAAATATGTAGCATCAATCTATTGTTAGGTTAAAGACATTAGTTGATTGATACACAGGTCAATTCTTAGAAGTACAATAGTTTATAGAACTACTTACATACATAAATGGGCAAGCAATTTTTGATAGCAATTAAATCGAAATTGAAGAATGAAATTTATCTCTAGAGAATGTAGTTGTATAAGTATTTCAAGGCATATTTTATTCATTAATTTTCAGAATTTCAATGAAACTTATAACATAAATATTATTATGTGTATTTAAGATCTTTTAAATGCTAAGAGTTAAGAATTTAATTGATCTTTTTTTATTATTTTTTATTTGCAATTCTTTCACCTTTGTCAATTTCTCTTAAAGTCTAGCAATTATTTCGCGCACTGTAATTTTTTACGATGCCAAGAAGAACACATCCTTAAGCCGGTTTCCATTGCAGCTGAGCAACGCATAGTATGCAGCATTTCAGCAGCTGATGCTGGAACTCACGTGTTGCCATTGATGTTGGATGGATGGATGATACACATATGTATGTAAGTACTACAGATGAGATGAATAAGAGTCATAAAAACAGCTGACTCCAATTAACCACATGGCATAAGAATAAAAGAACTACAGCAATAGCAGCAGCAACAGCAGCAGTAGCAAAAATTCAATCTTAACTTTTACAAACTATTAAGTTTAACGATGATGCTGATGCTGTTCTGCTGCTGCTGCTGCTGCTGCTTCTAGTATGAATGCAGTGAATGATGGATGACTAAGGCAAAAGGCAAACATTGAAATGCAATGAAAACAAAATGAATCGTAACGAAATCCAGTTAAAAGATGTCTTAGAAGTCTGTATTCTGTATTCTGTATAATTACAGTTTACGAATGTGAATAAAATGAATAAAAAATGCCAGTTTAAAGTTCTTATTGTTGATTTCTTCAAGTGTATTTAGGTGCGTAGTACGAAACTAAAATAAAATACAATAAATTTGTATATACTTATGCAAATAATAGTGCATATGTTATAAAATAATATAGATACGAGTACATTTGTACGTATGTATGCAAGTGTGTGTATCTTATATCTTCTATGTGTCGTATGTCAAAGTTCAATTAATTCAATTAAACTATTATGGCTCACAATGTCCGTCATCGTTGTTGTTCTTCGGACATCATTGATCAATGGAACCAAACAAACTGAAAATCTATATGTGCGCACATAAATATGATAAATATGGTAAATATATATACATATATGTATATATATACAATATATAGAATAGTTGTGTGTATTATTTTTGTTTATGGAAATTGTTTATTTTATGCGTTGTAATTCATATGATATTTTTAGCTTTCATTTTAAGTGCATTCACGCATTGAGCCTTGAACTTACCCTCATATCTATAAAAATTTACCCTGACATTAGACAGACACAGCATATGTATGTATGTACATCATACATAATCATACATATACTACTACATACTATATCTAAATACATTACATACATACATTCAATAAATAGATTCTTATGGTAGAAATCTAGTATGCTATAGCAAGTTTAGAATTGCAACAATGTTGTGATGGCGACAGGTGTAAGTAAGTAAGTAAGTAAGTAAGCTGAAACATTTTCGCTTTCGTTATGATGCCTTCAAAGAATTTTATTGTTGAAACATAAAAATCATCATTAAGATTTATTGCATTTGATTTGGACTTACTACTACTGTTCGGTTCCCCATTACTCTGATGTTGTTCTACATAGTTGTAGATGGTCTTCTTGATCTACAGACAGAGTAGCAGAGTAGTCAATATAAAATGTTGAGTATGATGATATGATGATATTCCATATCTATTGCGTAATACTTTCCTAGTATACTTGTCTATAAATATATGTCTACGTATGAATTCAAATTGAACTGATGATTGAAACTTGGATTGTGTCTTTATCTTGTATATTGCGATTCTTAGTACTAGTTACAATGATTTGTTATGCATTTTGAATAGAATTTGAATTCTTCTTCTATTTAACTAGAGAAAAATCATTTTCAAAATATAGTTAGTTAGTTATTCTTTTTTAAATATACAATAGATTTTACCTAGTCTCAATCTTATTGCCAAACATGCGCCTATAAGTATGCAACGAGCTTTTTAGACATAGGAAAAGAACCTCCCACGTGTTATTACATACTTGGATATTTCCGATTGTTGTACATTAGTTAAAATAATTAATTAATTTATTACTTTTCCATTAAAATCTATTCATATATTTTTATTTAAAAAATGTCATCTTATTTGAATTTCATGCGTTTCAACTATTAATAAAACTCTTTGTATCAATAATCGATTTGTAAAGGGTCTTTAGACATTTCAATATGTCTTACAAATTTTGTTTTATCATAATATGGACGATTAAATTCTAGCGAATTCTTCTATGTGTCATTATAATTTTATGTTAGAATTGATAATCATTCATTCATTACTATTCAATTTAAGTATATTTTTGAGCCCAATCTATATTTTCGAAGGGGATGAAAGCAATTGGAAATACATATGCAGTTTTATAAATTACTGAATAAAATCATATTTTACTAAGGCTACAAAGTCATTAGATGTTCAATACTTCTGATGCATTTTTCTCTTACTCAATTGAACTTTTATAGGTTTTGTTCATATGCAAGTCCTTTCGGCTCGACTTTATCCCGTTATATGAAATGATAGATTGGTCGCTACTTTCTCACTTTTCTACTTGAAAATTAACCACTTACGAAATTGATTAAGGATATCATCGGGCGAAACTTTACTTTAATTAATAAACTTACAAGTTGGATATTATAAGACTTTTCTACCATAGCAATTGCTCTTAGCTTCTATCTTACTGACTAAACTTGACAATCTTACAAGTTGGACATTGTGAGACATTGCTGTCATAGCAAGTGCCCATATTCTCCTTGTAATTTTCTAAAATTGTCAATCTCTGGTTGTTCAAGAATCTTGCCTGGGTTATCCCTTGTAAATCTTTACAGGTTTATTATGATTGGGAATCCTATTAATAAACATATTGATACACATTTCTTGGTAAGAACGTCGATCGTTTTGTAGCCTTTAAAAAGAAACATATATTTGGTTAGAGAAATTTACAAATCGGTAGGGTGAAGATGTTTAAGGAATTTTTTTATTTTATTTGTAATGTCTTGACAACAACAACAACAACAACAACAAATTAAACAAATTTAAAGTTGTCAACTATTTTCAACAAAACAGAGACATCGCTATATCTTTGATTTTTATAGTAAAATGTTGACAGTTAAATTAGATGTGAAATATATTTAATACAATTGCAATAACACAATGTCTATTATCAAGAAGTCATGTGGAATCCCATCGATTGATGGAGAAATAGTTAAAAAAGTGGATGATTCTGTAAGGAAGAATAAATGTCCTATGCATCGGGGTTATCAAAGAACACAAGTCAATCAAGTGCATAGAACGCATTCAGCCAGATCTTTTATATGTCCGAAATATGTGAACATATGTCCATCGATAAATCCAAACACAGTCAAGGAAAAAAAGGGTAAGCCAATCGATTGCAAATTCTTGCGTAAGGTGCGTGTTGGCAAACCAGTTGATGTTAAGACCCTGAAATTGCCACCCGTGAAGCTTAATATCAATGTTAATCAAATAGTTGCTCCAAAGAAAGAAAAGCAGTGTTCAAAGCACAACGCAGTTGGTAAACCCTCTTCAAAAAAATGCTCCAAGGATAATCCAAAACATATTCCAGATGGCTTTGAAAAAGTCACTAAGGAGGCTTGGTTGCAGCAACAACAACAACTGGGTGAACAAAATCCAAAGCTTGACATGACTGAAATTCAAACAGAAATGAATTGCAAGCCTTCGAAAGATAAATTACAGCAATTTGATTTACAAGAAAGTCTTCAATCTGAATGTAAGAAATCAAAGTTGCCCAAGATTAAATCAGTAATAAAGCATTTTACAAGAGCCTCTGGAAAACATGTCGATGGAAAACAAGCACCTCAAACAAAACTCAAGGGGACTACAAGTTTTACTTCCTCAGACAAAAAATATGATTCTTATCACAAGAAAACCGACATGGTTAATAAGTTCTCTGTAATGAAATTTTTTGAAAAATCAACTAAGAAGGATTTCGACAGACAAGTTGCCTTGCAAACAAATCTTGAAGTGAACAAACTTGAAACAAAAGTGCCACTCAATCCTATGAAAGATGAATTACCGACATGTAGCTTAGAAAATAGTCAGGATTCTAATAGCAAGGAAACTGACACCGTTGATTTTAACTCGGTAGTAGATCCTTTTATAGAAGTACCTACTATTACGGTAGTCAAAGGACAACATATTTCGAAATCAAAAACCAAAAAGGTGAACAAAATTCAAAAAGATCTTGTTGCTAAAGTTAAGGAAATTGACATGGATACTAATTACTCTATCATGACGAATATTAAAGAAACCATTAATAAAGATTCCGAAACACAAAATGATTTGCAAATAAATCTTGAAGTGAACAAACTTGAAACAGAAGTGTCACTCAATCCTATGAAAGATGAATTACCGGCATATGCCTTAGAATATAATCATGATTCTCATAGCAAGAAAACGGGCATCGTTGATTTTAACTCGGTAATGGATCCTTTTATAGAAGTACCTACTATTACGGTAGTCGAAGGAGAACATATATCGAAATCAAAAATCAAAAAGGTGAACAACATTCAAAAAGGTCTTGTTGCTAAAGTTGAGGAAATTGACATGGATACTAATTACTCTATCATGACGAATATTAAAGAAACCACTAATAAAGATTCCGAAACACAAAATGATTTGCAAATAAATCTTGAAGTGAACAAACTTGAAACAGAAGTGTCACTCAATCCTATGAAAGATGAATTACCGGCATATGCCTTAGAATATAATCAGGATTCTAATAGCAAGGAAACGGACATCGTTGATTTTAACTCGGTAGTGGATCCTTTTATAGAAGCACCTACTATTACGGTAGTCAAAGAACAACATATTTCGAAATCGAAAACCAAAAAGGTGAACAAAAATCAACTAGATCTTGTTACTAAACTCAAGGAAATTGACATGGATACTAATTACTCTATCATGACGAATATTAAAGAAACCACTAATACAGATTCCGAAACGCCAAATGACCTGCAAATAAATCTTGATGTGAACAAACTTGAAACCGAAGTCAACCCAGAGACGAACTTAGAAAAAAGTCATGATTCTCATTACAAGATTCAGATTCCCTTTAAAGAAGTAACTATTAAGAAAATCAAAGCTAAAAAGGTGAGCGAAATTCAAACAGAAACAATTCCCGGTCCTTTAAAGGAAAAATATATAAACCCTGTATTGGATATTGTTGAAGAAGATAAGACCGATCATATGTTCAACGGATTCCATGTGAGTGAAATAGACTGGTCAGACTCATATTTGAATGCAATATTCCGTGGATTCGAATTGCTCGATGAAAGTTCAGAGAAAGCAATATTGACTAAAAGCGATCATAAATCCCTTAATTGTTCGGGTCTAGGTCATGGAATCGCCCAGTCACAGTCGTCCGAAGACCACTCATTGTTGCTGGAAGTCTGCAGTTCGACATTCAACAGCCCCGTTGCAGCTCCATCAACAACAACAAAAAGTGTACTTAAATCAGGTGAACTTTTCAAAATTACTTCGAAGGATCTTGAGCGTTCAACGATGGATGCAATTTTTGAAAAATCATACATTGAACTTCCAGAACGGATGAGACAGAAAATCCAACAGAATAAAAAGAAGGTTTCGGAATATGAGCGTATGACAAGAAGTTTTATACCAAATTGGCTTATATGGTTGGTGTCTTTTACAACCCTCTCTTTATGTGCATTACACATTCTTTTTAAAATCTGTAAGGACTGCTTAGATTGCCAGGCACCAGTGAAACCATCGACATCATTCTTCGATTATTTCTAAATGCGAATATTTAATTGAGTATATTTTTTATTAATCTCCATTTCCTTTCGATTATATTTAACAATACAATATTTATATTGAGTCATTTTGACTAAGCATGGTGTATGATGGTTTGGTGTTTTCAGCAACAATATCCACAACTCATGAATAACACCAATGACTAGAACTGTTTTTTTTTTTTTTTTATAATAGACTTCTACTATGTCTTTATATATTGTAAACTAAAGCCAAATTTTGAATAAAAAAAACACAATAATTCGGTACTTGCGATAATATTGAATTTGGTATATACTATTATGTGTTTCTTACACAAGTTTCTGCAGTATTCTTATTCTAATGACATATTTTTTTTCTTTAGTCCAGCACTTTAATTGGTGTTGGAAATGTTAAGAACTTCAAGAAGAGAGTTTGAACACAAAATGATTATAAAAAAAAATCAAGAATTTACAAAAAATAAGTACAATATTTTTATCATCGAGATATCAGTGGTTGGTAAGTAAGTTTCCACAATCCTTGTGAGAATAAACATTTTTGTCATAATGTTTGACTTTTCTGCGAATTACGATGTTTTGCCAGAGAAAATGGCAAAGTAGCGATGGGAAAGGTTCAGAAGTGTGGAGCATTTGTATGTTCCGCATTGGCTACAATAAGCATCAAAGAGCCACAATGTCAGCTGCACTAAACTTATAACCACAAGCATATATTTCTGCACCGTATAGTCACTGGGAAAGTGTTACCTATACATCAATATGACGCAGCGCAAGGAATGGCTTAGTCCCTGTAAAAAGTGACGCATTGCGTCAAATATGATCCTCAATTTGTTGCGTTAAGATTCATTTGTTCTTTAAAAAAACAAAAATATTAAAATAGGTTCAGAAAAAAATGTTAAAAAAATGACATAAAACTATCTCTATCTGGACAACAGCGGATCCAAATGTAGCAACAAACCTGATTGGAAACTCCATGGGTACACGAAAAAAAAATCACAATTGGTCCAGCAGTTCTCGTGTTTTGTTGGATGATACTATTTTTTGGATTCATTTTTATATAATATATATAGATTATTGATTCAGTTAAAAAAAAAACTCTTAAGAACTTAGTGCCAACCAAATATATGACCATAATTTTATTAAAGGGTGGAGTAGAATACAAAATTAAAAAAAAAAATTACCCACACATTAAAAAGATTTCATAATGTTAAAAATTCATGGGAAAACCCATTCGTCGTCATCATTGGCAAACGCATTCTTAGCTTCAATTATTGTAGATTAAAGAAATATAAAAAAATGCCAAGCTTTTAATTAATGAATTTGTCATTTCTAGTTTTTTATTGCTCGTAATAATTGCGTGCTTTATTTTTTCAGTGAATTTTATTCTAAATATAATAAAAGAATAGATAAAAAAGCTTTTCACAATTCGAGTATTTGCTCTCTGAAATTCTAGATTTACTTAAACTTGAGCAGTTCTGATCCATTCAATGTTCTCTTTATGTCTCTCAATCTCTCTTTATATCTTTGAGATACTTGTATAGACACGTTTCCCCTGCGGCAGTGGCACGTTTCTGAATCATTTAAAAACATCTTTATAAAAAATTAACACATAAATATAATAAATAATATAAACCCACTTACATATACAATTATTTTGTAATGCATACCTACATATGTACATATGGTGTATGAATGAAGCTTTGGATTTTTGTGAGGTGTTTCCGGGTTTTCCAAGCATCAATGCGTCCGACCCCTTCATCTGCTCATTTTAATCGATCTTTGTTTGATAAATTTCTACAATTAATTATTGTAGTATGTAGTGCTTAGATTCAATTTGAAGCGGTTCTGAGACTCAGAGTGATGGTGATGCTGATGCTGATGCTGCTGACGTTGAACTTGAGGTTACAGTTGAGGTTTTTCTTAATATTTAAATTAATTGCGCAAAAAGTTCTAAATGGAATAAAAACAGTCGCGCTTCATAAAATCAAGTCACTTGTGCAATAGAACGCTAGCGATTAACACAGATCACTCACGCACATAGCAAAAGATTACGATGATTTGGACCAAATTGATATTGACTGGGTGCTTGCTCTTGTCAATTAGCTTATCGTGTGCCCAAGAATCTGATGAACATGAACTTGAACTTGATTTGGATTCCTTTGAACATGCATTAGAGGTAAGTCATCTTATGTCTGTTGATAGAAGATTATTATCTTAAATCAATGTAAATCTTAATTAGGGTTCTGGTCATTATGCCAAAAAAGTAATTCATAAAGAGCCGGCACCTATAGTAGAGATTTCTGAAGAGGATGATGGTTTAGCTGTTGATGATGGTGCTCTTGTTGCTGATACCGATGCTAATGCATTCCCCAGAACAGAGGCAACACTTGAAGTTGAAACTGAAGCTGAAATTCAAACTGATCCAACAACCACGACTACAACAACGACAACTACAGAAAAAGTTACTACAACAAAGGCATCAACATTAAAACCACATTACGATCAACATCATCAGCATCATGATCATGAGGAAGAACAACAAAAAGTGCCAACTGATTCTAAAAAATCACCATCTTTGCTTAGCGGTGCCTATCCAGGACCTTTATTGCCTGGCTCTCCAGCAGATTTTTTGCGTCCAGGCTCATACGTGAATCCTTATGCCCAGGCTCCATACATTGCTGGTGGCTATTCACCATACAATCCCGATGGTACTCTTAAGGCACCACCATCACCAGATAGTGGTAATTCTGAAGAAAATGAAGTAACTCAAGATGTTAGTGCACCGTCAAATGCTGGAACTAAGAATCAGTTTCCTGCTTCATCATCATTTCTACCATCGATTAGTGGCTTAGCCGCCGTACCCAGTACACGTATCTTACCAATGGGATTTGTGCCAATACTATCAGCAGAGAAACCAACAAGTGACAAAGATGTAAAACGAATACAACCAATAGATCGTCGCATTACCTATCCATATAGACCAACATCGTTTTTGCCTTGGCGTCCATATCCCTTATTGCCCGGACCAACAACTGTTCAACCAGATGATGATAAAAAAGAACAGGGCACAACAACCACAGAACAGACACCAGATCATTATGGTAATGGTCATTATGGTGGCGGTCATCATGGCGGTGGTCATTATGGCGGTGGACATTATGGCGGTGGACATTATGGCGGTGGTCATTATGGTGGCGGTCACTTTGGAGGTGGCCACTATGGCGGCGGTTCCTATGGAGGAGGATATGGTCATCATGGACCAAAGGGCTATGCATACTGGCGCTCATAAGTTAAAACTAAAACTAAGCTAAATAATATAAGTGATATAACATATAACTAACTTTGTTTAAACTTTAAAATAAATATCAATGTACTGAAAACTGGCATTTCAATCAAACTCACATGTGCCGCTGGACCGAATCTGACTTGACTGACTTGGCCAGCCAGTCAGTCATGCTATCAGATCAAACAGAAATCACGTACGAATGTTGGTCATTATAAAGCCATAAACACTAACCAAGCACGCAACGAAAGTACTTCTTGTTATTACCACTTGATGGCATCATAAAGAACCGCCCAGTTGCAACGCCAGCAACTCTTACTTGACTTGCCTGGATCACCTCGTGACCACCACTACTGAATTTAATTTGTCGACATAATGGTATACGAGATAATCTATTATAATGAATATGGGATTATAAACATAACGACAAGGGTGAAGACAGGAATGAAAGGCACGCCAGCAAAGCAGGAAAGCACTGAATGCCATTGATTTTATGCTTCAAGATAAGTCAATAAACAGGAGTATTACAATATTTGTTGCACTTCTAGAGGTTTTTCTCTGTTTATAATTCGGATGAACAAAACAATTCACAGAACAAAATTGTTTAACCATATGCCTTGAGACATTGGATTTGTGATACCAAGAGTCTGATTACATCGTCAGCACGTTTTTGCAATTTGGCTGCAAGACTACGTTTAATGAATCTTCCTTGAAGCATCAAAATATGAACACCTTTTCTGTATAGAAAACTTGTTTGTACACCTTAAAGTTGTATAAATAATTTATATAGACAAAACATATTACATTATAAAAATCATCTTAAGTGTATAACTCGTAAGTATAATTCATACATCACCAAACATTTTACAATAAAAAAATTATTCAGGTGGCGTATTGTCATGTATCCATTCGGCGAAATGCGCAACAGATGTATAAACACTTGGTATACGCAGCCCTCCACAGTTATCAGAGCCAAAGGACATTATGCCAATCTAATAGAAATGATATAATATAGAATTTTAAATATCATATTTGTTTAACCCAACGCACCTGTGAATATATGCCATTTTCTTGTACAAACAATGGTGCGCCGCCAAAACCTTGACACACATCTTTGCCTTCGCCGCCAGCACACATCCATTGGCCCTCAATAGAATTTGGAGATTGCAAAGCACCAGTTGAACCATAATTACGTAAACATAAATCCCAACTGGTTAATGGTACATCGAGATGTGACATTTCTGGTTGACGTACACTTGATGTTGACATCTTACCCCAACCGGCAATGGTAGCCCGTTTGCCCACAGTCAAATTGGTACGAGTTTTTTGCAAGCAAATCGGTTGACTAGCCACTGTGTTAAAAAAAATATATACGAGGAGTATAGTTAGTAGAAAAAATAATTTAAATTTATAATATACAAAACTTGTATTTGAGCAAAAAGAAGGATTGACAGATCAACACGTGTCATTTAAATCATCACGCAGGCCCCGTCTTAGTTTCGAATGAATAATATTATTTTCAAATGTTATCATACTTTTCAAAAAGTGAATAAGTTTCGATCAAAGTCTATTAAGCTATGTCTGCCTATGTTCGGTTGTTTGGTATTGAAATTTAATAGAATATTTGCAGTACTTGGATTTATACTTGTACAATAAAAGTTCATAATATATAGTCGTATTATTGGAAATTTATAATATTCAATAAACTCAGGATCAATAAACTACACAAAAAAGTTCTTAATTTTATTTTCGAAGTTATAAACTGATTGAAGAAGTAAAGTATTCCAATTGAGATTATTTTTGAATTATACCTACATAAGTAAATTTAATTTGGTTTAAAATTTCTAATCATTAGTCAGCGATAAAATAACTAGAATGTCTGATAGATACATTAATATATTGCATAATCATACTAATAAGTCTGTTAGTGTGGATATCAGGCTCCTGGAGAGATTCATGTCTTTGACATTCCATATAGATTTTATTACATTTTATACATAGTTTTGTGAAAGAAAATATAGTTTTCAGGAAGTGTAAAAATTGTGACCATAGTCCTTCATATAAGGTTGTAAGCTATTACAGCGCATTCGTATTATAGTACTTGAATTACTACATAAAATAGGCATAATGAATAACATACTTGTATGCATTACAGGAAACTTCTATTGTATATTGTTTCAGATAACATTTCAAAATTACCTCCCATACAAACCACCCATTTGAATTCATTTTTCTTTTTTAGAGATATTTTTTTTGTTTTTTTGTCTTATCAGTTTACAATATATTCGCAGTACATTTGTTGGAACCAGCCGAATCGGACCACTAAGGAGGGTACCTCCCATATAAATCCCGTGAAGAGTATTTAATCTGCGGCATAGTCGAAGTTAATGTTATTTCCAGTTTTTTAGGGTTCCGGACCCAAAGGGCACCAAAGGGAATCCTACTGCAGAGACTTCGTTGTCCGTCCGTCCGCCCTCGGGACACACAGAAGGTGTAGTTCTAAAACTAAAATATTTTTAAAAACTTAAAGGGGTCCCCTTACAAGAAACATTTTGGTTTGTATGGCAGCTATATGATCAAGTAATCCCACGATTTTGAAGTTTAGGTGGTTGGAGGCTATACATCAGAAACTTTTATTGCCGAAATTTCAGTTTGATCAGATTGATAGGGAGGGTACCTCCCATACAAACCACCCTTAAAATTCAGGTTCTTATTAGGAAGACTTTTTTGTTTTTTGTTTTATCGTACTAAAATTTAGACACTATATGTTCTTGACATAGATGCTACATATCTGTTGGAATCAGCAAAATCGGCCAACTAGGAGGGGTACCTCCCATACAAAGCAACCATTAAAATTCAGGTCCCATACAAACCCCAATCTGGTACGGAACCCTCCGTGTACGAGTCTGACTCGCACTTGGCCCATTTTTTTTTTTTTTATTTTGCCTTATGAACCAATTGTTTGAATTAATATTTAGATATAATTCGAAATGTAAATTTCTTCAAAACTTGTTAAATTGATGGAAAAATGAACCTATAAATATGTAGTAAGTATGATGCTTTAAATTATTCAACGCTAGAATGCTTCTTTCTACTTATGTCTGTTGGAATTCAATGAACCATTAAAATATCAAATTAAACTGAACTTACTACTACCTACATACATAATATTCTATTCTTATACTATAGATACTATGTAGTCATCATTTCTGTTTAGTAAGTGAAACTAAATATGTATACACTAATTAAATATGTTAGAGAATCGAGTGTTCTAACCTTATATTAGCGACATGCAATACATTCTCATACGCATAGAACGATCTACTAAATAGTGATGACATTTTGAAATATCTTTATATCTGTAGCGAAATTCAATTGTAGAACAACCCATTAAGCTCAAAATGATTTATAATTGCAAGTGAACCATGATCATAAGTATAATACACAATAAATGTTATATTAGATTAAATAATCGTATAAGGTGAGCACGTCATCAAGATCAAGGCGAAACTTACCCGAATAGTTGAGTGGTGTTTTAAGTACCAGCAAAGCAATGTCATGATGATATTGACCTTGTTTATAGTCGGGATGTACAATAACATGATTAATGGCATGATTAACAGAACGTGGAGCACAAAAACCAGTGTTAGCACAGTCAGGATCAGATGATGTATCATATTCACCAACACGAACTGAAGATCTGTTGATGATATTGATAAAATAAAATAAAATTTAATAGTTAACCAAAATGTAGGGGAATGTTACTTACAGTCTATGACCATCGGCCTTGGCAAGAGCACAATGAGCAGCTGTTAATATAACACGACGAGCAATTACAGAACCGGCACAGGGATAAGCAAAGGAGCCAGTATTAATATCTATAATGAAGTATACCTTTGGATCCTTACTCCCATTAGATATTGTGTACTTATACTTACGCTTAAAACCTACACGGGCTACAAATGGATATGAACCAAGACCTTTATAGAATTGTCCTTGTACCAATGATTTCCCACACACTTGATTCTTCTCCAACGGTGAACTTGGACAACATACATATGGTATATCTTGATTTCCGTGACCCCCACAGAATAATGATTTATCACCGAAATAACACATTTTTGCTACCTCGTAGATCATGGCAGTGCAATCATGCAATGGTGTACACTCTGTGCCCAATGAGCATTCAGTTTGTGAATCATAATAAGAACGAGGTGATTTTGAATGACCTGAAACATTATATGGTTTCATGTTCACATATTCATTTCCAACAAGTAATTTTTCTAAAATTAAAATCATAGAATTAATCTAGAACAATTTGCTCTGGCAGTTCCTTAAAAATTGTGTAACCATACCAAATCCATTGCTTGTTTCGCAATTCGCTTTGTGTATTGAAAATATAATTAAAATGAAAGTTGGTAAATTCATTTTTAACATATTTTGTGGGAATATCCTTTTCTTAAATGTCGCCATATAATCAGCGTTTGTATTTTATTGTTGGTCTACCGAACCGCACTAAACAACTTCACTTTCAGTACTAAATGTGCTTCATCTACCATATCGCTTTTCATTTCAATCTCGATCTTCCGTAAAAATACATTCATCATTTTGATTTCATGACAGTTTGGTCTAAATTCAAGTGAAGCATTTCAATAATTTATTTGTATTAAGTTAGTTAGTTTGTAGAGAGACGCGTTTTTGAAGTTAGCCAGAGTCATGCATGATTATTGTTATACATATGTGTGTAGTAGGTACAGATATCGTATACTATTTTTTAATTTTTTATGTCTTTTGATAGTACACTCAGATAGAGTGTGAAAGGTCCGACGAGTTGACCAGACACGCACAGACTCATTCATATCCACATACACATTTTTTTTTACTATTATTATTATAACTTTACAGTTTTGTCAACATATTTTTGTATTGTTGTTATTTTATTATTATAATGAATTTATTGTACTTTAGAATTTAGTCAATTGAGTAAAAGTGGTTTAAATATCATATAAATATTTCAGTTGCACTACTCTAAAAGTTATTGTATAAACCATTTATAATTTTAGAAATAGTTTACTCTTTCAATTAATGAACTTTGAATTTACATGAGTGTTATACACTTTAAAACGTTTTAGAATCCTGTATCAAAGAACACATTAAGTATATAATCCATATTTAATAGATCCTCGAGAAGGTTATTGGAGGTGACTAGTCCTGCTTTGTTCTATTCATCCATCTTTAACATTTTCCCGAATTTGTTGAAATTTTGATAAAACACTTTGATATCGATTTCATGATCTAGAAACTATAATATATTCTTATTATTAATAGCTATGATATCACTATAAGAGATCAAGAGATCTTAACTAGAATACAAAGTCCCACAGTTTTTGAAAGTAGGAACCTAAAATTTACAAAATATTTCAGCCGCGATAATTTTATCTTTGAAAGACATAAATGCCATATAAATTAATTGTTCATATTATTTATTAGGACTTATTGAATTTGATTATAATAATATTCCACCAAATATTGTAATATCAAGTTTATTCAAAAGCATCTTATGTGGATCATCTTGTATATGCGAATCCTAAGGTTAACTTTTTATATGGCTCTCTTAGGCCTAAAAGTATTATTATTAAGTAAAAATTTTAAGTCTGGAAGAAAAGGCAATCAGGTATTAGACCATTAAACCATTTTCATTTCAAAGTCTATAAAATCCAAAACTCACCTCCATGACACGTACACAGCATCATACTTAGCTACTACACTACATATGCTGTACTATTTTTATACTCTTCACGCAATGAATAGTATTAGAAGTTTCTCATGAAATTTGTAACGGACATCGAAAACCTTATAAAGTGTATATTGTATATTCTTGGTCACCTCGACGAGACGAGTTGGTTAAGCCATGTTTGTCTGTTCGCCTGAATGTATGCAAACTAGGCCCCCAGTTTTTGCACAAAATTTTCCTTTTTCTAAACGCTGTACATTTGTCGGATGCATCCCAATCAGACCACTAGGAGGGGTACATCCCATACAAACCCAAACTCAAATTTATGTTGTTATTTATTTATGTGATTTGTATTATCGAACTGAAATTAGTAACCACATAAATTTCAAGATACTAGGATTACTGGATCGTATAGCTCCCATACAAATATTTTGGTATCAATATTGAATGACTCTCTACCCTAAATATCAACAAAACAAATTAATATTGAAGTATTTCTGTATGCTCAATCACAGGAACTTAAGCAAATACGTTTTCTAGGGATGCGTGAAGAGTAGAACAATTTCAGCATAGCTGAATTTAACCTACTTTTTTCTTGTTTATAATTTACTTTTATTACTTTATTTTCAAATACTACTTATATTTATGCCGTTAACATTTTCTTCCTTCACCTCGGTCCCCTTCTCTTCACAATATAATATTCATTGTTTTTGTAATTTTCATAGAGATTATTTTATTGCGATATGAACATTTTACTGAACAAACGTGAATTTTCAATTATTATACTTTTACTCTACCCTAACCATATTTTTCTAGCCATTAAAACCATTTTCTAACCATTTCTCGATTTAACTGCTAATTCTACTTTCATTTTTCTGGGCTTTTCATCCATTTAACGCACTTTTACAAATGTCTATTTGTAATGTTTTGTATTTTCGTTTTTTTTTTTTTTTTTTTTTTGTATTTACAAATTTCAAAAATAAACGTTTAAATTTATTGTAATAATTTTTAAAATTTTTATTCTACTGTTCAAGGCATTTAGCTACGGACGATCATGACCTAGGGCATAACGAAAAATGAAGCTTTATGTAAAGTTGCAAATTTCTATCTTAAAATTGATATGGATTTGCGACTTTTTTCGGACTAACATCCTAAGCCACTGAGCAATTAGAAAGACAAAGTATAAAAGATCAAGTGTTTACTCGTTTTTACAGATTATTCTTTTGGCATTTCTTCTTGTATTCTCTATATCAGGGCTGTCCAACCTGCTTGGTTTTCTGAGTCTTACTGAAAAGGTGTGGGGTGATTTAGGCCGCAAGTAAATTGGTCAACAAAAATGGTCCTCAAATTAAGTTGGCGTGAAAAAAGAAAAATATATGAAGGTCCTGGGTTGAGCCGCACTGATAACTGCCTTGGAACGCATGCAGCTCGCATGTTGGATAGTCCTGCTCTATGTTCTAATTTATTACTGTTCGCTTATCATTAATTTGATCGCCTAAACAACTTCGATATAAAATATATCTAATAGATATATATATACCATTTACGATTTTTGTAATTATTATTTATTGTTAATAAACTGATAACAAATTTATTGTTTCGACTTGATAAACGCGCGTCGTACTTGTTGCCCTCCAAGCCCAACCAAAAAGGAAAATCAAGATGTCGTCACCCAGAGCCGCTCAAACTCCTCATGTGCGAGTGAGACAGATGCGCCAGAAACCGGCGTCCGGTGGCGCTGAGGTAGGTTGCCATTGTATATTAAAGTTCCTTAGTTTTTCTTGTCATTTACTTGAAGCTCTCGGTTAAAAAAAAAATTTTAACTATTTTTTTGTTTTTTAATTTTATGTGTATTACGCTTACGAAGAAAATTTATTTTTAATAAATCGTGTAAAATATTGGTAAGTTGGATTTTGTTAGTATAAAGAATAAAAGGGACTAAGATCACAAAAACGAGCGTGACTTGCGATGCTGATTAAGCCTGCATGTAATTTATTGGGGTCTCCGTTTTAGACGCGAGCTCCAAAGCTGCAAGCGGCGTTTCTGGCAATGCAATTCTTGCTTTGTATGGATACTCTTTGAACTACAGTGAGTGGGTATTATCAAAAGCATAGACCCCATAGAATAGGATAGGATTGAGTGATTTTTTGCCAAACGGAAACCTTACAACCTATTGTTATACCTAGTTTGCTATACCCACACCAGCAAGGGGTCGCCACTGAAAGTTCTAGACAAATGCCGGCTTTGATCTCTGGCTTCGTAAACCTATTGAATTTCTGAGATAGCACTTCAGCAAGGGGAACTATTGATTGATCTGTTTGCCTTTTGTCATCCAAAATTTTTTTTTTTTTCATTTAAGATGATTTTGGTTTATTCAACAAAAAACGTGTAAGGAGTTAATTCAAACAAAATCTGTGTATCCTAACGGTTTATCTATCTTTACAATAGTAAGTAATATAGTATATATACATAATATAATATTATAAGAATATATTAATTATTTTATTATGCAACAGTCAAAAAGTTTTATTTTTCAACAAGAAATTGGCAAATATTGTCTCATTGAGATAGCAAGAATTTAAATAAATAAAATTTATATTTTGGCAAGAATTTTTAATTTGAGAAAGTAAATATCCAAAATGCGTGAACATTATCCGGAAGATTTCAAACAATTGCCATTCAATCACAATGTCATCTACAATCTTTTTAATACATATCGCTTGCATAAAATTGGATCGGATCAGATTCCACCATTGCTTCGAAGTGAATATGCTACTTTTTTAGACGTTTCAAAAAGTTTCACAGCTGCCGCGACATCGGACATGCCAACATTGGAAATGGACAATTTGGATTTCGATACATTTAATAAACTACATCAAGGTGGTTTTTTGAATATAATCAGTAATCTACATAGTCAGAACTATCTGACTAAATGTAATACGCAAAATCAAAATCTCCTTCTTTGTTGTACTGATGTCGATATCAAAGAAGTTACTCCTCAATTGGTTTTGAATAATGACAATGTCGAGAAGATCCCCAATATTGTTGGCGATAATATTAATATGGATAGCAAGCCAATTCTGATTTTTCAAAATGTTGAAACTTGTGGTAAGAAAATTGCTATTGCCAAGGAGGTGGAATTAAGGAAGAATTACTAAAAACACTGGAAATCGCACCTTAAAATACTTAACATAATTCCAATCAATGAAATCTATTGCCAATGAAAATTTCCCCCAAGAAAGAAGAGAAATGTTTAAACTTGTGGTGAGAAAATTGTTATTGCCAAAAAGATGGAACTAAGGAAGAATTACTAAAAACCCCGGAGCTACTTACACAATTTACATAATCACACCTTACAACACTTAATATAATCCCAATCAATAAAATCTATTGCTATTAAAGGTTTCCCCCAAGAAAGAAGAGATGTTAAACCAACAATTACTACAAATATACCAATATTTCAAATCTTCCACATTACATTTTATTGGCTAAACAACATTCAATATAGACTATAAATTATCAAATAGAAGTTATAATGAAGTCTGTCCATCAATCATTTTTACAAAATACATAATACCCACTACTTACTATTAATGTAACAACTTATAATTTCGCTTCCATTAGTATTATAATAAATAAAATAAGTAATTACAAATTAACAATTTTTTTTTTTTTTTTTGTGAACATGAAGAAATGGAGAAAGGAATTTCCCAAAATTATTGATATACTAAAACCCAATACCCATATAAACGACTATAAAAATAAAAAGTCCCTATTATTTCTATATTACAATACAATATTATTTCTATAAATTCAAAGATATGAAACAATTTTCACGGTGATGGATTTTTTAGTTTTGGTATTAAAACGGAAAACAATTTTCTGGTAAGTTGAACATAATTTTGGACAAAAATGTTGATTTTTTCGTAAAACATTATACAATAATTAAATGTACAGTTGTAAGTTGTTGTTTTAAATTTGAATGCAAAATCAATGTCCGATTTCCACTACAATTGTGAAATTGAATCGACACAATTAATGTTCCATCTATGGATACTTCCTCATCAGTTAAGTGTTTTAAATACTGGCTTATATGTATTATATTATCATTATACGAGTAATAAACAATGTAAACAATGCATTCTATGGTATTACGCAATCAATAATAAAATTTTGTCAGAATCGGGTAAAATAAATATTATGGTTTAAAAAAAAAGTGCATTTGTGTTGCAAATAAACCATTGTTGAACTTTAGTTCTTAATATTTTATGTTTATTCATACATAAATAATAATAAAAGATAGATAAAGGTAAAACATTCATATTGTATACCTCATAAATTTTTTTTAGAAAAGAAGTAGTAATTCTTCACTTAGATAATTAATCTGACTGGAAACCTACTAACAGATACCCTTTTCAGGGTTTTGTACCCAAAAAGTAACAAACGCAACCCTATTGCAGAGACTTCGTTGTCCGTCCGTCCGCTCTCGCTTCATACCTTATGAACCGTAATAGCTAGAGAATTAAAACTTTCACAGAATGTGTAGTTGTTTGTATCCGAGCATCAGCAACAAATACTAAAACTAAAATATCTTCAAAAACTCAAAGAGGTTCCCATACAAGAAACATTTTGGATTGTATGGCAGCTATACGAACCAGTAATCCCATGATCGTGAAATTTGATGATTCTACTAAACTTTTATTTTCGAAATTTTAGTGTGATCGGACCATACAAAGCACCCATTAAATTCAGGTTCTTATTCGAAAATCTTTTGTGATTTTTGGACTATTGAACTGAAATTTAGACACTATAAGTTTTTAATATAGGAGCGGTACATATGTTGAAATCGGACCACTTGGGGGAGTACCTCCCGTACATACAAATCTACTTGTGATTTCTGTTCCAATTCCGTTGGCGAGGGGTTTAGCCTTAGCGGAAAGTTCTTTGAATCCATCCAAGGTATTGTACTTTCACGTTGCCCCTGCAGACTGTCTGTGATCGTATTGATAAGCTGAACTGCAGAAATTTATATTTCAATTTCAATGTCTTGTAAAGATCGCGATAAAGGCAAAGTGTTTCTTAAAACATCCGCTGGAATACTATGTTGGTACGAGGATTTCCTTAATATTATTCTTCTATTTTGACACCTAGTGATAATTTGATTTGCCCTCAGTAGCTATGTTATTAAATATAATGAAGGTTCCACATTCTATTTATTTTTATCAAAAAATGTAAATGTCAAATTGACAAAAAAAACAATCAAAATTCTCTTTGGTCCGTTCAAAATTTGTTTAAAAAAAATTGCATTTTTTTGGTTTATATTTTCGGTAAAAAAATTTAAACAACAATTTAGGATCAATGAATCTACAATTGGAAACCCCTTTTGTCAGTAATGACTATTTAACATCTGAAACGCCTTCGGATAATAAAATATGTACGAAATGCAGTCATAAGGCATCTATGCTTTTTAGACCGCTTTGGTGTAAGGAATATATGTTATCAATGGATAAATATTTAAAGAAACATAATCAGAAATTACTGTTAGCAGAAAGAGACATTGATTTCATTGCCTCCTTAAAGAATAAACATTTTGTGACGAAATTATATAAAGGCCGCAAGTTGGTGAAACGCAGAGAAAAACCTCCCGTTCTTAAAAAGCATGAAGCCAGAATAACTCCATTGCAGCTTTTTCTTATGGTCCCTTGTCCATTTGATTGTTGTTCTGATATTATTGATAAGAGGGCTTTTTTTTCTCACTACATGGAAAAACATTGTCATCAAATTAAAGTACCCGTCACAGATATAAATACGAAAACGGAAAAAATTAAGAATTTGGATGTAAATGTCTTAAATATGAAACTGGATATTAAAGAACTTATTGGTCTATTTGCATACGAACAAAAAAAGTATGTATTATAGAAATTATGAAAGTTTTAAACTTCCTTATCATTAATCACTCCCGACGTCTCACTATTATAGCCTTAGTCCCTTGGAGTGCACTCGCAATTCATTTCTACCGAAATCATTACTAAAGTATTTAAAGCATTCGATCATTATGATCTTTGCTTGTCGAACTTATCGCTATTTTATCGGACAATGTAAGACAACTCCAATAGGCATTAAACCCGAACTGAAGGAGATTCTTATCATATGGGCTGTATCTCCGACACCGGATATTCCATTGGCAATATGCGCAACTATACGTGATCGGGAAAACAAACGTTACTATCGCAAATATTTAACATTCCGTAGCTTGCAGGATAATCAGAATGCAAAGGAATTCATTGACAATGACACAAATTGTATAGTTTTATCCCTACATGAACTGTTCCCATTAAATGGTAATCGGGAGAAAAACATTAAAATCCATATAAGCATAAAGGAAGTAAATATAAAACAAATGAATAACAAAAAATCGAAGCAGAGCAGACTAATTAAAGTTATCCATTAAGACGTCACTTTAATTTTGTAAAATTGGTCATCATATTATTATTATTATCGAAAATAAATGTTAATTCTTGGGTTAATTTAAATTTGTCATTTTAAAGGGTGTCTCAATAAGAATGTACTATTTCATTTAGAAATAAAACACATATTTTTGAGCGATTTGTGATATAGGTATTTATTAAATTGCAAAGTAAACATGTTCCGATTATGGAATAAGATATCCGGCAAATGACCCCCGCGACTTTGGTGACTTTTTGACAAAGATGTGGCGTTGGATCACGGCCGACTTGTCATATTGTGTGAATGCTCCTAATATAATAACTGAGATTGTAAGTATAATAGATGCTATCACACAAGCGAGATGAATTGCGTGAACGACCAAATCAGCTGTTCTCGCAAACACAACATCCAGTTTTTTTTTTTAATGTAAACAAAACAAAACGTTAACAAAGAGTTAAAAATGCCGAAAAAAAATGTGAAATTATTGAATGATTTTCAAAATTAGCCATAAATAATACCTCCAACATGTGTATTTATTAGAGCGTAGCTCTTTTATGTACGTTACGGCATAAGATAAATTTCAAAAAATGATGCTAAAAATAGAATCGTCAGTTTTTTTTTTCCTTCTGGTTAGAGAGTAGGGCTGGCAAACCGATGGCGTGGAGTTCGAGTCCTGCACTGGGAATATACAATATATAAATTTTTTTATACTGAAAATTATTGTTTTTTTTTTTTTTATTATATTGGTGCTATTTAAGCAAAGACTATTACATTGTCAGCGTGGCGTTCGAGTCCTGCACTGGGACTATTTTTATTTTTTATTTTTTTTGTGTTGAAAATTATTGTTTTTACTTTGTTTTGTGTAAATATAAATTACAAGCTAATCGTGTCTATGATACAATACGGTACATATAGTTTAAAATTGCACATATTTTTACCAAAAAAGTATTTAATACAAGCATGTTGACGTTTTGTAATAAGACCATGAATTCAAATGGGTGGTTTGTATAGGAACTGGCTGGTTCCCGTGAAGAGTATAAAAAGAAAATTAAAACATATATTTTTCAATAAATAAAAATAAAAACTAGAAAGAACGTTATCTGCGACTATGGTGAAGATGAAACACTCTTCACGCAGTGAATGTTTCATTGTAGTATTTAAGCTTTATTCGCGTGGTTTGTATGGGAGAATTAAAAATTTTGTTCTGAATGGAGCTGCGCTCTACACGGGTGTCCCATGACACCTCTTGTTTTTGTTTTTTTTTTATTTATATGAAGTTGACTTGTAATCTAAAATTACAAGCTAACAAGGTACGGAGTACTAGCATCCATGGTTATCGGAGTGTTTAGTTTCACTTTAACTGTATAATTGGGCAGACTTACCAACTCATAATAAATTCACAAAGTTGGCATCCCTCACTTTGCCATTTTTGCCAAACTAAATTGTCCTGCAAACGTGGCAAAACTCGCATACTTTTTTTTTTGGATGGAGCAACGGTCACTTTGTTTGCGAATTTTACCACGTTGCATGCCCATATTGATTAAATAGTGATTTAAATGCGTGGTCCATCTCGTTTTGTCGTCGTCTAAGGATATTTCGTCATCAAAAAAAACCACAGGAAAACACAATTTTCCTTAAACAATCGTCGCCGTACACTTGCTGCAGTAACCGGAATCTTTCTGACGTAGTTTTGGGGAATTTTGTTTTTACGTTCAATGTATTAACAGCTCTGTTTTGTTGCATGATTTTTGTAAAATTTGTTTTTTCTTATAAACAAAACGTTATAAAATCAACAAATGTCAGCTGTTCGTGTAAGAGGTTTTCATTAGGTCCTGAGATGTTAAAACTTTGAAATGACACCACCCGTCTATACCATAGATGGATGGCATGACTGATTGCTTGAATACTGTTGTTTATTTGTTACACTGAGTATAATAAGAGTAGATCTAGCAGGTAAAAATGTATAGATCTGTGGTATGCAGGTAAATACGATGTAGCATATTGCCACACGTAGGTTAAGATAACCCAGTTTAGACTTACATAGTTCTAAACACATATTAAACACATTTACAACTTATCTATCTAGAGAAAGAGTTAAAATTTATATAAATAGATGATACGCCGAACAATACTTAAGTGAGAAGTAAGACATTATAAAGGCTTAGAACTGGATAATTCACTAAATTAATATATTTTACACTAGTATTGCGAGACAGATTGATTGATAGATTGATCTTATAGAACCCTCTTGATCTACGCTTACTTGATCTATCGTTCAGAGTTAGATCGAAAGAGCGACGACAACAACCAATTGTTGATATTTTTACTCTCTTTGGGTGATGCTCTCTCAAAACAAACTTTCGAAGCACGTGCGGAGGTGTTGCGTTTTGTTTTGGGTAAATTATAAATATAATATTTCCCATTTAATATTTTTATTATTGCATGGAAAACTTATTTTAATCAAAGCTTTATTGAGTGTTTATTGGTGGAAATATGTTTGAATTCTTATCAGTAACAACATTGAAATAACAAACAATTTAGAATAAACAAAAAATATAAGTACATATTTGACATGAATTGAAGATACATAGACAAAAATGAATTTAGTCTGAGATAGTATGTACTAGTATTCATAATTCATATGTACACGTATGTAAAAAAATATTCAGTGGCGGACTGAGGTCGCAATCGATTTAAATTTAAAATTCTTTCTCTCGGCATGAGGCTTTAAGATCTTGGTACTAAGAACTAAACTTAAAACACTAAAATTATTTTCGAGTTGTAGTGCGTTCTTTTTGACTTCTTCAACTCGGTTATTCTTAATTGACTGAGAAATGTATGATCTTGTTTTTAATAACTAAAGTTAAGACTGAAAATACTACTTAAATCTCGAATTGACTTTTTTGTTGCTTGTTACGGCTTAAGACCTTTTTATTCTACCCTGAGTCTCTGAACATATTTTGACCTTACTTGGTATTAATTCGCCACTGAATATATGAATTTTTAGAATGTTGTAATTTGATGCATTAATACGATCAGCAAACGTCGTTGATTTGTGGTGATAACCCCCAGCTGGGAGCAGTATTGGCCTCTCCTCTAACTAATAATAATAATATTGTTATCACAATTGAGGAAAACAACTAATCTATTAAAATTAATTTTGTTAGTCAGTCGCAAACAGTTGCTGAAAGCAGACGGCAGTTGTTTTATTTTTTCTTCTACATACTAATTATAATTTATTATTACTTAATATCTCTCATATTACTACAGCAAGAGACATGCCGATTTTACGTTTCTATACCACCGATGCCTGGGATGAGGCACACCGTCAACGTACCCTAAAGCAATTACAAGCTGTTGATGCTGATGTTAGATCATTGCAGGTGGAACGTTGTTATCATGTTGAATCGACTACTCCAATTGGCGCATTATCAAAGGAAGCGGAACTTTTGCATTGGTTACTCAAGCAACCGCAGAGTATAAAAGGCGTTCAGATTGAAAGCACACTGACGACACCAACCACGTCTCAAGCTCTCATTGAAATTGGACCACGTTTTAACTTCTCAACACCATTCTCGACTAATTGTGTGAATATATGCCAAAATGTTGGCTTAACGCAAATTATACGCTTAGAAGCTTCGCATCGTTACTTAATAGAGTTTCGGAATGACGTAAAGAATCGTGAACTAGCATCACTTATCGATGTTTTGGGTGATCGTATGACAGAGTGTCGCTATACGACTGAAAATTTGCCAGTGGAAAGTTTTAATGAACAATTGCCGAAAGCCCAGGAACCATGGCATACAGTTCCTGTACTCCAACAAGGACGCAAAGCACTTGAACTCGTTAATGTTGAATTGGGCTTGGCATTTGGTGATTGGGATTTGGATTAATACTGATTTATTTGTAAATACTCTCAAACGTAATCCAACTACTGTCGAGCTATTCGATTGTGCCCAGAGTAATAGCGAGCATTCACGGCATTGGTTCTTTCGCGGTCGCATGATTGTCGATGGCATCGAACAACCAAAGTCATTGATACGCATGATTATGGACACTCAAAAGCATACGAACGCGAATAATACGATTAAATTCAGTGATAACAGCAGCGCCATTCTAGGTTTTGAGCACAAACATGTTTGTCCAACGGCATTCGATGGGCCCAGTGTCGTCAACGTTCAAACGGTTCAATCTGATTTGATATTTACCGCAGAAACGCATAATATGCCTACGGCTGTGGCGCCATTTAGTGGTGCAACCACAGGCACTGGAGGTCGTTTGCGTGATGTGCAAGGCGTGGGACGCGGCGGTATACCAATTGCTGGTACAGCGGGTTATTGTGTTGGTTGCCTCAATATACCAGGTGAGTTAGTTAAGTAAAAAGAGATTGTTTGTCTGATCAAGTAAACTAATCTCATTGTTTTCATTCAAGGTTATATACAACCATATGAGCACGCAAATAATGTGTATCCCAGTTCATTTGCCAAACCTTTAAAAGTTCTTATCGACGCCAGTAATGGTGCTTCCGATTATGGCAATAAATTTGGTGAACCCGTTATCTCTGGGTTTGTGGCTTCATATGGTCTGGTTAATGTTCAGGGTGAACGTGATGAATATGCCAAACCAATAATGTTCAGTGGTGGTTTGGGCACTATGCCAGCTTCAATGCGTAAAAAGATTGATCCCGAACGTGGTAAGTTGGATTTGTTGAAATTTAAACGGGATCATCATTTCCATAAGCAATTTCCAGGTAATTTGCTTGCAAAAATTGGTGGTCCTGTCTATCGTATTGGTGTCGGCGGCGGTGCTGCTAGTTCAGTGGAGGTTCAGGGCTCTAATGATGCTGCTCTGGATTTTAATGCTGTTCAGCGTGGCGATGCAGAAATGGAAAATAAAGTCAATCGTGTGGTACGCGCTTGCATTGAAATGGGCAACGCCAATCCCATATTAGCCATACATGATCAGGTTTGTATGATTTTATTGACTGAGACTTTGCAGGTCATTAAGAATTTTCTATGTCATTTTAAGGGAGCCGGTGGTAATGGTAATGTCTTAAAGGAACTGGTTGAGCCAGGTTTCGCTGGAGCGGTAATTTTCTCTAAAGAATTTAAATTGGGCGATCCAACAATTAATGCCTTGGAACTTTGGGGTGCTGAATATCAAGAAAATGATGCCATACTTTGCAAACCAGAGGATCGGGAATTGCTTGAACGTATTTGTGAACGTGAACGTTGTCCGATTAGTTTTGTTGGTGTTGTGACCGGTGATGGACGCGTTACTCTTATCGAAGCTGAAGCAGATTTCAAGCGTGCATTGTCCGCAAAGGATATTGTTGCCGAATTTGGTACTCCCCCACCTTTCGACTTGCATTTGAAACATGTTTTGGGTGAGATGCCCAAACGCGAATATCAATTGCAGCGCACACAAGTGCAACTTTTGCCTTTGGAACTACCGCCGAAATTGGATATAGCTAAGAGTTTAGAACGTGTGCTAAGTCTTGTTGCAGTTGGAAGCAAGCGCTTTCTTACAAATAAAGTGGATCGTTGTGTGACCGGTTTGATTGTACAGCAACAATGTGTGGGTCCATTGCATGCGCCATTGGCAGATTACGGCTTAACAACGGTCTCCCATTTCGGTGTAGAGGGCATTGCCACTTCGATTGGTGCCCAACCCATTAAAGGTGATTAGTAGCAAAGAATGTCTAAACTCTTTCAATTCCCATAACTTCTTTCTATTCTCATTTTAATAGGATTACTTAATGCTGCGGCCATGGCTCGCATGAGTGTAGCTGAGGCTCTGTCCAATCTGGTCTTTGTGAAGATTAGTGAACTTGCTGATGTCAAATGCTCAGGCAATTGGATGTGGGCAGCCAAGTTACCTGGTGAAGGTGCTAAAATGTTTGATGCATGCAAAGAAATGTGTCAAATTATGAAGGAACTTCAAATTGCTGTTGATGGTGGAAAAGATTCACTGTCAATGGCTGCCAAGATTGGCAAGGAGACAGTAAAATCGCCTGGAACATTAGTGATCTCTACCTATGCGCCTTGTCCTGATGTAAGGTACGAGTTACACCAGATCTAAAGGGCCCCGGTGCTGGCAAAATCACTTCGTTGCTGTGGATTAATATTGAAAACAAATTCCGTTTGGGAGGCTCGGCACTGGCACAGGCCTACTCACAACAAGGTGTCGAATTCCCGAATCTTTTGAGAACGGATATCCTCGCCAATGCATTTAACGTCACCCAAAAATTATTGTCCAATGGTCAAATTTTAGCTGGACATGACATAAGTGATGGCGGTTTACTTGTTGCTGTGCTAGAAATGGCTATTGGTGGCTTGTGCGGTCTTAAAATTGATTTGACTGAAGTTATGTCGAAATTATTATTGGAAAGTGGTTTCGATATTGCATCAACGAACATAGGAAGACCTGAATTGGCATTACTCTATGCTGAGGAATGTGGTTGGCTTATAGAGGTAGACCAAACACACTTGGCTGCAGTGCGTGAGGCTTTCAAGGCTGCGAATGTACCCTACCATTTTATTGGTCTGGCAGTGGGCTATGGTCTAGATGCTCCCGTTAGTTTCCATTTGAATGGAAAATCAATACTTCAGTGCCAGCTGCGAAAGATATATCAACAATGGGAACGCACAAGTTTTGAATTGGAAAAATTGCAGGCGAATGCCGATTGTGCCATTGAGGAATATAATACTCTAAACTATCGTTCAGGTCCCAAATATCATTTCGATTTGGATTTGAATGCTGAACTTGTACTTCAACGTGCATCACAGCCAATTAGAGTTGTGGTCTTGCGTGAAGAAGGCATTAATAGTGACCGTGAAATGATGGCATGTCTATTGAAAGCAAACTTTGAAGTACACGATGTAACCATGTCTGATTTGTTGAGTGGTAAGAACAGAATAGTATTTAAAGCCTATTCTTATAAAGTGAATTTGTTTATTCGATTCTCCTTTAGGTCGCACTACTCTTGATCGGTATCGTGGTGTCGTTTTTCCTGGTGGTTTCAGTTACGCCGATACACTAGGCTCCGCTAAAGGTTGGGCCGCAAATATCATGTTTAGCCAGTTAATTGCTACCCAATTCCAAGCGTTTAAACAACGTAAAGATGTTTTTTCATTGGGTATTTGCAATGGTTGCCAACTAATGAGTCTAATTGGTTGGGTCGGAGGTGATTCAGCAGCATCTACTGGCAAAACAGTTATTGATGTTCCCGATGTTGCTGTACTACACAACAAATCTGAACGTTTCGAATGTCGTTGGTCTACTGTACGCATAGGCAAATCCAAATCTATAATGCTACGCAAGATGCAAGACTCGGTGCTTGGTTGTTGGACTGCACATGGCGAAGGTCGATTCTCATTCCGAACTCCAGAAATCTTAGCTAAAGTCAAGGCGAAACAATTAATCGCTTTGCAATATGTAGATGATGATAATGTACCAACAGAAACATACCCTATGAATCCGAATGGCAGCATTGACGGTATAGCAGGACTTTGCTCGGAAGATGGTCGTCATTTGGCGCTTATGCCACATCCAGAACGTTGTATATCGATGTATCAATGGCCATATGTAACGCCTGGCTTTATAGTGCCTTCGACTGAGTCATCAAATCCATGGCAATTGATGTTTAACAATGCTTACTCATGGTGTCGCGATAACTAAACAAATTGGTTTGCTTTTCCATCTTGGAACAATAACAATATTTTTTATAAAAGACAATTATTTTAACAACAAAATAAAATACCCTTATCCTAAACACACTCTCACATATTTTTTGGAATTGTCATTGCTTTCACACCTATAGCCTATTAGCCTATTAATTTTTACTCCCATTCAATGTGATATTTGAAGTAGACACTTTAGATAGTTTGCCTTTGCGCCAGGTGTATTCATGTATTTGGAATTCCAGTCATGTTCGTTGATGTGCAACACTTTGTAACCCATCATCTCCAGATGCTTGATCTTCAGAGATTCAGGACCACGCAAGGCAGTCAAATCATTCTCACAAAATGAATCCAATTTCATAAGTAATATGGCAACTCTAATAATGGCAATATTCATAATTTTTGAAGTTCATAATATCAATTTTTCCGTAAGCTTACTTTGTTATGCGATCCAACATTGTGGTCTCTACTGGACCAGATATGGGGTTTTTGTTCCGATCAAAATGTATGACAAAATCAATTTGATAGCCATAAGGTGTTGTATGATTACAACGGAAATAGTTTTCATCCTTGAGAAGTTCCTTCAAAAAGCCTTTTATTTCATTACTAAATTTGCTGGGTATAAAGGGTTCTACAAAAAAAATTTGGAAATATGGTCAATATAAGTATAATTCTCAATCTAAAAAGTGTAAAATTTTACTTTTACTAAGTTGAGCTTCGACATAATTTTGCTGAAACCAAGGTACATTTGCTTCCGGAAAGTCCAGACAAACTGTGCGATTTAATTGCATGACTAGATTAAGTACACGTTCCGGATAGGTGCCCTATGTGTGTATGAGTATATAAAGAAGAGAGAATTATGTACTCTTAGTTAAGATGTATTACAGCCGAACTTTCCTATAAAAAACTTCTGCTACATGAAGATCTTCCTAGTACGAATTACAACATAATTAGGGGATTCCTAAATAATGAAAATTGTTTCAGAAAAAAAACACCATTCTTAAAAAATGAAAAGGGTTACAGAATAAAGAAACAATGCGACCCTATGTCTGATTCACATAACGATGATGAATAATTGCCAGTGAATAATAATTAACGGATAGGAATCCCCTACCCTGGGACAAATTTCTTCATCTATGAAAGTAATTTGATATTTTTTGGAGAAGATAAGAGGGAGAAAGAATATAGTATTATAAAAAAAAATAATCCAGATTTTATATAAAAGTTGGAACATGCTAAAATTATCTGTATCAAATACTTTGTAATATGTAAGATATTTTCCTAAAGAGTGTGAACACTTTAGGTTGCAAATTGATCAATTCATACTTGTTTAAGAAATCCAATCACTTCTCGATTTAAGAATCATTATTTTGATATGTTTAGATAGTTTCTCCCAGTATAGTGGCTCAGATCTTTATACAGACGTGTTCTTTAATATGCTCTATTAATATTAATAGTTTTTCTCCATATATCTCTACATGACATTTTCAACCTACATTACATTTGCTTGTCTACAAAGCTCCTCATTTCTGTATATACTTATATATATAGATAATATGCTATATAAAGATTTACTTTTGCGGTCCCTTACGAATTCATTATAGAGAAGTTCGACTGCGTTTATATAAATTTTATAATTGAAATTACCTTTGAGTAACATATTTGTATTTCATCCTCGACTCTTTGAATGAACTTAACACAGAAGACCTTATTGATCAGTTCCTCGGGTATTGTTTTGTAATAGCAAAGTGCTAGGCATGCTTGCACCAAAGACAAACCACTCATATGTTCAAAGTCCCTGCAAAGAATAGGGGAAATATGAAATTAAAAGAGATTATGATTATGTTATTAGACCATTACCATCCATTACCTTAGTAACACAACTGCTGCATAATCTAATACTTCCAAGTCTTCGGGTGTATAGCCGATATTATAGGCACATGTTAGAATCTTCTCAACTGTGTCGCCAGTTATGTAGTTATGATGGCGCTTAATATAAGCGAACATTGCCTCCAAGACTTCAGGTACGAAAAAGTTTGATGCCGTCAAATTATAAGCCATGTCACGCACCAAACGTGAATTCAGTTCATTGCAATCGAGTTGTTTATAGCGAGTCAATGCTTGATTATAGACAACTGAGTTCTTTAAGGCTAAGAAAAAGGTGATTATTAGTGGTATTTCTAGATTTTTACTTCTTTTATAAGACTTACATTTCCGATGGCTGAGTGTGCGAACAATGATATTTAAATCGATGGCGGAGACTTCTTCATTATTCCTCAAATGACGCTCAGCACAACCAATCAGTATGCTATCGATGGTTGACAATTGCATGGCTAGCAGTGGTGGCATATGGTAGCGGAATCTAAAGAGAAACAAAGAATTCATTATAGAAAATTTAGCAAATGGCATCGAAGAAAATCTTGGAATTCCTAATGAATAGGAGAGTTGTACTTATGTACGGAACCAACAGAAATTAATAGTTACCTCAATTCCTGGGCAATTTGTATGCCACGACTGAGTAGAAAACAATCATTCATGCTAAATTGTTCCGCCATTGATAAAATCTTAGATAGTATTAGGTTGGGAAACTTTTTCCAATTGAACGGCGTGTGTCCATATGCCAATGTAAATGAAGCCAATCGTGCAAACTTTGAGGGTATACGACCAGCAATATCGTACTCTATTGCATGCATGACCATTTGTGATAGCTTCCGTTCTACTTCCATATGCCGGTAGGTACCACCAAGATTATTATTGAAATTCATATAACGTTGGCAATGCCTTAGAAATCGCAAATGTAATAATTCATCTTCATTGGCATCAAGTTCATCAACGACACCGGACCAGTAAGCATCACAAAGCCGGCCATCAGCAATTTTTAATGAACGTAAAATAGTAAAAAAGTGTCCACTGGCATTGGGTAACAACCAAATGTTTTTATCATACAATAGTTTCTTGAAGTGCTGAATGTATTTATCACGTTGTTGTGGCGCAACAAAACGCACCACACAAGCCAAGGCATCTGGTGTCTGCTCAACGGCAAATAATTGTTCTGAAATATCTTTTATGGGCCTCACCAGAGTTGCTGGTTCCTGATAATGTAGAAATAATCGACAGACGGTTTTTGAATCCGTTGGATTTAGTTGAGCCAAAGAAGGCTCCAACGCTTGCAATATTTCACGAATAAGATGCGAATGTTGATGTGACCAAATTGGCAGACTCAACATGTTTAGCACTTTGAGCAAAGCACGTGGCGTTTCAGAGTTTAAGGTTTGGTTTTGAAGCAGCTGTCGCACTCGCATCTTATATGTCTGAATCATATTGTCATTGACAAGTGCATGCAGTTGAAATAAACAAGTGGCTAATAGGCGAGTTTGTTCTTCATCCCCACACAAGGCAACATGCTGCTCCAGATGTGGCACAAAATCACGACACACAAGGGGCGTAAAGAATTCACGATTCAAATTTATGCCCACAGCTAAACGGGAAAGTGCACTGAGTGGCACCAAATCCGTAGTAGATTTCACTTTGTTTAGGGCTTGTATGAGTATATCCTGCAGGGTTCCTTGAGAATTTGGTATCCCCATTTTACGAAGATAGAGATAACAACAACTTAATTGTATAATATCCATTTGTGCTATGTGTGCATGAAGTGAGATTAAGATTTGTTGATGCAAGCATTCTGTGATATTTGCTCTGATGGTATCATCTGTTGTCAGTCTATAGAAGTTCCATAACAAGATAATACTTTCTACATAATGATGTAATTGAAATTGTTTATGTTCACTTAAAAACACATCTAGAAATTGTTCGAAGTCATTACACAAACTCAATTTCTTTGATAATTCATCCTGCACACCAGGAGAACCGGGAACCAATGTAACAACTTCCAGATCATCATCATCTGAAAGACTTATGGTAGGAGTTGAAGAGGTAGTCGCGGCAGTTGTACTAGTAGCATTTATGTATTGTAATCGTTTGCATTGAGAACTTGTGCCCATACTCCTGGCTTGGCCTAAATAATCTGGGCCAATCGAGGAAGATGTCAAGCATTGAGGTTGCAAATGTTCTTCTATTGTCTCCTGCCTGTCGCTATTGAAGATATACAGCCGATGAATCTGTTGCAATTGCCGACTTTGCAATAAATTGTGTATATATTTTATTTGTTGTTTTGTTAACTTATTGAAATACATAATTTATGATTATTAATTAATTTATAGATTTTGTTAAATAATCGTTTTATTGCGACGCGACAAAATTTACACTTTATTGCGCGAGGAATAACAGAAAACAGCTGATCAGCACCACGAATTAAATGGAATACAAATCAGCTGACAATATACAAAAAGTATTTATTGGTTCAATCTCACTGAATATGAAATACCCTGCAAAGTAGTAGTAAGTAGGATCTTTCATTGACAACATTGTCACTATAGAAGAAACACTTTCTAATAAATTTCATTTCAACAGCTTTGTAAATAAATTTTAATAATAAACAAATATTTTATGTAGAATGTTGTTATGAATATTGAATAAACAGTTCCCGATAAATGGAGGTTACCCATTATTCTGGAATTCTTTGTAAATGATGTTAGACACTCAATAATTAAACTTGCAAGTATTTACAAGTAAGTGGTCATGTATTGTCTCAAATGGTGGTCATGTAATCACTTCAACCTAATAACCAATAGGGAGGTTAGTGAGGCTTCTTTGCCTGAGCAGCCGGCAAATCGCACAACTAGTAGACCGTTTTGTTTTGAATATGATCACCTGATGCACACAGAGCACATAGTATTTATCTTTCCTATCCTACTTATTATTTGAACATCTAACTAGTGTTGTAGTTATCCAGATGTTTTTATTTGTCAAAAATTAAGTATTTAGTCCTTTAATAAAATTTTGATTTTTGGAGTCAAAAATTTCAATGCTTTTTCATAAGTCACGCTCTCGTTTCCATGGACTATATTGTAACAAAACAATGTGATTTACACAAAAACAAAAAAAAAAAAAAAGCAAGAGTAAAAGGAAGTATTTGGCAATGAAGCTGAGCGTCTGGACAGCGTTGCCTTAAAGTCTTCAAGACTTCAAGGAACTTAACCAATATAAAACATTAGGTTAGATTACTAATCCTTAAAATCTATGAGAAAGGTTCTAGATATTGAACATTTTTAGACGCCTGGTATCGGTACTATTGTCCAAGAAATTTATTGCTTCATATCTGACATATTTCATCTATGACTAATGGCAATTCCAGGTCTTAATGAATTTCCAAAATCAAAAAATTGCAAGCAAAATTGCTCACTTAACAAAGATCACTTGCTTTAGTGCGAAGAGCCACATTAACTCATTATGGGAATGATTGACTGTCCTCAAAAAGCAAGCATTCCATAGGTACTTTTTCTTTTTATAACTGCCTTGTAGATCCGAACTTTTGTTCTCTAGTCTAAGTTGAGACCGTGTCGGCAGAACATCTTTCTAGTTTTTATCTTGAGCTGCATTTGTTTAGCCTTATTGTAGATCTTCCAAATATGTCTTAGTTACAATGTTATGTCACCTAACATAGTTTCCAAATTTAATGCAATCGTTACCACTTGATAATGATATTTGTTTTTCAATAAGCTCAATGTAGGTAGTAGGAGATATACCTTCCAGTAATCGTAGAATTTTATCAATGTAATATTTTCAATGTAGAAGTGCCTTTTCTAGTTTATCCAGATGGGGAGGTTTCAAATAAACTAAATTCTTTTTTAAGGTTTCAATTTTTATTGAAGAATAAAAGAAGTTTGCATTTTATACAAATAATTCTTTTGATATTAAAGAACTTACTCGAAAGAGTTGGATTAAAAGATACAAATGTGAAATACTATTTCTTTTTTTTTAGATATTTTATATTGTATTGTATTGTAGATTTGATTAAGCGCGCCTCGTAACATTATATTTATGTAATTTCCAAAAAAAAAAAAAAACAGAGATCTTTTGGAAATGAAATAATAATAGACGAATAGAATACAATAGGCAAAACAGAGAAAAGAAAAAGTAGTATTTAAATGCTAAAAATAAATTGTCCTAATATAGATACATAGACGATAAGATAATGGGTATTAATTAATTTTACTATGGAACGATACAAATATATTAAATCTTTTTAATTCATAAGACTGAATAAATTGCAATAGATGATTGTTTTGAATAATTCTTTTGTTTCGTTGAATGCAAGACTTTCGACTCGATATTTGATTCATCATATTATTTATGTAAGTGTATTTTTAAACAGAATAATAATTATGTACGTACAGGGTTCCAAAGTCTTAAAATGGACACTGCATACAGCCTGATTTTATAAGCAACTGTCTGTTTATAGACATGTCTGTTTACAAAGACAATTGATTATCATTCTGTTTATTTTGTAGAAATAAATAAGGAACGGAATATATAGAGATTATTGTAACACAGCAACAGCAGTTATGATGAATTATAGAACAAACAAACAAAGATTACAATGCATATTCAGCTGTGTTCACTTTGAAATTGGATATTTGAGTCAGAATTGGAATATGTATGATGTTCGATGATACCTTTGAAATCATCTTCACAATCAGAATATGAGCCAACAGAACGACAAGAACTGAAAGAAGAAAGAATATATACAATTTTTATAAACAAATCACTTAATAGGAAATTATGAAAAAAAAAAAAATTGTAGATACCTATTAGTTCAGTAGTAAAAGATCATCAAAGTCACTTTAGTGAAAAATATAAGATAGATGAAGTAATAAAAAATAAACACCAGGGCTGGTAACCATAGCCTATTTTCCAATTCGAAGCAAAGATAAAATAGCGAATACAATAGGACACTTTGTATGTCAAAAGATATAATTCTGCTAGACACAACAGATCATAAAATAATAAGCCCATCTAACTATTCCTCAAATGACTTTGTAAACGCAAAGGTGAAAAGATTAACCAGTAAAATGGTGAATCAAATCATACTCAGAGTTGCAATTTCAATTAAAAGAATAACCAATCCAAAATATTCCCAATACTCAATTCCAAAAACTGTTAAAAAATATCCCTGATAATGTAAACTTATATAAAAAACAAGAAATAGGGTGATCTTTTGCTAATGAACTAATAAATATCTAGCATTTTTTTTTTTTAAAACAAAATGTGCGTAAAAAAATGACAAACATTATTTCGGTGCACACTTACCGTTGTACCATTAAAGAAGAACCACCGATATCAAGCACTTGAGTCTCACCACCACCACCACTTGTGTTTGGGGACAGCATTTGTAGAAATCTAGTTGACAATAGATCGTTTGCTGGTGGCACAGGAACATGATTTATATCAACAGAAGAATGTGAATTTGTTAAATTTTCCATTACATTATTGCGACCATTGTTTATAATTATAGGAGTACGTTGCTGTTGCTGTTCTGCTGGTTTAATGGATCCTTCATCGACTTCATCGGCAGTCAACTCTAACCGTTGGTTAGGAAGCGTTATTTGATGTATATCACGTTGATTCTGTTCAATTTCTGTCAGTATATTAAAAATGTGTAAAAGATTCTCAAAAGTTGAACGTAAATCGCAACGTCTGCCGGTTATATCATAGCAAAGCTGAGCAATATTTTGATTTAACAAATAGATGGCATATTTAACTGGCTTTGAAAGCATCGCCGAACGTGTATAAAGTGGAAATCTATAAAGGAGACAAGTTGATATTAAAAAAAGTAATGACAATGTTTTGTGACTTACTCTCTCGAGGTATATGGTAAATCTTTAATAGTATCCATTATGCGCGACCGTGAAGTTTCAAAGATTATAGGATTCCTAAGTGGTCTGTTAAATATTATAGCAATCATTTTAACAAGGTGCGCTATATAACCCAAGGCAGCGCTCAAGGCCAATGGTGAAGGACTTTCCAAATTCGAATTATTTGAAACGTAACGTGCATCATAAACATACGCTTCCATATTAGGAATACGAATACCACAAATACTATATAATCCACTGTGATGCCACGCTATGTCGTAGATCTCACGCAATTCAATACAAAGTGTTGCCATTCGTCTTTCCACTTGTTGGATTATCTGACGTTTTTGTTGTTTTTGTTCTGTGCACTCCTGTTCTAGTCTTACATACTGTAAACGTTCATTTTCCAATTCATATTGCTTCTGGCTAAGCTTAGTTTCCAAATGACTCCGCGATTCCTTCAATTCTTTTAAACATTTTCGTTGCGCTGCTATACGTTTCGAATATGTTGCATGTGCAGCCTGCAGAAGCCTCCGTTTAGATCGTAAATTTTCCAATTGTATTTGCAATTGCTGGGCGCTATAAAGGGTAAGTGGTTCGACTTTTTCTTGTTCAGCAAGTAGCACGCTTAACGTACGACCCATGGAATGATGCAGGTGGTGATTGGTTGCTGCTGATACTGATATTGATGTAGTGCGCGGTTTACCACGCAATTCTGCTCGAGTAATACAACGTACACTCAGATGTTTGATTTCTGTGCTAATCTCCTCACATTCACGTAGTTTTTGTTGATGTAAACGCTGAAACTCTTGAATCTTCAGCAATTTTTTGAGGTCATAACTTTTACGCACATCGTTGCGACAACAGTTGAGCACATTGTAACGAGTTGTCGACATTCGCAACAAATCACGCTCTTCATCCATGCCAACGGGACTAGAACTGCGACTAACCGATGGCGAGTTTATGCTATATTCATCATGATTTGGCGGAGAATCCTTTGGTACACTTTCTGAATAACGCTGATAATTAAGGGAAAGTTGATCACGTAAACTGGCCTTTGTAAAGTACTCAGGCGATGAGAAGTATTCACCATTTATTAAAAATATGAGGCTATTGCTTCGCCATTGGGTGTCGCGTTGTTCACTCAGAGGCATTAGCCCAGAGAAGTACACAGCCCAGGTGAAAAGTAAACGATCCGGTGGCCGTGGTAATTTGCTTGGTGTAAGGCAGACATTGGCGAGCTGCTTAGTCAAGACACTGAATAATCATACAAAAATGTATTATTTTTACCTTACAAAATCGCATTTCACTGTAATTTACACTCATTACCTTTGTGGTTCTTTGCTTTTCGATACATTGACCGTAACAACCGACGTTTGCTTAGGCTCAGTCTCATGCTCTATTGACACAGCCTTATTACAGTCTTTCCAGCAAGCCCATACTTTAACGCATACGCAGTTCGCATTCGATTTACGCAGCTCATCTCCGGCGTTATCAATCTCCGCCCACTTTTGTTGCAAATGCCTCTGTGGCAAAGCTTCACTGGTATACAAGGTGCCGCTATCTTTATCGCGATGCAGTGTATAATAAATAAGTGCATTACTACTTTCTCCGCATTCAATATTAAGACCTTGAATCCTCGCCAGATTACGCAGTCTCATTTGCTGCGTACTTAGCGGCAGCCAATCACGGCAGCGCGGTCGCAAATTCATTCTGGCAGATTGTAACTTCCCTCAACTCCACAACTAAAAAATTTCACTAATTATTTCTTGCACATTATTCTTGATTGGACTTTGCTCAAGTGCTTTTCTATTAAACATCAAATAAAGAATAAAAACAATTATCTTCCTGCCGCTGCTTAAAAAGCTTCTACCAATTTGAACTGCGAAAACCAGCTGATTCACATTGTTAGGGCTGCCAACTTGATTTTACCTTGGTATGTCAAGTGTATTGTTTTCAATTGCGGATTTAAAGGATTCCGTTAAAATATTTTTGTTTAAAAATATATATGTATGAATAAATAATTAAATTAAATGAAATTGACTATATTCAGAAAACCATTAGAAATTGAATTAAAAAACATTGTTTTGTTTATAAAAAAAAAAACCTTTAAACACCACAGTTGAAAAACCTCAAGAATGGAATTAGCGATCTAGCCAAGTTTACGTCTCCGGGCGCTTGTATTTCAGAAACTATAGGAGCATATAGATTGTTGAAATTATATTTAATTGCTTAGTTTTGGTTCAGATCAAATTTATTTCTAAATCTGGAAAGTAAAAATGTCATCTCTTGTTGAAACTGTAAAGTCTAGACTCTAAAAGAGTTAAATTTTATTACATATACAGTGTGTCAAGAAGCATTTTTCTCACTAGAAACATACAGTTAATTTTGGAAAATAATCTATCAAAATTTGGGGGATGCATTTCAAGAATGAGAGTGGGAAATTTTTAAGCATTTATAAAGTATTGATAACATGCCTCACAAACCATTTAAGTATTTTAGAAGCATAAGCGACTAAATATGGATATTTCGAATTCGGTCCAGAATTTCCGGGTACATTTAAAAAACAGCTGTTAAAACTGTTATATTGGAAGGTTGAAATAAGATTCCAAGCAGCTGTGGCACGGAGCAGATAGTGACTTCCAAGAAAAAACAAATGCAAATATTCCAAAAATATCACTTGTGAAAGAGAAATTGACAGATTGTACGTCTATGTACAGAGACTATCAATTTCTGTAGACTGAACAATTCGGACAATGAACAGATGATTGAATTTTATTACTTGGAATATGAATAACAATTTCAATGGAATCCCGAGATACAATATTAAACTTACTCATCTGTCCTTTGTCCGAATTGTACATCTAATACATAAAAATTAATATTTATGCGCGGCCATCTGGGATATAGGAGACTTCTGGATCCGATATGTAGCGCTGTTGTCGATAAATTGGTGGATCAAATTTTGCATATAAAATTTAGTGATTTGATTTGATGATCGTTCTGATCAAGTAAGTTCAAAGAATTCGGTTGATTGTGCGACGCCGGGCAGAGTAGTATAGTTCTACATAAATTGATACCCCCTCTGATACATTATGATGATACTTACATATATATCTTACTTATGTTTGATTCTCGGATTTTTAAGAAAAATATGTACTTTGTTTGAACACTATCTCCAACTAAGCTTCAAATTTGAAATCCAATCACAATTTAAATAATATAATATGTAATATATTTTCTACAACTTTTTGCATCATTTCAATATTATTACTATAGTATAATACATAAATTGTTATCTTTATTATACGAATAAGTACATTGCTTTTTTATTTCTACTTGTTTGTACTTTTAAATGATTCACGAGCGAAACATATCCAATACTCGACTCCAAATCTGTTCTGAACTAAACGAAAGTATGGAATAAAATGAGATACCTTTGCGTGTAAACTAAGTGAAGTCAAAAAGATTGACAGCTAGAAAAGTACAAGTTCAAAGTACTAGAAAGTTTAATTAGAACTGCATATTTAAATGAGTTGACCAACTTTAATGGGTTAACGAACTGGATTTGTCTTTGCGAGTTGAACACTTTTCATTTTAGTTATCAACTTGCTTTCTGCTTAAAATGTCTCGCTTGATATCATTTTCCATATTATGTATGCTTCTATTATCAAAAACAACAGAAGCTAAACTATCAGTAGACGGATATGTTCAAGCGCCTTTTAATGATTATTTGAAAAAACTTGGCCGTTTGTTAACCGAAATTTTGGAGTCATCAAAAGTACAACGTTGTTTTGCTGTGATTACAGATGATTTACATCATGGTTTATATGAACGAACTCTATTTGGATCCAGACAACAATTTCTGCCGTTCTATATGATAAAAGTTGGGAATTTAGAGGATCTATTAGCACCACAATATCGCACAACGCAAATACTTAAGGATATCAAGAAATATGATTGTGATTTGCATGTGGTGACTTTGTTAAATGGTCTACAAGTGAAACGATTTCTATATTTTATAGACAAATTTAATGTTTTAAATATTCAACAAAGATTCGTTTTGCTTCATGATGTGAGGATTTTTGAAGCAGATATGTTACATATCTGGACAACAATGATCTCAACAGTGTTTGTCCAAAGAAATCTACATAATAGGTAAAACAATATAATTATAAAACATGTAAAGAAATTATTACATAATCAGTAGTTTGAAATTTGTCTAATAATAGTTTCAGAATATCAACTGTAGCATATTATCCGGGCGTCTTGAGTGGGACACTTGTACTTAAACAATTGGGAACATGGCGTCCTGGTAATCGTTTAAAAATTAAAGAACTCTTTCCGGATAAAACGGTCAATTTAAAAGGTATGTATAGTAGTGTCTAAAACTTGATATAAGAATGGCTCCAATAATCACTTAATAATATTAAAAGGTGCTAAATTGCCTGTTGCCATTTTTGAGCATATGCCCATGGTGTATTGGAGCAATGTGACCAATTCCTATGGGGGTGTTGAAATCGAACTTATTAAAGCACTAGCAAGTGCACTTAAATTTAAACCGACTTTCTATAAAACGATTGATAGCGAAACAGAACGCTGGGGCAGATTAATAACAAATGGTTCACATACTGGGCTTATTGGTCAAGTGGTAAGGCAACATAAACAAAATAATAGTTCTATAAAGATCTTACTATGCCAATAATTTTTACCAGGCTAATCATGCAGCCCGCTTCGCTATTGGTGATCTTCATCTATTATTAGCATATATCGACTATATTGAACTCAGTTGGCCGCATAACTATGAATGTATGACATTTTTGGCGCCTGAGTCATCTCAAGATGATTCGTGGAAAACCCTAATACAACCATTTAGTAGTGGCTTGTGGGCTGGTGTAATGTTATCCCTATTTCTTGTTGGCACAATCTTTTACATAATATCCTTTCTAAATGCATATTTAATGCATTCCGAGGCTAGAAATGCTAACAGTTTCTTTCGTTTATTCCGTAAGCAAGCACCGAAGCAAAGGATCGATCCCAAATTGTACCGAGATACTAGATTTCTTAGCTTCTTGAATCGTTATAGAAATAAACGACGACGTATGCCAAGTGATATATTCGATAATTATGCTAATTGCATATTGCTTACATATAGTATGTTGTTATATGTTTCATTGCCCCGAGTACCAATTAATTGGCCGCTACGAGTATTGACCGGTTGGTATTGGATCTATTGCATTTTATTGACTGTGACATATCGTGCAAGTTTCACCGCTATTCTGGCCAATCCAGCTGCAAGGTGGGAATAGCATATAAAGTCTTGATTACATAGTATTTGATAGATAATTTCTTTTTTCAGGATAACCATAGACACTTTAGAGGACCTTGCTGCTAGTCGAGTAAAACCAATTGCTTGGGGTATAGAAAATAAACAATTCTTTTTGGAATCCTTTGATGAGTTGGGTCAAAAAATAGGTGCCAAAATGGATATTATTGAAAGCAATAATGAAATCGTAAGAATCTTGTTATTAATCTTTGGGTGATAATCCCATTTTGTGTATATTGAATAGACTACAAGTATTGCTAAGGGTGAGAGTGCCTACTATGATAATATATACTTTTTGCGTTACTTACGTGTACAGGATAATAAGCGACGTCTTGGCTCAGAGGTCTTACATATTATGCGCGATTGTAGCGTCAATATGCCAGTGGCCATTGGCTTAGAAAAGCATTCACCTTTGAAAATGAACATCGATAAACATATTTTGCATTTGATCGAAGGGGGTCTTGTCTCGAAATGGCTTAAAGATGCGATTGCTCAATTGCCTGCTGATGAGGAAATGCCACAAGAAGCTGTAATAAATCTTAGTAAATTCTGGAGTTCATTTGTGGCTTTGGCTATTGGTTATTTCTTGGGTATTTGTGCTTTGCTCGCAGAAAAATGGCACTTCAAATATATAATAAGTAAACATCCTTTGTATGATATTTATAATCCGAAATTGTATTATAATTTTAAAAAATTGTTTCCAGATTCATAATTAAAACAAGAATTTTGAATTCTATGGAGATAAAATAAAATAATATGAATACATAAGAATTGAATACTTAATGTTAAATATTAATTCTTCGCAATTCTTTAAGAAAACCTCAACGAAACCATTTAAATTGTGTATAACTTATTCCAAAACGTTCTACCTTCCCAAAATATGCTTGTCTTAACTCTTCCAAATTGCACATTTTCCTTTAAAATGGTATAAAATTTTGTTTGCTTATCACATACCCAAGACTTTTCAATAGTTGAAGCACATAGTCTGTTCAAAAAGGAAATTACTTAAATTCTTTATTGAACCTGTTCGATTTTCCTATTTAAAACATTCCAGTTGTTGTTTGTTTTTTTTTTTTGTTTTTTAGAGTCACCAATTTATAATGCTGGCATATAGGGTTTATCATATTTCTTGTGTGCAAGCAATATTCTTGCCTATCCGTAGTGTCTCCTGAGTTATTTTTTGCGAGAGCTAGAGGGCACTAGTATTGAGTGTACAGTAAAACTTGATATCCTTTAGCACTGTCTTATACACCTCATCAAACAGCATATGACCCTGTAAGATTGAATAGCTCCACTGCGTAGCTTGTTCCAGTTTGATTTAGAAAGTAACGAAATATTAGGATTCCATAGAAATGCATTCCGAGTAGAGTTCTTCTCAAAGTTTAACTTAAGCCTGAGCACAAAACCAAAGTTCCAAGTTTGTTTTAATCAGGTCGTTTTTGAAGACTTACTTACTTACTTACTTATTCTATATCCTCTCCTTAAACCATTATTTTGGACTTGTTTAGACTCACTTCCAAATTCCACGTACATATATATAACATTTTTCCAGATTGTAGAGTATCATATTTTGCATTATTTGAATATCATCTGGCATGCACTACAGGTACCCATATAACTATGTCTTTTATAGCGTTTCTGTACCCTAAGAATTTATACCAATCATTCATCATTTTAATTGGCCTAGGAAGTGACTGTACTATATACGTACATACTTATATTGTCAAAATCACTACCAATAGGATATCATATCATATTAATCAAGTGTATTTAGCGCTGAAAAAACAAAAAAATCTCTTCAAATTCATCTGAGAGCTCCTGTTCAAACTGCCTATTTGGTATTGGTATAGATCTCACTACTTCCACAGAAACTCATGCTTCAAAATCTTAAAAATGTCTTTATGAATAATATTTTGTTTTCATGGAATTTATAAAGCCTGGTTTGGTTTATATGAATGAATATTGATTGACAATTTTATTTATTTATCATTTTTATAATAATAATATATTATCTTAAAAATAATAATACTAAAAGAAAAGCAGAAGAAAATGAACTAAAATAATAATAACAATCAATAATATAAATATAAAAGAAAATAAGTAATAGAAAGAATGACAACAAATGAAAGAAAGAACAAAAGTGTTCGAATATGAATATTAAATCTATAAATAATACACAATAGACATCATAGGAATGCATAGTCAAAAGGAACCTTTCTCTGGCAAGAACAGAGTTACAAAATTATTGGTTGGTATTTACACCTAATAATACACAGAAATACAAATACAAGATATTCATATACAATACAATACAAATATACATACATATATCACACACTACATAGTATTTATTTTTGGTATATAAATGATTATTAATCTACGTTTTAATTTTGCGTCCCAATTTTGTGGAAGCAAATTTTTTGTTGATATTCTGATTACCAACTGCAGCAGCATGTGCATTATTCTTATGTTTACTTGTGCCATTTGAGCGCAAAATTCCATTGGTTTTTGTGCGAGTTTCGAAGAGTACATCTGAATCTGTATCAGATTCAGTAAGTGAAGTTGTACGTGAATCTATAAAAAAAAAACAGGAAATATATATATTATATATATATATCATATCATTAGTTTAGTATAGTTTAGAAAATCATACAATTGGCAGCTTCTTCATCTTGTGCACCGATTAGAGAATATTTTTGAACTTTCTGACGTGAACGTGGTTTCTTTGATTGACGACAAGCGCATGCAATTCCCCAGAAAACTGTTGCCAAAAGCAAACAAGTAACAATGACACCAACAAAGACATATAAAATTGACCAATCTAAGGAGAAACAATTAAATATTTTAGTCATAATATTTATGCATATTTATAAGGAAACTTACCACAATTGGCTTCACTCCAATCAAGAAAATAACCAATTGATGGCATCCAAAAAGCTTCACATATACAGGCGCGTGTACTGGGATTACATGCGCCATGACCAGAACAAGGATTCTGACAGATTGTTGTGCGTATATCAACAAATAAGTCACCCAAAATGGATGCATCACGTGCCAGTTTCTGCTTCAGTAAACGTTGTACTAAAAGTGCATCCACCGGTTTCGTAACACCATGAGCATCGGTTTCCTACAGTATTATTAAATAGTAAAAGTCAAAGTTCATCATTTATAGTAAATCATATTGACGATTACTCACTTCTACATAAAATACTAAAACAGCAGCTTCTGAATGCAAATCATATTTAAGATCACGCATTTGTATCTTCATATTATCGCCCAGCAATAAACCAATTTTCTGTACAATTGAATTCAATTCATATTGTGAAATTACCGAAATGCCCATGGGAAAGGTCATTTGCAGTAAATGCATTAACATGGGATCTGGATGTACATTAATACTGACAGTATCAGAGCTAGTAAGTCCTTGTTCATCGCTAACAGTCAATTTAAAAACATAGCGACCATGTACAAGATTTGTTAACTGAAAATAGAATAAATTATATAAATTAGAACATCTCCTCTGTAAGGCTCAGAAGACACCTCTTACAATAATCACAGGCATTTTATCAGTATGTTCGACTATGACACCAGCAGCAAGACTATTATCCTCACGTGTCCAAACATATTTCACAATAGCCAAATCATCCCATGATTGTGAACCATTTAAGTACAAAGCTGTTGCTGGTAAAGTTATGCTGTGATCTCCGCCAGCATTTGCTATTGGTGGAGCATTGCGTTCTGAAAAAAAAATTGTGATATCCTAAGTTTTATGCATACTATATATGTATTAAGATGTATTCCTTGCCTTGTACAATTTTAACCCAAGTTGTATCGGAATTCGTATTATTATTTTCATCCATTACAGTCAGTTCAAACTCATATAAACCCAAAGTTAGTTGTGTGGCATTGGCAACCTAAAATATTCGTAGCGAGATTATTAAAGCAACTTTTCAATTTTATTCTATGATTAAACTTTACCGAAGTATTTGCATTTTGTATGACGGCATTGTTTGGACCACTCAATTGACGCCATTGAAACATCTTAATGCCTATATCATCTTTTGATTCTGAGCCATTTAATGTTACCCAATTACGTGGTAAACTTGTAGTCTGTAAAAAATTTTCTCTAATAAGTTAAACCAATCAATGTGGCGTTTTTTATTTAGAAACATACCACATTTGTTCCGGCTTCAGCGACTGGTGGAGAATTGGTTGGTGGCTTGACAAAAACATGAACTTTGGCAGAACTTGATTGACCACTTGCATCGGTGACTTTTAAGACAAATGTATACATGCCTTCTTCAAGATTAGACAGCTTTAAATATTAGAAATAAATATAAAAATAACAAAGTGCCCATGAAAATCTTGCATTGGAACAAACCTCGACATATGGAGTTCTTGTATTTTGCATATCAACTGCTTTTGCCTCATCATTGGCATCTTTAGTCCATTCCCAAGCGACAATTTCATGATCATCAGAGCTGGCAGTGCCATTAAGAGTAACATTATTGTTTGGCAAATAAAGGATAACAGCATCACCAGCATTAGCAACTGGTGCATAATCAGTTTCCTTCAATACTCCAATAGTTGCCGTTGTAGAATTGGTGACATTATTTGAATCTGTCACAGTCAATTTGAAGGTATAATTGCCTGGTGATGTTAGATCGGTTAATTGTAGTGTGGCTACTTCTGGTAATTGTGGTTGATAACCAATCGGTCCCGATATCACTTCCCAATGCCAATTGATAATCTTATCATCATCGGTACTTGTACTGCCGTCGAGTACAGCATTTGTTGTTGGTTGGCGTATATTTTGTTCACTTGGCGTGATGATTACTTGTGGTACTTTATTAATACGTTTCTCTGGTAACACAGTAACATTGGCCATTGATTCACCAAATGTCCCATTATCTCCGGTTACAGTTACTTTGAATGTATATAAACCCTCAGAGAGATTCGAGAGTTTCACTTTAGATTTACTCTGATCGGAGATTGTGCCATTCATGGGTCCTTTAGGTTGCGAGATCAATGTCCATAGATATTTGTATTTTGTATCACTAGATTGTTCATCCGGTACAGTAAATGCCGCCAAGGTTACTTCTTTTTCCGGTAGTCGAACTTCCTTCGACATAACCGACACAACAATATTCTTATTTGTTTCCACTTTAACCGGTGTAGTGTTGATGACATTTTCGTCGACATTGTCTGCTCTTGGTATATCAATTTGTGCTGGTATTGGGTCAGAGCCCATCATAGAGGGATCATTTATATATGCCTTGTATGCCTCGGCAACTTGTGGTACACATTTCTGCATTTTATTACGCACATAACCATGGATGCAGGTGCAGACGCCTGTCACGGAATTGGGTTGTAAGGGTATGCACTCCTCTTTCGGTGGGCAATGATTGTCAAGCTCAGTAAGTTCTAGATCACATGTTACAAACTTAACGTCGGGTTGCATGCCAGTAGCGTAATAACCACTTATATCTTCTGGGGCCAGGACATCGCCTTCATCTATTGGTGACATAAGTAATTGCTTCATACGTTTTTCTGCTATAGGAAAATCATCATCATCATAGGCTTGACTATCCTGTTAAACAAATTTCTTTATTGTTTATTCAAAATACAGTAAATTAAGAATGTCTTTCTTACCTGACTTCTGGGTATATAGTGTAGCCGTCTTGGCTGCTTCCAAAAGTTTAGATTACTTTGTGGTCCTCCATTATCGAAATCTTCCAATTGCAATAATTCTGCACTATTTTTCGATGTCTTTAATATTTTTGCCCACGTTACGGGTTCATCGGTTTCACTTTGCTGTTGTTGTTGCACTGGACTCACCAGTACCATTTGTACTTTTTCATTGTTGTGACTTTGATATTTGGGCAAACATGCCTCATTACTCACACAACGAATGTGATAACACTTGTGTTTGAAGACCAAGACAATGTTGCATGTATTATTTGTTGATTTCTCGCAACAAGCTTCCAGACATGACCACAAATATGTTTCTTCATCTAGACTCGAAACATCTTCTGCTTTGTATTCTTGAAAAACACCTGAACGATCCTCATCATGCGGTGCTGCATTTTCAAAGACATGACGCAGCATATTGGGGCAACGACCTGAGAAATTCTTTTCAGCATTTCTTGGCAATAACAACGACGTGGTCGATGATGCTTTTTGTTGTTTTTGTTGCTCTAATTCTTTGGGTGTAAATTGTTGTGGGGAATGTTGAGTTGTTGCTGCTCCCGGCGCGGCCTTCTCCCAAGCTTCCACCGTGCTGCTGTTGCTAATGATAACAAACACTAACGAAATGCCAATCAGGCAACATATTTTTAATAGCATTTCCATTATTTTTTTACTTAAAACACATAAACTTTACACATTTGTTATACAATATGGGACAGAACTTCTTTTTATTAATTTTTGCAATTTATATACATTTAATTATTTCATTTTCATGGTTTTCAGCACGAAGACAATGACACACAACAAAACAACCACCAAATATTTTTTTTTTTTTTTGTGTGTGTTCATACAAAATCAGCTGTTAATATTATGACGAAATGAATTTATTAACACAACGATATAAGTATATACTTCAAAGGAGACAAGAAAAAACGTTAGCGTCGCTGCCGAATAGGCTCAAATGGCTCAAAAGTTTAGAAGAATAAAAGATCAAAGCCAAAAACAACCAAAAAGCCGCGGCAAAAGTCGGAAATGCCCATCTCTTATATTAAGACAGGTGAAAATTATATTTTATTTTTGTGTTTTTTTTTTCATGAATAAAATGTAATCAATCAGCTGTGAATGTTGCTGTCAAAAGCTACCAGTAGATGGCGCTGATCAATTGTCAAGTGCTTTATTAGCAACAGATGGCGCTAGTAGAGCAAAAAAGTTACATTGAATTTAAATATTGAAAATGTATTCTCACAATGTTTATTGTGCTACAGTTTGTACAGTGAACATGTTTGCACAGTCATTAACACTACTTGAATGTTCTTGTCAATGCTTAACCATTCTGAAGAGTCCAACAAAGCTAAGTTTAATAGGAAAATGTCATTTCTTACTTAAAGTCAGTTGAATTTCCTAACTAAATATGGTAAATGTAATGACGATGATCTGGAAAACAAACAAACATTTAGGTATATATAGAATGCACAAACACACAAACAATCATTAAAAGCTGCAGCTACATCATCGTCTTCTTTACTTCCACATTTAGTTCGCAGTTAAGCAAAAGCAAGAATACTTTATCAATATGTATCTATCTACAGCACGTTGTTATTTTATGCTGTACTACTGTCCCTATGTAGTATGAAGTGCTCTTTAAGTGGGCAGCGCGTGAAAGTGTTCTGGTTTGTTTTCTCATCTTCTTAACTCTGCGGCATTGCCTACAAATATGAGTGCGCAACAATGTTGTATATCAGTCAATAAGAAGATTTCATTCCAGAAGGACGTGCAATTTAAGTACAAATATATACTAAGATCAATTATGCGTGCCTTAGAACTGGTTTACCTTACACTTGCCAACTTTGTAACAGCAACTGTATTGCTGCTGTGTCCAATATTTATAATTGCATCCTCGCATTCAGAATCAAATGAAGACATTTCTGCTGGTGGTAGAATTGTCTACGATCAACGGCAAAATGGAAAATACAATATACATGTGAGCATAAAGGATGTGGCTATCATTGAAGTGGATCAAAATGAACTTGCTGATGTGAGTATAAAAATTGACACTTCAAACTCATAATCTGAAAATATCTTTGTACATAGGAAACTTTTAATGAAGGGGACTATTACTATGATGATAGTGATATGACAGTGAAACCCATCAAGTTTACAACATCCGCACCCATGACAAGTTCATATGATTTCTCGACAACTTCATCTACAGTCAATGCTGCTGTTGGCTTTACAGATGATGAAACTTTATTGGCAACAACAACTAATCGTTTTATTGTTCCAACCACAAATGGTTTGCCTTTAGATATAACATACAGTGCAAATCTTTTAGCTGATATTGAAGCAACACAAACATCCCAACAAACAAAAAAGGACCCACAAGCACTACAAACTATTGTAACAAATAGTACAACAAAGATGTTGTTGCCCTCAACATCAACCACAAAAAGACCTCGCAACAAAACTCAAAATGTTGTTATTGTAACAAATACTACAGAAAATTCTATTCCATTAACAAGCAAGAAAGGTTTACCTTCACCTTCCGCAACATCATCGCCATTAGTGCCAATGCCAGCTTTATTTAATGATCTAAGAGCACGCACTAAGGACATACCAATACAATCATCGGTCAACGAACCAAACACACAACAGGAGCACCTTCACCAGCAGCAGCGTCAGCATCAGCAAACGTCTTCATTGAGTGAGAATTCTAGAATTTTTAAAGTTAAAGTACAACGTTCCGCTGGCCAATCTCAACAACAAAAACAATCAAATGCTGCATTGACAGCTGGGGCACATCTTCTACAGTCAACGCCGTCCAGTCGACGTTGTCGTACCAATCAATATCGTGACGCAAGTGGTAATTGCCGTAGCAAACGTTCGTCTTCAAGTACTTCATCGTCATTTTTGTAAGTCATTTAACAAATAATAAGCTAATAAGTTCTGTAATCCGATTATTATCTATCTTCCTTTTCTGTATATTTATATGTAAGTAGAAGAAAACTCTTTAGTATGTTGGTATCACTGCCCTTTGCTAGTGAACGTAGCTATCATCCATATCAACATCATCATCATCATCTTCAACATCATCAGCATCAGCAGGAACAACAACAACAACAACAACAAGAACAAGCAACAGCGATACATGACGCCGATCAATAGAAAAATCATCATCATAGACTGAATTTGATTACAATGATTTTGCATTAATTTTAAAAAAGGAAAACAAGGTGAAATACCTTTCTTACTACTTATAAGAAAATAACAAAAAGAAAAAAAAACAAAGAAAATTAATAACTTTCGTTCTATTGAAAATTATATGGTTATGGCTTATGTGTACCACATGCAGATGATTTGCTTCAAAAAGATTACAAATTAAAGAAATTATTCTTACAAAAACTTGTAATTGAGTCTTTTAATCCCAGTCATTTCAATACTATGAAATATTATGTTTCAGTTAAATTATAGAATGATTTATATAGAGAATTATTCATTTAAACTAAGCTATTTTTTATATTGAGTTGTTCGGAAATTAATTTCGTTTGATTGATTCTACGCAGTAGTTTTTGGTTGATGCCCTTTCAAATATGGAAAGTGAAAAGCAGAATGTTCGGCATAGTTTACTCTTATACTATCGAAAAGGTAACAATGCTGTTCAAACAAGAATAAATTTATCCATTGTACAAGTATGTATGCATGGAGAGGATGTGTTGACAGTAAGCCAGTGCCAAACTGGTTTGCAAAATTTCGATCTGCATTTTTGATGTTGAAGATGCACCATATTCTGGAAGGCCAGTTAAAGCTGATGAAGACAAAATGAAAGCATTAATTGATGTCATTCGCTTTTCAAATCTCAAGAAAATTATCAATTTTTGAAGCTCGTCATCACTGGGGATGAGCAATGGGTTGCCTACATTAATATTAAATGCAAGAGAATATGGAGTAAAATAGATAAACGGACTTAAAGCACTTCGAAAGCCATCAAAAATGAAAAAAGGTGATGCTACTTGTTTGGTGAAATTTCAAAGGACAGTGTTTTTTGAGCTTCTACCGGAAAATATAACTAACAATTCTGAACTATATTGTCATCAGATGGACAAATTGAATTCACTTAAATAGAAAAGGTATATGTAGTGTTCCACCAAGATATGCTAGACCTCCTACCAGTTTGGAAGTTCGTCAAAAATTTTTGCAGTTTGAATGGGAAACAAAACTTTTTAGAAGGTAAAACTTTTACTTCAAATGAGGAAGTCAAAAATCATCTGGATTAGGTTTGTGCCAGCAAAGAACAAAATTTTTAAAAGCGTGGAATCATTCCACTGCCTGGAAGATGGCAAATGGGATTGAATCAGAATGAACAAAATATAATTCAATAAAATATTTATTAACTTTCAGATTATCATAAAAAAAAAGCAATCCAATTCATTCAATTCATTTTAAAGTGTATTTTTCGTTTTTAGTCCCAGAAGTACCTGATCTTTCGTATTATTGGTGCATATTATTTAAAAAGAAAAAGTTTCAGTGCATTTGTAAACATCGTAAAAAATATATATAGACCTCAGTCTAATTAATATCAAAGCGGAGTTAAATTCTACTCTGGGGAAATCTATTCCTTTGTTTACAAAAATAAAATATTGTGTGTCAGAGTTTAAACGGCGCCGTACAAACGGCCAAGACTAGCATCATTGTTGTCGACCAATCGATATGTCCACGCAAGAAATGGTGAGAGAAAAACACAAAATGATATTGGATGATCGTTGACTGAAAGTACGCGAGCTAACAGATATGGTGGGCAATTCAAAAAGTACTGTATATCGGCATTCTGACTGATGAGAGTTTTGCTTCGATTCGAAGGATAGAAGAAACATGAATCCATCACTTTACACCTGAAACAATGAAAACAATAGACAGAAAGGGGAAAATTAGCTCCAAAGAAGTAAAGACAAGTTCCATTATATATATATCGCTAGAGAAGGTGTATCAAACAAGACAAGACAATCATTATTATTTTTATGTGAAGTTTTGCAATAAGCGGGACACAATGAAGCAACAAAAGTTCATCATTGAAGAATCTTCCAGTGTTTGATTTACCAATCCATTTAAATTCAACAATAAGGACAAAACCGTAAGCAAGCATCAAATGATCCATGATAAATCCATGTTTATTCTTCAACATTTTGCGGTAATCCTTATAAGTTAATCGGAATAACTTTCTCACCTTAGAGGGGAGTGTAATATTCTTATATCCCATACGAACCCAAATTCATATCGAACTGAAACTTTGTATAAGTTTTTAAACCATAATCACCAAATTTCAAGACCCTAGGATTACTGAACAAATATTTCGGTTTCAGTGTTGAAATGCTGTTTGCACACTGACATAATTAAAATCAATAATCTGAATTCTCAATCTCAAAAACATAGGCAAAAACATTTTCTAGTGGTAGAATCCATCAACCTTAACCTTCTCTTTACTTGTTTTAAACCATCATATATCGCTTAAAATATTGTTGTAAGAATTATGAAAACTTAAAGGGATATATTTTAAATTAGTTTACAAACGGAAGGAATATTTTATTGGGTATGAGTTGCTAAGTCATTTGAAGCAGCTTTTTTAGTCGCCTTTGTATCACCGTCTTGTTTAGTGATTCTGTAATGGAATTTGGATATGAGCAAAAAAACAATTTCAGCCATTTCATTTTTTGCAAACAGAAATGAGCAGTGATTTTCATGTGTTTCTTGCAAGTTCAATCGTTTGTCAAGATGAAAAACGAGTAAAAACTGCGTTACAAAAAAAAAAAAAATAAAAAAAAAAAACAATAGTTTTTCAGTTGAGTTAATTGATGTTTTTATTATTATTATTATTATTTGTTTTCTATTATTATTATTATTCTTATTATTGTTTAATTATTTTTTCAAAATATTCTTAAGGTCTCTTTTGTTTACGAATTTGCATTTAAAATATTTAACTAAATTGTGCATGACAATAACAAAATAAAAATTAAAACAAAATAAAATAGAATTTTGTTTAAAAAAAAAACAAAAAAACACATAATTTAAATAATTTGAACTAAATGAGCAAAATCTCTATAGGATTTTAATTAAGCCAATTTACATACATAACTAAATGCGAAAATACTTTTTGTTTTTCAGTAGTTTTGTTTGTTTTTTTTTATGATTTTGTATATGGTAAAAATATATAAAAATATATAAACGAGTATATAAATTAATTTCGAAGAGTCTTTTTAAAATAATAATTAATTTGTTTAAATTTAAGCTTAAAAACATTGACAATTTAATAGAAAAAAAATTAATAAACTTGATAACAAAAACAATTATAAAACTTAAAAACTTTTCCTTTTTATAACAGATAAAATTGTTTGTTTGTTCAACAGATTTAAGTTAAATTTGATTTTGTTTGCACCATCATTTTTTCGTTTTGTTTTTTGGAAATCTTTAAACTGAGTTCTAAGTGTGAGAGAGTAATTAATAGGCATTATGATATGCAGCAGCTGTTTAGATAAATAAATAAATTATGAACTTGACAAATTTCTTATGAAATAAATTCGAATTTATGGAAAAATTAAGTTGTGATACAAAAATATTTTTATTGCATAAATTTTTGTGTCAGTTTGTGTTAATAGAAAGAAGATTGTCTAACACTTATAGTGCGTACGTAATTGCATAGATAATTCATAATAATTAAATAAAATAAAAAATCTTTTAAGCTTTTCAACAAAAATAAAAATAATGAAATTATTTGACAAAAATTTATACATTCATAAGTATATGGGACACATTTCAACATACATAGAGATACACAACTATATAATATATATATATATTGTATAATAATATATATAGTGTATTGTATAAATTGACTTAATAATAATGATATATGTAAATTTCTATATATACTTCTTTATCTTTAATACATGTAAATGTCGTTAAATAATGTCTTTTCCCATTGCGTGTCTTTTCTGTTACTTAGTTTTGTTCTGTTTTTCTATATAAAATAAATTTCGTTGCTCATATTATTATACTGAGTTTATTGAGATGATACACGATAAACGATAATAAACAATATAATCATCTTTATAATTCTCTCATTTATCTAACATTCAATTTAAAATAGTTTTAAATCTGTTGATTCATTGATTCTTTCGTTAATTTTAATACACTTCACTTTAGTCTGATGATTAGTTTGTGTTAGAACTGTGTGCTTTGAGACCCCACAAAGTGTAATAAATTAGCTATTAGTGTCATCAGGTTAAGCATCCGTCAGTCTCACAGAAATACATTGAAACTATGTGTTGCTAATTTATCCATTGAAGGTATATTATTCATTTGATTTTTGTTTATCAAAGACCCCATTAATTATATTGGTTTGTCACACAGAGTTTTTGAAATTTTAAGATTCAATTTTTATTTAAAATCTAAACTAAATAAATCACATGTAGCCAAATTCATCTCATATAGGAGAAGTGTATGTAAGCATTGGTGAGACCAAAGTTAGCTAAGTTCTCCCATCTCATAAGTTAGACAAACCCATTAATATAAATATAAATATTATTATTAATATCTTTGTTTCTCATTTTAAAAATACTGTAACTAAATGGGCTCAGATCTGTGTTAGACACAAACATATTCAACATATCTATTTCATGTAAGTAATTATCTTTTCCTTTCCGTTCTTGTCTTGTCTCTAGTTAAGTTTTTTGTCTTTTTTGGATTTTAAGAATAGAAAGAATGATAGATTTTGTATAATACTAAAACAGTTTAACAGTGTTTATAATTTGTTCTATGGAGTTCTATTATATTAAGGCGCTCGGGTGTTTTAGTTTTATGTAAACTTGCATTTAAGTTTGTTATAATTTTTTTTTAGTTTTTTATCTTTTTTTTATATAATATTTTTTTGTTAGTTAAGTTTTTGCTTTCAGCATTTTTAGTTAGTCCATACTCCTCATCAAAGAGAGTATGGATGGATTTCTCATCAAACAAGTGCTGCTAGTATACATAAATTTATGTAGTCAACAAAATAAAAAAAAAAAACAAAGACAAGTACCCATTTAACATTGGGTAGCTTGTTTTATCGGTAGTGTGTCTTTGCTTAAGGCAAACCTGGTAGGCCATTTAAATTATTGCCGGCCATTAGTAGATTTGGATGAAGTTGCTGCTGCTGTTGATATTGCTGTTGTTGATGTATGAAATTGACACGAGCACGTTGCTGTTCCAAGCGTTGCACTGATGCAGTTAACTGAGCATTCTCAACAAATAAATCTTTTGCAACTAAATCATTATTTTTCAAAAGTTGTTTTTGTTCGGCTATCATGACGCTTTGCGCTTCTAAGCGTCCATGAAGTTCATTGATTTCCATTTGATGTTGACGCCACGATTCTAAAAATACAATAGAAATTATTACACATATTCAATTAGTGAGTTTCCTCCCCCCCACCACCACCCACTATTACTCACGTTGTAATAGTGAATTTAAATACTCTCGTTGTTGGGTGACTGCATTCTCTAAGTGACGATTCCTAAGTGCTAATTGATTAACTTTTTGTATGAGCGTCGGATGTGTTGCACGCTTTAATGAAATACAAATTGCAAATTAAAATATAATTATTATTTTCTGTAATAAAAAAACTCACTGCATAAGCCTTTTGCAATACAGGACGCGCCTCATGTAATGCTGCAATTCCATGACTAAACCATCGCGTTGCAAGCTTAAATCTTTAATTTGTTCTTTAAGTGAAATCTCAAAGAACTTAAGACGCTTCAGTTCCTCTTTCAATTTGCTTGATGTCGCAGCCTTTGCCGGCAATGTGACACTTTGTGTTGATAAAATACTTTGTGTATCGAAGCTCTTATTCGATGCTGTTGAAGAAGTCTCACAATCGGCAATTTCTCCTTCGGATTGTGTCTGATTCTGAGGAGGACTCTTTGCTCTCGATGGTTTTTGTATGGGTGCAACAGTTGGTCCTCCAGCTTCACTGTCATCAACAGGTGGCGTGGTGCTGAATAAAGTGATTTCGGTTGTACTAAGGATGTTGCTGATATATCAATAATGATGGATTTGTAGGTTTTGGATTTGGATTTGTTTGGGAATTTTTGTAAGAAATAATAAAAACACACACAAAAAATTAAAAAAATAATCTCAAAAGACGTGCACATGCATATTAGGTAAATAAGAAACTTAAAACATTTTTGTATATTTCAAAACAAATGAATGAAAGAATGAACAAATTCAATTGTTATTGGATGATATTTTAAACTTTCTGTTAAAGGCAACCAATTGAAGATCCAATTAACAGCCTGTTATATTAACTATCCCATTTCATTCTATTCATTCTTCCTTTTCTACATATAGAGATACCAAATATCACTAAAAATTATAACTAGATCATTTACATAATCAAAACCATCAATAAATTATAGCTAACAACCATCTCCATAAAAAAACGTTAGATTTATAATGAGTACAGATGAAAAACTTGTATATTTTTCAATAAAAATCTATTAAAACTTTATGTTTTTTAACAAAATAAGGACGATTGAACTAACAAATACTACAAGAAATACATTTAAGCCAAGGGTAAAACATCAAATTATGTGGAGAACTTTTAAAGGTTAGATCATCCTTAATGTAACGTAGCAAAACATTAGATAGATCTATATTACACACTTGCCGTACCAACTACCCTAAGTATTGTTTTTTCCATTATTCTTCTTTTATCTAGGCATACCTTGGTACAAAAAATTACTAGAGCATTAACAGACTCGATCGATAAATACATAAGTTAAAAACCGTCTCCATAACACACAGTTTTTAACGAGTTCTTATGAAAAACATGTGTATTTTGTAATAAATACCAAATATTTGTATGATCTTTCACAAAACTTGGCCGATTGAAATAGGAAAATCATAAGGCATTAATTTAAACAAAGGGGGCAGTAAACGCAATAAAGCAAAAACAATAAAGGTCTTTGACGGTAAGCGAGCAATGAAAGAAATCACTACAGAACTATAAGTGATTTCTATTCTGGACATGCTTCAGTAACTTTAAATATTATCAGGCGTCCGGTTAGATAGTCTTTACTTAAATTAAGGGTACTTTTAAAGATTAGATCATCCCAAGTCTGTTTTTTTTTTTAATGACATATTCTCTGTTATTGTTTTCATTCTGCATTTCATAAGTCGCAACGATCAATAAACTATTGTATGACTAGAATATTTCCATAAAATCAGATCATTTATATTAAGGCATTTCCAAAAAATACTTTATTATTCTGTAACATTTTACTCCAGTACTACATTTTTGTAAATACTTATTTTTATTCTATACAACTCTTTCAAATTTAAACTATTTATCTTAGTGTTTTGAATTGAATTGATATGATGTACCGATTAATCCCATCATGTCTATCTAATCAATTTCCTTTTATACTTTAAAATGAGAGAAGGAGTTTACTTGTATATGATAGTTAAGACTATTAATTATAATAAAAAATAAATTCAAGTGTAGTGTAGTAGTAAGTGCAATTTGTATACAAAAAATATAGATAAAATTAGGAGAAAGACAACACAAAGAACATAAAAATTTGACAGAACATAGTAGACAAATAATAATGATTATTATTAATATTTATTATATTATTTTTTGTTTTTTTTTTTGTAGAATTTTGATGGATGTTCTACGTATTTAAATTGAATGGCATAGTTTATTAGTATTATTCCTTACTCACCGATTCGCCATCTTGGAGGGCGAACTCAACACAACCATGGTAGATGGTAGAGCTTTTGCATCAACAGCCGAAATGAAGTTCTTTGCTGGTTCCTGTATTGTGCTCTGATGCCACAAATAGCTAATCGGTGAACTAGCTGGGCTCAGTGCTGCCTCAGCAGCATTTAATTTTATTACTGCTTCGTGATTTAATTCAGTTGCCCCAGTTAATATTTCAACACTTTCGCCTAAACGTAATCGCAAATCTTCAATTTCATTTTGCAAAGATTCAATTTGTTTATTTTTGTCTTCTAGCATTTGCAATGAATTCTGACGTAATTCAGAGGCTTCAGCTTCTAGTTCACAATATTGTTGTTCCAGTGTATCACGTTCTTCGATTGGTGAAAGGCGACCATCTTTGCTAAATTGTTCTTCATATTCCCGAACTTTCTCCATAAGTTCTGTAAACTTTTTATCGTTTTCGTGTTGTTCATCTTCATAAATTTGACGTTCCTTTTCGAAGAGTTGTCGTTCTTCTGATAATTTTGCTGCCCAATAATCTTCACAATCATCATAGGCACGACGCAGTTGTTCTAAACTGGCCTCAAGTTCTTTGGTACGTTCTTCAGGTGTTTGTGTTGTTGGTGGTGTTGTTGTTTCTGTTGTTGTTGTTGTTGTAGCTGTAACATCGGTTAATGATTTTTCATTTTGCAATTGTTGCTCCAATTCACTAATTCGTTGTTTCAATGCACATATTTCTTCTACTTCACCATCAACGTTGGAGCGTTGCAACTCTGAATTTAGAGCCATCCATTCACCACTTACATCGCTGTGCTCACTAGTGCATGAATCATCAGTGCATTTACGTAGTTTACCCAATCGGGGGCTCTCTTCGCTAATACGAGCCTTACTGGGAGAATCGCCACGTCGTTTCGTTGCAGATGTTGAACCACTACTGGTACTTTGCCAATATCATCCTCTAAGTCTATAGTAGTATTAGTATTAGTTTGAATAGTTTTCTTAATTTTCGCTTTAAAGTTACGTGTCAATTCATGATTTAAGTTTTCAACTTCGATAACCAATTCATCGTTTTTATCACGTAGCTGTGAATTTTCCATTTGCAATGTTGAGATCTTTTCAATCAGCTGCAACATATCTTCATCATGGTCATCATCATCACATTCATGATCCCCCGAGGACTTATTCCTTCTTCTATAAATTAAATTCCTTTCATAAGATTTGTTTGTTTCATTGTTATTGGCCAATTCCTCATTCAGTTTGATATTCTTCTCCAACAGCTCAGTAATTTGTTTTTGTGCCTTTTGATATTCCGAATCCAATTCTGTATTTTCTATACGTATTAAGTCCAATTCAGTTTTTAGTTTAATCTCGTCCTGTTCGAATTTCTTAATCTGCGCCTCGAGTCTTGAATTTAGATTTGTCCAATTATCACGATCATTTGCCATACGCAAAGTCAAATCTCGTAAAACATTAGCATGCCGCTGTTCAAGTACTTGAATTTGTTTCTTCGTATTATCCTCAAGGGAGGCATGTCTCTCATCAATTTCGACGGCCAACAAAGAAACACGACGATTAGCTTCTTTATTATCGGCACGAAGTTTTACATTTTCCTCATGCAACTGACGATAAGCTTGACGCAAGGTACTTAACTCAGCAGATTGTAAAGTCACTAAGGCACGCATCATATTCGATTGAGAATCATCTTCCACCGTACGCAACTCATCTTCGAGTACTTTGATCAATTGTGAAACATTTACTTCATCCTCATCGAAGCCCAGAGACAACAAGATGCCACTACCATTTAAAATATTTGCTTGTGTCCAAATCTCGACTATACTGTGTGCACTGAGTGTTTCTATTAATGGTGGCGTTGTGATTGCATCTGTAAAGATTATTGACATTATATTGTAATATGATATGATAGTGGTTTTGACAGACATAGTAAGTAGTAGAAGTATGTAGTATGTAATATAGTGAAAGATGTTGCCCAAAATACCAAAGGAATTAAATAAATATGTAAATGACAAATAAATGAAATGATTGAATGATTTATGGTTATGTGTAATACAAAGAATACTTAGGCTTAAGAAGCTTAGTTAGGTTGTTTAGTGTACATAAAGAGAGACAGAAAATATTATGTATTGTATGGTATAGCATACTTAGTATAGTTGAAGCTCACAAATTAGAATTATGTATATAAAATTGAAATCTTCTAGTTATTAGAATCAAGAATTATAAAGCATTAAATGTTTTGATATTAGAATTTAGGTTCAGGGATGAAAGGAATAAATTACCACAAACAATCATTTAAAAATCTTGGTAGAATTAGAATAAAGTGTAGAATTGGATTTATGATACATTTATGATAAATTATAAAATCAACTGAAGCACTGTTTGTCTGTGGACAAAATCGAAGAATGAAATGCAGACTACTGCAAAGAAGTAGGTTCAGAAAAACAAGTCTTTTTGCTTATGATAGACGGGAGTAGCTTCAACGGATCTATCACTTCTTTACTTTGCCATCTAAGGACAACCAATAATCTTAGCTGTTCGTTATGATATCATATTATCATCTTAAAATCAACAAAAACAAAAAAGTTCTCTATAACAAAATATATACAAAAAACACTATAAATTCTCTGTTTTGCTGAGATTTACAAAAAAAAAAAAAAAAAATTTCCAGGAATTAGGAAATGATTTACCAAAGGGTTTTAATTTGTGAGCTTCTACTTTAGTAAGTAGGTTAAGTGCAACTACAAAGTGCGTGACTGGCCTAAATTACAACAAGAATTTGGATAATTGATGGTGTCGTTGTCTTTTGTTTTAATTTTGTTTTTTTGTTTTGTTTTAGTGTGACGCACAAACCTTTACAAAAATAACTAGTGCCAAATCCACGCGTAAAGCATCCAGCTCTGTAATGCTCATGGGGTTCTTGGTCTTGCATTGATGGATGGTGATGAACGTGGTAGCCTAAGTGTTCCAAGTGTTGATTATTATAAATTTATTAAGTACATAATTTTACTTTTGTTTTCTTTTATGAAGAAGATTCAACAAGCTACGTTTAAATTAAGAGAAAAATTTTGTAGTAGTCATCCAAAATTGGCTAAGTGACTTAGATTTTAGTGACGCGTTTTGTACGAGGCTACACTTAAGGCACAATATCTATTTAATAAATGGTTTTGGGCTTCTCTCTTTACTTTCCTATTCTTTTGTTTTGTTTTGTAGTATAGTGATTTACAAACTTACCAAGTGATTCGGCACTGCTACTATTACGTTGCTGTTTTGTTGTCGTATTTGCTACAGTTTTTGAAGATTTTGAATTATTCAATTTATTGGTTTGTTTACGCGCGGGCAAAGAAGAGCATCTTTTTAGTTTATTGCCACCACTAGTGATTTGTGTGGGACGCACACGTCTACTATTTGGCAGATCGGTTTGTGAAGCAGAACGTTGCACCTAAAACAAATTAAAAATTATTGAATTAAATACAATTTAACTTTTGAGTTTTAACTTACATGCACATTATTTGTTTCATGGCCATTTAAACTGTGATGTTGATGATCCTCATCTGAGTTATCGGAATCAGTTAGAGAGAAACCATCAATCCCTGTTGTTGTATTATGCATTTGCGGTCGTGAACGACGTCCGTATTTCTTGCTTCCAACTACTAACTTGGGTGAGACTTCACGATCCGAAGATTCCGGTGGACTTTCAATATAAGTTTGTCCCACATCATCACCTATGACCAATGAACGTTCTGCAAATTGAATGAAATTTATTTAATTAATACATTATTCAATGAACATTTGAAAATATTAATTAAACACAAATTATACCAAAGCGTTGAGATAATTTTTCTATGACTGGATCAGCAAGAGGTTTGGTCTTTCTATAAAAGAAACGTGTGCCCATTTTGTTTTGAGATTTATATTATTTTTGAGATTTATATTTATTTATTTTTATTTTTCTTAGTTTTTAAAATATTATTATTTAATCTTTATGCTCTCAAAGGTATATTTGTACTAAACACGAAAAGAAGAGGACCAGATCATTTTATAGCAAAATCAAAACAAAAAAAAAAAAAAATTATCAAGATTTAATTACTTTTACTGTGATAATAAAACCACGGACATTTGCAAGCATGCAGATTCATGCATCCGTTTGCTACCTGCCTTTGTCCTTTTCGACACTTCCCTTATGTTCTGTTTGCTTTTGTTCTCATCTATGTATAATGTCTGTTTGTTATCCTCTCACTAAGTTCATCATTTGACCTGCATTATCTAATCTATATGATATCTGTTTATGATGAAGTTACTATTTTGACAAGAAGGCTACAGCAGATGTGAGGGATTGTCGACTGATATCGGTTGATTCAAGGACAAAGACGCGACCATAACACCTTCAATGTCTTATTTTTATGATTTTGTGATTGTTATTGTTTTATTACCTTTGAATACTAGGCTGTCATTAGGTAGGCTGCTATTTCCATTTCCTGGGTTGCTGTTGCTGTTGCCTTCATATTCACTGCCTAGAAAATGTAGTAGAGCTTCTTTGAATTGCTCAAAGGAGACACCAATTTTGAGGCCACCATTCTTAGCAAGACTTGAGATCAAAGCGGCGCCTTTGTCGCGTAATTCAAGCAGAGCACACAGCTTTCGTAAAGAACATTCATCGAGTAGCCCGCAATGTTGTTGGGTCTCACAACTTTGGAACATTTGATATAACTTCAACTCATATGGATCATTTGAAACTTCCATTGTTAGTTGTAACAGTGAATATATAATTATGAGTGATGATTATGATGGTTATTATTATTGTTGTTGCTTGTTGTTGTTTGTCTTTTGGTGAAATCGATAGTGAATCTATTATTGTGACCTTTTCTAGTAGTGTTAAGAAAAAAGTGAGTGATCCGCACGCACCCCCTACATGCGCAAGAAATGGCGACGTTTCGTTGTTGTTTCTGCTGCTTTTTTTTTTTTTATTTTATTTTTTGTTATTTGTGAAAATCTCGGCAGGAATTGATTTGATGCAGTCGTTTGTTTGTTTGTTTATTAGAGTCACTACACTTAATATTAATTTCAGATTATTATTACAGAAATAAATTTGTTTGCACTTAAAAAATATATAATATAAATTTTTACACTTAAATTAATGTTGTTGGTTTGTGTTTGTGTGTGTGTTCTTCTGTTTTTATCTTCTACTTAATTTTTTTCATAGCGCAACAGAGCTGTCAACTTAATTCAAAGAAATTTTTCTTATTACATTCTGACCAGGGATGCAAGCATTTTTCTTAATAAACTAATTTTTGTAATTAATTAAGACTTAAATGTGCATTTTGTGTGTTAAGTTTGCATTTGATAAATCGTTTCTCCTGATAAATTTGTGTTTGTCACAATTACCGCTGGCACTTAAAATCAAGCGGTTCTGCAACAGCGCAATTGTTGTTGCTGCGTTGATTGTTTGGTTGTTTATCTATCTTGTCCGTTTTCGTTCGGTGTTCGAAGCTGTGCAGTTTTCTTTGTGGCTTAACGTGAGTCCCAGAGCCTTAACAGGTTGTCATGATGGTAAAATGGTTTTCAATTGGAAATTTTCACAGACCATCGGCGCGGGCTCTAAAGCACTTCAGTCTAAAACCATCGATCTTTCAAATGCCTCGAAGCGTCTGCAAGTCTATCTGGAAGATCTTGAAGTATATCGAAATTGATTTGGAGATTTCAAAACGTAATCAAATTAACATAAAAAACAAAAATGATATATCAACCTAAAATTTCCTAAAAATCCTCAGAGGACGCGAGGATGATCTACTCCAAAGAAATTCTATGAGACAAGAAATTGTTACGCAATTTAGCTATTGTATCCATTGAAAATTCCATGGCCCGAATTTTGAATTTTGATGATGTCATTAACACTTTCGCTGAACAGAAAACCACAAAAAAAAAAAGAATTTAAATAATTAAAACTTTGAACTAAAACTATAATTATGAATTCAGTCCAATACGCTTTTTGCACGTACCTACTTCAAGTGATGATTTAATTTAAAAAAAAATAAAACGCTTCTTTCGTCACGGTGAGGGAGAGCCCTATCAAATGATTTTGCCACAGGTTTAAGCTGTATAGTTACTCCTCTGATTGGTCCCACTGAAATTTTATTCAATGCGGCAGTCACTTACTTATCAAATGCTGAAAAGATCGTTCGCAGGTCAACTACTATTTTATGAACCACACATTCTCTATATTATTGTACTTTACAGTGTCATCGCACTAAATCCTATCTTAATATTCTTGACTGACGTACTTTGCTTACTTGCTTACTGAAACTCGAAAGATCCGATTCTCATCATTTCAGTCGGTCTTTTAGTTCGGTATTTTCAACAAATTGTATAAAGAATCTTGATCATCTCCTCCAACAAAATCTGACGATTATTTGAGTCCTTTCTTTTTTCTTTTTTATAAAGAATCTTGCTCAGGATTATCCCTAGCAAGTCCTTATTTAATCAGATAATCTTTAAGGTGATGGCAGTGAATTTGGGTTTTAATGATATCAGTTGCTTCCCAAAAATCTTTACAATCATCATAGGCACGATGCAGTTGTTCCAAACCTGTCAAATTTCTTAATGTTTTTGTATTTTACAATTATAGCTGCAACTCATTTATTCTGTGTTTGAATGCACATGTTTCTTGTATTGTACTTCAACATCAACGTTTTAGGCGTTGCAACTCTGAATGTAGAGCCATCCAGCGCTATGGTAACTAGTGCGTTAATCAATGATCAGGGCACTCATCGGTAATGTAAACCATATTAGGTTTCGTTAGCACCTCTGAAATTCAAATTGTTATACATGTTCATGGCAGCATCTATTTTAATATAGCAGTACTGAACTGCTTTCAGCAAAAATCTCATGCTATGAAATATATTCATCGAAGCACTGCTTGCGACCTGTCAAGTCAAAAATCAAACATTTAAAATTTATAAAATGCAGCTTAAGATTCAATAAACTTTCACATCCTTTAGTACACAGGTTCCCAAAATTATTTCGAACCCGCCCACTTTGACCTGTAAAACTGCGCCTTAAAAAGTTTTATTTGAAGTCATGGGCTTAAGTTGGCGAGCAAAAAAAGATCAGCGGTTTAAGTTGGCGGGGCGTATTAAACCGTACTGATACGTACCTTTGGCAGCGGGTTCTGTCAGCGTCCACAAGGGGCGTTATTGCCCACTTTGGGAACCTATGCTTTAGTAACTACAAACAGAAAGTCGTGCAATTAAAGTGTTTTTAATCCAAAACAAATTCACAGTTTGGACAACGATAAACAGGAAGAGATAAATGCTATTGAAATGTGTCAAGGTCCTGATCCACTTCCAATTACGATTTGCACATGGACCAGCTGAACTAGACATAACATTTCCCTTTAATTCAACGACAACAACGGCAACTCTTTAGCTTATAGCAGGAAATATCGAATCAACAAAGTGCTGCCCAACATCTCCAATAGCATATTTCTCAGATATTTTTCATAATGTGAATTGCAACGTTAATTTTGCTCCATTCTCTTGAAATGTTAGTGACACCATGAAACTGGCGATAAGATTTAAGATTGTGTCATTATAATTCATTCATATCGGATGCAAGCATCGGAAACAGTCCAGAAGAGTCGCTGATATGTAATAATTTTAGAAAATTATTTGAGCAATTAAGAACTTTTTGGTTGCAGATAGTTACTTTTTCGAGGCTTCATTCGTAACTTTCATATTTAGTTTAATATTTTAAAGCGTTAATAAACGCGTGCAAGTCGCGTGCTTTTCTTTTAAACACACGAACAGAAACGAACGCACACAGCCTACATTGATGTGACCGAAACTCTGCTGTGTTTGTTCGTTTTGTTTTGAAATTTGTTTGCTGTCCACATAACAACAAAGCAATGCGCAAGCACAAATTTCTCTTCACATATAAACTACTTATATATAACTGAAGCCGAACACGTGCGGTCCGCATTTTCTTTTGTGTACCACCACTCGAACGAAACAATAGGAGACACAGTCACTATTATACAATAAAACTAAGCCAAGAAATGCCTCATCATATTTGTTAACTTACTGAAATTGCAATTTTAATCCCAATAATTCCAGACTTAGTCACCAAATATTATATATCACTGATCATTCATACTCAAATATTTTCTTTTTCTTAAAGTTTTAATTACTTATGTGAAATATAATGATAGCTTTGATGAAATCAAAAGAAGTTATTTCATGTTTTTCTTTTTTTCTTTAAATCAATTTAAACAACAACATTCTTTTATTGTTAAAAAAAAACCCAGAAGTAGAAAAAATATTTAAAGAAATTAGACTCCTTAAAACAAGAACACTTAATTTTTACTTATCACAACCTAAAAAGTATAATTTTTCTATAACTAGTTATTATTAATTAACAAAAACTTAAGACTCTTGATCTCATAGAAACTGTACGGAACTTTGTGATTGTGCCATTGTGGACTCCGTGCCATTGCTATCTGTATCTGATGAGCAACTGTGCTGTTTTCCCACTTGTTCTTTCTGTTCCTGTTGGGATTTTGTGACATACTCAAGTCCTATGAGCAGAGGTGAAGCTTCCGCATAACCTTTGTCTTGGTCCTGTGCTCGTGAAACCGATTGAATGCGCGTCTCCACACATGATCTCTCAATCTTACGCATATAACGTGGTCGCAAATATATTTTACTTGGATACCAAGCAATGAGCACCATACCCACAGCGGTGAATATTGTGCCCAATATTCGTCCGATTGTCTTAAAGGAACCAAAAAGTTTCAATGTGAAAGCGAGTTCCGGAGAAATTTGCAGTCTATAATCAGCCCAAATGAGTGGAAAGAAGGTGCGTCGGGCATTACGGAAAATACTAGAATATTGAGAAAGTGTATTAAAGATACCTATAATAAACCTTTTTTGGTAAGATTTCAATAACTTACCTTGAATACGAGACTGGTTCCACAAATAAAGTCAGCATAAGACGTCCTTTAAGATCTATTATGAAACCTGTTGTAGGGTCCAGCACCAGAGAGAAGCCATGACGTGTCTTATTCGGTTTCATGCCTTCAACCTGATTTATATAATATGGATCAGCCTTATAGTAATGTGGATAAGAGACAAAAACAGGCGTATTGAACCAACAATTCGAAATATTCATTAGACCCGAAGGAACCTCAGTGCAATCCTCTGGCTCACAATAGCAACGATTGCTTGGATTATCTGTACCATTTGCCATATTACGTTCGGAGCCTTCATACAGATAACCGTTCAAGCCTTGCACGGTGGCTGTACCAGCATAATCGACTTCCAACTCTCGACATAGATCAGGCAGAAAAAACGATATTGATTTGTTCTTAGCCAAAGGCAATGGATGAAATTCACCAGTACTGCCTTTAAGCTGACCGCAATGTGGAAATGTAGCCGAAGTGTTGCTATAACGCCATTTGGCAATTTGACCAAGTTTACGAAAATCATCAGCACCTGTATAGACATTATGATGGCCATAGACCTCAGTGCTTTCGTTGCGCTATCAGAATAATATTGCATTGTGGATATTGTTACACTACATACTCCTGAATCAAAACTTACCGGATATGCATAACCAATGTTCTTATAAGGCAACTCCAAATCTGGTATATTTATGGGCACCATTTTCTTGAGACGCATTAATGATGTTTCAAAGCCTGCAAACATCCATTCATCTATAGTTCGTACCATTGTCATATCATTTCCATACATTTTTATGGCAATGTCCAATAAGGAACGCTTTATAGGACTCCATCGACGTATTTTACTATATAGACTCGAGGCCAAAACATTTGGTCCAACAATATTTTCACTTAAATTTCCAGCACTGGCAGCTCTATCAAAATAGAAATGACCTCTACGCAAATAGGACACTGTATGATTTTCCGGATGCCATTTAAGATCTGATTTAACAGTTTTATCTATAAATCGATATGGTCCCAATTCATCGAATTTCGGTTTTATTGAATGATCATGAAAATCCTCAGGATTTGTCCAATTAAATATATAAAGATCAAGCGTAATTTTCAATGTAGGATTTGTCCAGAGATTGGTTATCATTGAATTGGGCTGTAAGACCATAAGCTAAGTGCGGATCAAATCAGTTGTTTAATAAACTTCTTTATTTCATTCAATTTGGGTTAACTTACCCATTTCAATGTACATAATAATAAGGCATCCACATATACCACATAGAGAACACCACCGGTTGCTAGTAATAGACCGGCAATAGTTGTGATTATCATGCGATTTGTAGTAATCATCGTACAATATAATGTCCAAGCTAGTCACTGTCCCAGATACAAGTACTAAGTTGTAATATGTAGTAGAAGTTGTATTAGTTCTTAAAGGGAATTTCTTAAGTACTTATTTATAAAGATATTAATTGCATGCATTTAACTAGTTGTGTTCCCTTACTTAAATACAATAGTAACTGGGCCAACGTTTATTATTGTATTATTTATTCTTGTTATTGTATTATTGTTATTGTTGTTTGTACATACATATGTATTGTACATATATCTATAATGTCTATATCAATGGATTATCAGTTTAAAGTTAGAATACAAGTATTGATAGAAGTGTACCTATATGCTAGTAATAGTAAAGTAAGTAACTACTAGTCAGTTTGTAGTTAGTGGACAAGAATGTCAATGCTCAACAATTTCTGTTTGTCACACCTCTAATTGAATCTTCCCGCCTATATACCTCTCGATTACAAAGGAAAATGATCATAAATAATCTTTTAATTAGTTACCGCATAAATTTAAAAGTTATTACATATTTAAATGATTTTGAAATATTTGTGTAAAATGTCTACAATTAGTTTTATAATTGCCGTTACACTTAGTACTACTAGTAGGGATTTGAATTGATATGAAAGCATTTAACCGATCATTAATGTCTACTGCAATCAGTTACACTCTTTCTTGTTATTATTGTCAGTTATCGTAAATGGAATTGCTCCTACAACATATAGGTACGTGACCATTAGTAGCAACCAACTTGGTTCATTTGCACTTGGCATATACCTAGAACTTGGAATTACGGTTGGTCACTTGGTCACTCAGTCATGTACACTTAGTCAGTCAGGTGGCAGTCAAGTTTTAACTTGTAATCGATTCGATATCAATTGATTTGTAATTTCATTTACATACATAAGTAGCATTTATGTATTCTAAAATAGTAGCAGTCACTAGATGACGTTCTCATTCTTCATATTTATTAATAATCTTAGAATAAAATGTACTACTACTTACTAACTGATTGCTTTGTCTTAACAATTGTCAGGCTATAAAAAATATTTAGTAGTATTATTTTTTTTTTTTTTTTTTTTTTTATTAATCAACGATTTAGAGCAATCACGTTTAATTGATGTTGATGCGTGTCTGAAAACGTGAAACTACATTGACACAAGGTCTAAGACCCTTTGATTCTCTACAAACAATTTTGTATCTCTTAATATTCATATAACCTTGAGGTAGTCTAATAACTTTTATGATGATGATTTAGATGATAGGATTTTTAAAATTCATACAAAATAGTACGCTACAATCGATTGAGCACTCACTATTTTGTGTCCCTAAAAAATTTGAAAGCTACAAGTTATAGAAAATACCATACATTCTGATAAAAATTAATTATATGATTTCAGAGACTTGACACAATTTTCAAAATACAATATGTTTTATTAATAGGGCGAAGGGAAGTTAATATTAAATTAAGGTAGAGCCAACCAAGACCACAGACGAGTGTGATGATGATTTGATTACTCCTTTCCTTATATGTATATAGATGATCAAGATCTTACTTTGTTACCATTATTTGCACGAATCTAATGTACCTTATTACCTTTACAATGTACAACCCCCTATGAGAAAGAAATCATCAAACACGCGTATCAAAAATAAAACATGAAATTAAAAAAAAAAAAGAAAAACTTTTATTTCAAATCTACTATGGAAACTGGTTTGGATCTGTGGAATTATCTCTAAAAAAAAATAACTTTATTTTATTATTTATGACCTCTCTAGTTGTACGTACTTTATATGACAGTATTCCTTTGCTATCTACAATACATTTTGAGATCTTTTTAGATAAGTAAGAGTCGATAATGTAGAGTTTTGTGTAACTTTTTTTTTTTTATTGCTGATTACAAGAAATTTTACAACATGCGTTCGATTGATGAAGTGGTTCTCACCCAAGGTGCATGGTGATGCAGATAAGAGAGGATTAATCCCAACAATGCAACGGAAAAGAAATTGACTCATAAAATTTTATATTTATGGTATTTCGTACAATACTCTTTTTTTTCATTATTATTTATGATTAATTCCCATTTATTATTTTTAGAGGATTCAAAAAATGTTTAAATTTTAAATGCATATTTTTAACATCTCAGGATCATCATCTAAGGATTATGAAATGAAATTTATACCCAACATCTTGGCAGAAGATAAAAGTATTTTCAATTATTCATTGATATAAATGTGTTAAGGAAATTTGATACGATTTCATTTCATCCAAAATTACTGTTTATAGAAACAAATTAACAAAAATTTACTGATTATGGATAAAAGGTTGTTTTGTTTCATTTATTAAAATAAAAGATTGATTCCAGAAATTATAAATTATTCGTGTAGTTTAACTAATAAATTTGAAAATGATGAGATGAGATATTTATATATATTTTATTTTTATGTCTCCAAATAAATTTGTTTATATTTAAAAAAAAAAAATGCTTTTACGACATTTACGACCAATTAAGGTCTATGAAGGCGTTATCTAATCTTAATAGAGATTTTGTTCGGTTAAAAAACTATTAGCAAAATATTAAAATAAAAAAAAAAACCGTTATGAAAATGATTGACAGATTGATGGGATTTACTATTGTTAATAGATAATTTAATATTTAATTTTGTAAATAATTTTTTTTTTTTTTGTTTGCTTTTAACATGTTCTGATTTTTTATCGTTAATAAGTAATTGCTTTATTATAATAGTTTTTGAATTACAAAGTTTACAAATAACACTCACATTTCCTATTGCTAATTGATGCTGGTTTTCTCTCAATATTAATTTTGTAAGAACACGCAATAACCAAAACCGGCAGCTTTCGTAATACATATGTCGGATTAGAGAAGAGTTTATTTTTAGTTTCTTAGAAAACTTTCCAGTTAAAAGCATTTATAGTAGATCCTTAATCGAAATATTAATCACCCTTTTTCTGTTTTGTTTTAAATTTAAATAAATTTTTTTTTTTTGGTTTTAAGTTTCCAACAAATCAATCGATTGATCGATCAACCTGATCTGATCTGATCTGATCTGCCTATGAGTTTCAACGATTTAAGAGAACCGTTCTAAATGCCGACTTGATAACGACTGTCAGTAAATGAAAGATTTTCCAGTACTTGTACTTACTTCAAGTTATGAATGAATCAAGTAATTATTACAGGCCCCGATGTTTGTAAACAAGAAAATAAGTTAATTATTACACGGCAAAAAAAAAACAATTTGATATAATATTTTGTTTTCAGAAATTTATTTTAACACCAACCGCAATTGCACAAAACTGTGTTATGACTGTAAGTTATGATGAAAAGAGAGTCGTATATATACTATACTATATTGTATATAGAATGTAACTATAAAATTTGGTCAATCACCAACTTTTATATATATTGTATATTAGAAAATATGGTAAATCACCAACTTCTTTGCTGAAGGATAATGTGGAGTGAAACCTCTATAGCCTTGGATAAAAACTGAAGTCACTATAATGTTTTACATACTTTGTTTTTTTTTTTCCTTCCTCGATTTCATATATCGCATATATAGCATATCGTGACAACAGTGGTAGCCTGAGCAATCAGTAGAATCTCACATGCCGGTAAGGTCGAAAGCGACACTGAAGTTAAAAACAGTCCAAACCAGCCATCACTATGGCAAACAGCTTGTTTATCATATCCAGTCCTTGAACAGTTTCTATAGAGAATAATCTAAAATCTATGTGTAAAGTCTTTCTAAAATTTTTTTTTTACAGTGTAAGTATAAATAAATATTAGTTCTTCGGTGTCTTTAGGTTATCTTTTAAAGGTTCTTTAAACGCATGTTTAGCTCCATTTTCTTTCAATTTATGATTACCCAGATCACATTACAACCATCGATTGACTTATTTTACTTCGAATGGACACGCCAGACATACTTACAGACATTTACCGATGATGCCCGGACAACAGACATCCAGCCTAGCCTTATCGTGCGTACATGAAAAAAAAACAACTAAACTCTAACCTCCAATGTGAATGTGAAGTCCAGACAATCTATCACCAAGCGAATGCGTACTAACCAGCGCAACACACATTTCATATCATTTCAGATTTTATTTTTGTAATCTTTAAACCAAAGGGTAGTAGATGAAGTCATTACTTTGTTGATGATATTTGAAACGCACATAAGAAGCCTCTGGGAACTTACCAGCATAGCGTTGGATTATCATCTAATCATATTTATTCGTTAGTTTCTAGTTAAGCATGTCTCCCAATTCGTTAGATATCGTGCACAGAAGGATTTTTCCATTTCAGTTAGGGTTACCAATTTATGGAAGAAGAAGTAGGTTCCATTCAAAATAAAGGCATTATGAATTCTCTCTTTTCAACATTTTCTAAACACTTTATGTGTTTAGGACAAAACAGACTGTCAATTTCAATTAAATTTCAGCTAATGAAAATAGAAACTATCCAATTATTATACTAATTATGCAATAACTAAAAATCTTCTCTATAAGTGCATTCCTTATACTTACATTTATATATTTCATAAAAGGTATTTAAACTTCGTTAATTTCATGTTTCTCTTTTCAAATAAGATTCCATCGTATACCATATATTTCAACACTTTCGATCGATTCACTGACAAGATTTCAAACGACTTGTCTGTCGTTCTTGTACATTCCATTTATTAATTTCAGTACTAAAAAAAGATATTGATAAGACACAGTAGATTATCTATATAACATAAGTATATAGAGCAATGTATGCTTAAGGTTCTTCTGATAAAATAACAATAAAAATAGAAGTACTTGAGAAATGTTATATGATTTTTGATAAAAATGATAAAAATTCCTTTTGGACCAACTTCACTCCAATAATTTGAATTCGAAAACGTTGTTACTGGAATTATCAATATTATGCAATGTTTTGACAAATTGGAACATAATAACAAATGTTGTCGTCTATAATTACAATATTACAAAATATGTAATTGCCATTTTATTGCTGATAATAAGGTCATCTCTCATAGTTAGACATAAGGACAGACACTCACTTTAGTCTTTAGCGCCAGCGCTAGCGCAAACTTCTGTCCCAACCCCTGACTATAACATTAGGTACCGTCTAATCGTTTATTGCAAAATAAATATTATGTACCGCCCCAACTTGGTATAGTAGTTCATTGACTTTCAATCTAATGACGAGCTTTTCGTAGCTGCGTACAATAACAACAACATCAAGAGTGACAGTAGCAACGATAACATCACCGATCGATCTCGATCGATCAGTAGATTGTTCAAGCGCCTTGTTTTAGCGGCATCATTATAAATCGAATTGATTGTTTGTGTATGTCGATGTTGGCTTGTTAAAAGGAAATTAATGCTAATTTTTTTCTAAGTTCATACTAATTATTTATTATACAAATAAATCTATTTTGTTCGTAATAATTTGCATTAGATTAATGTAATTATTATTTATGAAACGCCTCAGATGACAGGCGAATGAAAATTGACATGAATCCTGCTTCAAATGATTTATTGTAATCCATTTTAATCCTTTGTTTACATTTGTTATTAAATATTATCTCATTTCAATTGACATCTATGTATGTTTTATATAATATGCATCCGGAACTTTATTTATTGCGATAGAACAAAATATGCAGGCAATTCAAGGGAAAATTTAAGGCATTCCAGCTATGAGACACCTTTGGTTAACTTCCAATTTATCGTAAACTGCCCACGTTACTTCGGGTGTTCCTCAAGGTAGTCCTCTAAGTCCACTTCTTTTCAACTAATTTATGAATGATCCACCTGTCTCTATATCATATTCTCGTGTGGTCATGTACGCTGACGATATAAAACATTTCCTTTCGTTCAATGATGCTGCTGCTCATCTTAGACTGCAAGAAAATATTAATAGCTCGAAATGTAAGTTCATGACTTATAATCGGAGTAAACCATATTTTTGTTTACTTATACGATTGATAACGACCAACTTGAACATGTCTCCTCTTTGAGTGACCTTGGTGTTCTTTTAATCAACATATCACCACTATTGTTCATAAGGCAAAGGCTTGGTTTCATTAAACGTTGGTCTATAGAATTCAATAAAATTATACCACACAGATTCTATATATTTCGCTCGTACTTCCACTCCTCGAGTATTGCTCTTGCTTTTGGCACACATCAAGATGGAATTCCTTTTGTTTGCTCTTCGTGATCCAAAATGGAATTCAAATTCCCGCTTGTCACCTTTCACTGATAGGCTCCTTCTCATCAGTCTTCCATCTTTGGCGCAACGTAGGATAGTTCTAAGGATTAGTTTTCTTTATAAACTAATTGTTAGAGCCATAGATTCTCGTGTTCTCTTAAAATAGCGATATTTTTGTATACCCAGTCGGTCGTGTCGCATAACGAGTTGCAAAAAAGACGAAATCCCGAACTATCACGTACCTGCATTCAATCGGTCTACTTCAATGATATTCTCCATCCTCAAGAATAAGAACAAGATAAAAGAAAATAGATGCTTCGCACGATCACTGTGATGTTGAAACATTGCTTCCTTTAGTTGTCTTATTCCTTGCTATAAGAAACACCCAAGAAGATTCAAGTTTCATAAAAATCAATATTAAATAAAAGTTGAAAATAAAATTTGTATTTGTAAAAGTACTGTTCCGACTTGTGACTTATTAGTCCATTTTAAATCAAATTGTATGAAGAAAGTGATGTCGCTTAATGACCGACTAGCATAACAAGATCGTATCTGGAACGGATACATTCTTCACGCAGCCCCAAGAATGCGTGTTTTTACCTATGCTCTATGATAGAGCATTCATAAATATTTAATTATTGATTTGACTTATGTTTAGAGTATAGTCAATACACATAGACCATTTCAACACTGAGATCGAAATATTTATATGGGAGTTTTACAATCCAGTAATCCTCGGCTCTTGAAATCTACATGGTTGTTGAATATGGATCACACAGTTCGATAACACAAAAACCAATTTTTCTAATAATAAACCTAAATTTGGGTTTTGGTTTGTATGGGAGCTCTACGATCCAGTAATTCTACGGTCTTGAAATTCGCACACTTAATAGACATAAACTAGAAACTTATAGTGTCTACATTTTAGTTCAGTAGAACAAAAAACTAAAAAGTTTTTCTCTAAGAACCTGAATTTAAATGGGTGATTTGAATAGGAGGTAGCTCCCTGGTAGTCCGATTCGGCTAGTTCCGGCAAATATACTACGCCTACTTTTAAAACTTATAGTGTCCAAGTTTCAATGTGATAGGTCAAAAAACAAAAAAGTTTTTCTAATAAGAACCTGAATTTTAATGGTGGTTTGTATAGAAGGTACCCTCCCTAGTGGTCCGATTCGACTGGTTCCATCAAATGAATTCTGGAAACTTAAATTTAATTTTCCCTAACTAGGTTCTCAATTCATACCTCTTGAAATATTTACCAAAAAAAAAAAAATCATAAAGCAATTACTACATGTTGAATTAAAGACTTCTTAGCAAGTGACCGCTTATAGCTGAGTTTAAACTCTCCTATAGTAAAAACATATTTATAAAGAAGTGTTTGATCGGTCCCAATGATTTCGTTACAGTTGAATTTGAACTATCCTGTAGAGAACATTTCTCAACATCTCATATAGCGAAAACTTTTTTATAGCAAAATTTTTTAACAAATTTATTATAGATGAGCTTAAACTCTTCTATAGCGAAAACTTCCTTGTAGCTAAGTGATAGAGCAGTCCCAACGATTTCATTATAAATAAGTCCAAACTCTACTACATCGAAAACTTTTTTACAGCTAAATGATTGATCAACCCCAACAACTTTGTTATAGAGAAGTAGGGAATTCAAAAATTGCATGCATATATGTATTATTAGAAAGATTTGTTAAACTGTTTTGACAGCTGAAAGGAAAGTGCAACTCTCAGCATTAGTTGATTTACATTTACTTATTGCAAAAATGTGTTATGATTTCAAAATGTGATTGATTCATTTTTGAGATGAATAATATTTATGGAAGTACATCTTTACTAGTTGCACAGTATGTTGTTCCCTATGTGCTATCTTTTTGTCGTTGTATAAATTTTTTGCATCTATCAGACTAGAAGGTATACTACTATGAAAATGAATTAAATTTTTAGTATTTTAGGAATTATTACAAAATTATGGATGGAGTGTATCTGAAAATTGTATAACACTATGACACAATGTAGATGACAACTAAGTCATTATAATTGAATGAATTGTGAATATTTTTGTTTCTAGGTCAATATAAAGTAAATTGGTGAAAGTTCAAGTAAAGAACATTGCCTTCCAATATTTGCTGAACAAGTAAACTTTAAGATAAATCAATCAAGTTATAATTATAAAGACAAGTCCGCGTTGATTTGTTATGACTTGTTTATTGGGATTTTGCATGCGACAATAACGACGCCAACAACTACGACGATGATTAACTAATTCAACTTAAGTCGATAACTTATGCAATGCAACATACTATTTAAACGATTTTTAATGTCAAGTTAAATTGTAATGGTTAACTTATAAAATATTCCGCTAAACTATAATAGAATAGAATAAGTATATAATTAATAGAATTATCAAGATCACCGGTAGCAACGGCAGCAGCAGCACGAGTAACCCCGGCGACGGAAGCACCTTATAGTTGGAAACAGTGGCACGAGTTTTCTTTCTTCCAAATCGTCATTCGACGACAATGCGACATTTCAAAGCGTTCAAGGACAGCAACTTGAACAAGTGAGCGAGCTCTGAATCTAATTGAAAAGATGACGGGCGAAGGTGAATTTCAGGACGTCAGATAAATTTGCATTGCGAGTAACAAGCTTTGTATTGATTATCAGCTTCTTGACATTGCTTTGGTAAAGTGGATTCTACGAAAAATTAAATAAAACAATAAATAAATTTTTGATATAATAATTATTCTGGAAAGACTGACTGACCTCTACAATTTTTCTATCGATATCACTTTCATATATCCAAATCTCAATTGGTCTAGTTCGAGATGTTTGCTTCTTTAACAATTCAATGCATTTCCAGATGAAATTATCACCAATATTCTTAGAGTTTGTCACATTGATTAAACGTAAATTGGCGCAATATCTAACGAAATACGTTAATCCCACATAGCTTTCCATGTCACATGAACAGAAATGAATTTCTTGCAATTCAGGCAATTTCTTTGCTACATCCAATAGCATATCATCACGTATGCCCTCCGTATCGGGATCACCACGGCAGGAATACATTGACAGTTTACGCAAGGAGCGCATATAGCCAACATCTCCAAAGAAACGTCCGAAATTATGCAAATCTCCAGTAAATTTGAATGCCACAATCCTCTTGTTTGTATTACGCGTCACACGTTCCATGACATCGAATACAAAATTCTTGGAATAGATCGATAACTTATGCAAAACAGGCATACGCAAAATATCACGAACGGCATGGTTCTGATAACACAAATGATAATCGGCAATTTTAATATGTTCCAATGTTTCACATAACTTTAAATGTACCATATCACAGCAATGGACTTCATCACAATCTCTTATAATGTCGATTTTCTTTAAACGTAAACTAACGAACATATGACGGAAATAATGCGATTCCAGATATTGGCAATTGTCCAAACACAGTGTCCGTAACAATGGAAAGCCACTCAAATATCTACCCTTAACTGGACAGGATCGTAACTTTAGTGAACGTAAATTTGGCAATGTACGCTGCAACATTAATAGATCCTCATCCACAAACATAGGCATCAAATGATTCTCTTTGGTCTCTTCTGCTTGAACACTTCCGACCCATTCGAAAACTGTTATTAACTCAAAACGTTGATCATCCAGTAATCGTAACTTTTCCACATTCAATTGATGGCACAACATATGATGCATGTGCGGCATAAGCGCTCTTATAAATTCAATGAATTCCTCATTCGAAACATTAGCATTCTGATAGTAGAACATCTCATCGGATAGAATAACATGACGGACACTTCTACGCCATAATATTTGTACGATATTACGGAAACGTGAGTTCAATTTCGTCATTTGAAATTGCAGAAAAATATTTAAATAGCGTAAAATAATCCTTAGCACATCATTGTCAAGATCAAGCAATTGTACCTGACCTGTAAAGGAGAAATTCAGAGTATTTGAAGATCTGTTTAGCCATTATTTCTATATACAAACCTGATGCCATTGTTTTTATTTATTATTAATTTTTCTTTTATTCATTTATTATGTGTATTTTTCTTTTTTGAAGAGTTTCTCATCCGCTTGCACGTTTTTGCCACAAACAATAATCATCTGTCCTGATCGTTTATTTACTCGTTCCTTGAACCTTTCTTTCTCTTAAGTATCATCTATCATTTTACCTAAGCAAGCTGCTCATTTTCATCCCTTTTTTTTTGGTTTAGTACTCTCTTTGATGCGTTTTTTTTTTTTGTTTCCCTTTTTGCGCTTTGTTTATATCCTGAATTGCATTAGTGCGAAAAGGATGTCTATATATTTAAGGGTGCACAGATCAACAACACCAGGTAGATAGCCAAAGAGAATAATGGGTCTTATATTGTTTGTATTTACTAACAGTTCTAACAAATTTTGTATGTTTCATTTCACAAACAGACATACATACATAATTAGGTACATTTTGAAAGTAGAGATGTAACCAGAGTTCGCAAATAACTCTTATCATTTATTTTCAAAATGTGACGTTGAGTGAGAAAACATCCTAGCATTTCAGTAGTCCAATCGAGGTGTGAAATACTTAGTTGAAACCATTATGAAAGTAGTAAAAGTGCTGCAATCTCATATTATATATGAACGTAATTATTTATATAATATGGGTTTTTTTCTCTGAGTGTATGTTTAGATTTCCAATACCAATAACAATATGTAGTTGTAGAAAGAAGCATATTTTTTTTTTTTTTTTTTTGCAATTGACCCCTTTCCTTCCGCATGTTAAACTCAGCTATTATTTGCATACAAAAGAGATAGGAATGGAGCTAGTGAAATATGTACACATGAAACTATTTATTATTGTTATGTATTTATTAGAACTAATATTATAATTACAAATCATAACCTAATATTTTTTAATAAGAGCAATAGTGACAGAGACTTTCTGCTCTGAAAAAATGCAAGACCAAACTTGCCTTGAGCGGGAATTGAACCAGCGTCTCTTGGGATGTTAGCCCAGCGCACTAAACTCCGAGCTAACGAGACAGTCACATATGAAACTATATATACATATGTAAGTATATATGCATTACATATTGTTATAGAGATTCTAACATACACTTAGAGAAAAAACACATATCATTTAAAAAATTACGTTCACATTTATTTAGAGATTGCAGCCCTTTTGCTGATTTCATAGTAGTTTCAACTATTTTACACCTTGATTTCAATATAGAATTGAACTGTGAAAAATAATTTTACTTGTAATAGATATTTAATTTAAGGTTGAAAAATATTTAATTTGGCAATTCACATACATACATACAATATTAAAAAGTGCACTTCATAATTACAGTTTTTCTGGGTGTAGTGAAACACTTTTTATACACTTACAGTTACGGTCAAAATGATAATAGTGACTCTTTTCACTATGTTTGATCAGTCGTATTCTTATGTTTCTCTTTATTTCTAATTTTCTCTTTTTACCAATGTGATCTTCTATAAGAGCACAATAAAATGTCCCGTTACTTTTGGATTTTGTTCGTTAGTTGGTTGTCTTTTTCACAAATGAACAAAATTGTTTTTGGACGTTCAAAATAATATTAGTGCTTGAACAAATATTGAGAAAAAATCATAATAATAACCAATACTTGTTGATCAAAATTTGGAGTCATTTCTTTTCCTAGAATAGGTCGAGGCAAGCATGGAACATCTGAACGGCGTGCACTCATAAAGAAATTTATTTCTGATGGAAAAACTTTAAAGGAAGCACAAAACATGGTAGGTTACTCTCCTACAATGGTGCGTAATGCTATGAAATTCATACCAGGCCATGAAACACGTGAACGACCTTGCATTATGTCCGAAATATTAGTTATCCGAAATGAATGAAAACAAACGTCTATTTTGAAGAACTTCCGAAATTCTACTTTTTATACGATTTAAAAAATTTGGTAAATAAATTGGAGAAGTGCATAGAGCTAGAATGAGATTATAATGAAATATAAAAACAAAATACGATAAAACAAGTAAGTAGTCTTACTTTGCCTATGCCAAAGTTGATACCCCCTAGAAAACGTTTTGCCTACGCTCTGTAATAGAGCAATCAGAAATGTTTAATTGTTGCTTTGACTTATGTGTATCGTATAGTCAGTACTTATAGAGCATTTAAACACTGAGACCGAATATTTTGTATGGGAGCTTTACGATCCGGTTATCCTAGGATAGGGAAATCTGCATGGTTGTTGAATATGGGGCAGACACATACTGTTCAAATTTCAGTTCCATAACACAATATTGTAATAAAAACCTAAATTTGCTGTACGATCCAGTAATTTTAGGGTCTTAAAATTGACGCATTTCATGGACATTGATTAGAAACTTATTGCTTTTAGATTTTACTTTAATAGGACAAAAAACAAAAAAGTTTTTCTAATAACAACGTGAATTTAAATGGATGGTTTTTATAGTAGGCCGATTTGGTTCCGACAAATGTACTGCTTCTAGTAAACGAAAGGTTCGTGCAAAATTACACCTCTCCAGCCAGGCATTACCAAAGACACGATTAGCTTTCTTATTGGTATATTTCAAAATAGTGTTCATCACAGGAGATGGGAAAAATAGTTGAAACCTAGAAGTCTTTTCCTTTGTAATTCTTGAACAAGGATAAGGAGTCAAACCTGGCGTCATGCCGATAATATTCTCCATTCCAACTTTGCGATGTCTATTTGTACAAGGTTCATTGAAACATATTATTGTATTTCGCCAGTTTTTGATGTCATTGCCTAAGAAGACGCAACCTCACATTCTTTCTGGAACTTTCAGATGGCTCAGTATATTTTAGATGATCTCTATTTTCTGAACAAGTTTAAAATTAAATAAAACTCAAAACATATCAAAAATATAACCTAGGGTTAAAACGGAACTCCACCTCCGCAAGTTTTATCGGAGGTGTATTTACATTTTTCATTTGCATTCGACTATATTTCTCACTTAACAAAAGCCAAATTCGAGAAAGCCCTGGACTAGACAATTCTTTCGCTCTGTAAATAAGTTCGTCTAATTAATCTTTCGTCAGAAAAACTGCACATAAATTGTTCGTAATTGTTGTAATTGTTTTCTTCCTTGCTTCCCACCTCCGCCTTTGTTAACCACCGCTTCCGCAGTGTTCAAGCTCTGAATCCGCATGCTCTTCTCCTAAAAATCCAGAGCAAATTTGATTCGAAGACCTATATGTAGATATTGAATATTGTTTCATTACATTTTTCAAAAAATTTCTTAAAAAACTAAAAAATTATGTTAATTTTTTGTTCTTTTAAAAATTAAATTGTAATTATTTTTTCTTTCTAAAACTTCACTTTATTTTTATTATTATAATTTATGTGTGAATGTTTATGTGTGGCATTGTTTTACATATGTTTGTATGCACGTATAAATGTGTGTGTATGGGTGTTTTTTATGTATGTATGCTTTTCCATAAATATTTATTTAAATTTACCATTTTTTTTTCACTAGGCTTTTTTTATTAATTATTATTTATTTTATTTTCCATTTGTCCCTTTGCTTAAGTTGTTTTTCATCTGTTTATATCAATGTTATATATATATATTTTTAATTATTTTTCAGTATTTACTTGTCTGTGTTATGTTTTTAGTCATAACTTATTTATTTTAATTTTTGAGGCTACGAGTTTTTTACTTTATTAATTTAAAATACCATTTTCTTTCTTCAAAATTTATTTATTTATTTATTTTTTATTGTTATATTTAATTTTCCTTTATTTTTCTAATGTATATAATTACTTACTTACTTGTTGTTTTTAGTAAATATATATTAATATTTTCTTTTTGTGTTAGCAATTTTTTATTTATTTTATGTGATGTGTGTTTCTTTATTTTTAATATTATTATTATTATTTTTTTAATAATATTTTTATACATTATTGTTCCTATTTAATATTGTTACTGTTTGTTTTTATTCGTGTTAATAATTTATTTGCATTGCATTGCATTATTTTTTTTAAATTTTTCTTCTTATTTTTTCAGTTTAAATTTTATATTTCTTTTCGTTTTTATTGTTACTGATTTGTTGTTTTATTAAAGTTTTTGCTTAGGAAACATTCGGCGCGGTTATTAAATATTATTTTTTAATTTAATTTAATTGTTGGTTTTTTTAATTTTAACAAAATTTTGAAAAGATACTTAAAATTCTTTGCATTTTTATTATAGGATTTTTGTTTTTATTATTAGAAGCTGCCACAAAAAGGAAAGACAGCAAAATCAATTTGACCAAAAATTTTGATATTTTTTTTTCTGTATTTTTTTTATTTCTTTCTACTACTAACACATAAATAAACACTTTAAACTAATCACACACTAACAGAGAGCTAAATAATTATACATAATTAAATTCCAGTTTACTACTGAAATTTGAATTTTCTGTTTTGTTTTTTCTTCTTCAACTTTAATATTTAATTAATTGTAATTTATGATTTAAAAACCTTTAAATTTTGAATTAACCTTTTTTTTTTTGGGTACATTTTTAATTTATCGAATTTGATTTATGTGCACAACATTTTTTAATTATTAAATATTAATTATTGTATTTTTTTTTTTATAAATAATATTTTTACAATTTGCAATTGTTCCCTGCATAATGTTTTTTATTTTTTTTTTAATTTAATATTTTCAATTTCCAATTTTCACCTTTTTAGTTAGTTTATTTAAAATAAAGAAATAAAAAAAAAGATAGATCATAAAAAAATATGAAATAAAACAAAAGTGTTAATTATTTTTTTTAAAGCAAGTAAATTTTTATATAATTTCAATTTGATTTTTACGGTTTAGTAAACTTATTACATGTTATTATTGATGTATGCATGTATGATTATTTTAAACTTAGCTTTTCTTTTTTTATTGTAAAATAAAAAAATTATTAAATATAATAATAATAATAAATATAAGAGAAAAATGTTTCATTTAAAAGGAAGCATTTGAAAATTTTGTTGGGTTTCAATTTCGATTTCAATTGTTTTTTCTTGTTATAAACAAAAAATAAGAATTTAAAATTAAATATTATTAATTTTTTTGTTTTTTTACATAGCAGATAGATATGTCAAATATTTATATATAAGTATATATGTATTTATATATAGATGTGTGTATGTATCATTAAATATTTGAAAGATGCGGGTTTTTTTTTTGGGGACTTTTTTAAAAAGTTTTTCAAATTTCATCATTTTTTAAAATTAATTTTTTTAATTTTGTGTTCGTTTTTCATGTAAACAAATAATAATAATAACATAATATTTGATTTGTTGTTTTTTTTTAAATACAATTTTAACTTTATCTCTTTCCATTTCTTAATTAATTTTTAATAGTTGCATATTTTTTCTGATTTTTCGGTTTTTTGTTTTTTTTTTTAATATTTTATGATTTTTGTAAAATAATATTTTCTTCAATATTAAATTTCTTTGCATTATTAAACCCTTAAAATGCAGATGAGAGACACTTTAAGACACTTGTGGACACTTGAGGCTTTCAGTGGAGCGGTGGCAGGCTCATTGCAACCTAGAGGGCGTTAAGACAAACGAACAGCAGACACATTCTATCTTCGAAAACAGGACTGTCTAACCCGACCGCAGGGTAAATATCAGTGCGGCCCAATGAGACTCGCCAACTTAAATCGATGATTTAATATTTTGGCTCCCGATGATTTGAAATTGAAAATGTTGGGAGGGGTGCACTAAAATTATTTGACAACTCAAAGTGGGCGGTAGTCGAAATAAATTTGGGAATCTATGCTTTAAGATATGAAAGAAGAAGTTGTTGCCTTGGAATCGGTAACACAATCCATTACTGGATAGAAAAAACTAGGGAAGTAAAATCACAGGAATTCACAGTTTATTTATTATTTTTTAGCTCCAGAAGTTAACCAATATATTTCATACTAATATTTTTACTTTTAATGATGATTTTCATTTTCTAAATAAATCTCATTGAATGTAATAAAATAAGTGAACAAGATTTCTTTGATATCTTTGTTAAAAGGTTTTCATCAAACTTCAATAGATTTAGAAGTCTTGTTCTTCGGTTAAAATTTTGTATTAAGAATGTGAAAGAAACATGACACAAGTTGATGATGAATGACTCTGGGTATCATATAGAAACATACAAATTAAGAAATTTTCAATAATGTTTACAATCAAATAAGAAGAGTGTTGATCTTTGATCTAAGTCGGCATTCAGACAATGATTTTTTTTCTCCTGCTGCTAATATGAAGGGTTTAGTTTATATCAATATTACATTCGATTAAACCGAATTTAATGTATGTTTTTATAATTTTATATATCCTTATTTATATATGTATGTATATTTATTATTATTATTATAATTAATTAGTTTCATTTATTCAATTCTTGTATTAATAATAATTTCTTATTGTTTTATTTATTTCCCCTTGTTTAAAAATGAGTACTTCTTTTTTGTTTCGTTTATGTATTATTATTATTCATCATATTTCTCTTTCATCAATATCATTGAAGTCAAGAAGTTTCATCAGTTTAACATTGTTATATAACTACAAATAATATATATATATATATATATATATTTATTATTTATACTTGTTATATTGTGGTATATGTTTGTTTATATAATTATTTCTTTATTCTTGTGTGTTAACTTTTAATAGTTTTGTTTTATTCTGTTTCTTGTTGTTCCGATTGATGTTTATTTTTATATGTTAATATTATTATATATTAGTAGATGTATGCATGAATTTTGGGTGCTTGATTAGTGTGTCCATCCTTGTTGATGAGATTTTCCCCAATATTTTATTCATCATTTAACTTAGTTTTGTTTAAGTTGATTAATATTTGATTTTAATTTTTATATATCATCATTTTAACTATAATAATAATAATATATTGTAATAATAGCAAAAATATTGTTAAGCTTTTATCATTAACAATATCAATCATCAACATCAACATTATCATACTCATCATCATCATCATCATTGTCATACTTAATTAAACAAATAATATTGCCAACCACCAATCACTTTTAAAACTGTTTGTTTGTCAAGTTAATTATTGTTGTTTGTATTTGTTTCATAATCATCAGATCATTTTATATATAATATTTCTTCTTAATTTCATGTTCTTCTTGTTTACCTTTCTTTGCTTCTTTCTTCTGTTTTACTTGTTATAATTATATATAATTATTTAATATATAAAACTCAAGTCAACTACTCATTCTCATTAATTAATTATTTAATTATAATCTGTTTTTTTTTTTTTTGTTTTCTTGTTATTAATTATTAATTTCATTCATAACATCATCAAAGGCCAAGCCATTATTTATTTCTTGTTTTGTTGGTTGTTTTATTATATTTTTATTTTCTTTTCTAAGCATTTTAAGCTACTATTATTTTATATGTTTATTGTGAATTAATAAATCGAAGAAAATTAAAAGAAAAAAATTGTAAGCAATTCACAAAAAAGTTAATAGATTCAAATCATTCATTCTGTTTCATTTTAATAAATTGTCTGTGTATGCTTTTTTTTTTTTTAATACACTTAAAACATAAAATTATTAAAAATTAAAGATAAAACCTATTTTATTTCATATTTGTTTATATTGATTAATTGTTTGTTTGTTTGATTGATTGATCAATGTACGCAGCATTTGTGTATTTATGTGTGTTTGAATTTAAAATGCAAAAATTAATACAATAAGTTTTATTTTATTTTTTTATATATGTATATAATTCATAATTAACTTAATATAAATAAATAAAAATTTAACAAAAAGCATAATAATCCAAAATAATCTTTGACTTAATTTCTTTTGCACAGAATTATGATATTTTAAGGTGAAGAAGGTCTAATATTTTTTTTTAGTAATTTTTACTTTTTGTTTTGCTTATTAATTGCCATTTTTATTTATATTATTTAATATATATATTTATATATATATATATATATATGTGTGTGTGTCAATATCCGATCTGTGTGTGTATGTGCTAATAAACATTAATAATAATATTAATTAATTATAAAATTTAAATCATTTAAGAATTCAAAGTTTACAAAATGTAAGAAGAAAAAAGAATTTCAGTTTCCATTTGTTTTCTCTAGAGAACTTTTATAAAGTTATATAATTTTTTAGTGTTAATTATTATTGTATTTTAAATACTTTAATTTAAGGATAATTTTTGTGTTTTTTTTTTCTTTCTTTTTTGTCTTTTATTTTATTATATTTTTTATTATTATTAGTATGTTTTTTTAAAGCTTTATAAACATTAAAAAAAAAAACAAAAAATTAAATGAAACTGAAAAAAGAGAAAACAAAGAAATATAACATAGATAAGAAAAAATCAAAGGAAATACTCATAAAAAATTGGAAGCATATGAATAATTACTGATTTAATGATATATAGATATAGCAATCTATTTACATATAAACTTATCCCCTTTTGTAGAGAAAAATGAATCTGATTTCTCATCAACACTTTACATTTTGATTGGAAATCATTTGTCATTATATTATATTGCACAATATAAATATAGATTGCTTACTTTCGTGTATTGATTTTGTTAGTTACAGACGACTTAATAATAATAATAAAAAAATAATATTCAGAAGGGTTTTGAATTTTTTTAAAAGAAACAAATGGAAAACCAAACAACAACTTAAAAATAATTAAATATATGTAAATCGTTAATTTTGTTTTGTTTGGGTATGTGTGTGTGCCTAACTGTATATGTATGTATGGATATATATATATATATAATATACGCGGTATATATTTATGATTTCTTCTCTTGTGTCAGTTGCAATCAACTTAAACCATTCATCACCACTGTGATGACGACGATGACGACGCTGACGTCGTCGTTGTTCCAGCATTTTGCTGCTGTTGATTGCTATTAGTGTTGGCGTTGTTGCTACTTCTGGTAACACCACCAGCACCAACATTAATTGTAGATGACACCGCATTGAGCGGTGCATAATTATGCAAAATAGGCTACTGTTAGTAAACCACTGGATGTTGTTCAACATTCGCAGGCAAATGTTGCAATTGCATTGCTGCCCGAGCCAATGCACTTGGATCACTTATAAGCGCAATGGGCACTTGTGGTGGAGGCTGTTGTTGCTGTTGCTGAGGTGGTGGCGGCGCTTGTGGATGTTGCTGTTGTTGTTGCGCTGCCTGATGATGTTGCTGATGTTGACGATGTTGCTCTTGTTGCTGCTGCTGTTGTTGTTGTTGTTGTTGATGATGATGAGCTGCTTGTTGTATTGATAGTTGTAACAATTGTTGCTGCTGTTGTTGCAACTGTTGTTGTTGTTGTTGTTGATGAGCTGCCGCTGCGGCAGCTGCTGCTGCGGCCGCTTGCTGTTGTTGTTGCTGCTGCTGTTGTTGCGCAACATGTTGTTGATGTTGTTGATGTGCCTGTTGCTGTTGTTGTTGCTGCTGCTGCTGTTGTTGTTGTTGCTGCTGTTGCTGTTGTTGTTGTTGCTGCTGCTGTTGTTGTTGCTGCTGTTGCTGTTGTTGTTGCTGCTTTTGTGTTTGATTATTGTGCGAAATAAGTGTTGATGTCACCAACGGCACTAAACCCGGTGTCAATTGCACTGCCTGAGCTCCTGCTCCTGCTGTAATCTGTTGTATGGTGTGCATGGTTGCCGTTTGATGGGGGACTGAAAGAGGAAATGGTGCTAAATTGCATATTGAATCAATTGTAAGTTAATTTGTCATCATTGAATAAAATACAATGTCTAAATCGACTGACTCACTTATAATCGGTTTGACTTCTTGTTTCACTTGTGCTAAGACACCCGCCGGTATTTGCGGATGTGGATGTATTGGTGGCGGTGGCATCATGGCATCCGGATGATTCATTTTCATGTGACGCTTCAAATTGCCGCGCTCAACAAATGCCTTGCTGCATAGAGTGCAAGCATGAGGCTTCTCACCAGAATGAGAACGCATATGGGAGACCAAGTGACCTACATGAAGATGTAGATAAGGGTGAATTATCATTTTAAAAGTTTGAAATACAATTTTTGATTAGATTTTACCTTGCATATGAAATTCTTCGGACATTTTTCACATGAAAATGGTCTTTCGCATTCTTGTCCCTTGGTATGGCTACGCATATGAAAGAGGAGATTACCCTTGAGCGGGAATGATTTACCGCATGTCTCACAGGTGAAGGGACGATCGCCAGTATGACAACGGGACATATGATTGATTAGATGCTCCTTTCGAGTAAATGGTTTACTACAAACGTTGCATGTATGCGGATTATCGCTTGAATGTTGACGCATGTGATTGTTGAGATGCTCCTTCCGAGTGAAAGTCTTCTGACAATATTCGCATTTATGCGGCGAGTCTCCCGTATGCAAGCGGACATGGTTAGTCAAGTGTTCCTTGCGTGTGAATGTCTTCTTGCAGTAGGTGCAGCGATGCGGTGAATCTCCAGTATGCTGACGGACGTGATTCGTCAGATGCTCCTTGCGTGTGAACGTCTTTGTGCAGTACGTGCACTTGTGCGGCGATTCGCCTGTATGTTGCCGTCATGATTAACCATGTGATCTTTGCGCGTAAACGCTTTCGTGCAGTAGGTGCACTTGAACGGTGTCTCACCCGTGTGCTGCCGTATATGATTGACCAGGTGCTCCTTGCGTGTGAACGTCTTCATGCAGTATGAGCATCGATGTGGTGACTCTCCAGTGTGCTGGCGTACGTGATTCAACAAATGCTCCTTGCGTGTAAACGTCTTTGAACAGAAATCGCAACGATGGGGTGTCTCTCCTATAATTTTCCATAAACAAAATTATTATTAGTTTTCGCATTGAAAGATTTACGTTCGTTATTACTGCTCGTTTATTTCTTTATGTAATCTAAACTTTATTTGTTTACCTGTATGCCAGAGTATATGATTGGTGAAGTGCTCCTTGCGACTAAAACTCTTGCCACAGATCTCACAACGGAACGGTGTGTCGTTGGTGTGCGAACGCATATGATTTGCTAGATGCTCCTTGCGTGTATATTTCTTGCCGCAGACATCGCATTGATGCGGTGTTTGTCCTGCATAAATAATATTCAAGAGAGAGATGGGACAGAAGAGGAGTAGAAAATAGGAATAAAAATAGAAGAACGGAAAGTTCTTTTGATTAGAGCAAGAAATATATGTATTGGATTTTCACAATCAAATAGATGAGATTCGGAAAATAGTCTCAACATCTATTATCAATTATATTTTTATTATATTAATAAGATCCTACGAACATTATGTTGTTATGTTATACAAACCACCCACAGGAAATTATAAAAATACATTATCTTATCAACTAAATTTATGTGAAGTTAAAAGTAAGCTACAAGAACAAAGAGTGAGATACATGGTGGTGGGTCATTAGAGAGAAATATTGTAAATGGGATACTAAATCGTTGTCCTGCTTTGCTCGTATAAATAAATAGATGATGATCCTTAATCAAGTACCAGTAACAAATATCATTACTTCTTCAAGTACAAAAGTAATTTCAGACTCTCGTCAGTTGTTAGTCACATAGATGATCCTATGACGTAGGATATATTCAACCATATGTTGGTGGAAAGTAATAAAATAATTGTCATATTTGTATGTAAAACAACCTTTTCAAGTACCAATGTCATTATTTTAAGTTACAGCCCATTTATAGTGGACCATGATTCGAATCATATTCGATAACAACCACAAGGAAAATTACATCATCCAGGATATATATATAGTATAGACGTCATAATTACATTGTCTGTCGCAAAGTAAACAGACTTTTTATTGTGACGCTAGTACGAGTTGGAAAGGCACATATCCTTCACTGACGTTCTGTCAAAATTTCATATTAAACGGACAATTAGAAGCAGTGTATGTTTATAGCATCATCGGTCGACGCCTTTTGTATCTTTTCAATGCCAAATGTAGTTGTCCGAAGAGGTCGAAGACGCAAGATACCAAATCAGGAGAATAAATTGAGTGGTTGACGGTTAAAGTGACTTGTTTACTTTGCAACTGAGCTTGTATGGTAGATCAAAACATCTAAATCTATGTTTAGACACATGCAAAATGAAATTGTATTTGAATTAAATGAATTCAAGTATGAAATACACAAACTGTATTTCTATTATCTAAGATTTTTGATTGATTGTAGAATACATATGTCTTTAGTATATGCAAAATTTTATCCACCAATTACGACTTTCCCGTGGATTTTTCAAACATTTTCCTGACAGACAATTACGAATACAAGGTGATCAGGTTGATCTCTAATGAATTGATTGTTATCTTCTTGGATAGTTCTATCGTACTAGTTTCCAATAATTTATTGGCACAGACGATGACAATCGACAAGCAGCAACAACGAACGTATTTATGTATGTATGTACATATTGTATACAAGAGACAAAGAGGTGTTGGATAATAGTATGTAGTATGTAATGAGCATAGCTAGAGATATTATTACCGTTTATACATATGTGACACATGTGCAATGGGTGGATAGACAGGTAACTTTGTTATATGGTAGCATATGGAATCATATCCAATATTAAATTAAAAAAGGATCACATAATGACAGATAATTTTAGATGAATATGTTGTTGTGGGAATGGGATAAGTAAGTATGGATTAGTTGGTGCATGTAAGTAGGTGGTGGTGGTGTGAAAGGATGGGGGTTTTCTTGCTTTGTTGGACTATGCGAGTGAGCGTGTATGTAGTAAATATGAATGGATGGTGTAGCCAAGCCATAAAAAGCAGCATAAGTTTATGTAGTAATTTTAATTGAGTTAATAGCAAATGCATGATAATTTTAAATGTGTAATTTCATAAAATATGATTATGTATGTGATATGTAAAATTAATGAAGAAGAGAATATATAATGCAATTCAATTATGAATGAGAAACATGTTACACGTTGTTGTTATATATATTATATATGAATGAGTGATTGATTCATCATTTGACTCTAATTGATTGATGAGCTTCAGTTACAACACAGAAAAGAACAGAACAGAACAGAACACAGCAGATGGCTCTGTATATGATCTCATGCTTTGATTGTATTGTGAATTTAATTAATTTTCTATTTTGCATGAATAGGCAACAGAATGATGTGTTTCATTTTAAATTGTTTGTTGCACGCGCTTGCTCTCGCTGCCCCCACCAAGTCACACTCACCAGTGTGCCACATGTAGTGGTTAACATAGTGTTCCTTGCGCGTGAAAGACTTCTTACAAATATCGCAACGATGTGGCGTCTCACCCGTGTGTTTGCGCACATGATTGACCATGTGCTCCTTGCGTGTAAATGTCTTGGCGCAATATTGACAACGAAACGGTGTCTCGCCCGTATGCGACCGGAAATGATTATCTAAATGTTCTTTGCGTGCAAAAGTCTTCTGGCAAATCGTACACGCGAATGGTTTATCGGTTGAATGCCGCTTCATGTGTCGTTCCAAACTGGCATTATTGGCGAAGACATTGAAGCACACAATGCATGTAAACATCGGTCCACCAATATGTATTTTACCATGACGTGTCAAATCCTGTGATGTTGTGAATCCTTGGCCGCATACCTGACACATAAATGGCTTACGTTCGCTGTGGTAACGACGATGCACAATCAATTGATAACGAAACTGGAACATTTTGCCGCATATATCGCACACATGGGTACCCGTTGCTATTGGCGTACCATCTGGGGCTAGTGTCACCGCTGTTTGAGTACCATCGACACCTTGTAGGCCGCCTTCCATTTTGGGCATTAACAATTCACCCGTTGTTGTTGGTGTGCCACCGGCGGCTGCTGTTGTCACCGTTGTTGCTGTTGTTAACTGTCCACCGGTTGTTGTTGCTGTTGTAACTGGTGTTTGTTGACCATTATTTGTTGCAGCAGATGCTGCGGCCGCAGCTGCCGCTGCTGCATTTGCTGATGCCATCACTGCTGCTACGGCTGCATTATTTGTTGTTGCTGCTGCCGCTGCAACAGCAGCATTTGTCGCACTACCATGACCACCTTGTGGTGGCAATGGCGGTGGTGGCGGCAGTTGGCCACCATGTGCCGCCAATGGATGATTGACAACATCACCATGTATTTTACCAAATACTTCATGGTATGTGAACAATTGTGAAATATCTTCAATGTTCACTTTATACATTTCAATGCCGTGAGCTGGTGGCTTTGTATCATCTTTGATTTCCGTTTTTGTTGGAAGTGGTGGTGGCCCACCGAGGGTTATGGTCGTTCCACCTCCTGTCGTCACAACGGGTGTCACAACAGATGCTGTTGCGCTTGAAGCGCTAACGTGTTGCATGATTAGTTGCTGTTGTTTGTCGTGGATAACTTCTTGTTTAATTATAGCGTTATGCTGCAGCTGTTGTTGCACAGGGGCTACATGTTGCTGCTGCTGCTGCCGATTATCATCACCGGCATTTAACGCTGCTGTTAAATAAATAATTTGAAAATAATTAAAGATTTGTCTAATCAAATTTTGTATTCCATTTTTTTTTTTTCTATTTTCCTTACCAATTAAATGCTGTTGTCCTAAAAGTGCCTGAGAATCCAGAGTGTGTCCTTGCTGTTGCTGTTGTTCACTTGTGGCGTAATCCGCTACAAGCCAATATTTATTATTATTATCAATCTGAAAAAAAAAATCAATTATTAATAAATAAGAGGAAACCTTTGAAAAATTCAAATAAAATGAATTGAAATGAAATTCAAAAAATATATTTAAAAAACATGCAGAAAAGTTCCAAATTAAACTACTGAATAAATTAAATTTAAAATATTATTAAAAATCAATTAATTACAAAATAATTTATCAGAAGAGAGGAGTGAATATTGTTTCCCAATACAATGAACAATCACAAAAAAAATACTACTAAAAAAAAAAAAAAAAACAAAATTGTTTGCATTCACTGAACAATGTAATAGAAACATTGACGAACAGACATTAAATGAGTTGAGAATTTAGTAATCGAATAAAAAAATACGGCCAAGTGCGAGTCACACTCGTACACGGAAAGCTCCGTACCAGATTGGGGTTTCAATGGGAGGTACTCCCCCTAGTGGTCCGATTTTACTGATTCCAACCGCGCTCATATTAAACACTTATAGTGTTTCAAAAACAAAAAAGTTTTTCGAATAAGAACCTGAATACTAATGGGGTTTGTACGGAAAGAACCCTCTCCAGTGGGCCGATCAAACTGAAATTGCGACACTATAAGTTTCTGCTGTATAGCCAACGAACCACCCAAATACCAAGATCGTGGGATTACTGGATCGTATAGCTGCCATACAAACCAAAATGTTCCTTGTATGGGGACCCCTCTAAGTTTTTGAAAATATTTTAGTTTTAGTATTTATTGCTGATGCCCGGATAGAACTACTCATTCTGTGAAAATTTCAACTCTTTAGCTAATACGATTCATGAGATATGACCCGAGAACGGACGGACGGAAAGTCTCTGCAATAGGATACCCTTTGAGTCCGGTACCCTAAAAAGTACCAATAAATCTCATTATTGTTCTAAAATTTAATTCTTGAAAATCACATCTTAATTAAAATACGACCACCCCACGTCAATAACAAACAGAAGACATTCTGCAAACAGACTTTAATTAAAACGCGTTTTTTTCGCTCACTGACTATGCCTTTCATTATTTTCTTTGTTTAAAGAAATTGAGACAAATAAGCAGACTTTTGTTTCCATATTCTCAATATTACAGACATCGATTTATAGAAACTTGTATTTATCAAAAACATAAGTTAAACATAACTAAACTTTTCCATTGTAAAAACATCAATTGATTTCATGAAGACTCTTTAATTTGTGATCAAATAAGTTCAATTCGAATCTGCCATGAATTACAACTCGACTCTTCAAATATAATAAGGATTCTGCACAAAGCGCGCACTAACTAGTGTTAACAGTTGACAGTCACGATGTGCACACTATGAAAACAAATCATCTGTATTTGATCTTGAAACAAATCATTCAACTTATTTTATTTTATTTGCTTTGCTGACTCATTGATTCGAAGAAAAAATATGCTGTCATGCCCTCCCCAGGCATGGGCAATCCAAAAAGAAATGAAAATGAATTGTGACGAAAATCAAAATTTGACGACGATATTATTATATTTGGAGCTATTTAGGCAAATACAATTGAGATTGAGATGGTTAGAGTGTGGGACTTGCAAACTGAGGGCCTGGGGTTCGAGTCATGCACTGGGAATATTTTTTTTATTTTTGAAGTGAAACTTCTTTATCGAAGGGGAGTAAATCCAAAAATTGTGACGAAAATAAAAATGTTATTATTATATTTGGAGCTATTAATGAAAATATATATATATATATATATTGTATATACATATATTTAGCAGAAGCAGCAAATGATCATATTTTTTTTTATCAGATTCCGAAATATTTTTAAGATTTTTACAAGATACATGTTATATTGCCATAACTTTCATAATTCCCAAATTCAGCGTCACAGTCTATGTTATTCTAATTCTTCCCTTGACTCTGTTCAATAGATAGTGTATAATTAATTGATTTCATTATCTTCATAGTGAGTGAAGCTCAAAACTTTTTAGACAAACCACTAACTACTCTTGTGAGATAATTCCATTTCTTTAATAATGTTATATGTTATGATTGGTTAATTGTATTTCAGAAGAGACCCCGCTTAATGAAACACTCATGGTTTCGTATATTTATTAATTGAGAAACCTAGATGATATTTTGAATAGAACTTATAATTAATTACATACACAATTATGTATATAGAAATTTCAACATTTCCCAGGTTAGAAGTTGTTAAATAATGGCAAAATATTTGTTCAAAAAACATTTAAATATTAACAAAACTGAGAACAATTGTAAGTAAAGACTATAAATAAGATAAAACCAAGTCCAATTTTTGATTTACACATGATAACAGTCTTTCTTTTTTAAATCCCTTTTCTCTTAAAGATCTTCCTCTATCAATATGAGTTCCAAATATTATCTTATATTATTACAAATGTCTATCTTCCTTCTCATTTGGGAGACATTTAAGATTATTAAATTTATTGACCCCTACATACATATATACGTATGTATATCTATATCACGATGTGTATACCATATGTATCATTTTTCTCTTTCTTAATCTCTTTCTTTCTACTATTTACATACATTTTGTGTATTGGTTACAAAAGATGTTGCACTGCTTGTTGTTGCTGCTGTTGGTGATTGTATTGCTGCTGCCTCTGAAGTTGTTGTTGTTGTTATTGCTATTCTTATGCCATCATCATTGGCAGCATTATAAAGAGATGTTTGTTGTTGCTGTTGTTCTGTTGATGCTGATGACAAAGGCATCAAATTTGCTATTGTTGATTTTGCTGTCAAGGTTTCAGTGGTGGTGGTGGTGGTGGGAGTGGCGGCAGCAACAGCAGCAGCAGTATTGTTTTTGGTGGCAATACCAACACCAACACTACCACTACCACCAACATCAGTAGCAGCAATTGATACAATTGTTGTTCCTGGAGGTAAAGTTGCTGCATGTTGACTTAACAATGAATTGCCTTCATTGTTATTAATATTATTGTTATTATTATTCTGCTGTATCGATGACATGAATAGTTTGTGCTGATGCTGTTGTTGAAGATGTTCTTCTTCGATTTCCAACACTTCTTTTGGTGGCGGTTGTTGTTGCGGTAGGTTGAAAAACAAGTGCAATTGCTCCACTTCCTGATCCTGCTGCTGTTGTTGATGATTTTGTTGTTGTGGAAAGTGTTGCTGCAACATTGTATTTTATTTTGTTTTGTGAATAATTTTTCTTATTTGATTTAGAAACACTTTTCTGTTTTAGTGGTTTTCTGTTTTTCTTCTTTCTTTTTTTTTTTATTTTATTTTTTTTTGTTTAGCACAAACACAAATTCACATTAAAATAGTATACTGTATGCTTAATGGCATAATGACAATATGTGTGCATATGAAAGTACATATCTATGAGATATTGAGAATTTTGTATCTACTCCATAAATAGATACTTGTCAGTATTGATGAATTTTACTGTTGCTGCATGGATTGCTATTAATTGAATGGTTATGATGATGACAACGACAACGAAAATTGACGATAACAAGACAAGACACGATGAACACAAGACAAGGCAGCAGCAGCAATACGCCTCTTTTGTCTTTTTGAATGTTTCATATCATCATCAAATAGAAACTTTACTAAATTTTATGCATTTTGCCCTTTCAATATTTTCTACTTTCTTCTTCTTCTTCTTCTCTTATTGATTTGAAAACATTTATGTAATGCACACACTCACACACACACACACACTCGAATACAACAAAAAATATCAAAGAATTATGTTTTCTTGAAACATTTTATCTTCAAAGGCGTTGGTGTTATTCACATTCAATTTGCTGTGGTGTTGTTCTTGGTTCTTGTTGTTGTTTCTGTTGTTGTTGTTGTTGTTAATTCAAAATGCAAAGTTCTAATGTGGTCACAATTGTTGTTCTTAGTTTTGTTGGTTAAATGAAAAATATGGAAGCGAAATCAAGGCAGAGACAGGCAGGCAACAGTCACAAAAAGCAGGCAAGATGTTGTTTTGTGGTTTTATATTTTTTATTGTTGTTGTTATTTTGAATATTTGAGAAACACACATACATACAAACATAAGTGAAACAAAAACATATGCAAATACATATGACAAGATTGAAATGAATAGCAAGCTACAGATACAGAGAGAGAGAAATTATATAAAGTACATAAATATTGTAAGTAGATACATACAGAGTATATTTGTTTAAAAACACCAAATCAACAAATATGCCAATTTTATATAAAAGTTGTTAAGTTACATATTTTCCACAACATTCAGATATAAAATGTATGTACTATATGTGTGTATGGTAAGGAAATGTTATAAAAAGTGCAATAAATAAGATATTTTGTTTTAAATATTCTTTCTCACTTCCTTTTTTTTTTTTTAATAGTCAATTTTAACTTCTATTAGAAATCAAATATCAAATATTTCAGTATTATTTTTGAAATGTATGTACAGTCGAGCACTTTAAACTTAAATGCCAAACTTACAGTGCATAAAGCAATCATCAAACCATTTTAAACATAAGGCATACAGCTCTGGGGCCTGGCATCCTACTTGCAAGTCACCCACCCAGTCGGAAAATGACTGATGCGCCATGATTCGTCAGAAATAGCACTCTACATAATGATCTCCAGATTCCTTCTGTTTGGAAGCAGATAAACAGGGACACTAGCAGATTCAACGATCAGCAGATCTCTCACCTCAATCCACTTACCAACAAACTTCTAAACCATAACTGTAGCAGACGTCTTAAAAGGATTCACCCTAATGATCTGCGTTGTGGACGCCAATAATCGCTATTAATTCAATAATTATAATGACAATAATATATATTATTCCCTTGTAAACATATGACACCTGACATGTCTTAGAAATACTGCAGTATTTGATTGGCTTAATGAAGAATAGACAAAAAAATATATATATGTATATTGAACCTTATTTTTTCTTGTTTTTAAATTACATACTCGTATTTGTTTTCAATTGTCTTGAAGGAGATTAAATAACTTGTAAGGTCATATTTATTGACTAAAGGTGACTCCTCTTGAATTGACTTTTATACCTAGAGATAACAAGCCTATGGTCAAGGTCATAGATCATCAGATCTGAAGATTTCTTTTGTATTTCAGTTTATTTTAAAAATTCCAATAAAGCAACAAAAAACACATTTAAGGGATAGTTTTGATGATATTGACGAAGGAGTAACTTAACTAAACCAGAAACAATAAGTTTGACGATATATTCTTAATTAATAAATCTATGTCGGATGAAGACTAAACCAGAAACAATAAGTTTGACGATATATTCTTAATAAATCTATGTCGGATGAAGCCTTTTTAATCTTCTCGGGCAACCAATCAATTGTAGTGAGGGAGAGTCATTGTAATTGTGGGTAATTTGGTAATTTATTTAAAGACTGCCAAGGTCACAGTGTATTAATACCCGCTTAATGTATCTAGGAGTACCCGTGATATGCAGAAGAGCTTTATTCTGATGATTTACAATATGGCGAAACCTTGGCATTCTTAGACGACGTCAGTCGGTGATTCAAATTCATGGCCAAGACGATATTGGAGGCATTCAGACGTTCTTAATATACCCAGAACTTTAGATTAGAAATCATATCCGCAGTATCTCAATGTGACAGTGCGAAGTGAAGCCCCACAACCTTATCCCATATGTTACATATTATCGACATGTACAAATATTGATATTATCTTATACAACAGAGGGTAGTTAAGCAAGACCACCTGCCGCCATACTTTAAAGTATATAAAGACATTGGAATGCAGCTCAATCTCCTAAACTATGTACAATATAATGCAAGTGGATTTTCAGCATACATATGTATTTATTTTTTTTGTAAAAATTATTAATCGATTTATTATTTATTTTTGGAGAAAACAAGAAAAATTTGATTTCCATAAACTCAAATCAATTCAAAAATTCTTTATGTCAGTCAAGTGATGAATTATTGATTATTATTTTTGTTGCGTTGCGTATTCTATTTACATTTTCCCCAGAACGAAACACAAATGCATACAAGCACACAACAGAGAACCTACTACATATATCTACATATATACATATACATTCATCATGCAAGTATTAAATACATACAATCATACAATTAAAAATAATGTAAGAAGAAAGAACATTAGGTGAAGTAATAAAATTGATATATAAATTACACATTAGAAATCTATATGAAAACCACGTATCTTAATGGGTATATAGTCTTAGATACATAAATAGATGTATGCATATGTATACAACTATACTCGCAATTGTATCTATATATATCAATATCCTTATATAACATTATATACATATGTATGTGTATATGTTTGTAGTTACCATATATATAACTCAACCATGTACAATTTGAGAAACAATAAAATAACTTTCATATATCAGAGAAGAAACATAAATGGGAGTGGAATGACGTGGGACGTGGTCTGGTCTGGTCGAAAGCCTTCAATAAACGAACTAACGAACGAATGAACAATTTCAAATTAAAAGTATTTAAAGGATAAGAAAGAATGAGTAGAGAAAATTTAATAACAACAACATGATATAGAAAGAAGACCAAGAAGAAGAGAAAGAGACATCAAAGGACTGTGAGAACAAATAAAGTGGTGACGCTTTATTTGTAGGATAAAAGGATTCAACAAAAATATCTAATCAAAGTACAAAATGTATGACGAACGATTCTATAGTATTTTATTTGTTATGTTTTGTATATTAAGAGATAAAGATTCTAATAGAGAGGAAGAGAGAGAGAGAGAAAGAGAGCATTAATAGTATAATCCCAAGGCATAAACGGGTGTGTATGGTAAATCCTTGTGGGGGGCGGACGAAATATATTCTCGTTTTAAAATATTAAGAAGAGAAGAAATACAAATCGATTAATCGCAACGCCAACAACATGAAGGAGCAATAAAAGCACGTACAATGAAGAACAATAAGTTCAAAAAACGATGACTTTCGGGGAGAGGGGAGTGTAGCAACAGCGGAAGTAGCGACAAGAACAACACAACATGAACAAATAAACGAAAACATACAAAGAAGAAGAAGGAGAAGAGCATCAGTAGCAGCAAACAGAGGACAGACAAGGAGCAAGCAACAGTACAACGAAAAAACAGTTCGTCTAAAGTGCGCGCGCGCTCGGTGCAAACCGGAAGACAAAGAGAGAGTATGGTGAGTGGTGAATGGTGAACAACAAGAGAAAGGTAAGAGAGCTTGAGACCAAAATCATAAAGAGTAATTATGATTTTGTGGGCATGAGATGAAGAAAAAGATAACAAAAATACTCGCAAAAAGATTAACAAAAAAAGGATGGCAGGCAGGCAGGGCATGCAGGCAAAGCGATTGAGCGAGCTTTGCTTTGGGTATTATATTTTGGCATCGAAACATGTAGTATTATCGCTGCTTGTAATGTGTCAAACCGCCTAAAGTGGCCAGTAGATGTACAGTATGTAGATTCGATTCACTCAGTAGTTGAGTTGTCTGTCCCAATAAAATTAATTCGTTTTTAGGTGAGATTGAAATGATAAAGTGGATAATGTGCTGAAGCTAATACATGAGACAGAAAGGATATAAGAACATTGATTGTGGTATTTCCAAGACTGTCAACATTGTTCACCATGCCAAAACTACTCGAGAAGCTGATTTGATTGCACAATAATATGAAACGTCTATGTCCGCTTTGCAAAAACTTAATGCATGACCAGTCAAATCTCGTCTAAAAACTATCAATTCAACTCAAAATAAAGGGTTTAATATTTTAGTCTATTAGCCGCTTATCATTTTGGCATCGAAATTTCATTGCTACTACTAATATGCAGCGGCAGAGCTGCAAATTCTTTAGTTCTTTTACTTATTCTTCTTCCTCTTCGTTGTCTTTTTGGATACAACAAACCAAACACAGATACACACATACTACATACATACATACTACATATTTTCAACAAATAAAACAAAATCAAAGTGAGCCAGCCAAGCCAACAAAATGTTGTAGCAACTAACAAACTATTGTATTGTTGTACACACAACAAGAACAAGAGCAGCAACAACATGACAAAATTGCAAATGCAAAGGCAAAGGCAAACACAAGTGTGATGATGTGAGAAAGGCAAAGAAAGAGCATGAATTAATACACAATAGAGACAACAACAACAACAAGAAAGCAGAAGCACAAAAGGCAAAGGCAAAAGCTTGGAAGAATTAAGGAGTGTTTGATGTGGTTGTTGTTGTTGGTGATGGTGGTGGCGATGGTGGTGTTGGCATTTATTCTTCGATGGAGCCAACTAAAAATGATGTAGAGCTAGAGAGAAAGAAAATTTAATGTAAAGTGGAGAGAGTGAGAGAGATTAACTAAGTAACTACAAAAGAGCAAAGGCAAAAATTAAGGCTCCACTTTTTATGTCGTGAGGTAGGAAGATATTTTTGCTTCATTTCATATTGAATTGAATTACGAGTATTGAGTGTGTGTATCTGTGAGTGTAAATGAGTTAGTGTGTGAATAATATTTTGTATGTATCAGGGAGGAGGTTTAAGGTGTGTATTAGAATTTTTGGTTAGTTTATACACACATAAGTTATTTTATTTGCCACATACTCGTACATACAAATGATCCTAGTATATGTGTACATAGGTATCTATGTATGTACTGATAAGTGATATAGGTATGTATATAGTATCCATTTACATATACACAGATACAAAAAAAAAAAAAAAAACATTAAACATATTGATCTTTTTTAATCATTAAAATGCAACTTAAGCAAACCAAACACTTTAAATCTACATACATAAATATCATGTATCTATGCGGGTTCTTAACTATGCTAAAAAGATAACTAAATAATTGCATTGCAATGCATCACCAGTCATTTTAAATAAACATGAGTATTCAATTTGAAATAGAGAATTGGAGACAAGTCGTGAATATTATGGTGGTTTCCAAAAGGTGTACATAAGTATATGAATAGACAGTCTTCACATAGATAAATACCCTTATGGATCTACAATATACATATGTATGTACTTACTTTTTATCATTTCTAAGCTTTGTCAACATAATTTATTTTAATAAAGTTTTAGTTCTTCCAAAGTCTCTTTACAACAAACCAGAAAAAAGAAGGTTAATTTCGGCTATTACGAAGTTGTCATACTTTTCACAAATCCCTAGAAAAGGTTTCCACCTATGCTACTGTGATTGAGCATACAGTCAGTAAACCTACATACATACATCATTTCAACACTGAGAAATGAAAACCTGAATTTCAACTTGGGTTTTTATAGGAGCCATATGATCCCTAGGAGGGTGTTGAAATGTACATGGTTGGTGGAGATGAATTAGAAACTTATATTATCCAGTGTTCAATTCGATAGTATAAGAAGCAAATAAGTTTTTCTAATAAAAACCTGAATTTCAACTTGGGTTTATATGGAAAGCCATAAGATGCAGTAATCCTAGGGTGTTGAAAATCACATGGTTGGTGGAGATGCATTAGAAACACATAGTGCCCAGTATTCAGTGTGATAGTATAAGAAACAAAAAAGTTTTTCTAATCAGAACTTGAATTTGAATGGGCGGTTTGTATGGAAGGTACGCTCCCAAGTGGTCCGACAAATGTATGCAGCAAATTGTGAAAAGAACTCTGTGCAAAAGCTCAGCTCTCTAACTCAAAAACTGAGAGACAATTTTGCAGAAGGACATAGCTAAATCAAATCGTAGAAATGATCAAGAAAATATAAACTTTATGGGGTCTCTGATGTCTCCTTATGCCTGTTACAAACTTCATGACATACTTTATAATACTATTCACTGCGTGAACAGTTTTTAAAAAAGGTTCCATTTCTTGCTGATTCTGTTCTAACTTAAATGCAATTCAATTCAATTCTATGGCACTAAAACAGATAATAACTAAAAGAGATTCCCATCATCAACATATCCGTATGTACTTTATGAAAAATCAACATATTTTGTTCAACTAATCATTTGCTTAAATACACAAATATACTCGCTAAAACAATGATTCACAGTTTATACACTGTAAATACAAACCCCCACTCTCTTTACTCAAGTTCTAATTTTCATCCTATGTCCTTTTAATAGTCAATTTTTTATAGAAAATTTTAATCAAAAAGTAGATATATATGTATTGTTCAAATTCATCTTATTCCCATGCCCATTCACAATGCCATGAAGCGGCAACACGGCGAAATGCGGACGAAATGTCGCAACAATCGAAGGAAAAATGGGGTATTTATTGTAAAATGAAAAAAGTACTCCATACTTGGATGCACTGCAAATGGTTTTAAAACTTAGCGCAACGTGCGCGCAACTTTTCAAACAGAAAACAGCATTCATGATGCACAAAGGGCCACTGTGAATGACAGTAAGCATTTCCATTCACATTCATATTGCTTCGCCACTGTGAATAAGCTATTCAACTTAACCAAGAATTCTTTTTGTTGCAACTTCATGAGGGCTGCTCCATGTACAACAACAGCCTCGCGGCAGGTGTGAGTGCTCTTTGGCGACTATTGTATAGTGATTTCGGGACGTAATAGAGGACGCAAGGGACAGCGTTGCCATCTTCATAGCATGTTATATTTCCAAACCATACTCCCCCCGTTTCTCTAACCCTTCTTCAACTATATGCCATCAAAACGGACCTTTATTAACATATATCGCCTGCCACTCTTAAACTAACCTTGATTTTAATCAAGTTAAGCTACATGATTTTTATTTAAATGATGTTAAAACTAATCTTTAACAATTCCGTTTCCTTTGCTAAATGCTTGCTGCTTATTCTTTCCAAATGCACATTTTTGAGGACTTCATTTATCACTTTAATCAATCGTTTCTCTCATTTTGTATTTAGAATAGTCAAGATTTGTTGAACAGATGTTTTGGGAAAAACATCTTTAATATTTAGGAATTCGCTTCACCGTCACTCAAACATCAATTCGAAAACATATGACAAATAAGGTTTAGATATTTTTTGTACAATTTCATTCAATATTCTATTTATCTACAATTGATGAGTAAATAAAATTGAATGAAAACAGATTTTTTTAGTACAAGAACAAAAACACAAATTATATTTAATTATACAATTTCAATTAAAACAAAGCAACACAAATTTTATTTAATATTTTTTTTTTTTTTTTTAAATTTCCAAGCACCAATATAAAAAAAAAAAAAAAAATAAACAAAAAAATAAAAATAAACAAACAAATAATAAAAATAAAAAAATATACTATAAAAATGAATAGAAGGAAAGAAGAGAAATTTGTGAAAAAAGCAACAACTTACCTCATTCAATTAAATTTTTTTTTAGTTCTAATTGAATTTATTTTGTTTTCGCTTTTTCCAATCTTTTTATTTTTCTCTTTTGTTGTTGTTGTTGTTGTTATAGTAGTAGTTTTGTTGCAATGAAGCATTTGTTTTTGTTTAAAGCTTTCGTTAGTCTTTGTTTTTTTTATTGGTGTTGAATTGCTGCTGACTCATCGAGTATCATTCAAAGGTTATTGTAGTTGTAGTCGTTATTCCTCTTCTTAATAATTTAATGGCGCATTGCATTAGATATTAATTTTGTTCATAGAACAACAACAACAGAATTATTATCATCAATTATTGTTTGGCCTAAATAAATAGACGACTCACTAGGAAAACAAGTAAGCCAAATTATGTGCAGAGAAGGAAAACTGTAATAGAAAAGAAAGAGAGATATTGAAAAGCAAAATTAATTAAGTGAATTTATGATCCAATTTTGAATTATGTACAATAAATATTTATAGTGTGGGCCATGGGCAAAGTAGAATTTTGGAGCCCCTAAGCCAGGCAAGTAGAAAAATCAAGAATCAAAGTATTAGCAGGTGACGATTTATTCTTTATTAAATATGGAACTAACCTCAGTTTATCTAATGGTAACACTGTAAACTATAAGTTCCCAAAGTGGGTTATATATAACGCCCCCTTATGGGCGCTGAAGGCTTGTAGATGGCATTAAGATAAAGGGGCACCCACCAGACAAATTCTATCTTCTATTAAAAAAAAAATCGGCAAAGTGCGAGTCAGACTCGTATATGGAGGGTTCCGTACCAGATTTGGGTTCGTATGAGAGGTACCCCCCTGGTTGGCCGATTTGGCTGTTTCCAACTGATACTTATAGTGTCTACATTTCAGTTCAATAGTCCAAAAAAGAAAAAAGTTTTTCTAAGAAGAACCTGAATTTTAACTGTGGGTTTGTATGGGAGGTCCGTCCCTAGTGGGTCGATCAAACTGAAATTTCGACACTATAAGTTCCTAATCCATAGCCACCAACCAAGCAAATTTCAAGATCATGGAATCGTAAACCACTCATAAAAACCAAAATGTTTTTTTGTTTAGGGCCCCCTTTAAATTTTAGAAAATAATTTATTTTTAGTATTTGTTGTTGTTGCCCAGATTCTGTGAAAATCTGAAGTCTCTGAAGTCGAGGACAACGAAGTCTTTGTAATAGGGTCCGTTTGGTACCCTTTGAGTCTCGAACCCTAAAAAAAGAGTGGTCGGTGGTCAAAATAAGTTTGGAACATTATGCTCTACAAGCTTGTGGCCCATTAATCTTTCATTGATCTACGTTCGTAATATTTTTAGTATTTTGGATATGAATTTTGAATTTTCGGAGTCATTTTCCTTTTGTGCTGGGTCCCCCTAACGTATTTGCCAAATTTATTAGTGAGTACAGTTTTTCTACAGTCTCATTTTCATTGCTTTGGTTTATTTATTTCCAATTTGTTTTTTCGCATTTTATGATGATCAAAGTAAATCAAGCGAAAACAAATTTCTATTTAAACGCATTCAATATGCAGATCAAATACAATATGAAGAACAAAACATCCACAATATTAAGAATAATAATGAATAATGAAGATAACGATGATGAAGACAAAGTATTTATTTAGTCGACAATGATGATGATGACGGAGACTACAAAAACAAATTATTGTATGCATCGAATGCATTGAAAAGCAGCAAATGAAGGAGAGGCAAAGAGTGTGAAAGAGCAGCGCTTCAAAGGGGTGAGGCTGCTCAAGCGCAACGAAGCTAAGCGGAAAAGGTGTGGAAAAAGTAGCAGCAACGAAATAAATAAAGAGCAAAATTTTAAAAGAAAATAAAAAGCCGCTAAAATTTTGCATTTTAACAACAAAGAAAATCAATTATAGTTTTATTAATAAAAATTCTTCTCTTCATTTGTTGCAGCTGCCAACAGTTTCTACTTCTCAGACTTTAATTTTCCTGAAACAAGCGCAATAATTTTGTTCATTTCTATAAATTTTTCTCCCCTTCTTCCTCCTTCTTCACATCAATATCTTTCTACGTCGTGCATTTTAATGTTTGTTTTTTTTTTTTTTTGTTCGTTTATTTATTTTTTTTTTTTCTTCTCTCCTCTTCAATTCTCTGTGACATTTTTCATTACACTCATTATTCATTGAGTAAATATGCATGTGTGTGTGTGTGTAGCTATATGCATGAGTGTAAGTGCACCCCCCGTCTCGCTCTTAACAATGCCGCCGCCTAAAGCTAGAATAGCACAACAAATATGCCAATAAGACTTAATCAAACAAAAAATAAAAAAAGAGAACGGAAGAGAGGGAGAGAAGAGTCAACCGCAGACTTTGTTGTGCTCACCGCACCACACCTCTCTCTGACATTCATACATACATATATAAATCACAAGCACTCATACTCCTTCAATTCTCGATTGCCTGTTCAAAGTGAAAAATAAAGTAAAAAAAAAAAAAAAAAAAACAATAAAAAGCAACGAATTAAAGCGCAAAACGCAAGTACAACAAGAACAGACAAATTTAAAAAATATATATAAAAACAAATTATTGAGAGAATAAAAATAAAAAATATGTGTAAGAAAACTGTAATGAAAGCTAAATCAATCAAATAAAAAATAATAAAAGCCCCATCATTCTCATATTCTCTCATATAATACGCACACACAAACACATGCACATGTGTACAGTCTTCTTGGGCTTTGCTTGCTTGCTCATCGCCTTAAGTTTGTTCATTTGTTCGTTCGGTTCTTCAATGTTCTGTTCTGTTCTATACTCGAGCGAGTTATAATTATTTGCTGCTTTGCTTGTTGGATCTTTTTCTTTTTGTATTTGAAATTTATTTTGTTTGATGTCGCTCACACACATGCAAGCACACTCATTCATGCATATACTATAGATATAAATCCCTTACTCTCTTTTTAGTTCTCTGAATCACTCTCTCCTCTCTTAATAAGAGGAGTTAAATTGGTTGGCGTGTATTTGGGAGCAAACACAAAAAAAATAAACCAAATTCCAACTAAAAAAATGAAGGAGGAGAGGAGGCAGAGGTGACGCTTTTTTAAAATATTTTCATTGCGGCCAATTAGTGTGCATTTCATAATTTCTTTTCATTTACGTACTTCATATGAAAAATTTATTATTATTTTAAGAAAATAATGAGAAGAAATAGTTCTCAGAATACAAACAAAAATAATAATATTAGAAATCATGATAAAATGCAGAATTTTACTCATAAAGCAATTATTTAGTTTTGCAATATCCCCTCCTGGCTCCTACTCCACTCAACCAACACAGGAAAAATAAACATATGTTTGCTTAAAATATTAAAAAAACAGTTACATTACAAAATATGCATAATTTTCTTTATAATTCCTATTTATTTTTTCTTTTTTACTTGAAAAATTGCATAATATTTTGATTATTAATAAGCGCGATGCATCCACAAATTTAGCGCCAAAGACAAAAATCATTCAACTCAAGCAAGTCTTATAAGAAATGCAACCCTGTACAGTGTGCAAACAACCAAGCAAACCAATAAGAATAACACGACCGACGATGACGTTAATGGGAATTGTGCGCTTGTGTATGCCTTTTTCACACAAACACATTCAACATTCTTGCATTCATACAAACACTCATCATACTCACACATTCCAACTAGTAGAATAAGTACAAAACAATCACACACACACACATTCAGAACACTCACGCATACATTGACTATGAGAACACAAGCAGTAAGCAAAGCAGCAGCAGTAGACAAGCAAAGTCATTTGATTATAAATTTTCTGCATTAGAATTTCACAAATATACACATAAATTGGAATTTTTTTGTTTTTTAAAAAATTAAATTATTGTCTTTCATACGCACTTCTTTGAATATTCACCATTCATTAATTAAATCGTTAAAGAGTTACGTTCTTACGACACACCATACCACCATCATATAGAAAAAATGGTTAAATTTTCAATTTTTTGAGAGGTGTGGAAAAAAACTTTGGCAAATAAGAATTTCAATAGTGGCCCGCAGTAGTGTACTACACACAGAAAAATCCAATCCAAAAAACGCCGCGGAGGTGAGGCGGCAACGACTGAGCAAAAGTGACTGAACTAAACGACGAATGAATGAGACGCGGAGACGAACGAAACGAATGCGCGAGCGCTCGAAACTTCCCACAAACGAACGACAAACACGACGACGACGAAGACAAACGTTCGCCACACCGAACGAATGAGACGGGACAAAATATCTATTAAAATAAGAGAACAAAGAGAGGAGGTGGCGACGAGTACAATATGCACAGTGGCGTATATTTCAAACCATTCCAGTTAATTTATTACTGAGACCATTATGCACTTGCTACTTTTGTACACACCTCTGCCAACGCCACTGTTATTGTAGAAATGATTGACAACGCACACACACACACCAAAAACAAACAAACTCTTTTATAGTACCGAAGCCAAGAGAACGGGAGAATGCAAGAGAGCGAGCGCGCGCTTTAAGTAAGTGCAAGTTGTTATAGTATTCTTGTTGTTGCTGTTCTTGTTATGCCTCCCTTCTTATGGCGTTCTAAGAAGAGAACGCGTTGCCACTTAAACAATTTATAAATTAAAATAAATAAAGTAATTCAAATGTCTGATAAATTGAAAATTATAATAATTGTAACTATTAATTATATTAACTATGTTATTTTTATTCATTTAATAAAAGCAAGAACTTTTCTTAATAAAATCCAAGTACTTTTTAAATCGAGTCTTTGCAATAATTGGGCAGCACTGTTAAGAGGAGCATTGACTCAATATTCGCGTAGTTGGGGCACCCAAATTTTTGTTTAGGTCGCGTTTTTTGTTCTGTGAGGGTTTTTTAAAAAAGGCGGTAAAATATGTAAAGACAAATAAGAAAACAACACGTAAACAATAATTTTACAACTCAAATTATAAACTTAATTTTGGGTGGTGCGGCTTTGTATTATTAATAATTTCTCATGTTATTCATATTTTGTTATAATGATTTTGTTCTATTTTATGTGCGTATTGTGTATATTCTTTACATGTTGTACTTACATGAAAACAATTTACTTAAGATTTAAGTATGTAATTTCACAAAATTGAGAAAAACTTCGAAGTAAATACATGAGGAGACGCTGAAACACTACCACTCCTCGTTTTTCCGCGTATCACTTTACCCGTTCTTCGTTCAACGACACCAAAAATGTCATTTCACTTTCCGACTAGAACGAACACAACACACGCGAACGCATACAATTATTTCATATGATTGTTAAATGATAAACACTATATTTTATTTGTATATAATTCAATATAAACATTTCTCTTAATGATATGCACAATTTTAAGGATTTCATTTATGTTTATTCTATAATAGATAAATAACAAATTTTATGTGCAATCTTGCAAGAGGCTTCAAATCTATCTACCTAGTGCGGTTCATGAGATACAGAGCAACCAAATCCGTGACGATTTGTATTTTTTCACTCATTTTTTTGATATAAATTTTTGCTTAAAACTGCTAAAGAAGTTTCACTTAACACACGCACTCAATATAAAAACAAGACTGGCAATTTTGCAGGCTACGTAGGATGCATTTGCTGCACTTCAATTATTGTAACATTTATTGTTGTGTTTTACAATAATTTATATAGTAAAAGATTGGAGTTTCCCTATTATTACTTTTGTTGTTGTTGTAGCAATTTTTTAGTTAAGCAAATAATTTTCGAAGAATTGTAATTAAAGAAGAAAAAGAATTACTTTAAATTAATGCAAACAACAAGCACATAATAGAGATGCAACAATATCGACAGTACATTCTATCGATCGTGCTATCGATGACTTAGGGACTGTCGATGAATATTGATAGTTTTTTTTTTCAAACCACCCAATACTATCGATGATGAAATTATCGATAGTTTGGCACTTCTAGTCCAAAAGCACCATCATTTAAAATTGGCTCAAAAGTTTAAAAAGACCAAAGCCCAAATGGCTCGATCAATTCAGGCTCATTAACCTCCTCTTATATTAAAAATGTACCTCAGCGTAACATTTTCCTTAGTAATGGGTACCCTTGAGAAGTAGCGTGTGCCTTCGAAAAATTTAATGCAACTCTGTGTTTGGACATGCATGTGCTTAAATTTACTTCCGCATAAAGGGGCCCTTACACGATATGGATTATTCTCATCATCAAACTTCTTGTTTGTTTTATACATTTTATGATTTCATTTTGTTTAATAAAAGCTTGGAACAAAGAATATATTTATATTATACATATATTTATTTGCAAACATACAAAAATTCAATATTGCTTTGTTTAATTTGCATGGAACTTTTACCATAAGGTTCCTATTTTTAAAATTTAGACCGATAATCAATTCAAACTAACAGCATTTGTATTTGTTTATATAAAAACAATAATTTAGCAAAACACATAAATTTTCCATTACTAAAATAGTCGGAATGATCAATCCACTTGTTCCCGAACTATAGGCCTAAGGGAAGTTTCGAGTAACGAACACGACGAGAAACGTCTTTGCTACATATACAATATATATCAAATAAGTACAACTTGGCAAAAGTATACAAAAGATTAATAACACTGCTATTTTTGCATATATCAGTGCTAATGGCATAATACTGAATTAGACTTGTGCATGAATGTCTTTAAAACGTCTTTTGAATCATTCACTTTCAAAAGAATGCTTTTTTGCCCAACCCATTTAAAGAGAATGTGAATTAATGTAGAATTACGTTCACATGTTCCTAGCTACATCTATTGTGAATGAAAATGAATGTTGGTACCTTCGAATTGAAAATACATACATACTTTTATGTATATTTTATCCCTGTACAAATGAATGATCGCGTCACTTGACGAAGTGAAAAAACAACGAAAACCTCGAAACGTCGGCAAAGCCAATCCATCGCGCGAACCCATGAATAACCCATCGTTTTAGTTGTAGACAAGGGGTTTCATTTGGAATGTTTCAAATGGGAAGACACAAACTCATTCCATTCGATCCAGACTTTCATATATTACAGCTCTGGTTGGCAGTGTAAATGTGCGGTTGCGCAAGTCTATTACTAATTGTATGGTGATATCCTTAAAAGTGTGTTTAATTGCTGTAACAAAAAGTAATGAAAAAAAAATATTAGTCATTCAAAAGAAAATTACTATCAGTGACAAAGTAACAGGAAAGCGATTTCGATTCAAATTCAAGCGTTCATTATTTTTTTAAGATTTTGTGAAACAACAAAAAATAATATTCAATAACACGTTTTTAGTTGTTTTTCCAAAACATAAAAAAAAAAATGCGCAACAATTTTTATTTTATGCCTTGTTAGAAAACATTCATTTCATTTATTCTTTTTTATTTGCTATACTGTTTCCAAGCTGCGAAAAAATTTGCATAGTTGGCAAGTCTATTCAAAGCAAAAATTCCTTAGTTGGCAAGTCACTTACTTCAAAACAAGATTTGTTACACAGTAGGCAGGTCCATTCAAAATAAAAAACAAAAAAATTTGCACGAATTGTAATAAATACTGAATTTTGAATTGAGGTAAGTGAATCAAGTTGAGTTAAATGGCGAAATCCACAGTATCGGCTTTAGAAGAATATTGTGCACAAAACAAAATTCAACAACCGAAGTACTCATTTATTCCTTGTGATGAAGCCGGATTTATCTGTAAAGTCGAATTAATTGACATGGAATGCTTTGGAAATGGTAAGTGATGTGCATCATTTAGTAAAACACAATTTACTTATTCTTATTATTTTGCATTGGGTCACGTGTCCTTATACTTATAGGTCGCTCGAAGCGAGATGCAAAGCATTTGAGTGCAATGAACATGATAAAAATGATTCGCGCAGAACGCATGAATGACGTACATGATGCGTTTTCAGGTGTTGAGTCGCTTGATGAACCCGATTCGACAATGGCTAATATAAATATTGATATGCTGAAGGAGCTACGAGACTATTGTGTACAAAATGAGATTCCATTGCCTATAATTGAAATTGTTCAACAGAGTGGTCCACCAAATGCTCCGCAATTTGTTGCCGAATGCACGGTAGCCTCTATCAAACGTTATGGTACATCGGATAAGAAGAAGGATGCTCGTCAAAAGGCTTCCATCGAAATGTTGAATGTGCTTCGCATTGGCAATGAAGAACCGGGTAATAAGCAGGTGGCTAACGTAAGCACCACCAACGATACTATACTAGATATTGAGAATGAACGACGCCTTAAATTTAAAACCTATCGCGACCTCACTGAAGCCGGTAACCAAGAATTCCATGGCGTTAAATTATGTGATCGCCATAATTATTTTAAAAATTACTACCCACACCTAAAGGAAGCAGCATTTAAAATTATTAAATCAACAGAACATGAATCAATAAAAAGTCGGGCTATGGACGTCATAAGTGCTTTAAAGTTGGAAGCCAAAACGACAGTAATGGAAAGCAAAAGCATCGAGCCATTGTTATTTATCGAAATAAATTCAGAATTGGATTGTGTCTTCTTAGGTACTGAGTCCGTCATTTATAAAGATATTATTTCATATTTTGAAACAATGCTGGATTAGTATGGAAATACGTTACACTACTTTTATTATACGTACACATGTATTGATTATAGAGTTTTTAGCAACTGGAAAACACTTCTAAACTGGGCTTATTACAATTTTTGCTGTTCGTATTTAACAAAGAATTTCTATCTTTTTCCTTTAGTGATATTATTATAATTAATGACTTTCAGAAATGTTAAAACATGTAAAGAAATAACAATAGTCTTAACAATAATATTAATGTACAAATGTTATATTCCAATTCCTGACAAATAAAGAGACCAGTATGAATCTATGTAAAGAATAGTCTAAAATTATAAAGTTAAACATCAATTATATATAAAAGTTACCTAAAGAATGATCGGAAGAAGTAGAATAAGCCGGAATGTTCGGACAAAGGCCATGCTGTTCGCTTTATAACCGTCACAAAACGTTACGTGGGTAACAAAAATATCTTTTGTGTGTTTTTGTTTTATTGTCGTTTGGAGCTGATGACAATAAATGAAACATAGTTCCATTACCACACACTCGAATCAAAAAGATTTTGTCAACTCAGTGGACAGCAATCGGTGAAAGGCAACCAAAAGGACTAAAAAACTCAAAAGTCAGCTGAAAAGGTTATGGCTTCAGTATTTTGAGACGCGCATGGAATTTTAATCATCTTGCGTCAAGTAAAATTATCAATTGAATTTATTGTTATTTTATTTTTTTTTTTAATATTTTTATTTATTATTGGATCGATTGAATGTAGAAATCAGAGTAGTGTACTGTTCCACCAAAACAATGGCCCATGTTACCAATTGATGAATTTCGCTTCGTATTGCTTCCTCATCCACCAATACACTCCAGATCTGGTTAAAATCGTACGAAGTAATGTCTTATTGACCGATCTCATTTCTTCACATGGCTGGCTATCAAAATAAAAAAATATATTGATTAAAAGAATTAACATTATAAAATGTCAAAAAATTTTAGTTTCTTACCAATTTTGTTTCCGTACGAAACATTCAACAGTTGACCATGTCGTGTTATGGCAAATGCATATGATTAAAGAGAAAAACTTTCCATACTGAAGAAAATTAATGCTCTTCTACCAAACCAGTGCTTTTCTTCGTACTTATCTGATCAATTATTTCGAGTAGAACATGATGATGAATATTCGCACCTCAAGAAGTGTCCTTCTCTTCTGCATTTTCTTTTTTCATGCGACCAGACGTGTAATCAAAACAGCGTCACAGCAATATTTGCCGATAACTCAGCTATTCTTTGGGTTGGAAAGACGTGCCTTGAATTGATCGATCTTCTATTTTACATAAACATTGTATAAAGTCTGTACTCGAATACTGCAAAGTATTTGGGCATGAGTATAAACGGTGTAGAAAGAGACACATAAATTAAAATATAGAAATAAGTATGTATTTTCATATGGGTAAGAAGACAATGCCATCCAATCAAAACAAGATAGGTCATCCTGTGTGGACTTAGGCCACCTGATATGGTTGTTGCTGCAAACTAGAAGGAGCCAAAATTGAGTGCTAAGATGTGCCGTTGGAACATCCGACTTCGCAATCAATTCGGTTGCGGCCACAATAAAAAAAGGTAACTAACTCCCATCAAGAGAGCAAGCAAACTGAGCAAACATATAAATAATTAAGTCTTCACGGAATTAACCCAAAACAATAGCAAGACTTAACCGTGAAAGATTAGACCTTTGACAAACATATTCATTGAGTGATGTGTCATTTGAAAGTGTCTTAAAATTATGATAATAAAAGTAATTGCTACATTTTTTAGTATTATTTTGTAATATATTAACTATATATTTATGTACTTTATTTTAGTGCTTGCTTCGCACCCACTGTTGCCTACTCCGCTGCTGATCGATAGATCGGCCGTTTATCAATATCGGTCGGTCCGATAGTCATCACCGATCTCCAGCTCACCACCACTTGTTACATACATATACATATATTCTCGTATATGTACACATACACATATACCCTCGATCAATCAAATAGACACAACGGTTTTTTCTTTTTCTAAGAAAATGTGCATAAAAATATTTTTTTATTATTCAGTATTCAATTCAATAAATAAACGATGAGGTGAACCTCAAATGTTGCCACTTTGTATCGATTAATTAAATATATATATTTTCTAAAAATTTGTGTTTAGCCACTTTTATTCGAAATCACTTCAAAACTTCATCAGAAAGAGATTTTAGAAGATTCAATGATCCAGTCTTCCTTAATGGTATTTGTTAAAGATTAGGGATTGTGAAATTGCCTGCCATATTGATAGACCTTACATTAAAGCCATCCCCACACGTTCTCAATCAGGAGAGTACGGATGCCACTCTATTAAGGTAACATTTCGGTCATTCGACCACTTCTTTACCACTCGCGCGGGGCATTACTATGTTGGAATGTCGAAGGTAATGGCCCAAAAATGTTAGAAACGTTTTTTTTTTTTTTGGGGCAGCTCTAGTTAGTGTGTGTCTTTCATCTTATTGTACATACAACGGATTAGAGTTCGAGAGAAGATGGCACCCCACACTATTAAGCTCCCTTCACGGCTATGATGAGGGGCCAAATAGTGTTCTTACTTTCTTATGTCATGGAAGTATTGCTTAAACTATCTGATGTAATGCGCCTTTTATGAAAAAAAAAAATAAACCATCCGATGCCACTCTTTAGATGTTCCATTTACATTTACTCCCAATTTGAGTCGAATTTTGGATGCAGAGCGCATTGAGTTCGAAGCTTCTAAGCGACTCTTGGGTTGTCTGCCAAGCACACTATCCTCTGAGCCAACGATCCAGTCATATTTTCTCCATAATTTGAGGGATTTTATTAAAAATGACAGACAACAGTCTGAACTTTAAAGATTTTTATTGCTATTTGCCTGGTTGTAAGACTGCTGTCTGGGTATATCAATATTTTGCCTTTACAATATATTATCGATAAAAAGTGGCTGGTCATTTTTAAGGTTTCAAATAACCTTTTTAATTAGAACGCTTATTTTTGTATAAAAAAATATATTTTTGTATGTTTTATTAGTATTTTGTTTTCACAAATTCCTTCTCTATACACTATATAAAAATGAACCCAAAATATGACGGCGCAAAACTCGAGAACGGCTGGACCAATTTTGATGATTTACCAGTAAGGTTCTTTGCTACATTTGGAACCGGTAGATGGCACTGTTGTCTAGATATAGTATTTAAAAACAACTTGAGTCAATTTGATTGATGGAAGAGTGACTATTATTAATTAATTAATATTAATATTTTTCTTATTTTTATCATCATTTGTATTTATTTTGTTTTCTTTGTTCTTGTAAATTTTGAGAAATGAAAATGTTTTTCATATGTATAAACATTTGAACTATAGAGAATTTGAAAAAAATATGCATGCATTTAATTATTAAATTCATTTATTCCATATTTTATTTTATTTTTATTTTTTTTTTTTCATAACAACATATTTACTGACACTAATTAATATATAAAACCTAAATTCTTTTAATAATATGATACAAACATCATAATAATAATAATAATAATAATCATAATAATATAAATGTATGCAAAAATTTTATAATTTTGTTCTGTTCTCTTTTCTTTTCTTTTATTTTGTTTTATTTATATTTTTTTATTTTTGTACATTTTAAGGCAATTTATAATATTTATTTAAAAATGATATTCAGGTTTAGTTTATTTTAATCTGAATATAATAAATTTGCAAATTGGCATAAAGAAATAATCAACAAGATATGGAGGCATTTAATAAAAATATAATAAGTAATAATAATAATAAAAAATAAAAACGATAATAATAATAATAATAATATAAACATTTTTACTTAAATTCAATATTTAATGCACATGAGAATTTTCACTTTTCAAAGTTTCTTTATTTCTGTTTCTAATTTTCTTTGCTATGTTACATTTTCATTATGATGTAGGTACACATTTTCCTTATGTATAAATATTATGTTTTTTTTTTTTTTGTTTTCATATTATATATAATAAATTTGCACAAATAATTAAATCTATAAAATTATTTTAAATTACATTTTACAAATTTTTCTAAATGCATGAAATTAATTTTCAGGTTTTTCCATATATAGAGGTTTGGATACTACAAAAAATATTATTTTCTTTTAATAATTTCAGTTTAGTATTTGTAAAACTTTTATTTGTAAACGAATTCAATGGTTTTTGTTTTTGTTTTTTTTTAAATAAAAAATATATTTAATTTTCGGTTTTTAAAATAAAAAAAAATCTGTGATAAATCAAATCACTTTAATTAATTATTCAAGTTCCCATGGGTAAATCGATTTCTCAATTCATGGAAAATAATTCATTTTCTTTAATCAAAAATCCCTGCAAAACTATGGGATTTCATTTGATCAATGGATTCACTAATTCAAGCCTATATAATACAATTTTCATATATGGTACATACTATGTATATATAGAAACATTTCCAACAGTCTAATGATGATGTATGTATTTTACTACGGAACTTTTCATGGCAAATCTTATCTAAAACATAAATGAAAGATCTTCAGACCTTAAAAATAAGAATTCATTATCAATTCATTAGAGAAAAAGAGTCATTTTTACTGAAATAAAAAATTCTTTAATAGAATAAAATATATGAAAAAATCAAAAGATTGTAGAAAAGTCATATTTGTTTTAAACAACTTCTTCTTTATTGGAAAAGAAGCGTAAACTATGATTGGGAATATCTTGTCTATATGCCTTTGAAGGTATACATACATAAGTATATTTTTAATAAAATTTAGATCAACGCATAACTCAGCAAAGGACATGAGTCAATGGCGATTACTGAAAGAGTCTTTAAAACATTAATCAATTTTTTAAAAGAAATTCAGTTGGAACTTAGGCTTTGTGAGACTGAGGAATTTTTAATAGCTTATCTTTTTGCGCAACTTGAGTTGATCTCTATCAACAGCATTGGCTACTGTAGCCGTTGCATATTTGCCACTACGCGGCATATATAAGCCATGATGATGACCATGTCCATGTGGCGGTGCCGTTGGTGTTGGTATGCCAGAATTTGAAGCTGATGTTGAGGTTGATGATGCAGACTCTAATGAAGCCACCACATTCGCATGAAGACGTCGTGAAAGCTTAAAACTGCCACCGCCTCCTCCACCACTACCACCAGCACCAGCACCACCACCACTGATGCCAGTAGTTGTTGTGCCATGACTAGAGTTGTTACTGGTACCAACAGAATTACCACCATGTCCATTGTTATTATTATTGTTGTTGTTATTGGAGGCAGTTGTTCCGGTGCTTGCATGATTTGTGTTGTTTGTCTTACGCAGTAACTTTGTGTTGTACTCATCGCATTTATCCTTCTCGATGCGTGTGGAGCTTAGTGAGCGTTTGTTGCGTTTAGCGTAGTTGCTGTAGTTGTTGTTGTTGCTGGTGCTACTGCTGACTGTGCTTTCACTGACGCTGCCACGATGATATTGATGTTGTCCACCACTAAGCCGGTTTGTGTCTAAAGAAGGAGGAGGTGTAGAGGAGCATGTTGTAGTTGTATGTTTATGATAATTCAAATGATGATTATTACTATTACTACTGGGTATTTTTGTTGTTGCTGTTGTTGCTGCTGCTGCTGCTGCTGCTACTGTTGTTGTGGATGTAACCCTTGAGGTAGTTTGCAATGGATTCGAATTCAAATCTAATGTAGCCGACGATGAACGTGTTGCTATACCATAACCACCACTCCCACTAGCGCCACTACCGCCACCGCCACCGCCACCACCACTATCATCACGCTCACCATGATTAGACGCATGCAACACCGACATAGTCGGTATAGCTGAAACATCACGATAATACCGTGTTGTGATCACTTGACATGGTTGCGTTTGCTGTTGTTGCTGTTGCTCAAGACTTGGCCGATAATAGCGTATACGCGAACGACCACGCAACGTCATATGATGATGAGAGACACGTGCTGTGTTACCACGTGTTGGCGGTATCGTTGCCGAGGAGCCAGCGGCAACATCCGTAGAAGCATTGCCTCCTCCAGCACGTCCCAATGTCACATTACCAACTGTTTGCTTGGCATCCAAGTCTACCAGAACAGCTGTAGCCCGAACTATTGGTATTTTACTCTCATTGATGGCGGACATATTCGAGGAGGAACTGCTGGCATTGTTGAGCAATGTATTGTTGTAGGATGTCTTTGTTTGTTTATTAAGTTCTGGATGGCTATGTATATTGGAATTGCTAGTGGTCATGGCTATTGTCGACGATGACGACGGTGTTATATTGTTATTATTATTATTATTATTGTTGTTGTTGTTGGTTGTTGCCTGTTGTTGTTGTTGTTGTGCTTCAGATTTACGCAAGTGCATTAAGCCCATTCTATGATATTATATATTAATAGTTAGAAATAGTAAATAGGATTTGTTTGGTCCAGTTCCAGTGGATGGTAAGCAATAGAGAAAGAGAAAAGAGAAATTCTATGTAGATACAAGAGTATACATAGTATATTCGATATATATGTATGATTCAAGATCTGAAAAGGATTTTCCATTCTTTCCAAACAAAATTTTGGTAATTGGAAATTTGAAATATCTAAAAGGTAACAAGGAACTAAAACAAGAAGGAACATAAAAAAACGAAACACAGCCACAGCGCAACAAAGCAAAACAACTTAATAAATCTCAATTGAAAATATATAATATTAAAAACAATTAAATAAAAAAATAAAAATTATTATACAATTAAAATCGAAATCGAAATAAGCCAAAAAGAAACATCAAATCAATTTTGTTTTCGTTTTTTTTCTTTTTTTTTTTTTATTAATAAAATTCATCATTCATGGCATGCAACAAAAAATTAATGAAACATTCATGTAGATACATAGATATAGTAGATACATAGATACAGATACATCAATCAATCATTCTATTTAAGCGGGAAATTTAATAATTTTTTATACAAAAAACAAAGCAAAAATAAAGGAAAATTTATATAAAAGTTTTTATATATAAAAAATATATTTAATTAAAAGTAATTAGATTTAGTTTGAAATTTAGAAATATTATATAATGATTATTATCCCTATTCATCATCATCATAATTTAACATTATTAAGTACAATTATTATTAAGATTATTATTGGAGTTAATTGCATTAAGAATTCATTGCTTACTAAGCATTTCGAATTGATGAAATGAATTTATATTTTAGTTTTACGGTTTCATTCTTCATTCTACTCTTCACGCGGTGGAATAGTATTACAAGTTTGTCATGAAGTTTGTAGCAGACAAAAAGAAGACATCGGAGACCGCATATAAAATATATTTCTTGATCAGCTCGACGAGGCGAGTTGATTAAACCGAATATTGTCTAGTCCTTCAGTTTTTAAGCTAGAGATCTGAAATTTGGCACAACCTTTTCTTTTTACCAAGCGCTGTACATTTGTCGCAATCAGCCGAATCGGACCACTAAGGAGAGTAACTCCCATACAAACCTCTCCATTAAAATTCAGGTTCTTATTAAAAAAAAAAACGTTTTGTTTTTTACACTATCGAACTGAAATTTGAACACTATAAGTACCTGACTAATGTCCACCAACCATAAAAATTTGAAAATCCTGAAGTTACTGGATCGTATAGCTCCAATAGAAAACCACTATTGAACTTCAAGTTCTTATTAGAAAACCTTTTTTCTTTTTAACACTATTGAACTAAAATTTGGATACTAAAAATATTTGATCAATGCCCACCAATCATATAAATTAAAACACCCTAGAGTTACTGGATCATATAGCTCCCATACACCCAAATTCAAATTTATGTGTTTTGCTTAGAAAAACTTTTTTGTTTTTAACACTATCGAACTGAAATTTGGATACTAAAAGTATTTGATCAATGTCCACCAACCATATAACCTAGCATTTTACTAGATCGTATACCTCCAATACAAATATATCAGTCTCAGTGTTGAAATGCTGCATGTACTCGTATACTGTATGCGTGAAGAGTATAACTACTTTGGCATAGCCGAATTTAACATTCTGTTTATTTATTTTATATTATCTCATAACTAATTATCGTAAATTGCGGTTTAGGGTTTTGAGTTTCTAGAGGCAAGAAATTGCAATGAAGTGAAGTTGATTGTGCTATTGCATTGTATACAGAAGAATATGAATGTGATTTTTAATAGTATGAAAGTAGCGAGTGATTTATTTAATTTTATATATTTTTGTTAGTTGAAATTTAGCTGGCAACTGCAATCTTTCCGTGGATTATATACGTGGGATATATTAAATTTGATAAGATTTAATTGGGTCTATTGCAACTCCACCAAGAGTCTGGTATTCATTGAGATTTCTTCAGAGATAAGCCTGCAATATTTCTATTGGTTCTAGGGTATATAAACTTAGATACTAATCTAAATATGCATATGAAATCTGGATTTATTTATTTCTTAGCATACAAAATCTGAATGTTTTATGTTAGGTACTAATACCATAAATTCATTTTTTACGAAAAAAAAAAACCCAAAATTTCATTTTACTTATTCTAAAAGATTGGAGATGGAAGAAAAATATGAGGGTAAATCAATAAAACCTTAGAAAATTAGAGGACGTTTGCATAAAAATTTCTTTTAAATTGTACTACAATAAAATGCGTTGAAATACTGGCATTGCCACGGGCCTCACTGAGGACTTTCACTTGGTTGCTGCATCGGGAAATAATCGATTAGGTCCATAATATGATTTCAGCAATGCTTAAAAATCTCTTTCTATTTCTCAATGGCTAGCTGAAGTTGTTCATATCGCTACTGTATGTCAATTGCACCTACTATAACTGTTCCCATAAGTACAGCTTTCCTGAGCTAAGTCTGTGATTTATTAAGAATTTGTTTTGGAGATAATTCTGAAATTTCTGTTAGTTTTAGGTAATGGTGACATGGGTTTCTATACATATATTATTACTATAAATATCAAGATTGCACCGCGACCTCCAGAGGTCTATTGTACTTAATCATAATAACCATAGAATTTAAGGTGTTTTATAAATTTAAGGTAGATTAGTGTACCAGAGATTATAGGGGTCATGAGAGCCTACAATGTGCCTAAAACCGATCCTACGTGGTGAAGAGTCACTTCTTACACGGGTTGCTGAATATCTCTACAGTGGACAAGTGGATAAAACTCGTAGTTCTGGGTATTAATATTGTATAATGCCCATGGTATGACTGGCACACTCTAGGTTGTGGTGTCTTCTAATAACGGCCTTTATATTCTTGGTGCTCTATGGTTGTAATTAGATAGACTGGGATAGTAGGGGCTATGTTCCAACTTATCCACCTTCCCCCATATTCGTAGAACTAATCTCTATATATTAAAAATTTTGATATAATGAATTATTTATATAATTATTGTATAGATTTCATTTTTATACTCTTCACGCATAAAGTTTGTAACATACAGATGGAGGCATTGTTGATCCCATATAGCGTGTACATATATGTATATATTTTTGATCAGCTCGACGAGATTAGGCCCTAAGTTTTGAGCAATAGAGCCGATGTTTTGTTTTCGTCAGACGCTATACATTTGCTGATGTCGATCAGCTGAATCGGACGGCTAGAAGGGGTCCATGTTCTTATTACAAACAAACCCAAATTCCAATTCATGTTCTTATGAGAAAAACTTTTTTGTTTTTTGTATTATTGAATTGAAATTTGGATGCTACGAGTATAAGTGTCTGGCCCACATGTATAAACCATGTAAATTTTAATATCCTAGGATAACTGGATCACATAGCTGCCATACAAATATTTCGGTCTCAATGTAGAAATGCAGTATGAATACTGTCTTTATCCTAAACATAAATCAAATCAATAATGTAGTATTTCTGTATGTTAAGGCAAAAAGGTGAAGCGTGAAGAGTATTACAGCTTCAGCATAGCCGAAGGTATCCTTCTGGTTTCTTGTTTTTTTTTTTTTTATAACATAAAAGGAAAGAAAAAGGGTATTAATTAAATTCATTAAAGTTTTATACATTTTTAAGGAAAAAAAAAAAATCACGAATAAGCACAAAATACACTGATGATGATAAGAGAACAACAACAAAAACACACAGAACATAACAGGAAAACATCCAACAAATTTAATTTTATTGTACATTTTTTGTTGGGATTTGTAATTTTTTTTGTACGATGAAACAGATTTCTTTACTTTATTCGTATAATTAAAGTGGTAAATGCCAAAATTTAATTGTAAAATTTCAAATTGAAATGTGTAAATTTGAAAACTATACAATTTTGTTCATTAAAATTGTTTAAGTTACTTTGTGAGACGAGACTTGATTTAATGATGATGCATGTAAGTGTGCAAAGTTTTAGATGAAAATTGTGGATCAAGGATGCTTGCTTGCAATTGTGTTGACACTTGAATCCGGCGATTCTTTTTACATATTTCAACTTTGACTCTCACTACGATATCAATCAACCAGCAAAATAGTAGTAGTAGAATATAGCAAGTACTCTATGGAAGTTTTGAGAGCATCACAACATAGTAGGAAGAAGTTCTTTTGATTAATCTTCTCTATTTCTTAATTATTAAAAATGAATGATTTTTTTATTTTTTTTTTTTTTCGTTGAGGAAAGAATGAATGGATTAGAGTTTGATATTGATCTATATGAAAACTTACCTTTTGCTATAAATGGCAAGACTACGGGCACGTGTACTAATTGTGCTGCTATTTATGCCACTGCTAGAGCATCCTGATGATGGTATTGTTGCTGATGTTGTTTGGTTAGTGCTGTTGTTGTTGTCATTATTATTATTATTGTTGTTGTTGTTGTTATTAAGTGTGTTACTTAAATTGTTGTTGTTGTTGTTGTTATTATTATTATTATTGTTATTATTATTATTATTGCTGTTGCTGTTGTGTAGTGGATTCATTGCCGTCACCACCGAAGTTGCTGATGTTACATCATTATCAATGCATTGCTTGAGCGGCACCATAGACGTCGAGGACTGAGTTAACACATTGACAAGATTATTATTATTAATATTGGTATTATTACGAAAAGGTTGAGAACGTGCACGCGTATGCCGTAAAGTGACCTCTGACCCATCACTAAAACGAATTCGTATGTATAATGTGATAAATTCAAAAAATTATTGATATTGAGAGACCGATACTCACTTTGTTGTCCCAACATTCACGGAACGCGAATGATGATGTCTTCGCATTGCTTTTATTTGATTAAGTTTATCACCTTGCGTTTGTGCATTCTTCTTTTCCAGCGCCGTTTGGGTCATGCGTACCGAGGATGCTATAGTATGTCGTGCTGCTTCAAATACACTGATTGGTTTCTTAAGTTTCTTCTCTGTACTTGGTGTTGTGTCATTGTGTTCACGTGCAGCTACAATTACAGCTGGCGATGTTGCCGTCGTGGTCGTTGGACCGTATGTGACACGATGATGCTGATTATGCTGATGTTCTTTTCCACTTCCTGTAACATCTTCATTACCTTGTTAATATACGATGTATTGATGTGCTCGAGGTTGTATATTGTGTTGATGTCGTGGACTGTGTGCCAGCAGGTGATTTCCGTCGCCTTGTTATTATATATGTTGAGGCAATGGGTTGTTCTTGTTCCGAAATATCCTCATTATCACTGCCGCCAGTGGTCGCAGTATCAATGTTTGTATCATTTGTATCATACGCTGTTAGATTACTGCGTATCGATTTAGTAGCACGAACGGAATGTCCAGCACCACCATCGATGGCATCATGCAAGTGCATAGTATCAACACGTTGTGATATGCCCTTAACACGCGTCATCAGAACCTCAGTGTTTTCCGCTGTTTTAAGTACAGGTGAGGAGTCCTCAGATATAATTGGTGTAAGCTCATTTAACGTGCGATGATGTTGGGCCAGACTATAGATGCCATATTGATGTTGTGGCATTGTTGATGAAGTTCGTCTCCGCAAACGTTCACCCTCTGCCCAAAGCCAAGCTTGTTTACTAAAAATACACAGTTACAATAAAATCCATTTTATTATTATGTATTTATAAATTTATGAATACTCACTCCTCCATCCATTGCTGTTGATGACCTATAACCGAACCCGGTCGGCATAGACGCAACCAGGCAATGGCTTCTAAAGCACTAAAGCCATAATGTTTCATCATATAGGCACCAATTAAACTACCAGTGCGCCCAAGACCAGCTGTAAGTAATATGAAATTCATTATATAATACCCTACACTATATATTTACTATACATACCTTTACAATGCACTGCTATGGCGCCCTTGGTTTGTTCACATATTGATAAGAATTTCTTTAAAATGGTATCACTCGGCGTACTACCATCGATAAAGAATAAATCCTTATGTTCGAATCCAGCATTCTCAAAACTTGATGCATGATAGACCTTTGCATTTAAACGTATTACCGTTGTTACATTATTTTCTCGGAAATATTCGAAATAAGTTTCAGGCGAATGACACGGATAACCATTGGGTAATGTCTTTGATTTCTGATGTGGACCACAGAATGCAATAAACTTTTGTGGCACAATCCAATTGAAATCACCATTTTCGACGCGTTCAAAGTATTCATACTCATCAGCATCGAAATCGGCAAAGTCAAAGAAACCCGCCTCTTTACCTTTATTTATTGCATTTAGGCAATCGATAAGGGATATTTTAAAGTTACTTGGCCCATAGGAAGCATCACAGAAACGTGTGTAGGCGGGTATGTCGCCAGCGACAAGTGGTCGATAAGCCTCTTCTGGAGTTTTATGTAAATAGATTATCTATACAATCGAAAATGACAAATGATTAATAATTGAAAGTCTTTATGTACTTTATCTGATATCACTTACTGCATACGAACCAATCAGGTAGGCGGCATTTAGACGCTTCGCCGGATTCATTGAAGTATAATGTACAATTTTCTTGTTCGCATGACATTTTGCAATCAATTTTGTATTCAGTTTTTGACAATACCGATATAGCATACATATATTCAATGGGCCAAAATCATTGTAAAAGTTCTCATAAATATATTCCTCATCAATGCAAAAGTAGTGTGTGTTCACTGTATTCTTTGGTTTGATATTCTTCTTAAACGCAACAAAATATAAGCGATCTACAAAGAAAAAGAAATTAAATAGATTACTAAATTGTTTTCATTATTATTTTATCTTCACTACATGTTATGTATAAAATTCGAGTGTACGAAATTTTGTGACTCTTAATCGTCTAAACGGCTAGACAAATTTTGATAAATGTTTTTTTGTTTTACTTCTGGGGTCACCAAGATGGTTTATGCTTCAGTTGGACCCGGTAGGTGGCGCTGTTGTCGAGATACACGCAATTTTGTTACCAAATTTTTAACATATTTGTATCTAGCGCACACTATACTAAGTCGATTTTAATAATTCTTTTTTTGAAAATGATAAATCAGTGATAATGAAAAGAGTTGCATACTTAATTTTTTCAGTTTTTAACTTTTAATACAATATTTTCAAGTATTAAGTTTTTGAAAACCACTGCAAGACCAAGCATATAAAGTTTTGTACGTTTTTTCGTTTTTAATGCTTTGGTTGTTGTTATTGTTGTATTTTTCCTCTTTGAGTACGCACTTTTTGCGCTCTTCGTTTCTGTATTTTATATTCATTGGAAGTGGGACAAGAGACAGTGTGTTTAAGACTATTGATCAATTTTATTTTGTTGATAAGGGAAGTGGGAGGGTCGCGGGGTAGCCGTGTACCAAAACCCAAAATGTGTTTTGACGAATTTTTTTTTTTCTTCTTTCGCGTATTTAAGTATTACAAATACATTTCGAATACCACGCACACGAAGTCGCGGGCACAGGTACAATAGTTTTATATATGTAGGGCCTTTCCTTGTGGTGATGTGAAAGAAAAAATGTAACAACTGCTACAGAATTCTATTATAAGGATCAATTGTGAGTCGAACAAAACTCACGGAGAATAAGGAATAAAGGAAATGAAGTGATGAGGGAAAAACTTGGAAAAACTGCTATGCTTTTGAGTGCCACTTACAAGAACTTCCAACCCTGCAAGATTGTACCTGCCTGTCATTTACAAGAGCTTACTTAGGGGCTACAAGGTTCAACAGTCTAAGCAATCAAGTCTATGAAGGACTTCGGGTAACCAGACAAGTAGAAAGTCTCATCATGAAGAAAACTTGTCAGGCTATTTCTGGACTAATGAAAAAATATGTTTACCTGTGTGACTCTATTCAGTCCGCCTGATCTCTTATAACAAATGCATATAGTATGAAGTACTGGAAATAAGTTTTGTACTTAATGATTAATAGACTCAAAAAACCATTTCGCTTAACCTGCTGGATCTAATGTCCATAAAACTAGTTTTCCTACTAAAATAATAAAATAATGTAAGCTGTAACTGTAAATTCAGAATGGTTTATACGATCTTAATACTAGTAACAAGAGCCAATACTTTTCAGTTGACCCACGTAATACAAAACAATTTCCTTCTTATCGTGTTAAATTCTGACTGTGGCTTCTGCTTCCTTTTCTCTTGCATTGCCTGATTTTTTTTTGCGGTTTTCCAATCAAATATTTCAACTATTTCAGTCCAACTTTAAGTGAAATACAATATAAAATACTATAAGTACAATACTTATTTATTTTACTATGATGCACATTTTGTTTGATACCTTTAACATTTTCGTTCTTGTTTTGTATTTATATTATAAAAGTTGATTCGCTTTTGGATTTCGTTACAAAAATAAAGTATGTAATTTGCATAAACGCAATCCAATTTTATTGTAGTTTGCTGGTGTCGTGTATTTTATGAAGTTGCCTTTGCCTTATACACAATAATGAGGAGGTTCGAATAAACATTAAATGCATTTTCTTCTACTTACTTGTATACTAAAATGCAATTGGATACTTTGAACTTTGACTTTTTTTACTTTTCTTTTTTAAATGTTTTTCAATTGCAAATTCTTTTGTTTAATGAATTCAAGAAAAACTTACATACACAGATAATCTTACAAGAATTCAAAATGTTTACAATTGTAATGAAATTTATATAAAATTCATTTAAGCGGGAATCGAATACCAGAATTAGAGACACAACTGGTACAAGTAAACATAGAATTATTAGGAACAATTATACAAGTTACTTTCATTAATGCAAGTTATACGTCAAATTTAGAGTTCTCCGATCAGTGGAAAATTCATTCAGGATTGTTGTAAATTATTTATTTTTCATAATCAACTATTGGAAGTACAAATTAGTTCGGTCCGTTTTCAAAAGATGGCTCCACCTGCAAGTTGTGGCCGATTTTGGAAGCGATTACCTATTCCATTGGAAAGGTTTGACATCTGTCAACAATAATGTAATTACTGTTTTTTGCCTCTTCGAAAATGTCCGGATTTGTGTTAAATAAACAGCATTTACGGGAAGTTTTGATTTTCTTTTTTAATGGGAAGAAATGTGCAGTTGAGGCCCATCGAATGCTTGAGGAAGTTTATGGTGAATCTGCTCCAACCGATAAGTCATGCAGAGAGTGGTTTCGCCGCTTTAAAAGTGGTGATTTTAGTGTCGAAGAGAAAAAGCGTCCTGGCTAACCCAAAAAGTTTGAAGATGAGGAATTGGAGGCTATACTGGATCAAGATCCGTGCCAAACGCAAACTGAACTCGCAGAATCGTTGGGAGTGATTCAGCAAGCAATTTCCTTTCGGTTCAAACAATTGGGATTTATTCAATAGCAAGGATATTGGCTGCCGTACGAGTTGAAGCCGAGAGATGTCGAAAGGCGATTTTTCGCTTCGGAACTGCTTCTTGCAAGACATCAAACGAAGGGATTTTTGCACTGGGTCGTGACTGGAGATGAAAAATGGATATACTACGATAACCCTAAGAAGAAATAATAAAATGCCAAGCCTGGTGAACCCGTTCCATCATCGTCTACATCGATGCCAAAGCAAAACACCCACGATTCAAAGGTCATGCTCTGCATATGGTGGGACCAGACGGATGTGGTATATTATGAACTACTAAAACGAATTAATTTGTACTCCCAATACAATTTTTTACATTTGTTTTCAACAATTAAATCTCAATTAAATTTTATTTTTGATTCGATCGAGTTACTTAATGTTTTATATTAATTAATGCGATTTCTTTATAAAAAAATCAATTTAATGGATGAATTGAAAACAAATTCAAAGGAATGTTCGCTCCATTTGTTCTATAAAATATTAATTATCTGACACCTGATCTCTATACAATTTTGTTTGTAAAGCAAATGAATCTATTTTTTTTTCCAACAATTTTCAATGTCTTTTCAACAACGTGAACAATCACAGAATAAAATCTAATCAAAGATATACTAGATAGATAGATTCAAAGGAATTATGAAAACCAACTACGCTAGTACTAGTACTAAAGTAAATTGGAATAAAGCAAAGTAGTGATTGTAACTGTGTACACTAGTGTAAAAGGTAAGAAAAAAAAAAAAAAAAATGGGGTGAGATACTACTTATTGGTGGAATGAATGACAAATATGTAACATAGAATGTAGTGATGATGGGTAAAAAATTGATTAATTTTATTTGTTTGATATTAGTATAAATTCAATTTCATTATAAAAGCAATTATGGGACACCTGATTCTTGTTATTTTTAACAATGGCGTAGATCGATAACTTAATAAATGATGAAAGCTAAATACTAAGTAACACAAAAGTGGGTTATGTTCATTTATATTGTACCGATGTGGTTGATTGAATGAATGATGTTAGTAAAATGCACTCTGACATTTATTGGTTTTAACTGAGTACATAAACTTGCCCATACACGTGACTTTCATTTAGTTCCTGCTAATAAGTACATAACCATAACTCATTCTTATTTAAGCCTTCAAAGTGTAGTATTGCTTTGTTGTTGAAATTAGTTTCTAAAGAATTTACAATGCTTACGAATGAATCCTGTTCACCATCAAGGATGCTTATGTTTTTTCTATGCAATGGAAAAATGTATTGTTCTTAGCAAAGAATTGCGTTTGCTGGCAAAAACACGCAACTCGACTTAGAAGTTAAAAATAAAGCTAAATTCATAGAAACTGGCAGCATAAGAGGGTTGTGTGATAAGTTTTTGAAAACATGAAAGTCAATCAATCAGTATTTAGTGTGAAATGTGTTATCACTATCAAAAAAGTTTATTGGAGAGTCCATAAACTGTGATTAGCATAGTAAGGGAAAGTGATCTGGGCTAGTTTATCCTTTTATGAAATATATTCTAAATCAAGTCTCGTTTTTGTTTCTATGTTTTAGTCGAATTTTTTACTTCATCATATTAAACTGATTCTTCAAATTAAAGTTTTTTGATGAAAATCACACAATTCATATAGAAGTCTGCAACTAGTCCTAGTTCAATGATCTAAAAAGAAAGATAAACCACCACAGTTTGCAGGGAACTGAATGTAAAATCAATAACAAACGATTTATGGTTATGAAATACAATATTCAATAAGAAAAAAAAAAGGTTAACATCGGCTATGCCGAAGTTGAATCACAGTTTGTATGGGAGCTGCCGATTTGGCTGATTCTGACAAATATACAGTGTCTGGTTTAAGAAAACTTCGTGTAAAATTTCAGATCTCTAGCTCAAAATCTGAGAGACTACTTTGCATACATAGAGTCCCCCCCTCCGGAAAATTCTTCTGAGTTTTTTATCTTTATGTATAGAACTCATATTCCTGGAGAGAACATTATTTTCATTTATAATTTGTGACCCAGGTTATTCTCTATAAATTGGATTTCTTGGCTACTACATGAATGAAAACATAATGGGGTACCAACCCATGGACTTTTTGGGGTTCGAATTGGTAGTACCTCGGGTACGAAGTCTGACCAGAGGCTTTTCTGGTACCACGGGTGGTCAGGAGCCCACGGAACTTGTTCCGTCCTGGCCAGCGGGTACGGCCCCCTTGTGGGAGTATCGTGGTGGCTATGGTTTAATACCCAAAAACGGGTAGAGTAATAACTCGACGTGGAGTTGCGTTATACAACCGGGTGCTGTGACCCAGAGAGCAGTAGAGGTTTAAGGTGGGCCTCGCTCCCCACCAAGGAGGGAGTCATATTCCAAATTTAATATGACTCTAATTTGGTACCTGCGGATATATATCCAAGGGGACGTTGATTGACGTTCAATCCATGTGCTTGGCACCGTGTTCTTGTCTTCTTACAGACAGGCGAGCACGTAAAACTCCGGTACTTCATTTGTATACATAGAGACGGACAGACAAATAGATGGACATGGCTTAATCAACTCGTCTTGTACATACTTTAAAGAGTCTCCGATTTCTCCTTCTGTCTATAACAAACTTCATGACAAATTTATAGACTATTCACTGCGTGAAAAGTATAAACATCTCCTTAAATGAAATGTATACCGGAAGATAATGTTGACTATACGAGTATCATGTGCCAAAGTATTGTAGATCCCATGCAATAAATTTTCAAAAAAAATTATATAAAAGGAACCCTCGTATAAATTTCTACAGAACTGAATTTTCCTTTGTACATTGAACTAAATAAAAACTTAAAGCTGCACATAGGACCACCCACTTAAATCCGAACAAAGGGACTAAAGAAATGCATTATATAAATGCCAAAAGTTATTGTGAATTTTCGCGCTTGATTTGTTACAATTTTATAATTGGAACGATAACTTCACACCACCTTAAACTCTCTTGGCATTTTCCTCCATAATAAGTATAACAACTACATATTTCAATCGCGTTTACTGCTAAACCTCATACCCAATATTTGTGGTTTCGAATTTTTTTTTAGTTTTTTTTTTTTCTTTTATTTTCGGTGGTGGCACCAACTAGCAACTTCATTTCAATGTTGTCAAATTGTACTTAGTTGCATGTTCACAATTGTTGTTATTATTATTGTTGTTGTTGTTGTTTTTTCCGGTTCTTCGGTTATCGTCACTAAAACTTTTTTCCGCATTTTTTACTATAATCATTTTCTATCTTGGTGTGGCGATATTAAATCACTACAAAAAGAAAATTGATCGAAAAACAAGTTGTTAGAAAGGTGTCAGTAGTTTGCAAAAAAAAAGTTGTGTTTTTTGTTTTTTTGCATCTTTCACAAAGTTTGTGATTTTGTAATATGGTGAAGGAGGGGGACCAAGTAAAATATCTTTAAAAGTCTTATCAGAAATAATAAAGCAACAAATAACAGTGTTCTCATGTTTAACGGTAAGTATTTATAATAGAACTTAGTTTTTCTGATATCTCTTTGAAATTATACACAACACATGGGGAAAAAACATTGTTATGGAATGGAGAGAATCAATATCGACTCACATAAGCATAAATTTAAGTATGGGAAACTTCCAATTTCTTGGGATCTGTGAACACAAGCCTTTGTTTCAAGTTTTAGCTAATGTATGGAAAACTTTGATTTTGAATAAACTATATACTTTTCATGCAATGAATTATAGTATCATAAGTTTATTACCATCAGAAGGAGACATCGGAGATCCCACTCGACAACGCGGATTGATTTAGCGATGTCCGGATGGACGTATGCAAACTCAGTTATTGAGATAGGGAGATGGAATTTCTTTTTAGTAGACTCCGTACATTTATCGGAATTAACCAAATCGGCTCAGTAGGCGGGATGACTTCCATACAAACCCAAATTCAAATTCATGTTCTTATTAGAAAAACTTTTTTGTTTCTTGCATTATCGAGATGAAATTTAGACACTATTAGAATCTGGCACATGTCCACAAACCGTGTAAATTTCTAAACCCTAGAGTTACTGGATTGTATAGCTCCCATACAAACCCAAATTCAAATTCATGTTCTTATTAGAAAAACTTTTTTGTTTCTTGCATTATCGAAATGAAATTTGAACACTATTAGTATATAACCCATGCCCACTAACCGTGTAAATTTAAGAGCTCTAGAATTACTGGATTGTATAGCTCCAATACAAACAAAGTTTTAAATTTCTGTTCCTATTAGAAAAACTTTTTTGTTTTTTGTGTAATCGCCAATCGTCTAAAGCCTAGGATTACTAGATCATAAAGCTGAAATCAATAATTAAATATTTCTGTATGCTCAGTCACAGGAGCGTAAATAAAACCGTCTTCTAGGGGTGTGTGAAGAGTATGACATCTTCGGCACATAACCAAAGTTAACCTTCTTTTTCTTGTTTATGATGTATTGTACTTTCTTTCAACTTTATGATAAGCAAATCTTTATTTTATAGGGTTAAAAATGTTCAGCAAACCACAATTTAATTTGTTTTCATTTTTCTTCTATTTTCAACATACTTATTTTTCTTTGTTTTTATGTTCGTTTTTAGTGGCCTTTTGAGGTAATAGAATACATTAATTAGTAAAGATTTTTTTTCTACAATACGAAAAATGGATTCACTTGTTAGGAAGTATTTTTCAGTGAACATATTTAAGCAGATTTATTGACTTGTTAGCTCAAAAATAATTAATAATTAAGATTCAATGTGTAATTCTTTTGAACTCATTTTGTAGATTACATAAACTGACAGTAATCCCAGACTATTCTCTTATATTCTGCAATGTAAATGAATGGATAATACTTGAAATAAACACAAAGGCTAACAATCATTAGAATCGTCAGCATCATGAAAATGTATTCAAAGTAAAAGCCAAAAACATTGATAAACTGGAAGCTCACATTTCAATGACAGACACTTATGTATGTATGTATGTATGTATGTATGTAAATCCCAGCAGAGAGGCAAAGAGATGCATCATTCTTTTGATTGAATGAGCATTACTTACTTACCAAAAGACTACACACTCACTCACTCACTCACTCACTCACTTAGTCATTCAATCATTTACTTACTCACTGACTAGCTAACTAGCGTAACTGAATCGTTCACTCACCTTTTTGCATTTCAGATGCAGAGACCAACAAATCGGAATTGTCATCGTCTAACATAATGGCGGCAGCTGTTTCTTGTTGATGACGGTGATGATGGTTGAGACGTCAGCGGGTGGTCCGTTGACGAAGATAATAAGGTCGTTATGGCAACACTGGCACACAAGGTAAAGTTTAGTTAGTAGAAAACAAAAGCAACTAACCAATGAACAACAAACTATGACAACCAACAGCGGATATGATGAGAAGATGACGACTATTAAACGAAACTGATGATGGCAGCAACGTCAATAGCAATGGATGCTCTTGCTGATGACTTCAACAATGTTATCGTTGTTGTTGTTGGTTACTGGTATTATCAACCCGTCCGTTTATATAGTAGGTGAGGTCAACCAACCAACAATATTTTGTATCGCAAACCGTGACGTGTGTTATTGTATAACAATAACCAAGTTAAAGTTTTGATGAATTGCAAGATTTTCCACGCAATAGCAACAATGTCGATGGTTGTTCAGAATTCGTGTTCTGTTTTATTATTATTTTTATCAAACTTTCACATAGATGTAGTAATTAACAATGGTGTGTTGTTATACTTCGATCAAATGATGTAACAAGAATTTAGACAATTCAATTCAATACAAATTGCATATGTTGTAATTGACGATTTGATTGTATTTCTAGTTCTTTAAAAAGCCTTTTATAACATCCTTCTTCTATTTGAGTTGAGTTCTGTAAGATGAAATTGAAAAGAAAAAAAAAAAAGAAAAGTTAATTATTGAATATTTGTATAAAGAAATTTTATAAAATCAATTTAAGTTTAATTAAAAGAATATAATAGATTGTTTTAGTTTTAGTTATTTATTAAATGATTTTTAAAGAAGACCCTATCACTAAACATATGCTTCCATCCACTGCCCTGAACCCTTTTTTAGGATAGAGTGACAACCCAGGGAGATCTAAGTAGTTAAAGCTGTGATATACTGTAATGTAAAGATCTTCTCTGCATCATTCCAATTTTAGTATTCTGTAAGTTTTACCAAAACAAGAACTAAATTTTGACTAAGAAATTTAGTAAATACAGATAAATTTTATATTTACATTGTTGATTCAGTAAATTTTTCTGCTTTTCGTTGTGATCCGTCAGTTAAAAAATTCAAGTTCAAACACTTTCAACGCTCATTACAAACTAAACACGTTTTTTCAGTAGAACAACACCAACGCCAACAAAAACAACAACAATAAACTACACTTGTTTAATAAAAAAAAAAAAAATAAATAAATAAATAAATAAAGAAACAACAATAGATATAGCATAAAATATAAAACTGTACAGCTACAAAAAAAGTATCTTTATTTACGTCGTTTTTTTTTCAGTTGAGTTATTGCCGCCACCTACGCTTATAAATCTGTAGAACTTAAACCTTATTATTGGTGTTACTTTTAATAAAAAAAAAAATCTATGCAAAATCATATGGAAATGGCAGTCGTTTCTTTTTTTTTTTGTGTTAAACAAATGAATAAATAAATTTGTATACCAACTTTTAAAAAATTTATGATTTTTAAAATAAAAAATGCATTGCAAGTTTAGAGAAAGGGATTTCCCAGAAGCCTTGTGTGTTGATTTTAATTTAAATAGAGTAACGTAAAAGAAAATTTATACATTTATCGATAAAATTATACAAGATTACAAAAAATTATACGATCGTAATTTCTATTAAATCTGCAAGTAAAACTTACAAACGCAAATAATTTAAAAAAAAAAGAAAAACATTTAATACAAAAGTTTCATTTCCTATGTCTACAGTTGGGTTAAGGCATTTAGAGGCCTCTAGAAAGTACGTGTGTTTGGAAGAAGTTTCCATTGATTACTTGGTTAGGATTTGTATTTCATTTTTAACAGTTACATTTTAAGTAATTTGGGGCAGTCGGATGCTTCCTATATCCTGCAACCTTTCTAATCAAAGTTACAAAGCAAAAATTTGTGTTACCCCATGTAATGTACAATTTTTCGTATAATTCATAATATTTTAGATTTAGTTTACATTTAAAAAGACTTGATAAGATAATCTCGGTATGTACATTAAAGCAATTTTATAACTTTTCTTAAGAATGCATTGTTTATCTTAGATTCCCAATTTTTATCTTAACTTCTCTTTGTTTAGTTTTATTGAATAGTTTGTGAGGTTATGCTTATGTATCATATACGTTTTAATATAAGGATTATTATCATTATTAAGGAACAGAAAAAAAAATCCATTTCTAATTGCGTGGCCCGAAGCTTGGTTACTTCAATATCGGTTAGCCATTCTATGGAGGAAGCGCTACTTGGACTATTTTGAGCATCAGCATTTGGATTCACCACATATTATATATTCTCTCTTTCACATAATAAGATAACAACTTTCTAAAGAATTAAAACTTATAATCCAAGACGAAATTTCTAATTTGTAAATTAAAAAAAAACTTTTTGAACATAAAATTCATCAATCAAAGTTTACTTTGTCATCAAAATCCTCTAAACAAAAATGTTAATTAACCAATCCGGTATTTTATACAATTGAAAGATAGTAAATAAAATAATAGATTTGGCATAAAATTGTTTGATGGGTTTTGCTTTAAAAGTTTATTCAAACTTTCGATGTCAAACATCAATAAAAAACATTAACTAAAGTGACGGCAACTACAAACGAACGCAAAAAAAAAAGTAAATAAAAATAACGACACAAGACAACACATTAATTACAATAAAACAACTTACAAATACCCTACCCACTGGAGCTGATAAATATGTTTGCAATTCTATATATTCGATTCAATAGTTTCTTCTTCTAGTAATCGGGAGACTAAAATATTACATGTGGCCTAGCCTAAGTCGTATCTGTACCAGATTTAGAGTTAGAAATATAAATATATTTTACGGATCCACTGACCTAGGTTAGGTTACACAGGTCGCTTGCGAATACACGCGAGTTCACCCAGAAGCCATTCGGCCCATTTTGGTGCCTGATAATAGGGAGAGGAGATAGGGGTAGTCAGGAAAAAAAGAACAGAAATAGTTAGGTTGTTCTCAAATGTCTTCTAAGCTAATGAATTCACGAAAATAGTCATGTGGAACTTTTACCAAATCCTCATAGAACAATTCCCCAAGAAAACGGGTTCGTCTACCAAGTAGAGCAGGGCAGTCCCATAGAAGTTGTTGAATGATCTCTGGTTCTTCCTCATCCTGACAGCTACGACAGAATTCTTGATTTAGAACGCACAACCTTTAGGTTATCAGCTCAATTATGCAGGGCCCCATTGAGACTCCTGTTAACATTCGAATTCTCCTATTATTAAAAAGCTGAAGCTCTGAGATCCGTTTTGTTTGGTAGCAAGGCCAAAGCGTTCTAGCGATAATGCAGTCATGCTCATTTGCCCACTTCTTGACAGCTAGCACTCTCAGGGATCTGTGAATATCAGCAACTGATAGAGAAACAGGCAGTGCAGATCACTTTCTAGCACGCTCATCTGTCATCTCGTTACCTTAAAAGCCAGAAGGGCCAGGCATACAAATTAGCATCATAGAATGATGCTCCACTGATCTAAGTCTATGCATTACTAACATTACGATAAAGTCCATAAGGTGATACCTACATACTACTATAACTATATTGGAAAGGCTATAAAAAAAAAGAACAACTACAACATTTAAAACTTCAAAAAGTTGTTTAAGCCAAATTTAGATGAATTTGGTTTCTGTGTTATACAATACAATAGAAGAGAATAGACAATATTATGTACATATAAACAAAGTTTATACATATCTAGATAGCCAGTTGCATTTTTTTTTTTAAGTTTATCATGAAGCTTGTAACAGGCAGAAGAAGACATCGGAGCTCGACGAGACAATTTGATTAAGCCATGTCCCTCTGTATAATGCAAACTAGTCCCTCAGTTTTTGAGTTAGACAAATGAAATGTTTCACGAACTTTTCTTTTTACCAGATATTATACATTTGTCACAACCAGCCGAATCGGACCACTAGGTGGGGTACCCAAATTCAAATTCATGTTCTTATTAGACAATCACAGTAGCATAGGTAAAAATGTTTACTACAGGTACGTGAAGAGTATGACAACTTCGGAATAGTCGAAGTCAGCCTTCTTTATTCTAGTTTGTTGTTAAGCTAGTTTTTTAATCATTTTTCCATGGTTGACTTGTCTAATTTTGTTAGTTCGCAGAACTGCTTTTTATGTTTCAAATAAAATATTCATTTACCCGCATGAATATATATATTGTCATACAGACATATTTATAATGTTTATAAGTATATATAAACTAAAGTCAACTAGATACAAATGTATTGTATCTATAAGCCAAGGTTGTGCTTATAGTTCATTCATTCATTCATTCATTTATTTATTCAATTTATTAGTCGGTCTCTTTTTTAACACTGAAATATTTAGTTCTTTATTTTGTTTTGGCAAGAGAAAAAAAAAAGTTGAACTCTGTTCATGTTGTTTATAAGACCAAAAGAAATCAATCGATCGATTATATCATAAAGTGTGATTTGTTTTTGATATTTTTTTTTGTGCATTGTGAGTTTAGATTTCAAAATTGTCTAAAAGTAAAAATCCTGTAGGTGTATATTTCTAATTGGAGATAAATATTGTATATGCATGATACATAATACACATACATGATGTATGAATGTATATAGTACGAGTATATACTTTTTACAGTTAGTACTTCCGCGTGGTTTGTTAGTGTTACCAACTAAAATTGTTTGTTAATGCCGCACTGCCTGCCATGAGACATAAAAAAAGCACACAAATGCTGCCTTTTGTTGGCGTTAAAAAGAAAAACAAATTTAATTAAAATTGTTACAATTTTTATGAGTGTTGCGTGTTATTTTGAAAGTGGCGGCATGTTCTTCAACCTAACGACTAACACACAGTCATATTCTATTCATTAACATTGCCACTTGAAAAGTATAAAAGAAAAATAACATAGAATAGAAAGAAATTGAGGTTTTGTTAATATTTTTAGTCAGGAGGAGTTTGAGGTATTTTTTTTGTTTTGTTGTTAGGAAAACCAACAAAAATATATTGAAAATTTTACTTTATAGATCAAAAAAGTTAACATAGGATCCGTGGATTCCATCAAGACAATACAAACTACAGTTGCGTATTATCGGGTTCCACTAAAATACCATAATGCCCATGGTAGAGTTACAAAAGTCAACTAATGAAATTGCTCGTAATTAAAATTGATGTCATAAATTATAAAAATTTTGTATAAACCAACAAGAAGAGAAACTTTCTAACCAAACTTTAAAATAGTCCTTTATAAACAATAGACAATGAGGGAATATTTATTACTGTCAGATCCATAGGAATGTCTAAATTTGCCCCACTACTTACAGTTAAAGCTAGATAATCTCATTGTAGAATCCAAGTAGAGTAATAAGTATTTAGATACAATATATTAACTAATGTCATTGAAAATAAAAAAAAAAAAAACTTGCTCAGCTGAAAAAATAAACAATTACTTAGAAAGATTTCACGCCCAAGTCCAGTAACTGCATTTTCACCTTAAGAAAAGGTGTCTGTCAGGCTATAAGATACAATGCAAGCATCATTCCATAGACCGAACAAAGCCGTTATTTAGATCTGATCCTGGATAAATGGCTCACATGGCGTGCACATATTAGAATTGTCACAGCGCGGTGCTACCAAAAAATGAAGAATCTAGACTAACTCCTCCGTCCCTCAAACAAGCTGTCACTAGGCATTAAAAGGCTCATCTAGCTTTAAAGAGTGGCACCAATATGGCCAGATACAATACAAATCTGGGGTACCACGGCTATCTCCAACATCTCCAGACTACAGGTATGTCAGAGCAAGGCAATCAGAAGAATCATGGTTTGTCAGAAACACCACGCTGCACAATGATCCAAAAATAACAACATGGTTATAGACAATGCAACTCTTTAGTAGTCGTCACTTAACAAAACTACAAACTCACGCTAATCCATTGAAGTCTGTCTTGTTCTGAAGGTTACAAAGACTCATGACCATATGAGCTAATAAATATTGTAATTAACACATTCGGTATTAAAATGTGTCATGCAGGACAACTGAATAAACAATATACCTAAATAATAATCAAAAAAAAACTTAAAACCTACAAAACAAAAATATAAGAAATAAAAGAACTAACTAATCTCATTCTAGTGCAAGGTAAAGAAATCATACAAAATAGAAACCTTAATATATGTCATTGGGATCATGTTTATAAGGATTTAATTCATGGGTATGAAGACTTAATATATATTTATCAAATTATAATCTCATGAACGAAACGTGATGACTAAACTATTACAAATAATGGTTTTTCCTTTAAACAATTTACTAAACTTAAACAGATTCGTTTATACAAGTTTCACATTCATAATCTAAGTAATCTAACTAGACTTAGAAACTTAGAAACTTAGAAATAACCAAATACTATATGGTAAAAAGTTAAAAACATCGGTGTGCGTGTTTAGGTTTCACAAAATATTGTTAGTACTTTATACATTTCAGTTGAGTGTTGAAGAATAATTAGATTTTATTTAAAATAAAGACAGAAGAAGGTTACAATTTAAACGAAATGATTTAGAAATGTTTTTTTACTCAGTCTGTCTGTCAGTCATACAAAAAAAAAAAAAACGAGTTTCATGCAGTGTAAAGTTTGATTTGTTTTAATCAGATTACAAAAGGTTTTTGGTTGAAATAGAAAAAGTTTTAATCTAAAACATGAAACTTTTCTATGAGAATTTCCTTGAAATTTTAACTAAAATAATGAATCGCATGATAGTCTTTTTTTACAAAACACTTAAAGTTCTCATTCCTGAATTACCCCATATCAACACATTTTGTAAGTACATTGCTATTAAAAACACAAGCACTACAATTTTATTTACTTTCCATTACAAAAAAAACATCACTTTGCCTAGTCAATTTTACTATACAATAAATCGTTTGTAAGTTATTACACTCCTATTTTGCAAACACATTTTCATTAATTCTTTTTTAGTGTCACATTTAATGAATGAAGCCACTTCATTAAGTGTCTCTGCCACAACCACACATCATCAACTTAGAATCAAGTAACAAGTAACAAGAACAACACTTGTTCTAAATGAATGCAAATAAACTTGTTTAGTTAGAATAATTTGCTAAGCAACAAAATAAAGAAATTAAGGATACACAAAACAAGAAAATACAAAAAATGAAAGAAAATTAAATGGGAAATGGGAAATGGAAAATGTACAAACATAAGTAGAAAAAATATAATTGTAAGAGCAAAATAAATGAGCAACTGGCAATGTGACCAAGCGTAAAGAAGCAAATAGTCACTCGTATAACAAGGAAAAATTGTATAAAAACCTACTACTCATATACAATATTCGTACATACTTATAAGAAGAACATGTTGAATATACTCAGGATATAGCAACAGAGGTGAAACCTTGAGCCATCAAAGAATATCGTTAGCACGAAAATAAATTGCCAAGACAACTACAAGAACACCACGAAGAAAATAATGAGAATAATAGGAAAAATATTAAAAGTAGGATTCATTGAAGCCTAAGGAAAAATTGAGAACAGGAGCAGGAGCAGAAGCAGCAAAGGTGTGGGGTCCTAGCAATCTAAAGCGAAATCGAAAAGAATATTGTAGAAAATATTCAAGTGCAAACTTAAGTGGATTTCAAGTGAGACAAACTGAAGGCAGTTCAAATAAGTAGAAAACAAAGATGAAGCACCAACTAATTGAGTACAAATCATCTTTTAAGTATAACAACATTAAAAAAGATTATACTACGAAGAATTGTTATAATAAACATCTTATAATATTATCACCATGGATTTTTTCCCTATTAAATTCAATTCAACAAAGTACTGAATTATTAAGAGGAATCAAAATTAAAATACAAGGGTCATTGAATAATATTGTATAAGGGACAAATCAATGAAGAAGAGGAACTGTACTCTAAAATAAACTCCACCAATATTAATAAACTTGTCCGAAAGTTTCTTTGTTTTGTAAGGTGCTTATCACAATTATAAGACACTTTGAAAATTTCACTTCTAACCCTCGCCAAATCTGTGTGGTTTATATTTTGTAAATAATTAAAAAAGCGAATGAAGGTACAAAGAATAACCCGCAAAAAAACAGTACAGTTTCGATTTTTAGAACAGCATGGGAAAAGAACCGTTAGTTTCAGTTGAAATGTTCACATTTTTGCGTATCTGCAGCCTTATCAGAATTATAAGACACTTATTCAAAGATGCATCGAAAGTGAAAGAATCAATTGAATTTTTAAGTTTGGTAGCAGAAAATGTGTTTTTAATCGATTTTAATTAGTATGCCACTCAAAAAGCGTTTAACGGAAGAAGAAAAGGGCTAAATTAAGGCTTATTCAAGTTCAAATTTAAATGTAAGCGAAATCTCAAGGAACATTGGTCGCACTCGCATAGTAATTGCGAATTTTTTGAGAGACATTGAAAATTATGGAAAATTAAGAAGTTCAGGAAGAAATCCAATTCTTTCTGCGCGGGATAAAAAGTATATAAGAAATAAAGCGAGCAATTCCACAGTGTAGTGCTCCCAACTTGCTGCTTCTTGCATTAGGAAGTGTCTCTTATGACTATTTGGCGAACATTAAATTCGTCGGAGCAAATTGTCAGAGACGTGTTTAAGAAGGTGCCCGCATTACAGAAGCGCCACAATGATGCACGACCCCGTTTCGCGCAAAATAACTTGGCCAATAACCCAAAATTATTTTTGAATTTCTATCTTTAAAATGTAGCCAGATATTTAAAAAAAAAAAACGAAGTGTCTTATAATTGTGATAAGCACCTTACTTGATGCCAATAACTCATTATCTTGCCAGTATCCCAAAATTCGTTGTTTCTGATTTTTCTGCATGAATTACCTACATGAGAAGACCCAACAAATGAAAATCTGTCAACCCATATATTCAAAGGTTTCTTCACACTTTTTCTTTCAGATTAACTATGTTTTCCAATGATACTTTACAATATAATTGGACGCTGATCTCCCAGATAAAGTCACATAATAGGCGCTCAATTAGATCATCATGTTATTGCTTACTTTCTGAGTTTCTTTTCGTTCGCCAAGCACTGAGATTTTAACATTTTTGATTTGTTCTATTCATTTAAAACAATATAAAAAATGTTGCAATTCTTATAATATTCACTGTAAAATCTTTTAAGAACAAATAAAGTCCATTTTTGTACCTTCAGAAATCACCGAAGTTTATACAAATAATGTGCAAACTTCAAGCGAATAGTACGCCTACATTAAATGCAATTCTTAGCCCAAATGACGCGAGTTTAGTATGTGTTATACTTATAAATAGAATACAATAAATAAATTGTAGTAGTGTTAAAAGCGGCGTGTATCATCAAATCAGTCAGTCAACGTGTTACATAAACACTTATTTAAAACCACCGTGACAGAGTAGTGAGTAGAATTGAACGTCATTGTCAATATTTGCATTTTATTAGCGTCATGCTGACATCTTGATCTCTATGGTGTTAATGGTGCGTATGCTTAATATAAAGGTACAATATTTATTTATTTACGCATTACGTCATCTATATTAATTGCTTAGTAAAAAGTTTCCATAATTTTATTTATTAAAATTTTATTGAAATCAATAGTAGAAATGAAAAAAAAAAAGAATCATCTTCCCACATTGAAATTTACGTATTTCCTATCAATTTCTTCCAAATATGGTTGTCAACTTCCGTTGTTACCATCGCATAAGATACTTGTACATCCATCAATCATTATTGAGAGCAGCAGCTGCTTAGAGCATTAACAGACCCCCTACACATATAAAATAATAATAAAATTATTCACAATCTTAAATCTCTGTAATCCTCAATAATTGTATTGAATCAAGGAAAATATAGAAAAAACATTATTAAAAATAATTGGATAAATCTGTAATATAAACTCCTACAACAAAATGTTTTCTCAACTTTGTAATTACTCAATTTCACCCATAATGAGTTCTTAAGAAAATGAAAAACAAAAATAACAAAAAAAAAAAAAGAAGGTGAACTTTTGTCATATTCTCTTCACGCACCCTTAGAAAAAGTTTATGTTTTTCTTACTGTGATTGAGCATACAGAGTCAATACACACACACAAACACCATTTTAACACTGACACCAATATACATACATGTATGGGAGCTATACGATCCAGAATGCTAGGGGCGTGAAATTTACATGGTTGGTTTCAGTGCAATACTGCAAGAAAATAAATTAGTTATTCTACTTAATAAGAATCTCAATGTGAATGGAAAGTTTGTATGGGAAGTTTCCTCCTAGTGGTCTGATTCGGCTGATTTCAACAAATTTGCTTTCAACTCTCTAGCTCAAAAACTGAAGGACAAGTTTGTATACATACAGATGGAACAACGCATCTCATCGAGCTGTTCAAGAATATAGATATGGGTCTCCAGCGTCTCCCTTTGTCTATTACAGTATACATGACAAACTTATAATCCTAATTACAGCGTGAAAAGTATAAAAACAAGTAACTAATGCGCAAAACTCACAAAACGCGTGACAACATTTTCACTCACTCAACCGTAACACAGCGAGAACTTGAAAAAAAAAAAAATTCTGACAAAATCAAACTAAATAGAAGAAAAACAAGAAAGCGGAAAATAACAACAAAAATTTATATACATGGAAAAAGTGGGGAAACAAACGAGGATGGAAACAGAAAACAGACTTGTACGTACTACTGTTAAATGTACAAATCCAAAGAACCAAACAAACAAAATACATGTACAGCAAAAAAATCATATAAAAAAGAAACATTAAAATGGCGGGAAAAGAAATAAAAGTTAGCCCACATATGGAGCTGACCTTGACAAGCATTTCCATTGTTTTAACTTAAACCAACCGTCTTTGATGGCTTGATGTGTATTTTATACCGATACCTTACACACATTACATTAATGAATATGGATTGGGGTATGATTAGGTTGTGATTAAAAGGGAATATTTCTCTGATAAGCTCTTAAAATAACGTTATATGATATAGGCGAATTAATTCGATTACTGGATGTTATGCACCTCATACTCGTACTATTCTATTAGAGAAGTTTTCACTATAATAAGAAATGGGACAAATGTGAGTCAGACTCGTGCACGGAGGGTTCCGTACCAGATTTGAGTTTGTATGGGAGGTACTCCTCCTAGTGGTCCGATTTGACTGATTCCAACAGACATGCAGCGCCCATATCAAGAACTTATAGTGTCTAAATTTCAGTTCGATAGAACAAAACACAAAAAAGTTCTTCTAATAAGAATCTGAATTTTAATGGGGGTTTATATGGGAGGTACCTCATCTAGAGGTCCGATCATACTGAACTTTCATCAATATAAATTTCTGATGTATAGCCACCAACGACCCAAATTTAAAGATCATGGGATTACTGGATCGTATAGCTGCCATACAAACCAAAATGTTTCTTGTATGGGGAATCCTTTAAGTTTTTGAAAATATTTTAGTTTTAGTATACCCGGATAGAACTACACATTCTGTGCAAATTTCAACTCTTTTGTTATTACGGGTCATGAGGTATGACGGACGGACAGCGAAGTCTCTGCAATAGGGTTCCGTTTGATACCCTTTGGGTACGGAACCCTAAAGAGAAACACATTTCTTGTTTGCTATTTTGAATTTCATATAAACAAAAATTTTCACTTTAAACTTAAAATGGCATCAACTACAATTAAATTTAGGAACTGACTCTGCAAGGGTCTTTCTATACCCGTTTTTAAAACGGTTATCATCATTTGTAATTTTTTATAATGGAACCGAGTCTAAGGGGTCCAGAATAGTGTTCAGTATATGTAATTAAATTAAATTATATCTCCCATATAAAACTTTTGTTTAAATTCAGTTTTCATATTATTATAAATCATTTTAATGATTATCAACTTCTCTTTTGTATTATGAAAGAGTATTTCAAGGATGTTGAAGCTTAATGTTATCATATTTCCTTTTACTGTAGCAAATTTTAATCATTCTACTCGTAGTACTCTAACAATAAAATGTGCGTACATTATTTTTTACAGTTTCCATTACATTCAAGTCATCTCACGGTCTATATTATAGACTCTAAGCATTAAGTACTTACATATGTATGTAATGTACGTACGAAGTCGTTAAGTTAGTATGCTACGTGGGTTTGCAATAAATAGGGAAAATTAAACACACATAAAAAGTGAGTTCATACAGTTTCCAGCCTCGTATGTATAAGAACTATATACTTCAAAAGTTATGTACATACTTATATGCATTTTTTGATTCACAGATCTTTAATATGATTTTGAATCTGTGCTTGTATGAGGGCTATATGATCCAGTAATTCTAGGATCTTGAAATCTTGTTGGAGATGGGTTACAAATTTATGGTGTTAAAATTTCAGTTCAATAAAACTAAAACAAAAAAAATTTTTAACAGTCCCTTCAATTTTAATAGAGAGTTCGTTTGGAAGGTACCTAGTCCTAGTGGTCCAGTTTGGCTTACTGGGCATGAACAGAGTACAGAGTTATGTAAAAAGAAAACCTTTTTGCAAACTTTTTGATCTCTCTAGTAAAAAACTGAGGGACTAATTTGCATACTGATCAAGAACATCTATATTTTATGGGGTCTCCGACCGATATCTTCTTCTGTCTGTAACAAACTTATAGTACTAAACACTGAAAGAAGAGTATAACTGTGAAAACTGCAGGTATAGAGTGTGATTTCGATTGTTTCCAGATATATGTAAGTGTATTGAATGCCTCTCGTGCATGATGCCAACATGTGCGTACTATTATTCCATTGATTCAATTAAATTAGTTTGTTAATTCGCTTTAATTGTAATTTCTTAACTTGAGGGAAGTGCCAATAGTGTCTAGCGTCTGAGTGAAAATATTTCCAATTAAAACTGAAATTGAAATTAAGTCACACACAATACAACAAAACACAGCAAATTAATGTAACCAAATTTGGCCAATTGTAATTTGCTATTGTTTGTTGCTATATAAGTGAGTTGCCCTAAATGGTCACTTGCGACCGACAGCAAACAAAGTGATTAAGAAAATATATACATATGCATATAGGGAGAATGAAAGAAGTGAGGGGTTTCTTTCAACTTTGGTTAGTTAACGTTAAAGTATGTTCAAGGTCATGACTTTAAGTGGTCTGATGGAAAAAAACGAAAGGTTTGAAATTTAAATTTAAACTAAAAATAAACTTATTGACTTGGGTAATTTTCTTTTCTTACTTTTTATGAAAGACTTTCATTACTTTTACTTTAATAAAATTAAGGGGCTTAACAAGAAGCAGAAATGAGGAAAATGTTTCGCAAGGTAACTTTGTGCCTTTTATTATTATGATTATTATGATGAGGAATGTTGATTAACATGAAATGTAATTAAGCAATTTATTATGTTGCATAAATAATTTTAATGGCATGCGTGAGTGTACGAGTATCTACGACGTCTAAAGGACAAGCAAAGGACCTTGAAATGTTCTTCAGAGCACACATCTCCTTGACTTTGTTATATGAAATGCAATAAATTTTAAAGAAACTCAAATTTAATATTTGTTTTTTAATATCGTAAACCATTTTGAAAAGTCAATAAATTGACAAAAGCGAACAAAAAATTGTTTATTGAAATAAAAGAAAAATGCAGATAAATAGAGAACGCAGTAAACAATATGGAAGAAGGTAAGGGTCATGATGCTTGGGGCACAAAGGGAAGATTTCTTTGTACACAAAAATAAAAAATATGTAAAAATAACTTTTCAATTAAAATAAAAAATAAAGGAAAAGGGAAAAGGAAACCAAAAAAAAAAAAACTTTATCCTTTTTTATATTGTAGTACGAGTATTGTAAATAAAACACAAGAACAGAAATAAAAACATGTAGGCACCATTAAAAATCACTTTTGCTTGGGAGTGTTGAATGGAGGCGTTGAATGCTATAAGACAGGATATGAAGGAAAATAACAAAAGCGGCAAAAGCCACTTGCCTGTGCCCACCCACATCAGTTGAAAATGTAAACAAATACCAAGAGAAAGATACAAACATCACACACACACACACACACACACACACACACACACACACACACACACACACACACATAGTATAAATATATTCTATATAAATTTTGCAATAGGATTGCATATGCAAAACTTGTGTTATGGGTTGCTGATGGTGATGGTGGGTTCAAGGAATTCAACGTCAAGATAGTATATATACAATATAAATATAAGGCAGAAGGAACGAATGAAAAAGACCGAAAGAGTTGCAACATCAACAAAACTGAACTGTTTGGTTTAACAATTGAATTTTTGCTTCGAGCTTCATTTTATCTCATCTTTTGACACTCACCTCATCTCATATATCATGAGTACGCTTCGGTAACATAATACTATGTTATCTGTTCCCTTGCTAACTCAATGCCTGATGCATTGTTTAAGGTCAAGGTAGTGGATCAAGTGAAGACAATAAAGAATCTACTCGTATATTTGATGCAACAGTCATTTTAACTGACAACATTTGAATGATCCCTCTCAAATAAATAAAATATATAAAAAAAATGTTAATCATACGTCATATGTGGTTAATATATTTTTCAATGCAATCTTTATCTAAGTATAAACATATAAAATAATGTTTGTTTTAACTTTGTTTATCATCAATATAAGTTCCAGATAAGTTCTATGAAATTCTACTCTTAAAAGGTTGAAAAGGTGGATGCAACATTGTTAACTTTGTTTCTACACATTACAATATTTTTACAATATTTATTTAGCTACAATATTTGTAAAGAATTTCTAGGAGGAACCCAACCAAAGTTCTTCAAAATGCCTGAGATTTGCGATGGTAGAAGAACAGAAAAACAGAGGCGCTTGCTTTGTTAGAAATGTCTTACAACATCCACCTTAAAGGTTGTTAGTACTTTTAAGAGTAACGTCCTACAAAGTCTCACTTAATGGTAGTCAGTAACAAAAGAATCAATTCATCATATAGAAGGCCAGAGCATGTAGAAAGTTACGTCCGATTTTGTCAATATTTAGTACAATTAGAAGATCGTCAAGGATTTACATATATTCGCACGAGATTCTTGATGTAAGTCTGATCATTTTGTTGTTAAATTTATAAATGAAGTCACCAGGTGACTTCTACCTATATTCATATATGCATAGTAGAACGTTGCCGCTAGCGCTAACGAAAAACGTTACGTTTAATGTTTAATAAGTCCCTAGGAAAAATAGAAAAAGCATTTTTTGTTTCAAAATGTCTTTTTATTTTCCCTTATAATATCGTTCCAACTCTATACATTTCCACTCCAATCTTTTATCCAAATATTTTATATAGTTTTGTCTCAAGATCTTCAAAAAATGCGCTTGTTTCAGTCGACCTAAATCCCTTCAATTGCCAAAAATGATAAATTTCTTTAATTTTCAAAAACTAAACCAATGTGGTCAATAATATGGAAACTACTCCATCTGTTTAGATTAGGTTAGGTTATACAGGCCGCCCGCGACCACAGGTGAGATCACCCAGAAGCCTTACGGCCAGGTGGGAATCTCGCCACACTCCTCAAAAAAGGGCTTTCCAAGAAAGCGGGAACGCCTTCTGAGTAGTACAGGACAGTCAAACAGGAGGTGCTGAATGCTTTCTTTCTCTTCCTGATTTTGGCAGCTATGACAAAAGTCCTGGTGAGGAACGTGCAACCTCTGAGCCATTCGCCCAATGCCCCGTTAGAACCCCTGTCATCATCCAAATCCATTTTCTTGTTAAAGTGTAGGAGCTCAAATGTCTTTTTCGAATGATAGGAGGGCCAGAGCTTTTTAGCGATAGAGTACCCTGGCTCGGTCGCTCAGCTCGCCTCTGCTGCCTCCTTAGTCTCTGCTACCAACTCCGATAAAATATCATGCAGTTGTCTGCTTAAGTCTTTTACTATCCTAGAGATGGCTAAAGCAGATCCCTTTCTGGAACACTCATCCACCATATCATTTCCTAAGAAACCAGAGTGGTCAAGCACCCAGGTCATTTCTATTGAGTGCCGTCTGTCTCGATTAAGAGCCTCAACCATACTACGGATGATTTTACTCGTTTCACTATGTGTCGACAGAGTCTTAATATCAGGCTCGCTGACAACAATACGTTCCTAGGGGTTTCTCCCAAGGTGTTAATCAACTTTGCCGCTTGCCAGACCGCATAGATCTCCGCCTGAAACACACTACTCCAATCAGGTTGAAAAAAGGAAAATTGGGCTGTCAGCTCCTCCGAAAAAATAAGCGTGCCTGTTCCTTCTTCCGTGTTGGAGCCGTCTATGTAGATTGAAAGCCAACCTTGCCTAATGGCGTTACCCTGCTTCCAATCATTTCTTTCCTCTCCTCTCTTATACTAAAATTATTTTTCCATTTTAATTCCGGCACGCAGTAGTCAATGTCTCCCCCAACCGAACATAACCCCACTTATGGAGGAAGCTAAAAAAGACGCATCTTTCGGATTTTCTAAGGACACAAGAAGAACACAATTCGAAACCCTCTATACTAATTTTTCATACGTTTAGGCAAAAAATGACTTACAACATATTTAATACTAAATCTAAAACTAAAGATACAATGTCTAGCTACATCTCTAGTTCAGTAGCATCATTACCATTGTTGGGGACGAAACTTGCTTGCTTAGAGCTGTTTATTTTAGGTATGTCTTATGATATTGAAGGCAAGGCCAGGGAAATGCAGGATTGAATATGTAATTGTTTATGCGTCAAGACACTGGGATTGTTTTTCTAACGTAATATCAGAAGATATAAAAGTTTTGCCATACTTCATTGATATGTCAGTATTTCAAATACATATGAAGTTTCATGCTCAAGTCTGTTCATCTAAGACAAACCAACAATGGGAAGTAAAACTACAGAAATGAAGTAAGAAATACCGGATATGTGCGGGTGTCCTCGGGTGGAATAATGAAATCTAAACCAAAACAACTGAGTATGAAGTTGCGGCCAAAAGTTAGTTTTATAAGAAAACAATGAAAGTTTTCAAGCTGAAAATTTATTTTTAATTAATTTTTCCTATGTTGCACATATCAAGATTTAAGAATTGAGTCCTCGCTCCATATTTTTTTTTTTCTTTTATTTGTTATATTCTGCCTTTTAGTCCCTTCCTACTAATCATCATCATCATCATCGTCATCATCATCTTTGCAAATTTTGTAAAATGCTTTTTTTTTTTTTGGTTTTTTATTGTAATTTTTGCATATCGTGAAATTTTATGCAAATTTTCCATACAAACGCTTTTCTTTCTTGATTTTCCATTATTTCTATTGTTCGCATTGCACAATAATACTTACAATGGCTGCCACTACTTTCGCTACATGACATTTGAGTTATGTTGAATGTGAGTTCTACTTATTGTATATTTTTATTTTTATAAATGCATATTCGCATATAATGGGATTGAATTTAGGTTAGTATGTAGTAGTAGTAGTAGACATTTCTTTAAAGTTTAAAAGTCAATTTACTATTTGCGCTCAACCTTTTCAATTTCATTCTTTTCATTTTCTTACGTGACTTTTGTTATTTAGAAGAAGTCAAAGAGACTTTCATTCTGATCTATGGTAACTTTATATACAAATAGATGTATGGATATTTTTTGCTTATATGTTTGTGTTTGTGTTTAAGTTTAACTTTAATTTTCAAATCAATTCAGTTGAAAAATTGAAAATCGCATGGCATTCTTAAGGTTTTTAGGGTTGTTTTGTGGGTGTGTTTCATCATTTTGTTTTGGTCTAAATTAGTTTTGGACTTTTAAGAAAATTGCACGTTTTCGTTACCAAAGCGCATGCAAAATGCTTAAGAATTTGAAGTGGCACCCTAATTAAAATTGATAGAGTTTTAAGAACTGTGTATAAAAATCACTAATATTACTTAGAAACTCGGTTAAGAAAACTGCTATAATAGAATTATATACACAAGTTGTTTTGAAGTTTCATAATATTGATTTTTAATAAGAATAATTATAATAAATCAGGAAGCTACGACCATCCCTAAAAGAATATTAATTCAAATAAAGGAGCGATCTTGGGTAACTAATAGTTGCAGCCCACGCGATTCAGCGATATAAGACTACTCATCATGGTCATCATTTAATCTCTGATAACAATCGGCTTTCATGTTCCAAAAGAAAAACTATCTCTAATAATCGAAGATACAACAAAAACTATTTATTTATAAGTATATAGATGACTTGTATTTATACATTGCCAATTTTATTAATGAAATCATTTAACATCTTTTTATGCAGTTTTTTCAATATTCCAACATAAGAATTGTGAGAAAAATATACCGAGGCATTATCAACTCTTTTAATTAATCAAATAAAGAGAACTTATGTATAGTTTCTTATTTTTCAAGTTGAAAGCTTGTAAACACAAATTTTTGACCAATTAGACTTATTACACATTAAAATACATAATCTTTTAATGGTTTGCTTTGCGAAGTCAATTGAGTTCGTGGAAAAAATGTGTCCAAATGAATGAAGAAGATAAGTAGTTCTGAGCGGAAACGTTACTATATGGAGAAAAAACTTGCTTAACACATTAATCCACTAGCAAAAGCAGAAGAAACATATCTCGACTGCTGAATAATGTTCTACTAGAACTTCTGCAAAGTGAATCATTTCTTCTACCTTGCAGGAAGGACCCATAAGTGTTAGTATGGTAGAGTTGACACCTTATTGTTAGACCTATTTATAAATAACATATAAGAAGATGAAAATATCAAATGAATTATTTAAAAAATATATTATTCAAACATAATTTAAGCTGTCATCAGAAGAAACTTTAAACAGTTCAAGGCACTTTTAATAATCTTGAAAAAAAAAAGGAATACAAAACAAAATCAAATATAAAAGACAAAATGAAATTAATTACAATAAAAATAAACATGTCTCTATATTTCATTGAAATTATGACCATTTGTTTATTTTGTTAGCGGCTCATGGCACTCACAGCGTCTTATTAAATTAAAAAAGGCATGCGAAATAGATATTAAAATATACAAAAAATTATATAAAATAAAGAGGAGACAAAGCATCAGATTGACTTTATAAATATTGTATAAAACATTCATTTAGTGCGTTTTTGAGTCTGTATCCAAGCGAATACAACGGCTAAATATAGTATATTACATATTTTTCATTATCTCATAGTATGACAAATTTTGAGACACTCCTTTTCTATGCACAGCGGAGAAGACTTTGAATTATTTTCGGAAAATGGTTACCAGCCGAAGTAGCTACGCTAGAAATGACTGATTATGTCAATGTTGGACTGATGTAGCTTCCTTGCGTTTACTTACCATAGTTGAATACTCGTAATTATCATTGCAGTGAAAAACGGGCGCCACAATGATTTTCCACGGAATTTTATTCTGATTGATCGTGCAGATTGACACCTCCCATTCCAAAATTATATTCTGATATCAACTTCAGGCTGTTTGATAATTATTTTTTGTCTTTCTGGCCAAATACCATCTATTGACGGAATGCATTGGCTCGATACCCTCAAAGCTTGAATTCCACTGCCCATACTGTCTAATAAAGTTTCGAAAAATTCAATTGATAGCTTTCCTTCTAAATCCTCTACCATTTCTTCTGGTTTTCTATATCAAAATTGGTTTCCATTTTGGTTCATTTTTACGTTGCAGCTCTCGAAGTGAAATATTGTCCTCACTATCGATACTAAAAAAAAAAAATTCTAATTCACTTGGAACATCCTTGTGGCAAAGTGTCACCTTCTTCTTCATCTGTTTTTCAAAGTCATCGGCGTCACATTCTTCTTCATTTGTTTTATAATCTGGATCTAGTGGAATATAAGCTATATTAAAAGAGTCGTGATTTGATGACGTCTCCACCAAATCTGGATTCATTTTTAAACCTTTAACCATAAAGGATACCTTTTTAGCCGTTGTACTCAAGCGGATACTAGGTTATAGTATCCTCAAACATTTTTTTTTAAAATTTTCTCTTCTAAATTTGAAAATTGTACATACATACGCCTTTAACTATGGAAATTAAACAAAACTACTTTTATTTTCCCGATCGACATGCTTCACATGCAGTCAAATTCACACTGATATGGGCAAAACAAATAACAAAATTATGCGGCGAAGTACCAGAACAAAGTATTGTAAATTTCTGATTACTTTTATTTTTATATTCAGCATTGTGCACGATTAAACCGCGGAATTTGGAAATTCTGTTTTTTGCTTGGAAATACACTTATGTATAAGACTATGATTAATTTTTTGTTCCCAAGCAAGTACAATGGCTGCTAATGGGTTAAGCAACTTTGCAAAAGATTCTTTATTAATAGGTAGATAAGTATAACAAGTATTATTATAAACATTCAAGCAGATTTAATAATCAAAGTTGCCTACAAAGGAATGCTCTAATGATTCTGCAAATATTAGTCTTGGGATAATCAGTTGAAAGGGAAAGGTTTAGTCCGTAGGCAATCTTCATTCAATAATCAAATATCAATGCAACTTTTTTTTGTAAATAAAGGTAAAATCATGAATAAAGGGTCCATTTACTTAAATACTTGTTTGCCAATGAACAAAAGTTTTACTTTGATATCCACAGATAAATCGATTTTCTTCTCATGTGTTGTGCTGGTTTTAATTGAACTCATTTAACTTGCATTTAAAACTTAATAACATGAAATTTATTTTATTGGAAAAGCAAAACTTAAATACTTGATAATTAAACAAGTGTTACTGGGACTCAATGAGATTTTTATCTGTGTTTGTTTATATGGTAGACAACAATCGCGTCGAGTTTAATGAAGTAAAAACAATCAAAGTTATGTATTTATATTTATGTAAATTAAACTACTAAAACGAGTTTTTTTATATTCTCAATTAAATATGATTAAAAGTTTCTGGTATTTTTATTTATAACTATGAAACTTTATCTGAATTAATGGTGAGAGAAAGAAATATATTGTATATATAAAAAAATTGTGATAAATTTTATTTTTATTTGAAAAAAAAAGTTGATCGAATTGTGGTAATTTTTCTGTTTTTTTTGTAGTGTCGTTAAATTTTATGTTAACCAACGTAAAATATGGAAATGTATAGTCATAAATTGCCTGACTGCCTGGAGAAGAAGATCAAATAAATGAAGGACAAAGCAAAGCCACACATATTCCAAATGAAAATAAGAAAAACTTGAGTAACAGCATCAGCAGCAATGAATGTCAGTAACTTGGCAACGAGGCATTCATTATTATTGGTTCTATATTAAAAATCACCTTCTGTTCTCAAGAGGCTCTTACATAGACTACGATTACAAAGGACCATATACATATTTTCGAAGGCTAATAATATATTGCTTCATGAGCCACAAAAGATGAGTTCAATGTATTTTTCCTTTTCACTTTTATTTTATATTTTTACTATATTCATATTCATAAAAAAGCAATGAAAAATTAGAAGCGATTCTTAAATTGTAACCTGCATTGTAACTATCGGAGATTTGCTGTAGAATATTAACATTAACTTTGATCTTAAATGCTAAGGGTTGATATAGAAAACATCGGGAATAAAATTTATTCTAAATGTGGTTCACATAAGCTTAAGAACTACTTATCTAAAGTAAACCAGAAGAAAAGCAAACTAAACCATCTCGTCAAGATTACTATTGGCGATGACTGCAATCAAATATTTTACCTTTGTGCCTAAAATTTTGGTTTGTATACTTGTATTTCTGAGAAATTTGGCACTACCACACCTTTGAGAAATTATTATCAATTTGACCTCGTTGCTTTTATTGAAGTATTTTTGCGCAGTAATGAAATACAAAAAAAAAAAAAACAACAAGAAAGGGAGAGGAAAGAAAAGAAGGAAGAACGGAAGGCAAAGGCAGCAAATTACAATGAAATGAAAGTTAGAATTTTCTGAATCAGAGAAAGGATGGGATGAATAGGGAAAGAAAGATAGCCTCAAAATTGTATGCATTGTGTACAAATCTCAAAGCACAAAAATCTCACAAATATACTTACCATATATAAAAGTGAATAAAATAAAATTGAGAAAAATGGAAGTGAAAAAGCTAAAAAGATTTTCGAAGAAAGAAATAAATTCAATAATAGTGATTCGTGAGTAGCTGCGATATTACAAAAATGAATCCGTAGATACTTGTAAGTAGTAGTATATAAGTATGGTTATATCATTCAAGTATAGGGTCTTACCATTTTGTCTAGATATTTGTAACAAATAGAAACAGAAATACATATCTAGTTATAACACAGATCCCATAAACATATGAATATTATAAGCATGTTATTAAGACACAATTCCAACTATGCACACCGGTTTCTATGCATACAAGTCGCACATGTTTTGATCTACAGGGCTGATTCCGATTCAAATGATAACATTATTTAAAGAAACTTCTTGAACACAGGAAGTCTTCATATAAAATTCGAAACAACCTCGGTTTGGTAAGTGAGTTTTTGTAGCTTCATTTCTCTATAACTTCTACATTTCTCGTTCGTCATACATAATCTCCAAAATCGGACCTATGAAATCAATATATTTATTACACTTGGAGATCGATCCCCTCTACACATAGGTAAAAAAAAAGGAGTTTTTGTTTGAAATTTATAATATTATTTAAGATACTCCAACAAAAATTGGACTAATCATATTAATACTTGATATATACTAGCTGCCATATCTTTATATATATAATTCTTCTGTGAGTGTGTATGTCACTGAACTTCTCTTAAACGACTGGACCGATTTTGATGAAATTTTTTGTGTGTGTTCAAGGGGATCTGAGAATGGTTTAGATTCACAATATGTATGTATATCTATTATATAAAAATTAAACTTTGTTTGTTTGTTTGTTTGTTCGAGTCTTATGCGCGGCAATACCATTCTTCTGATTGCAATGAAATTTTTTGTATGTTGAATAGTTGGTTCCCGCCTTGGACATAGGATAGTTTTAGATCCGATATTTGGGGCAGTTGTCGCGTAATTGGTGAATCAATTGTTGCATATAAAGCTTAGAGACATATTTTTAAATTAATCAGGTCGCCTGCGTTAAAACCCTAAGGATACTATGCCAATTTTTGAATTAAATTATTCGATTCGTCTCATTTTTTCAAAAGTATTTCAAGTGCTGTGCAACGCACTACAAATTGTTTTGAATAAATTGAAAGACTCTATAATACAATAATACTGAAGACAAGGCCAGGTGTACGTTGCTGTTCATTTGTCAAGTCACTGGAATTTTTTCTGTGTCTGTCCGGTTGTCCAAAAAAAAAAAAGCGGCAGGGGGAAGCGAGAATGAAAGACCAAAAATATAATTCAACTTTTCTATTCATGATCGTACTGATCACACAAGTTTAAGGATTTCGGTTGCCTGTGCGACGCCGGGCTGTGTACTCTAGTATGTATATAAATATATGGTAGAGCACGTTTTTGTTTTGAAAACCTTTACATTACTTAAGATATTCAAATTTATAAACTGATTTGATAGAAATATGAAATGAAGTATGTACCTGTTTTAAAAATTCCAGCTTAACTATGAAAGTACATGTATAAAATTCGGTGCAACTGACTAGAATTATTTGCTCTATTATATTTTTGTTTCTTTGGAATATTAAATGTTCTTTTTTTTTTTGTGTGATTTTCTTTTTGTTTGTTAGTCGAATTTTTGGGCTTAGGTATAAAGGATTTGTAAGTATTTATGTATAAGTATAAGAGCTTTTGAGACTTGCCTTTGTTGAAAATTAGGTAGCTTCCAAAATATATGCTCCAGGGATATCACTAGAAATACAAATGGAATATTTAAATTTAGTAAGAATTATAGTAGTAGAAAGTATAACATTTAGATAAAATAATGATAAATGAGAAGGAATACCAATGGCCAATTATAACAATAGATGATTACTAATAATTTTACCTAAGTTGATTCGAATCTGTAATATAAAAGATAAATCCAGAGGAATTTGCTTAACAGCAACTACATTTTCTCACAATTTTGCAGTGCATTTAAACGAAATAAAAAGCAAGAAGATCTGTAATTTTTATCAGTCTGTAATAGAGTCTTGCACGAATCCATTTGAAACGGCAAACAAGGCATTCGTTTGGTTATGAGTGAACCGAGTTTCAAGTACTTGGTCGACCAAATGCTGACATTTGCAAATATCAAATTCTTAATCAGACAACCAAATATTTTATTTCAAAAGCCGACTAAATGCGAATGAAGTAAGTATGAATACAAATAAATGAAATGAAAAACATTCAAAAAGTTGGAAGTAAACCAAATGAACCAAATGTCTATTATTCGTTTCATTTCTTTGGTTCTTTTCTCCATTCATTTCATTTGCATTTGCTTTCCAAATGAACCAAGTGCGCATCATTTACAAAACATTCCAATTCCGATACATTTGTTTTTGGTTACCAAATGAAATGATTACTTGTGAATGCATTCGTCCAAGACTCTACTCTGTAAACAAAACTGCAGGTAAGTTAGGTTAATGCTAAGTCAAATTGGACATATAAAGTACAAAAGATTCAAACTATGAATATTGCAACAATATGAAATTCTTGTCTGTTATTCCTTTAGATTCATTTATTTATTTAAAAGACCTCATTTTTCAGAAGTCTTTATAAATATGGAAAGACTTAATGGAAGATAATTTACACTACATACTTCATTTAAATCGAAAGCATTACAATTCTTTGTTCTACATTTCATTTAACTCTCATCAAACATAACATAAAACAAAGTATCTAACAGTTAGAAATAAGTTCATATTGGTATATTTTGTTACTACTACTTAGATAAACACTTTCTTGTTGTACTACAATAGTTTCAAGTTGGTGTTGTTTCTTTTATTATAAGACATGATAGAATGTCTAACCTATCTACTTGGACAACATTAAAGGAGCATTGCTGTCTACTAGACATACAAACACTCAAAAGAAATGGGTCGTGTTTGGTTGGTTGTTTGAAATTCTTTGTTTTTCGGATAAACGTTGCACTCCTTTTTTCTATATTCTATGATGCACACACAAACTACAATTTTGTGTAAACAGAAATTTATTGTAAACAAATATATCTAGAAACATGAAGAAGGATTAAGATGACGAAAAACCAAATATGACAACAACAGAAAGAAGGAATTCATATCGGATTTTCTTTATAACATTATATCGTAAAAATTGTTGCGTTAGTGGTAAACATTATATTATGTATGTATGTATGTATGTATGTATGTATGTATGTATATTATGCTCTAAACAAGAATGAATAAGTTGGAAAATGGCAAACAAGAAAAATTCAAGCATGCGTAAAAGCAAAAAATGGAAATCTAAAAAGAAAAGCGAGACGTCATTTTTCTTTCAATGACTTTCTTTCTTTTTTCTTGTTTGCTTTTTATGACCATCTTATACGACAGACTCATGTATGTAGTATAGTATATTATATGTACAAATGTAGAATGAGCATGTGAAGTTCGCATAATATCTGTTTATGCCATATACTCACTCGTACATATACATATTCTTCATAAAGAGGACTACTACATTGATGATGATGTTGATGCAATGGGGTAGTGAGACAATGTAGAATAATAACACATTCAATGAAGTGGCACATTTAGAGCTTTTTCTTTCCTTATAAACGACTTTATACACTTTTCCTGCCTTCTTCCATTGCCTTTGTCAACAATTTATACACGTTCGAAGACTATAGCAAGGCAATAGTATCTATTGTACCATATAAGTAAGTAGTTTGGTTTGGTTTGGTTTGATTCGACTTGACTTGACGCGCCCTCAGTAAACGAAAGAAACCGACTTTTAGTCTTAAACAATAACTTAAGTTAGGCCATGGCATGTGTACCTTCATAAGAACAAACTGATACACATACGAGTATGTATTAAATAGGCCAAATAGATGGGTGGATGGAGATATTGCGTTGTATTTAAAGTAGTAAAGTATCACACATCATGGGGGCGTGTAAAATATTTGACTTCTTATACTACTCTCGTACTACTTACTTATAAGGAGCAAGAAAACCTGTCGCCTTTGTAAATTATATTGGTCCTGAATAAACAAGAACAATATAACTAACTACATATGTATATACAAAGTACATTATAAGGAACTTTCGTGGTGTTGCCCCCCGTCTGCCTATTTAAGTGAAGTATGCGTGTTTTATACTATTGTACATACATATGTGCGTCAGTTTGATTGTACCTGCATATATCATATTGATATATTTGATATCCCTAAAGCCTTTCTATTCTACTCTACATATTGTCTTCTGTTCTGTTCTTGACAAGTTCTATAAATTATAATCTTTGCACAAGTGTTTTAAATAAGACAAAAAATACATATACAAATACAATATATAGTACTTTTCTCTCTTTTGATATAAAAGTTGTATTGGTTTCCATAGCATTAATACATTCTTCTGAATCTGAGAATAAATATTGACTCACTTAAGGTGTTGTCAAAAATAGTATTTTACAAAACGGAAACTTTAATATGGAAATTATTTAAACTACAATACTTATAAATCTGAAAAACTAAAAAAATAATTAAATAAGTGCTTAAGATCAATAACCTGTAAATTCATTTTAAAAGAAATAACGAATTTGTTCTGTCAACTTATCACGATCCATTTAATCGACCTTCTTATTCATAGTTTCATTGATAAATTAAGCAATCAATTTGCTGAAGAAAATGTGTCATAAAGTAAATTATCTTCAGAAACGGTTGTAAATTCATATATTAAAATTCTTTACTATATTCTCTGATCAATAAATTGGAAAAATTGTAATAAATTAATAATTAAAAGTTAAAGATGAAATATAGTTCGAATTCCTATAGTCTCAGGCTTCTTGAAAGGAAGAACATTGCATAATTCTGCATAATACGAGTATGCGACCAATGTATTGGGTTGGTGGAAAAGTAACTTCCGAAAATTTGGATTGCTAGATTTAAAAAGCGACATCTCTGTATAAGTAAGTAAGTATTAATTAGATCTGGGAATGCTATACAACAATGAAATGGTGGCAACCTTGGTAAAACCATGCTGCCAAAACAATGCACAAGTGATTATTAAATCTGCTGTTGTTCCTCTGAGAAAACTCATGAAAAAATTTGTGCAAATCATGAAGAAGGTACTTTATGAGAACGATCAGTTCGAAAATGGTTTGCGCGTTTTCGTTCGGGAAATTTCGATATGAAAGACGCGCCTCGGTCTGGGCGGCCTTGCACCGAAAAAGTTGACCAAATTATTGAAAAGGTGTGGAATGACCGGCACATAAGTACTCGTGACATCACTCTTGGTATCCTCCATGCGACTGTTTTAGATTATTTAAAAAAGGCCGGCTATGCAAAAAAGCTGGATGTTTGGGTACCACACAATTTGACAGGAAGTGGTTGGATTATGAGTTCCTCCCACCTGGGCAAACGATAAAATGTCAACAACTAACAAGAGTAAATGCAGCGTTGAAGGAAAAACGGCCACAATTGGTAAACAGAAAAGGCATAGTCTTCCACCACGACAACGCTAGTCCACACACATCTTTGATGACTCAGCAAAAATTAAGGGAATTCGCCTCGGAAGTGTTTATGCACCCACCATATAGTCCGGACCTAGCACCATCTGATTACCATTTATTTCGCTCCATGCAGAATTATTTTGATGACGTAAAAATGAATTCCCCAAGCGACTGCAAAACGGTATTGCGACAGTGTTTTGATCAGAAATCCCAGAATTTCATTTGCTATGCCAATGGTCAAATTGGAATCAAATTCTAATATATATAGGCAACCATATAAATTGCAAAATTATCTTGGAATCTTGGAATTCTTAATGTCCAACAGACTCTCAATCGAAACAGCTTAAAGTATGGGTTTTCAATTAAAGCTGCGGTCACATGGTGATCTGTTGATGCCCAGATCCCAAATCAAATTGAATCCAAGTCGATTTATTTTAAAAATGACAGAAAATGTGATTTTGCAGAATATTCAACATTTACAGAAAATTCAAGATAATTATTTATTAGGAATTTATATAAAACAATGTTAAGAAAAACAGAAATTATACATCAATATTTTATTTGGAGTCAAATGCATCAAATCAAAGTTTTGAAGGTCTTAATTGATGACTTGGTAACTTATTAATATAAAGGAATTACGCTTACATATGTCCTATTTTTTTTTTGATTGTATGTTACTTTGAAAATTTGTTTAAAATTTTATAAATTCTAAAGGCCTTGACTGACTGACTAACTGACTGTTTGACTGACTTTACTTTTAACAAAATAAATAATGCCAATGTATGTTCATTAGTCAGTAGTAGTAGTACGTCAATTGCTTTGATGTAATCAATAAATAATTAACGCTAGCAACCTCTAATGTTTAGATACAAATTTATAGCTAATTACAAAATAGATAAAATACAATATATGTATGTAACATAAATAAATATCTTTAAAAATTGCAATTGCACAAATTATATGGCACAAAAACAAACAACAATATCTACTGATGAATTCTACTAATGCAACAAATGTTGATTTTTGTTTATACTACGATTTCTCCCTTTCTCTCTCTCTCTCTCTCTCTCTCGCTCAAATATTGGTGGTTTGAGGTTTTTGGGGGATTGGAATCATGAAATTGGTGGATGTGGCTATAAAATTAGCAACTTTTTGAATTAATGCCAAAAAGTATTTTATGCATTACAAGTTTTAAAATTGGCACAAACCAAAATTTTGTAATGAACCACACAAAATGACTGACTGGGATGAGGGGAGGAAAGCACAAATCCTACAGAGAAAATAAGTACATTTTATATAAGAAAAAAGAATACAAAATAGCAACACGCAATGCAGGAAATGAAAAACTTTGTCTTTAGTTTAAAATGAAAATTCTAATACAGAATTTTTGTAAACCATATACTTGTATGAAGTATACAAAGAAAGAGGAAGTATTTGTGGAAAATGATAGCAAAGGATCTCATTATAATGAGATGAAAATAATGCAATTATGTTGTTGGAGATGGACATTGATTAGATTTTCTTCATGTTGATGACAATGTGGTAGATGAAACTTGCAACAGGAAGTAAATTACTAAAAAACTATACAACAGTATCAAATATTTTAAAATATTGTATTTTTTTCTCACAATCTCATTTGTTTAAAGTATCAATTCTTTAAAGAAGTTGAAAATGGTTGAAAATAATCATAATATTAAGGTGATTAGTGATGGCATAGATTAGATTATTGTAGATGTTCAAAAAATGTAACACAAACTAAGAAAGAAAATGACAACAGGAACTAAATATGACAAAAATGGGTCAAGTGTGGGTACTGCGCCTATACTAAAAACTTATGGTGTCTAAATTTCTGTTCAATAGTGAAAAAACACAAAAAAGTTTTTCGAATAAGGACCTGAATTTTAATAGTGGGTTTGTATGTACCCGCCTAGTTGGTCAACATATATAATATATAGAGTCAATATCAGAAACTTATAGGGTCTATATTTCAGTCCAATAGTCCAAAAAAACAATAAACTTTTTCGTATAAGAACCTGAATTTTAATTGTGTATTTGTTTGGGAGGTACCGCCCCTAGTTGGCCGATTTGGCTGGTTCCAAAAAATGTATAGCGCCTATAACAAAAACTAATAATGTTTGAATTTCAGTTCAATAGGACAAAAAAACAAAGAAGTTTTTCTAATAAGGACCTGAATTTTAATGGTAGGTCCGATCAAAGTGAAATTTCGACAATATAAGTTTCTGATATATAGCCACCAACCATCCAAATTACAAGATTGTGGGATAACTGGATCATATAGGTGCCATACAAACCAAAATATTTCTTGTATGGAGACCCCTTCAAGTTTTTGAAAATATTTTATTTTTAGAACTTGTTGCTAATGCCTGGATAGAATTACACATTTCGTGACTCATTCAACTCTCTAGCTATTACGGTACATGAGATATGACCCAAGACCGGACGGACGGACAACGAAGTCTCTGCAATAGGGTTTCGTTTCATACCCAATGGGTATAAAAGTATGTAATTACATAATAAAAGAAGCAAAGGATCATAACAATAATAATATGAAAATCATTACATGAAGATGATGTTGATTGATAGTGTTGACATTGATTAGATTGTTGTTGATGATCATAGAAGCAACAGGAAAGTATTTATCAAAAAAAAAATATACAAAAATATCCAAATTTTATACAAACTTGTATTAAAAATAACTTATTTTCCAACAATCAAAAATAGCTCACACAAGTGACTCAAATCGACGACAAATATAACAATGTGTAAGTATTCAATGATTGGGAGAATATTTAACCCAAAATAAACAAAACCGAAAAAATGAAAAATAAAAACAATTTTATACAAAATTGAAATTTCTCTATATCAATCTACAATTCGCTGCTCGGTGGGTCAATGACTTGTCAATTATGAGCAGCAGCTCGGCAGACAACAATGACAACGTCATTCATTGTATGCGTGTGGAACAATTTAACAACAATGAGGCACCACAAGACACTACAACGAAAAAAAGAGAAAATTATAAATAAATAATAAGAAAAACTAGCGCACGGCGATGGCAACAACTGAATGAACTAACATAAAACGAATGAAGGAAAAGAAAAAAAAAGTGTCACGAAAAATTGTTTTAAAAGAAAAACTAAAACAACAAGACCAAACTAGAAGAAATCAAGTCAAAGTTACCCTACACCAACAAACATATTAAGTAGTAATACTTGCAGCATATTGTCTGTTTGTCTATCTGTCTATTTGACTGACTGACTATCTATCTACAATATGTTTTGGTCCCTCTGTCTATGGATTCGTCTCGCCGCCTCTTTTCAAAGAAAGGAAATCAACGTTGGCAACAATAAAAATTGACATTTAATGTTTTGTTTTGTTGCAACAAAAAACTTTGTTGACGACATTGTCTTTTTGACATCATTTCCTTTCCTTCTTGCTGCAATTACTGCCAACCCAACCAACCAACCAACCAACGAGACTTGTGAATTACTTACTGAATGAGTAAGTGTTCATGCAGCAGCATGTTGCAACAAGATACAAATAAACTTTTTTTGTGGTTCAAAACAGATTTTTATTATTATTATTATACTACAGACTAATGGCTTCAGCTTACTACAACACAACGTAACAAACATAACACTACTGTATCAACCAACACTTTGAACAAATCAGCGGGCGTAGAATATGATTGAACGATGGCATGGTCGACACACAAACAAACAAATAAAAATGTATCTTTATAATACGAGTAGTACACATATTTCAAACAAGCAGAAGCAGTTATGAGTACAATATGTTCGAGTGTCATAGTATTCCAAGTTTGCCTGCAGTAATTGATTTTCGCTTGACATTCTTAGAGCTCTTATACTTATAATATAATAATAATTATTATGTATTTGTTTTATAAAACCCCATAGTAAATAAGTACATACAAGCAAGCAGAAACCTTTCAATTTAGTGCAAAATGCTTAAGATTATTGAACGTTTCAATTTTGATAAGGCGACACATCATGTGAGGGTCAGTTTAGATTGGTAAAACATCACAAACTCATGTGTTGTACTAATAATTGTGTATGCTTTGTAATGAAAGAAAAATATTAGATAAACATAACATAATAATAATTGAGAGGGAATCTAGAATCTAGAATCTGTTTAAACCATACTACAATACAATACAAAGTCTTCATTACACTTTTGTTTGTTGGATCATAAAAATTTCAAAATACCTATATACCAAAAATATAATGTGATTCCCCTCAATGTCCGAATCCTACCAAGGTGTAGACCGCTTTGATTAATATCCTGGCTAGTGTATTGTAGCAGATATGACAAACCTGCTACACTTCCCAGTATTTGCTCTTAATTGAATAAACGAGTATGTATTTAAGAAATGTTAATTGATAGTAGAATTTGGTTAGGGGAAAATTATTAAATTTACCTCGTGACGGCTTTAAAATGAAGTTAAAGTTTTTCTATCTTTATTCATTTTGTTTCCTATCTTAATTAATAAAAAGTATAGCACATACCTATATCAAAGCAAAAGCAAGCCAAGTCGGGATAGATGGTCAATAGAGTTTTGCTGTGTGTTTGGTGAAATTGGCAGTGAATTGTTTACTGTCAACAATTGAACCTGAATCTGAAAGAAGCAATCGCCCAGAAGCTGCCAGCTTTGGCCAAAGGGAGAGGAATTGTGTTCCATTAAGACAACACCAAGCCACATACATCAACAGTGATTCACCAGAGGTTCTAGGAGCTTGGGAGGTTATTCCACTTTTTAGTCCGCACCTAGTGATTACCCCCTGTTCCTGTCTATGGCGAAAATTTTGCTGTGAAAGTCGACTGTTTGTTGCCAATAGGAAAGAGAAAAAGGAAAGAGAGTGGCATAATTAAATTACCTTCAAAATGGCAATAAGTTAACGAACAAAACGGTGCATATACATATGACCTAAACTGGATCATTCTATCTATGCTAAATAGAGCCTTCAATTTCATGCAAAGTAATGGATTACTTTTAGAATTTAAAATATGTGTGTCGGTTGAACAGATGTGGTGGAATATAACGTAGTTTTATACTCTTCACGCAATGAATAAGTGTTATTAGTTTATCATGTATCAAACAGGAGACACGGGGACTCCATAAAATATATACCATATATTCTTGATCAGTTCAAGGAGACCATTAGATTTAGCTATGTTCGTCTGTCCAACTGTATCGCTCAGGTTTTAAGCTAGAGAGTTGAATTTTTGCATTAATTGTTTCTTTCACTAGACGCTGTACATTTGTAGGACACAACCGAATTGGACCACTAGGAGAAGTAACTTCCATTACATTATTAGAAAAAGTTTTTTGTTTTCCGTCCTATCGAACCGAACTTTGGAAACTAAAAGTTTTTAAATCATTGCCACCCACCAAGTAAATTTCATGACCATAGGCTTCCTGGATCGTTGAGCTCCCATACAAATGCAGATTCAATTTCAGGTTCCTATTAGAAAAATTTGTTTGCTTTTTATGTTATCGAACTGAAATTTGGGGAGTACGATTATAAGTGACTGATCCATATTCACGAACCATGTAAATTTCAAGACCTTATTTCGGTCGCAGTGTTGAAATGCTGTAACTGTACTGATTCTGTCTGGTCAATAACAGTAGCGTAGGCAAAATAGTTTTCTAAGGGTGCGTGAAGGGTATTACAACATCGGTAACTTTCTCTACCTTGTTTCCTTATCAATTGTTGTTCGGTGAATATCCATCCGTTCTTTGTTGGTAAATTCCTCAGATTTTGAGATAATTAACAAATTTTTTTTTATCAAACAAGGAATTCATTAATCAAGGACATATATTATATCTACAAAACACATACATACAAGATGTGCATATACAGAAACTGAAAACTTATTTTAAACCACATCTAAAGTTAAGAAAATTTCATTATGTCATATAATAAATTAAATTTTCTTTTAATTTTCATATGCATTTGGCCCCCTTTTCACGGTATTTTCTAGAACATGATGCCTGGGTTGTTCTTGTTATTTTTGTACTGTACACTGTACTGTTAGTCGCTGCTCCACATGAATATTTTTGTTTTTTTTTTTTTTTGGCATTTGAAATTTTCCAACTTAATTTATGCTACTCACACTCACTTTTTATGCAATTTTCCTTTTCCGAGCTGCCATAATTCATCTCACACTCACACACTCTTACCTAAATTGAACATAATGCTATATAAATAAGTCTATATATGTATCTGCACATACCCGTCTATGAACTATCGTAATTTCAAATTGTTGTTCTTGTTGCTGTTGCATACATGGATGTACAAGTATCTGCAGCATGTTTACATGCTTCAGGGCCACAACAGCAAGATGAAAATTAATTTTTTTTTACTTATTTACAAACCCCAAAAATATATAAAAAATGAATGTAAATATTAAAAAAAAAAAAATAAAAATAAATAAATGTGTTCCACAATTTTATGCTCGAATTTTTGTACATTTTTGAACCATTTTTTTTTATTTTCTTTCATTTATTTTTATGTTTACAAAAAATTGCCTCATGTTGCATGAAAACGAAAATAAATAATAGAAATACTAAGTTATTAAATTTAATTTTTTGCATTTTCTTTTTCAACTTAACCATAGTCATTAAAACTTTTGAACATTTTAATTATAATCTTATATACTTGTTCATGCATATGGTACACTTACATGCATAAGAGTTTAAATATATTTTAGATTCCTTTGAAATTGTTCTGGTATACTTTATTTTATGCCACAACCACTTTTTTTATACCCTTCACACAGTTAAGCCATGTTCGTCTGTCCATCTGTATGCATTCAAACTAGACCCGCAGCTTTTAAGCTAGAGAGCTAAAGTTTTCTTTTCACCAGGGACTGGGAATCATCCGAATCGGAGTGGTGCCATCTATTCAACTAATGAATTGACAATTATTTTGTTAATTTAAGGAGGACCATCTCCAATTTGAGTTGCAGCTTATATTGAGTAGAAACTAGCAAAGCCTAGTGTTGCCAGATGAAGTCTGACATACACACAGCGTCAAAAGAAAGTGAACACATTAGTGTTTTGAATTAAAAGTTTTATAATTATGTATTAATGAATACAAAATAAAAAGTTAGTATGCAGAATTCAAGGCTTACATTTTAGGAGTCAATTTCAATTTAAAGTGTAATCAAAATCAATACACAACCAAAAATAATTCACATTAATTAAAAAAAGACCAAATTTTACGCGTCAAAAAAGTGAACACTTCACTTTTATTTTTATTTTTTTTCTATATTTCGGGGAATAACCTAATTTTTTAAGGAAAACGATTATTACTCATGTGCTTTGTTATGTTAAATGTTATTTTGAGTGAATTCCTAATATAAAAGTGTATGAAATCAAAAACAAACAAACATCTAGAGGCACTCGAAAAATCATATTAGAATTACGAGAGAGAGGCAAATCTTTGCGTGAAATTGCCGAAATTGTAGGCAGGGGCCTTAGCACAATAAAAAAAAATAATTAACAAATATACCACACATCGTCAGTTAGAAGATTTGCCGAGAACTGGGTGTCCAAAGCGACTTACTGATATTCAAGTTAGAGCTGTAGTAAGAAAAGTAAAGGCAAATCCAGCCTAAAGTGCAGTCAAAATTTCAGAAAATATTACCCAGACATCAGACAAATCAGTAAGCGCGAGTACGGTCAGGAGAGCCCTTCATAAAAATGGCCTACACGGACGAATACTCCGCAAAAAGCCATTCAAATCAAAGGTAAATCAAAGCAAGCGCGTGGATTTCGCCAAAAAATACATTAATGTGGCTCCAACTTTTTGGGAAAACATTCTTTTCACTGATGAGAGCAAATTTGAAATTTTTCGTGCCAAAAGGACATTAAAAATATGGCGTACCACTAATGAAGCATTTAAAGAAAGTTGTGTAACCAACACAGTTAAGCACGATGTGGGCTCAGTTATGGTTTGGGGCTGTATGGCGACATCTGGAGTCGGAAATCTGGTTTTCATTGAATCAACAATAAACAAGATGGATTACTTAAACATTTTCCAAAACAATGTCGCCCCCAGTGTCGACAAAATAGGCCTGTCGGGCAATTGGATCTTCCAACAAGATAACGATCCAAAACATACAGCGAGAATTCTGAAGGAATGGCTACTGTATAGGACCCCTAAGACATTTGACCATCCGCCACAATCTCCAGACCTCAATCCCATTGAGCATTTGTGGGAACACCTGGACAGGAAGATCAGGCAGAGGACGATTTTGAGCAAGGAAGACCTAAAGAAATGTCTAATGGAAGAATGGGTCAAAATCTCTCCTGATGTGACAAAAAACCTTGTCCAATCGATGCCAAGGAGACTTAAGGCGGATGTGCAATCTAAAGGGAAAAATAAAAAATATTAAAATTTAAAAAAGTGTAATATTTTAACTCCATATTTGCCACTTTGCATATACTGTTCACTTTTTTTGACGCGTAAAATTTGGACTTTTTTTAATTAATGTGAATTATTTTTGGTTGTTTAATGATTTTGATTACACTTTAAATTGAAATTGACTCCTAAAATGTAAGCCTTGAATTCTGCATACTAACTTTTTATTTTGTATTCATTAATACATAATTATAAAACTTTTAATTCAAAACACTAATGTGTTCACTTTCTTTTGACGCTGTGTGTACGTTGGCACTTAAAAAATTATCTAAGTTCAAAAAAAAAAAGATTACTTTAAATTAGAATTTTCACGTAAATTATTTAAAAAAGAGTGCATCGATGAACTTAATTAGATGATGAATCACTATCCAAACCACAGTAAATATGTGCTTTTTCAGAACTCAAACGTGGGCGCCATCCGGTCAATATAACAATGAATTTTATGAAGGTCGTCATTTTTTTTGAAGCCATTGATGCTTTGTGCTGTGAACTGAGATTACAAAATCACCATAGATTGAAATATCCCTGGACGTTAAGGTATGAATCCACTATACAAATATTTCCGCAATATTTGTATTTGTATTTCCGTAAATATTTGTGTAGTGGATTCCTACCTTTAGTTCCACAAGTGTACATTCAATATTGCAAGTACATTTGGCCGTCAAGAAGAATTGTTTGCATTGGATACCACATAATTTGACGATATCTCAAAAAAAGCCTGGTGTCTATTGTTGCAAAGAAAAGTTAAAGAAATACAGCCACGGTGCTTTAATAGACGTTTATAAAATCCACACAGAGGACGAAAGTTGGATCATAGGAAAATTGTATTGATTTTCATAGAAAATATTTTGAAAAATGATGAAAAATATTTGTTTATCTTCTCTATTCCCGAAATATACAGGTAACCTTCGTATTATCATTTATGATCAGAAAATCCCGATGGTTAAAAATGGTCTTTTTGTTATTATTATATAGAATATACATCAAGAGTATTTTTCAGTATGCATCTTTAATATCTCATACGAAAAAATTAGTTTTACAATATATGAAAATACTTTTAAATTTTGTTCCAAGCTTTTATAACCCAAGAAATCTGATAAAATAATATAAAAATAATTGAATTCAAGAGATTACGAGAAAATTTTGGCGACTCTTAAAAGAATGAAGATGATCTAGAATTTTGAAGACTAACTCTATTATAAAAAAAACCCTGTATTTTTAATGACATTCTAATTCCACATCCTAGTTTTAGTCAAGATTCTCTTTATATAGAACAAAGCTATAATTTAAACTCGCTTTGACTGGCTTGTTGGCTCAGAGTCGCGAGTTCGATTCTCGCTCAAGGCAAGTTTGGGTTCCTGCATATTTCAATTTCCTCTTTTCTTTCTTTCTCACAAGCTGAAGGCCTCTGTCGCTATTATATTAAATACTACGTTATAATCTGTAGTTATAATCTTAGTTCTAATAAATAAAAATAAATAATCTCGCTTTGCGCTTCATTCAAATATAAACCTCTCTCATTACATTCCTCCAAGTTCAATATATTCACCAACCAGATTTATTAAATTCTCTCTTATATCAATGTGTTGCTATGTAGAATTTATTTAAGATCTAAACTTTTTAAAAGTTTGGATTTTATAAAAATTTTAACTTTTGAGAGAGAACAGTTCAATTCAAGTCACAATGATACATTTTCTTGACCCACACAAAACTATAAATAAACCCAAAAAATAAAATATAGAAACAAAAGCAATATGACGCAATATTTTGTCATAACAACAAACCATCAAAAACAACTTCAAAAAAAAGTATCTGAGACATGCCACATCGACGTCTCTATAATTAATTAATAAGCACACAAAAAGGAATAAAAAGATTTTTCACCAAAGTTAAAGAAATTCTAACCGAAACCCATGAACGAAGAAAAAGACGTTAAATTTTAACAAAGAAAACGACACGCGTGTCATCCAACGTTTCCAAAAAAAAAAAAGTATCCAATTTTTTTATTTGACCTCTGAGAAAACCACAAATGTAAGCATTTTTGATATGAAACCAAGAAAGAAGCTTTACATTTTTGGCCTCATCAAACCTTACATGCACTTCACATACTAAATATTATCCATCTATTATATAAAAAAGTTTTTCAGTGATGTCCATAAAATATAAAGCATTTACAGCTCATGGGGGCCCCCCGAGAGACCGCTTGCGGTCGAACGGAGGGGCGGGGGTTGGTAAGCGAAGTGAGCAGGGGCTGGCCCCTAGTAAATATATATATTTTTTTTATCATATCCTTCTCTTAAAATCATGTGAATATACCCCATCTGATTAACTGTCTATTAGAAATATGATCAATCACATTTTAAAATCGTCCATTGGCTCTTTTACTACTTAGACCTTGGAAGGTTTTTATGATCGTTTAAATGATCGATTTCTTTCAGTGTTTGGATTGTTCAAAATGAGAATTTGGTTTTAACATTTCATTTTGAAATGAAATTTTTAAGAGAGTTTTGTAAAATGACTTTCTAAAAGTAATTTAATGGGAAAATTGATGCCAAGACCTAATGATCTCATCACACAACATCTCTTCGAGAGAATGCGAAATATTATTGTATAAACGTGGAATTAAATGGCAAAGGTCTTCAAACATGAGAGTCAACGCATTGTTGAAAATTTTTGATATTATATTTGAAGCTCCTAATACAATTGGAAAGAATCAAATTAAATCAACTCTGGGAACAATTTCAGTTCTTAAATTTAATAATTGAGGGACTTGTCTGTATTTCTATTTGATGCTATTTATGATTGATTGCCAAGAGAATCAACAGATGAACGGAGCAACTATCCTCATGCAAAACTGATTGGCTCCTATGGGGCAACTACAAATCTTAAGCGCTTGAAAATTGTGATTGTCAATTGTGATTGTTATAATCGAGCTCTATCCAAATGGACATGCCATGACTTTTGCAGGAAAAGAATTCGTCAACTCCTATGCTCCTTTCCAGTGCTTTTGAAAAGTAGGTTCAGAATAGTTAAGGCCTATTTCAGTAAACACTAAACTAAACGACTTGGAAGACATATTTTTAAGTGGATCTTAAAAACCGAGTGACTATATAGTCACATAGACAAAAGTAGGCGGATGCAATGTTGATTAGACAAATTACAACTTAATGAAGCCTCCGAAATATGCTTCTAAACGTTACAAACATTACACTAAAATGATAAAGAGCGGCTCAGAACATTCATTGTATGTATAGAGTATAGAGAAGAAAGAGAATAGCAGACAAAGAACGAAACTATGGAATAGAGAAATAAATACGATATATATACTTGCATAAGTCGGAATTGTGGATAAGATGCAGAAAGGAGAAGCGAAAGAAATGGCGCAGTAAGTTCTTATGGCTTCAAGTGAAACTAAAAGTGGTTAAATAAGGTAAAAATGGAAATAAAATGAATATGCAAAAAATATAAGGGGGAAAAAACAAAACAAGAAACTAACCAACTAAACAGGGGAAAGAAGAAATTTTTACAATATATACAATATGAGTATAAAAGACTAACGACAGAAGTGAAATCGCCCTCAATTGTGACAAGAATTAAATGCTGAGGCAACAATTTAAATGTTTGTTGGTTATTTAACTCGGTTAAAACGAGCGGAAAATATGTGAAGCAAGTAATTGTAAGTGAGTAGTATCTGTGTGTGTGTGTGTGTGTATCCAATACCAAGATGTGGCACGCTGCAAAAGTATTGTATATATTCAGAAAAGTATCCAAAAACTAGTATAAAGAAAACAAAGTAAACAAACCAAAACAAACAAATAAACTAAAATAAACACAAAAAAGTCTCGTCGCGTCATTTGTTGGTTGTTGCATTACGTTGAATATATTGTAGTACAGACGAAGGACTCGTAAGAGGATACTAAACTCAAATTTTATAGTCTCATAGTACTCAGTAATGCGCACTTTTTGTTGCCTACTGACACAGTAACTTAGTTTGTCGTGAGAGACAGTAGTGCATAAAGGGGATGGATGGTGGTAACCTTGAGACATGCCATGTGGCATATTGGAGAAACACCACCTCTTTTTTTTTTTTTTTTTTTGTTTTTTAAATCACTCAACCACATGCTTCAGTAGAAGTGGAGCGAAGAAGTTCTTTATTTTATTGTTTAACACACTTGACTTGAAACACACACTCAGTACCATTGGATTAAAATTTAAGCTTGACTTATTATTATAATTCCAATGCTGACAAGAAAAATATTGTATATACATTGATCCTTGTACAGGACAATGACTACTACATACATAGGAGAGTTTTCATAGGAGCAACAAAGGACCATAAACATTAACAAAAATCTTTCATAAGAGATTGTGATGCTCTAAGGGGCAAATATTTTTATTGTTTTATGTTATTTATTTGTGATTTAAGGTCCCAGCATTGTCTCCAAGGCCCCCCCAAAAGACCAAACAAGCAACTAACAGATGGTAATTAATCAATGTTCCTATCAAAAGCATCTTCTGTTCATAAGTAGAATGTATGCTTGGGCTTCTCTTGACCATGATTGCTTGCCTCTGTGGCTTGACGTGTTTTTGGTTTATTTGGTTTCTTTGGTCAGAACTTTTAGACCAAATTTTAGTCAAGGTAATCATACATATTGTACATATATCATCACCATCTTGTGGACTTTTATGGAATAAAACAGAAGGAAAAAAATCTGCTTATGTGTGTATTGTTGGTTGGTTTTGGCTTTGGTTTGTTGGGTTAAATAAAATTGGACAAGTCTCTTTGAATAGTACGACAATATGTTTGTTGTTGTTGTTGTTGTTGTTGAAGAAAAGTAGTACAAGTGCTTGGCAACCAGTGAAACAACAAATATTAATGCGTTTGTTCCGGTGTTTGTTTAGAAAGTAAACTACTACTAAGTAGTTTAATGGATTTCTAGTTAAGTAAATGAAACCATTCAAAGGAAAAGGTATTAAACAAGAAAAATTTCATCATTTGTTGTGAAAAAATTATGTACAATATCATAAATCTAATCGGATATCATTATCTATTTCATATTGATAAACTATCCTAATTTCGACCAAATGATTTAATGATTTGATGAAAAATCTAAAGATAAATATTTCTGTCATTTTTAATTCCCACGTGACAATAACTTGTTGGAGATCTTTGCTGCTTTCAGTCCCAAAAAGAAACCAATAAAATTTAATGATAATGTAAAAAATCAACAAAAATCATATTAGACGCGCTTATCTTATTTAAAGTGAAAATAGTGCATAGAAAAGAAGAAGAGAACAAGGGAAAGCAAACATATAAAAACATTAAATGTATGTTGGAAACAAAAGAGAGAAGTTAGAGAGAGAGAGACGGTAACAGAGAGTGTAAAATGGAGAGTAAACAAAACTGATAACAAAGAAACATGCATTGAAATCGAACAAAAGAATTCTGATAAGAAAGTCATAGCATACATCATCATCATCACTACAGTTACCAATGGACATCAACTGATTAAAAGAGAGAACGAGAGAGAGAAAGGAAATACGTTCATTTCAGTTTCATCCCATATTTCTCACTTTTCAAGTTTTCATTTTGGGGAGCTGTACTTTTGTCTGTCTGATCGTACCAAGACTTCTTTTTACAAAGTGAATAAAGGCAATTGAAAATACAGCTCATATACCTAAGGGGCCCAGTGGCCTAGGTGGTATCACTGTTTGCTTAAACATCTGGATCGGGTGATGTGGATGATGATATGTTTGTCAGTTTATTTATGTACCATAAATGATGAAAAATACTGAAATAATGCAAGAAATTTCAGTTTAAAAAAATCCTATAGTTTTTTTTACATTGAAAGCTTAACATTTACAAGTCCAAGAATGTGCACCCCGGAGTAGTATGTGGAACTGTTGGATAATACTGTTCCAGCAGGGCAAAGGGGAAAAGCCCTTGCAAGGATTCACACCAATAATCATACAAAGTACTTCTTATTATCATGATCTGTTAACAATTGAGACTCGTCCACGTGATACCCAAATGCACGCACATCCGACCATAGAATTGAAGAGGTTAAACTTGCCACTTTGAGAGAATAGGAAATATACAAACAAATCCTTTTGCCAAACTTTATTAATATTATGAAAGGAGGTTTTGTGAAAAAGCCAAAAAATATTGTATAGTTTCTTAACACACCTTGGATTGATACCATTAACATCTGATGCTGTTATTTACTGGTTATGATTGCTGTATCATACAGAGGATTACTAATATACTAGGAACGTAACTAATATAGGGACGACAAAGTTTTTTCACCGAGGCACTTTTTCTCACTGGTTAAAGACTTTTTTAACGTGTAAAAGTTTTTAAAAAGGGTTGCATAGTCATGTCCAAATGTAACACTGCTGCATCCAAAGTTTTTTGGTGTCGCCAAATATGTTAATATATCTAGTGACTCAAATGTTGTAGCGCCAAGTTATTTATACTCGTATATTCTGAAATTAGAGGAGTGCACGTTGCGTTGTAAGAGCGTTTGAATTATTGAAACCCTAACATTATCAAGAGGGATTGAAAATGATGAAAAATGAATGAAAATGCTGTTCTTTGTAAGCGTATCTTTTAAGAATGGCTTGACCGATCCATCAGAAAAGTTGGAAATTTTGATAATTATTCTTATATTCTTCACGCAGTGAATAGTATTATAAGTATGTCGAAAAGTTTGCACCATAAAGTAAATATATTGTTGATAAGCTCGACGAGATGTGGCATACCATAAAAGGGTTTGAACTCATAATCAGAGCTGTGATGAAGATGGTACCAAACTAAGGATGTTTTAACAGTTCAGTTTAAATGCTTAATAAGCATTTTATTACAAACAGGTGATCTTTTTTGATGAAAAGATGTACAATTTGTATGGACCTAATGGAATTTAAAGTAATCGAAGGGGTTTAAGAAAGGAACCTTCATCTTTTCCAAGAGAAATTTTGCTGGAGGGCTCCATAATGGTTTGGGGCGCTTTTTTGAAAAGTGATATTCTGGAACTGCGCTCCGTAAGATCAATAACAAATAGTCCTGATTATGTGGAAATGGTAGAGCAATATTTCCTTCCATTCCTAAATGATTATAGGAAACGTCCCCCTCACATTTTCATGAATGGCGAGATCATTTTCAAAAACATGCTTCGTTGATGATATAGGTTGCCTAGCCTGCTCACCTGACTTCAAATCAATTGAAAACCTGTGGGGCAAACTTGGCAGGCGTGTGTCAGCCGACTATTGATTGATAGTGTGGGAAAGTAAAACTGGTATGAATGGCACAAGTTAGATAAAGAACTCTTAGGAAGTTTCTAAATACATAAGTATGTATCCACAAAATCGCCTCAGATATTAAAAATAAAATTTAAAAAACAAATAATTCAAGAAATTAAAGCAGATAAAATGATCATCATGTGATTTCATGGAGTACGGAAATATGCTAACATGCATAGTTAATACGAAGTTGAAGCCCCCTCAGAATTCAAGACCACAAGAGAGAAAAGCTAAAATTTTTAAAATTGTACTGTACATTTATTGCATATCGCCTATTGAACCGTTATATGGTAAAAAATCTAACTGCTGAAGATCTTAGAAAATTGATAAAATACTATGAAACTCTAGCAAAAGAAGCCATAAAAATTCTTTAAAAAAAAAAGAACCTGTTAGACAAAAAAGCGTTTTAAAACAAAAATAAATCTACTATGTGACGTCATCATATGTTTTGCGCGCCATCAAACAAAATCAAGAATGTATACGTGTGTATGTAGTAAACATGTAAATATACATATGTGTAAGTTACAAATAAGTTTTTTATTTGAAAGGAAAATTGTATACAAAATGAATGGGTTAAAAACAATAACAAAAGCAACAAAAAAAAAATTCAAATAAAATTCCGTTGATTCTACGTTTTTGCGCGCCGCAAACAATTTATACTCAAAATACAAAAGCAACAATGAAACACATACACATAAGCAAGTAAATGAAAATAAATAAATATAAAATTAAAATATTTGCCACGCTCAACAAAATTGATGAGATAAAGCAAAAGTTACTCTCTCCCTCTCTATCTCTCAAACAAATATGCACCACTCGCTCTGGGAGCCGCTTTTGGTTTTGTGTTTGAAGGCGAACATGTAAGCAGAGAGAGTCTTTATCTCTTCCAATTTGTTATGTTCAACTTAAAGTTAAAAGCTCTCCTGCCTTACACCTTGCGCACAACAACTTCTTCCATGCTCCAAAAGCATCATCTCATTTCATCTCTTTCGCTACATACTTTTTGCGTTTCAACATTTTCATGACACTCATACAGAAGCAAGCAGACCTCTTATAATTTTAAGTGTTTCTTGTTTCTTTTTTCTATTTATTTGTCCGTTAGGGAGAGAATTTCTTTCATATTTTCGTTCGTTTGGCTCATCATTCAAATTTTGTTAAATATGCTTTTTTCTTTATATTGTATTTTGAACATACAGTAGTTTCATATCGACACGTTTCATCATTCTCAGTCAGTGAGTTAGTCACTCAAAGGCTCACTCTCTCAGTTTGCCTGTCACTCAATCGCTCACACTCTCACACACATTCACTCGCTTACCTTTTTCCGTTTTGTTGTTGATTCAATTTTCTTGTTTTTTTTTTTTGTTGTTTAATAAAAGAATTCTTATCTTATTTTGGTTTTGTTTTGCCTTTCAACTGATTTCTTTCTCTCACTTTGTAAATAACTTTAATGCACTTTAGTTGCTGTTGTTGTTTTTTACATTTTTCATAGTTTTCCACTTTTTTTGCACACTTTAAGATTTTGATTAATTTTTTATGTTTAATTTATTGTATTACTAAAATTTTGTTTGTATCTTTTTTGTACAAATTTTTGCTAAAGATAAATTGTATTTATTATATTTTTTATTACAAAAACTTTAACAATATTTTCAAAGCTTTTAAATTACATATTTAAAATTTTATTAGCATATTTTTGTAATTTTCTTAACTGAATGACCCGTACGCGGTTTTAAGTGATAAAATGTTGCGCATCACACAATCAAATTCTTTCAGCTCCAAAACATAACTCAAAGTTTTAATTTCAAATATAAAAACAATAAAAATCTAAAACCAAGTAAAATGAATTGAAGTGAGAGCAACTACTATTAAAAGAGGTAATGGAAAATCGAATTACTAATATTATTTAAAACGATATTCGTGTAAAACAATTTTTCAACTTTCGAGATGAAATTTGCCGACGGCCGAAAAAACGGCGCGCGTACAAGTGCTTCCGTTAAAAGTCAAATTTCGATTAAACAAAGAGAGCGGCCGAGTATAGAGCGAACTATGGTTCGAAAAGTAACGAGTGATCGGCTTTTAGGTTGAATCGGTATCACGCGGGTGAAAAGAATACGCGGGTGGAGCTCTTAAATGTTGTTTGTTTGTTGCCACACGAACTTCTTTCAATCAAAATGTTGCTATAACAGGTTCGATTTGGTTCTGTTAATAACAGAGTGTTGCTACTAGCGTCATCTATAGATGTAAATTTTTCTGAGTTCTGTAATCTGTTATGTTAATGTTATCAACAATCTATTGACTTCTCTGCCTGCAGCACAGAAAACAAACAAACAAACCGTTTGCACAGTTTTAAAAGCATTGCTGTGCTTATTTCATTTACAAAAGGCACAGTTTTAGAAGCATCTCCACAACTGGTGATCACCTTTGTAATAAAATCTGAATTTAAGAATTATATTTGGCATTATAGATAATTCAATATAACCTTCATCGGTATAGCTTAAAACACATGAGAATTACATGGGAAATTTACCAGCTTCTTTGGAGAAGATCGTTTAGGAGGAGCATCTTTAGTCTGCGTCGTGTCGTAACAATATTAGGGTGCCTTTGCAACCGTTAACGGCTGCTGAATAGATTTGTTGCATCAAAGACTGTATGTAACTTGAGATATCTATGCAAAGTAGTGTTCCGGCCAAATCATGGGATTCAATGATTTGTCTTAGAACTTTGTTTTGGAACCTTGTTTTGGAAAGCACCCTTATTATGGTGCCCAAATTTGTAGATTGTAAATTCAAGTTGGGGTCGTAAATCAATATTACATGTGCACACTATGTGAGGCGTTTGGCCGTAATTAGACCAAGGTACTGGACTTGGTCCACCTTAGGAATGATCTCTGAGCCGAATGCGATATCTAGACAAAAACATTGCCTCAGTGTGAAATCACAATTGGATGATTTGCTTGAATGGATGGCGTTATTCCAGCACTTGCCCAAGCATGGAATTGCTTTAGGCAATTGTGATTGTGATTGGTTGCGGAAGCAAATGTGTGACTCATAACTTATTTTGACAAAGGTCCATTAATTTTATTAAACGGATTTGAATGAATGTGTCTCTCTCTATTTATCTAGACCAAGGGGTGCTTTAGCGCTCATCATTTATCATCATTATTTCGACAATGTAAACAATTCAATTAAATCTGTAATATCTGCGTAACTGTAGTGATTATCGCTATAAAATATTAACATGTGATGAGTTGGTGGTTTTAGAACATGTTTGTAACAAGAAGTCAGTTTTCAAACACTTTCTTAGAATTCCAATGTTTCTTGTAGCCAAAATTGTGCCATGTGAGAAATGGAAACTTAAAAGGCGTAGAAATACTATTTCAAAAAATGCTTATCTTGCCATAGACGGGAGTCGTTCATTTCCGAAATCAACACAGTCTTCTATTTGATCAAGAGTCCTTTAATATTCAAATTATGCTCTGCAAAATCCATTAGTAGCAGACAATTCTTATCGATATCCGACCAAGATAACGAAACAATTGCAAGATTTGTTCACTGTAACCCAGATTTATGGAAGTGTATGCCTTAGATGAATGATTAGCAATTGAAAGAGATAAGTTATTTTCTTTGGAAGAATAAAATTTTTATCCATTGCCAACATTCAAAGAAGCAAATCATTTTCTTCATTTAATGCATGCTGAACTCGTTCTCAAGGATTTGCTCCTCTATTCTCAATTTATCAAATTCAATTTGTAAATTATGTATTTCTCTTGCAAAACTTTATTTGAACACAAAAAATCATCATATGAATTTAAAATTAATCGCCTGCCTTTTGATGATGAGCAGTCGTGAATAAAACATGACCACATAAATTCTTACATCCAGTATGAAAAATTTTTAACGTAACTCTTTGGTCATGTCTATGTGAAAGTTTACTTAAACAAAGGCTCAAGTTAACAGAACTATGTAAAACTGTAAATATTTGAATTAAGTATTTGTGACAAACCTAGTTCAGGTTTGGATCTGGGGAAATGATGAATTTGTATGTTAACAGAGTTCTGTAACAGAATAATTTTGAAAAAAATGTGATTTTCTGTTGCTTTTTGGTCATGTTTTGTCATGGAAATGGAAAATTTATCAAAATGGAGTAACGGGGCACGTATTATAACAAATTTCTGATTTTTCTTGTAAAATTTTTATTTTCCATTTTTTGAAAACTAACTGATTTACAGCGCTCAGTGCTGAGTAAGAGAGAGAGAGAGAGAAAGAAAATGATAAAATAGCACGAGCATTTTTGACTCATTTGCGCATTTCTTCTTTCTCACTTTCGGTGATTTCGAGCAATTGCTACATCTACTACCAGCCACGCGGAAAGTTAGCAGCAGTTCTGTAACAGAAATAACTATATGAGCCTGATGGGACCGAGCATTTCGGGCTTGTCGACGCGATCTGCTGCTGCTGTTGATTCTATGTTTTGGCAGACGTCGGCATCGTTTCTACCTAAGATTTAATTAATTCTGTTTATTGATAATAACGAGAGCTGTATCTAACGCCCGCAAAGAAGTTCTCAAAAAATAATGGTGGTATTGATATGAAAAGAATTTACTTTGATAGACGAAATGACGAGACTCTGATAAATGAGAAATTAGGGGATTGGTACAATCTCAAAAAAGTGTTAGAAGAGTTACATCTCAATTTTAGCAGAATCTGGATCAATTTATTTGGGACAGACAACGCCAAGTCGTGGCACTGCAGATGAAGTTCTTACTTCGATCACAACATTATTATAGGACCAATGTTGGAATTTAGATGAACTGCAACTAAAACCGGTTGAAATGGTGGCGTGATTCAATATTTAGAAGAGTATTTGGAGAGACCATTACAATAGTGTGTTTATATGCTTCATGCCAATGAGTTACCCCTTCGCCATTTATTCTGGACGATAAGACGGTTGCACTTCGGTTCCTAGAGAGAATTCCGCGATATCTTTTTTGCGATAGCTGATATTTTTGTCTGACTTGACGAAAAATGTGGTTGATGAACTATGTAGACATCAGAAATATCTTTATCAACTGATTCCTGTCTACTGAGCTGGCAAACTGTCAACCTAGAAAAATGGTGCACTCGAGATGGCTTTCTTCCGCTAATCGTATACTCAGAATTTACGTAAATATTTTTAGTTCAATGTAAAATTTGCAATTGCTTCTTTGAAGGGCGGAGCTAAACATATTTCTCAATTAATTATGTACTCTCGATTTTAACCTGAAAATCTGAGATATGTTGTGGATTCTGTTATCGGAAAATTTATTTCTCAGCATGTAGTTGACTAAATTCGGAAGGTCGTCATCAACCAAATTTAAGAGCTTGGAAATTATTGACTTTCTTTGTCACACGCAATATGTTGAAAGATGTGGTTAAATGGTAACAGAGTATTACTGATGCTCCTTCTAGAGATTTCTTTATTAGAACCAGGTTTCAACCTTGAGCAAAAATGCGAAATTTTGGACAGAAACAACGTTTAAAGTCAGGTTGTTATTAGAAAATATTTTTTTGTTTTTTGCACTTCCGATACAAGCTCCCCATTTGGTACGAGTCTGAATTGCTCTTGGCCGATTTTTGTACTATTTAATGCAGACGGTTAAGGTCTGTAAAAACGTAAAATTTACAAAACTTCAAAGTGCGGTAGCGCTCTATACATGACACGAAATTCTACTTATTGTGTTTTTTGCGTAATCTATGTAAATTTATGCAAATTTTGGAAGCTCCTGCAATGGTGTAATGAAGTGTAATAGTCCAATGAAGATGGTTACTGTCGTGGCAACGCCACCGCTATGGCCTTTTATAAGTTTGTGATTATGTAGATACATATAGATTTATTATACCAAAGAGATTCCAAGAATAATATACAAATAGTCTAGGTAAGTTTGCCAGCGGCATCTGAATTTATGACCATCATAAACAATTAGAGGCTGTTGCTCACGGGATTTCCCAAATTAAGGAAAACCCAAGAGAAAACTCCAATTAAAGAACAAATCGTAATTCAGAGAATCAAAAGATATCTAAACTCTAATGACTCTACATTCTTTTGGAAGCATAAACTAAATTTTTTATTATCTTTTATTGAAATATTAATCAACCCGCAGGTGTTTACATATTGGTATCGCCTTTAGGAAAGTCACATGTGCTTAAAGGAAAATGATACGTTAAGTTTTTACAAACTAATTATGAGGAGATTATTTCGGTGAAGCCTTTTTTTTTCCGTTTTTCATTTGAAAACGATAAGGTAAACCTTTTGAGGTCTACTATGATTCTTAAACCTCAAGAATAAAACAAAATTCACTGAGTGACCTTCTAGTTCAAGATAATATCACAATTGATTCACAATAAATAAAAAAATAAATAAACAATAAATGAAGTTCAAGATATCATTAAGTCCTTAAAAAATAATACATTCTCTGGCAATGATCAAATTCCAAATATATGCCTTGAAAATCTACCAAATAGTGAGTTAAATATTGAAGGCAAATATTGCAAAAATTCTCTAAAACTTAACTTATTTCCCTTAGTTTGGAAATTCCTTAAAATCATTTTTATCCCGAAACCAGGTAAACCGCTCGATTCTCTAAAAAATTATCGATCAATCAGTCTTACGTGTGATTCTTAAATATTTTTGGAACGAGTAATTAAACCACATTATTTTCAATTAAATGATATCAAAATACATACTGTCCATTTCACAATTCGGTTTCAGACCCCATTTTAACTGCACGTATCCTTTCGAGAAACTAATCAAACAGGTCAGTCAGAAAAAATCAGATGGAATAACTGATCCATAAACTATCGAGATCAAATACACCAACATACCTCACTAAAACAATTCAAAATTTTTCTATCTGACAGATTCTTTCATATATCCTTTAAAAAATTGATTTGACTGGAGACCCGCAGGGTTCTGTACTAGGGCCTATCCTAAATAATATCTCCTATCCTATATAACTTCTGCACAGGTGAAACCTGCAATGTTTTCTATCAAATTTTCCGTTGAAACTAAATGGATGTAGCGTAAAAAGGGAGAATACTACCCAACACCTTGGCCTCTTCCTTGATAAAAAGACAATATAAGAAAAACCATCGATAAAGTCAATAAAACCATTTCCATCCTAGGTGTATACGTTTATAAACCGCATATTAAAGATGAATTTGGACCCATAATGCTGTATGGCTCAGATATTTGGAGCTCGTGGGGAATAAATTACAGAATTAAACAGTACAAAATATTAAAAGTGATTCTCGAATTCCCATTATTCTATTCCATATCTCGACTGCATATTGGATACTGTAGGGTCGATAGATTACAAAATCTCTCGGGCAATAAATAACTTTATGCTTGACAAATCTTAAATTGCACATACGAGGTTTAATCAAAAAGTAAGAAGACTTTATTTTTGTTATCGATTTTTATTTTCTTTTTTTTCTATGTTACATACATTTGTCCGCAACATACATCAGCAATTTTGTATTGTTAGTTTCTTTTTTTATAGTTACAAAAGAGAGACGTGTTATGGCTCGTCTTCGATTTTTGCCTATTCCAAAAAATGGATCAGAATATCTGTATTAATTTGAAATATAAAATTAAAAGCTCCAGAGCTCTAAAGCACTTAAAATGTTGTCTGTGGTATTTTCCGTGTCTAATTTGAAAAAAAAAAAAATAAAAATTATAAGTGGTGATCTCTTCACAGAAGGCCAAGAAGATGTTAATTATTATTATTATTTATGACGTATTTACAATTTAAAGAAATTATAAACATTGTCTATTCACAAAGTTGATTAACAAAGGATCTCCATCTGTCTCTATTGCGAGCTAATGCACGAAGTTCGCTCATAATTCGTCTCCACGTCAATTTCGGTCTTCCTCTGGACCTCGTCCCTTGAGGGTTTCATTCCAATATGACATGGGGTATTTCGTCATTATTTTTGCGATGGGTATGTTCCAGCCAGCCGTACTTTCGTTTCCGTATCACAATTTCAATGGGGTCTTGCTCACACATTGCCAGAGTCGCTGATTGCTAATAGCTCTTAGCCACCAGATTCGCAGAATAGTACGTATCTAGTTGTATATAGTACTTCGGTTGATGAACGTTTTTAGTTTCCTCATGTTTGTAGTTGTAGTATGTCAAGTCTCACAGCTATATACCATGACAGATTTTACACAAGCGTTAAATATTTTTATTTTCTTCTTCTGGTGGACATGCTTAGCTCTCCAGAAGTTTCTTAGTCTCCCAAATGCGGTCTTGGCTTCTTGAATTCTATATTCTATATCGATATGGGTTCCCCGTTAGTTGTTATTTGACTACCAAGATATTCAAAACGCTCAACCTCCTCGATGTCGATACCTTCGATTATAAGATGGGTGCTAGTAGTGGTATTAAGAAGATGTTGATGACGATGCCCAACCTTGAAGACAACAACCGATAAAAATGTTGAAGCAGTGAAGCATTTTATATGAATATTTCTTGTCTATTTATTTTAATATTCGTATTCTATTGTATTACCACGTTGGTCTGGTAACTAGAGAACAGACCACTTGTGTGCGTCCCGAACTCAGTGTTCTCTGAATTATACATAGTATACATAAATACATGTTTGCTTTATTGCCCAAATATACAATTATCACTTAAAGCTAGCGCATTATTTGCGATTTTTACAAAGAAACAAATCTTATTATTAGTATTCTAATATAGTATTCAAATAGGTTACATAATACAATAATAATTGAGGAAAATGGCATGAAAGTCTTAAAAAGTAATTCAAACCTAGAACTATAACTATTTAACTGGTACTTAATAGGGCTCAATTAAGTGTTAATACAATACATAAAGTTATAATCCGCTCAGAATGCGAAGTCTGTTCAAAAGAGGTCAGGAATTTTAAATTTACGCGGGCTACGTAACTTTCGAAAATTGCAGACAAGGGTTATAACTGATAGCGAAACATGGGTACATGGTTATGACGTTGAAAAAGAAATGTATCCATTTTTTTGGAGTTGGCAAAGAGTCGAAAGACGAGCCAAAACACGTGCAAGCAAAACATCTATCAAAAATTGACTAAAAATGCAAAATTGGCTACCTTAAGTGAGGGACATGAGTACCAACATAACGTTACAAACAAATCGAAAATAGAATATACGTGTTAACTTAAAACTCGCGGTACTTTTTGAGCAGACCACGTATCCTGAGCTGACTAGTACAATACTTTATATGTTAACACTTAGATGAGTCCTATTAAGTACCAATTAAATAGTTATTTTGTAAGATTTTCATGCCATTTTCCTCAATTATTATTATGTAATCTACATATATAGATACTATATTAAAATACTAATTTAATAGTCAATAAGATTTGTTCATCTGTATAAATCGCAAATAATGCGCTCGCTAGCTTTAATTGATAATTGTATATTTGGGCAATAAAGCAAAGCATGTACATATGTATACTATCTATAGTTCCGTGAACAGGGTCTGTTCTCTAGTTACCAGACCAAAATTGATAATGCAAATTCGGCTAACAGAATAGATTAAGAATGAGTAGTAAAAGATATATAAAGGTTTTAGATTCTCAAAGTTACTTCTAAGCATGGACAAGAATACTTACAACATTATTTTCAAATCCAATGATAATATTGTATTAATCCAATAATAAAGCATATGTATAATTTCTACATTAAATAACATAGATTCAAACTACATTTTTTTTTTTTTTTTGCTTATTCAACTTCCAAATGGAAAATAGAGAAACTGTAAAAACATAAACTAATCCGCTGGTTGGCAGGCAAATGTGATAAGACAACTGGCTATTGCTTACTAGTATAATATTATTGTATTGTATATTAAATGAGATTTTCTTATCACCATATTCGTTATTGTAATATACTTGTATATGTCTAAATAAGTGCATTTCATTTATGATTTATTCACTCAAGTGCACTTGCACCTTCTTCTTTATACTTACTTATTTTGTTTGCAATTTATAGAAATTATATGGCATGTTGTCATGTAGCACGTTCCACATATGTAAATAAATAATTGCAACACTTCGAGTGAGTATATACTAAATGTTCTAGTTGTGTTAAGTAAGAAGATAGATACTTTTTCTTAGATTAAAAGAAATATACAATATATTAAATTAGTAATGATTTCAATGAAAAATTATAAAAGAAAGCAAAGCATTGGCTTATTGAAGCTTTTGGACATCATCATTTATCATCCCCAATTTTAGAACATCTACATATTTGTTTTTGAGTTTATGTTACACATTCAACTTTGTAGAACCTGGTTTTTTCTTCGCTGGTGAATAAAATTCTATGAGACTGAGGTCATGGCATTCGCTGAACATTTCCATAAAAAAAATTATTGTGTCTTCGACATATGGCAAAAGTGCGTAACAAAGTTTCTTACAATTTGAACAAATATGAATGTATGTAGTTTCTTAGTGCCATATACTGAGGTTAATTTTATTGACCTATGTTATTCTTTTATATAGAAATAGAAAACCGAAAATAATATTTAATAAATCATACAAATTTATACAATAAATGAAAATTAATTTTAAAGTATCTACAAGTGAACATAGAAAAGGCGCAACAAATATAACGAAAATCCAATTAGAGAATTATATGAAGAAGTGCTTCAGCCTCTCTAAGAAAAACAAAAGAAAAGAGAGAGAGAGAGAGAGAGCAAGCAACCCCTTTAAACATTTACCCTAACTTACTCACTCGTACACTTAATTTCATCGTAAGGCATTTTCATTGTATTTTCCTCAGCTGATATTTTGCATTTTATTCATTTTACACTCAAACACACAGATGCACAGATAGACAAATACTCAGTCAGATACATCATTACTCTCATTTAAGAGACACTACATACACATTCTAGAACTCAACACAAACTTAATCTTAATAATAATTTATCGTAGCTGCTTCGCGTTGTTTTCGTTGTTCGTGACAGTTGTCAGTTGTCAGTCGTTATCAGGCTACGTTTCAAATCGGTTCATAATTTTTATTTTGCCTGTGTCTAAATGTATCTTTATTATCCCTTTGTATTCATATTGACGCAGTAAAAGTGTACCGACATACTATTTGCCTTACATATGTGATATTTATTTGTTGAATAACATCAAGGATATTTGAATCCTCAAAAAGTGACATCTTTCGTATTTGTGATTGTTTATTTTGATTTCATAATTATTGTAAAATTAATTAATTAATTAACTGTGATTTTTGAATTGTTAACAATTTTATTAAATTAATTTAAATAGAAGAAAAAACAAAGTGCAGTTAAAAATATATAACAATCTGAAGTGCATCCATGTAAGTCGTTTGTCTATAAGGAAATAATTTTAGTAACATTTTAGAAATAATAAAATAATAATAATAAATTTAAAAAAGTAGTGTAAAGATTTTTGAACTCATTGGTTTTTTTTTTATCATGTTGGTACTTCACCAAGCAGAACAGTCTAAAGAAAACTTTAGCGATTCTATAAATAATATTTCTTATTGGAATAACAATAAAAATAGATCTGTTGTACTAGTCATGTCGAACAGAAAGATGTGTTAGCATTTAGTTTCTAATCATTTGAGATGAGATGGCAAAAGGAATTTTCTTTTTCAAAACATTGTACAGTTCAAATCACTATGACATGTTACAACTGAACTAGAAATTAACTAATGTAAAATATTTAAATTTTAGATCTTGTTAGAAAAGTTTAACATAATTTACTACAAATACCTTCATTTGACAACATTGTACAATTTTATGATAAAATTAAACAGATTAAACAAATATAAGAGTGTTTTTTATATATTTGATATAAAGAATATCATTTATACATACAAATTTGCAAATTTAGCTTTTGTCAATAATGTTAGACATCTGTTAAAATCGAATTTGAGAGTTTTTTTTTTTTTTATGTTCACACTTCACATCACTAGAGTGAAATGCATAATCAGTTTAGTCAGATGTTTATAAAGCATTGAACCATGAGGCGGAAAAACCCTTAATATGTACATATATATAATACTATAGGACATATGGACTTGGTCTGTCCGTTCATCTATCAGTACTAAAGAAAGAAATTTAATCCCAGAACAGATTGAGATTCTTATCTGTCGTGATCTGACCATTGAATAACATAGACTATGTCGCATAGCCACTATAATTATAAGCCATTGGTTCCTTCTTCTGGGCCCTGGAGGCTTTTAGGTGGCAGTAGAAGAATCATAGCATATTAGGGGGCTTTGAGGCAATATAAGGTGGTCATGGTGTATGATGTGTCTCTTATAACCTCTCTACACAACTGCAATGGCGGTATATCTGTTCCCCTTTAGCAGTACAGTAGAGGAAATATTACGGTATACTTAGCAAAGCTAGCAATTTCGGGGGCCTGCTTGCATTAAATTACCTTCGGTACAAGGCAGCAACCCTGCCACCGAACTAGGACGCTCTGGTTTAATCTTCCATTGAGTCTGAAAATTCATCCATTCATGTATTTACAAATCTTTGTTAATCAACTTTGTGAATATACTATGTTTATAATTTCTTTAAATTGTAAATACGTCATAAATAATAATAATAATAAGGCAATATAAAGGGGCAACTGCCAGACAAATTCTATCCATGTGATAAGAAGTCTAAGAAGTACACTACACATTTAAATGAACAATATACAATAATTTGTTTGTGAAGTGTATCTAAGTTGTCTGTTGTTGTGACCAAATTTTAGTAGTTTTCTTATTATTTATTTTTCTTTATTATAAATAATCAATTGACAATAGTTCCACATTTATTCCCATACTTAAAACTATTATCAATCTTGAAAATGTACAATATATTGTAATAAAAATTTACTTTGACTTATGCCAAACAACATTTACCATTGAATTTTCTTTATTTCATTTGCTTGTCTCTTAATTTGTTTCTTCTTCAATTTTACAATATTTATTTATTTTTTTACACTTCATTTATTGCATTTTTTTTCCAATTGTTTCTATTATTTTCGCAATTGTATATTGTCTGATTAAGATTATTTTTAATCTGTTGATTGTTTTGAGTGCGTTCTTTGCAATTTATTTTTATTTATTTATTTATGATGCATAATGCGAAAGGGAAAAACACTCGATTTTGAGTGCAAACCCTCAATGGCATTCGGTCTCTTTGAGTGATTTAAAAACACATAGATGGCCCCATGCAAGGTTTCTGTGATAAGAGATAAACTAAACCAAACTAAACTAAACTGAACTAAAATTTAAAATTACCTAAATCGTTTTATGAATTCGTCTCTACTATGCATTCACTTACTTGTAGTTACGTTTATATTTTTATTTATTTATAAATAAATTAAGAGGATATCCGCGTGTGCTCTATTAAACAAGTTTTAATTGATGATGACACACTATAAGATAGAAATATCAAAAGAATTTATTTAGATTTTTTGAGTCTTTAAACTTGAGCATTTTTTTAGTTGAGGTTTATTATCGTCTAATGTTCATTAATGTTCTTTCATTTTACATTTTGTCTCTTGCATGAGAAATTCAATCTTTTTTGTCATTTCCTTCTATAATTTTATAATATAAATATTTATATAAGAAAGTTTTTGTATTTATCAATTTTATTCCATTTTGCTAAATAATCATATTGTTGCGAGTTTTATATTTCATGCGTAAGTAATTATCTTTTTTTATAAAAAAACCCTAAAAAAAAAACACAAGATCTTTAACAGAATCACAATTCCACTTCACATGTACTGATTTACGTTCTTCTGTTTCGTTTCTATGGGGTGACTTCATTGTTCTTTAGGTGACCACAGAATTACGTCCACTCAATTGGCTCATTGGTTCTCTAAAAATAAGTCCACCAATGATTTTCAAAAAATTCTTGGTTTATCTTTCTCGTATTGTTCTTTCTATCCTTTGAAAGTTCCAGGGACACACATCATAGCCATCAGCAATTTGCCAGCACAAGCCGTTCGCTGTTATTTAATTTCTATAATAACTCAAAATTCTATGACTTCTATACAATGTTTCTTTCATAACTTTGACTTTCTTAACCGGAATATATATACATGTCCATAACTGGAACAATAAAAAATTTCTAGATGCAATATTTAGTCGATTTTTTTATTATGATTAATAAAGTGACATACCATATACTTGTATATCCCTCATAGATGTCAAGAGTGAAAAAAAAAGAAACAAAATGCTTCAAAAAATCTAGATTTACTCAATGACACATGTACCTTTATTTTCTGGACTAATATTGGTAAAGATCGAAACTTTAACGAAAGTTGATTATTGCTGCATTGATAAGATTGAATCCTAATATTGTATGACTTCCACTGCTACTATTAAGGATTATATTGCCATTAGGTTTTATGGTCAAACTGGCGTTAAAGGAATTTACTATACATAGAACATTGAATTCATAGAAAGGTCCAGAAGCTTTGTTTCATCTTCCCGGATCAGTATAACTATGCAAGTAAGTCAGAACATCCTAAAAGTGTGCTAAAGGTTTTTATTAATTTTTGCAACAATTCCATTTAAAAATTCATTATAAAATAATTTATGTATTTTCAAAATCAAGATAAACATTTGTCCATATTTAAGCGTTTGATGTTCCTGCTTGTGTTAAGCACAGCACAATTAATAACTTTTTAAAGATGTGTTTAGTTAACAATTATAAAATATAGTCGTATGTATATACATATTTCTAGAATAACTCAAAAATTGTTGTGCCTTTCATTTGGGTAATAGGTTGAGTGTTTTTTTTTTTGGCAGGAAAATAGAAACTTCAAAAGCCAAATGATCATGTTTAAGTTAGAGATTGATTAATTGAAGATTTATGAGATTAGAGAATATTGGACAAATATTGTATAACTAATTAGAAGTAATTAATTTAAATTTGTTTAATACCCTACATTATATTTTGAACAGTAACTGAATTAATACTTGTATATATAAAGTATGTTTGTGTGTTTGTATGCTACCTATGTACTCCGAAACCGCTGGATCGATTTTGTTGAAATTTCCAGGGAAATTATAGCATAGTCCGATGAGTGTTTCTGTAGAGCTTAGTGTTGATCGGACTACCAGCAAAGTCGTAATTGATGGATAAAAATTTCCATACAAAACTTAGAGATATGTTAAAATCAATGAAATAGTCTTTGTTTTTATTGTTCGTTTTTTAAAATCAATAATTCTTTGAGTATAAAAAATGTAGTCATGGCAAATTAGTCGTTCCAAAAAGCATCAATTGGAGAAAAAAAAAAACTATGAGGGCGCGTAGCAATACACTACAGGGCAACTTTTTTGACTATATAAATGAAGATTTTGATAAGGAAAACTTCAACACATTTTGTACCTAGGAATATTTGACCCATTTCGTGCGGATATTATTGATCCACCGGAGATTTTTTGGTGAAAATTTACTGACTCTTGACACTTAGGTGTAGAAACATAATCCGATATCTATCACTTTCTTTCATTTGAGTTTTTATAAGGTATACATAAGTATAAGTATGTCAAGTCAGTGCCTTTTAATTTTCCAAGTTTTCTGATATGAAACTGTGTCTTTCTTAAAAGGTATAAACACTTCGTTGGAACCGATATTTTAATATGTTTTGAAAATTTAATAATGATCAGATTGCATTTTATTATTCTATTTGTCACTTTTTTCTATAAAATAAACAATCGAATCAAAAAACTATTTATTCCAAAAACTGGTTTTTGATTGATTAATAAATTGCTAAATGGTCCTCTGCTTTCGGAAATTTAGTGAGAATGCTTAAATTAAACATGAACATGAACATGAAATTTCCTACGTCAAGATAAGATATATTTTAATTATTACAAATAGTCAAATGCATTTCAACTGTCATCGGAATCTATTGTAAATTATAAGTAGCATTAAGTGTTAGAAATTTCTAGTATTTAAGAGTATGCAATATGGGGGCGTTTACTTTTTTTTTTTATCATATATACTATTTATTAACCCACGAACTTCGCGTGAAAATTTCAATTGTGTTTTTTTACCCTTACATAGAACGCCAACTAACCGAGGTGACAGATTGAAAATTACTTCTATTAATATTGTAGAACACGAAAATTTAATTAAACCAAAAACAAGTTCAAAAGATCATTTAAATTTTATTAAAATAATTTAAAGTTTGATTGATTGATGGGTTCATGAATCGTTGGATGTGAACCTGAAATCAATAAATATGTCATTTGATTTGCTTCACCAATTGTTTTGTGACTTCAGTGACTTTTTAACTAAACTAAATAGATGAGTCTGTTTGACATCGAAACCACCCGCCATGTAAGACCTTTGACTTCATTCTAATAAATTATTGTAATAATAATAAAATCATTCATCGTCAACATCATATGTATTTTTTGAACTTTTTTTTTTTTTTTTGTGGTTTGTTGTGATTTTTTGTGATTTTTATTTTCTAGATCATCAAATTTTGTCTTATTTATTTGATGACTCGACGGAAAAAACAATGAATGCCAAAAGATGATTAGTAAGAGAAAAACAAGTTCAAATATAAACAGATTAAAAGTCTTGATTTCTTTCATTTTATGCAGTTTTTATAAAAAACAAACAAATTGTGCTGATGGGGGATCCCCTTATGTTATTGTTTCAACTCTAAATATAATTTAATATGTAGATTTCTATTGATTTCATTGGTGTGAATCATAGCAGCCAGCAGCCAGCAGCCGTCAGTCTTCATTTTCTGCAGTCACAGTCTACTGTTAAAAATTTTGCTTTTGCTGTTTGGTCTTCTTCTGCTTTAGTTTTTGTTGCCAGGGTTGTAAAAAAATTCCTGTTTATTTTTTTAAGCAGCTGTCAAAGCAACAGTTCTATTTCAACTTGGTGACTTTGGATTCGAATGTAATAGCTAATTTTAAAGCAGCAGCTGAGTCACTCCCAACCATTCTGCGAGTTCAGTTTGCGTTTGGCACGGATCTTGATCCAGTAAAGCCACCAATTCCTCATCTTCAAACTTTTTGGGTTAGCCAGGACGCTCTTTCTCTTCGACACTAAAATCACCACTTTTGAAGCGTCGAAACCACTCTCTGCATGGCTTATCGGTTGGAGCAGCTTCACCATAAACTTCCTCAAGCATTCGATGGGCTTCAGCTGCACTTTTCTTCCCATTAAAAAAGAAAATCAAAACTTCCCGCAAATGCTGTTTATTTAACACAAATCCGGACGTTTTCGAAGAGGCAAAAAAACAGTGTTGTGGTCAGAAACAGACGCTGATGCATAGTAATTATTGTTGACAGATGTCAAACCTTTCTAATGGAATAGGTAATCGCTTCCAAAATCGACCTCAACTTGCAGGTGGAGCCATCTTTTGAAAACGGATCAAACTAATTTGTACTCCCAATAGATTCTCAGCTGGCTTCGATGTTTTTAACCAATTCTGATTATTGTATAAGAATAATATACCAAAAAGCTAACAGATGGCATCAAGAGGTCAGTTTTACAAAAATTCATTCATTGTTTTTTCCCTTGGAGTCTTTGATATCCAACAATTATCATATCATTCTACATTTGAAAGTGTATTGCAGTAATTTTCTTTAATGAAATTAATGAACATTAAACCAAAAATTCTTTGTATTTAATAAAGAAGAATGCATGGTATTTATACTTTATACCTTTTACTCATATTTTGAATGGTATTAAGACTTTGCGTGGATGTTTGTAATACAATATATAAAGTCACTATGAAGTATTTAAGGAGAATCTTTGATATTCAAGGAAACAAAATAAATGTTGATAAATTGTTCCAAAAAGAGATTTTTAAAAAACAAGATTTTCTATAAGAAAAAATATATGAAATTTCATAAAAATTCATTAAATCAATCCAAATAAAGTAAAATAATAATAAAATGGATCAAAAAGATCACATATGTATGTGTTTAGACATATAAAAGCAAACCTCTTAAATTCTATTGTTATATAGAAGAATTTTTTATTTGTTCAGCTTGAATTGAATGATCGAATTACAATAAATTATTAACAATGGAATTTAAAACATATGTACGATTATGTACATGCAGAAATTGAGAGTGAATGGTATGGAAACTTCGGTGAATCAAAGTTGGTTATGATGTGCTGACTTGTTAAAAATTTAAATTCAATTAAACACAATGAATATTTGACTCATATTCGCAAATTATAGTTACGCAGATACAATTTATTATTCATTGTCTGCAATGATACAAGATACACGCACCACATACTCGTACAATAAAAAGCTTTGTTTGTCATTTAAGTGTGAAAACTGGATGAGAAGTTCCCAGTGTTCTATACAAATTGGATCAGTAAATTTCAAGTAAGTTAAATCAAAATTTGTACGTTAATTTGTTGCAGAATATTCTTCTTTTGAAGTAAGTAAATTGTGTCAACAATTTGTCAAATTCAATTCTTTGCAAAATCTATTTCAATTATAAAAGTTTGATGTTAAGATTATTAGTTTAGGTTGATGATCATGTGAAAATTGTTAAAAAAGTTTATTTGGAAATACATAATTTACTATTGTATATCACATATCATAAAGGGAAGACTAGTGACTCGACTTCTTGGGACAAGATAAAAACTTCTTCTAACTTCTTTCCAATGTTATCATACTGAATAGGGAGTTTCATCAGATATTATTTAGTGTGACTTGAGGCTCCCATCAATAATCTTGCTATAGAAATTCTAGTTTATATCTGCTTCAACTCAAAAGGACCCAGTTAAATCATAGGAAGTAATAATATATAATAAAATATTCACTCAATTCTTAAATTTATTGAAATGGAATTGTGAATGATAACCTTGTAATTGATTGTAGATAAAATATATGTAAAAAAATATATTTTATTCTCATATTATTTACACAAAAACATGACAAAAAATGTATAGTAAAAATGTTAACACACTCACTGGCAATCATATCATAACAATAAGACACTTGTTCAGACACTTATCAATTTAAATATACTCGTACATAGTAGTACACACATTCTATACGGAAAAAAGTGTCATAGACCTGAGTATTATGGCTCATGCGTTGTACGCTTACTTGATTGTTCATTTATAAGGTCAATTGATTGATTCAATTATGAAGCACGGCAACATATACTCAAGATTTTCTCCACCCGCAACCCCATCAACACCAAATCATCATCATGATGATGATGATGGTGTATAATTCCGGACGTTTTAAAATGATGATAATTTTGATCTAAATATGTATTTTTCCATTAATTAAATCAATTAATTTCTTACAAATAAAATTTCTTTTAAATCTCATAGATATATTGTAAAGTAAAAATTGTTTGTTTGTTCGAATGTTATGCACGGTCTTACCGCTAAACTGATTGCAATGAAATTTTATGTATTTTTATTTATTTACTTAACTAATTTTGACAAAATACTGTCAACTTAAAAGTAAATGTTTAATACATGAGACTAAATTTATTTAATTAATAAAAAGCAAGCCAATTTTAAAATTAATTGTAAGATAATATATAAGAAATCCACCCGTCTCTGACCCCTTTGTTGGCATATTTTCAAGCTATGCCCCTACTTACAACCAGTTGTGGTCAGAGACAAAAGGGATGCGTAAGCCAATGAGCGATGTTCACTTCATCTAGTAGCAGTTTGCTCCCCATTTCCGAAGACAACGAAGAAGGATATTGTTGAGCATAGAGGGCGAGATCTTAGGCGAGAGGATGTGATAGAATTTATTATAAGGAGTCAGTGCATAAAACTAGAATAGAATCATGTAGAGCATAGTTAGTTGTGCATGTACATATAGATAAAGGAACGAAATTTCTATTAGAATCGAAAGATTTATAGACGGCAAAATTAGTTTTTCGAGATTGAATTCGAAAGTGAAGTTTAACTACTATAAGGCGCTCTAGCAGATGGTCGAAGTTTTTTCCGTCGATGTTTAAATTCATTGACAATAGCATGCTCAGGTCAAAATTTTGCATCACAAATAGTAGCAAAAAATATTGTCGGGAACCCTTATTTTGAAAGACGCAATATCACGCGGGTTCGAAAAATTAAATTTCTGAATATTGGCTTTAACATTTCCTTTGGCTGAAATATAAGAAACAACATCTTCTCAGGTTGTATTTGCTGCTAACCTAGAAATGAAAACATATCGAAGGAGTTGCTCACAGTAAGAACAGGTGCTGAATTGGCACAAGTTGAATTAGACGAAGCCATGGAATTAGTAGTGGTTATTACTGCCGGTGGAGGTACTAAGCGGCATGTAGTGAAGTACGGTTGTATAACGCAACTCCACATCGAGTTATTACTCTACCCGCATTTGGGTAGTAAACCACAGCTACTAAGATACTCCCATAAGGGGGCCGTACCCGCTGGCCAGGACGGAAACAAGTTGCGTGGGCTCCTGACCACCCGTGGTACCAGAAAATAGCCTCTGGTCAGACTTCGTACCCGAGGTACTACCAAAACGAACTCCAAAACGTTCATGGGTTGGTGGCCCATATTGTTTTCATTCATGTAGTAGCCAAGAAATCCCATTTATAGAGGATAACCTGGATCACAAATTATAAATGAAAATAATGTTCCCTCCAGGAATATGAGTTCTAGGCATCAAGACTTATAGAAATCCAGAAGAATTTCCCAGAGGGGGAACTAAGACGGATGTAGTTAATGACGTAGAAAGGATGATTAGAGGAATGAGGGGGAGAATCAGGAATAGTTATACTTATATGTATGATTGGTTTCAGCCCTGGACATAGGATAGTTTTAGATCAGATATGTAGCACAGTTGTCAAGAAAAGTTATTAAATATATTAAATGATTCTATAATACAATAATACTAAGGACAAGGCCAGGTGGGTGTACATTGTCGTTCATTTAGTAAGTCACTGGAATTTTTTATGTGTCTAACCGGTTCTCCAAAATAAAGGGCAGTGGAAAGTAAGCAAGTAAATGTGGCCAAATTATGTTCTACTGCAAGTGAAATACATCTCTTTTTGATTTTTTTTTTTTTTCTATTCATAACCGTACTTAGGTTAGGTATATGACATTAGTTCAAGTAATGTGGTTGACCGTGCAACGCCAGGTACTCGAGTTTCTTGTACATTTCCTTATAAGTATCATTTTGGTCTTGCAATGCGTTTATACTCAAAATTCTGTTTTCCATTGTTTGAGTTCTGTTGATTGATTTTTATTGCATATGGTGAATAAAGTTCAAGAAACCCTTATCAGTAATAAATTTTCGTATTGTTTTCAATTTAATCTAGTTTATTTTGTTTATTATTTTTATATCAAATTTCAACGAAGTTTTACTTAAAATTAGCACATTTCTTTGTTTTTCATATATTTCAATCATTTCATTTTATGCGTTTCTACTTATAAGTACAATATATGTACCTATTTATGTTGTAATTTGTGTATGAAATCAATTGGTTTACTTTAATTATAAAAATATAAATAAATGCACAAATTGAGAAAACATAATTTGTAGAATTCGAAGAACCTCATTCGTTGTCTCCATGGAGACTTTGTTTGTAACACTTGTTTTTAATCATCGTCATACAATACAAGTTATGTATGGAATACTATGGCAGTTTATATTTCTTTCTCTTTTTGTCTAAATATTGAAACAACTTATTTCTATATAAACATATTCTGTGAACTTACTTAAAAAATGTGCTTTCGTTTTATATTTTAGTAATTTTTGCTTTTGCAAAAATTCTGAAATTTCTGTTTCTTGCGTTGGATGAACAGATACAAAATAAACTAAGAGTATTCAAGCTGACTAAGATGATTTTATCCAATTTTGATAATTGTATAAAAATAATACACAAAACAACATAAAATATTGCATTGAAAGGTCAGTTTCACAAAAAAACAAAAGTAACATTCTTTGTTTTTTCTGTGGAGTCTTCATTTTATATTTTTGAAGTAAAACTTCTTAGGTGGCTTTACAGCAAAATTAGAGATATCAAGATTTAAAAATCATTTAAGTCGTCTTTGTCAAACATATCAGATAATTTTATCAATATTAAATCAATTTAATTTATAAAGTAATTGATTGCTTGAAGTTTGCTTTAAATAAATTAAAGGTCTCTACAATAATAATGAGGACAGGGTCTTGTTGTTCATTTAGTAAGACACCTGAAATATTTATATGTCCTTCCGGAAAACCAAGTCGTGTGCTATATTCTTCTTTTTTATTCCAACGGCAAGTGAATGGCTTCATCGATGCGTCCTAACAGGCGAATGATACCATGTTCATCCAAATAGGGCAATAGTTGAGCAATTTAACTATTTAATTATGACAAATCACTGTCACTTAGGTAAAATATAATAAAATATAATTAACTTAATAAAGGAAAGTATTTAAAACTAATTTATTTAATTAATACAACAACTTTAGATAGGATACATATAAGAAATTAATACGTCTGTAACCGGTTGGGGAAATTTATTTTCAAAACAACCAGCTATGCCCCTTCTTACAGCCAGAGACATTAATCGTAATCGAACTGATGCGAATGAAAAATGAAACAGATCCTCTAGTGTGTTCCGATTTCCAAGGGCAGCGAAAGACAATGATATTAATTGCTGAGAGTGAAACCTTAGGGAAGAGAACGTGATAGAATTTATTATAAAAAGTGCATAAAACTCGGAAATAATCATATAGGAAATCAGATTTCGAGTAATGCTGCATTAACAATCAATCATGATTCGATCATTTTGGAAGTGATTCGGAGCGTAGATTTGATTTCATTGATGTCTATAAATTACAAAATAACTACCTAGAATATCATTATTGAAAACATTAGATGTAGATGACATGTCTCTCCCTCCCTATACAATTTGTTCACGAATAAATATATTACGGTAGTATAACGATACTAGCTACACCGAATTTTTTTTTTTTTTTTCTGTAGGAGAGGCAGGACAGGTAACCACTTGCATAAAAATTGCTACACAGATATTAATACAGAAACATGTGTAGAAACAATAATATGCAAACCATGTAAAATACATCTCAGTCAAATGACCCATTGTTTTATCCACACATTTTTTGGAAAGGAGAGGCAAAACAATATAATTTAAATATTTAAATGAATTTAAATGAATGAATCAATATGAAACAGATTTGTACAACCAGAATAACGAGTTTGGAATTGACTTGTAAGCAAATCTTTTCTATGTAAAGCAGTTCGTTTATAGGGTTCCGTACCCAAAGGGCATCACAGTTTCTTGGCATTTAGTACAATTGTTTTAGTTTTTGTTTTGTTGCATTTATCTTTTTGTTGATACAAAACTGTGGTGCGCGATGCAGTGCTACTCAAATGTTGTTTTTAATTAAATATTATACGAAGGTACGGAACCCTTCGTGTGCGAGTCTGAATTGCACTTGACCGATTTTTTATTTTATATGCTGCACGCGCAATTTTTTTTTAAATAAAAATTTTTATTGGCTTTTGACAAAAATGGAGATTGAAATGAACCGTAATAGGCAGGCAGTTCAAATTGAAGGATCCTATAACACAATAATACATTTGGTAAGTCATTGAAATTTTGTATGTGTCTGCCCTTTTGTAGCACAAACCTATCTTGGTAGAGGCAAAGATAAAATCCCTTTGATTTCCGGTGGGTTTTTTAACATAAATTTTGCTTTTATCTCATTCTTTGTGAAAAATTTGGTATGTACATAAATAATAATACCAACGAATCACCAAAAAAAAAAAAAAAAATATTGAACAACAAAATGTTTTTAATGCAAACTTTGTACAATATTATTATATTTGTTTGTTTTGATCTCTCCGTCTCTCACCCTAAAACTCACTTATTCTGATTATAAGAAGTAATAATATAATAATTTATATCACGTGTACGCTGCTACACGCGCAATTTTATTATTTATTTCTTTATTTACTTTGTTTGTATTTTAATGCTTAGATGACATTTGTCGACATAATAAAATTTGAACTTAATTGTCATCTTAACAACAAATGGTATATTATACTTTGAACATATTCACACTTGTACCCTTATGTAGTTTTAAATAGTTAATTATTGTAACACGTGTACATCCATAAATATGTGTTTGGAATGAACTTGCCAAGCACCCGGGTGCCTCTTACGGAAATTGTAATAACTCTGAAGTTTAAATTTGTTATGTGGAATTAATTGGTTTCCCGGCAGACCCAATTTGTTTTGTGAAAAACCTCTTTTTTGTGACCTCAAAACGTCTTTTATGCGGAAAATTTAAGTCCCAAATAATTTTTTTTTTACAGGTATAAAACCTAAACCAAATTTCAAAAATAATTCTTCTAAACAATATATTTGTCAAGATATACCTTACCACCTTTAAAAACTTCCTTCCACACTGAAATTCACATTCGAAAACATAACAAATGAGATAATATTGTAATAATATGAATGAATTTTGTCAAGTCTCTGAAATCATGTCTGATTGAATTGTTATATCTGGATATATATGGCTTAATTGAGGGTAACAGGGTAGAGTTAAGACAATTTGAGGATATTTGGTCCATTGTATAACTTCCTTTGCTTATGGTTGATTTGCACTGTTCTGGTTTTTTCTGCAGCTTCATAATGAGGTGTGGCACAGTGTTATCCACACCAATGTATACATTTTCAAACCACCCTTTCCTTTCTTTTTGTTTTTTTTTATGTTTTTTTTTTTTTTTGTTTTGATTTCTTGCATATGTTTATTTGCATTCATAGGAATAAAATTAATCAAATCAGCTTAAGTCAAAACAATAACCACGTTAAACCGAGATCAAAAACCGCATTATTTCAAACCAAACCGCAAATCTCAACGCTAAACAATTGTAACAATTTTATTTTTTAGACTTTCCCCAAAATAATAGACATTTAGTCGTATGCATATTCAATAAACTCCATTAAAGTTTGTTACACTTTGCCAAGGCTAATCTAAATAATAAAATTATGCATATATTTAAGTTAATTATATTTAAAATTTATTATGTAGATTCTAACATGTGTGGAGAATATAAAAATATTATATTATATATAAAATTATGATAAGTATTTAACGAATGGATGAACATTCCCTATGTCATTGATCTTTTACGATTTTTACTTTTAGTTTGCAATAAGCAGGTTATGTCGGAATAAATTTCGTTTTAAAGAGTGCTGGGTAATATTTGAACAGCAATATTACCGTTTCTTTACAAACCTAACACACATCATCAATGACATTTTCCATTTTTAGGATTCGGTACTCCAAAGGTACAAAACAGAACCCTATTACTAAGACTATGCAGTCCGTGCCTCCGTCCATCTTCGGGCTCTATCTCATGAACCAACATAATAGATAGAAAGTTGAAATTTTGCACAAATTGTATAGTTCTATTGCGGCTACATCAACAAATAGTAAATCTAAAATAAATTTAAAAATTTAAAGGGGTCCCCATGCAAGAACTAAGTAGCTCCAATATGCACATCGTACAGTTTGCACAGCATTGTTGTGGCGCTTTCTATACTACAAAAAGATAAATGCCACAATACTGTGGTGCACTGTGTATTACTTTTCAAATGTTAACTGACAGCTTAGGAGGATAAAGCCAGCATTGCTACTAAAATTATGACATTGACACAAAACTGTGGTATACTATTCAGTGCTACTCAAATGTTTACTGCTGTTGCTCGTAAAGTAAGAAGACTTCATTTTTCTCGGTCCACGTATTATCGAATTTAGATTATTTATTTTTAGCAATGAAATACCCCACTAGTTGGCCGATTTGATTGATTCCATCATATGTACAACGCAAAAATTAAAAAAAAAAAAAAAATAAATCGAGTAAGAACCTAAATTTTAATGGTGGGTTTGTATGGGAGTTACCCCTCCTAGTGTTCCGGTTTGGCAAATATACCGCGCCTATATTAAAAAGTAATAGTATCTAAATTTCAGCTCAATATTCAAAAAAACAAAATTTTTCCTAATAAAACATTGAATTTTAATGCGGCTTTGTATGGGAGGAACCCTCCCTAGTTGTTCGGTGCAATTGAAATTTCGACACTACAAGTTTCTAATCCACTTCCACCAACCAACCAAATTTCAAGATCGTGGGATTACTGGATCATATAGCTGCCATACAAACAGACCCCTTTAAGTTTTTGAAAATATTTTAGTTTTTAGTATTTGCTGCTGTTGCCCGTGAAATTTTAACTCTCTAGCTCTTACGGTTCATAAGATATAGCCCCAGGTCAAACGGACGGGCAAAATCTTAGTACCCTTTGGGTCTGATGATACTGCCGTAATCAGTCGCTGCCGTTGCCCAGTTGAAGCTTCCGCAAGCTTGGATGCTCATCTTAAAAGCCTTCAGGAGTGGTTATCCAACTGGAGGATTAAAGTCACTGAGGGGAAATGTAAACATGTTACATTTACATTGAACCGACGAACTTGTTCTCCAGTAGACGTTAAATGGTGTTACAATTCCTCAAACCCAAGTGGTAACTTATCTTGACGTTCACCTGGTACAGACGGCTATACCTGGCGGACAGGCTTATAGAATCTGAAACTGATACATATGAAACTAAGGGCTCAAAGTCTTCACTGGCTAATCAATGCTAAATCTGGATTGATACTTGAGTACAAGATGATGCTGTATGGACTCTGTTACTGAACCATTTTGTGTCATTCTGTGTTTTGACATTGACTGGGGTACCGCTGCAACGCGAGTAACATTGAAGTTATATCAAAGAGCACAATGCCAAGATACTTAGAACTTTTCACGGGAGCGCCAGTGTGTATATCAGGAATGAAGTCTTAGTTCGTAGTAGCCCCTAAGCGGCCAAAACTAATTGAGTCCTGCCTGCTCACTGGTGACCCGAGATTCTTTATAGTAACTAAGACATACATATTCTGAATTTAGACTTGTGTTTTACATATACCAAAGTTGCATACAGTAAACTCTGAAATCATTCCACTACTTACATAAGTTAGTTTCAAATCCAATTAGTTTATGTTAGCTTATATTGGGACTACTATGTCCATAAGAAATAATAATATTTTACAATATAATTTTAGAAATGACAAGTTTTTAATGATGTTTTCCAATATTTTTATTATGTTTTAGCAACAGCTTATCATCATCATAATCATCATAGTTTTATTCAATTTATTAAATTAAAAAATGCCACAAATCTCAACAAATGGATCTACAAAACGGCACAAATTTGAAAGTCGCAAATTCATTTTTGCCATGTGCGGCTTCTTTCTTGGTTTCATCGGCATATTGTGCGGCATGTTCTGGGAGGAGATGTTTAATTGTATTATGCATAAGGTAATAAATATTCAAATAAAAAATTACAAAAAAAAAAAAAAAACTCATTTAAATGCTATCAAATGGAAACATTGGAGATGTGAGAGGAAGCCAGACAACAGATGTGCATTATACAATAGTAATTAGTTTCATTTGAGGATTGTATGATGTGTGACTTTTTAATTGAAATATGTATACACGAAGCTCAAATCTGTTGATTCTAACACTTTCAATTTCTCTTACTTTTCCCCTTTTTAATGTATTTAGGAAATGGCTTTGCGTCCAGATTCACGTATCTATAAGAACTGGAAAAATCCACCAATACCTTTATGCTTAGATATATATATATTTAATTGGACTAATCCGGAGGATTTTAAAAATATGAGTACAAAACCAATACTTCAACAAGTGGGTCCATATCGTTTTATTGAGAAACCAGATAAAATTGACATTAAATGGCATCCAGAGAATGCATCCGTTACCTATCGTAGACGTAGTCTATACTATTTTGATGCTGAGGGTAGTCGTGGCAGCTTAGACGATGAAGTTATAACATTGAATGCAGTAGCACTGGTAAGTAAAGATCCTATGAAACAATTGATAGATTTTAATAAATAATCATACATCTTTAAATATCACAGGCGGCTGCTGCTAAAGCAAAACAATGGAATTCAGTCCGTCGTAACATGGTCGATGTGGGCTTAAAGGTTTATGGTCAGGAAATATCTGTGATGAAAACAGTTGATGAAATGCTTTTTACTGGTTATAGTGATAATATGATTGATGTGGCGCGTTCCATGCCGCTTTTTGACAATGACGACGTACCTTTTGATAAATTCGGTTGGTTTTATACAGTAAGTTTCAGATATAACATAAGGTATATATCTATTGATTTTATGATTTAACTTAATATACTTTTATTTTTGCAGCGAAATGGTAGCGCCGATTTGACTGGCATTTTTAATGTATTCACTGGTGCCGATGATATAACAAAAATTGGACAAATGCACACTTGGAACTATAAAACAAATACTGGGGGCTTTGATGGTCAATGCGGTTTAGTCAATGGTTCTGCTGGCGAGTTTCAACCGCAAAATCTTGAAATGCATGGTTCAGTGGGTCTTTTCACGGCCGATATGTGTCGTACAATTCCTTTGGATTATGTAGACACAGCTAAAATAGAAGGAATAGAGGGTTACATTTATTCTGGTGGTCCTCGTTCCGTTGATAATGGTAAGAATCTTACTTTTAAGCATCAAAAATTATTTATCTAATAGATTATTTTGAATAGGCACTAATTATCCTGAGAATGCTTGTTTCTGTGGTGGAGATTGTGTACCTTCCGGTGTTATGAATATCTCTGCTTGCCGCTTTGGTTCACCAGTCTTCATGTCCTATCCACATTTCTTTAATGCTGATCCTTTTTATGTGGATCAGGTGGAAGGTCTTTCTCCAAATGCAGCTGATCATGAATTCTATATGATTCTAGAGCCACGAATGGGAGTTGCTCTGGAAGTTGCAGCACGTTTCCAAGTGAATATGTTAGTGGAGCCCATTGAAGGGATAAGGTAAGTTTGATTACTACAAGAATTGGAAAAAACTCATCATCTCGGTAACATTGTTTTTTTGTGTTTTAGTATGTATGAAAATACACCCAGAATCTTCTTCCCGATTATCTGGTTTGAAGAGAAAGTGAGAATCACTCCTGAGTTGGCCGATGAACTGAAAATGATACCCAGTGTTCTAATTTTTGGCCAAGTTTTTGCTGGTATCATATTTGCCATTGGTCTAATACTGCTCTGTTGGTATCCCATAGAACAATTATGGCAGAGACATCGTCGTTATGACCTCAAAACACAACAAAAAGAGAATGGAAGCTACAAAAGTAAATCAAATTTCTCAAGTTCAGAGGAATTAAAATCAAAGGCTTCAACAGCGATTTGTGAGAATAGTGATCTGACACCCGATAGTTCCCCTCTCTTAGAGAATAAATATAAATGTCGACAGGCAAAGATTGTTCCTAAATCGGACATGACAACAGCCATAACACTAAACAGTGTTGAAAAGCTGCCAAAAAAGGAATAATTTCCGTCCTCCAACAGCGAGTTGATCATGACTACGTAACATAATACAACTAACCTAATACACGAATGTTTAACTTTAAGACTTTGGATTTAAGTTTAGATTCTAGTGCCGTCGTTTTTTATTAAATACTTTTTCTTTTTTATTTTTATCGATACTTTTATCGGTAAGTGACAATGATGAAATTATGTATTTTTACATAATACTAAAATTATAGACACAATCTATAATAAAATGTTTAGGCACTACCAAATTCAAACTACTAGGAAGAACATAATATAAGAAATTGTTTCTGATAATTGTATGTACCTACAATGAACACTGTGAATAATACTCTATCTATATGGTATCTATATGGTTTACAAATAATAAGCGCCTTTTGGAAAATTCTTTAAAAACGGAAAATATTTTTTATAATAAATTTTAAAACATTTTTATATAGAAAACAAACTTATAGTATAGCATTTTTGTATCTCTTTAAATATTTATATTGTAATAAATTTTCTATGAAATTATAATTTAGTCTGAGATGATAAAATTAAAGATATAAAGACTTTTTTAAAGAAAAACAAAAAAAATTTTATATTTTTCATATGACAGCTGAGGACCAAAGTCTATTAAGGAAGGTAACTCCGGGTAAAGGATATTTAAAAGAAAATAAAAAAAGGGCCAAGTGCGAGTCAGATTCATACACGGAGGCTTCCATGGGATTTTTATGGGAGGTACTCCCCCTAGTAATCTGATTTGACCGATTCATACAAATGTACGGCGCATATATGAGAAGCTTTTAGAGTCTAAATTTCAGTTCATTAGTCAAAGAAACAAAAAAGTTTTTCGAACAAGAACCTGAATTTTAATGATGGGTTTGTATGGGAGGTACCCTTTCACACCCCCTGCCGGTGTTAATAAGCAAAAGGAACTGAAAATTCACACGAGATCCATGAAACGTCATTGCATGCCCAACATTGATTTTTCAGAGAAAACGAAACAGTCGATGGAAATTGATATCTTTGGATGTTGTCTCGTTATGTCTGCCAGTAAATGCGTGAAAATGATCTTCATAGTTACTGGTTTCAACAAGACGGTGCGACATGCCGCACAGCAAATCAAACAATTCAGAGTCTAAAACGAAAATGCTCGAAAAGGTAATGCGACCACTTAATTGATGTTGTATTCAAAAAAAAACAGGAGCAAATTGAATAATAATAATAATACGTTCGAGAAACAAAAATTAACTTAAATTGTAAAACATTCAATTCAATTTTATTTACGCGTGGTCGGGGTTTGTATGGGAGCTAAAGGTCAGGCACCTACAGTGACTAAATTTCAATTTGATTATACAAAAAAGTTTTTCTAATAACAACATGAATTTGGATCTGGGTTTGTATGGGAGGTACCCGTCCTAATCATTCTAGGATCTAGAATCTTTGCATGGTTCGTTTTGTCTTTTCCATATTAATTTATTTAGAAATGGCATTGGGTACAGATATGAATAATATCATAAGATTGATATGGCGCATTCCATGACCGTTTTTTTGATATTTTTTGTTTTAATATTCGTAGATATCTACCGATTTGAAGTCATTGCATACTTATAGGCTGAAATAATCATGGGCATGTTTCCGCGTTCATTCTAATATTTTTTTTGTATTACTTATTTTATTTAGAATCTGTCAAGCAATATGTAGACATTAGCTAATTGTCGTGCAAGATACAGTTATCGTGAAATTGGATAAGGAAATAAATTGGTCACTGGTTGAAGAGAGGGCGAAGATTCAAAGGATGGTAGCACTTGAATCTGTTGTCTAGGAGTTGCGCTGCGAAGACGTCGTTGCAAACATAGAATGGGCATATTCTATAGTGCGAAGTACTTTAGACTGAAACCCTTGTAGGATGTTAACGTTGGTGGCCGCAGTGGAACACCATAGGTTCCATTTGGCCTTAAAATCGCTTTGTAGAGCAGCATTTTATTGCGTAATGAGAGCTGGAATCTATGTGTGAGCAACCAGTACAGAAGTTTAAGCTCAAGGTTGAGTTGGGTCCGCTTGTTGGGCAGGTGGTTCCTCAAGTTCAGTGCTCTATATGGAGAAACCGTAGGTATTTAACTTCATTCCAATATGAAGCTTTAACTCAGTTAACATTGGGATATTATATTAATCCAAAATTTTTATAACAATTGCAAATTGATTTTGTAGGTAGTTAGGATAAAATAGAAAAGGATACAAAAGACAGGCTGATTGCTACACGGGATAATTTACTAAGAAGCCTTACGGCCCATTGTTGTACCTAGGTATGGCTGCTCTTAACTTCAGTGTTCGCTTTCGGCTTTACCTGTAGTCTAGGCTACCACCGACATCGCTCTCAGGTTCCCTCAACATACCAAGGGGGTTAGATGGAGTTTGTTTCAAGCTTTTATTGTTTTCTTCAAATGTTGTGAAGATTGAAATCACATTCGTTTTTATCTGGCAATTGATATCGCATACTTATAGGCCTCCTTGATTCACTTAGTCATTTGGGCGATTATTTGAGTGTAAATATCATAATAATAAAAATAATAAACGAATGAATATAGTTTTATAAAGATACAAATATCCAACAATATATTTTATTTAGTTATAAGAAGTACACGCACTTATATTTCAATTATTTAGAGAGACAAAACTTTAGAAAAACAAATTGCATACAAACTAATGTCAACAACAAAAAAATGAGTTCTTCAAATATTCAAATAAAAGTTACATACTTTAACGGTAAAATAATTTAAAAGAATTTACGCTTAAACATGATCCGAATTTATATACAAATGTGCGTTAAAATCTTTAACTTATTTGTCAAAAAAGAATAGAACTAAAGGATATTAAATTGCATTATCACATACAGAAACCATACAAAGAAAATTTTTCTTAAATTAGGAAAGCGATTTATTGTTCTTTCTTTATAGATAGATAGATTGCAACAATTATTGTATTGTAGTACACATAGTACGTTGGTTATTAGATCAGGTATTTTATTTCTTTTTCATGGAATAGCCTTCAGTGAAACCATAACTATCTGCCTCTGTTACAAAAGAAATAATCTATTAACTTTCATTTCAAATTTGTTTAATTGTATATACTTACTCTCATAATCCGTGGAGTAGCATTCAAAGAACTCGCCCAAGAGTTTACCAGGTGGCAATTCCCATGTCGCTGTACCACCATATTTCTGTGGCAAACTACCGGCATCAATATGCGAGGTTAATGCCTTCCAGTCTTTACCATGGAAGAAAATCTATATCAAAACAAAACAATGTTGTTACTCTTCTTTGAATAATATTGTATAAGTAAATTACTTACACGCTTCCTCAACTTCTCACGTATGAAAGGCTTAAAAATGGCAAATAACATATTGAAAATATATGAATTATTTATAATATGCACTGCCTTCAGACGCATGCAAATGCATTCCTGTACATAATCCAACAACATAGAGGCAAATGTTGGACCAAATTGTGTGACATGACTTAAAGGTAAACCTTCCATATCAATGATAACAATAGCACCACAAATTTGTGAGAATGGCTCAACCATTGAACCCAAAACAGTTAATTGTATACCGCGGAAGAGATCAACAACTGGCACTTTAGCGGGTTTCCATTTCTCTATAATTCGGACACAATTGTATCAATTTTTAACAATAACTACATAATGAGTTTACTTACTTCCCGCTTCCAAGACAAGTATACGACGTCCATGCTGATCACGATTTGGCAATAACGAAAGAACATCAGATTCAAAAACGTTACGTAATTTAGAGGGCACTATATTTTCACATGCCTCACCATATTTCGCTTTCATGTGATAGAAATTCTTTAACTGAAAATATAAAAAAAAAAACAAAAAACTTAATCAAAAGAAAAATGCAAACAGTCACAAAAGAAAGATAAAAAACATATTGCACTACTTCTATTATTAAAGTAAAGGATTGCTGAGTAGGATCCCTAATATCTAAATCGTTTTATGAAGCCCAATTGCCCCTTACATATAAATAGAAAGATTTCTTTATCTAAATCAGTCTTCTTTTCTATCTTCAATACACTAAGGATTGTTCTCAACTCGATGGCTCGTAGAGAAAAACATGCATACATAATTCAGGGCTCCTTACCCTAATCAAATATTGTAATTACCACCTTCTATATACATTTTTTTTTAACTTCTAATTTACGGAAGAGCTGTATTACAGACTTTCTGAAAATATCTGTCATATCCAAATGCCAGAATTGGAAATAAATGGACGGGGAAACCAGTATTCAATAACTCTACAGTCACAACGAACCCGATAAGACGTTTTAAAGTCAAATGGAACAGACAATCAAAAACCTTGAAAAAAACGGATCCAAAATACTTCCAAAAAACAAAAGAGCCACCTTTAAATTTGTATCCGGTGAAAATGAGAGGAAGTTCTTCTTGTCTGGTGGTTTTGTTACAGAAATCAGAAACAGATTCTCGAACAAAGCACAAACTTAACACTATAATTTTTTTAAAAGCATATTTATTAAACCAGCAAAGAAGTCTTGTAATACTTAAAACGAACGAGTGCCACCAATCTAACAAGAACGAGAAAAGAAACTATCACAGAGGTCACAAAGGGCTTGAATGGGATTTCGACACAATTTCTCGAATATTTCGTGGATTCCTTTTCAAATTGACTCCAATATTACAATATTAATATTTATTAATTTCCCCAAAGCTTAAAATTTCCCCTAGACAAAATCATCTATAACTGGATATTCTCTATATAGCCGTCTCAAAACCGGATAATCTTAAATTTTACAAAGTATATAAACAAATAAATAAATAATGAGAAATAATTTCAAGTACAACATTAGTTAGACACATTATGGATCCTTATGGATCAATAATCAATAAATAAAAGACACTTTTTACACTTTGTAAACTCAGAAACAAATCCCGGTACGATCAAAGAAGTTATATAGTGTGGTTACCCTCTATGGTATCCCCCATTCATGAAGAATGTGTATTTACTTTACTTTAGGACTGAAAATTTCGCCTTCTAGAAATTTCCAGAATAGTCCAGAACATTCGAGAGTATTCAAGAGCATTCCACAATATTCAAGAGCATCCCGGAACATCCCAGATCATTGTTTACCATTCAAAGCAAAATTCTTCGAGGATTCGAACGTCAGTTTCTTATCAGTGAAATTCAGTGAATGAATAAAAACAAACAGTGAAGTCTGTGTAATCAAAGTTATACAGTAAGATCCTTTTATTCCAACTACCACACAATCTCATATCGATTCCCTGAGGGAATAAATACGATTGGCTCATAGAGAACAGAAAGACCTCTTCATTTTGCTTAGCTTACGTTTGATTTCAACTGATTATGAAGACTTGATTTTGTTTGCCGGTTTGCGGAATCGGAAATTTACATATTATTATCACAGAAGTTAAATTAATTCTAAATCAATAGTCAATGTTATGCAACTAGTTTTCAAGACTGGGTCAATTTGAATTATTTAACATATGAAAAACTTGGAAACTTACCCGTTTCAAAGCACTCTCGGGATAATAATGGCAAGGTCTCAAGAACATCATCATATATTCATCATCTAATGGCAAGACTAAGTACTTTTCATCTAGACATAAGACAAAATAAAACAAATTAAGTTTTAAAAGGTTGTATGATAGATCTATTTTGAACTTACTTTCCAATAATTCACGTAATTCTTTAATGGCATTCTCTTTGATGCCCGGTATTTCACGCAATTCTGTCTCAGCTTTCTTTAAGGCCCATTCGGGAGCTTCTTCTTTTTCCATGCGTATACGCGCTGAACCCAAATCAATGTAGGGCAAATGTGATTATCATCGTAACTAATGCACTCAGCTTTACCCATTGTTGTGTTGTGTGTTCGAGTAACAGAAATTAACTGAAAGAAATAAGAGGAAATGTTTATACATAAATCTAGAAAACAAAAGCAAAACTTAAGATAGCAAAAACCACATTTCAATTCAATTCAAAGCAATACTCTTGACCGGAAAAGAAGCTCAACTCAGCATAACAAAGATGAGATATTGATGGTGATGATGATGATGATGATGATGATGATGATGACGAAGTAGATACACAAAGTATAAAAAAGAAACCAAAAAGATCATCTTAGGAAAAAACATAAAAAAAACAAAAAAATGTGTTTGTGTTTGGTGTCAAAACTAAACACAAAAAAAAAACAAAAAAAATACATATTAAAAGATATGTATTTGGGTAACTAAAACACTGTAGTTTACTTCCGTGAAAAAGTTCAATGTCTTATCTTCTTCAATGAAAAAAATATAGTATATATTACTAAAATAGTCATAGATGGTGACCAAAATCTACATAAGTTTCATACTACTAACTTGGATACAAACGACCAACAATAAACAAAAAAAAAAACCAATAAAAAAAACGTGGCCAATAAGTCTGGCCAAAAAACACACATACAAAATAACCTAAACCGCCTTTGAAAGTTAACTTGAGCAACAAACTACAATAATAACAACAAGAAAACCCTCCTCTACACAAGTGCCATATACATATTCATATGCACAAATGTATCTAAATATTTATAAGCACCCATAGATGATGATGATATGTGATAAACGTGTATCTATGAATATGAAATTTGTGGCAATTTGAAGGTAAAAGTCAAGGTCGCCATTAAGTCAGCACCACCAACTACTTATAATTAAGCAAAAAATAATAACATTAAAAAAAAAATAATAATTAACAATTAGTTGGTAATTGTCTCCTTTCAGATATAAAAACACTAAAAATAAAAAAACCATAATCATGATGACGTGTCAACAATCAAGCTAAGCATATTGATGTATGTGACACTTGGAGGAATAAAACAAATGGAAAATTATATTGTATGAAACTCTGTTTTCTTTTTTCTCTTTTTTTTTTTATTTTTTTTATTTTTGTCAACAGTTCGTTAACCTATAAAATTTATGCAGAAGATCCACAATCCACAAGACTTCAAACGATGTAAATAATGATACTACAACATTTTGTTATTGTGATCAAAGTTTAGTATCTTCATTCATGCATTTAAATTTATTCCATTTTGTATTGTTAAACATAGTCGTATAAATAAGTTGGCTCTATATTGTATCTAAGCCTATAATGTTTACTATTGTATAAGAAAAAGTGACAGCCTACCTCAATAGTATTGTATTTCCGCAATTTGTAAGTAAGTAGATGTTTTGTAAATTATTTTTCTTAAAATACAATTCTTACCTTCTAATTTCTATTTAATTTTCTTTTTTTTTTTTTTTTTTATGATGAGAACTTGACAATTTGACAGTGTGCAAATTAAACTATCAATAAAAGTATATTTTGCTTAAATGAAACAAAAATAAGTAATCAGATACTCAGAAGTTGTATTGTATGTAGAATTTATTGTAGACAGAAAACGCGTTTGACAGATACAACTTTTGTTTTTGTTGTTGTTACTGTCATTATTTATGTTATTTTTTATAATTTTAACTGTTGCCCGTCATTTTATTTTGTTATATTTGTAATCAGCAACAATTTGCAATAAATGATATTTTTAAAATTTTATTTTATTGTATTTTTAAATATTTAAATGTTAAAAGCCTTACACGTTTTTGAAGTTTGTTTTTTTTTTTTTTTTTACCTAAATCGATATACCGGTTATCCAAAGCTTTACTATATTACGAGTATATAAATACAGATTTATATTATATATAAGTATACAATACATAGAGCATAGATGTAAATATATACGATATTGTCTGATTCATTGCGTAGTTTGCATTATGCTTGTGTGCCCTATTAAATGACGATTTAACTTAAAACAGTTCATATTAAATATATTGTAGTATATTGTATATTTAGATAAGAATATGTAAAACGCAAATAACAAACAAATAATGGCAAATGGAAAGTTTATACAAGTCTATGAATATTTAACATGAGATTTGGAAAAAGAATATTGTAGAAAATGTTTCCATTACATTAAATTTCATCAAATTTCATCATCATCATCATCAACAAAAACAATAGACCATTGGTGGGTGCAATTCTAACAGAAAGGATTATCGTATGCTAAGGCAGCCAGCCAGAGACAATAACAAGAAAGACAATAATAACCGATAACTGAAATTAACTGAAATTAGTGGATGGATGGCCCCACTTAGTATTGAACAGACATGCATACATTTCTTCCAAAAATCTTTTCCTTTTAGTTAATAGTATGATTGTTGTATTCTGCTCTATTACTTTGAGACAGTTTGGAAAGCAACACAATTATGTTTTTTACAAATGAGCGAAACACTCTGGCCTTGCTACCAACCGAAACATACCAACGAGCTCCCACACTTTAATAAGAATAGGATTCGGATAATAACGGGTGTCCTTACGGGGCCATGAGAATTTCAATTTTAATTGCCCAAAGGATGCATCATCATAAACATGAAGATGAGAAAGAATCAGAATCATCCTTCTTGAATGCCAAACCCGTCTTCTAGAGAAACCTTTCTTTGACGACCTCGCTTTATTCGTTGACTTTTCGGGTTGCTTCCAGAGGCTGAGGGTGAGACCTCTGAGACCAATAACTACATTCGAGTAGTACAATGGCCAATAATTTTGTAATCACAATAACTTTTTTTTTTTTCCGAAGAAACAACTCAGCTAAAGTCATTTTAAAAGATCATTTTAAAAGATTTAAACAGGTCAAATCGTCGGGCTACACAAACTACTACTGCATATGACGAGAAAATAGAATGCCCAACTAAATTCTACAACAGACATTTGGGTAGCCATGGAAGAAGATACACGATTGACAATGAGAACATGGGCTGAATACCACTGGATTTATTGGTCATCATTTGTCGTAACTTGCAAAAGTATAAAACTTTCTTGGATTAATCCGCAACAAACAACAACAAATCCTGAAGTGTTGGATTTTTTAACGATTAATTTCCAATGAATATTGATCAACATAAGGAAATTTTTGCCATTATAAAACTGGGTGATATAAAGAAACCAAGGGTACTCATAAAACTATAAAAAGTTTACTGCATTAGATTAGATTACAGGATATTATGTATCAACTCAACCCTGCGGATTATTGTAGCAAACCTCATAATTACATTCCCTCTGAGATCTTGGTATTCATCAAGAATTCCATGATTTTATTAGAAAATAAATTTGCATTTTCATATTAGGATTTTTCTCAATATATTTTTAAAATACAACGATTCAAAATAAGTAGGTTTTCCTCCTTTAAACACAATAATAAGAATATACTCGTAGTATATTGTGTAATATAATACATGGGTTATAAAAACAAATTCTAAACATTACGAGTGGGTATATCTCATTTATAAATTATACCTGGGTATTACATACTCACTTTTTTGTCTGATATCCTTAAATGATTTGCTCTTAGCAGTAAATCTTTCAATATCACATGAATCACATGAATGGATAGTGCTTCTCAAAACCTACAAATGAACTTTATACGGCAATGGTTCATGTTATTGTTGTCACACGAGCGATTTATTTAAAATGACCCCATTAACTTTTTAATTTATGTAGTTATACTTATTTCGTCTAGAAATAATAATGCAAGCTTAACAAATTTTTTATCAACGAAAGCAACTTGGTTGTTATTTTATCATGCCCTATACATTAGTTGGGTGCATTCAGTTTGTGTAGATAATTGTGTGTAGGAGCAAGGTAAAATCCCACAAAATCCATAAAGAAATGTTCGTTCCTTTGTTTCATCATATAAAATATCATTTATTGTATTGTACTTGTGCTCAAACCAGAAATGTGAAAATCCATCAAAAAAAAAAATGTAGTCAAATTTCCAATAATTTTCAAGTCACAGTTCTTTGAAGATCATCATTCTGTATAAATATTCTAATTTTAATGTTCTCTATTAAATAACAATTATTACAATTGATTAAGCAAATCTATATACAATACATAAAAATGGACAAAAAAAAAAATAGTTTGAAGGTAATAAACTCCGACACCGTTTGACAGATCACTATGAAAGTTGGCACATACACGTATTTTTTCATGGAAATGGTTTTTATGCTATCCATTGTCTTGTAAATTACCAGTTTTTTTTTTTTATTTATACAATAGCGAATGATAAAAATGTTATTGACATTGATAGAAGTTCGGATCGATATAAATCGATCACATTTCTCTCATTCACTAGAAATAACGCTAATATTATATAAAGGAGATTAGGTTGTCGATTCTACCGGACTATAGTGCACTGACTTGTTTTATTTTGAGTTAAATTTTTGCTACGATTATATAGATTATAGACTATATCATGTTTAGATTAGTAGTACAAGGCGAACGTCTTAAAAATATTAATCAGTTATTAAGTTTTCAATTTAAAATACTTACTATGTTCTATTAATCGAGATAAGCACAGAAATACGAGTACAGCAATATAGAAATGAACTCGGGATGAAAAACTTGCACATATTGCAGTATAATAAATGCGAGGTGTGTTAAAAACAAGAAACAAAAAGATGACTTTTTATTTTTCTCGGACTACGTATTATCGATTTTTTTATTGCTTTATGTTAATACACTTGTCCCTAACATATTAGTCAATTTGCATTTTTAGTTTATTTTTTGACAGACATAAAAGTTACACGTGTTTTGGTGTACATTTCGATTTTTTGCAATCGTTTTTTGTATTAAATTTTGTGTAATAAATAAAATTAAGTGCTCCGAAGTTCTTGAAATGTTGACTGTAGCATTTCTCAAGACTACTTTGAGAAAAAAAAAAAAAAAAATTAAAAATAGTGCAAGCTATTCTCAGAAGGACGAAAAGATGTTAATGACGATGACACCCGCAGCACGTTAACAGCCGATGAAAACGTTGAGCCTTTGAAGAAAGTTGTTATGGAAAATCTTCAAATCCTTGTTAGAGAGGTTGCTGAGGATTTCGGCATATTTGGTAGCGCATGTCATGCAATTTTCTCAGTTGTTTTGGGAGTGAAACTTGTGGCAACGCAGTTTGTTCCGAAATTGATAAATCTTAACAATTGCATGTGCTGTTTTTACCGGACTTGAACCCATACAAATTTTCCTGTTTCCAAAAATAAAAAGAATCTTCAATGGGCGGCGGTTATCCGCAATTTAGTAAATAAAGATTACATCGCTAGAAGACAATACCAAAAAGTGCATATCTCAGACGTGTTTCGTGTTAAAAAATAAATAAATATTTTGTCGAGAAAAATGAAGTCACCTTTTTAGTGCTCCGGACCGAAAGGGTACCAAAGGGAACCCTATTGCAGATAATTCGTGGGCCGTCCATCCGTCCTCGGGTCATATCTCGTGAACCGTAATAGCTAGAGAATTGAAATAGTTCTAGCCGGACATTAGCAACAAGTACTAAAACTATAATATTTTCAAAAACTTAAAGGACTTCCCATACAAGAAACATTTTGGTTTGTATGGAAGCTATACGATCCAGTAGTGCCACGATCTTGAAATTAAGGTGGTTGGAGGTACATCAGAAACTTATAATGTCGAAATTTCAATTTGATAGGCTAACTAGGGATACCTCCCATACAAACCCACCATTAAAATTCAAGTTCTTATTAGAAGAAATTTTTGTTTTTTGTTTTATTGAACTAAAATTTAGACACAAGTGTTTAATATGGGGGCGGTACATTTGTTGGAATCAGTAAAACCCCAATCTGGTACGGAACCCTTCGTGTACGAGTCTGAGTCGTACTAGGCCGATTATTTTAACACTTCTCGTAATTGTTTTATAAATTTTTGACCTATAACCTATAAAAATATAACATATAGAAGTTATAGAGAAAACGAAGTAAATAATACAGTTTCCAATCCCTTACTGTTTTGGGGTTTTGTATAGGAACCACATCTTCCAGTAACAGGAAAGATCCATTTGAAATATATTTTTAGTAAAGATCAACTAAAAGTCTCAAAATCAAATATTTACTTGATAAAACATAAACTTGTAGATCAGAAGTTTGTTTATTATATCCACATCTACATTTTGGGATATCAATGTACGATTCCATCGCATAGCAAACAACTAGACAAAGTAATGAAACCCACTCCACAGTTGATGTAAAGTATAATATTGAAGTAGGTAATATTAATATTGTAATACTCTAGTACTTTCTAGCGAAATTCTAAAGAAAATTGAATGTAATTTTGAGAAATTAGATAATAAAAGCAAAGTAATAAAACTATAACTAATACAATTTAATTATGCAGTTTTATAGTTTACAATGATCATGTGCAAGGTAAAGTAAGGTAAGGTAAGTAAGTAAGTAAGTAAGGTAAAATATGCAATTTGTTATTGTAATTTTACACATATCTGTGCAAATCAAATGTTTAAATGTGGTTAGGTGTGTCCAAAGGGGCTATTTAAACGGAAATTACATACAAATTATATCTTAATAAGCAGTTTGCGTTGTTACTAATAAAAAAAAAATATGTTATTGTCTAATTTGCAATTGGAAAATTTGTATTTTTTGTACTTTGACTACTCGTAAAAGATAATTTATACAATAGTTTACATTTTATTGTACATGATTTAGTGTCTACGTTATTTATCACATGAGAAGTTCTCAATTTCATATTAAGAATTTCAAAGAAGAAGGTTGAAGGATTAGCGGAAAAAGGTAGTCGCCAAAGTATTTCGAAGAATCTTGTCGCAGAAAGAATAAAATTAAATTAAAACCATTATGATAAATTGAATATTTTTAATAATCTTTACTACGCGCTATGGGTATTTTTTGGTATTGTAATATTATGTATTGTACTAACCAAATGTCATCTAAATAATAAAACTTATAAGTATATTATTAAAAAGAGAGAGAGAATTGCAGAATATTATTATATATTCCCGGCAGAAGCAGTAGCCTTCTAAAAAGCACTTAACTAGATTTGGAATTGGGAATTTAAACTCTACAATTGCCCTAATACGTGACGCTTTAACAAGAATTCCTGCCAAATTTCATCTTTTTTGGGTGCCTAGCCACAAAGGTATCATCGGAAACAAATTGTCTAATGTTGCAGCAAATACAATGGCTATGTACAATATGTCACCTTCAATGTTATCGCCTCCACCGAAAAGGACATAAAAAATGTATGTACTCCTAACTTTGGGAGCAGAAAGTTAGCTAATGGGCACCTTTCCAACATAGGAAATATAAGGATTTTAATCCAAAACTGGCTAAGTTCTGCTCCCTGTAAACTGCTCTATGATTAATATATAGAAAAATTGTCCGCCTTCATATTGGACACATCAGCTTCTCACATACGCACTTGTTCCGCGGACACAACAAGCTTCCTTGTCCTATGTAGACCACCCATATTCTGGAAAGTATCAGGAAAGCGCATTTTCCAGACGTACCACAATCCATCCACAATCTTTTCCGCTAATATAGACAAAATATGTGTATAGTTTTATAAAGAAAAATTAATTTCCTAGATCAAGTTTGAATAATTTTTATAATTAGACCTGAAGGTCTCGACGCTAGTTGATGTAATTGCAATATCACCAATAAAGCAGAATAACTTTATAAGACTTTGACCTAAATTCTCTATGTTAACTAACCTAACTTAACTTAAGCGTGTTAAGGATAGGTACAAATATACAATAATAATGACTATCATAATAAATGAATGAAATGAATGAATGAATAATTAAATAAAATAAAATTTGACCTAGCAAAGATTAAGATTTATTATTGCGATTTATAAAGCTAAGCAAAAGATTCAGTTATTTCCTCTAATACATTATAAATCTCAAATGGATAATGACTCTGTTAAGAGTCTAAAGACAACTTATTGAAGAAGAGAGTGGAAGCGGTTGATAAATTTATAAAGGATGCCAGATTGATTTATAACCTCAAAAATTTAACATTTTGACAAATATTTACGGTTCCAGGGCGCATAGAAATTGTTAAATTATTGTATAAATATAATAAATCTCTGTGGTTAATTCATCGTACACAAAATGTTACATAGAAACGTGGGCCTAAAAGCATTTCTTCTTTGAAAATGATCGTCAGTGGGGAGGGTTAAAGGATCATTATAATCAATTATATACAAATATATATTGCAAGAATTGAATGATTATAATTTGGACAATATTATTATATATATTATTCAACAGTTTAATGAAAGATGGGAACGTTACTTGTAAACAAATCGGATGAAAACTATTGGCATAAATGTGACGTTGAATGCAAATTTGCTTGTGGTATTATAATTGGTCATCATCGTGACAAAAGTCACGCAACAATGAGTCACGCCTACATGGAAGATCTTATGGATATAGGTCTGACAATCGTAGATGTGTCCAAATATATTAGGTCGATAAAAAGGCAAAGATTTCGAGACATCTAAGAAAATTTTTGCAGATGTTTATGATTTATTGATTAAAAAACGTGACGACATTTCGGCTCATTCACAGCTTTCTTTGTAAAACTTACAGCCACGCTGACGGTGGCACTTTCTCTTCTTTAGAGTATCGCTTTATAGAGAAGCCCTTTGAGTGGATTGTTGCCAAAATGATGACGTTGATGGGATGATGCTGCTGCAACGTATCCCAATAACAAAATGACGTTTTACGAGAGTGGGAATACACTGAAGGCAACTAAATATAATTACCCCCGTCAAATAACAAAAAAACACTGAAATTAATTAATTATAATTCGACATATTTACAATATTTTTCCTTTATTGTCTAGTTATGCTTCAGATATGCTGGATAAAGAGTGTCACTGATAGTGATGGCAAAAAAAATAAAAATAAAAAGAAAAGGTTTTCCACTGAATTTCATTAAAAAAATCCCAATCAATCAACCGATTAATTGTATTGTATTTTTTGATTTTTATTGCATGACGCAACCAAAAGAAGAGGAAACTGAACTGGACAGTAAACTATTACTTTATTTTGTCTTTAAACAAGGAATGGCTCCAGTTGGGCGATATGCGATTCTAGTATGAGGGACAGCTGCTCTTTATATATTGCAAGCAAGATAGTTCAGATTGATCGTAAGATTGCTGAATCACCTAAATCCTCTGGAAAGGTCTCTTACTCACAACAAAAATTGGTTGAAAAGACTTCATTTTTATTAGGAGATTTTATTCTAAGCTCAAGTAAATATCGTATGATGATGATACAAACGAAATTGTAAAATAAAAATACAGTCGAACTTCCATAACTCCAATCAACATATTGCACGAAAAAAGTTCTCTTATGAAGACTTCGAGTTATAGAAATTTGTGTTTACATTGTAATTTGTCAATACAAAGATATTGTTGTTTGTTTAATGCTTTAAAATAATCGTCAGTTGTGATGTAGTTTTAAAATCTAAATATTTATCTAAATTGGGTAAGGAATCCGCAGTAACTTTCGTGGAACTATGACCAATAGCTTCTTCCTCGGAACCATTATTATCATCATCCATGGCACTTGAAGTTGGACCTACCTGCTCAGAGCAATAAACGCTTTAATGTTTCTTTTAAGATTCTACTTCGATAGAGGAAGTTTTAAAAATCTGTGGGCTTGAACGAGACTAGAACTCGTACAGGTGTCCCGAAATAATCAACTTACGGTTGCATGTGTCAAATTTTTTGATCGAATTATTGAGATATATTCAAAGTATGGAAGTTCGAATTATAGAAGACAAATTGTATAGAATTCTGGCTCTACGTGTATTTTGTTTGAGTTATAGAAAATAAAAGTGAGTTATAGAAGTAAGAGTTATGGAAGTTTAAATGTAATACCAAAAACAAAAAAGAATATAAGTATGTAGAATTTAGCACTAACAGAAGACCCGATGTGGCTCTTTATCTACTGTAGTATTGTATCAACAAAGTAAATGAACTGAAATTTCATTTAATATAATTTAATTAATAGTCTATCTTATGTGTCATCTGCACTTGATTCACATATATATTTTTTAAAAATTTCCTATGGAAATACCCACAAAATGAATGTTGATCATTTTAACGCAGACAATATTTTTCCTTTACTCTTTCGTTATCCTTCAGATATGCAAACTATAAATGTAAACAAGTTGTAATTGAAGGCTTTTGAAAATTAAACTGGTTTCTTCATTGTGATTGTGGTATGTATGTACTTGTATCGTATTGATGATATTTCATCTCTTTTTTTTGGTATTATTTTTATTGTCATTTATACAGAAATTCAAGGTTGCAGATCGAATGAACTACAAGTATGTTCAATATTCGTAGAATAAAGAAATAAACAGAAATATTGTGCGTACTAAAATGACAATGATAATAACGTATGTATGTATGTATGTATGATGATGTAGGCCGTTGTTATGCCTAAAGTATCTGAAAGATATACTCGTATGTACATATCTATGAATAGTATGCATATGTACATTGTGTATCTTTTGTTGTTGGTTGCGGTGGTCATTAGCACTTTTCAATTGCTTTTCAATATGCATGAAGTGTTTATTTTGTTGTTTTTGTCATTATATATTTTTTTTTTTTAAATTTTGTCTCTTCTATTGTATTCGTGCACCGTGCGTATGTAATGAAAATAATTATAACAACAAACAACGACAACAAAAACATTGACAGCTACAACAATCAATCCAATTATAATAACAAAATCAGTTCGTGTGAAACGCAATCAACCCTTTGCAATAAAAATTTACTAAGACTTTGTACATTGCTTGCTTTTGCATAAATAAGTTTTGCTTTCATATGTTTGTAGATACAAATATACATATATGTATTTACATATTGTAAATATATATTATTTAAACCGTTATTATCTTTCTTTCATTTCTTTTCTTTCATTATAACGTAACTCATTATAATGACGACTTTCATGATTGACGAAATAACTTGAGTAATGTCTAAATTTTCTTGTTTTATTTAGTTTTTTTGGACATTTTTAATGACCACTTTGCTGTGCAGAGTTTTGTATTATTTTCTCTCTGTTGCCTTCTTACGAAATGGAAGCCAGTAATTGTTTTATTCCATACGTCGTCAATCAAGACAAGTACGGATAACTTCCTCCGTCACAGCCCGTGGCAAATACCAACCGCAGCGGCGCCACAAAACGGAAAGTGTGTCAGTGAAGCAAGTCAAGCGCATGCGCAGCCCCCCCGGCATTGCTAACTAACAATCAATAAGCAAGAGAGCCCAAAAAGAGAGAAACGAGCCAAGTCAACTGAATGGTGTGTGAGATTGGTGGAGTGGAATGGAGTGTGCAGGCAAGCAAAAGAGCATCCATCATTCATCCAAGTACTGTTTACTGTTACCACAAACTACCACAAATGCATTCAAAAGACAATGTGCAGCATGTTTATCACGTTTCTCGTACTCGCACGCATTCATTTGTTTAAAAATTTTGGCATATTCATACTTATGTACATAAGTACATATATTTTTAGATATTTTTTATTATTGTATTTTATATTTTAAGACTCACCGTAAAAAAATGTTAATTTTTGGTAGTAACAAAAATCAGTAATTTTTTATAATTTTTTTTTTTTTGTAAAAAAATGTGTATTTTTTGGTTTGCACTTCACACGATTTGTGGTATACAATACTTTACTTATATACAACGCGTTGTCGTTGCCGCAATATTTTGCAATTTTACGAATAGAGAGACACAAGCGCAGGAAGTTGTATGTAGTATATAAATAACAACAAACTAAAAAGAAAGAATAAATGGAAACGTTGGAGAGTGGGCGGTCGGGCAAGCAGGCAGGATTAGTACCAAACAAATCTCTATTTGTGTATGAGTTCTCTTCTTTTTTGAGTTTATTTTCTTTATTTTATTATTTGCTCTCTATTATCTTTTATTATTATTGTATATTTATTTTTATTCTTGCCGCACACACGTCTTTATCGCACCGTGTCTAATAAGTAACTTTGAAGTTTCTACAGTTACTAACTTATTATTAGCTTGTCTTCAAAATTTTGTTTAAATGAAGTCAAGCTTAAAGAAATATGAACGCATGAAAAAGCTTTCGCTCTTTTTGTTAAACTGACAGAGTTGTCGTTCGTACGATAAACAAAATAAAACAAAAAGCTCATCATTGAAAAACTGTAAGTATAAACACGACCGTAGTTACTCAGTTTTGTTTGGGGGGTACACTTTTATTTCGTCATTGAAAAAAAGTGCTGAAGTAGCAGTGAAATGAGCAACACAAATATATATTAAAAAAAAAACAATACACTTCAAGCAGCTTTTATATCTTCTGCCCATACCCTCAACTATGTATGCACTTAACATTAAACTCATCACTCACCACTTATGAGCTTCTTCCGACAAATGTTTAGCATCTGGTGAAAAGAAAACTTTCATCTCTCTAGCTCAACATTTAAGGGACATACATACATACAGATGGGCAGATGGACATGACTTAATCAAGAATATGTATGTTACAAACTTTATGATAAACTAATAATACTATTCCCTGCTTGAAGAGTATAAAAAGGTCTTGTCTTTCGACAGTGGAAAAAACTGATGAAAAAATATATCTTGTCTTTCAATGAAATAATGTTGTGTGCGACTTTGGGGGCACTGCGCCTATAGTAGCTACGGGCCTGAGTAAAGAGCTTTTCGTTTTCAAGTGCATTGAGTGTGAGAATACACAGCAGAGAGTAAAGTTGAGTGAGAGTGGGTAAAAATGAGAAATCATATATTATTTCTACTCTGCTAAATGTGTTAAAAGATACAATTAAAATATCATAGCTTCCTACAATAGCAAAAGCTTTCAGAAACTGATATGAACCTTTTTATCATTTAGCGCAGATGTTCTTAAATTTTGTCCCATTTTATTTTATTCAATATTTATTGTTTATATCCATAATTATTGCATATAATAAAAAATCGGCCAAGTACGAGTCAGACTCGTACACGGAGCGTTCCGTACCAGATTGGGGTTTGTATGAGAGGTACTCCTCCTAGTGGTCCGATTTTACCGATTCCAACAAATGTACCGCCCCTATATTAAACACTTATTGTGTCTAAATTTCTGTTTAATAGGAAAAAAAAAAACAAAAAAATAATTAAAACCCGAATCAATTTTTATCGGCCTCAATAAATATTTTTGTTGAGATTATAAAGCTTCTAGAACAAAATGGGTTTGCTTATGTGAAATTAAGTTATAAAATGCCTAAAGGCATCGAAAAATCAGCTTATTGAAGAGGGTTTCGCATAAAAAATGCTGGGCCACACCATTTCCCCAGAATACATAACTTTCTTTATTAGTTTATTTATTTATTGTTAACTAAAAATTAAAAATTACAATCTAACATTGATATCGACTCTACATTACTTCATTTATTTTTTTTTTATTTATTAGAACTAAGTTTATAATTACAAATTATACAATAACATAGTATTTAATATGAGCAATAGCTACAAAGGTCTTCAGCTCAGGGGAAAGTTAAGAGGGAAAGGAGGAAATTAGAAAAGTGCAAGAGCAGACTTGCCTTGAGCGGGAATCGAAACCGCAACTCTTGGGATGTCAGCCCAGCGCACTAACCTCTGGGCCAACGAGCCAGTCAACGTAACTTTAAAAACCGCTGTTTTCTCACAAAATAAAGAAACTTTTTTATCTCATTAAGTGATTGATTTTCTCTCAAATTAACGCTCTCTTTTCCATGCACTTTTATTTGATTCTCAAGCTAAAAAGCAAGCTATTAAAACACTTAACATTTATCAGTCAAATACATTTCCAATCAATCCAACAATCAATCAATTATTCAGTAATCGTAACTCTGGAACTAATTAAAAAACACATAGCCGCAAGCTTTGTACCCCACGTCACGCTTCATTAATTAAAGAAAATTAATATTAATTTTTGCTATTACATATATTTTTATTTTTTAATTTCTTATACTAAATTCCAACAACAAGTAACTTTCCGTTTTGTTTTATCTATTTGTTGGTTGTTTTTGTTTTTTTCTTTTTCTTCTTTTTTAGGTATTTTGTACAATTCAGCAAAAATGAAATCACTTAAAATGCAAAAATGCAAGTGGGTTAAGTTCATTCTTTACTGTAATATAAACTACGTAAAACTAGAGTTAAATGTGTTAATAAACTGACTTTTGGTGTTTGCTACCTATGGAACCTTGCAATTTGGGCACACCTTAGCCATGAAATCAAATGGGCCAACTGCATATGACTGTCCTTTCATCCGCCTTATTTACTGAGCAACATGTCAAACTAATATCAACTAAATCATGTAATAGTTACGAACAACAACAGGTTCTCTATAAAAAAAAAAAACATTCAAGAAAATGCCTATGGTCCACATGACACCATGAGAGCTGTGAATAGAAAAGTACCATAACTTTTTTGAGCCTCATAATTGCAGATGAAAAGCAAATCCTAAACTCTGAAATTCTCTGCTGATGATGAATGTAGTGAAGAGCACTGAGACTTGTAATGCATTGTTATTCCTTTAATACAAGTCATCACCCACAAACCGACCAATGGAAGATGTGGGCACATTAAAAGCCAATGGGAGTATAAATACAAACACTTAATTAAAACATACAACAGATGAAACAAACAGGTAAACTAATTGGGGTTTAAAATGACTCATTTTAGTCCTGTCCTAATTTTTTGAAAATATATCTACTCATTTCATTATAATAACTTTCTTAAATAAGTTATATAAACATTTGCATGTGTCAAGCAAAACTATCGTTTTATGAGCTTGACTCGTGCTTAGCTTTTATATTGTAGTTATTAAGCAAAATTAGTACATTTTTAAAGATCAAAGTATCTCCATATAATAAATGTACAGTGTTCAGAAAAAAAAACATTAATAGAAAGTATGTCTCTCAAAGACACAGAAATATTAAATCTAAATAATATACTTCCTCATACATATTTCCGAGGGCTGTTACAATACATATGTATATCATATGAATATAACCACTTTGGACGTCAGGAAAGTCCACTATATGCCAAACATAAGAGATTATCAGCTTAAGATAGATCTGTAAATCCCCTTTGCTAGGTAACCAACTTGTCATGGAAAGTGGGTTTAGTATGTGTAAGGAACCTGACACCAATGACGCTAGCCTAAAACTAAAATAAAACTTAAAGGGGTCCTCATACAAGAAACATTTTGGTTTGTATGGCAGCTATACGATTCAGTAATCTCACGATCTTGAAATTTATACTGTGAAATTTCAGTTTAATCGGACCACTAAGGAGCGTACTTCCCATACAAACCCACCATTAGAATTCAGGTTCTTATTAGAAAAACTTCTTTGTTTTTTGTCCTATTGAACTGAAATTAAGACACTATAAGTTTCTTAAATAGGCACTATACATTTGTTGGAATTAGCCAAATCGGCCAAGTAGGGGGTACCTCCCATACAAACCCACCATTAAAATTCAGGTTCTTATTCGAAAAACTTTTTTGTTTATTGGACTATTGAACTGAAACTTAGATTCTATAAGTTTATATAGGTGCGGTACATTTGTTGGCATCAGTCAAATCGGACCACTAGGGCAGTACCTCCTATACAAACCTCAATCTGGTACGGAACTCTCCGTGTATGAGTCTGACTCGCACTTGGCCCATTTTTTAATAATCAGTTGAATACTAAAATACAAGTTGAACTAGGATATTTTCTAAAATTTCCTTCATAATGTATTGTATTATTTGAAATTTATTTTACTAGAATTTTTATACTATCAACTCAAATTTAAGTTACAATAGTAAAATTACTTTATATATCATGGAGACATATCAGATACTCGCTAAAAGAAAGTAATTAGATATCAAAACAAAGCGCATGTATTGGTTTATTAGCAATGCATCAAAACTCAGCTTTGAAAATAAATTAAGGCTCTACAAATTCATACTGAAGCCAGTTTGGACTTATGGCATACAGCTTTGGGAAACTGACCGGAGCGCCATGGTATATTCACAACGAAGATCTACACACATGCCAACAGTCATGAACGAAGTTTTCCGATTCAGTAAGAGGTACGCAGATCACACCCAAACCTACTGGCATGCAAACTTCGCAGTACAGACTCCACACAACGCAGGCTTAAAATAAATGATCCTATGGACCTGACTGATAGTAGTTAATTTGGATTTTGCCGCACCTGTGATTTTATCTTAGCGTTAAGACATAAGTATACATAATTAATTATTAATTTGTTAAAGTTCTTTACCGGGTTTTAAATAAAAAAAAAAGCATTACAAAAACTTTATGTTAATGTTATTATTATTTTCGTAAATTTTGTTTTAATAATGTTATTGCAATTCAAAATTGCATGAAACATTTATAGGATTATACAGAATAATAAACTGGAATAAAGTTAGAAGGTTGTTAGATTGGAGCCTCTTTAAATGGCGTCGGCTCACGCCATGAGTGAGGATTGCCGCCAGGAAGTTTGTTTGACTTTATAGCCTTTGATTGTGACGATTGCTGATTTGCAAGATTTCTTGACATACCGTGAGCATCCTTAGATCTTTGTGCAATGTAGTGTTGCGCACAAACCAAGGAGCACCAGTTATTCGCCGAACCACCTTGTTTTTGCAAGCTTGAACTCTCTGAATGTTGCTGACAGCAGCAGAACCACAGATTTGAGTCGTGTAACGCCAGACAAGGGCCACTACTTGTCTGTAAATTATCCTCTTATTGTTGAGTGATAATCTACTATATGGACGAAGCAACCAATTAAGTCTTCGCAATTTCGCATAACAACATGCAGTGAGAGGTTTTATATGAGCTCGCCATGTAAGTCGCTTGTCCAGGATTAGTCCTAGGTAACAAACTTAATCCACCTGCTGGATAATAGAGGAGTCTTAGCTGACAACTGGACAATTGCCACGCCTTAATGTATAAATGCAGTTAGCTAATTTCTTTGCATAAATTCCAATATTCCAACGCTTGGCACAAGCCTGAAATCTATGCAAGAAATCCTGCAGTATCTCTGAAGCTTCCTGAGTCGAGAAAGAGTTTACCAGGACAGCTGTGTTCAAAGCATATTTAGCAATGGTTGCTTCATCTGAGTCTATCGATGGAATATCTGCAGTATATAACGAGTACAGAAATGAGAAATGTTATTGGATGAATAATACAATAGTAAAAAAAATCAAGGCTTGTTCTTGCTTCCGAATCTATTATACCCATTTCTTCATTTACTCATAATATTCTTATCGTAAAGAAATAAACTCGACTTCTCATAACATCCACGGGTTCCAGCAAATATTATTGAGGCCTACCTTAGAATTAGGTCTACTATTTACTACCATACTATACACTTCTTAAATTTTTCATTCAATTTATGGTTTTACGGAATCTTTATTATTATAATATTATTAAAGATAAAAGAAAAACAACGCGTGTGGCTCTTAAAATCAAAAAACAAACATTTTTTGAACTTTGAACTTTGATTGTTTTACTTGATCAAAACTCGTTAAGTAGGTTAGATTTAATCATGACAATATAATAAAGCTATTTATTGCCTAAGCACTTGTTAATTACATTAATTCCATATAGTGGAATAAGATCAAGGATACTAATTACAATAAATACAAGAAAATTAGTTGGCATATGAAAATTCCAATGTTGTAAATTAATGGATGACTGTTTAATCTACAGTGAGTTGACATTAAATTTCTTATAAAAAAAAAAAAAGAAAAATACAATAACAATTGTGAAACTAAGATAAAGCGGAGCTAAGAATTAGCAACAAAAGTTAATGAAGAAAACAAAAACAAGTTCAAAGACGAAATTGCCTTTCCTCGATAAAAAATAAAATATAACGAAATAATACATAAATAAATGAATCAAATACTAAGTAAGTATATAGTAGACTTTGACCTATGACTATTACAGTAAAATAACAACTTAACCAAAATCATGCTACATTGGCAAACCACCGAGCCAATAAACCCACAAAACAAAAACAACACAAGAAATGTCCCTTAACTTTGGTCTCACCAAAACTTGAATACACTTCACATAACAAATTATTTCTATACAATACTTTCGCAATATGGTAAACTCCTGGGATCCAAACTTCAGAGACTCCATAAAGTATACATAAATATAAAAAATTAATTGGCGAAAGTTCTTTAATAACTGGATAAAGTATTTGCTATATATATAAATTCTATTCTAAATCATGGTTTTCTAAAGCAACATTTTACAGAGGTTTGTGTAAGCTTTCAGTTGTTTCAGACTTGCTTAAAATTTTAGATAGTCGAGAACTAGAGTTACTCAATTACTGGAAGCGATAGTCCCTACATAAAAGATACCTTTTAAATTTCAATTCATAATTAATCAATATATTTACAGTGGATTATATAAAGTTTGTTCGAAATAAAGTAACATTTATTCAAATGCAACTCGTTCAATATATTTAAAAATTGGATCAAGTGGAATATTATAATAAAAAGATTTCGGACAAAATACTTTGCCTTTTGTAATTATCTTCTTGGCTAACAAAAACAAAAAACCACAAAAATTTGGATTAAACGGATGTTGTTTTTTACTTTCTAATTGTTTGATAATAAATCATGATCGTGGCATACAAATTTTGTTCTAGGTGATCCGATCGATCAATAATCAAATCCTCAAGTAGTAGGCTCTTAAGATATAAACGGAATTTGATTTTGAATGAAGGGTTGCTATGCTACTTGTCAGATGAAAGAAGATCACCCCAAAGTCTCCAACAATAAGGGAGCCTGATCAATGCCATTCTCCAGTAAATAACTTATTGGGTTTTTACGATGTGTTGCAAACTTTAGATAAAACTGAGAATACATTTCAAATGTATGTACATAAGTTATGACTAAAGAAGCTCTACGTATGTAGATGTTGTAATCACAAATACAAATATACATACGTGTATGTATAATTTAATTGAAAAAAACAAGAATGAACAAATGAAATGAATTTCAAAACGTAAATCAAAACAATGGGTAGGAGAAATGTAAAATGTAAATGTATAACAACACAAAAAATATCAAGTACTAACAACTTGAAAATGTTTCCAACTACAATAAAAACACGTTCGAAATTTTTAAAAATCATAAATAATATAAATATTATATATAAATAACAATGCAAAATCAAATTGCAAATTTTTATTTTATTATATTTTATTATTATTATTTTTTTTTTGTGATAAAACGGTGAATATAAATTCATTTTGTTATCTTTTTTATTAATAAATTTATATTAAAAAATATACAATATAAAAAATATAATTGAAAGATACTTACTGTACTACATACTTATCATAAAAACCAAATACCCCACAGGGCCAGAGGGGTTCCCCCAAAGTTCCAAATTCCCCTTCTTTCAAAAATTCACGGTTTATTAAAATAATGAGGAATTAACTACTAAACAGTCAACACATCACTATTCACTCTTAACTTATCCGTTTTCGAACTGTTGCCCTTCCGTAAGCATTAGAGATAACGAAATTTTCGCTTAATTGGTAAATCCAAATCCAAATCTTGAAGAGAAGTCTCGATTCCTCAACGTAAATTTATTAATTCTGTCTTTAATTCATACATTTCTGAGTCAACTGTGAGGCTCATTTATTTCTGTTATCATGGGAAACCAAACTGCACCTGCCTATTTTTTTAATGGGCAACTTTGGTATACTATTTCCAAATATTCATATTAAACAAACTCGAAAATTATAAATCCCCTTTAAAACCAAGAGTAAATGATCACCAGCCAATAGTTTTTCAACCTCAGATATACTGATTCTTACATTTTCTTACATGAGGAAATCCTATCAGCTCAGAACCCCCCAAAAGAAGCCACTGTTTCTTTCACATGATTACCGATTTGTCATAACTTAAAACAAAGAAGATTATGAATATGACGATGAAACGTTGGTTAGTTGTTACGAAGTGATAGAATCTTGTATTTGTATTTCGATCGATGAGAATAAACAATCGTCACAGATACTACTACAAATTTGATCACTGCAAACTCAACAAATCATCAACGTCAACAGCGACAGCGACTGAAGTAGATGCATGCAGAGGCAGAGACAGTGAAGTCAGTCGCAGTCGATGACAATGACGGTGCACTGACGGTGCAAGTGAGGCACAGCAACAGTGCAAATCAATTTGAAGTGACTACGATCAATGCGCTTTCATTTCACTGATACCCCGATACCGATAAGGAGGATTAAATTAGTTCGACTACTTTATGTAGAAGAAATATGTATACACATAAGAAAACTAAAATAAAATGCTATTAAGAAATATTGGATGAGAGATAACGTGAAAGAGGAATGTTAAAGAAGGGAGAGAAGGGAGAGAAGATAAGGAACGAACAAGCAAGTGATTTTGATAGTGAGAACATTGTGGGTGAATAGTCTTTATTAACTGACTACATACAATATTTATTTTATTCTTTTTAATTCTGATAAGAAAAATAGCCAATCGATCTGAAGAAAATATCGATTAGAAATTTGAACTTTGGTAAAGACAATAAAATTCTTTTTGAGGAAGTAAGTGTATTTAGTTAAATATTTACCATAATTACTATTATAATAAATAAATTTAATGAAATTTGTATCATAAGATATAAAAATATTATCAATCCATTGCCATTATTATTTTATTGTTGGATATGGAATTATTATTATTATTTATCAAAATTTTAGTATTATAAATATTTCATAGAAATCAAGTAACATCTGAGATACATATTTATAAAAATGTGATTATAAAAGTCTTCCTAGCCCTAAAATTATGTAAATCATTTTCAAAAAACAAAATTAAAGAAGATGATCAAATGATCTCTAATAATGATGAGAAAAAGCAATTCATTTCCAATTATCTATTGATGGGACATTTGAGTTCTGACACTTTGGCATGAACAGGATTCGTATGTGGCAAACAGCTTCGCAATGAAGAAGAGATAAAAGTATCCAACAGCCTTGCACTTCTTGATGCGGGAAACCATTCTTTGAATAACTGGCAGTCTAGAAAATGGCCACTAGGACATTGGGCTCTTTTGTCGTTGTTACAGATTGGTTTCAAAGATACTGATATACAGTGGGACATACTAGAGGCATCACAATGGACCGCCAAGCCTTTGGTTAAAGTCGATTGGTTTGTTAAACATATCTCAGGATTATAATAAATAAATAAAATTAGATCTTTTGTCAAAGGTAAGAAATCATTGATTAATCTAAAATTTACGTTTTTTCTGGTTTTCCCCCAAATATTTTATAATGAATTTTTGGGCATTGGCAATATAAAACACATTAGTTTTTGCGCACCTTGCGATTTAAATATGTACGCCGCATGTAATTAAGTTGAGCTTTGTCTAGAGCACGATTACGCTTTAAAAAATAAAAACTTAAAAAAAAAAACTAAAAGTAAAAATAAGTAAATAAAAAAGAAAAAGCTAAAAATAAAACAATAACAAGACAAATAAACGTCAAGCGACAACGGGATGGGATACAAAGTTCAAGAAAGTGTACAAGCGTCATCAACATCGAGGACAGTAGTAGCTAGCATACAACATAAAGTTGGCAGAGGCAGAACGATGACACTACCCTCTACAATACATAGATACATATCTTAACTGTTGGTTATGCTTTAGCCCGAAAGACCTTTAAGGCAACCAACTATGTAAGTGCTGAATCTTGGAATCGAAGGGCAATTAAGGTTAATAAAACTAAGTACTAGATATACTAAGGTAAGGTAAAAGCATTAAGTTTTGGATGTCATGAACACCATGTATATACTAAGTACAGCAAATACTATAACAGAAGTCAGCTTAAATTCAACACCAAACAAAAACAATAACAAAAAAAAGAAACAACTACAGAAGTAGATAAGAACCGAAACGAACGACGATCGTCGATCGACAACAAAATATGACAATAATGACAGCGACGCTAAAGTAAGCAGAGACGTTGAATTGAGTTTGATAGCGCCACTCGATACTCCCGGCGTATTATAATAACTCACAAGGGTCCCCAAAAGCAAACGAAATTTCAGTTGACTCAAGTAATGCGAGTCGCGAGGAAGCAACTCACTACAGTTCGAAATCCAAAAAAAAATTTATAATTCGTTTCTTAATCGTCAAAAAAAAAAAAAATAAATAAATAAATAAATTGCATAGAATTTTGAAAACCATCTAGAAAGACTCTAAAGACTTGCTAGTAATACAAAACGTAATTCCAATTGAAAATTGTATTTGAATTTCGCATTCGCTATCAAATATTTAACAACAAAGGTGGGTTGTTATTGAGGTCTATCTCGAATTAAACGCATCTGAAATTATTGTAAATTAAAGGTATTACGACGCATGCATTGTTTGTTTTTCTTGTTCCTCGCGTGTTCTAATTATGTATAATATTTTATAATAGAAGTGATTTGTGTCCATAATGAGAATCAAAATCAAAATCAACAAGTTAAATGGATCATTTTTTTGTTATTATAAATAGTATCAAAATCTCTCTATTTCCAATAGCATGATGTCGTCGTCTAACGATAATGGCGAGGAAGCCTTTAATATACGTATTGGTTTTCTAAAACCCGAAACAATTGAAATTGCTAAGAATGAACTACGCGAAACAGAGGAAGTGAAAGCCCAAGCCATCAAGGAATTACGTGCACTGTTGCATGCCACACCAGAGATAAACTATCGAGATGATGATGATTTCCTAGTAATATTTCTGCGTGCTTGTCATTACTATCCACAGAGCGCTTTGGATAAGGTAAGTTACAATTATTTGAAATATTTGATAAAAAGGATGAAAGCGGCTAAAAAATTTTAAATTAAAGGTTACTTAGTTTTAGATTATGGGATTATGGGATTTTATTTCTACCAAATATCCTTCATATAAATTAAAGAAAATTTCTTAAATAGTTTAAAGTTTTTTTTTACAAACCAAAAAGATCATTGTACTGTAAAACTCAACCATATCAAAAAAAAAAAAGAGATATCGCCTTATATTTGTTATTATGATCCCTCAACAATATAAGACATACATACATGTTCCAATGCAATTTTTGATAGACCGGAAATGGAATCCTAATCGAGGGACCATTTCAACAACATTTCTCAGATTTAGCCATAGCAACTTTTTACACTTTTCTTGTTTCATGTCATGGATTATTTGAATGTCAAAAGTATTTTTTCCTGCATCAGGATTTTCTATATATGTAGATTTGTAAATAGTATTCTTTTATGGCAATCGATTGTATTCTCAGTATACAATAGTTTTTCTTAACAAAGCATCTATCTATTTATTAGTAAGTTAGTTTGAAAACACCATTAATAATTGAAACCGGAGCAGTGAACAGCGTCCGATTCTGATATGCTTTTGAACTCTCTGACACAATTTTAAGCGATAAGCGAACTAGCTCTGTCTAAACTGTCCCAGCATTTTTGTTTTATTTCATATTTTAGTCAATTCCATATACATACAAACTACAATATAATATATTGTACTTTACTATTGTATATACTCGTACTCATATGTACACTACTTCTGATACATAAAAATGTTTTTAACAAGAATGTAAAAATTTGGATTTCAGTGTTTAGAACACTACATTATTTATTACGGAAGGAGGATCATAAATGTTTTATCAATCGAACGAATAATAAATTAAATATTGAATTTTAATTTTTATTATCATAAATAAAAGTTTTAATAATAGATGAATAACCAATTTAATTGCACATTGTAATTCACATAATCTTGATTAGATGAAAACAACCGCAAACTTCCGTAAAGAGAATGCCGCACTTGTCCATGGTCTGGTAATTGATCAGTTACGTGAAAAATTCACCAAAGGTGGTGTCGTTAATGTGTTGAAGAATTGCGATCAATTGGGACGTCGTGTACTCATTGTAAACTGTGGTCAACTATGGGACCCCAGTCAAATACCATCTGATGATCTCTTCCGTATGCTGTACTTGATTCATATTGGGGCACAACTTGAAGAAGAGACACAAATCCGTGGTGTTGTTTGCATTATGGACTTCGATGGTCTCGGCATGAAACAAGTCAAGGCCTTGTCACCAAGTTTCTCAAAACGTTTACTCACATTCATACAGGATGCAATGCCATTGCGTATGAAGGAAATACACATTGTTAAGCAACCGTTCATCTTCAAAATGGTCTGGTCACTGTTCAAGCCATTCATTCGTGAGAAATTGAATAAGCGCGTAAGTACAATAGACAATAACTTGCAATACATTTTTGTTATTGTTTCTGATCTCTTTAGATGTACTTCCATGGCAGCGACATGAATTCTCTGCAGAAGTTCCTTGATCCCTCAATATTACCAGCCAATTACAAGGGCCACATGCCAGCAATCGATTATGGCGGCAGTGAATGGCTGTCAGCTTTGGATATCCATTCAGATTATATCACATCTTGGTCCGAAATGGGTCCAGCAAATTGGTGAAGAAGGAGCTACATTTTATTTTAACTTAGTTCTAGAACATATACTTTTTAGCTTTTCTTTAATAAAAAAAAAAAATATTTTTTAAAAAATAAATAAATCTCACTTTCAATATGCTTATATTCTCAAACCCCGGACAATGAATTCTCATCTTAGTTCTTTTAGCGACAATGGCAGAGCCACGAAAATCGTTTGTAATAATAAATAATTATAAATTTCGAAAAAGTTTTATTGTTTTATTTACCTAAATTAAAGTTTCAAAAAGACCAAAGATTTTGACAATTTCTTAATCCTTGTATGGATACCAGTTTAGACTAACACTAAAGGACATCATGACATGATCTGGCCAGACCACTAGTATTTTTATGGGATATTGATGAATGGATGATATGGATGCAAAGCAAAGTCTCAATATTGTTCCTGTGAAGTTTGGTGCGGATCGAACCACCGCCCCTATTAGCGAAAAATAAAATAGTTGAGACAATGAAAAATAAAATGTAGGCCAGACCATGATATCCTTTAGAGGATAACAAATTTAAAATGCCCATTTCACACAGTTCTACTTACTATTTATTATATTATATTATATAGGATTATAAGTTTGTCATGAAGTTTGCATCAGACAGAAGAAGATATCGGAGGCCGCGAGTTGGTTGATTAAGTAATGTTTGTTTGTCCGCCTGTATATAGTCCCCTAGTTTTTGAGCCAGAGAACTGAAATTTTGCACGAACTTTTCTTTTTGGTGGACACAGTACATTTGTCGCAACCAGCCGAATCGGACAACCAGGTGGTACCTCTCATACAAAACCGCCATTAATATTCAGGTTCTTGAAAAACTATTTTGTTCATTGCACTATAGAACTGAAATTTGGACACTATAAGTTTACAAAATTTGTCCCGAATCGGGCCACTAGTGGATACCTCCCATACGAACCCACCCATTCAAATTGAGGTTCTTATTAGAAAAACCATATAAATATTTCGATCTCAGTGTTGAAATACTGTATGTGTATTGACTATATCCTAAACAGAAGTCAAATCAATAATCAAATATTATATTTCTGAATGCTCTATCACAGAGCGTAGCAAAAACGTTTTCTAGGGGGTGCATAAAGAGTATATCAACTTTGGCATAGACGAAGTTAAACGTCATTTTAGTCAATTGAGGTCAACCAGGAATCTCATGGCTTTAATTTAATTTTTTCTACTTTGAAATCAACTTAAAGTCAAAAAAGGTATAGCCACATAAGGGTTAAAAAACATTTTCTAATCGAAGGCATGGAAGTCAGTTTTCACAGTTTGAGAAGCACTACTGGCAGAACTCATTGACAGTTTAGTAAGCACAGTTTGAGGAGCACCACGAATAGGTAGTGCAGACTGTGGTATTTAAAGAACTGTATAGTTTAATAGATTTCTACAGATTAATTTTCGTTTCTATGTCTAGAAGAGAGAACCTTATTTGACATGCAAATATATGTACATATTTATATGTTTATAGTCTAAAAGTTTTCAAATAATGAGGGTCGATAGTAGTTCGAAGGGCTATGACTTAACTTAACTGACAGATTCGAGAGTCTAGAATTATATGTTATTCAGACAGGACAAGCACGTGCCATGAAATGCTTTTGACATTATAATTTATTACGATATCATATGTAGTTTTTTAGTATTTAACAATCATTTCGGAAGTTGTAACCTCCTTTCAAAGAAGTGGACAGTTTATTTATCAAATCTGTTTCTATTATTTTATTAATTTTTTTAACTCTGCTTAATATTCAAAACAAACAAGTTTAAAACAATCTAAAAATTAGTTTGTTGATCTTTTTTTATTTTCTAGAATCAGAACCCAGTGAGTCTTAACAATAATTTTATTTTTAATTAAAAAATGGGCACCAAACTAAAGAAATAAGAAGTACAATAATAATTATGAAGTTTTTCTTGTTTTTGAAATGGGTTTTTTGGATTAGCAAGTATTTCATGTACATTAAGTCATCAAACCTTAAATACAAATGTCTCCTTCTGACGCATCATCTTAAGTCTTTGGTTGTCTATTGCCCGATAATATCGATACTCTTCAGGAACCTTGCCCAGAATCAATGTCATAGACACTGTCTAATCATCTTAATTACAATTAATCAAAATACTTTTTCTTTTTTGGTTTTTCACTTTCGTATGGCTAGTGATCTCTTGAATTTTATTTATACGTTTTTCGGCTTTTGGTGCTTGACCAATTTACAAGTATGTAATATCCTTTTAAACAAATTGAGTAACTCTCCATTTACCACATACATTTATAAATTACAATATTATATGAGTGATGGTTAGCTCCTCGCTGTATGAGTAAATTAATGTGTGTTTGTATATTGAAAGAATTTTTCTATATTTCTTTTTTATTTTTAAATTTCATTAATTTGTTTTTTTCTATCAATATAAATATCAACTTCAATTTGTCGCCAGCAAGAGTATTGTTTTTGGTTGTATTTCATTATCATTTCATTGTCTTAGAGACAATTATTTATAAATATATATCAATATCAATAAATTCAATATACAATGCCAATTATTAATTGTAATATTTTTATATAATAAAATTAAATATTATTAAGCAAAAGAGAAAAACAAAAATTTCAATAGAAAACAAAATAAAAAATATATATTAATCTATTTATTGTGTGATTCAATTTCTCTATAAGGTATGTCTCTCTGTCTGTCTGTCTGTGTAGCTGTGGATTAACAATTGTAAGTTATTACAATGCAGCGCAAACCAAACGAAACCAAGAATAGATAGGGCAGCCCAAAAGCATGAATTTATAATGTTCCTTTTCTCAACAAATTCAATCTGTCTTATAATCTTTTTCGTAGTCGTCGTCATTGTTATTATTTCTTTCATTTTTTAGCGTTAAATGGTATCGGCTTCTTATGGCATGGTTTTCATTTCGATCGAGTTGTTGTACATAATATATTGTTGGTTCTACACACAATGCTGGCACACTAATAAGAACACTAAGCAACCAACCATGCTGGTGTGTTTATTAGAGTGCCTTCACTGTATATATCTACTATTACTACAATAATTTTCTATTGCACACGCCCACATCTTAGACTATCATATTCTGTGGATCTTCCATGAAGTCACGGAAATGTTGCAGCCATTCGGCAGCAACTGCACCATCAACAGTTCGATGATCAGCACTCACTGTAACAATTATGGTGGTAATTTCTTTGAAGCTACGGAATTAGAAATAGAAACAAACAAATATAATTATTTCTTTTAAGTTAAGAATTTCAAGATTTCCTACCCTTTAACATTATCGGGATCAACCACAAGCTTCTTATTTGATGTTCCTATGGCTAGAATAAGCGACTGTGGTGGGTTAATGACCGCAGCAAATTGAGTGACACCTAAATAAAATTTACAAAGAAAAAAAAAAAAAAAACAGTAAGAAAAGTGTTCATCTTTTTGGAGAAAAATGCTTACCAAACATTCCCAAGTTGGATATGCTGACAGTGCCGCCTTGGAACTCAGCGGGTTTCAATTTGTTTTCACGGGCCTTCTTTGCTAATTCCTTAACTTCCTTTGAGATTTCTAAGATACCCTTACGATCGGCACTGAATACAATTGGTGTAATCAGACCGCCTGGTGTGGAGACAGCAACTGACACATCAACATTATCGAATCTGTGTAGAGTATAAAGCAAAGATCGTTTCACTTTTAGCGAAAGGAACAATGAAATGTGGCTGGGACTAGGACTTACTGTCTAATTTTATCACCCATCCAGTATGAGTTGGCTTCAGGCACCTTACGGCAAGCCATGGCCGTGGCCTTAACAATGAAATCATTGACTGATACACGGACGCCCTTCTTCTCATATTTCTTGTTTATGTGTGCACGGAATTTCAAAAGTTTATCCACTTGACATTCCATGGTCACATAATAATGGGGTATTTGGGTCTTCGATTCCAGTAAACGCTTCGCAATAACCGCACGCATATTCGTCACTGGTATATCCACATAGGCAGCTCCTGGAGCAGGTTTTGGTGGACCACCGGCTGCTGCAGCGGCTGCTGGTGCTCCGGCTGGTTTTTGTCCTGCAAGATCAGTGGATTTTATAGATCCGAAAACACCTGATCCCTGGCCTTCGAGTCTAAGCTTTTGGGCCTCAGCAAGTTTTTTGGCCATGGGACTAGCGTAAACTCGCTCACCACGTTGTTCCACAGCTGTCATTGCAGTACTAGCTGGGGCCGCCTTTGGGGGTGGTGCTGCAGCAACGGGAGCGGGAGCTGCTGCCGGTGGGGGAGGAGCTGCTGCAGCGGCAGGTGCTGCAACCGCTGGACTATCATCTACGAAATCCTTGAAAGCAGCCACATCACCAGCATTTTCCACAATGATACAAAGCAACTTTCCAACCGGCACATCCTTAGCGCCAGCTTGAATCACAATTTTGGCGAGATAACCTTCTTCTGGTGTTTCAAAGCCCATTGTAGCCTTGTCGGTTTCGATTTCAGCCAAAAGGTCACCTATAGAATACAATTCAATTAACATAATTAAGTAAAATTTAAAACCAACTTATAACATAACATAAGGCATACCTTCATTTAGCTTGTCGCCCTCCTTCTTTTCCCAACTAACAATGTTGCCAGTATTCATTGTGGGTGATAAAGCAGGTAGCGCCACTTTTATGTGGTTAGGTAGACTTGCATAGGCGCGGGCGAAATTCGTGCTCGTACTCCAACCCTGAATTGGTTTGGTTTTGCCAAACAAAATATTGTTGCCGGTTTGCGTTATTCTAATGAAAAATAATTACAAAATTAGTATATAATTTCTTATAAGAATTAATGTCGCCTGATTGGATTAAACATGCTAACATCAGCTGGTTTTGGCCTGCTGCCCATTATCAATGTAAACAATCTGTGTGATAATTTCGAAAATTATTCGAATATCATAAATCACATTGCGTTATCAGGCGTCATTGTCATGATGATAATGATGCACGCATACACTCATCCACATCAAGATATACATTGTCATCATGCGATATATGGCCTCCATCAACTTATTGAACGTACACACACACACACACACTCTATCTAATACATATATATACTCAAGCATACAATTGGGGAATGATCGTTCCGATGGATATTACCAAACAACAACATACAAATTGTGCGTTGCTTGTCGTCGTTGCAAATATGCAATAATTATTACACAACAATTTTCTAACCTAAAATGCCAATACCACCCTAACAGTGCTTTGGAATACATAGGTGCTATCACAGCTGGCACCTGCCACCAGCCACCTGTTCCCGCGGCCAATTACGCACCTGAGTTGCTGGGTATGCTTCCGACTTTGGATAGCTTGTGTGCTCAGCACTCGCGCCGCGGAGCTACATTTGGATTTCGAAAACACCGCACGCAGAACAAATAATTCGTTTCTTGTCGCAATTCTACGCAACATTTTGTCGTTTTCGTTTGGAAATTGATAATGTGTTTACAAGTATTTCACTGATTCCGTAACCGTAACCGAACTAACAATATTCGTTGCGAATTGTTAGATGAATTTCGCTTGCAAGCCGCTCGAGAAAATTTTTGCAACAACCGACCTTTTGGCGTTACTAGGAGGTCATACGACGACGACGACAATCACTTCTCCACCTTCGCTTTACTTTTTTCGCTGGTTTCACTGTTTCAATGCAATGGGTGACCAGATGTCCAAAAAAATTAAATTGCATTTATTAACAAGAAAAATTCACTATTTTTGTACTGCTATTATTATTAATTGTAATGACATATATTTATTTTTTTTTTATATTTAGACAACATTTACAAATATTAAATACACATAATTTTGAAACTTTAAAATGTCCTCTCACAAATTCTCAATAATTTAGTTTGAAGCTCACATCACTTTGAATTAATCGTCTGATTTGTTCATACTCGTACTATATTTTGAATATTCCTCAGCGAAAGTCGTGTGATTATTTGTGAATATTCAATTCAATACTGAAATATGTTGCTTTGTTGGATCATCCAGATGGCAATAAGAAGTCTAAAAGTAGGAGAAAACCAAATTCCATAATTTTCCCTGTATTAATGCATTTCTAACATAAATGATGCAATAATTGTCCGAAAAGCCATTAAAATCCAGAAAAACTGAATGGCAGCCTTAAAATAGCTAGAATATGGGCACTCTGCGCAGCTCAGCTGGTGTGTGAGCGAGCCTTGCCAGATTTCACATTATTTGCTTTCTGTTATCGATATGTTATTCAAATTAACATGTAGCGCAGCTGTTAAAAGCTCCAACGGGCCTAAAAAGCACTCGGAAATCGCATTCTCTGCCTGCAGCACAAGAAACGCAATTTGCATGCAACTAAGCGGAATTGATTATATGTACAGTCGAATCGCGATAATTCGTACCTCGATAAATCGAAAACCTCAATAATCCTAGAAAATGCAGTTCCCTTGCAATTACGAATTATCGCAATTCGACTGTACGAGTATAATAAAACCTTGAATCAAAACAATTAGTTAAATCCAATCGATGATACACAAAATAAAATGTATAGAGGAAAACTTATTTTTATTTTTTGTATTTATTGATTCAAAAACATACATATATATTAACATTTACAATTTGTATAACTATTCTTTCACTTGCCATATAACCATTCAACGAAAATCGCCTCATATTGAATGTACTTCAACATGTGCCGGGTACCATATTCACCAGAGCACCTGATGAAGTACAATAGACATGGGAGACATGAATGAAGGGTATAATGCATTCATTATGTACATAATAGTTTTATATAATATGACGGAGTCTGTGTTGATTGTGTCCAGCATAACGCGCGCTACTTCAGGTACCTGACTGGTAAGTAAAATCACAGCCCCGGTCACTGATTAGCGCGCGACATACAAGAAATTTAAGATTCGCACCAGATATTTGCAGCAACAAAAGAACAGATTCCATCATGTTGTTGTCAATCGAAATGCATCAAACATGATTATGTGAGAATGAAAATTATGCTAACCGAGCCGAGAGGTTTTCCTTGTTAGCAGCGGCTAGGAAAGGAAACGACCTTGTGACTGCGCCATGCCAAGTTTTAAGGTTAACGATCTGAGTGCGACTGCGACGACGATGACTTCATGCGCTCAGCTCACTCACACATAGAAAATTTAGCTAAAACTTTAACGATGACGAGTATGAGTATGGTAGCAAAATACAAATACATATAGCGAAGTGCACCAATACAAAGAAGATTTTTGTCACGATTACCACCATCAGCGTCATCACCAGTCAATCGACTTCTCTCACTCTCCACTTCTTTACCAGTTTTCCTCGTTACGGTGTGTGTCTTTCTCATATGTTTCGTTATTTCTACAATGACTGAAGTTTATTTGCAATGATCGTCGGCCTGGGATCTGCCTTTGCCTGTACTCACCACTGTCATGGCAATTTTTTCTGTTGCAGCTGCAGCAGCTCTAGCAGATGACGGCAGACAGACTCGATAAAATCATGTGTTTCGGTAAAGCTGTTTTCATTTTAATAAACCAACATACCTATCGATAGATATGGACTTCTCAAGTTTTTTCTCAATTCGGTCTCATAAAATTATTGCCCATATACAACAATATATGTTGATTGCGCCTGATCGATTTGCTTATTTGTCGTATAGCAAAAAATAGCATTTTATAACTTTTACGTACGAGCTGCTAGCTAATGGCCGCAGGATGTGACGTCATCGCTTATCAACGCTGCTGCCGACGCCATATTAAGTTGGTGATGTTGACGCTGACGTCCCGTTATTACAGCCGCCGTCATGTCATCATGCAAACAAATTGCAATGTGGATGATGATGGCGGCGGAAACCCTGATATTCTATAATTTGAATTATTCTGTAAAGAAAGTATGAAGATGATCATAATGATGTGGTTTATGAAGAATAGAAAATTTAAAATATGAAAAAAAAAAAAAAAACCCAAAGACGACAATGGCTGTGGCTATGCTCATTCATTTTTCTTTTCTTTCCCTTCTATTATATTCGCTTTTGTAGAGCAAACCTTCTATAGCGCCAGTCGTTACGACCACACAACTATGGATGGTCTGTTGTTACTAAGCAACACCACCATACACCGCTATCCGACGTACACCATTCCAACCGAAATATTAAAAACCGACTAGACAGACCTCATCATACACACCACACGTACGCTAGTGCCTTGCCTTGCCTATGTATTGAGCGAGTGATCAGCGATCTTGCGGCATAATCGCCGCGCGAGCTGCTCTCTCACAGAAAACTCTTGATCTAGCTCTCTATCACCAATTCCCATGTTCTTGTATGACAAAAACCGCAATATGGCCGGCTGCCGATGAGCAAATCATTTACAATGTTCTCAATTGCTTCTTTTTTTTTTTTTTTTGCTTGAAAGCTTAACCTCTCTTATTTAAACACTCACCGACACACACACTCATATTACACGTGCCCCACTACATTTGCGAATTCTCTTTTAATTTTTCTTTTATTCCTCGCGTACGTGCGTGTCTCAACCGGCTGGCAGGCAAGCAGCAGAGCAATATAACCAATTCGAAAAAAGCAAAACCAAAATTTGCAAATATTAAAGGCAACAACAGATTTTGTTAACAAAAAACCAACTTAAAATATATTTGTGGGTTTTTTCTTTTGCGTTCGTTGTGTGCGCTTTCTTAAAGCGTTTCTCTTTTTATATATAAATTCGATTCAATTCCGTTTTAAACGTCGGTTCGCGTAGAGTTGTAAAAATTTTTAATGATCGTCGCCTCATAAATTTTCTGCGAATAATCAACTTGTTCGACGTGCCATTCTCTTTCAACTGTTTCATTTTGCCCCATCTGTTTCGGCTTTTGTCTTCTTTAAACCGCCACCCGTTCGTTCCGACGTCTGTCCTTCTGACGAAGCCGATACATGCTTTTTTCATTTTTGTTTTCTGTTTGTATGTAAGCTTTCGCTGACGAATGTGATGTGTCATGATCTATGCGTTACGACGAGCAACGACAAGAGCGGCGACGACCATCGGAGCGAATTTGCAAATTTTTGAATGTCGCATGAGCGAACGCAGCTAGAGAGAAAAAAAACTGAAGACTAATGAATTCCGTGAGCAAGGCAGACAATAACGGCTGACTGCTCCTACCACTACAACTAAACATATGCACACATATGTGAAGTTTTTTCTTTTTCGTTCGTCTTTTTAGCTTGGGTGGGGCAATCCTAACCTTAAAATGCTGAGCTGCCTGCCTTATTACTATTCTTTGTATAAAAAAAAAAAAAAAAAAGAAAGAAAAGCAAAGAGAAGAGATGAGGTTTTTGCAGAAATGCAGTCGGAGTCACATGTTATTCGGTTTGACTATATAGTAGAACGCCCTTAACCCTGGCCGATGCTGCATCGGCAGCAACAGAAGAATTTGCAAACGTGTGCCACCATGCAGAGTAAAAACCAGCTCCGGCAAAAATTCTTCAAGGCAATATCACATTTACAAATGCACAAAGCTCATCGTGGATACATATGCATATGGCGAGGATTACAAATGTGTGTGTGTCTAATTTTTTGTTTTAATAGAGAGTAAAATAATGGAGAGCGCATGTTGATCGTCTTGCAAACTACTCATATGTATGCAAATTTCTCTTTGTCAAAGCAAAGGCAAAAGTAAAAAAACAACAAAATAAAGCAAGAAATAAATATATGAGCAACCGACCCACTTGATGTCTGGGCGAGTTTTTCCTTTTGCTAAAATTAATATTTTTAAAATGATGAAAGAAACAGGCGACTGAAGACGACAAAAAGCGCAAAACATTTGGAATGAATATTTTTTAATCAATTTTTGGCAACTACTGCAGATTAAATTTTTGCTTGTTTGCTTGGTGGTTGTCTTGCTGCTGCTGCTGCTGCTCCCCACAGACATACTCTACCTACTCTAAAAACTCAAAGCGACAACAGTTGATTTTTGGATCACCTTCTTTTTGTCGCGTTGCGTTTCTTTTTGTTTTCTATTCTTTGCCAAGCTACTATTTGCGTCATTTTTGCGTCGAATTAGTAGGAGCTCGTCATTTGTTCGTCTGTCGGTCGCTTTTAAGAAGCGGAGGAATAGGCAAGTGGTAAAAAGCGAAAACCACACATATGTATGAATACGCAGACACCAACGGACAATCACACAAAACGACACGCACGATGTGGCGCTGCAAGACATTAAATTTTTGTTCTTCATCATCATCGTCGTGGTTGTTGTTGTTTGTGATATCAAAATGCTAAAAATAAAACTTTTAGCAATTTTTTAAATGAACAATATTTCGTTATTTTTCTTATGTTTTTTTTTTTTTTTGTTTATTTGGTGTACGTGAGCCACAGTCGCCCTTCTTCTGACAGCAGTGTTTCTCCTTGATTGCCAAAAAAGCAACCAATTCACAATTACAACTAAACTCTTTTTGGAAGAGTCATAATCGTAATAGTGTCGGTGGCTCCGGTTCTAATTAGAAACGCGAACATTCTTTTGTTGCCGGTTTGAATTTCACAATATGATTTCATTGCCACCATCTATTGTTTTTCATTGGCTAAAAATCTCCATTTCCTTTATTTCTTTTGTTCATAATTGTTATTTCTTTTTTTATTATTTCTCATTTATTTTACAATAATTAACAAATAAATTTATGCAGTCATCACACACACACAAAAGCACTTAGAAATGGAAAATATTGAATTTAATATTCGGATACTTTTTCCTTTTAAGTTTAATGCCGTTGCCGTTAACGTCTTTCCATCAAACTAATACTAATACAATCACCACACTACATCTTCCTGGCAGCCACCATATTTCCCGAATATTCCGAACCGTTCGCGCCAGCTGCCAGCGATCAAATGTCGCTTGTAGCTGCCGCTCAAACAGCTTGTTGTCGTTGAATGGAAAACCAAATTTTGTCGTTCGCAATCGTTCGTTTGTTGGTTGGCTCAGTCGTTTGTTCGTTGAGCTTCGTCGTACGGTTGTTCTTCTTTTCTTTTCTTTTCTCCTCTTTTTTTTTTTTTTTTGTAGGAAACCAAACACATGGTTGTTGTTCGTTCGCCTTCTTCATCTCCTTTTTGTCCCGTGCTTTCGTTCTTGCGCTTTTTTTTTGCTGCTTGTTTCTGTGTGTCTGTTTTATTTTACGTTTCCTACACTGCCGATTGCCGACTGCCGCCTGTCATCGTCGTTGTCATTGTTCCTTTCAGTTGCTGTGCAATGCCAGCGGCTGCAAAAAATAGAAGGGATCGCCCGCCATATGGACTCCAACGCGCGAAATGATCGCAAAAAACTAAATTTTACAGGAGACCGTTTTTTCTACCGTTATATACTATATACTGTGTACACATACGATCATTTCACGCAAAGGGGTAAAGTAAATATGAGAGAGTAACAATCTAATTTATGCATTTATCAATTTCCGAATGGAAATTCTCGGATTAAAGATGTTTTTTTAAGTGGTTAAATTCAATTACCCATTTTTATAAAATCTATACGTACGTAATTTGGTTCATCTAACAAAGGTATAATTTTTGGGGGATTTCGATAGTTAAAAACATGATTTTATTAGCGTATTTCCATTAAACAATGGAACGGTATTCTATTTTCTCGGTGGTTCGAAGCCTTAAGAAGTTCCATTTCATTGAATTTCAAACGAGTCTCAACCGACTTTCTTTGGTTCAAGGGTACACAAATCCTTAAGGAAAAAGTTTTTCATAGAAACATTCTTTTGTTCTGTCTTCATTTCAGTTTAAAATTAGTTAATTTTAGGTTACAAAGGGGGCTTCATTTAGTTTTTTCCTCGCGCCATTGACGAACTTAGTTTGCCAGTTGGTTCTTAGGAATAACATACACATTTACGTATTGTATATAAAAGCACAAAAATAACCAACAACTTCAAGAAATCACAATTTTTTTTTCATATATTAGGAAATTCCTGAAAATTTTCATAAAAGTGGATTAAGCCAACTCAAAACTATGAATTTGCTATTTTCTCAGCATATATTACGGGACAAGGGACAGTGATAGCAACGAATCGATCGAAAGGAAGATGGTAAATATGCTACATAAGTATGACCTTCCCTTTCCATATTATTTACCCTACAACAGGCCTAAGTGAACTGATTTGGCACTGGCACGGGCACTTGTTTATTTCATCAGTAAGCCTATCTAAACTGTAATAAAAATAACTTGTCTCTTAGATATTGTAAATAAAAGTAATTTTCAATGAATATCAAAGGAAAAACTATAGATCTAAATTCATATTCATGTTACCACATTTAACATTCTCAAGTGATTGCTCACCACTATAATGTCTCCGCCTTATGTGACAGTGACGCCACTGGCTGGTTTTCTTCCTGCTTCCTACACCGCTTTGCCTTACATTATGTATAATCGGGAAACACAACAGTCGGACGCCACTCTTCGAGTACATGCGTGTTTCGTGCAATTTGCTCGTTTTTCTTTGTTTATAATGCTACGATCTTCTTACACCGCACCGTATGATTGCATTGCCTTGTACCACATGGACCAACAAACCCCAACGACTATTCTCCACCACTCTAATACAATCACAGTCGGTTGATGAAGCGACTCAAGGGTGTTGGAACGGTAGAGTTGCGTTTTTGGGCTGCAATGACGGTTGCATGCAACACTGGGTATGGCTGACTCGAGGAGCTTCAGCTTGGCTAGTCAACTTGTATTTGTGTTGCTATTACTGTTGTTGCATATGCTTTTGGCCGTAACCGTGGAGAGTAAGCCGTTTCATTTAGCTCCTTTGTCTGGCTGTCTGTGTGTCTGTTTCTATAGTACATACAGATTCAGACACATGCATGCAAACACACACACACACTTAGACAACATGATTATTGGGGCTGGGTTTTTTAGATTGAATTGAGCAAAGCGAGCGAGCGAGCGAGACTAAACCGACGAAAGCCATGAAACAAGCCGCATGCAACTCGAATTGAGCGAGTGTTGTACCGTACCATCAGTGGGAGAGTCAATGGGAACGATGGTGATGGTGACGGCGACGTCAAAGGCGGCAGCTATAGCAAGTATCTGACAAACGACAATGTCAATGTGCTTGGAGTTGGTTTTTTTTTTTAACATTTTACTTATTGCATTTGTTCATCCGTCGTTCTTTCGTATGCCTCTTGTTTCTTCATCTGGTGGTTTGCTTCGGTTCGTTTTGTTGTGATAGTATGCAGTGTCTGTCTCTGCATGTAATGCAAACCAATACCATAGCCATGAATCGACGAAGCTACCTTAAACCTATACCTACCTTTACCTATCAACCGACAGAGCGAGCGAGCGACCCAACCTCATCAAGCGAAAATCATTGAGCGAGTTTTGCACGTATGTAGTTATTTGTTTGAACAAAGAGTCGATGATGTCGATGGCAGTGGCTTTGTCTGAGCAAAGCGGGTTTATAGTGAGCGGTGCTGGGGTGGTGATGATGATAATAATGATAATGTTAATGATGCTTTTTTTCGTTAAATACTCCAAAAGGTAGACAGGCTGCGTCTTGAGAATCTTGCTGCGCTTAGTAACTACCGACAAAAATGGTGATTATGAGTTTTGGAGCTGATGCCAGCTGTTTTTCATATCTCTAAATCTCTCTTTGTCTCTATTCCTCTCTCTCTCTCTCAATCGTCTCTGTGTTCGTCTCTCTTGATGCTTCAAGTCTGAATGCGTCAGTGGGATTTATATTGTGTTATCGTACAATGATTCACACACAATCCAAATGTTGATAATTCCTAAGCAATTAAATCACCACTCACTCATACATACATATGAATAACACAAAATTTAAGTATGAAGGAAGCAGCTTATTGCTTTATTTAACAATAAGTGGTCAGGCGAGACGACTTAAGCCTTCTGATTTATCTAGTATATAGTACATAATATTAAAACTTAAATTTATTGTAAATTATGTATAATTATAATCTATAGTTTTTGTTTTCTTTTCTTTTCTTTTTTGTTATACAAATTAGCTAAAAATTTACTTATAAAACTTCCTACTAACTAAAAAATACTTATTATTTTATGATTTAAAAGTTTTGTCATGGTCTAAAGACTAGTTACTAGTAAGCATATGACTCATTTTATCAAAGTTCTATTCTACATACATATGTATATTGTAATATCATCTCTCGTCTTATCTGGTCCAGCACATTAGGAATCATCATCTATGTAACACATTTTTGTGTATTTCATTCTTTGTTATGGTGTTGAATTTGTTTGCGCCGGCACAAATGGCTGCCAACGCAGACAGGAATCATCAATTTTTGGAAAAGTACCACGTCGTTTTACTCGCTCTTCATATTCATCCAAGACATCCTGAATTTTTATTTATTAATTTTATTATAATTTAATTTAAAATGTAAATGTAAATGTGCTTCACCTGTTTCTTAAGTACTATATGCTTTCCCTTCCAGTATTTCATCATGCCAAGCCATTGTAGTGTACTAACAATATCATATGAATAGATTGCCATTTCCTAGAATTATAACAATAATTTATAGTTTAAAATAAGAAATCTATCTCCATCAAATTGAGTGTAGTGTAAATAAATACCTGTGACACATCCTTTATACTCAATGTATTGCCGGTACGATTGCATAGATAATCTAAGAGTACATCTTTCCAATATGATCGATATGATATTAGACCCAAATCTGATAGAGGTTTTTCTGGTGAACCAATTTTGCCTTCAACTCGTGTCAGTAAATAACCTAAAAGAGCCATCATAAGAACATTAATAACAATAATAGACAATAATAAACAATTTTGCATATTACAAATTTAAATCTTAGTATCAATCTATTCTCTCTATCTTCCTGGCTGGCTGCCTTTGTAGTTTTCATCCTTTTAAGGATCATCATCAGCAGCAGCAGCAGCAGCAGCAGCAGCCAGGCAGGCAACATTATTTATGGTGACCAACATTGCCATGCCCAACGAAAAACGCATGCATGACGTCGTATATGCTACCAACAACAATCGCAACAACTTTAAAGAACAATAACAACGACAACAACAATCCACACCCGTGTTTGAGGCATTTGTCTAGACAGGATTCCTATTTTTTTTGTTGTTGACAGCAGGGTGAGTAAGCAGCCAAGCAGCCAGTCAGTCAGTCAGTCACTAAGAGAGAGAAAAAACAGAACGCTCATTTGCCATTTAAACAAAAACGACGACGACGTTCTTGCGTCCATTCAACCCACGCATTTCTACTCGGTTACTCACCAACATGTTTGCCTACTTGAATTCTGGCAACATGAATTTAGTTAAGTTACGGTTATGTTTTGCCAACGGACGGCCAAGTCTAGATAACTACCAACATCAGCAAACGACTTAGGCCAAGTCGCTTCTCTCTATATACAACCATTTAGACCTATACATATGTATAAGACGACGTCCCCCTCACTGAGTCAACGCGAAATACACTGTGGCAGGCTCAACTTGACACCCATCTATCCAGTCAGTCTACGAGCCATTCAGCCAGCCAGCCGTATTTCACTTCACCATTCTTGCTTCTTGCCTGGCCTGGCCTAGCCTAGCCTAGCCTAGCAGTCAACGTCATCATCATCAGACTTGGGTTTGGGGGTTGAACACATGTATAAAATGTTATATGTGCGCGTTTTGTGGCTGTTGTCGTTGCCATCATCGCGCTTCTATCCTTCGCCAACCACATTATTTACTTTATTTAGTTGGTTTGGGTTTGAACGTCTGGGTCGTCTGGTTCTACGAACTGGTTAACAGGGTGGGTGGTAGGAATGCAGTCGCCGGGTTGCTCGGCTTATTCACTCGTTCGTACGTTCGTTCGTTTGCTCGTTCGGTCGTTACACGACCCGCACACTAACATTTTGATTTTCTTTTTAATGCACAAAGTATGAGCAGAAATGTCGAGACGACTTTATCGATCCAATTTTGCCGGCTCTTAGTTAGTGTCTGTGTATGGTGCGGTGTGTCTTAGTGTGCGTGCGTGTGTGTGTTTTTTATATAGCATAGCTACAGGAGTCTTAGCAAAATCGTTACAAAGTAATCATACCATTTTTCTCATAGTATTTTTATATCCAAAAACTTAGCAGTTCTTGTAGAAAAACTAAATCAATCTCTTCTCTCAAAAGTAATCAGATCAAAAAGAGATATAGAAAATAGTATCAGGGTAGAATTGAATATTTCATTGTTATGTCATCCATAGGCTTCATTTTTAATAAGCAGCAAATGTTTGGGACCTCATCATAAGCCAAAATCCATAAAGGATTATGATTATAGATGCTGATTTCCAAAATTTATCAGCAGACCGTGAACCTAGGAATTTGCAGGTGTTTTTACAATTTTTGTAATTATTTAGTTGGGATTAGGGACCGCAAAATTCTATATTGCTCGAAGCCCGTACTAGTCCAAAGATTCTTTGTTTAGATCTAAGGAAATTAAAGATTAATTAGGGGAAGAATATATAGAAAGTCATGACAGGACAAGAGTAATGAATACTAGGTTTAGTATACTCAGCATAAAGTAGTGACATCCCAGAACGAAATATATCATATGTTTAAATTTGTTCTCATTGTGTAGTGTCATACTATCTTTTAATTCGTTACAATTACTTTTTGTCACTAATACGCGTACAACGCCCTTTCATTGTGACCTGTTCTGACCTTTGTTGTCTGCCTGCTGCCTTGTATTTGCTATGTTATTGTTATTGTTGTTGCTGTTTTGTATTTTTGCGACGTCATCACCATTATCATCATCATCATCATCACAATCGCGATGGTGATGGTGTGGCAAATGTCTGCGAAAATTTTCGCATTCCCGGTATGTCGTCCTTCATCATCATTATTGTCATTGCAACCGACAAAAAGGATGTCGTGTTTTTTATTAAAATGATTTAAATAATAAAAAAGAAATGAATTTTAATTTTTTTTTTCAGAATATTTATGTAAATAATATAATATAATACGTCGTTTGATGATGAAGTACGTTGAAAGTAATTTTAAGTTTAATTGTTTAAACTTCAAGTTAACAGAGACAAAAGAAATCATGTTGGACTAATGTAATGACGGCGACAATCGCGACGATGAAGTTGTTCCGTGTTGCATTTATGAATTTTGTATTCACCTGCTTTAAGCACCTCTCATCTCCCACACTCCTTCAGCTGTGGTAAACTATAGTTTTTGATTGTTTAGGTTGGCAACTAACGCCAGGCAAACACGAGCAACCATAGCAACAATCTGCATTCAGCAGAACAATTGGATTCAGACCGTTCCTAACCGAACAAACAGTAACCGATTTGAAGTGTGTGTCTGGGTGAGTAAAGCCAGCCATGCTGACCAACAAGCACTCACTCTGCTAAATCACTAACTAATATCACCATCACCACCACCACCACCTCAAACTGGTGCCGACTGCCAAATCAATTGCATACAAAGAGCAGCAGCAGCAGCAGCATGGACAACATGGACGGCGGTGGCTAGAATAGCAGGCATGGAATTGGGCGTCGTTGACGAAATTGCTTTGTATGCATGCAAAGGCGGTAAGGCAAGACGGCGTGGTTGGTTGGTGGCTTTTATGTGAAGTGTAAGTGTAAGTGGTGTAAGGTCAATGTCGCCTTTGCTGCATTCGTTACCGCCGTCGCTTTTATTTCCGCACACTTCATCACACTTAATCCATCCAACCATCTATCTACATTCAATGTTGCTGAATGTATCGACTTTGACGACTTTCCCCTTCTTCCCGTCCCCTGTCCATGCACCCCACTTATTGTCATTACCCCCCCCTTTATGTAAAGAGACATACATACATAAGTATGTTTGCCACATACGTGCGTGCTTTGTTTCATTGCAGACTAACTGCCAATGCCAGCATTTTAGAGCGACCGGACTCCTTTAGATAACTCTAAATTCAGTGCGGGTGAGACAGGTTTATGACTCAAGTGCACTGGGATCGACGGCGTCCAGTAAACGAGGTTTGTATACACATGCATATACATACATAGATATGTATTCATCAACATCATCATCATGGGTATGGGAAGTGTCTGGTAATTCTTTATTCTCGCAGTCAAAGTCTCTTAAATGAAAACAAAAAAAAAAAAAAACACTTCCACGATTCTTTGTCTGTTGACGCCACACAATACAAAAGCTCAACTGAAGTTGTTCTTAATATGTAAAGAAGAGATTTGAGACGTTTGGTAAGGTGGTACACCTCAGGCACGAATATATGTAGTAGGAATGACTAAGTAGTATGAGACTGGGTGCTTCTTCTATAGCCGTTTAGTGTCTGTGAAAATAAATGGTTGACTGCCTGGTTGGATGGTTAGCTGAGTGACTGCCTGCAACTGCTCTGGCAAAATAAGATTTATTTAAGAAAAAACAAGAATCAAATCAGTTTAATTCATTGAAAAAAAAAAAAAAAAAAGGTTGCTAAATTTATGCCGAAATCCCATTGCTGTCTAATTATTCAATGAATTCTTTAGTTGGCCTTTTCTTCACTTGATGAAGATTAATACGAGCAAATCGCATAGAGTTTTGACTTTTAATAGCCGGAAATTTTATTTAGTAATTTTGTTTTAAATTTATATTGATTTTATTTGAGTTTTTCATTAAATGACTCATATTTGGATAAATCGCATGTTGATGATTTCATTTGGTCTCCGATTTTATTCAATAAACAGTTAAGTCATTTTGCGGCAGGTGATGGTAATGGTAATTTTCTAATAGGGATTTCCAAGAATATATTGCAATTAAAAAGATGACAGAACTAGAAACAAAAAAATAACTTTCACCTGACTTTAGTTTATATCACATAGAAGATGTATAATGTAAGGTAATACTAATGGGCAAAAGGATAAGCGAATAGTGATGGACAGGAAAAATCAAGCTTCAGTTATCAATGTATGGATCACACGACTTTAACAAATGATCTGTATTTAGATAAAAAGAAAGTCCAAAATTGCTCAGCTAAGTTCCACATAATACAGGCTATCGGATGGGGTCATTGCGAACGTGATGTCTTCGATACATGATTCTAGGAATTACAATGTGATGACTAGTGTCAAGAAGTGTATTATTTGAACATTGAACGTGATTTGTATAAGCTAAATAAAATTGATTAATTTTCATTCAAATCTTCCCATTTATTGAACACTTATATAGAAAAGAAAAAATGAGATGATTATTTTATAATATAACTAGAAAGAACGTTATCTTCGACTATGCCGAAGATGAAATACTCGTCACGCAGTGAATGTTTCATTGTCGCTCGATTCCGGCTGGTTCCGACAAATATCCTCCGTATGTCTTGGAATTTGATAATGTCCAAGTTTCAGTTCGATAGGACAAAAAGCAAAAAAGTTTTTCTAATAAGAACATGAATTCAAATAGGTGGTTTGTATGGGAGATACCCCTAGTGGTCCGATTAATGTACTGCGTGTATAGTAAAATGAAAGGTTCGTGCAAAATTTCAGTTCTCTAGCCAAAAAACTGTGGGACTAGTTTGCATACATACAGACGGACATGGCTTAATCAATTCGTGTAATCTGATCAAGAATATATATACTTTATGTGGTTTGTTTTGTCTCCTTCTGCATGTTACAAACTTCATGACAAACTTATAATACTATTCACTCCCGTGAAGAGTATAAAAATTAGATTATAATATATGAATATCAAAGCCAATTAACAAGGTGCAATTGTTTGAATTATCAAGAATAATCTTTACTATAATGTTAGGTTGGGATGGTAGTCGGTATCAAGACCAGCTCACTTGGGTCATTCATGATTTGTTTTGATTCATTCTTTCATATTTATATAATTAAGGGAAACTATCTGCGATATTTGTCGTATATAGTTTGTGCTCCTCATTTAGTTTTTGCTACCTAACATTTTCTTGTCTTAAACGTAAAGGAAATGCTCTACCAGAATAAAAATTAGATATACCTATGTTTAAATATTGATTTGGATGAGAATTTACTGAGAGTTTTCATTACCATAAAATTGCAATTGTCATCTATAGATTAGGAAAGAGAGGGAGCTAATCTCGTCGTCACTGCGGCTTCGATTGGGCCTATTAAAATAAGTGTCGTCTATGTATAAAGTCGGTTTCCCCTCGGTAATCTCATTGTACGACAATAATCATAATGTAATAAACTCCTAATAACTTTTGCGACTCTTAAGTTGGTTGACAAGATCACAATTTTAACTGCATATAATACATAGACCAGAATATATGCATTCATTTTGGAGCTTTTGGAGAAATTGGAGATATATACACTGATTAAGTAGGTGATACTGTTTTGCAATGGCAAGCCAATGTAGAAATGGTAGTTGACAGGCTAGTCCGGCTCAACCAGAACTTTAATAATAGATGTAGATATTCTACTTAATTCACATATCAATGATATTATTAGACATTATTAGATTTAAGTTTTAAAAACACATTTCAGGTGGGTTTTTTGATAAATTTTTCCCTACAGTAACTCAATATTGTATTCATAAAAAACTAAGCTTATATTACCCCTTTATATACGACTAAGTTGTGAAGGTAGATAAGCCCAAACTTATTAATTTAAGTTATCATAAGCATAAACAAATGTACATTATTAGTACCATGCAATAAATTGAATTGAATAGAATAGGTGATACGCTCCTTTGATTGAACATATAATACCATTATAAGTATTATAGATTTGACTTTTGTTTAGAGGCAGTAGTATTCTTACAGCATTTCAATATGGAGACCGAAATATTTCTATGAGAGCTAAACGATCCAGTAATCCTAGGACCGTGAAATTTATATGGTTCGGGGATACAATGACCAAATTTCAGTTTTATACTACAAAAACAAAAAAAAACTTTTTCTTATAAGAACATGAATTTGATTCTGGGTTTGTATGGGAACGGTTTGATCCAGTAATCTTAGGATCTTGAAATTTATATGGTTGGTGAATGTGGGTCAGATACTTACAGTATTCAAATATCAATTCGATAACACAAATAATAAATAATAAGACTATGAATGAATGAATGGGTTTGTATGGGACGAAGTTATTCAATTTGGCTGATTAGGACAAATTAACTCGTCTCATTGAGCTGGCCAAGAAGACTTTAAGGGGTCTTCGATGTTGTTTTCTGTGTGTTACAAACTTGTCTTATAGTATATAAGGCGAACCAAGTTAATCTATCTCCAGAATTGAAGTTCAAGAACAACTGTATAAAATTTATCAAGATTTAACTAACTTTAAGACAAGATTTTAAAGGAAAATTCTCTTTCGAAGCAAGTTCTTTTCATTTAATTGAATGTTAAACTTAACTGAGTAATATAGATTTCTTGTGAATTTTAACAAAGCAAAACAGTTGTGAAAAATTCTTTGAAATTGGAAAATATGGTTTACCATCTACGAGGATATCAAATTTCAGCAATTGTTTTTATTCATAATAGACTTTTCATGTTAAAAACATTTCCACATAATTGTTAGTTAGTTCAGATGGTTTTACTTGCTGAGAAATTAGAAATATTATAGCGAAATCATTTGATGCAAAGTTGAAAACAGATGAAAATTATTATGAAGTAGTTGACTTTGTGATTTGTAGAAATAATAAACTGCATATATTATTTTAGTTAACAAGCTGTTTTGTTTTATTGGATATTAAAGAGAGATTCAAAACATTGAAGCCAACAAAAATAACTTATTAGTTAAGACTAAAAAATAAGTCAAAAGGTCAATCCAATAATACAAGAAAGATACTACTTTTTTTTTTGCTTAAATTTAAATCAATTATCCCATGTCCTTTTGCAAAAGCAATTATTTGAAACCTTTTTATAACTAATAACCTTAAGTGTCTTCCATGGACCAATTAAGAAAACCATAACAACTTAATAGAATCATAAAAAATCAATAATGTTTAATAACCATAACAAATATAGAATAAGATAAATATTCTTTTTATACTTACTAAAGTCAATTAGTAAACGTCCATAGCCCTTGCGTTGATATGGTGGTAATGTCAGGATACATGAAACATTATAAAAGGAATTTTTTTCCTTTAAAAGAAAGAGAGAAATAAAAAATTCAATCAATGTTAATAAATAAAATTGTAAAGAAAATTACAACAATTAATACAATAATTTCTGACAAGCACAAGGAAGGCAGAATTTCCTACATCATCATCAGCATCATGATGCTCATCATATAATAATTATATTTACATGGATATTATTAACCAAAGTATGTATGTAGTATATAATAATTATATTATACATGGATATTATTAACCAAAGTATGTATGTAGTAAATGTGAAAGCAGAAATAAACCTCACATCACATCACATCACATAATAAAAGATCCAAAAGCAAAAGCAAATACACAATTCGTGCGATTTGGACTTGTTAGACGCCAGTTACATTCATTCATTATTATTTTTTCGGGGTTCATTGACCACAAAAGCATTGAATCATTGACGCTGCCGCTGGTGCCGGAGACAACAGAGTATAATTTTTGATGCTATGCTGCTGCTGCTGCTGAGTCTGCCTGTCTGATGGCGGTAGTATTGGTTATGTGTGCGTCTATATCTGTATACATACAATAACATCTGGGAAAGCGATTGCAATGTATGTACATATAAAGAAATTGTTATAATGTACATACATATGTATATCCAAATATGCCAGACACATAGATGCAGAAACACCAGAACAGCACAGACATTGGACCGACCAGCATATTTGGAAAGGAAAAGCAAAGCAAAGCATCGTTTGACAATGAAAATGTATTAAACCAAGGAGTTGCAGCAGCATTCTAGCCCATTCCTCTACCTATCCCCATGCTAGACAAACGTAAAATTTCGGAAATGAACGTCTGATAGCGCAGGACCGGGATAGGGTTGGACCGGGTGACATACCATCTAAACGCCTGACCGGCCCAAAAACCAAACCCAAATAAAGTACACACACTATGTTCGAGTGTTTTATTGTTTTAAGCGCATGTTCCAACGACGAACGACGAACATTGGAACGAAGTTGCAGCCGAACAAGGTTCACGACCTCATTCGGGCAAGAGCAACGACTACAACGCATCCGCATCAATTCACTCGTACTACCATCCATCCAATGTTCTGTGTTCTCAGTAGTTTGGAGTACCAAATCTCAAACCAAACATGTCTGGATACTGTCTGGCTTCGTTGCCATCATCATCATTCACACCATCACCATAATCATTACTACTATTGGCATAGAATTGTAGAGTTGTTCATTGCCCTCCCTCGGTTGAAGTTAAAGTCAGCAATGCAGCATCCCTTCGTTTGTTGAAGTTGTTACTGTTGTTGTCGTGTCTGCTGGAAGCGCAGCATATCAGCCCACTCGACACTCGACTTATTGTAAAATGTTTGATAATGGGTAACCGAAAAATATATACTATACTATCTATATATATTGTACATATATTAGTAGGTATGGTATATAAGAGAGACAACAAAAAAAACCGAGTGAGACAGTGAATAGCAAGAACTATGAATGCTCAATTACAATAATAATGCTGCTGATGCTGATGCTGGGATATCTACATACTACAATTGTACAACAATTGTACGAGTATGTACTTTTAGTTATTGTAGTTCAAACGCCCGACACAATAACAACAACAAAAGCAATAGCACGTCATGCGCAATTTGTAACACACAAACCCAGTCTGCCCTCCATTGTTGTTGCTGTTGGCTCTCAAATTGAATTGCCGGCAATGCCGACTTTGTGCTCAGTTCAGTTGAGCACTGCTCAGCTTTTTGTTGTCATTGCTGTGCTGGTGGCTGCACTTCAGCAACAACAATAACAACAACATCATCAGCAGCACCAGCAACACTAGCAACAAACAAATCTACTGCATCAGGGGGAGGTCAAAAAACCGTGTAAATATGCTCATCATTGTGTTGAGGATGATGGCGACGATGACAAGGGTAGTAATTGTTGTAGTCATCGACTTTGTCGGCTTCAGCTTTGTGCCCCAAAAAAAGCGGGGAAAAACACATACAGATACATACAGGGATGTATGTACTTATAAGTACATGCATCATAGTACAATTATGTAGGATTCTTCTTCTTCAAGCACATAGTACGAGTAGTAAAAATTTCGTCAACATTTTTTGGGTATGGTCAAGAATCTGCTTGCTATTCAAAATTTATATACTTACAGACTTGAGTAAGCTTTGTCTATTTACTTTCATATAGTACGAATACACATCATTTACATAAATGTATCTAGATATGCGTCTGTCTGCATATGTGAATGTCGTCGCCTGGGGTATGCGGAACTACTTATGAGTGTGTAGATGATTGTATTTTACTCTCTCCACTCCTTGAAGTGGAAAAACTGAGCTATCAAGTTTTTAGTTAAATAAATAATAATAATAATTTTTTAAAATAGATAAACTTTGATCTTTAGATCATGTATCATATTCCTATACTATTGATAAAGGTTGGCACTGTGATCTGAGCGGTCTATTATGCTTTCATTACGAAAACGAAACTTAATATTGGTAAAGTCTACTTTTTAAAAGATAGGTGATTCTATTTTTTTTTTTTTTTTTTTTAATAATGTAACTTTGTATGATATTAATTTTCTGATTCTTTATCTGTTTGTGTATTTAGAAGAAGAATATGTTTGATCCAAAAGGGATAAACATTTGTTAGTTATCCCATCTCATCTCGAATTTAAAACTAAGGATCCTAATAATATTAAACTATTCATTAAGCTTCCCCCTTATCTCCGATCTCCTGGGGTTTCTAGGTCTATTAGCAGAGTAGGTACATATAGTATGATGACACAGTATATCTCTTATGCCGAAGCATATTTATTTTTTTTTTTGTATATGATATTTTCAAAACAACTTACCTTACTAAAATAACCAACGATATGACAACCATCAACATCAGCCAATGTCATAATATAGAAAAGAAATGGTTCTACATCATAATACAACGTTTTGTGATCCAAAAAGAATTTTGCCAAAAGACAAAGGTGTTGACAATATTGTTTATATCGCTTTCCATCGACTTGCCAAACTTGCAGTTTGCCCTTGCGATAGATTTCATCGCCTGGCGGATGACGCCAAACGCATTTTTGAGCATGTCGCTTGATGCCAGTTTCAGATTTTTGATAGCGCAAACAAAACTCACAAATATACATTTTTGGTAAACGGGCTGCATCATCAGGATAAGGCGATTGATACCAGACTTTCATTTTGTATTTACCCATAGTAATGTATCTAAAAATAATGAATGTGTTATGAAACTTTTAAATATTTAAAAAACATATTAAATTTGATCTTACTTAATGCCCTTGCCCACAGGCAAATCTTTAAGTTCATCCTCAATTTTCTCAGAGGCCAATGCTTGAGCTTCACGGAATAATTGCAAGTCATAGTCTGGTACAAGACCAGCAAGATTTGGTTCACGATCTTCGTCGGAGCAATCTTTCTCTAGTTTCACCTTTAAATGCAATAAAATAATTTTAGTACATAAAATCGATTGAATATTATTTATAAGGAGCTTAAGCTTACTTTATCGACTGTATTATTTTTGATGGGTTGGAAGGAAGAACGTGATTCTCGTATTTTGGCCAGAAATTCTTTTTGCTCTGTGGTCAGCATCCGAACGGTTGTTGTGCCATGTTGTGCGATTGCATTTTGATTGATGTGCAACTTTTGGCGCTGCTCACTGCGTAGTTTTCTTTCATTCGCACGTTCCTTACATTCGGATGCAGACATATTATGGTAAATGGGACATGCTTCGGGCAGGAAATGTCTATCAAGATTACCGCTTAAATGTCCAGACGAATCACAACCTTCGATGGGGCATTTTTTCTCGAGTTGCGCAAGCGGAGAAATGGGTCGAGTTTTTATTTGCATAAAGCTGCTGCTAGTTTCCTTCTTCACTTTGCATTTGCTAGCGGTAATGTTATTAAAACTGGATGGTGGTTTCTTGGCAGGACTTTTTGTTAGGGAAACTCGATTATCAAGCTCTGCATCTGTATCACTATCACTTCCTTGTTGCTGCTTTACTTGTTGTTTAGTGCGTCGCATGCTTAACGAACGTGTCAATTTACGCATTGGATGTGGCTTTGCTTTTACATTGTCATCACTTCCAGATCTAGCAGCTTGCTTAGGGGCACCACCACCGCCACCACCACCACCACCATTACGTCGTTGTTTGATATTTTTGGAATTATTAGGTTGTGAGCTATAGGAATTAGTAGAATCACTTTCTTCCGATTCACTGGCAGAGCTGCTTTCATCACCAGAGCCACTACCACTTTCCGAACCACTTTCACTGCTATCTGAACTCTTAGTGTTACGTTGTGCAGCGACAGCTTGAGATGCTTTGGTTAGAGTTGTTTGTTTCGGTGGCATTTTGTTGCGTAACTGCTTGCCGCGAACATTGCCGCTTGTTGCTGCCATTTTTGGTGGCACTTTGCGTTTAGTTTCTTTAACGGAATCGTCAGATTCATTTGTTGATGAGCCACCAGCAGCATTTTTACGATCACCATTCTCTGTTGCACTGCGTGTGTTGCCAGCTTTTGATTTCGCTGCTGAAGTATTTCTAACATTGCTAACAGTTGACTTTGCAGCACTAACTGAAGTCTTACGTTTGGCAGGAGTCTTCTTGGGTGACGGAACTTCATCCGCACCGTCCGATTCACTTGATAGTGCACTGACATTCCGTTGGCTAGCAACAGCACGAACCTTGGAGGCTGCACTCATTTGTGTAGTGGTTTTCTGTTTGGACGCCGAAGATGTAGTCGTTGTGGTTGTCGATGATGGTGCCGCCTGCTCATTTTCTGTGCCTGTTGTTTTTGTATTTGTGGTGGCCTTGAATTCGGAGCTTCTTCGTTGCCGTTGATTAGTTGCTTTTGTATTGCTCGGTGTAGCAACAGATTTTTCCTCCACAGCAGCGACTGCTGAGCTACTCGACTCGGAATCCGAAGAACTACCAGAGTCTGTACAACTGGAGCTGCTGGAACTACCAGATGATGAACTTGTCTCAGATTCAGATTCTTCCATTTCTTGTGGATTTTCTCTTGCGAAAAATGTAAACAATGGAAGAAGAAGCAGCAATAATAAGTAAATCTTGCCACATCAATCAAAAACTAAACATTTTTAAGGTGACCTCGTCTCAGTTTCAATTGTAACAGGTTGGCAGTTCGATCGATATATGTAAATGTTATCGGTGCAGATTTATAAATTTTTTTTTCTGTATCAGATGTAATAGCTAATTATTTATTTAGATTAAAGAATTATTAGATAAGGTGACTTAAGTTTTAATTGTTGTTGTAACCTAAATTCCCAGTTAACTGAAACTTAATTGTGCGTCCAAATGCGGTCAGTTTATGTCTTTCTTTTGCTTGCATTTTTATGTGCTGCAAGTAATAATCGCGTGACAACGGCGTCTGCTGCTGCTGATTTTGACGATAATGAATTTGCAGAATTCGAGGATTTTGATGCTGATGATGATGATGACTTCGTTGCGCCAGGACCAGCAAGCGCCGCTGAGAAACCGGCGGCAAGTGCCACGCGGGATAAAGTCGTAAATGCCGCAAAACCAGTTTCTGCTTCTGTTGAGGAAGATGATGGCATAGTTGAGGATGAAGACGATGATGAATTCGAGCACTTTGCCGATGCTGAAGAGTTCGAAGGCTATGAAGGCGATAGTAAGGAACCCCTACCAGATATTAAAACTGAACCCAAACTGACTGTTGCCAAAATACCAATGCACTTCCGTACACATTGGGATTCCTATTGGATGGAAATGTTAATGCTGGCCGGCCTCTTGGCCTATTTTGCCAACTACTTTGCAGGCAAAGCGAAAAACGCACGTTTAGCTCAACTTTGGTGTAATACGCACAAAAGTTTACTGGAAGATAATTTTGCGTTGGTTGGTGATGATGGCAAAAATGAAATTGAAAATCCCGGGCTAATGAAAGAAAGTGAAAGTCTATATACACTCTGGTGTTCAGGGCGCACTTGCTGCGAGGGAATGTTAGTGGAATTGAAAATGATAAAGCGACAGGATTTGGTATCATTGGTTGCTGGCTTGATGCGACCACAATTGGATCAGGTGCATATTAAAGTAGAGCTGACACGTGGCTTAATGGATTCATTTGTATTTTGTGTGGGTTCAAAGAAAACGGTCACTAGATTGCTAAAGGAATATGCTGATTTGGTGAGTATGCACACAAATACAAGGAACGTTGTTTTGCTTATGTACCTTTTATTTTAGAGCAAATATTGCACTCTAGTCAGTAAGCCGGAAGATCGCTACAATGTACCTTCCGGTTTTGGTGTGCTCTCGGAAATACCTGAGGCCACATCTGCCATATTGGAAACACGTGTTATTGTCGCACTCAATAAATACCAAAGCTACATTGATTACCTACATATTTCGGACCAATTTAGTGGTCCCATATTACAGGAAGAACAGATCACACTACTGAAGCAGCCAGAGACCAAGTGTATGATTATGGCCGGCTTTAATTTACCCAAGGCTGCCGAAATGGAAACTATAAAGCCACTTTTGATGCTTATCTTTTATTTAATGGAACGCTTGAAAGTCTACCGCATGTCTAAGGAGGGCAAGATGAAATCCGAGAAGAACCGCCAACGTGTCGAAGAGGAATTTCTTAAGAGTACGCACGCTGCCCGCGCTGAAGCAGCGGCACAACGTCGTGAAGATAAACGTAAGCAAGAAAAGGAACGAGTCATGGCCGAAGAAGATCCCGAGAAGCAACGACGTTGGGAAATTAAAGAACAAAAGCGGCAGGCAAAGCGCAGTGCACCAAAAATGAAGCGAGTAGCCATCAAATCACTTTAAATCAGCCACTAGTGCCAAAACAAACAAATCAGCTTGCTTGCTGTCTGTTGCATAAGGTTTACTTTCCATTTAACGTACATATATTACAGACCAATTTGTTCAATTCGTTAGGTCAAAGGTGCAACAATTAAGCACCCCTGCTTGTTTAGAATTCTCAATTTTCATTCTTTTCATTCAACTTAATACAAAAAAAAAAAATAAATTTGCAATAGAAAAGCGTACCTGGATCTAAATTGCTTTTATGTGATTTCTTTTATATTAAAACAATTTTTGACTTTGATTATACATAATTTGATAGAAGGAAAGTTAGAGTATAAGAATAATGCTATTTAAAGGGAAAGGTAATGAACAAAAAGCCATCAAAATAAAGGCATAGATTCTAAAACTTAAGAATTCTTGAAACAAAAGGTAAAATTGATTTATATTGAATATTTTCAAATGAAAGAATCCTATTGGCACATTCTGCCCAAATTTACATGAACACTTTCAATTTAAAGTCTCTCAATTTATGAAATGAGTTAAGATAAGGTGGACTTTTTATAAAAAAACAACATCCGTTTGCTCGAGTGCTAATATGCTGGTAGATAATAATGTGGAGATAGCAACGTATCCTATAGTATCAGCAAGAACAACTTTGCTAACACGCAAAAAAGCCTGTTCAAACACATTTCATCTTAAAGCAGGGAAACTGCCTCCCATTGAGCGGCTGCACTATACCATAAAGTGAAATGCCTCGGGGTTCATCTGGATCAGAAACTTACTTAAAAGACAGATGTTAAGGCGAAGAGCCCAAAGCTCGAAATAAAAACTTGAAAGTTATACTGGCTCCCTGGATCACAATCTCGACTTACCCTTGAGAGCAAAATTCGTACCTGACTGTTTGAAAGCCGGCTTGGACGTATGGAATACAGCTGTCATTTGTCAACGATGTCACGCATGTTGGATGCAAATTTGACCACTACACGTCCAACCCATATTCGCCATTCATTTAAATTTCAATTTCAAGCCGTAGGACTACTAAGAGTGGTACCTGGTACACAAACCCAGATTCAAATTCATGTTCTTATTCGGTAAACTATTGCATTTTAACCTGTCGCTGTTTATAATTGCTAAGCTCACTGAAGCCTCATTATTGGTTATACTTGCAGAAAATTAGATGGCAAATAAAATGTAAAATATAACCACTAAATCAGATCTTTCAAAATTTTTTAAAATATAGTTGTGTTTAGGATGGATTAGGTTGAGGTGGATGCCGCTACCAAGAGCAGCTCACCTGGACCATTTACCAGGGTCACTGAGATGCTACAGACACAGCGTGTCCTATTCCCGAGGAATTCAATCTGAACAGTCAAAATACATCTACGGTCCATGTGTTTCAAGTCAACAAGAAGTATCAACAATTGATTAAGTTTCGAATTACATATTTAATTTTTATTATTTTTTTGAGGACTTTTGTTCTAGTAATTGAAAAAAAAAAAACAAAAGAATGAAAACTTATTAAAACAAAATAGTTAATTCTAGTTCGATTAAAATGGAAATTACCATATATTAATGTTAATGTTAGTGTTTTTGTTAGCATTTCAGCATTTCACAGGGAAACAATTCTCATTTGACCATAGGCAATGTGATTGCGAAGGGTCTTGATTTGTTTTTGGGCGGCATCGAAACTATAGGACAAGGTATTCAATTGACCCTGCATTTCGCGAATGACGGCCTCACGATCATTGACCGACAACGAAGCAGTTGCACGGCATTGAGCCAATTCACGTTCCAGGCGGTTGATTTGCTCTTGTTGCTGTTGTTTGATTAGTTCGGCACGTTCCTTGGTACCGGCAATAATTTTGGCGGACTCCGTGCGCAGCGTGTCCAAGTCATCCTGAGTTGCCTTCAGTTGCTCGCAGAAGAGATCGCGTTGACGTAGGAGCTCTTCCAGCTCGGCCTTTGCCTGTGATAGCTCAAGTTGGCATTGGGCAAGTTGCGGACGACAGTCGACTGCTTCATTTGAGGTTGATTGCGATTTCAATTGTTTTAGCTCTTTACAGACTACAACGAGCTTAGCCTGTAGATCATCCTTTTCCTTACAAACTTGAGCCAGTTTCAATTGCTCGTTCTCAAGTAACTTGGGGAAATGTAATAATTCACTTAGTTTTTCTTGGAATTTTTGTCGTATCTCTTTGACCTCAGAATTGATTTGCTGTTCGATGCGTTGGTTGTTCATATTGAGTTTTTCTAAGGCCACGCACTGTTCTTCCACCTTTTGCTGAGCGAGAAGATACTTGTTCCGATAATCTTCGAGCTGTTGAGATTGTTCCTTCATTATACATTTGAACTCAGCTTGTTCTTCTTTCATTTCGTTAACGCGTGCGCGCAGTAAATTCAATTCAGCAGCATCAGCATCACCGCCCTTGCCACCAGCACCACCGCCACCACAACTGCCACATAAGCCTTTCATACTTTTGCAAGATAAAAAAATAAGTCCATACTAATGATTACTAATAAATTAATCAAGACACTACTTACCGTTTCTCCAACTCTTTCATGTGGCAATCCTTGCGTTGAAACTCTGTAAGCAGACGTGTGTAATTCTCCTTCAGCTTCTCATATTTATCCGATTTGCTGCGCTTCCCACCACAAATGACTAATGGATCTGGCTCTTCTTCACAAACCGCTTGCTTTTGGCCACCACCACCACCACCACATGTTTCAGGACATGGTGATGGACACGGTGGAGCGCTAGCTGATAACAATTTAGTGAAGCTCGACTCATCAGACATGCATGAACTGCCTCCTGCTTTGGCGGGGGGAGACGATTCACGTTTAACTACTTCCTGAAGAAGTTTTTTAACCGAACTTTGCATGCAAACAATGCGTTGCTTTAAAGTCTCCAACGAATTTGATTCTGCTGCTTGATTTTGTTTTCGATGAGATTTTTTACGAGCTCCTGCATTATTATCTCCACATGGCATCATCGAGACCTTCTTCTTCTGTGATCCTTGCAATGCGCAAGCAATTTCTTGTATTAACTTTTTGTCCTCCGGACAACATACCTTCATTTTAGCCATAAGTTTACAAAGCGTTTCTTTCATTTTATCATTATCATTGGAACCCGGGCATGGTGGTGGACATGGAGGAGGGCATGGGGGAGGGCATGGAGGCGGACATGGTTGCTCACATGGATCTGGACATGAATCCGATTTTTCACCACCCGCTGAAAAGAAATTGTAAGGTGGCACGGCGTCCTCATCAACGGTTGTCGTCAGAGTCAGATCCCTATAGTGACGAGGTGAGCCAAAGTTTTGCAATTGTATGGCCCTATTCATCATTGTATGCAATTTGATGTTCTCCTGCTCCATACAGATGCGCAGCCGTTTAATTTCACGCATTTCATTCCGAGTTTTGCACTGTCGCTTGCACAATTCCGTCACCTCTCCCTTAATACCATCGATTAATTTGTTTTGACAATCGATTTCTTTGATCAATGCCAAGTACTCGCGATACATGCGTTGTTGTTCCGGATCGTCTGAGGATTCGCCAAGGCGCGAGAATAAATCCTCGGCTTCCTCTTCCTCAACCATGCCTTCCGTGGCAATTGGGGCTTCGGTGTTGTCCTCATACTCTCCCTCCCCCTCGGTACCTTCTGTAGCTTCAGCCATTATGATATATTATGTGATTGTTTCCTGCTGTTACTGGTTTTGTTTTAATGGTTTTGTGAGTTACTGAAAATTTTTTTTTGTGAACCGAAAGATTATTAATTTTTTTTTTGTGTTTATAAAAAGAATTTTTTTTTGTGTTTCTTAATTTTGATTGTTTTATCGAACTGAATTTAACAGAATAGAAAAATTTATTATTTTTGAATTTTTGTACTCTAAAAAAATTTCTTTTTAGAAATAAACAAATTTTTTAATGCCAAATCATGACTTGCTATGGAGGATAGGAAACGGCTTAAGACTAAATAAAACAATCCATTTTATATCAATTAAAGTTTATTTCCATGACTACTAGATACCATAATTTAGGATACAGAATAAAATGATATTTAATGGATATAATTTGGAGCGTCATTGTCATTCTTAGTTAAATAGATTGGTCAGAATTTTGTTGCAGTTTCCTTCAGCAGCCGTACATTATGTAATAGGTGTCTTTTTCTTCAGTATAATTCATCACTAGAATCATCGCAATCATTTTCATCATCATCATTATCAGATGAGAAAGTTTCTGTTTTTCCTGCAGCATGATGAACAGTTGACGTCGCAGTTTTTGCCATTGGACACCACCAGCCATTTTGTGTTCTAGACAAATCCTCATCAAAAGTTGTTGATAAATCTAAACCATCATATAGTCGTGCTGCGCCGCTATTTTGTAAACGTATGGCCCTTAATTGCATAAAATCAAGATGCCTGAGTTCTTGTTTCAAACAGTTATGTAAGTTTCTCAAATTAATTTTTTCCTTTTTGCTCAGACATGATTGTTTGCAGATTTCTTGAATCTCAGATTTGACTTTAGTAATTTTCTGATTTTGGCAATCAATTTCATCGGTTAAAGCGAGGTATTCTTCATAATTTTCTTGATCTTCTTCATCATTCTCAGCCTGATCATCGAGCAATGGATATAAGTCTTCTTCAATACCTTCCTCTTCCTCTTCCTCTTCGACTTCTTCATCCAAGTCCTGATCTAAGTTTTCATCACCTTCAGCCTCTTTTTCACCAATTTGTTCAGCATCGTCTACAACATTTTCCGCTTCAGGATCCGCCATTTTATTTTTAACAGAATTTTGGTTTGACCATATAGAATCGTTTATCTATTTGGCTTACTTACTATTATAAAATTCCATTACATTAAGATCTAATAAGTATTTTGAAAAACAATTGAATTTTATCCAAAACCTTTTTACAAAGTTTTCATTGGTTACTACATACCTATATTTTGAAGAAGGGATATGAGCTCCAAAATGAGTTTCTGCTCACTTAAAAGGAAGTACATGCTTTGCAACAGTGTTGTTTATGTGTTATGTTTAATTGGTGGGTTAAAGTTTAAAGAAGAGGCTAGTGGAGCGGTCATTAATCCACTGCTGTGAACCTTCAGTTACGTGCCATAGAAATAAATGACAGGCGGATGGAAGGAAGGTCTCATGTTCACATATTCTCAGACATCCAAGCAGCTCTCAAGGATGTTGCCCCATCATCATCTGCTGTCTACATTACATAGCTTCTCAATTTTAGCTTAGACCCTATCCATGATATGTAACAAGAAACCTAATCGGATGTTTAAATTACAATAGGCCTTTGCAAGACGATTAAGGTCAAGTTAAAACCTGACTGACAACTTATTTGAAGATAAGCTAAGGAATAGTACCATACTGATAGCTTAGGCATCGTTCTCAGGGTCTCTACACTTACACATACCATCAAACCAGCGAGAAGGAAGCTTAAGCTACTACTGGCATCGCTCTCAGGGTCTTTACACCTATAACCTAAACAAACAAGCAAGACTGAGTATGTATCGACCACAAGTCTCTTTGGAAGTAAACAACCACTTAGTGACAATTTTTCGGGTACAGACCTAACGTCATCCACACAGCCATATGTACTAAAGAGTACAGTGTATATTTATTAGTTTATTATTATTAGTTATATTTAGTATTTAAAATGTAGGGTTTTATGTTACAATTAAAACACATTACCGCTAACTTATTACTAATAATCTTTATATATAAAATTCGAGTAAATTATTCGAAATTATGTGACTCTTAATCTCCTAAACAGCTAGACCAATTTTGATAATTTTTTTTTGTTTTATTTATGGGGTCACCGATAGGGTTTATGCTTCAGTTGGGTCCAGTAGGTGCCGTTGTTGTTGATATACAGGCACTATTTTTTTTTCCAGATTTCTATCTAGCGCACCATATACCAAACCAAAATGTGTTCTGCCGATTTTCTCTTTCTCTTCTTCTTTGCGTATTTAATTATTAGAAACATATTTCGAAAACCAAGCGTACGAAATCGTTGGCACAGCTAGTTAAATTTATATATTGAAATTAGCAAAAAAAAAAATTAAACAAATGAGATGAAGTTGATTGGTTAATAGAATATTTTGTGTTAAGGTGAGTTAAAAAATAAGATTTAAGCTTTAAGATTGACATGCCACAGGAATAATTTTGTGCAACCCGAGAGGAATATTTAAATTTATAAGCAAATTTGGAGAAAAGATACTGCCAACAATTAGATTGTGCATGGACGTGACACCAAGAGTCGTTCTTACGACTGGTTAATTTCGGGAGGTGGATTAACTTTAGACGGCTTTAATGGGTTGGAAATTAAATATTTGGATCCCAGTATAAGGTATGCAGTGCAAAAAGCAAGAATTATTTTGTTTTTGAACGGATTGAATACCATCATTATACTTGTTAAACTGTAGGCCCCATACACAAGATGCATATTCAAGAATTAGTCTAACCAAAGGTGTGAATAATAATTTAGTACTCTTTAGACTAACGTTTAATGTATCCTAACAAGCCTCTAGCTTTATTGATGGTAGAAGATATATGCGCGCCGAAATTCAGCTTTGGATCCACCAACACACCCAGATCATTGACTTGAGTGACATGTTCTACAGTTTTATCATTAGTGTGGTACGTGGGTATATCAATAAGTCCTTAGAAAATTCATGAGAGGGCGCTCCTACCATCAATATTTTTGTTTTGTTTTGAAGTTTAGTGCATGAGCTATTGTAGTCTCAGAAATATTGACCACGTGGTTTTTTTTATTGTCATTTGAAGGCACCACATTTTTAGTATTCGAAAAAATGGAAAAAGGTGAATTTCGTGGGCTTATTATTTCTTTCTTAAAATCAACAAAAACGAGAAAATAGCTGGATAAATACTATGGACATGAATTTTAAGGGTTAGGAAGAGGTTTAGTGAATTCTTTGTGGCCGTACCAGCACAAGTGACGCCGAACTATTGTTTTTGTTTTGGTTTTTGCGCCGTGAACGAAACATTGATCCATCACAATACACCAGAGACTAAGGCAAAGTCAAAGCAGTAACTTCTCTGGGTGAACGTGAGCGAAAGAAGGATGAGATGGGTCTGTCCGCAAACAAGGTTATCGCGACAGTTTTTTGGTGTGCACGCAGTCATTCACATCGAATAAAAATAAAAATGCCTCGGTCCTTGCTGAAACAAACGCCTATTTTGAAGACCTTGAGAAAAGCTAATATTTGGAGGTGATAAAAAAATTGGATAAAGGCTGGACTAATTGTATCAAGCTAAGATTAAATTGAAAAATAAAAAGAAAATTATTTAAAAAAAAATTGTTTTCTATCTTTTTCTAAGGACTTATTGATCTACCCACGTATCTATTTATGAAAAATTAAGTTTTTACTGTATAAGGACATAGTTTTACATTTTTACAATTTATCGTGAGGTAGTTTATGATGTAGCAAGGTACATTTTTTGTTGGACGTTAGAATGTTTTATGTCAGATGGCAAATCATTTATAAAAAATACTGAATAAAAGTGGGCCATGCCCCATTTTCACCGTAAGCTTGCCATCCAGCAAAGATTCTCTCTTAAAGAAATTACAACAACATAAAATAATTTATTTTGTATATTCGATCAAATGTTAAACACAATAAATTTAAAATATTATAATAATCCAAGCATTTCATTTAAGGGATTCACGCAACTCGAACATGAAGAAAAACTGTTTCTCAGCTTTTCCAGCATAGTCAAGTTGCCTGAATTTTCAAAAATCAAAAATAAAAACACATAATTTCCTCTAAAATAAATCATTCCAAAATTCTAAACTCAAACCATAAATATATAATATACTAGATTAAATCACGTCTTAATTTGCACTTGTGACTTTACTGGGCGTCCATTAGAACTAATGCGCGAACAAGTTGAGCCTCGGCATGCAAGTTTATTAAGACCATTTGTAATATTTCCATTGCCGCTATTAGCTGTGCTATTTGCGGCACCACCAGCATTCACCCCACCACCTCCACCCATCCCTCCTCCTCCAATAATGCCATTGCCATTATTTCCGGTTGTCATTGAATAAATGTGGCGCCGTAGGACGCGTATATGTTTCTGTGAGACTTCAAAATTATGCACTAATGTATGCAATTGGGTCTGCAACTCCGCTATGAGACTATCTCGTTCCTGAATTAAACTCGTCGTCGAGTTCTGACTGCGACTGAGCTTCAATTCAAGATCGAAAATACGCTTTTGTAGTTCACGTCGTTGCTTCTCACTTTGATCACGATGTCGCGTCATTTGGCGTTTATTCACCGACTGTAGGGCATCTAATTGTTGCTTGACCTTGGTGAGCTCATCGCCAAGGTGACGCTTTTCTGTTTTGAGTGCAGCATTGTAATTCTTAAATATTTTAAGATCACGTTCGGCAGCCTTCAGACGATTTATGGTAACCAATTTCCGGCGGCCAAGATCATCAATTCTCACCTTAAGCTGCAATGCCTCCGTTTGGAGGCAATGCAATTTTTCCGCCAGCAGGTTATTATCACGCATTGCTTTCTCATATTTAATATGCTCTTCACGCATAAGTTTCGGCAAATGGTTAACGTTCTTTAACTTCTCATATCTTGGCACGCAAATCATCGATGTCATTGTAGATGCTTGTCTCGAGATGTTTGTTGTTAATATTCAGCTTTTCAATTTCATGTTTTTGTGTCTCCATTATTTCCTGGGCCTTGACGCAGCGCGTATGATAATCACTGATAGCATCCCGTTGTTTTCTAATGATATGACGATATTGGGCTTGTTCATTCTTCAAGCTGGAAATTGTTGTATAAAGCAAACTTATATCGCGGCCATCACTGTCATGTGTTCCCTTGTGTTGTTTTGTGGTAATCACATCCTGCAAAACATTGTAGACATCCTTAAGTGTATTGTCATACGGTGGTTTATTCTCCTGATCACCATTCGAATGACGTAAACTTCGGCGTTTCGATGACGATGATGATTTCAATGACGTTATTTTTTGTGAACGTCTGCCATAATCGTTGTCGTATTGGTCTAAGTGTCCATTATTATGGTACATCATGAAGTCACGATCTTTTAATTCTGAATTCGATGATCTCGTGTGAGTACAGTCATAAAACTATTACGGGCATTATATAAACTCTTTGCTGATTTCGGTTTCATTAAAATATCCGAAGTTATACTTGTCGTAGAGCCACCATTATTGGTTATATCCGAATCGTCAGCATGTCTACCACTTCCTCCACCTTTACGTGTTCGATTTTTGATTAAATGAAGATTGTGTTTATGTTGCATTTCATTCAATTCATAATTAATCTGCATGTATTTCTCTTCCAGATCTTTAGTTGTCTCATTATATTCTTTTAATTCTTGCTTATACATGCATAATTCTTCTTTAAGTTTTTTGCCAATATTATCACGACCATGACGATGATTCAACTTCTTCTGTGTATTGGACAAACTGCTTCTTATGCTTAATAATTCCGATTTAATATCCTCTTCGCCCTCGCTTAGCAATAGTTCATGTTCATTATTATTTCGTTTCGTTTTATAATGATTAATCTTTGTTAAACTCGATTGTGGCGTTATATCGTCCGCATTAATATTGTCATCGAGTAGGGAGGACCGTGATCTTTGCTTTAGACTCGAATGACTGGAACGATCCAATCTACTATTATCACCTTCAGCATCCTCATTTGCATCATTTGCATCTGATTTTGTCTTATCCAACTCGAAATTTTGATTTTTGATTGCCTCCATATTGTAAGAAAATTTATATATTGATAAAAATATTTATACATAGATTTTTTTAATGCACTTGTAAAATTTAGATGACTTTCATTCAACAGATAATTTAATAGCAAGATTTGATTATTTATATTTCCAAAAAAAAAAAAACACAAAAATTTCAGTCTAATTTTATTTTTCGTAAGTGAAACGTTTAGATCGGACTACTGGGTTCCATGCCAAAATAACCTTCCTCTTGGGTAAGAGAAAATAGACCACCTCATATTTTAAGATTTTTCTTTAACAGAGTAAAGACTTAATTATCGATCCTGCAAGGAACTGACTAGGCTTCACATAAGCCACCAGACTAAATATTTTTCGAATGAAATAACCCGCGCTATTAGGTTCATTCCAATATTACTACCTAAATACGTTTTCTATTTAACAAACTCCCAATGAATCTTAACATGAAACGCTAATAAAGTCTATAGGTCCTTCAAATCCATGAAAATTATATACGTATGAATATTACATACTATACACATCAGCTTACTTACTGGAAAAATAGGTTTACTTACATCCATTACATTAGATTAGATTATATTAGAGAAGGGAGTGAGGCGGCTACCACAGCGACCAGCTCTTTTGAAATTCTGGTATTCATAAGGAATTCAAGATTTCCTTTGTAGAAAAGTCTCTTATTTCTATTGATTCTAGTCCTTGATACCTGGTCCAAATTGTAAGTGCTTCAATATACTACAATGCCATTTTGATAGACCTAGGACGTATATCTTTTCGAAATAGCCTAAGTACATGGTATATCTTGAGGGAGTTAGAAGGCAATAAGATGAAGTTATTCGCAGTTAGTCTTTTTAGTTGTATGAAGTAGACCCAGACTAGTTTTGATTTGATTTTGCATAGCTCTTTTGCCCGGATTTCGGGTTGAAAAACTAAAATCTGCTAAGTATGGGATTTTCCCATAGACTCCTGCTCCAATACCAGTGACTGTTTTTGATCCATCGCACCATACATGAGAACCACAACGTTCTTTCGTTTTAACTGTTCCCAGTTTATCTTATCTGGGAATGTAACGACACAATTGTATTGGAAGCTAAATTTGGTGGGGCAAAGGTTGCTTTTGCTAAAGTTATTTTTTGCTAAGCTCATCCCTTTATATTGTATTGTATATAGCCTACTGATTCTTTTTTAGTAACTAACATAAGCTTTCCCATAATAGCATTGCTACTTTCTTTATAATGAAGTGGATTGGTGGTAAAGTTAATACATAATAAGATCTTAACGGCAGCTGTTGTACCATCGTTACATGTAGATATCTAGAATAATACTACACACTTGTATTATTTATAAAGAGAACAAATACTACATATTGCACTTATACGATTCAAGTTTTATGTTAGATAAATTAGAAATAATTTGAGATCAGCGAACCTTGGTAATGAAATCCGTAATAAACAATTGTGTTTGGATTTAGTCAAATCTTTATAGATCTCCTTATACTTATTGAGTTTAGTGTTTGTTAATAGTACGCTGAAACAGGAGAGTCATTTTATAGAAAATTGCTATACAAGGTCGTCCTTCACGAATAAATTTAGCTATGAACACAACTAGCTAGGCCAAAGTTGTTATACTCTTTCGCATCCCTAGAAAACGTTTTTGCCTATGCCCCTGTGATTCAGAATACGGAAAGATTTCATTATTGATTTGACTTATGCTTAGGATAGAGTCCTTACACATACAGCATTTCAACACTGAGACCGATATATTTGTATGGGAGCTATACGATCCAGTAATCGTAGGGTCTTGAAACTTGCTTGGTAATTTTACTTTTCAAATTTCAGTTCGATAATACACAAAACAAAAAGTTTTTCTAGTAAAAACATGAATTTGATTTTAGGTTTATATGGGAGCTATACGATCCAGTAGTTCTAAAGTTTTGTAATTTACACGGTTAATGAATATGAGTTAGGGTCATGAAATATACATGATTAGTGATTATGAGTCAAGTACTTATAATATTAAGTTTTAATTCAAAAATACACAAAAGTTTTTCGATAACAACATAAATTAAAATTTGGGTTTTTATGAGAGATACCCCTCCTAGTGATCCGATTCAGCTGGTACCAACAAATGTAAGGAACTGGTAAAAGGAAAGGTCATAAGGCCAAAAAGTGGGGGATTAGTTTGAACACATACAAACGGACATGGCTTAATCAACTATTCTCGTCCAGCTGATCAAGAATATATATACTTTACGGAGTCTGTCCGTTACAAAGTTCAGGACAAACTTATAATACTGTTAATTGCATGAAGAGAATAATGACCATGTAAATCGTGTAATAGACTATTATTATATATTAGAAATCTTTAAATAAAAATAAAACCTTAGAGGACTTTTTAAATGCGATACTAAAAACTTAGGGGCTAAGTAATAATATCATATGTAATATTAATGAAGGGAACAAACTCTGAGTATAACTTGGCCTTCGCATTACCAATTGATTTGGATTGAGTACAACGAGCCTCTTTATTCCATGTTTCATTAAGTTCTTCTTATCAAATTATTCTGTATATCACAAATCGGAAAGATTCTTTGATGTTTACTAAAGAAGTAAAAAAACAAATCGAATTATTACAAATTCTTTAGATAAGAATGATCTGTGTTCACTCTTGCACTCTTGTATAAGTATGTTTATGCAAACGTATACTTAATATATGTATTTCCATATAAGATTTTGGAATAATCTTAGTGTGATGTATTAAAAATTGTGCTTTTATTAGAGAACATTAAGTGGAGCATGAGTATAAGTACGAGAGAGAGTAGAGAGCATTAAAAATATTCTAAAATTAAATTATTCAAGAAAAGCAAAAAGGAAAAAAAAAAAAAAAACTAAATCTAATTGAAATGTTTGTTTTAGCAATGGGGTGGCATATTATATTAAAAATATTTGAGGAGCGGAAGCATGCTAGAGAATAGAAGCATTATTGTTTGAAGTGAGAAAGCAAAGATGCCGGAGAAGATGTTTGGGATGATGACACAAGATTTTGTTGAAGAAAAGTTGAACGAAAGAATTAATTTGCTTTTAAAAATTGTGCTCAGTTGATTTTTTGCACTCCGTGGCGCCGGTACATGATCTGAATGAAGGTGGAACTAATAAATTAACGGTGTACGCATCATTAATTGGCAGATATTCTTATTATACGGCAGCGATGACGCATCAGCGGCAGTTGGCTACGCACATTGTTATGGTTGCCGTGATGGCGGCAGCAGCAGCAATAACCACTGAGACCTTGGCATCTGCCAACTGTTGGAGCAATAGTAACGCAACAGATGTGTGTATCATACAAGCAACTTTGTATACACTGCCACCGAATGATGATGGTGAGGGAGTGGATTATGGATTGCCACTGGATATTGATTGTACAGAGTACAATGGAACTACAATAAAGTCCATTGAAGGTGATGATGATGATGATGATGATGATGATGACAGTAGTAGTACTACTGCGCCTAGAAGCTATATAGAAAATCGTTCTGCGCGTAAGGCACATGTTCAACTTGATGGTTGTCATACGCCGCTGGCTGCTAGCACTTATGGCCTTGAGTATTTACACAATTGTGCTGAAATAAGTAGCCTGTTGATCAAGCGTTTTCAAGGTGATGCCACATTGGATTTAAATTGTGGTGTCAATGATATTGAAAAAGATTTTCAAGTTTCCTCTTTGTATTTTCGTCATAATGATATCGCCACAATTGGAGCGAATAGTTTTGCTCATCTAAAGGGATTGCAACACTTGTACTTCGAGGCCAATTCAATGCGTTATGTGGAATGCCTTAAACTACCGAAAGATTTAAGTTTACAAAGTCTTAGTTTCAGGCAAGAGAAGCTTCTGGCTTTAAAAAATGCTTCACTTTTTACACATCTTGATGTTCAAACACTGGAACTGATTTCACTAAAGTTTGTAGTTCGGAATTTGTTCAAAGAGCTGCCATCTAAGCTGGTGTCTTTAATAGTGGCAAATACTTCGGTGGAGGACAACAAAGTGACTTTAGTGAATCCGTTGCAACTTAAGAATATAAGTATCATCGACTGTGCTTTAATAGAATTCCATTTATTTGAACAAAAATCCATTGTGCAGCATCTTAATTTGGCTAAGAATGCTTTAAAGGCATTTAGTGTTGAGTCGAGTGTCGGGTTGGAACAGTCAAATTTGTTGGATCTCGATATGAGAGAAAATGATTTAGTGACTCTGGAAAAAGATTGGTTTAAGAATTTAAAATCCTTAAAAACACTTCACTTAGGTGGTAATCTTTTCAAGACACTTTCTTTGACTTTCTTGTTGAAACTTTCCAAAAGTATTGAATTTATTGATTTACGTGATAATCGTTTAACAAAACTAAGTGATACAGAATCGAGAATAGAATGCGAATTGGCTCGCATACAAATCGATCGAAATCCTTGGAGTTGTGTGTGGGTATTAAAATTTGCTCATAATCAACCGGAGAAGTTTCGTTTATTCCAATATGATAAGTATATATCGCAATTAAATGTCAATGGCTTGGCATGTCAGTCGCTAGAAGTGGAAATTGAAGAAAAAAAACAACAAATACCAAAGTCGAATTACTTAGATGGAAATGGCATTGAACGTGGTGGAATGGTGGTCCTTAATACCACTGAAATGCCAATAACTTCTTCAAATTATACAATAATCTATGGTGATCTTGCTTATGAAGTGAAACGTAATCAAAAAGCTGAGGCACTCATCATTGTGTTCATGCTACCAGTTGGAATTGCTTTACTATTCCTATTGCTCTATATGTGGTTGCATTGCCAGAAGGTATTCCATCTCTCCTACTATCGTAACATACCACAAATGGGTTGGTGTAAGTCCAATAATAACAACAATCCATCAACATGTTTCCACGAACGCTTCGATGTAGTGCGTTTTCCAGTAGGCAACACGCAGCCAAATGGTGATATAAATTATGGCCTAAACCGTGGTTGTGATGATGGTTATGAGACACCTATTAATGGTCAACCATCAATATGCAATTGTCAAAATATGTTAATGGAGTGCCGAAAGACTTGTCATGTTACTTATGAAGCGTTACCGGAAGAAAATGCTTATCAAGTATACTCAGAGATCAAAGAGGATGATTCATCACTAGAAGATGAAGATGGAAATGTAGCAGTGGGAAATCAAATAACACCAACAGCAACTATTTATGATCATCTATCGTTTATTGAGATTGATGAGCAACAACAAATTGTTAACAGTGCTGAGGCTTTGTAAAGCTAAAGTTAAAGTTGGTTATAAGAGATTTATTGTACATCTAGTCAGTATTAGTTAAGTAAGTGGTTTGTGTCTATTTTATATCGTTGCACTTATGTATTTATTGTGTTATTTATTAAAATTAAACATTTATGTTGAATTGCAATTGAATCATTATACCTAAATAATAAAGTAGTCCAACCAATATTAGCTATAACAAATTTATTTATGTATGATGTCGCTCATGCTTTGAACCCACTATGATGCGTTTAATAATCACTTTGGACTTAGGTTTAACATGCGTGTTGTCTACAATTGGTTTATTTTCCTTCAATTCTTCATCACCAGTATCCGAGGTTAAGGGACTTAGAATATGCACAACAGGTGATTTCACAGAGAATTGAACACTTTTCTTGGTATCTTCGGCAAAAATATCACGCTTTGTAGTAAGTATGGAACGCATGAGCTCATTCTCCGATGGTTTATTGCCTTTTAGTGTACTAGCGACCAGCGCCAGTTTGCCCATTGACTTTGGCGGTGTAGGCGGTCGCGGCTTCATGGGTGTGTCGTCTTCGATTTCGATAATATCATCGTTGTTCTGGTTAATAGGGAATTCTGTTTTAAGTTCACTTTCTATTTTAACCATAACTTCTGTGTCCTCAATTTCCATCTTTGATTCAATTGAAGGCTCATTTATCGCTTCGCTATTAATTAGATCGATATTTTTCACTCTTATGCCCGAAGCTGTTGGCTCTCTTTTAATATCCTTATCAGTTGCTTCCATTAGATGATGTTCCTCTTTTGTGGTTGTCGTCATTTGAGCAACTTTATCGACAACCTTATTCGGAGTTGTAGTGGGTGTTGATTGTGCCAGTTGTTGCTGTATAAAGACAATACGTGGACGTGCCAAGTTCACCTCTGCTTCTGTAATATTAAACTCAATCGCATTGTTCGGCTTAAAGCTGACCTTGTGCTCTGTCAATAGATTCTCACGATCAATCAAAACACAGCGTGACGTAAGTGCCTCAAAGCGCCAACTGGAAAAGTGTGATATTTAGTCAAATTCAAGAAAATATATTCCTTTTTAAAGCTTACCGTGCGAACTCCTTTTGGGAATTGCGTAGTTGCTCTTCTAGACTTGCCTTCTGTATGCGGACGCTGTGTAATTGCTTTTTGAGATCATCGGTTTCTTGTCTAAATGGAGAGGAAGTTGGTTTTGTTTTATACTTATATTTATATAAGATAGATATATTACAGTTTATGTCATGGAATATAGAAGAATGCTTTCAAAAGGACTAGAATACAAAATATGCAAAACAAGATATACGCAATAGCTTAGAGCTAAAACAATTCATCAAATTTGATACCCTTTTGGGTAGCTCATACTTGCAAAAGTCCAGCATTGAATCAAGCCACAGTACAGATTTGTCAACGGCCAAATCCTTCAAACGTTGCTGGGTCAAATTCAATTTTCGTTCAAGCGTTTCATTTTGATTGTTTAGATGGCGGATGCGTTCACTTAGTTTATCTAAATTAAATAGCAATAAATTTTTATAATTTAAAGAATGTTAATGTTAAGAACCTTGGTATGTTTTGTCTGCTTTACAGAAGATGCTACTGCAGATCTGTAGTTCACCATGCATGGCAATGTTTTCTCGTTTCAATCGTCTTATTTCATATTCGCTTTCCGTATAACATTTTTTCATTTGCATATAGCTTTTCTTTTGTGCAGCAAGTTGATGCTTCATGGCCTGACGGTGTTCATCAACCTCAGCGAATAATGAATTGCCTTTTTGGCCTGCAATGGAAATTGTATTTTATCTTAATCTTGGAACACCATCATATTTTAAGTTAAACAAACCTATGGTAGGCGCTGCACTAAGCTCTGCTATTTTTGCATTAGCCTCTACTAGTTGATCCTGTGCACTTTCTAGCATTTGTACTTTCTCTTCAAGTTCATCACGTTTGCAACGCATATTCTCTTCGAGACAATTGACATGATCGCGCAGTATTTCAATAGTTTTCTTTAACAAAAATTTAATTATTTTGTACCAATAATTAATGTTCGTTCACCTTCACTTAAAAAGAATATGATTCGGTTGTTGACGAGTTTTAACGGGGCACTGCACCATCAGGATGATGGCTCAAAGGATGCATGCTCCCCATTAAGACTTCTGCCATAACTGTGGATAGGAAAAATAATGTGCATCCTACCTCTTTCTCTGCTATTTGAAACGTATGCTGTACACTGCTATCTGCACATTGTTCCAGTCTCTGCACCAATTCCATATTTTCCGTTTCTAATGCTAATTGACGTTCCATACAATCGGCATGCGAATTCGTTGGTATTGCTTCAAATGCTTGGCTTTTACGCGTTGCTTCATCCAATTTTTGTTGTAGTTCTGCAATTTTCTCAGTATTGGCGTCAAGGTCCTGTTGCAATATTTCATGTTCACTTTGTAATTGTTTATATTTGCGCCGGAGTTCATGTAACTCCTGCTGCGTTTTGTTGTCACCATAGTTGCTAGAACAATTTATTTGGCTGCTAAGCTGTTCCAGTTCTTGAGAAAGATATGCTTCTGCTGCTGTTGCCGTATCCAAATTTCGTTTGAGTTCATAAATCCTTTGTGCATCCTCTTCGCTGCATTCTTTCAGCTGTTGATAGCGTTCGTTTAGGATTTTATATTCTTCCAGTAAATCGTCTAAAGTTAGAGAGCGTAAATCTAGTGTAGATTCCATTTTATGCAAAAATCTACTTTAAAATCATGCAAGAATTCTACAAATACAATCAATTTAAAAGTGACGCGCTTTTGACGAGTGAAATTGAAATTGCCTCTTAAATTGTGGCCAACTAATACATTTTTCGAGGGCATTCATTGTGGCCAACTAGATCAATTTTTCAAGGCATACGCTACTTTTCAAGGGTACTGCTAACGAAATGAAATAAAACACAGAGTTGCATTTTTTAATATAAGGAGGTAAATGGGCCTGATTCCTGATTTGATCGTGCCTTTTGATCCTGGGTATTTTAAACTTTTTAGCCTATGCCACACGCACATGAATATGACACTCTCAATTTTTAGTTTTTATAAGAGCTTTTGAATTTTTTTAACAAATATGATTGAAAAGGAGTGTGAAAAAAGACGCTCGCTCGCTCGATCCAGCTGCAACAATTTACTCTTGCTCTCTCATTTGAGCATGATGCTCCTTGTTATGCAAGTACAGTAACTGTTCGATATAAAGAAGGCCACACCTTATGCGATCGGTCATACATTCAAGGATCAAGGATTTTCCAAACAACCAGCATGCTACTCTTCTTCGCAAACGTTGTGTTCCATTTCATTTAATACAACGTGTTCGCATAATAAATGGGCTGCAAATGCGATCGGTCGTACAACCAAAGATCAAAAAGTTTTGATTTTCAATACAACATACAACCGGCAGGCTACTCTTCCCCGCACAAGTGGTGCCAGCCCATTTGTGACAAAACGTTTTATTTCATTACATTAATTGAAAATGGATAATGAACTCCTGCGCCGCATAAGTCCTAAAATACTGCAGTTTTTATTTTTTTAATTTGATTATAAAACTATTTTAAAAATATAGACAAAAAAGCCCAACAGTCAAACTACCCACCCGGCACCGTTACTATAACAACAGCGACAAAACCATAAACACAAACATAAAATTATCCAATTCTGTATTTTTCATTAATTGTGTTTCTGTTTCTTTGAAATAAAAATGTCACAAGAGGATTTGACCAATTCGCAGGATAAAAATTCCACAACCTATCAATCGGATGACTTGTTGGAAAAGCTTAAGTTGCTCAATTATGAAAGACATCTGTTGCGCGAATATAAACTGAAGCCATTGTCACGTTATTACTTTGTAAAGTCAGTTAATCCCGGCGAACAATTTTATATGTTCACCCTTATTTGCTGGTGGTTATGTCGGAAACTGGGTAAAGATATGGAGCGACCACAAGAGTACGATGATCCCAATACGGTTATAGCAAAAATTATTCAAATACTTGGGGAAATCGTAAGTAGATTGTCGATAGATGAAATGTTAAACAAGAAAAGAAAAGAAAGCTTAAATGTTGCAGGATATTCCCGTCGATTTTCAACCCAACAAATTGATACGTGGTGCTGGGCCCATTTGTCTGATGGTTTTAGATTGTTTGGCAACACAGGCCCTCAAGGTGACTAAGGTAAAAGTTTTAGTGATTATTCTGAAAGAGACAATTTTTCAATTCTTCACCTTCTTTTCAGGTTAATTATCAACATCTACACATTGCTCAGGAAGAAGAAGTGTTAGGTGATTATTTGGAGGACAATGCCGAAATCATACTTGAAAAGCTCGATGATGAGCAAATTGGTGCCCTAAGCGATGAGAGTGATATGGAATTGGATGGGCAACATTTTAAGAATCTCAATTGGCTTGATAGACGACGCAAACGTTCCGATGGCTTGATTGATGGTCAACATGCATCGCTGCCCTATACAGAACGTTTAAGTGATCATCAAGAATGGCGTTTAGAATTGGAACGCGTTTTCCAACATTTGAAAGTGTTTGTCAAAGCTGATCCTCGTGATTGGCGGGCGCATCTTACTCAAATGGAAAACTTGAAAGCAAATATGGGTGAGGTGAGCTGATTAAAGATTAAACGAATATAAAGGATCTATTGTATTATGGAGGTGTATAATTTTTCAAGGTCGCTGAGGAAACGCAAAATCACTTGAAGAAACTACACAATGAGTTCACGTTTTCATTGGAGAAAATTGAAAGCCGCGAGAAACATTTGAATAATGAGTTGCAGGATTTAATCAAACAGTACAAGGATGTCTCAATTGAACTGTCAAATGTTGAACACGCCAACACACAGGTGCAAACGGACATGGAACGTTTAATGAATGAACTCAATGAAGCAATGGCTGAAAATGATGCCAAAAAAGAGGAAATGGAAAGACGAGGTCAAATCATGTCCGATGGCAGTAAGTAGTTATGGATATACGATTATTTACTATCTTAAATGATTCTCTTTTATCCATTATCATTCCAGGTTCTGTACTACAAATCAAGAAAGCTATAGCCAAACTCAAAGAAGATGTGGCTCAAATGAATCTTGAGGTTGCATTGTTAGTGCATGCCAATGATCAGGATCTGGTTATACGTCAAACTGGTGGCAATCTAGCAGATTTGGATAGCATGAGGACATTTTAGTTGTGTTTATAAAATAATCTTTGAATCATTGAAATAAATAAGCCACCACCATTATAAAACCACCATGTGTGATGTGAATGTTGTTTGGCCAATTTTCCATCATCATCATCACCATCGTCATCAACATCATCATCATCATCATCATAATGGCAATGATGGCGGTAGTACCTGTTTGGAAAACCTTTTAGCACCTTTGCACCACGTGCGCTTATCACCAAGAATCACAAAGACCAAAATAAATAACGATTGCTTTCAGAACTTTGCTCAGTGCTTGGGAGCGAGCCAACATCTAGCTGTTTGTCTCTCCGTCCAACGGTTCGTTTGTCTGTCTGTGAATTTGTTTGTTTGTTTTTGTAAACGCGGCGGCGCGGCGTATGTAACACCTTAATAACAACCACAACATAATTCTTTACATCTCCTTTTCTTTCTTTTTCTTTTTTTTTGTTTTTTAAAGGACTAAGTACAATATTTGGTGTAAAAATAGCCGTATACGTGCTTGACCTGGCCCATTTGCCATGTGCTTATCATCATCAGCATAGTAAGGAATATACCGCCAAACGTTTAGGCTTATCATATCATAAATGTTGGTTAACCAAACCAATCGAATCTTATTTCCATATTTGCTTATTTGTGGGAGAACTCTAAAGATGATGATAACAAGGTGATAATTATTGATGATTGCCGCCCTATTTGTTGGCTTAGCAAGCAATTATGAAACTAATCATCACCAACATGATCATGATCATCATAAAAATGAACGTGACCTTATCAGCTACAGGCAACGTTGGTGGTCGTCGTCATCATCGTTCAAGGTATGAGAAGTTTATAGCAGATCCTCCTAGATGGCATCAAATTGATATGAATTTGATGTTTGAACAAAAAAAAGAGAGAGTGGAATTATCAGTGGAGTGAGAAGGTATATTATATCTTCCTTTAACTCCCTTTGGATCATAAAAAAAGTATGGAAGTCATACCGATTATAAGTTTCTTGTTTTAAGTTATGGCAGCTGATTTTCGACTTTCTAAAGTTAGTTTTTAACAAGCATTATAGATGTGCCTTTATTTTTACGAGGGTTTCTCGACAGAGCTGCCTTGCACATATCATTGAGAACTTTTCATGAGGTGTGGTCTAACCGTAAACGGTTAAACTTTGGATGGGAATACTAAAGTGTGCTTTCTTAGAAGAGATTTACAGATTTTCGAAAATATTTTCAAAAAATTTTGATATAAATTTTACAATGCAGCAAAAACATAGTTTAAAGTAAGTACAATATCTACAATTTAGAATTCAACAGAGCTGCTTCTGGAACTGAGGCACGATCAAAAGCATTGTGTGACTTTCTATCTACAATATAATCAGGTCCACTACCTTTGGCGAACAACTAAGTACTTAAAAAGCCTTAGAAAATGAGGATTTCTCATTAAAAATTCAAATGGATTGGAATGGTGTAAATCTTATGAAGAAAAAGTCATTGCGTTTCCTAATCAATTGTGCAACACTTTTACACCTCGTGATAAAAGAAGAATTGACAGCGAAATAATCTCTTGCATTGAAAACAAAAAATACAGCTTTGCCATTTTTTTTCTTGTCATTAAGCAAGGTTTTGATAAAAACTGGCATACAGGACTCAAAAATCTACTCCCTGCTCCATACTTTCTTTCATTGAAAAGTTATATTTGTGATCGTAAGTTTCATCTAAGATGTAAAAATGTACTAGGGCTGGTATTCCTCAAGATAGCGTACTGGGCCCGATTATGTATACAATTTATACTGCAGATTTTACGAGTTTTGCAGGTAATAACATGACAGTGACTATATATGCAGATGACATGCCTGTACTTGCCAACTCAGAACTTCGAGATGAATCTTTCTCTCTCCTACAGATTCAACTCAACTGATCGGAATCATGATTTGAAATCTGGAATATTTCGATAAATACTGACAAATCCAAGCATATCACTTTTAGCTTGAGTCGTGGTGACTGAGCACAAGTAACATTTTTTGGAGATGTATCACAGCACAATATTTGCAAATATTTTGGATTAAATCTTTATAGACGACTCACATGGAAAGAGCACATCACCTCAAAATAAAAACAAGTATTAGGGCATTTAGCTTAAATTTGTTACTAACCACTCATTTCAAACTTCGCCTTGAGTACAAACTACTCATTTACAGCCTGTGTGGACTTATAGAAGCCAATTTTGGGGTATCGCTGCTGAATTAAATATTGAAATCTTACAAAAGTTTTAGCCTATATTCCTAAAAAGGCTTGTCGGAGCCCCTTGTAATGTTAAAAACACATTATTACATTGAGATCTCCTTATTCCAACAGTGACAGATTCAGCGGAAACTATTTGAAACGACAGGAAAACCAAAGTAATGTACTAGCTATAAACCTCTTAGATAACAGCTGCGATACAAGAATACTGAAACACTATCACTATACATTAGCAAAAACCTATCCAATAGTCCAATTTAGTAATTGTCTAATCTTTTAAATAAAATTCAATGGCAGATCAAATCTACTTTTCTATATAAAAATGAATGCTTGTAAATTGTAGGGCTCCTCCCAGATCAAATCAAATCTTAGATCTAAGAAGCTTAAATTTTGTTAGTGTCTTCCTATTATTAGTAGTAGCTACACTACTAAGAAACGATGTTGTGGCATTCCCTTTTTGGCAAACACAGAATGAACCGCCAAAATTTATCTAAGCAGATGGAATAATGGAATAAAATTGACAATAATACAAGTTGGTTTATTCAATTTTTTTTGTTATTTTATTATGATATTTTACTTTACTTATCTTTACTTATTAGATATACAATAAATTTGCCAGAGAATATTGCATTGATGCAGGAATGCGAAGTGGGCTACTTATGTAAGTAAATTTACTCTAAATAGTTAGTCAAGAAGGTGATAACTTTTGAGTCTTTTCGTATCACTGCTATTTTCTAATTGTTCTATATAGTTCTTACCGTACCCTCCGTTTTGTTCTCTCACTGTGGATATGCAAAGATCTCAGTGTAAAACTGAATTTGTGATGTAAAATGGAGCTTCGGTAAGTCTTTTTAGGAGCTTAGATACATATTTATTCAAAAAGAAATGAATCAAGAAAATGAAGGATTAATTGCATAAATTAGCAATAAATTGCTGCCAACTAATGATTTTGTAGTATTATTAATTAAACTCCAAAATTTAAAAGCTCATACAAAAATAACAATATAGTGAAATGCAGACATATGAAAGGAAAAATGAGTTGTTGCTGTGACTGGAAACAAATCGATAGATTTGCCTTTAACATATACAATTTAGTGAAATATTTTAGTAGTAAACAAAAGAATTTTGCTGCACATTCATCGTCAACGCTTCGTCATCTCGCAGATTTTATTTTCTCTCGCTACAATCTTCTATCTTCTTTCTGTCTTATGTATGTATATATATACGAGTATGTACGTATTTTTGCTTTATTCTCTTTTATTTTCTGTGTTTTGTCGTTGTTGTTTTGGTTTCTTTCATTCACTACTACCGTGCATTTCCCACGGTAGGATGCCCCAATGTATTGGATGGATGGAATTGTTGGAGTAGAGTGTGTGCGGTTGTTGTTGGCCGCGAGGCAAACATAAGCCACGCTTACTTACTTGTTTGTTGTTATTTTTCTTGTTTAAAACTTTGCCCAGCGAGCACTTGTAATAAGAGCGCAAGCTACACAAAGAAGAGCTTAAAACTACAAGAGAGAGAGAGAGAATGAGATTGTTGAGTATTGGGTTGTTCAAAAAGTTATCATTAGTTCGTTATGACCATTTTGTTCAATGACTTTCTGTTATCAATCAGGCAGCCTTATAATCCCTCGCTCAAGAAAATCAAAACTTTCAACAATTTTACAGTTTTGCGAGGTAGGAAATATGTAATTGGAAGTCTGATGGGGTCAATGTCTGGACTGCATGGGAACATATCCCAATCAAATTTTGCCAAGTGTCCACACTTGTATGAATTCTCTCTCAATGGGATGGTGAATCTGAGCGATGGAATCATATAATTTCTACACCTACTTAGATTAGACATCAGCATTTAACGTTTGCAAATAGATCAGAGAAGACTGAATCCTTTAAATCCTCCCATTGGGTTAGCCTTTCCGACTTCTCTTGAAGACTGAGATTGTTTTAAACATTTCATTTTTGAAGTGAAACCTCTTTAGTGGCGTTGGGCAAAAAATTTATACTAAAAATTTAAGTGAAAAAATAAAAATCGTCACGTTTTTTTTACCCCCTGTATCTCATGAACCGCATTAGGTAAAGACATCAAATTTTCACAGAATGTGTATTTCTATTGATATATCCCCAGCAAATAATAAAATTTTTGAAAAATTCAGCGAAAAAGTCTCAAAAAGAGATTACATTTCCACAACAACAACATGCAGTTTGTGTGTATAAAATTGTTGATAACAACAACATGCAGAAACAGCTTGTGTGATGTACAAAAACAAGGGAATGCAAGAAGAAAAGAGAACGAGAAACACACAGAAGCTCGTTGATCTAATTTATGTGCAAAAGGGGACAGACGGTAAACGTAAACATAACAACAACAATTAGACACGCCAAAGAAACCATAAGCAATATACAAACGGATAGACAGACTGACAGACTTTGAAATGATCTCTCTCTGTCTGTTTTTAAGAAGTTTCACTTCTATCACGTGTACGGTGGGACAAGTGCTATTTTATCGCCTTAATCATCAAATCATCATCAAAAATTTATTGTATTCTTTACGTCGAAATTGGACCGCTGCGTACACTCGATTTCTTTCAATTGGAAAATTCATCATTTCTGATTCAAATTAAACCAGTTTTGTCATTCAAATTTGTCCCTTGACTCAGTAATTTTCCATTGAAAGGACAAATCTCCTAGACCAATTCAATTCAATCACTATTGTAGGATCTTTTGATTTTGTTACTTAACTTGTTGAACAACCCAAATTGATTAACTAAGACGTGGGAGGAATCTGTTGCTTGAGTTGAGTGAATATGCAGATTATAGTATGTATGTAAGTGCATTTATCCTTGTGCTTGCGAATGCCTAACTTTGCATGAAGTCCGTCGATCGGAAGAAGATGCAATGGTGAATGAATAAATGAGTTTTTGGCTTTAAGCAATTTCATTTTTGTTATTGCAAAAATCGTGTCTTTGCTAAAAGTTGAATGAGCTTAGCTTCTTGCTCTCGTTCTTTAGTTTCTTTCACAGCTCAGTCACATTTCTGCTGCCAATGCTTTTCTACCTGACTGACTGAATGATTACTACAACTTACATGGATCCCACTAACCGCCATTAACTTTGAAATTGGTTTAATTTAATAGATCCCACCATACTAAAATACATAGTACAATATAATAAAATAAAATGCGACGGCGCCACCTACAAAATTAAACATGAGAAGCAAAGTATGGTAAAATATGTATTAGTTAAATCTCAAAATATCAAAAGAAAAAAGACAATAAAATCAAGAATAATTTCTTAATAAATAAAATATCATAAACAAAGAAAAACAATAAATTGTATGCAATAATAAAAAAAAAAATAAAAAAAAAAAAAAACTTGAAATATAAATAATAAAAATAATAAATTTTATTACGAACACACATAGATTTTTGTTTCTTGAATGATGCTGCTGAGCAACTAACTAAATGGAAGGTAACCATAACGTTAAAGATGATCATCATTACTATCATGAGATGACGATGATGACGACTTCGACGACGACGACGACGACATTTGGCGATCGCGCAGCGGGTGACTACTGTAAGCGCGCGGGTTAGGGGGCATCCATGACACGACATAGTTGCCGACAATGGGCCAACTACTCCAACAACTGGTGAAGTCCAAAAGTATCCATGCCTTTCTTTGGTGGATAGCTCAAAAAATCATGACTGAATTATGAACAACAAAGCGTTAAGTTTGATGAAGAAGAAGATGCCGACGCTTAGGATGCTTCAAAAGAAGAAGAGGGTGAGTAAGGTAAGGAAGCGTTGAATAGCGAGAAGAAAAAAATATAAAAAGATACAAAAGAAAATAAAACAAAATAAGGTGGAAAACAAAATCATTTGTTTTGTCATATGAAATTCCCAAAAATAATAATAGCTTTGCATAATTTATGGTTGAAAGAAATATACATAAAATTAACAAAAACAAATCCAGTTAGATGACGTATGGCATGCGGGAGAGACAGCAGCATATCATGGTAATGAAGAGCTTTGTGATTAACTGGACAGTCCAGCTTGGTTAGCTAGTGGTTTGGTTGGTTGGTTCGGTTCGGTTCGGTTCGGTTCGGTTTGCTATTCATAATGGTGATGGCGTTTCATTCATTGTCAAGCCAAGCATTTCATTCATTCATTCATTCATATATTTCAGTTTTGTTTTGTTTTTTTTTTTGTTTTAAAGCAATGATGACGATGATTAAGATAATGACCAAGATTATGATGATGATGATGATGATGATGATGATGATGATGTTGTTGTAGTGGTGGTGTTAGGGGCTAAGAGATCTTTGTATTTTTGACTATACTACCTGTGTATGTGGTATATCATCAAAGCAAACAATGAGGTAGTTAGAGACAATGATTAAGAGGCATGAGACAAGGTGTAAGGAAAATATTTAGGAAGGGAAGGAACAACATATGATACAGATGATACTATATGCGTTCATCATCAACGTCGTCGTTATTTTCATCGTCACTATTGTCGTCATCATCAGTTCAGTTTAGTTTCGTTGTTACAGGCTTCATCAGTTTCATTTTCAACTTCAAATGCCTAAAGACACCCAGGTTGCTTTGAACAGTTCGATTTATATGCAAATCAAATGCTATAAAACTGAGAATGTGTTTTTTGTTATTGTATCAATTTATTGCTTTCTTTGGTCCCACACATTGTAGGTGTTTATGGTGTCAGTTTTCTTTTTATTTTATATTGTATTAAATTTCGGAGGCGCTATAAAAATTGGTTACTTCACGATATTGTATAGTATTTGTATTGTGTATTGGGAGCCTTTGTCAAGAAGTTAGTGGACCATTAATTAAATGATGAAAAGCCTTCTAAATAAATCAATTCTTTTGTAATATCTACTGAAAATCATTTAGTAAATTTATCTAAAATAAAATGGTAAATTTGGATACTAAATTCACTTTTCAACAATAACAACAATAATTTGATGATTAAACTTTTAATTAGCTAAATTTCATCTATTGTATTATGAATACCAAAAAAACAAAAAATCTTCTTCTTTGGGGATCTAAATGCTTCCTCTATGCAATTTTGTTTCCATGGGACTTGACTATACTTTAGTTGCATTGCAAAGAATGATCTGCCTTGATCTGCCTCAATGTTTGAGTCCTTATGAATATCATTTGAGTAAAGAATTTCTTAAATATTTCCCTCTCTGAGACGAAATCGAACTTTAATCCATTTACTTATGCCAATTTGACTCAGTAGTGGAAAAGAAACATTTCTTCTGTTTTAATTGGAGCCCCCGTTTTTGGATTTCATACTTCAAATGCTATTAATAATGGCATTTAATAGTTGATGTTAAAAATCTTATCTTTCTTAAGTTACTCGACGGATTAAACGCTTCGGATGCATTTAACATTATTAATGTTGTGATGGGCATGTTTAAACTCAGTAAACCCATGTTCATTGATTGTTTTCCATGGAGGAGAGGCGCCATGATCTCACTTATCAAGCTATTACTTTGAATCACCGAAAGCAAACTATGATCAACTCATTGTATTCGTTTTTTGCAATTTACTTAAATTATTGTACCTTGAAAACTAATCCTTGAATTGACAAGAAGTGTTTTCCTAGTGTTTTAAAGGATTTGTTTCCTTAGGAATTCTTCGAGATCAATTGTGTATAATGGAATTCTCCCAGACAGAACATAAAGCCCATATTGGTCTAACAACAGTTAAATGTTTTGAATTTGTGTATTAAATCATGAATGTCAAATCTTGTGTTACTTTGAATTAAAGTTCAAGGTGGAATATGGTAACGTCAAACAATCCGGTTTATGAATATGCAAAAATAAAAAAAAAAACCTTAAAAATTCATAGTCTTAATTTTTGTATGAAATTAAATGTTTTATTTTTTTTGTTGCCATAAATTCACAAATTCACACAGACACACTAGCACAAATACAGTTGAACTTGCGTGAAAGTATTAAATTTCATTAATTTACCAAATTGGAAAAAAAGCGACAAAAATTTTAAAATTCATGTGTCCCATAAAATTTCAAAAATGATGACTGTATATTGCATATGATGTGAATGATGGAGAGGATGGGGGGAACAACTTGTAGGAGGGTGAAATGAATAAAAAGAGGAAAAATTATAAATATACGTAACATGCAAAATATTTAAGATGAAGAAGGAATCACACACACATTTTACACTTTGTTTTTTAATTGAACAGTTTCTCCTAGAAAAACTATATCACATAATCATTTTCTTCATCCTTCCATGGAGTTCGGGGGATATGTAACATAAGGATCCAATTTTGTTATCCAAACACGATTAATTTCTCTTTGCAGCCACCTTTATCATCAAAAGATCTAAACACATTCAGAAATTGTATTCATTTTTGAGAGGTTTTTTTTTTTTTATATGAGGAGTACATGATTTTCTCTCTTTTCATCTCATTTCTTTATCTTCCTTTTACGTTTATATAAGATGTTCTTGTGATTTACTCAATTTCAAGGTTCAATCACTTCAAACACTCGTAGATTAAAATTAATGCTAATTATTTTTGTTTGTTGTGCTTCTTTTTTTAATGATGATTTGATTTGATTTAAATTATCTTTGCTTCACTCACTTTATTCCTCTTTTTCACAGAATCAAAACTTAATCTTTTGTCATTTTTTAGTTTAAACAAATTTATTTGCATTTGTTTTGTTAAACAAATGATTTTTTTTTTGTCACAAAAACACAAATAAAAAGAATTAAAAAGAAGGTTCGGCATAGCCGAAGTTAATATACTCTTCACGCACCACTGGAAAACGTTTTTGCCTATGCTTCAGAATTATTTGATTATTGATATGACTTATGTTTTGGGTATAGTCAGTAAACATATGGCATTTCAACAAGTGAGACCGAAATATCTGTACCCAAAAATCGTAGCATCTTGAAAATTACATGGTTGGTGAATATGAGTCAGACACTTATACTAACCAAATTTCGGTTCGATAACACAAAAAACAAAAGAGTTTTTTTAATATAATAGGAAAATTAATTTGAATTTGCATTTACATGGGAGCTATACGATCCAGTAGTTTTAGGGTTTTGGAATTTACACGATTGGCAAACTTTGGTCACAAACCTAAAGTATCCAAATTTCGGTTTTATAGTTCAAAAACTGAGGGACCAGTTTGCGTAAATACAGACGGGCAGATGGACAAGTCTTAATCAACACATCTTGAGCTCGAGCTGATTAAGATTATATATATATATATACTATATGAGGTCTCCGATGTCTCCTATTATCCGTTACAAACTCATGACAAACTTATACTTATTTCAGTGCGTGAAGAGTATAAAAATGAAAAAAAAAAAAAAAAAAAAAACAGATTTTGTATCTGTCATTAATTTCGATTTCATCGAAGATAATGTGCCATTCACATAGGCAGAAAGAAATATTACAGAATCTATGTAAGATCATTGAGGGATACATAAAAAATATATTGCAATATCTAAGATCAAAGTCGATCCAGTTATTATTATAGTAATTTGGAATGTCTCGAGTTCAATAAATATGGTTTTTATATTATTTATTTGTTAGAACTAAGATTATAATTACAAAATGTAACCTAGTATTTAATATAAGCAATAGCGACAGAGGCCTTCAAAAGAAAGGAAAGGAAAGAAGGAAATTAGAAAAGTGCAGGACAAACTTGCCTTGAGCGGGAATCGAACCTACGACTCTTGGGATGTCAGCCCAGCGCACTCTGCTCAATAAGTTCAAATAAAATTTGAATGCCCAAGTTAAAGAAATAAAGAAATATCATATACTCGAATATAATTTGGTCAGATAATTAAAATTTGTATGTATAAATACTTGAACTACTTTGTATATTCTATATAGTTAATTTTTGTTTCAATTTTTTAGGAAAAACTTTTAAAAATCGAACAAGTTTTTTGTATAGAATAGTGATTTTTTTATGTAGCTAGTGACCTTCTGTTTAGAAAGACATTAGGATGGAACCTTTTCAATCGACGTATCGTAGGTACTAGGGACCCACATGATATATAGATACGATGAACCAATGAATATATGTACATTTTGCCAATCTCAGCTACTTACTTTATTATCTAGTTTGGTAGGAAATGTAACAAAAAACTTTGATTTCAAACTCAATTGTTCATAACTTTATTACTAAGCAACATTATAGTCATCAGTTTTGTTTTAAAGGTTCTTTTATGCTTTCATCTTGATCAATTTTATTTGTTGGAAAATATTTGAAAAAGCAAAAATGGAAAAGGAAAGAACAAACATGTCATACCTATTTTTTTTTTTGGATACAGAAACAAATATTCTGAATTGTATTGAAAATATTTGAGGTGATCATCCAAATAAAAGAAATAATCTGAAGCTTGAAATTAAACAATCAAAAAATGTAAAATCGAATGTCTCTGATTCTCTGGCATGACAACACTTGACCCCACAACGCTTTTCATCATCGCCCATATCCAGCACCAGCGGACTTCTTCTTCTTGTGTTTGAACCACGTAGAATATAATGAAACATGAATAAAGTATAAAAATTCTTTCCAGATTCTCATGAATCTAGTCTTGTCTACACTAAATTGATTAATTTATAAGAAATAATAATTTCAAAATGGGAAGCTTTGCAGACCTGGTACTTTTAATACTCTATTCAATAATAAAGTCGTGCCAAATTACAGTTCAAAAACTGAAAAACTTACAATATAGTTTGAATAGAAAAAGTTTTACAAAAGTTTAAATACAGAATCTTAGGTTGCTATTCCTAGCCATTGCTTTATGTGGTGTGTATGAAAATCCTGTTACTGGCTATACGATTTATTAACTATATATTTAATTCATTACAAACATTATGACAAAGTGTTAATACCCTTTCATCAGAAGTACAATATTAAACAAGAAAGGCATAAAAAGAGGTGAGATGAAAAAAAATCAAAAGTTAAAATCGAGAAGCCAAAAATAGTCGTAAATTTCTATTATATGTCTGCATAATACATATTTTTCTTTATTATACTACTTCGGTTTATATTTCTATTTCTCATACAATGGTATAATATTTTAACAGTTAGTTAAAATATATTAAATATTTATTAATTGTATTTTTAATATCAACAGTTTCATGATACCGAAAATCAAGTTAGTTGCGATCAAGTTAACATTACTCAAATGGTTTGACAAGTTTCGCTGAAGGAACCGATTGAACGATAGAATGAATGAATGAATAAATGAATGAATATGAAAATGAATGGAAGTGTATAAAATCAAATTAAATTAAATTGAATCAAATCAATTCAAACGAATCGAATCAACTTGAATTAAGTCAATAAATAAAACAAGATTTCAAGACTCATTTACATGAGTTTTAGTTTGTTTTTATTTTGTATGTTAATTTTAGGTTTCTTGTTTCTTTTTTCTAAATTAATTTTCATTTTTATTTACGAATTTTTTTTAATTTGTTGGCACTTCTGTAGGAGCTAACGTATTGTTATTATTGTTGTTGTTTATTTGATATTTGAATTATAATAATAAAGTTGGCAAAGGTGTGTCTATTAATGGTTTAAATTGATTTAATGCGTAGAAAGAAGCCTTTTAAACAACAAGTTTATATGTATATATTACACATAACATATGTACTATATTAATAATTTATACAAGATTAACATAAATGGATGATCTTTTATTAAGTTAAAACGGAAGTTTTCGTTCCAGAAAAGAAATAAAAGTAACATTTTTATATGATTTTTGTCACCTTTGTCTTATTTGGAAAATCAGGGAGCAGGTTAAGAGAAAGTCTTCCATTAGTTTTGTATATAGTAGTTTCAATAGATTATTTATACAGGAATGAAAAAGATCAGATCAGTATGTTACAATAAAACATAGAGGAATGAAAATATCTATCTTTATATAAAATACAATATACTTAGAATCTACTCGGTTCACCTTATTAGTTCTAAACTATTTACAAAGTAACTTTAATACAGTTTCTATTTATTTAATTAGATTGTAAATTTTTTTTTATCATTTCAGGTAAGATAAGTTTAGATTAGAAGATTTTACACAAGATCAAAGAAGTTTACGTCATTGTACTACCACTAAAAGGAGTGGAGCCATTGAAATTACAGATCAAGCCACATTACTAATTGGAACCGATGGCAGTTTAGAGAGTTTGTAGTCAAGGTTAAACCTTTGAGGAGCCAATGTCTCGTCAAAATCAAAACAATTCTTGCCAATGAGTCTCAACCAAAACAAAGAAATTGAACAGTTTTTCTCCATTAAGTGAGACCCATGCTTTCTCTGTGGTCTAACATATTTGCTTTTTGATTTAGTCTATTTGTGTACTAAATGAATAGTTTGGCAAATTCCCTCCTGGTTAGTTCATTAAACAATAAATTGTTAAAAATTATTGTAGTAAACAAACAAAAGTAAACATATGAAATGAAATTTTATTATAAACAGAAAATGTTTCAAATTATTAACAAAAAAAAAAATAAACAAAAATTTATTTAATTAAAATATGAAAATGTGAAAACAAGAGAAAAAAAACATAAGAAATCAATTTGAAGACAATTTTGTAGTTAATTAAACTCTCAGATACAATGTATCTACATATGTATGTGTATGTATATAAAGAAAAAATATCTTTTGTACTTCAATAACCAAATAAAGCGCGTGAACTCTGTGAGATGATGAGAAAAAAAAAAGAAGTAAAATGGTTAAAGCAAAATAAAAAATAAACTCGTTGTATTTTTGATATTTTGTGAAGTTCTGTGAATGAAGGCATTTTTCATTCATTTGAATGGCTTCATGCTCAACAAAACAAAGCGATAACAATAACAACAACAACAACAACAACAAGAATAGCAATAAGATAAAGTGTATATAACAACCAAAGAGATAAACAGACAATAAACAATAAAACGTTGCCGAAATGTATGGGTGCCGACAACAACGACAAAGACAATGAAGACGAAGATACTTTTATTGTTGTTGTTGTTGTTGTTGTTGTTGCGGCATATTGTTTTATTTGAGACAAAGAGGCCACACAAATAACACAAAAAGGCAAAACAATAACAACAACGGCAACGGCAACAGCAACAGCAACAGCAACGACAAAATAAAGCAATAAGAAAACAATACAATAAAACAACTAAAGTTTCCCATGATTTGATGTTGCACACTTACAGATATCGTCGATACACATATGTATGCATTCATACATATGCATACGTAAGTACGTCAGGATGATAAATTGTATATGGCTGTGTGCGTGTATCTATGTGTATTAGATTGGAGCGCCAACAGCAAAAGCTACGACAAATAGCCGTCAACAAGGCGTATACGTAATCCAGGTAGCAAATGACAGCCACAACAACAATAAGACATTTCCACTTGGTTTCCGCACATACGCACACATAGAAACAAACACTTACACTTACTTATGTGTATGCATGTGTGTAGAGAAGAGCGATAAAACGGGTTAAGGGCAACTTACTCTCTCACATATGGTGGAGACCCAGATTGAGATACTTACTGGCGATTGGCTAATAGTAGGCGATGGAGTGCATGTGAGAATGAAAAAGTATACACTAGTGAGTGGGTGGGTTATATGCATAAGAAAAAGAAGGAAAGAGAGTGTGAGTGAGTGAGTGAGTAAGCATGCAAGTAAGAGCACTAAGGCTACCATATAAAGTACAGTGGCAAATCGTTGGCTGCACAGAAGCCATTGTTATCTGTTGTGAGAGTCAGAAAGAATAAGCAAAAGTGGGTGGACGATGGATGGAAAGAGAAATAACAGAGAGCTCTCATTCTTTCCCTCCTACAAAGCTTTTACTTTGTCAAGTTTTCTCTATGTCTTTCATTTCCTTTAAGCTTTACTAATTAAAATGTTTGGGGTGTGTAAGAAAAGAGAGCAGTAAAAAAGTTAACGCCCACCATCAATTGTATCACACACACATACTTAGGAGAGCAGTAGAGTGAGTGACAAGTAAACTTGAGTGCATTTTTTTTCCAAATTTGAGTTGAGTTGATTTTGTAGTGTTTGTGTTTTTTTTTTTTGTAGTTCTGCTGCTGATGCTGCTGTGCTCTCTGGACTTTTCATGTCTATGCGAGTGCGCAATGGCGTTGCTGGGCCAATAAGAACTGCGCAAACTCACTCAAAACTCAGTTTGAGAAAAAAGAGAGAGAGAGAGAGAGAGAGAAAGAGCGAGAGAGTGAAATTGAAATTGAGTCATGCGCATGCGTGCCGAGTAGATAAAATATCTTTTTTGTTGGGCTTCTTTAATATACAAGTATGTACTTATAAGCGTTAAATGGTTGTTACATTTTGCATTTGTTTTTTTATTTATATTTGTGGTAATGCTTTCTTTTTTTTTTTTTTTTTGTAGGCTTAGACCGCAAATGGCTATCTCGCTTATGCCAAAGGAAAAAGAGAGCGACACTTGGTCATTCACTCATTCATTCACTCACTCATTCACCGGCAGCTTCAAATTTAACGTGAAAGCAAAGTAGTCAAAGGCGGGCAATGCCAACAGCAGCAGCAGCGGCAGCAACTCACTCACCACAATAATATCAACAGCAACAATAACAACAACAATAGTAATAAAAATAATAATAATAACAACAATAACAACAACAACAACAACATGTTAAACACAGAGCAGTTCAGAGAGAGCAACAGCAACAGCAGCAGAAGCTGTTTTCAGTTCGAGTTTCAATTCGGTTGTTGTTGCTATATTTTACTTCATTTTTTTTTTTTCAACACAGGCAGCTGTTTTGAACCCATCAAGCTGAAGTTTTGGATCGTAACTTTGCAGTTGACTGTCGCGCACAGAAGCGTTCGGAAGTGGAATATATTTTATTAAATAATTTAAGTTGAAGCAAAAGTAAAGCAACCGTAAACATAAATATAAAAGCTTTTAATAAATTAATTATGAACACAGTTTTATTCATTAGTGAGTCATAATTAAATCGTTTAAATTAAAGATTATTAAAATAAAAAATTTAAGGAAAATAAAAAAAAAAAAAAAGAAATATATAAACGTGAATTAAGTGGATAAAAATTAATGCAAATTTTTAAAGTCCATAAAAAACAAAGTTCTCCCAATTGGAATTTCACAATTTGTGTTAACTGACATCAATTAGCAGGAAGGTAAGTTGTCAATTTGAAAGTTTCTTTTGCCGTCGCCATTTTTCTTCGATTTTACAATACAATTTCTGATTGGCTTTTAACTAAGTAGCTAAGAGCACAATGAGTACTCATTTACTTCTTTTTTGCTTGTTGGCAACACACTCGGTACACAGTAGCCGAGAGACTCGTCGTCGTCATCGTCGTCATCATCATCTTCGTGGCTACTCGTGTTGCGCACGAATGAACCAACAATATTGTTGTTGTTGTTATTGTTGTATTGTACTTGCTGCTGCTGTTGTTGTTGATGTTGTTGGGGCGCTTCTTTAGCTGCTACTGGTCTTTTTCTCTTGAGCCCAAGTCTCTTTGGAGCTTGTGTTCGTTTTGCGTTCGTTCATTGATTCTTTGGGGTTCGGGTTCATGTTGATGGCTAACTTCGTTCGGGTAACTTTTGGTTGGCTGCTTACTTGCTGCTGGACATGCCACGACAGCGGCGCACAGTAGTCACTAAAATAAGTGACTCACACACACACACACGCACACAAACATACATATCTGCATATATGTACATATAAAGAGAAAAATAGCTATGAACTCAGTTGGTGGCCACTGTTTGGGCATGCCTAAATTGTTTCATAGTCTGTTTTCTTGCTCACAGATATTTAATATTTATAGCTCTCACACATTCAGAGTCTTCTTGTAGCTTCCTCCGCTCATACTTCTCTGCAGCAGCAGCAGCAGCAGCAGCAACAACAGTTTAAGACGCATTTTTATAAGAGTGTATGTGAGCGAGTGTGTGTTTGCTTCCTCTGCCGCGTAGCAGCAGCAGCAAGTTGCTCACTCATTCACTCAGTCGCTTACTTGGTTGCCTGCTTGTCTTCTTGCCTGCCTGCCTGGCCAACAAATCAAGACCCAAGTAAGTCCAAGACTCTGACTATTATTTTCTCAGTTATTAGCATTCATTCATTCAACATTGTGCCGCGCAAGCGTGCGTAGTTCCTGAGTTCCTTCGTGCAAGTACCTACTGCTTCTGCATTATTTCGTTATTATAGGTTTTTTTTCTTTACGTAATTTCAATTAAAAATATTTAAACTATATTTTGATTCATTCGCTGTTCGTTTAGATGAATCATTTGACGGTTGTTAATTAATTTTTTGGCTATTCGTGTTTCATAATTACGTACATAAAATTAGTGAGTGCAACATCATCATCATCATCAGAATCACCATCATTAACAATTTACGTACATACATATGAATATCGAAAACATCAGTATCATCAGTAGCAGCAGCATTAAAAGCTTATAACTTTTACTTATGTAAGAAAGAAATATATACATACATACATATGTCCATATAGAGAGTGAGATGGAGGTAAGTTAAGCTTTGATTGGTAATGTTTTGTTCTTCTTTTCTTCTTATTTTGTCTTCTTTAGCTACTCAGTTACGCACGCATACGTAAACAAGTGTGCGTGCGCATGTCTATTCGGTTTTCTTCGTATGAATGGCGACTGCTCTCACTGCTTTCACAGATGCATATATACGTATACATTTACACACACAAACACAAACACAAACACACACACATACACACACTCAATCATTCATTCATTCATTTACTTGCTGCTACTCGTTTTACGCAATGTTGTCGTCTCGTTGTTCTTTTTCTTGTTCATGTTCTTCTTAAAGTAGTTTTAATTTGCTACCAGTTTTACGCGCTTTCATTGGCGCTTACATTCACAGACACATACATATGCATTTCCGTGCTTACATGGCGCTTACAAATTTAATATGGCGCATTTCGTATAGAGAACAAAATTTGAAGTAAAATGGCGACGGCATTCATAGAATTTTTATTTTATAAAAAGTAAAGCAAAAATGCCTTGTCCAAATTATTTGATTTCATTGATTTTTAAAGAAATGCAACAAAGAATTTTAATTTGCCGTCGGTGAAACTTAAAATTTTTAAGTAAAAGTTAAAGATTTCAAACTGAACTTAAAATTATTTCATATCCACGGATCAGTTAGTTTAGATATTCCTTTTTAAGAACCCAATAAAAGTGTATACAATAAACGTCTTTTTAATCGCATTTAACATTTTAGTTGACTGGTTTATGCGACGAGATATTGCACACTGTACACTTTCCACAATACAATGGAAGCAGCCTTCAATCTCATCTAAAACAAATAACCCAGCAATTTCTCTTATTTTGTCTACGGTTTGGTCTTTCTTCTGTTATTCGGCTCTCTCAACATTGATTTCTTAAGTTAAAAACTGCAAATTCCAAAAGATGAAGGTGCAATAGGGTAAATTAAGATTATTTCTGATACATCACATCTTTCACTATAGTAGATAAAAAAAAAAAAAAAAATTATCCAAAAATTTCATGATTAAATAACGTAAATGTGTTTCCATACAAATAGCATTTCTTTTTTTTTCTACATATAGAAGTTACCTCTATATAATAAAAGTCAGCTGCTTATGTTCTAATACCATGTATTACACACATGTTCCATTTTCTCTATAATTTCACTTCATCAATGCTTTGGTAATATCTAATGCCATATGATCATATCTGTTCAGTATGGAGGATCCTCCTCCATGTGTGGCCTCTCGTGGTTTTGGCCTACACACATCGCCTGCTAAACTAAACAATTAACGCTTAATTAGTTCAATTGCTCAACTTAGTGAAATTTGAAAATTTATCAATTTTCTAATCTCATTTTGTGTTTCTTTCATTATCTTTGGTATTTTCTTTTCTTTAACACTTTGTCTATCAACAAACCGTTAAGCACTTAACGCAGTCAAAAGTCATGACTTCATGCCACGTTTATCAAACAGACGACACACTTTTTCACCTTTTCATTTATCTTCTTTTCTACCATTCTTTATCCTTCATCCTTCCTTATTTCCCATCCAAAAATACAATACAATAAAAAATAATTCTCTTTGGTCATCATGTTAAGATAAGATTTGCTAGGGTACTTGAGATCGATCGAGAAGAAAATGGGAAACAATAAAGGAAAAGGTGATTGCCACACATTACAATTTCCTAATTGTTTTCGCTTATTTTGTCTGTCTTTCTTGCATTTTTTTTCGTTCGTTTTGAGCGATTTCTTGAGAATTTTGTGCCATTAGCACAATTAGATTCGTATCAGTGCCAAGCGATCTTCTCCTGGTTTTAGTCTGGGCCCCAGTTCAGGCTTAGTTTATACAATAATATTCGGTTCCGTTTCGTTTCATCTGTTACCCTTCATTTCATCAAAAGAATGACATGACAGACAGACGCATGAAAAGGAAAATAATAAAGAAAAAGAAAAAGAAAGTAAGAAGGGAGCGTCTTTTATTCAACTTTGTTTTTCATGCATGCATGCATTGTGTCCTTTCTTAGGCTGCTTTTTGTCATTCTTGACCGCTGCTCGTTTTTAATTTTTAATGGCTATCTTCCCAATGAACTGTCCTGTCCGCCTCCAAGAAACGAAAAGAGTGTGACCCTTACAATAAAAATAATAATAATAATAACGAGATGAAGAGCGGTTAATATCTTTTGTGAATTATAGCCCAAATATGCTTTTGTCTTATCGATGTGTTACCCTGTTTTATATTGTATTATTTTACACACTTACCACAGCAGTCACACACACTCATATCACTGAGTATGAGTACAATATTTTGAGTTCTTATCGGGTATTAAACTGTAACTTTCTGGTTTGATTCGATTCTTGGAATTTGCTATATACTACCACAATTCCACAAACCAAGTAAGTACCTTCCTTCTGTGCTCTGTTGGTACTGTAAATCGACAAAGAGATGTTGCTGATGCTGCTGATGATGATGATGACGACGACGATTTTTGGCGTAAATCTAATTTCACGCGGCATTAACGCCTTTTTCTTTTCTTTTTTATGTTTTTTTTACTTATAAAATGTGTGTGTGAATGTTAACAGACATTTGGACAGATAAAAGAGCAAAAGGATTTGCATGCACAAAATCCCTAAAGGGAATTCATGCTGTTTTTAGCTAATTTATCCATGTCCAACGGGGCCTTAAGTTACTCGTTGTCTTTACTGCATCGTCTTTCCTTTTGCCTTTTTATCCTGTGAGTCTGTTTTGAAATATCTGTAATGTGTACAAAACACTAATTATTTTCACAATATTTAATGCGGATTAACACAAGGATTATTATACAATAAATGCCAATACACACACTCACACACACACACACACACACACTCATGTTGAAGGATGGATCAGTGTGGTCTTGAAAATGTTTCTTAGTTGACTTGCAGTCTGATGCATTTATTGTTTTTCTATGCCACCACAGGACATGTGCTAAGAGGATTTGTTAAACAACAAATATCATTATTTCTTGTTTATAAAATAGTGTCAAATGGCAAAAATATTTGATGTTTGTTAGAAATCCAAGAGAACAGAAGATTACTTCCAAACATAAGTTTCTAATATCTAATCTCTAAAAGTCACTTCTGATGTGGCTTTCTAAATAGAAAACAATTGTTTTCTTTTTTTAGATGGATTAACTTGTTAATCCATATACTGTTTTATATTAAACTTTAGCAATGTTAAAAGATTTTAAATTAATATAAATTTTAGTATAAGAGGAAAAATAGTTCCTCATGATTTAAGGTTTTACTTTCCATTAAGAATTTATAAGAATTCTTGACGAGTATTAAGATTATTTTCATTTGAAAGTGCACAATTTTAATAATTTTTCTCACAAACTTTTTTATTTATAGACATTGAAATAGTCATAGCCCATTAAGAGATGCTTAAATTGATTGATTAATTCGAATGAATTAGGAATCCGTGGTATTTTTATGTAGCGGGTATTTATTGAATTCAAAAGTCCATATTATAAAATAATTAACAATAAAAATTAAAACACGTTTTTGTTACTTCAGTTCCTTTGCGAGTCCCTCTTCTTATTCTTCTTTTTTTGTCTCGTCTCCCTTTGGTTTTTTCAAAACATCTTTTTTGTCTCTCCAGTGTTGGTGATTGGTTGAACAAAAAAAAAAGGCTTCCTGTCAAATTTATATGAAATATATCTTTAAAAATTGATTTGTATAGTTAATAAAAAACTTTTTCCCATTCAGAAGAAGATATGATTCAATTAATGTTTGTAATAATTCCTTGTTAAAACTTCTATGGTCAGTTTAACCAAATATTAGATCAGGGCTGTCCAACCCGGGGTCCAAGGCAAGTATCAGTGCGGTTTAAGTGATAAACACAGAGAAGAAAAGAGAACAGAATCGCCTTTTTGTTTTGCTTGCCACCTTGTACCAAAGTAATTGGCTTTTCTTTTTGTTTTCTCTCACCATCATATTCCATATTTTATTGTCTTTTACTTGCAGCCACGTCTTCTTCCATTGTGGCCCAGGGAACCAAAAAGATTGGACATGTATTGTTGATACAATAGTATCTATGGTCGTCTAATAATAAAAAGATATTAGAAGAAGGGTATTTACGAGCAAAAATAATATTCTTGTATTTGTCAAATCAATTCAAAAATGTTAGATCCACTTCCTTCTTCATAACTAAATTGCGGCTACTTGACTTGGTTTTCTTGTTGCTGGTGCTGCTGTTCTCTAATCTCTCAAGGTAATCGACGCATACACGTATAAAATTCTCTAAACAATGGCAAGTTTTTCCATAAAGAAAAAATAAATAAAAATCCGGGCGCCCTGTGACGCATGATTAACGGCGTTAAAATGCCAATGTGACGCCACATTGTGTACACAAATTAATGTATGAATGCGCCTTTTGAGTTTGGGTCTAAAGAGCCTTCCTTCTACGTATCTTTTTCTTTTGTATAATGCCATAAACATATATATATGTATATGTACATACAGGTTGCTTGATCTTCACTAACCAAAGTAACCTGTAGCTGCATTATAATTTGAATAACTTTAGTGGAAATTAGCTTTATAATGACAATAACTGCACACAAGTCTTCTCTGCCCCATCCCGTGGTCAACCAACAGCTTTACCATCAGATCACAAATAAAAATAATATAAAACCGTATCGCTTTGAGAGTAAATGCGCTACCACTTTTATTTGTTCTTAGGAGGAGGAGGAGGAGGAGGAGGATGCTCTTCTTTTTATTTTTATTTTTTTTTCTGTTTGCTCTCCCTCTGTTTGTTAATCCAAAATCCCAGTTCTACTATATCCCGCTGGGTTTTTTGTTACTGCAAACGGGCTTTGTCAACAATAAGTTTGAATAAGCATCGTCGCCAAGTTTTCAGGACGACAATAACAACAACAACAACAACAACAAGAATGACGATGACCAGCTGTGATTTGGTTTATAAATTTGCCTTTGTTTTCTTGGCGTCACCTCTACAGTTTGAGTCTGAGAATTCTTTTGGTTTTTTTTGTTTTTTTATATTTTGAAAAATTCCAGATCTCATAAGACAAAATATTACTGAAATAAAATGTTTAACAAAGTCCAGTCTTGTATAATTATGACTGAGGCGCCTACGTGAGAGTGTTTTGTTGGTTGCTTTTCTTACCTTGTTGCTTAGTCCGGTTGGCCTTAAGCTAATGAAGCGCCAAAAATGGCTACCGCTGACGTTTCTTTTGACTGACTGTACTGTAGTGTTGAAAAATTTACATTTAATTGTTATAAATGAGCTTTTTGCCAATCATCATCATCATCATCATCAACAACGGAAGTATATGAGAGTATTAAAAATAATTGAGGCTTTAAGTACCAACCAACCTTCAGTTCAGTGGTTGTTTAAATTGAAACGAAAATGCGTGTCCGAACTGTCAAAACCAAGGTTAGAGATTTCAATGAGCAAGCGATTGTTCAGATCATTCGAATCATTCAGATTTGTTGAGTTGCAAATGTCAACATGTCTGTCATTTATACGAAATCATAATGAATTTTAATTATCCAAAAGTATTAATTTTATTAATAATAAAATGGTTGGATTTACTCTTTTTGTTTGTTTTTTTTGTTTGTTTCCATACAATTTATTAGCAAATAAAAAAAATTAAAACAAGAAAAGGCGTTACTACTTTTTTTTTTACACTCATACTTTTTATTTAATCACTTTGTTGTTTCTTTTTTTTTATTTTTAGGTTTAAACATCACATATAGGAAAAGATAATGGGAAAGCAAAGACTCTAACAACAACAACAACATCTACCACACCTACAACAAAAGCAATAAAAATTTAGTGAGTTTTTGTGAAAAAAACAAAAAAAATCAACAAAAAAAATCTCAAAGAGCGTAAATAAACTGTTATCGCAAAGTGATAACTCAAAAGTCGAGGCCCCATCACTCAAACTAAAACTTTCCTACGAACAAGTACCGTTAAAGACTATAATCCAAATATACACACACATACATATAATATACTCAGACTCTCACATTCACTCACATACTATAGCTAAACTTTGAGTAATTAGCCAAGTTGAGTTGAGTTGAGTTGAGTTGATAGTGAGTAATATACCACCGAGCGAACCACACTACTCACCGAGTTGAGTTATTGATCAACGTGGTGACACTTACAGAGACACAGAGCCAGTATTGCAACGCCTTTGCTCCCGTTGTGTTTGTTGTATGTGGAGAGTGGAGAGTGAGATTTTCGTTATATTTTTTTTTTTGGTTTTGTCTTTCTGATAAGAATCAAGAGAACGAAAACACTGTCAACCCAGAGAAGTGTGTTGAAGATACAAAGAGAACGAGAAAAGAACGCAGTGAGCGGAATAAGAAAAAATTGAGTTGAAAATAAAGTGAAGCAGCAGAAGGAAAAAAAGCGAAGCCAAAATGTTTGCCGTAATGAGAATCGACAACGATGATTGCCGGTCGGATTTCCGTCGCAAGATGCGTCCAAAGTGTGAGTTCATTTGCAAGTATTGCCAGCGGCGTTTCACCAAACCGTACAATCTGATGATACACGAGCGTACGCATAAATCGCCAGAGATAACCTATTCGTGTGAGGTTTGCGGCAAATATTTCAAGCAGCGTGATAATCTGCGTCAGCACAGGTAAGTTTTTCTTTCTTTGTTTTTCAATCTTTATTTTTGGCATGACAACAATTATAATATATAAAAAGTGGGATGCTTTTAATGGATCTTCTTTCCTTTTTTTTTGTTTTTGTTTTTTCAAAACATCACTAAGCATAAATCTAAGAAAGTGATAATGTTATGAAGACATCAGTGATTATTGCTAAATAGAAAAAAATAAGAAAAAAACCTCATAAACGGAATAAAAGCGATGATGATTAATGTTTAACAAAACTGTTCATAAATGTGGCTTAAAGAGATAAAGTTCAGTATTCTATAAAGTAAAACTTTGGAAAACCAAAGACCAAAAAAATTCCATACATACCTAGACTAGACATTAATTAGTTTTGATGTGTACAAATTTTTATTTAAAAGTGTAGAACAAAATTTCTTAAACTTAACCAAACGCAGAGCACTTTTGCAATTAACAAATTCAAGGAGAAGATGTAAATTTCGTTTTGCTGGGTAAGAATTGGGGAGAATTGGTAATTGACATTTTATAATAATAAAAAAATGTATTATTTAAAGAAAATTAAGGTATGTTAGTATGTTAGTTTTTGCAAAGACTAGACAACTCGCTCACAAAGCTTCGCATTCTCATTCTTGTCTTTTGGAATCTTGAGATTTTAAATAAATGTGTATGTTTTCCAATAAATAAATCCCACGAAATTGTTGTTGGAAACTTGAGAAGTTCACAACATTGTGAGCAAATGTATCTAGCCTACACTATATTCATAGCCTTTGGTTTTAACAATTTCGAAATATGCATTGAAATTTAAATGGTAAGGTGAACTGATAATCGAATTAGTGAAGTTCATCGGTAATGAGAAACCAGCGTTTGTTGTCATCCTTCATGCATTTCCTTTTCGCGAAATATATAGGACGACAAATGAAATTTAACGCTTTCAAAGGATTTTCATAGATAATCACTGGAATTACTATATTGTCTTTGCCTTTTAAGAAAACATGAGTTTTTAACTTCAATTTCTGGTAGCAGCATTGTAGTCTATTGCTTCTGCACATCTGACTATTCCGATGAAAGATTATAAGTAATTTTATGCTGGTAATTGTCATTTTTAATCTCAATTTTAATTTTTTATTCTCATTGAATACAAATTTCTTCTCTTTCAATAAATTAATATAATTAATTAATAATTTATTGTTTCTCACATTTAATAAAAGAGCAACAATAGATTTTGATTTGTAATTCCTGTCTTTTTTTTTTTTACGCGAACATACTAGAAATACTTATAATAAAAATGCCTCCTACGCACAAGCTTCATCGCACCCACTATTTCACACCAACTTTCTTTCTTCTGCTCTTTCTTTTCTTTTGTTTTTATTTCTTGTATTTTTTATTTATTTATTTTTTTGTAGATGTAGTCAATGTGTTTGGCGATAAGCTTCTACTTCTTCTTCTACTTATATAAGCAATGCATAGAAAAAAAAAAGAAAAGAAAATAGCACTGCAGAAAAAAAAAACCAGCAACAATAGCAACAACAACAACAACAACTACAACTTGAACAACAACAAGAGAAACAACAACAAGAACCACAGCAACAACAACAGCACTTAGCTCTTTAATTTTAATTGAATTACGCACGCAAGCACGCACGAACTTAATCACGCACGCCTTCTAGAAATCCTAAAGGGAAATCAAATTATATATATACACTTGCACTCCAAGAAATATCCTAAAGCACCGTTATACAATATTACATAAGCACAACACAAACAAAACAATTTGGTTCGGTCTTCATCTCATTCATATTACATACACCCATCCATATACATACATAGATACACAGATACATAGATATACATAAACTTATACATGCATAACACAATGATTCCAAAACAAATATACTCGTGCACGTATATGGATTTATGGTGTTGGTGATGTTATTTGAGTGTTGGAAAATGCACTACACCCATAATACTGAATACGTTTTCCCACACTCAACATTTGGAAGAACAAAGGTGAAAGGATAAAGATAAAATACACTGACGTCATAAGCTCACTTTGGTTTTATTATCAAGAGAAGCAAATGAAAAACAATATGCGAGCAAAAAATGGCGTCAACAGCAACAAAATCAACAACAACAAACAAACAAACAAAAAATCCAATCAAATTTTTGCAGAAATTTTCATATGGACACTTGTGGGCGCGCCTATGCGAAATGATGAGTACAGTAGAGTGCAAAAAACAACCAATAATAACAGTAATAGCATTTATCAACACTAAACTGAAGAGAACATGACGAGAAATTACTACACGAGCATATGAGATCTTTAAAGTCGCTCATCAACACTTTTTCATTACATTCAATGAACAGTTATAATGAAAGCTGCAATTAAGCGGTGACTTTTTGGTGCTTTCCTTAGGAAAAATGATAATTGTTCATAAGCAAGAAGATGGAGTGATAAAAGGCAATATTCTTCAACCCAAGCAAAGTGCAAAATTGAACAACAAGAAGCCAGCAAACCAATATCCTTGATAATGAAAGCTTTTCATTCAGCAATATCCTGGGCCAAACCACATTCTAAGTTATGCAACATCTTTACTGGTTACCAGTAAACAAGATACATTTTCAGTTCGTCAACAACACTTTTCATTTAAACAATTAAAAATCAAAACATTCCATGGTGATGTGATGTGAGTGATTAACACCGACAACCAACAATCAACAATCAACTCTTCCCTTTCATTGACTACCACAAGCAAACTTATATCTATTTACCCTTGGCCAATACAATAAAGAGATACACATACACATCCATACACAACATACTACATAACATAGACAAACAAAATTATAAAAAATTAAAACTAATGTAATGAAAACAAAAAAAAAAAATTATTTAACATTAAAAATATAAAAATAATAAATAAAATAAAAATTTCCAATATCTAAGTATTTTTAATTTTAAAAAGAAAAAATGTTAAAAAATAAATATAAACAATATATTTAAAAAAAAAAATATATTAATATATAAACAAAAATATAAAAAAATTATGCCTTGTTTTGTTTAAGTTAAAATTAAAATAAATTTAAAAATTAAAATATAAAAAATAAATAAAAATTCTAAAAAAAAAAACAACAAATAAAATGTTTATTATTTAGTGCCCTGCAATAAGATTGTAAATTTTGTTTATTTTATTTATATTATTATATAAAATAATAAAAGAAAAGCAAAAATAAACAATAAAATATATACATATTTTGAATTTAATTGAATTGATAAAATAAACAAATTATATACATATATTAATTTAATTAAATTTCTTTAACAATGTTTAGTTTTGATATTCTCGTCGTATTCATTTGAGTATATTAATAAAAATATTAAATAAAATTTTATTCAAAACAAGAATGTGCAAAAATAATTTTATAATTATACACAAATAAAAAATGAAATGAGTGAATAAAAAGAAAATACTATTTATATAATTAAAATTCGTTTTTTTATTGATATTTTTGAGGAATAAAAAGATTTTATGGACAAAGGGGGATAACGAGATGTAAAGGTTTGCAAGGGCTAACCTAAGGTATATTTTTTAAAAAGAAAATTAAGGGAAAGAAAGAAATGAGAAATCAACTGATCAGAAGTAGTTCGGGTTTTAGTAAACAATGAAAGTCTATGTCTTAAAGTGAACACCTGCCATGGAGACTTAATATCACGGTCAAACGTCAATCAACGTCACCTTGAATAACCGCAGGTAAAAAATGGGAGTCATTCATATTTGGTCATATAACTCACTTTTTGGTATGGACCTGTGCTAAACTATGGGTGACAGCACCCGGTTGTATAACGCAACTCCACGTCGAGTTCATTCCAACAGCCTCCACGATGCTCCCATATGTAAAGGGGCCTTACCAGCTGGTCACGATGGAAACAAGTTCTGTGGGTTTTAGTGGAAAAGTAAGCAAAGTAAGTTTGTAAGGTAGCTATAACTACTGCCCTTCTTATAGGTACATAGTCAATAAATAGCATCCTGCAAGTGAATACAATGTTCATAAAATTGTCAAGTTTTAAGATATAATACTATATAGTTAGTAAGTGCTATGCAATCTATTTGTCTCAATCACTATGATGATGTGATATGCGAAAGCATACGCATTTTTCACACCATTTAAATTGCAATTTTGGGCAAATAAACTTAATAGTATTTATACTTGTTGGAAAGGCTGTGGAATAAATTTTATAAAAAGATTTTATAATATTTAATTATCCAGAATTATAATGTGTTATAATTTCTATTAATTCGTAGAACTCATCTTTTGTTTGTATAAAATACATAAATAATGAAAAATGCTTTATGATCTTGAAAGAGTATACATGTATATGTTGTTTCTTTTGAGAATGTTCTATATCTTTTTGTTTTATAAGGATCCTACATCGACTTCACATGGTAGACCGATTTGTGAAAATATTCCCAATATTTTAATTGAAAAACTAAATCTAAAAAAAGATTTAAAGGAAAAATGGTTAAATTGAGATACAATTGCATAAGTGTGGTGGTACTTTAAAAATTACAAACCGTAATTTGTATATTTTGTCCCCAATTGTTATGGAGAATCGGAAATCTTACTGCAAAATACAAAAGTCAGGTAGGATTGAGAATCATATGAGTAATTTATGGAATAGACAAAATCTGCAAGGCATGGATAGTAAAATTTTGTATGGTATTGGTAGTTGTGGTGTAAGTTCTTTAGTAAGACTCTTGACCTGTTGTAACCCATGCAGATATCACAGTCACAATACTTTTGTATCCAAATTAGCATATAAGTATTTTTGCATGTGATTCATTTCTTTCTCGGCTGTAAAACCGAAAACAAAGGTTTTTGCTTAACCTACTCAGACCGACATATAATACTTATTATTGGGTGGCCCATCTATTGCTTCAATTTTGAACAATTGGTTGATAATGATGCTGCCAATTGTAGCGTCTTAAATTGTTGACAGTATTTAGCTTTAACCTTCCGGTAAACAAAGATGGATCCCTCAGATTGAAAGTGATGATCAAGATTTTGCATGAAAAGACATCTTTTCTGACGAAGCGCATTTTCATTGGCTACGTAAACAAACAAACTTGAAGAATTTGAGGAACAATAAATCCACACGTTGTCGTACAGAAGCCAATGCATAGAATCAACATATGGTGGGGATTTTGGAATGGTGCTATAGCGCCGTGACTGTACAAGACGTGATAACTGACTATTTTTTGGCAGAAAGATATCAATCTAGAAGAGCTTTGGTTTCAATAAGATGACGCGATTTATGCAAGTTAATTAAAAATAAGAAATAGCAACAACTTTTTGCGTACGATAGCGATTCCTGGTCGCAGCTGCGATCTGATGCCGCTTGCCTATTTTCTGTGAAATACATTGAAAGATAAAGTTATTGCCGACAATCCCCAAGTAATGAAACAGAACATTTGTGCAGAAATAGCCCAAATTGATCAGGAAATAGTAGAGAGAGGCGAATCACCGAACGATATTGCTCTTTTTCCATTTATGTAAAACTGACCGACACGCTCGCTTCCAAAGGCTATCAAAACAAAAGTAAAGAAGGGAATTGACAGAAACTTTGACAGTAGGCTACTAAAATAATGTACTGCACGATGGTAATACACTTTTACAATAGCAGCGCCATTGTTCGGTGAGGCTAAGTACTTGTTGATTGACCCTCGTAATTATAAATGCAAATAATGGAAGTAAAATATACAGATGCAGGTTTTTTTTTTATAATAAATAAAATAACAAGAATCAATTAAGTTTTAATGGGTACTTCATATATTTCGAAGTTTTATTTTTTTTATGAATATTTTCGTAATGTCTAATTTTAAGATAAATTTGAAGGCCAAAAACTCCGCACAGGATTTTTGATAGAATTTTTTGTCATTGTTTGTCCACTGTCTGTATTAAACAGAAAGTACTAAGTAATTTTATGTAGAGCTCAATCGATTGATGTTTTCTTAAAGCCACCCATCGAACTGTTATTTAAAATATATGATTTGACTACAACTTTAGGTGATGCCCATAAAGCTCCTTAATTACAATAGAATGAGATAAATAGATCTAACTTTCCATCCATTTGTGTATGCAATCAAAATTCTGCATTTTGGAGCTATTGAGTGTTGGAATAATTGGCTTTTAAGATCGAAATCGATATTTGAAAATCAAATATAAATTGTTGAACAAAAATATGGTTCAAATTAATTTAATAAAAATTTGGTATTTTGATAGAAGAAGGATATTGGCTTTAAAACTAAAATGTCGATTTTAAAGGATTTGAAAAAAAAAAAAAAAAAAAATTGGAAAAATCAATCAATGAATAAGGAATACAAGTAAATTTGAAATATGAATAATTTTGTTTCTTTTCTTCTAAATCGTGTAAAAATGCCATGCATTATAAGACTTTCTTTGTTGGCTAATTAATAGATATTTAATTCTTGATCATATTACAATATATTACACAATCAATAGTTTGTGAGAACTTAAAGAATTTCAAAGACTTCAAATACAATATAATACTAAATCAGTTCAAATAGTCTACCTACTGAAATGATGCCTTAAAATAGATACCTTTTGCCTAATGATCTTCAATATTGAATCACGAGTATATTATATGCCTTTTATAAATAATTTCCCAAGAAATTACTTTCAGGATCATAAATCAAATTCCATTGAGATTGTTTTCTTTTTTTTTTCATTCTCAGTCAGTCAAAAGAACAGAAGAGTTTGTGCCGCAGCCGTCGCAGTTGTTGCTTCTCTTGTTAATTAAATATTGACAATGTTTTGATAAAGCGTAACATTCCAACACGCTACCACAAAATTTACAATCATTGGATGACTTCGGTTCACCCCACCGAGCCCTGCAGGATGCGCGTTCTTAGTTTAATGAAAGCATTTCCAAATGCGAAACGAATGCAAATAGCTACTGTGCGCTTTACTTGGTTGGCCAAGTGGCCAAGTGCAATCTAGGTACACGCTTGTGTTGTGTGCAAATCCCCAGGATATGCGTCATGTGGTGGACATTCGGTCGGGCACGTGTGGTTTTCCAAATAACCGCTGCATGGCTAAGAGTAACTCAAATATTGTAGATGAACGGAATATGTATATGAGGGAAGGAGATCATATGAACAGAAGAGATTTTTTGAGGGGTGTTGGTAGTAAGTAGGTGCTTCGTCGATTTGGTTGCCCGCTGATCGAGATTGCCTTTTTCGGGTATTAACTTTAGCAGTTCCCACCTTCGCGCGCGCTCATATTTACTTGATCGTTTGTTGCAAAAGGATGCATTTGCAAACGGGCAGCGTGCGCAGTTGGACTTCCTCAACAATTGCAAATGTTTGTACACATTTTTGAGAGCGATTGAGTGTTGTAGGAGCGGCTGCGAAGGAACGCGCGTTACCTGCTGTGTCAGCTTGGAAAGGTTGGTCAAACGCGCGTTGGTCGTTCGCAGAGTTTGGCCTGTTTTTTCCTTCAGTTACCCGCTGTTTTTGCTTTTGCAATCAACGCATCCATAGTCATGGCCTCATGTTGTGGCCACCGCCAAAATGAAAGAATCTTCCATTGTCGCCCACCCACTCGTGGCTAGCAACAGCAGCAAACGATGAGTGTCGGAAGTATCTAGTATCTATTCGACGTTGCTTATCACAATAAACGATCGGCATCGATTTTACTTGACATAGCTTAGTCAGCCTCATGGCCCCTGGTATGGCTTGTATGATTCAGCTACCATTTCCGATTGCGAAAGTCTTGAAGTCTTTGAGATAAACCACAAAAGCCAAAATGTCAAAATCATTTGAAAGTGACTTCAACACTTGCGGATTTATTAATATTGGTTTCTTTCAATGCAAATTACAAGTAACATAAACTTAATGAAAGACCAGAGACACTAACCTGATGATGATTCATGTTGTGGTGGCTGGTTCTTTTTTTTTCGTTTATTGTTGTTTTTTGCCAACTTGGCTACTTAATAATGTCGCATTTACTCATGCGTACACAAAAAGCAGCTAAATTATTGTTGGGAGCAGCCACCATTAAAAAGTAGTGGTAGTGGCAGTGATCTGATAAGCGTCAAGAGCTTTACGTGGCTTACGGTAAACCATGAGCTAAGCAAAAGAGTCATCAGAAATCATAATCGTAAAACAGTTGACTATAAAAGCACCAGCCAGCATCATCAGCAGTGGTAGCAACAAATACAACAACAACGGCAACCAAGACAAAATCATCATCATCAAATCATTACAAAGCGTCGTGGAATTTTTTTTTATTTTAATGTCATTTAACAGATTACCGGATCTTAATGAGAAATCACAGTGGTTCACTTAAACAGGATGATGATGGACTCAATTGAGTAATTATGTGATGGTAAGGAAGTTGAAGAAATTTTACTACTTACATATATCAATGGTTAATGTTGTACTCAATTAAATAATTTAAAAAGTTTTAAATTTAGTTTACTTTCATTTCTGATTTTAGTTTTCTTTATAAATATTATTAGTCATGGAAATTTTGGGGCTGAACAATAAAATTTATGATGAACTATACAAGTATAAAAGGTAAATCCCCATTGACTGAAACGAAATAATTATAACAATTTTATCATTGAAGTGAACCTAAAGTCATTCAGATTGTATTTCGCTAAGACTTCCTATTTCATTTATTGTGAAAAAATGAGTGTGATGCGGAAAAATGTTGAATGGACAAACTTTACTATTTATGAACAATATTTGTATTAACGCCATTTACTGGTAAAACTTACTTATCTTTGAATGTTTACTTTTGAACTTAATCTATTTTCTTTTAAAGGTCGCCTTTAATCAGTGATGTTACTCGTAGTCAACAGATTCATTTGTCAATTTTCTTCGAGATCTAAAAAAGAAATTATATACGAATACACTAGACTATATAATTCGCATTTGCATTATCAACAAAATCAGGTAACTAAGAATATACCTAAGTGAGCAAGCAAACAGTCTATCTGTAAGTCCCGTCAGTCATTCATTGAGTCTAAGTAATGTAACTCATTAGATGTCATTCCCTGATAACATTATAATTTACACGTAATTTCTGGCAGTGAGTGCACCTTACCCTGCCTGGCCTCACACAAAATCAACCACAATCTAAAGGCGCTCACTTGAATTGCCGTTTGGTTGTTTGTCGCTCACCTTTATTGAGGCATGCCGACGAGGGACTGATAAAATCTGCTGAATTACGTTACACACACCGCACCGTGCCGGAATTTTAACAATTGTCACGTACGAAATCACATTTATCGTATAAAAGTATGCATGAACGTATTTATTTTTACTGTTAATCATCATGGCGATGGGTGACGATCGGGTTCACTGGGACTCAGACCAAGTTACTGAACTGCCTGCAATTAAAAAAAAAAAAAAAAAGTACAACTACCAATAAAAGTAAAGTAAAGTAAACTAAAGCACAGCGAAAAAAAAAAAAAAAAAAATTTATCGCGAAACCATATTTTCAAGTTTACGTAGTCAAAGTCTTGAGTAGGATTATTTTTTTTTTCTTTTTAACCTGAGATTTGTTGCTTTCATTCCTTTAGTTCAGTTCAGTTCAGTTCAGTTTAGTTTTGGTTTGGTTTGGTTTGGGATTGGTTTGGATAATCTAGAAAAGCAATCGTTGAATGCCTAAACTTTTCACCACAACTTATATCAATTGTCCAATGTACAACGTCACCGAGCCGCTGATATATTGGATCTAAAAGTGATCGTAATCGCTCGCCAACAACAACAGCAACAACAACAACAACAAGACTTACACTGGCAAAAGTCTTAGCCAAACAGATAGATAGACATATGGACGGACGGTGGGACAGACAGTTCAGCTCCTCTGTTCTACATACAAACATACCTACATACATTGAAAGCAGTTAAGGGACCAATTTGTCCTCGAATCTGCTATCACAAATTTCAACATGATCGCAGACATACGTTCCAACTGCACTCTACTCTCCTCGTCCACCGCTTGTGTGCCAAGTCGCATCGGAACCACAACTTGATGGCAAAGGAATTTCGATAAAGATGAGATACGTCTCCATGTATATGTTTATTCGTTACGAATGAATGTACGTTGCTCTACCATTCTACCATTTAAATTCAGGCCAAGTGCCGACAACGACTATGACCACGATGAACGTTCTCTCCGCTGGACCACTCAAGACAACAGCTATCCTCCAATGGTTGGTCTCAACAACACTTCTTGGATAGCTGGCTGGTTGGCTGGCTGGTTAACTGAAAGAATGAATGGTTTAGTTCATGTTCGTTCTCTGCCTCTGGATTGTCTCCCTGTCCGTCTGTCTGTCAGTCTGATATTTTGTCTGTCTTTATGCGGCTGCTTGCTTAGGTGAAAATGATTTGGAAGCGATCACTAAAATGTGATAATGTCTGTGATTGGTTCTATTCATGTCTTTGTTTAGCTTTCGTGATTTTTCTTTTTGTTTTGTCTTTTACTTCATGGACATTGTTCCTTGAAAGTAAAGTAAGTATACTATGGTAACTTGACAAAGCGCTTTATGCAGCTGTGTGGTAGTTGCAACTTATGTGTGTCTGTCTGTCCATCCGTCAGCCAGTCCATCTGACTTTATGCGATCGATGTCAGTACTTGCAATCTAAAACCCAATGGTTCGCTACTCTTTGAATGTGGTTACATGACAACGATTTAACACATGTGAAGAAATATTAATTAATTATAATTATTTTTTTAAAATACATAATAGATTTTTTGATCAATTTTATATATAAAGTACAAATAAATTTGTAATATGTATATGCAATCTGTCCATCTAAATCGGCACTTACCAATCACATAGTATAATAAGAAAAGAAATACGAAATAGGAAATTTTTTCGGAAAGAGGATTCTTAGGTGAACATCTCATCCGGGAAATGGTACAGAAGATCCAGAGGATGAAGCCTCTACATGAAACACGTTTGTCCATTGCTGTTCAGACATGAGCATGTCTGATCTTTTCTTCTAACTGAATTTGTGACGTACCATTGTACTCCGACACTCATTAAATCGCAGGAGTTTACTCTAAATATTCTTGAGAATTTTTAAATTTGAGAAAACTGTATGTTATAGGTCCATTTGGATTTATATACTTAATTAGAAACAGCAACACTGAACTCTTCAATAAAATTTACTTCATTTTATATTCTTTTATTGACCAAGGTTCTTTATTCTTTATAATTAATATTATTTACCGTGTATGTTCAGCTTTACTAAATCAGCTCAAACAAAAGTCATTGTCATTGCCATTGCCTCAACTCCCTCATCATCTTCATTCTCATGCTTCTTTGCCTGGCCTGGCTTCGCATTAATTTATGAAGTGATGATGACAAGTGGGATAACGGGGTCATTTCGCGCTTAATGTCGCCAACACGTAAAGTGATTTGCAACCAAAAGAACCAAGAGCAATGAAAGATGGCCAAGCAAGGAAACAGGCCTATGGAGAATGAAGCAGTCCCTCAGTGAAACTTATCGCTGAAAGCAGATCATAACAACGCATTTTAAAAGGATTAAGAAACTAAAGTCAAGAATAAAGTTGCGCCACTCCGCTTCACGCCACACCTCGTTGGTTGTATTCCAATACCATGGCAATGCAATATTTCTCATCACCATTGTTTGATTGTGGTAAACTATACTCGTAAGTAGTACGAGTATGTGTCCAACTTTGGTGACTGTTTTAAATGGTTAAAACGCTTAGACTTGTGTCCGTGTGGTTGCTACTGACATAAGAAGACCGCAAACGTGACAGCTCACTTCACAACCTGTCGACTATTGGTCTCACTGGATTTCATGGCAGCGTTGGCAGAAGTGGCTGGAGTAAGAGTATGGTACTTATTTGCGCAAACATTGCATACGCATGACACGTCTTGGTGTGACAGTGAGCCAAAGTCAAAAGGGCATCATCACAAAACAGGCATGATGACTATGATTGTGATTGTGATGATGATGATTATTATTGCCCAGAGGTCTGAGAAACTTGCAAGCTCTTCTTGTATCACACTTTTTTTTTAATGTTATTTCATTTTTTGCTGTTGCACTTACAGTCACACCAATTGCGTCAATATTATCCTTAATTTGGCGGCATCTGACGTTCACTTGAGCAGCAGTAGAATGGTGAGACTGATACTGATGCTGGCCGGCCGCCTGTCAACAATCGCCGCTTTAGGTAGAGTGTCACTGGAAATAAATCAAGTGACTTCCAAGTTTTATCACGATCTCCTAAATAAAGACGCCTTACGAGCAACTAACCACCCGAGCGACCGACCAACCGATCGAGACACAATTCATTCGAAGACATTTACAAGTCGCAACCATTGAGGAGACAACTTTACCTGTGCCGTCGTCACTCATTCACTTCATGCTAAATAAGCTATCAGCAACTTAACGGAAGAACGAATAAGTTATGCAGGGAACCTTAAACAATTGTAGTGCGAGTTTTTTTTAAAAAAATTTTGTGGATCTCATTCCAACTTTATGAATTTAATGTTGTTCTTAAAGTTTAATTTCTCTATTATTGCAATTAAAATGTTTATTGAAGTCATGTCGTACCATTAATGTTGGTCGATTTTACAGTGAATATTTAAGTGAACTTTACAATTTTAAAGCCCTTGGGCATTTTCAACCAAGGAGAAAAAAAAATATGAAAATTAAATGTAACGAAAATCAAAATTAAACGATGTTATTATATTTAGGCATATACAATTGAAATGTCTCAGTGGCTTAGTGGTTAGAGAGTAGAACTTGCAAACCGAGGGGGTGTGGTTCGAGTCCTGCACTGGGAATATTTTTTATTTTGTTATTTTTGAAGTGAAACTTCTTTAGCGAGGGGAGTAAATCTAAAAAATATGAAAATGAAATGTGACGAAAATCAAAATTTGACGATGTTATTATTTTATTGGAACTATTTAGGCAAATACAATTGAAATGTCTCCGTGACGTAGTGGTTAAAGTAGGACTTGCAAACCGAGGGCTTGGAATTAAATTCTTTTACATCTAATAAAGATTTAAGAAAATATTATGGAGTATGTGAAGTTATTATGGAATATTGTTTAACGAAACCTCAGTAATGGGGAAGAGGGCTCCCGCGGGTCCATTAGCAATGGTTTAAGAATCACTGAGTTAGTAAGTGAGTGAATGAAAAGCTTTTGTCGCACACTGTGCTAAAATGTTAGTGTTGCCAACTACGCATGCGTGGCATATGTTAAGTTGGCGGTAAATTTTGTACTTCTTCTTATGATGCTACGACAGCTTCTTTGGGGACTTTTGTCTTCTTTAGCTTCAGCATCGTCATCTTTGTCGTAAAATGCGTACGCGCTTTAATGACATTCACAGTGCATGCTTGCTTCAGTGGCGGACTAAGCTAGCGGCTAGCGGCTAGGGATGGTAAATCTAAAAGAGGCTACCAATAGACTTTGAAATGTATAATTGAACTCAACTGGCAGTAGAAAGTATTTGGTGTTTTAGATGTGTGTATCCGAGAGTTTTAAGTTCTTGATTTTGACTTTGTTTGAAATTTGATTATCAAGAATTACTCAAAACTTCGGAAGCCCCACGGAGGTCCCTTTTAGACCGCTAATGGTTCGTTCGACTTTGTTCAAACGTTCATTCGTTTGTTTTTGATTCTCTCTTACCGATTGGAATTGCTCAGTGAGTTTTAGCAAATGCGATTAAAATGTCAAGACTTCGATTTACCATGACGACAACGACGACGACGAAACTGGTGTCTCCACTCTAAGTCCACATGTCTGCAAGTTTATTTTGCGTGTGAATAAAAGAAAAAGAACAAAAAAAAAAACAGTCGTGCGAGTGCGCGCATGCGCAGATACAATGAATTTGAAACGTGCGCAATGACAACTATCTGACTCCGACTGTCAGGCTTTAAGGCCCCTTGCTTATCCACTATACCCCTTCCATTGCCAACACATACGAGTATGTACATACATAAGATGTAATTGCAGCAAGCGGCAGCAGTCAAAGCTTTACTGATGTCGCTGCTGCTTTTGCATATCTTACAAGATATGAACCTTTCTATCTATATATCTGTGTGTTTCTGTGATGAACGCATAAGTATAATATATATAATAATGACATTCCGCCGCGTATTTGATTAAAATTTTTGACAGGCGACATAGTGTCGCTCTTGATGACCACCCAGGCACGTCATATCCAATGTCACAAATGATGATAATGACAATAAATACAATTCTGATGATCATGATAATGATGATTTTGAACCGTTCTTTCTGCAGATACGTCGTACCTTTTTGCCCTATGTAGTAAAATTCGCTTTTGCCTGATTTTGCATGTTGTCGCTTTAATCATTTGTGCTGATCAATAACAATCAACATGTTTGTTGATGATAAATTTGTGGACTGCTGATGAGTTCGGCGAAGTTGTTGAGTTGGTTGTCGCAAGAGCAGATCGATCGATGTCTTAAATTTGATTAAAAGTTGAAAGTATCTAAAGTGAGTCAGTCAGCGCGAGCCAAAAGGTTTGCATATCTTTTTTTTTTGTTTTTTGTTTTTGGGTAGGCGTGTATCTGTGTGTCGGTTGTTTGTGGTGATGGTCGTTTTGAATACGGTTAATTGATTGATTGATTGATTGATGGGTGTATGGATTTATGTCAGTTGCAAATGTGAAGAGTGAAGATTTTATTTTAATTTTAGGAAGAATATTTTTGGAACGCAAAGTTGCGAAAATTTAAAGAAAGTTGCTTGGGTGGTTTTTTCTAGTCAGAAAACAACTGAACTAGTTCATGATTTTAATAAATACAGTAACAAAAATGATTTAGAGAGATTTTTATGAAAGAGAAATTAAGTAAGGATTCCTTAATCTTGAGTTTAAATTTTATCTTCTGAAAATTCCTTAAATTGACGCTCCCACACTTAAAGCTTTAACTAAAATTAACGATTCGAAACCATAGACAACGCCAAAAATAATTTGCGACAATTTAAGTCAATAACCATGAACGAAAATCACAACCAAAAATGTTTTCTTTAATAATTTAATTTGCCACAATTTAGCAACGTTTATCAAAATGAGAGACTCTGAACCAATGCCAGACAACATCATAGATATATACATTCATATACATTGCTATGCCTGTATGAGATACATTTTGTAGTCAATCTTTTGGTATGAGTATATCAATATTAGCTGAAATATTGTTGCAGACAAATGCGCGCCCGCACTAATAGTTAAAAATTAACGTACCAAAAGCGGTAACACTGACGAACATATGATAATGATCAAGATCATGGAGACTTTGACTGAGATGATGATGCTGATGATGAAGATTTTGATGACGATGATACAGCAACAATATTGTAGGACTCCACTTACACAAAGATTATAGCTGCTACCTAACTGACTGACTGACTTTTGGGTTCGGTGGATTTGGGTTTAGCTTGCCTTTCGAAACGTGATCATCCCAATTTTAACGCCCATTGAAATATACAGAGCTACTACTATACTGGATGGATGGATGGATGGATGGATGAATGGAGTGATCTTCTGATCATACTGAGTGAGAGCTACAAATCATGCCGAAGACTCAAAGAATTCTTCGAATTTAGTATACCAAAAAGTCATAGACATCATAGTAGTGTGCGTGTAGTGGGCGAAAATGAAAGATACAAAAGTATACTGTTTTGTATACAATATAAGCGACGTCAATTGGTCTTCAGTTCAGTTTAGTTCGGTTTTTGGTTTTCTTACTTTTCAAAATACAATTTAATACAAAATGTAGAAAGAAATGCGACCAAAACTCTACACAAAAACCCTATTATTAAATTGTCAAAAGAAAAACGCTAAAACACTGTAAGAAGACGAAAAAGAAGAAGAAGGATAAGTTGCAGATGGAAAGGGTAGAAAAAGAAGTAACTAACTCACCGATCGGTCGGTAGGTCGATCGGCCGCCAAGATGAATTGCTTCTATCGCATACTGTGTAAGCATTTGATCGAGCGAACCAGTGAGCGACTAAGGGAGTGAGTGAGTTCCTTAGTAGAATGCGTGCGCATATCAGAAGCGCATCAGGCTAATTGGGACCGAGTCAAGAGGAGTTGATCGAAATAACGTTGTAGTAAGGTGAGCGAACCGTGAACCGTTTTATAAAATGGGCTGGCCAAAGCGAGCATTAAGACAATATGCCTGATTTGTGTTGTCCAAAAATCGCCGCCAACGCTGCCGCTGCTTCAGAGGCTGCTGTTGTTACTGTGACTATTGCTGATGATGTTCCTGCAACCGTTCAATGTGATACATTTTGTTTATTTTGTGTTTAGGTCGTGTGAATTTTCAAAGGCTCAGGGCTAAAGCAATGTACGCCAATGGAATTCCAATGTTCGCCGTCGCCGACGACCGATATCAATCCCTTACTGATGATTCTCTCGCATATTGTGCTCGATTAGCGCACGGTCTGGTTCTGGTCCATTCCGTGTTGAACAAATGGTGGGCGTAACGCGGCATTTATTACAGCCAATGTTACAATTTGTGGTTTGGAGATTTATGAAACCAACAGCCGCCGCCGTCGTCATCGGCTTATGACTGCTCTACTAGACTCCCGAGTCGAGTTGTTGCCCCTGTGAAACGCTACCGAATCTCGAACCAAATCTCTTCGGGTAGCGCTTTCTTCGGTTAAACTTGGCCCAGACGGACATTGGCCGCCGTCGCAATGCGCCAAATGCGTCTTATGTCTGATTGATTTCTGGGAATTATGAAAACAATTCTTCGGTTGCTCCAACTCCAGCTGAGCGACACACCAATACAGAACTGCACAACAAAGTTATGATTAAATAAATGTTGGTTTCGAAATTATTTCATTTTTTTTTTTTCTTCCATTTTCATTGTCTACATTGCAGTCTAACCGAGTCTAAGGAGTGTTCCCAACAATATGTCTATTCGTATGTCGAAACATATGCTCCAGTGGCAAGTGTTACCATTTTGTGTACTCGAATTAATTGGCCCGATGAAGGAACCAACAAAAAATAGACAAAAAACAAGGTGGAGATTTTTTTATTAATTGTGGGAAAACTTCCATAGAAGCTTGCGTGTCTAAACTTGAACTAGAAATATTTGTTTTTTTAGTTTATGTTTTGCTTTTGGGTTTGGTGAGTTATGAGTTTGTTAAATATTTTGATGATGGGCTATTTATAATAGAAGAAATCGGCAATAGATTTTTATTTGAGTAAGCCAACTGGAGATCTATTGTGTTTAGCAGTAAAGTATACAAAATATTTAGGTCACGCTGTTGTAATGCATACCACCACCATGTTGGAAGAGAAATATGAAGACACAGAATTGGTAAACTCCACTACAATACTAGCAAAGGGATCGGCAAGCTTCTCTAGATTCCGGATTAAGCTGTTTTTCTGGATCCTTACAAATGGCTGATTTCACCTGACAGTTGAGAGGTTTTGAAACAAGTGGAGTGAAAGTGAAATTCAGTGTTTATAGATTACAAGATTTAAAAGAAAAATTTGAATTCAAATAGTTGGAGTTGTGAGGGACACAATAAGATTGAAGCTGAAATGAGCTAAATTTTAGATTAACCTTTGAACAAAGAATGTGATATTATAGAAATGAGAATGAAATGCTTCAAATTAAAAGTATATTTTTTTTATCAATAGTAAATCAGTCAGTCTAATTTCTTTGCGTTCCCGCACTATTTACGACACTCTCTCTATTATACAATAAATTCCAAATTAACTATTTAACATTTGTCATGTCATCATAAATAAGACCCAACTTTTTTAAATACTTAAGTAGCTAAGATACTCCCAAAATACAACTTCCAACAAATCAACTCTTAATTAATGAATTAAATAGTAGCTTAATAGAGGCAGCGAACAATTAAAGATACAAAAAACCGCATCAACGCGACTCAAAACCTCTATTCAAATAGGCAACAGAATAGGAACTGGGGGAATTGGAATAAGCGAATGGATTTACGCAGCAAATGACTGACTTAATTAACATAAAGAGAACAAATAGCTAACAGCAAGAAACTCTGCCCGATTGCTACGAAGTAATATAAGCCTGGCTTTAAAATTTATGACTTAGATTGACACACATTTCAGCTGCATTAAATGCAGCATTGGATGCATTTGGATGAAGTGTTCGTGGCTAAAATTTTGTCGTAGACAAAACACATGTTTGTTGTAGTTGCACATGAATGCTTTAGCCGGCTGCTCTTCTTAGTTCGAACTTGGCTTAATCGATTATAAATGTGCAGAAAGAATACAACAGAAATAGTGACCAAGACACGTTGTTGCATAGAGATGGGGAAAAAGTGTTATTAAAATAAATTGCATGCGCCGAAACCAAAGTCAACGCCGAAACCAAAGACGACATCGTTCTAACCAACGCCAATGATTGCCTAATCCAAAAATTGTGGAAGGCACCGGCAACATACTTATTCAGTTAACTTGTTTCGATTTGGATTCGGATCCAGTTCAAGCTGTTTGAATTGCAACCTTTAAATTCAATAATTAATTCAACAGACAACGAGCTGAGGCAGCAACAGTTGCCGCCACCGTCACCGTTGATACTGAACAGCATGATTCACCATGCAGTTAGTTTGCAGCCCTACAAGCCATCACCGCTGCCAGAGACACTCATAAACTCTTGTCAGGCTGTGGTGGCTATGTTGAAGAACACACAGATACACACTTATACAAATGCACATAAAAATGCAACAAAAGTAACACCTCGCGCTTGTGTCCAAGCAACCAACCAACAAGATTCAATGAAGGGCAGCGTATAGGAATGGACAAAACTGGCCCTCAATGATTCCCTCTTCCTGTTTCTTGTGGTAACCCCAGCGCATGCAGCGGCAACTTTCTGTACTTATATTGACTGTATTATGAGTGTATTTTCGCGAGGTGTCAGGAAACAACTTGTCGGAATGCATCTAACAAGGAATTCGATTTTGCCAGTGAGCAAGCGTGCAACGTGTTCGTCGTTGTAAAGTTGTGGCAGCGGCTGCGGCCCAATTGGACATTTGGACAGACAACGGACTTCGGTATAGTTACTTGCTTGTTTGGTTGCTTGCTTTCTTAAAATAACGACAAACGACAGACATTGAATGACGACGACTAATGGCACATTGCATGTTTTACCATGCTTGATGACATGAATGGGCGCGGGCCTTAAAGTTGTCCATGCTGTTGCTGATGTGGTAATGTGCAACAAATATATTACACTTAAAAAATAAATGGTATTAATGGAACTTTTTTTTGTCTTAAAATCATCTTTTGATTACTCTATTACCTTATTGGTTTATTAGATTGTGGCAACTGGTTTTGGTTTCAAGAAGAAGTTTCAGGTGATGAAATGAAGGAAAGACTGTTTGAACTGCTATATCTTATAAACCAAACCAATCTTCACTTAATAATACAAGAGATTTCCATAGTAAATATGTACTTTGCAATGTTCTTTAAAATAAAGTTGGGGAAATGAAAGTATTTCTTTTATATAAAATACACTATTGTGAAAAGTTATGAGTTTTGTTGCTTTGCCCTGGTTTTTGTAATCCATAGAATTCGTAAAGTGTGTATGAATATGAACTTTTAGGAGTACCATGCACTTTTTACTAACGTTCACAACTGGTAATACAAAATCAGAGTTGTTCGATTTCCAGAAGAGGTAGTTTACATCCAAAAATTACTTTAATCACATTTGATCTAATATCAATTTGACTTTTTAATTATTGTAAATTAATCTATTCCACAAAATAGTATGACACCGCAAAAGTAAAAAACGGCTGGAACAATTTTGATGATTTTTTTTTTGTTGTACTCATGGAGTTACCAGTCAGGTTATGTGTTACATTTGTATACGGTAGGTGGCGCTGTTGTCCAGATATAGATAGTTTTATGTCAAAGCAAGTCGTAGCTTCATTGAAACGAAGTCAATGTTCTGTCTTGTATGTGTTTGATTTTTTTTGCAGTGTAAAATATATTTTTTGTAAGATATTATCATACTACCATACAAGCTCTTCTTGTTGCCAAAACTTTTGTACGCCTCTTTGTTTGGCTATTCCATTTACCTACCCCCTTTATTTTTTCTTCTGATTTTTGATTTTTTTATTATGTATTTTCCATAAGTATCTGAAAGAGAGCGTTTGAAAATTGTGACTGAATAAATGAATGAAAAAAGACAAGCACAAACATACTACAATATAGTGTATTGCTTGTGAAATAATGTCTTATGTTGATAGCATCATAAAATGATTGAATCAATATACGACGAGTATGTAGCTCTGAATACCTTTACCTTTCATCTGTATAACAATCTCTTAGCTATCCATCCATCCATCGATACAATGAAACATCTACATAGGTGCAAGTATACTCTTATATACTAGCAAACTCGTATATGCGGAACAAGTTTGAATTCTTGAAATTTTTGTTAATTTGTAGGACGCTCACTTCCAACGAGATTTACTTGTGGTCTTCCTATACCTTTTTGTAGTATAGTACAGTATTTTATTTTTATTTCTTAGTTTTGTTGCGTCTCTTAGCCTTTTTTTTTGGCGAAAGATATGTTTTTTTGTTGCTATTGTCGGTGGTGGTGGTGGTGGTGGTAGTGATTTTGCTGTAGCTTGTCACCACTTTCTTGGCAATTTGTACATTCAATGGACTTGAAAAAGTTTCATTCGTTTATTCGATCGTTCGTTCGTTCATTCTGTAGGTGTATCGATGCGATACAAAGAGTCAAACATATGGGACATACTAGTATAAACACCGATATAAAAGAGACTTGTTGATATGCCCGATATATGGTGATTTTTATTTTTTATTTTTTTGCAGATCGTTCAGCTTACTTTTTGGACATTAAAACATCCGTTTACATACTATTCCCATTAGCGTAGAGCGTTTGTCTTGGAACGTTCATCGTATTCGTTGTGTCGCTTAAAATCGAAGTTTCTGTCTGTCTCTTTGTCTGGCTGTCTGTCATTCTGTTTTCTGTAGTTTTTGTTGTCGTTGTTGTCCTCTTGTTATGGACACGCGACAATATTCTACTTCTTTCTTCTCCTTGTTTTTTCTTTTTTTAATTTTTTTTGTCATCTTCCTTGTCTGCTTTTGCATACTCGTAAAAAGTATCTTGTAGATACTTATACGCCTGTGTTATTGATATTGATTTTGTGTATGTTTCTCTGTTCTGGTTTCGGAAACAAAAGCAAAATTAAATTGATATAGTTGTTGTTGTAGTTGTTGGTGTTGTTGTTTTAAGACTATAAACAACACTAAATAAACAAATATTTATTTATTTATGGCGTGATTATTTATTAAGGACAGAATTTGTCGTTGTCGTTCTTGTTGTTGCTGTATTTGTATCTGTTATTGTTATTGTTGTTGTACTTGTTGTCAGTGTTGTTTTTGTTGTTGTTACTGAGTATCTTGTTGTTATTGTAATTTTAGCATACCACACGCTCTTAAAATAGTTTCGGACATTTCTGCGGTAGCCTTTTTGGTGTTCAAAATCCACATTGAAAATGCTGATCTTTCCTTTGTTGTTTTGTAAGTATATTGTATTGTATATTATTGTCTTTTTCCAACAACTTTTTAAATTGGGCCATGATATATGATATTGAGTGTGAATACTTTGAATTTTTGTTTAGGATTGTTCAATTCCGGTTTAAGATTCAGTTTCAAGTGAGTCATCTCATTTGATTGAGATTAAATTAAAAAACGTATGATTTGCAGACATGAAAAGATAAGATTTTAGTGCTTTTTTATTATCATTGAAATAAGCCATGATCTATCTATCTGTATACACATTATAAAACAAAGTCTCCCGGTCATTTTTGTCTGTCTGAAAGCGATAAACTCAGAAAGTACTGAATGTTTTCATACGGTTTTCATCAAGAGATAGAGGGATTCATGAGAAAGGTTGTAGATATATAATTTATCAAAGTTTTGTGCAAGTTGGCTGACATATGACGATGATTGTTCTGGAAAAAATAATGCCGTGAACAGTGTGAATCACATAACCAAGCTGTCGATAATGTCGTTAATATCAGAAGGCATTGTAGCTGATAAAGCAGTGTGATGTGGGTTACACTGTTGACTGCAGTGATTTTGGCCGCATCGTCGGGAATTGCCGTAACACTACTCGGAACAGTGCATTCCGCATCCAAGCTTCTGTATAAATTGAGGCTTTTAATGACCTTTAGCACTCAGTAATGCCTTGTAGTTCCATATCTGGAAAAAACTATGTTAAAATCTATGTCTAAACATTGTTTTTCTGATAACTGCATTTGCAAAGAATGTGTTCCAATGCTTTAACTTTCATTTCACAGAATAGGGATTTGTTAGGACCTGAGAGATCCCTTGTTTTCAAATGATATTTAATTGATTATTGATATTGAACGGTGAGTTTTATTCCTATTTAGTTTGAAATAGATACAATAGGTGACTTGCTTGTCTGTCCTTTAATATTAGCTTTAGTCAGCTCTTTTATTACCCTGATGTCCATCATGCGCTTAGATTTACTGCACTGCTATATTCATTTCTTATCATAGTCATTCTCTGGATCATATTGCAATAAATTTGAATAGACATAACTTGAAATGATAGAGCTAAAACTCAGTAGGCTTCTAACCTTATTTTATTACATTCAAATGTCTATAGATACTAAAATATGCTTTCTTCCCTTTTTCGTGAATACCACGAATACACTTAATTAAATAGTGTGTTCTTATGCATTTTTTTTTTTTTTTGGCATATAAAGAACGATGATAAGATGATGGTCCCTTGTCACCCTTCAGCATAAACCAATAAAAAAAACATGGCAGTGGCAAAGAAGAAAAAAAAAAAAAAAAAATTACCAAAAGCGAATGTCATTGGCAGCCAGTCGACAGGGACATAAAGTTAAGAGAATTCAATTTTTTGTCAAATATAAATCACGAAAGACTATATAAATTATATATACATAAATAAATATTGTATGTATATAACCCACCTGAAAAAGTGCTTAGTAAATGTGACAAACGCTTCTTAGTTGCAAAACGACCAAAATTCGATTGTCGAGGAATGTTTAATGATGTATAAAGCATGTTAGAGTTTATCTTTATGGCCGCGTTCTTGACTTGACTTCTTCACGTTGGTTAGGTTGTGTTCTGTTCTGTTCCTCTTGTTGTTGTTTTTGTTGTTGTTGTTGTTGTTGTTGCTTTCGTTGTCTCGTTATTGCCAAATATTTTGAAAATTTGTCTCAGTCGCATTGCTTCAAAATTTATGGTGCTCGATGCTATCAAAATCCATAAAAAAAAATGTGAAAGAAAAAAATCAAAAAATAAAAAAAAAAATAAAAAGCCAAAAAAAGATTTTTAAAATAAAACGCCAAAATCATTTCGTGTGTTTCTAAAACTGTTATCTTTTTTACCAATCCATTTTGTTATCGATCAATATCAATATTATATGCCAAGGAGGTGCGATCGTGTTTTGGGCTAATTTTTCATTTCATAAACCTTATGCATTCTAATGCAATGCAAGTAAATAGAATCTAATCAGAGACAGGAAAGTATAAAATAATAGAAATTTTTGATAAATTACGTCTATCAAACGTTTTTGTTATGAAGAAAAATAATAAGATGAAAATTAATTGAGATTAAAATTAAAAAGGATATACTTAAGTGATTCTAAATATTTTTAAAGAAAGTGATGTCTTTACAATAAAATGTTTACTACAAATCAACAGAGAGAAAGTAAGACTCTACAGCATACTAATAGAATTCTGTATCGCTCCCATGTCAGAGTTTATTTAAAGACCTTTGTTTGCTTTCCTCAGATTGAATGTTGCTGCAGTGATGTTCTTATACCATTTGACCGTTTTAAGTGGGAAATTCTTATATTAATTTGGCAAGCGGCAAAAACAAAACTAAGTTTAAAAAACTTTTTAATCTCTTTCTCTACAATTTTATGGAGTTTTGGTAATCAAAGACTTTTTAAAAAGTTCACAAGTTATTTACTTCTATTTCTTTAATTTAATTTCTTTTGTTATTATAGGAAATTGTCAAATTCATTTGCTTTATTTAATTCCCTTTTTGTGACGTCAATGACGCTTTTACAGTGAACATGACATATACAATTTTGAAAGTGGTATATTGTTACGCTTCGCCGCTTCATCAATTCAAATAAATAATAATCACAAGTAAGTCACTGTCCCTCATAACTCTTCATCTCTCTTTCATTGTTTAGGCAAACCGCCTCCACTTGAAATTGGACGAAGCAATTCAAACCAAACCCGCATATGATCTAGATCTTATAAGATTTCGTTTCCAAGTGTATCTACTTTAACGCAACAATTCAAAAACCGCGACCAGTTTTAGTTGTTGCCGCTGTTGTCGCTAAGATGGGTACTGCGTTCTTCCCCTATGGCTGCCGTACCCTTCCTGGGCAGATTAGTCACATGTCAGTTTCAATTATCGTCCAGTCAATTTGTTGAAAGCTTGCAACGAAGATTTTTCTTTTTGCAAAAACAGCGTTGAAAATTGTCAGCGTTGTCAATCGATATCGCAAACGATTGTGGCCAGATCTGCGCTGCTGGGGAAGGCTTGAGGTTGGTAGGTTTGAGTCTTGAGTTGAACGCCGCAGGAGCCACCAGGCGCGTCGTTTTATCAGCAAATGTTCTTCAAAAGAGAGACAACAAAGACAACAACAGCAGCAGCAGGAACAGTAACGCGACAGAACGCACATAACTCAGATGCTCTGCTATGATAATTTCCAATAACTTTTCAATACAAACGAACGTCTCAGGAGGAAATTGATGATGTTGTGTATGCACGAAGTCAGCTTGTTTACACAATTCAACGAACATTGAGGTCGATCCGAACGATCTGACAAACTAACTATCAGACGGCCAACCGGCCAATCGATCGACCAACCGACCAACCAAGCAATCGATCGAACGAGCGATGGATCGATCGATCGATCCCAGTCGGATATTTTTGCTCAGGGCTAAGCCATTTCAAAGGGGTGCCGCTTGGACCCGCTTGGACCCGCTTGAAGTCGCAGTATATGTAGTGTAGTGTAGACCACAAAGATCAAGATCAGTTTTGTTGTTGTTTTAGTTATCGTTGCTATTCAAAAATCAGTTTAGAAAATCAAAACCGTCACAACAATAACAACAGCGATGACGACAACATTGGCGACGCGACAACAAATTCCTAGACAATAACAGCAACAACAACAAGAACAAATGTGTTGCGTAATCATATCAGATCCAATTCGATCTGGTCGTGATATGTTCGCATTGATATTGTTGTTGCAGCAGCTTAGTGTCCTCAGAGTTAGTTGTAGTTTGATAGATCACTATAACAACCTCACGGCACGGAATATGGGAAGCTGCGCTTTATCGCTCAGACCGATCTTGCCGCAATTGAGCGGCACGTACGCGTGATTTACGCATAACAAGTGACAAATTGTAACACGCCACAAATACTTGCTACACGTCAGCAACACAGACGTGTCGTGATTGTGTTGGCTGCTGCAACAAAGCGTGTCAACACGTCCCTAGTTGTCATCATACATAGGATCAATGAAATTCTGTAAACAAAACAACGTTACTCATTTGTCACTCTTTCTCTGTAATGTTGCATAAAATCCATGCCATGTAACTGAGATACTATAATGTGTCTGCGGCATCTCTGGCTTAAAGTTTCTTGTTCGGTTGGTGATTATTTTAACCCATTTATCTTGTGGCTTGAATGCAATAAACAAATAAAATAAAACTTTTGGTAACAATTACTCACAACGCCTCGCTGCTCACTCATTTCAAGAATTCATTCATTCACTTACCCATTTATCCATTCATTCATTCAATGCTCTACTTGATGCAAGTATGCTTGAGATACATTTTATTTTTCCTTTTTTTCACACAGACATTGAGTTTGCTTTCTTTTTGTTGTAGCTGAGAAATCCCACGCATGATTTACGTGTTTTTTATGTGACCAAGTTCTTTATTCTTTTGACCTTCATTTACGTCTTAAATGTCATGGTAATACGTGTTAATGGACGCAAATGCAAAATATTAATAAGTAAGTATGATGAGTCGTAGTTCCGGTGGCGGTGGATTGTGGTTTTCCAAAATAGAATGAAGACGATTAATCAATGGTGCTTTCAATGGTTTATTAGAAATTTTAGTTTGGCTTCTTAATGTTTAAAGGAAATAAAATTATTTGTTTAATTTAAAGTTGATAAAGGATCTTCGAAAGAAAAAAAAAAATACGAAAAACTTTTTTGTGTTTTTTGTCCACCCGTTTTGCTGCTTCAACTCGGTCATACCTCAGATGGGCTTAGCCCGCTACCTGGGCATGATCTTGGACCGGAGAAATACCTGGCGAAAGAAATTGTCAAAACATCTGCAACTTGTCGTCAAAAACTTAAGAAGCTAAACTGGCTTATTCGGCCCAGTAGTCAACTTAGCCTAAGTAACAAAGTTACTATCTATAAGACAATAGATGTCCGATCCTGGACATATGGTATTATTACCCTATGGGGCACTGCTGCCGAGTCAAACGTCTATCTCTTCCTTAAGATGCAGAACTCTGCCGTCCGTTAGATAGTAAATGCTCCTTGGTATGTGCGGAATGATATCATATCCAGGATCTGAGAATCCTCTCAGTCCGTGAGCAGAACAACCTTCATACAAGCCGGTATAATGACCGGCTAAAGTCCATGTTAACAGATTAGTATCCGAGTTTGCCATAAACACCGAAAGGAGGAGGCTCAAACGTCTCCACTCTGATGGCCTTTGGGTGCACGGACGCAAAGAGGACGTCGCCTCTGTTTGTAAATATCAAATTTTTGTTGTCTTTGCCACATATTTTATGTAAATTACCTAGACTTTAAGTCAACTTTTATTATCTTGCCTCATCAATTTTTGATAACCGCTGAATTTTTTACCTCTTAAAAAAAAAAAAAAAAAAAAAAGAAAAGATATATGATAATTTTTATCTAATAAAATAATAATAAAATCAGTTTGGTCTATTGCATCATTACAGATGCTCTGAGATTTTGATATTCTCTAAGAATTTCAATTTCGATTGGTTCTAGGTGATAGTTACCAAGATATTGAAGTATACAAAGTAGTATACAATCAGTTCTGCATAACAATTTCATCGTCAAAATGCTAAGACTAATAACTGAACCCAGCTGTGTTCCACCATATATCTACAATTTTTCTCATTTGTGGTACTCATACAAATCATTTCATTAACAATGGATCATTTCAGGCATAAAAATAATAACCAATTAGTAAAATCCATACCAAAATTAATCCGTTGGCGTTAAAATGCCACAATGGAAATATCACAATATACAAAAACAAATAAAAGAATATAAAAATATGTAAGCAATGTTTGCAACATGATGTTGATATGTTAACAAGACACTTTTATAAGTGTCTGGATCATCATCAACGAGTCTCATCAGAAGTCTGAGACTGAGACTGAGACTGAGCCAGAACCAGAGCCACATATCATAATCCGGTAGCGATTTATACTCAATGTATATTTGTTTTTGCAAAGTCCCCTCTCGTAATAACGAGAAGTGGTTGGTTTTTTGATTTCATATCCGAAACGGTTGGGTTACTCATTCTCTATGGAACCTTCAGATGCTGTTAATGCTTTTTGTTATTTCGTATTTATTTTTTTAATACTTAAAACAAATAAAAATGAAACGCCAGCAAGTGAGGAAGGAAAAGAGGAAATCATTGTATAGATCTATATGGTTTTGATTTATTTTTATTGATGAGCGTATAAAACTTGGAGCCACTGCTGTGACACGGCTGCCAATGCTAAAAAGGCGGTTCATAAGGCAGCGATTGCAAGATCAGGCAGTCGATTCGGCAGTAGTAGTCATCATCAGTAAGAGCAGCAGCAGCGTTAACTGAAAAGATCAACAGCAGGAGGGTTACCAACAACCACAAGAATACAAAACTATGGTAACCAAGTAGAACCCGAAGATTGAACACGAAAATGGGTTGATCGCATTTCGAAAATGACCCGCTGAGTGGACGACATTTTCTTGCTTGGTGGTGGTGGACTCTGCAAACCGAAGTGATGCTATCCGATCCAATACAAAACAACACCAAAGCGCATTGGATCACGTAGACTGGGTAGTGATCACCCCCGAGGTATATAAATAAAAAAATCATAATTCACAGAATATTATTTAAGAAAATAACACAACAACAAAAAAAAAAATAAAAAAATTGAAACAGAAAACAAAAGTCAAGAACGCAAAACGGCGGCAGTTGGTCGCCGTTTGGCCTGTCACTTTGTTGTTTCAAAAAATATATATTCTCATTAAAAAATATTTACCTTTATTTCTTTGTTGGTTGGTTTTTATTTTTTTTATATAGTATAATATTATATGCAACTGTTATTGTTGATCTTTTTGTTATTGCAAGCATGAAGTTGTTGAAGGTGTCCATTTAAATGCCAAAGAAACTCAGTTAACAGAACTAAAAACCAAAAGATACAGATACGCCTTATAACACAACGGTCCACAACTGCTGCATATGGCCCCAACACACCCACCCCCTGGGGTGTTTGCTTCCGTTGGAGACGCCACTTTGGCGTTATTGCTGCCGTATGCGAAATGTTTGTCGTTGATGTTTTGGTCTCTTTTAATAAATAAAATCGAAACAAAGATATTTTTTCTTCTATATTAGTTTAAACAGCCAACAGTAGGGGGGTGAGTACATTTCATTCGTATTGGTTTAAAAGAGCGATGACAATGAGAAATAGAAATTGCCTTAATTCAAATTAATAAGTTCTTTATAGATATGAGTATGAAGATGACTTTTTACTTTCAATTAGACTCAATTACTTTTTCATAAAGTCTAAAAAGAAATTTCATTTTCCCTAGGCAGAGGCGAAACTATAACATTTGAGGCCCATGGAAAATTCATCAGATAGGGGACAAGAATAAATGTGGTAAATGCGAAATTAAGCGAAAAAAATTTAATCACATCGAACTGAGTTTATTCTATGCATTCTATGGGAATCGGTAATCTAACTCACAACCACCGCTGCAATTTAATCTTTCTCGCTTATCTTATGTTACGAATCGAGGACGACAAGCCCGAACAGGGTCCTCCCTCAATACAAATTATTATTATTATTTATTTTATTAAATCACCACGTGAAGTATTTTTCTACTAGTTTTTAATTTAAAGTTCGTATGGGATTGAAATCAATTCCTTTCTCGGGCTTTCTGTTCAGCGAAATTTTTAATGATATCATCAGAGTTTAATTTTCGAGCCATTGAATGTTGGATACAAAGAATTTCTTAAAAAAGTTTTTAATAATATTAATGCTGAAAACGATTGCTCGGCACAACCTTTAGTTACAGGGATGTTAACAGTTGGTTACACTACAGGAAATAAATCAGCAAGTTCCCCTAAAGAAGATGATTTTTCAATTTCACGTTTAAAAGGGGATCGAAAACTATGAATTTCCTTTGCGAATGAGACGGATATATCTTTTTTATATAAATTAATAAATACTAAACATTTTTTCAATAAATCGGTATCATTTAAACATTGCAAAGTGTAAACGCGTTCTCAGTTGATTAACGATGAAGATCAAATACAATCTAAACAAACTTTGGGGATCTTGAAGAATTTCAACCTTCCAAATCTTATCAAAATGACATTTGACTTTCCTTTGACGAGCTTTGGGAAATTTTGGGTTGATAGACTATTTTTCTTTGATACAATACATTACCATAATTTTGATATTTTTCAAGGTCTCTCAGAGAGAATAGCAAACGTTTCGAAGCATTTGAAGTGTTTTACAGGCCCAAGCGATGGTGCGAGTTGCGTTTGAAAACTGGGTGATAACTTTTTCTGAAAAAATCATTCATATATTGATACATTTTTTTGTTAAATTTGTCTAAGTTCTTTAGTAGGTAACTTAAATTAATTGTGTACAATACTACATAATAAATTCTACTAAATGTTGTACTAATAAATGTTAGGATCCTCATGTGCTCACGGCACTCAAGCAATGTTTGTCTATATATAGCAATAATTTGTAAAGCACGGGGTGCGAAAATAAAATAATGAGATTAATAATATAAATATGTAATTCAATATTAATAAAAGTAGCCTAACGTCTGGGATTTATTACATAAAATTTGACAAATAGTTAACCGAAAATTAGATAGGATGAAATTACTGATTTCTTTAATATTTTTATTAAACATTATTTCCTGACATGAAACATTTTGGACAAGCTTAAGCAACTCTAAAACACGCCATAAACATTTATTGTCAGACATACTTCGTTTAAAAATAAATGGATATCAATAGCGGGTTTTCCAAATTTTATAAGAATTTTATTGAAAAGTATAAGCATCAAACTCGTTAGATCTTAGCCACACCTCGTATATGTGTATTACAGTTTCTGTTTCTAATTTCATTTTTTGTTTTCCATACCATTTGAATTTAGAATTTTACAATTCGGAAGTTAAATCATTGTCAACTTGAGTTTTTCTATCTATTAACAATATTTTCCTTTTCCAATAACTCTTTTTGATCCATATCAAGGTTCGTTATATGCACAGAGTTTCATTCAATGTAACAACCGACTGTAAGACTAACACCACCAGAAATCACTAGCCACCACCATGACTAACACTTTGCTACAATCATCAACAGCATTGAGTAGTAAGTCAAGTCATTCATATTGACCGTCGACCCAGTCGGACGTCCATTGATTTTCAACTAAAGCTCGACCGGATGTGGGCGTTAGCAAGCATGTAATCTGATCCCTGACAAATCGGTCTATTAGAATCGTTGAAGGCTGTGTTGAAATATTTGTCGCATGGCGGCAATTCCACGCGATGACGCCTAACTACAATGCAACGACAAAACAAGAACGACAACATAGGCTCTAAAGATGGAGATGCAGACTAAGGACTGGACAGCTTCAAGCGTGAGTGATGCTGGCCAAGCTGGTGGCGGTGGTGGTGGTGGTGGTGTGGTGATGGTGTTACTTGCTATATACTAGTTACGGGACCGCGTAGGTGGCATAGGGCCAAATGAATTTAGGCAGGCAAAGGAAGTCAAGTTTGGCTTGGCTTACATTGATGCGCGTGCGCCATGAGCCTAGCCCTTATTTTCTTTCTTTTTAAAAATTGTCCTTCTCCTTAGGTTTCTGTTAGGCTTTATTTGCTGAACGATCGCACGTTTAGTAAACCCGAAAGTCGATGGGCGATGAGCCACACGAATTTTTATGAGCTCAGTCCCTACACATGCACATAAGAGAGTTGAGAGTTGAGGGCATGCCTTAAGTGGCATCGTTTTGTGGCTTTGCCATAAGAAAGTCTGAAACCTTCAAAGAAAAGATACTAAAATGTTGCACTGTATATTTCAAACCAAAAAGAAAAAGTCTAAAGACTTTAGTTGAGGCGGTGTCGGTGGCGTCGCAAACGGCGCTTGTGCAATTCATAAACGTGGGCGATTGATTCTTCTACCGCGTATGCCATCCCATGCCATGCCAATGCATACCATACCATGCTGCTATTGAAGTATTACTAGATGGTTCACTCACTGGCTGGCTGGTTGGATTGCTTTAACTTTGGCACTAAGGTTCGGCAAATGGCCCGCGGCATTGCGATTGAACTTCAAGTTATGAACGACTTCGTCGACGAAGACAACTCAGACGACGACGGTGATGGTGATGGCGATGGCGATGCCAACGAAACATTGATGGACGTTCGTTCAACGTTTAGCGATCCAATATGAACGTATGTACAATAATCTAAGTTTGTCGTTGTTTTCGTTCAAGAGATGCTTTTGTTTTTCGACTGCAACTGCAGCTGACAATGATGATGCCAATATTGTTGCCAATGATGATGACGATGTTACTCTGATGACGATAATGATGATCGTGGCACATTGCGTCGTCATCATCTTAGTCGTTCCATAAGTTTATCGCATCGCTTGAATAGGCGTTCTACACAAATGTATGATACCCACCCACGAGCAAAGCGCACAAACTATGATGACTTCGACTTTGAGCACATAACGTCCGTTCATGCCTCAGATCAGCTCAACTCAGCTCAGCTCTGCCTGGCCCTGCCCGTCTCTGCCATTCTCGTGCGTCTTCCAATCCTTTGGCAACCCCTAGTTTCATAGCATATTATGGTGCGGTTAAGGTGCATAGTAATACACCAAGTCAAGTCAAAAATATGAAAGACAATGCAAAAATTAAGCGTTTCCTTTATGAATGTTGCCGTTGTTGCTGATGATGTTGTTGTTATTGCCTTTGTATTACTTTAAGGTGTGCTCCAGGTAATAATTTAGTTAAATCATATTTTCGGCATAAAAAAAAGAAAAAAACAAAACAAAACAACAAGAAAAACACAAGAAAGCGTATCTGTTTTAACATATTTACACTCACTTTTTGACTCTTCATCCTTTTACTCTTTCATCATTTAGTTTTTTTTTTTTTTTTTTGGTTTTCTTTTGATGGTGATATTGGCAATTTTCATATGGCAATATTGGCAACAAAGTTCCAATGTTAAACGCCGGCAACTGGCGATTGATTCGGTGAAGGCGCCTAAATAATAATTTGTAAGGAACTTTGTTGAAACAATTAAATAGTAAAATTTTACTTCAAAATTATGAACATCACTTAGATTCTACAACAGAGTTTCTTAAGCTGTGATCAGCATACACCCAAAGGATCAAATACCAGGTGCCGGCAGAACAATTTTTTCATTGATTTTGCATATCCATCTTATTACACAATTATCATTATTTTAGGCAATATTTATTTCAAACAAAAAATCATATGAAGAATTTGAAAAGAAAAAATGTTTGTACTTACCACCGGTGGGTGGCTTCACTTTGTATTTTAAAAAGTTCATTGAATAATACATATCATTGAAATAAAGAAAGAGGTGTCGTGGGACACCAGTGTAGACGCAGCTCCATTCAGAAAAAAAATTTTAATTATTATTTTTATTTTTATTTATTGAAAAATTTATGTTTTAATTTCCTTTTCTTGATTTATTTTTAATAGTATTATTTGTTTTTGCAGACATTTTAATCATGCTTGTTTAAATATAATAAAAAAAAGAATCATTTTCAATATAAAAAAAAATATTCCCAGTGCAGGATTCGAACTCCACGCCATCGGTTTGCCAGTCCTACACTCTAACCAGTAGAAAAATATCTGACGATTTTTTTAGCATAATTTTTTGAAATTTCACTCATGCCGTAACGCACATAAAAGAGCTGCGCTTTAAAAAATGGATAGAGCAAATTTGATTGTTTTCAAGAAAACACTTTTGATGACGAAATGGATATAATCAATAGCCAGAAATTAAGTTTTGAAAACGGTATAGAAAGAAAGAAATGGTTTCCCCGTATTACATAACTTTAGGAACCACTGTTCTACAATATATTGTATGTACAATAAAATATTTTGGATTTTTATCTAGTATGTAGTATGAAATATTTGATCAACCTTCTTCTAAAAGACTTTATTTATCGCTAGCTGAAATCTAACACTAATTAACAAAATGTTCATGTGTTTGTTACTTGTTGTTATTGTGGTTGCTGTTGTTGTTGCTGCTGTTGTTGTTGTTGCTATTGTTACCAAGGCCTGCCAGCATCTTTTATAGTTCAAAGTATCTCAATGTTGTATATTGTATTGTAGTATCTGAAAGCAATTCACAGCTTCCGCCTTCACACCCAAGTGACTGAGCTCAATGGCTCATAAATTAAATTTCTGCGTTTTTTTTGGTTTGTTTTGTTTTGGTTTTGTTTTTTGTTTTTTTTTTGTTTTTGATTTTTGTTCCTACTACTTTTGGGTATATCATAAATTTAGGTTATAAATAGCACATTCGACAGTAGACAGTCTTCGCCTATTATATATGAATGTATCTGCGTATGTTTGTATCTATCTATCTATCTATCAATAGTCAAAATATTATAGTATTAGCTACCTCCAGCTTCGTTTTGTCTAACGATAAATAACAGTAACTATATGTCGTATCGAATATACCTACCGTATACTCGACTCGTACCATATAACAACAACCACATGCCCACATACTGATGTGTGTAGTATGTAGTTAGCTATAGTTATAAATTTTTTTAAGGTGTGACCACCACCACCGCCGCTAGTCAAGCGTACGAAACTCATAATTTTTTAAATTAGCATTTTTTACCTTCTCTTCTTCTCCATCGAGTTGTGTGCGTTGTGCTATAAAATGAAATTTACAAATTGTCCCCAAAAAATTGAAAAACAAACACTCAGACACAAAGACACAGTTACGGAACAGAAAAACAAAGAACCGCTTCACTTCATTCCATGAAGACACACTTCTTCGTTCGAAGTTCAACTTTACTACTCAGTATAGTCATCAAAATGAGGATGAGAGCTCCAAGAGACAGCATCTTAAACAAAAGTGGGAACAGCGGCAGCAAAAGCGATTTCATCAATGATATCGCATCAAGTGAAAAATTCTTAAGGCAGCGGTTCTGAAGCATATGTAGTCCGGGTCTACTGTTGAAAAGCTTTGTATTCCAGACTTCATCTAGGCTCATCTTAGAATAGGAAATACCAAAATATGAAACTATTAGTCTCCTTTTCTTGATAAAAAATGTTTATTGGGCAAAGAAACTCCATTGTATGAATTTTTATCTTTTAGGATTTATAAAAAAATGTGATTTTAAGTTTTTTATGTCTTTCGGTCTTAAAAATTCCTAATATTATTACAATATTATATCTAATATTATGGGGCTGGGGATGATGGGGATGCCCATCGTAAGGGCAATTTAAGAATCTATGCCTTAAGGCATCGTAAAAAATTGTCGAGTATCTCTAAGAAAATTTGCTTCATCTTCATATGAGTTTTGTTTTTAACTTTGTTGACTTCTTGGCTCGTCATCGTCGTCATCAGCATCATCAGCATTGTCATCGTTGCGCATGCGCAATAAACTCATCAATAAATTGTCTACAAAATTCAAAATCAACGCATGTTTTGCGGTTTTTTCTTTTTTTTTTGTATTAATATAATTTGCTCTTTTGTGACACCAAAAGTCTTCCGAGGCTAATATTGGTAAAAATGTTGATGATGCTGCTGCTGATGATGATGATGGTGGTCTTTGCTTTGCCATATTGATTCTTTCTTTTCTGCCTTCTTTCTTTCTTTCTTTCACTGGTTTAAGATGCTCAACCTCAAGTGGCTAAGTGGATTTGTGTGTTTTTGAGTTGAGAAAAATGTTTATTGTTTCAACTTTGTTATCAATGCAAGTAAACATCCCAAACCAACCAAGTCAACCAAGCCAATCGAAGACTACCCAACAAGTTTCTACAATACAATGCTTTCGGGTATGGGTCAATTTTGATTTCTAATTTGTTTGGATTTCGTTAAGTTGTGGCATGAAATTATATGCTTATTTATTGCTCACCTTAGCTGATACTTCTGTTCGGTGTTGTTTTCTCTGTGTTCCGGAAGAAGTGCTCCAAGTTGTAGCAGTAGGAACATCGTATGAGATAGAGAGACAGAATTCTTGTACGCCCTCTTCATTCCATTTTGAAATTTGTCTCTTATCTTGTTAATGCGTGTCGTTTTTGAGGTGTCGAAGCTAAGGGAAGTCAAGGTGCCTGCCTGCCTGCTTGCCGGATATGCTGAGACTGGAAAGAGAAAAGAAAAAAATTCCATTGTTGACAATTTGTAATAAATTTGCTGGGAATTTATTAGTACATCAGTATTTCGTTTGTCGATCATCAATCTCAACATGGCTGGTGTTGATGCGCTACAGCTTAAAGGTAGCTTAAACTTACAGTTTTGGGTCTACAGAACATTTGACGCTTCCACACATGGTCAACAACTAATTAATTGGTTTTGTCGCGCGAATTTCATTTCTTTTGTATTATTTCTTTTTGTTTGCTTTGCTTTTCGAGGGTGTGAATAATAGAGGGAGTTCATGAATGAATGAATGAATGGATATACATATGTTGTGTATGAAAAAATAAGCGAATAAATGAATGATTTGGTGACATGTTGTATAAAATTGGAGTTAACGTGCTAAAGAGTAAGAGGAACAAAACAAGATATTTTCTGATCTTTTAAGGTTTTTATTAATTTCAAGTCATTTAGTTAAAAACCGTTACAGGTTAGTGAAATTTAAGATAATGAAAGATATTTTATTATTACTGGCTCTGTTAACATAATGTAGACTTTACACAAGTATGAAATATATTATTACATTATGCTAATATTAAAAACCTTCAAGGATTGGCATGATAAACCTTACGATAGAAATAATGTTTACCCATGTCCAACAATTCGTTTAGTCTTTGACTTTAGCCGGATTTGGTTAACTGGTCTCCACTTAAAAGAAAGCTGACTCATCAACATCACTTCGGCAGAATGGATAGTGTCCATTATGCGGTTGCAATCTATGTATATATATTTGTCGATGATTTTCTATTCTTTCAAAAAAAGGCCGGCGAGTGCCTTGTATAGTTTTAAACGTAATCTAATTATAAGTATGTATTTATGTAGAGGGAAAACTCTCATCACATTGAAAGATTCCATAACCAAAAAAAAAATTAAGTTATTTAATAAAGGAAAGTTGTAATTATGTATGAATGAGACTTACGGATTATTTTTGCATGCCTTCTTTCATGCGCTAATATCTCGCTTTTAATCCAACATCTCATTTATTTCCTTTCTTGACAATCACATAATCCTTTTCTTCTCGCTCTCTTTACAGTGTCAAGTGCTGCTTCAATATTAAGTAAAGTCCAACTTTAATATTGATCAGTGGTGCAGTGTTTTATGACAGTTGTTGAAGTGTATAGTTAATTATGTTATTGATTATGTTATTAATTATTATTGTAATATTTTATTGTCACTGCGCATGGGTTTTTTTTTATTAATTATTGTATTACAAATTAGTGTAAAGTGAATTAAATGAGTTTTATTAGTGACAATAGTGAAAAATTGCATTTTTCTAATTATGGTGAAATAATATTTTATGCTTTATGATATTTAAAATTGTGTATTTGACAATATATAATCTGTTTTGGATTTACTTTCATGTTCTTTCTTCCCTTTGGCGCCAATATTGCATTCCATCATTTTTATTGCTTTTAATGAGAGAGAGACATTTGTTTACCCCTTTTTACAGTCAAAGAGAAAGAATTGTTTGGTTCTTAGAATGGTTTTTATTGCGAATCGCAGACAACTTCACCACAGTTCTGTGCACTTACTTCCGGTAAACAATTATTCGCGATAACTCACAAATCAATTTGTATAAACTTAATAATTAGAATATAAGATCCGATAGGACACTGTTTAGATATTGTAACCGAAGCTGGAACGACGACCACGAGCACGTTCGAATTTGAGACTCTTAAAGCGAACATAAGGACGTGTGTGCGAATGTGTCACACCGGGGGTCTTGCCGAAGTGTTTGCAAGGACTGCGTGCAGTACGCCTGCCTTGCAACAACAAGGTGTTCTTGCTAGTTGGAGAGCGAACAGCCAATTGATTGAATGTCAAAACTTCACCGTCAGCCTTCAAGATGCGTTCGCGAGATGTCGATGTAACATGAAGAGCGCAAAGCGAAATCTTGGGAACAAGCAAAAGACGAGCGTCATCGGTGACAGTACCAACAACAACAACGGTAGAGTTTGGTGTTTGGCTGCCTTGACGAAACGTGTGACGCGTTGCAACGATAGTGGTGGCTTGTTAATTTTGCTCATAAAGAGACGCTTCGGAATAATCCAATTGAATTTCTTGTAGGCAGGTGACCTGCGAACCTTGCGATCGTAATACACGTTTCGACGACCGGAAAAAGAAAGAGAGCCAAGGTTAGTTTTTATAATATTTCTTCCCTGAAGTATGCTTGGTCTGGTCCAAAACTGGCTTGTGATTAGTCCTTTTAGATGCAGTACTAGCGTCAATTCTAGTCGTTTCTCCTTGTATTCGAATACTGTATTTAACATGGCGATGTCAGTGAAAGGGGTCAGTTGCAACCGCCTGTATTACCGTTCACCAGTCGTTTCACCATTATAAACAAAAACTTACCACTCAATTGTTCTCACTTACTGGTTCGCCTCTGTATTACCTAAGACTACTGAATTTATTAGCCACCCAGGCACTTGTAATACATAAAGGGGCAAGTGAATTACTATCGAAAACTATCGAAACGTAGGGTAGGGTTATTTCTCTTTTATCATTAAAAAATGTGTTAGCATTTTAGCATAATGAAATAGGAAATGTGTAATAAATAGACAGATAAGGCCGGTCGAAAGCCATAGTCGGTAAGACTAAATAAAGCGCCCAGTCTGGTAAGAAGTTGTAGTATTTTAATTAGGCATTAGAATTAATAGTAACGTAAAGCCTCAATGGTTAATTTTCTGCTGATTATTAATCAAATATATATTGATATTATTTTGTTCCAAAATCTTTTGCCATCTCTAGGCATTTTCATAAGACCACGTTCATAGCACTTCCAATATTTCTATGTGAGTTGCTGGTTATAAGGTTATATAATGAATATCCTGGACAAATCGCTCATGAAATTGTGCCTCTCTCTTAAATTTCAATTCCCGACATACTAAATTCGGCATCCTGAGATTTAAATGTCACAATTTTACAATTGTTCAAACGGATAGAACCACTTAATTTATGTACCTACACGAATAAGTCATTAGAATCAATTGAAACTTGAAGCAGCTCATAGAAGTCAGGTCCCGCTCAGTCCCATCAATTGAACATTATCATCTTGTTAAGATGTTTGTCTTTCTGTCTGATTATTCACGCCTACATCAAATACTGTTTTGGTACACATAGTTGTAAATGATCCATTTTTCCACAGCCCTTGATCATACAGTTCAATAATACATAGATTGTTTTATTCGAGTTTGATGACTTGACTTTCACTTCGTTATATGATTTTCTTTTAACTCATGGGGTACTAAAGTATCAAGATATATGGATAAACTATTATCAAAAATAGGTGCAGATCAATATGCAATATATGGTATTTCTTTCTGTTGTTGTGAAATACTAACCGTTATCATAACTAATTAATTTCAGCTATGTGACACTGATTACGACACCTAACAATAACAAAAGAAGCTGCATCCACTCCCTTTACTGAAGTAAAACATTCATACACTCGTTCATTCATGCCACACACATTCATTCAAATATTTTCACATAAAAGCGTTCAATTGTCGATAGGAAATCTCCAAAATATATGAGCGACCTCAGTGGCCCCGAAGGCAGAGTGGTACGCATGCAATGCAACGAAATATCAAACAGTTTTTAGAAAGAAAAACACACATACATCCAGCAACAATCTCAGTTAATCTGATGCAGACAAGCGATAATCCACAGTGGGAACAAGACATTTTATTATACAATACTTAGTATATCATACAAAAAGTGAGGTCAGGCCATACCCAAGCCCATGAGTGAATGATAAAATGATGAAAAGAAGGAGAGAGCGAATTTTAAAACCCAGCAGATGCAGTCTGATAGGCGCACAAATTATAATGATTATGGCATTGCTGATGATGATGATTATTATCTGCATCATTATGTTGACTCAATTAGCAACATTACGTAAGCTAATCCAGTATTGTGAAGCACCGAGCCGTGGTATGAATTCAAATACTCGTACTTGCTTCAGTGCCCGGACATCATTTATTTTTACTCGAAACTAACCAGAAACATCAACCAAGCGGCGGCCATTATTATGCTTTACATATACAATATGTAGGTAGATAAAGTCAGACAAAAGGGACAGATAGTTTGTGGTGGTGACAAATGCCCTGAGTGTTCATTTTAAGGATACAGGACATTGTCATTTTCACGCTTATCAGAGCATTTTGACAAGTTTTCGGGTTTCGGTTACCATAAGAGTCCTTCGGATAGCAACAAATTATCTATTATTGTTTGTTTATTTCCTTACCCTTAAGTGCAACCACTTATGCCAAGCAATGTTGTCGTTGTTGTTATTTCTATGGTAGTTATTATTGTTGTTTATTAGCTTAAAATTGAGCTATTAAAAGAGAAAAAGGTGATGATACGAGGTGAGTTGAAATGGATTTTGCACCCTTTGCAGATGTCCTGAAATAAGTACACAAACTTCAAAAGCTATACGCCATATACGGATAATATTATTGTTATTACATATTATTTTTTTCTTACATATGCACCCCTGGGTACTGTACTGGGCGTGGTATTTAAACATTACTGGTATCCATTACACAAAAAGGAAGGCTTGCGAAACCGTTTAACTGTGATTTTACACAAAGGAAGAATGAATTTCTGTTGGTGAGATAATTAAATCAGTTGTTGTTATTGAGAGGCGGTAATACGCATGAATGTTTGAAGTTTGATGTGTTTTTATACACTTCACACTAGAATGGAAAAGATGGTCAGTCACTTTAGTCTGATATTTGTAACGCAAAGATTTTGTATTGGAGCCCTCATAAATATACGCATTAGCTTCTTAGAGTCGTTCCCCATGAAGTACATATATTGTTGGCCAGCTTGATGAGACGAGTTGATAAAGTCATGTCTGTCCGTCTGCCAGTCTGTGTGTGTGCAAACTAGTCCTTCATTTTTTGACCTATCAGACTCTGTACTTTCTTTCGGAATTAGTCGAATGGGATTACTAAGAGGGTCATCTTCCATACAAACCCAAACTCATGTTGGATCTTACAAATATTTCAAGTCAAATCAATTATGAAATACTTAATCACAGGAGCGTAGACAAAAACGTTTTTCTAGGAGTGCGTGAAGAGTATCAAAACTTTGGCTTATACGAAGTTAACCTCCTTTTTTCTTGTTTTACATATGTTTGAGAAAGTCCGACAAATGGGACTAACGCACATCTGAAGTGTATTTTATCTTTGGCTATGCCAAACATTTTTATTTTATTTTCCAAATATTTTGAATATAAAAATCTGGAAATGACAGAACTCTTCAAAGTGTTGACAGTTGTCGCGCGATACGATTTCAATCAGGACTACGTGAACAGAAATATCAATACAATGTACAGGAATAGAGAGAAAGGCAGAAGTGAGTCAATGATAGTCGATTTGAAGAATTGAAGTGGGAGTTAAACATTTTGTAATGTTGTTGAGAGTGTTTTGCATATCTTTAATCGAAATCTAACTTGTAAGTTGACTAGATTATAAGAACTTGATGGAAATCTTCAAATGAAAATACATATAAGATATTGGAGTTAAAAATTTAAAAAGATTTTCAAATATTGTTATGATAAGTCTACATGTAAGCTACTTTCATTTATCACGTTTCTATCTATTATACAAAATAATAAATACTGGAAATTTAAAAATCACTTAATGTTGATATCAAAGTTTTCTAGATAAAAATCTGTATCGCAATCATGTGCTTTGTATATGCTAAAAACTTGTTTATCTAAAACGCAACAAATGATGAGATGCGAAAAACTATACTAATAGATGATTCAGTTAGTTCCTGGATTCCCAAACTTTTTAAGTTCTTATCTCTGTTTACGATTGTTATGACTGACTTCTTATGTAAAACCCATAATATTCTCTTAAAAATATCGCGTGTTTAGCCGAAAATAAATATTGTAAATGAAATAAAAGTAGTTTCAGTAAAAAATGAAACTCACACAGATATTGACACATTTTGTGAAATTATAGTGAAACAAAAAAAGAGAGAGACTAGGTCGGAAAATTATAGATATGACAAAGGGTAGATGCATGGGATAAATGTCAACTTTAGTCAACTAAATAGTTCGAGTGCCAAGAAAAAGACTTCTTTACATATTTTACAACAATAAGTAACACTTTTAATTGTTAGCAAACAAATACTCAACGACGACAACCTTGTATTTGTGTAGTGTGTAAACTACCCAATTCCGTGCAAAGCAATCTTGTCAGTCAGTCATATTATGACGTTAATGACAAATTGACGGCAAAAATATCTTTGAAGTTTTTTTTTACATTTATTTATTTGTTTATTTTTTTTTTTCTTTTTTTGTTGGTGTTGATTGTTTTGGTTCTAATCAAACTGACTGCCGCCGTCGAAGCCGCACCTTTACATTGTCATACTTTGTCAAAGAGCAACATGCAATCTACAATATCTGAGTTAACTCTTTGCGAATGATTACATACGCTTTAATTTTACCCACAGTAAGTCTTGTCCGTCCTATAAAGTCAAGCATTGCTTTAGCTTATCAGTTCCGAAAAGTCATATAATCATATAGATAAGCTTCTACTATCTTATTGTGGTTGCTGTTGTTATAGTTGTTGTTGTTGGCGATGGATAGTCTGTCAATTTGTATGGCATGTCGGCATCTGATCCAAGTACTCAAACAACCGACAAACAAACAAAAACTCGGTAACTGAATTTAACTTAACTCGTATCTGTCGATTATATTGTTAACAATGATGATGATGACGGACGATTATGGTGGTGATGATGACGAGTCCAATTCATGCTCGTCATCGTTTCTGTTCTGTTGCTAAATAAAATGTACTACGTAGTACGTACATAAGTATATTTGTCGCTTTTGTTTGCATTACGACTGCCTGTAATAAAATGTTAGTTAGCCGCCGTGTCGCCGACAAATGACAAAATGTTGCATTGTCAACCAAGTAAACCAAGTTCACACCGCAGGAACTTACCCCATTGCCACTAGTCCCGAGCCCAAAGACTCTAAGTATGTTTATAGCAGAATCTTCAGTCTTCCTATTCTTTGACAGATTTTATATTCTCCAAAAAGTCATTCATCATCATCATGATCATCTTCCTTACATATTGTCATTATTGTCATTATTGCATTCTTTTTTTCTTTTTTTTTACTGTTTTGAACAGAAAACTAAAACTAAACTTAACCGTACTAAAATTGTTGCCGCCGTCAAATAATATTTTCAACGCCTCCAACGTTGAACGTCGGCAAATTTGTATCTAATAAACTATATCTCACGGTGTCGAGTTAAGTTTTTCACGCCTAGATAAGTACTAGTATCTATGTACTCTTACGTATATGGATGCATTCATGCATAGAGGTGTCTTTGGTCGGTCGGTCTCTATTATTAGAAGTAGTTGTTATATCTTTTACCTATTCTCTAGCACGACTTTCGGCAGCAATTTTTATGTATTGTATGTGTTTATGGTTATGGAATTCCTGAAATTGAGCAACTATGTTTATCTGGGAAGTTTTAAGTTAAACCTCATTGTATTGGCTAGTTGACCGAACAGAGGCGTCGATATAGTGCATATTGGGGACTTGATTTGTTAAATGGCATTTAAATAATTGTTCTTTTTTTTTCGTGATTCCTTTCTTTCTTTTATATTATTTTTTTGTATATTCTCCTTCAATTCCATAATCAGTTTAAATTCATCATTTGTAATACGACACCTAATTAGGTACATGAACGACGCATAATTTACGTTTAGTCAAACCTCAGCTGGCAGAATGGATGGATGGACAAATGCACACCTAATCAACAGCTACAGCTAGGTGGCAACATACATAGATAGAAAGATACCATACATACTTTGAGATATACCTGAATGAGTAACTGACTAACTGGCGTTCGACAATAAAGTCGAATGCCAAGTACATCAGTGCTGTGCAAACATGAATTCGTTCCAATTGAGGTTCGAGTTGCGTTAGTTGGATAACTATTGTACTAGTTGCCAGTTGACTGGATAATATGATGGTATTCTTCTTAGTTTGTTGGTTAGTTGGTTGGTTGGTTGGTATTACATCAAATAATATGGTAAATCTTGCCGACGAAGACGATGGTGACGGCGAACTTCAACAAGCCGACAAGCATGACATTTACATTCCCAAGAGATTTAACAACACCAGAGACACGGATATAGACATAGATACTATACTGTGCGTTGTACGAGTAAGAGTAAAGCATACTCTTCTTGTTGTTATAGGTTACTTTGGTTAGTTCCGGGAAACGCAACTAAAATTTGAAGCACAGCGCAGAGCAGCGCAGTGCAGAAGAATTTTAAGTTCTCCAAACTCCAAATAATTTTTTAGTATTGTAGTTTGTATATACACAGAACGAAATGGGACCACGCCTCAAAGACGCAGTCAAGACGTGGTGGTTCTGGCAACATTGTTGTTGTTGTTGTTATTGTTCTTATTGTTGCTCTTGTAAGTGTTGCAGATCGAACGTTGCTTTCTTATTTAAAATATGTTTTTTGTTGGTTTCACTTTACTTCAAACAAAAAAAAAAAAAGAAGGGCTTATTAGAGAAGAGTCACAGAGTTAGACCTTAGGATCCTGTGTGAGTTTGTCTGTCCATTTGTCTAAACATGTTTCGGTAACCTCAAAGCGCGGTATCTTTGAGTGTTTGTTGCTTTTGTTGTTACCTTTATGACGACAATGCGTTTGCTGTCATAATTATTAGTCAAACACAAACAATGAATTTCATAATTTTCCCATCACTTTTCAGTCCGAATGCGCAACAAACATCCGCACACGTTTATCTTGTCCAATAATCGCCTAAGTAAACGCGTGGAATAAGTGGCGGATTTGGCAAAATTAATACTAGTCTTTCAAATCTAATTATGTGTGTAGGAAAATGCCTTAAATCACGAGACGCATAAGAAAACTTGTTGCTGAGCGACCAAAAACAGAAAAAATTTCTTTGTATGATCAAACAGCCATTAATACATTTTTCTATAGACAACTTCGGCAAAATCCTAGGGTCCCAAGCACATTGGTAAAATTGCAACTCCTATTGAATGTTCAAATAAGTTCTGATGCTGAATAAAAGTCTTCTGAAAATCTGTTGGGATAAGCTTATTCTTAAATGTATCCAACATGACATTTATTTGATGTTTTGCTTTTTCCACTATTCGAAACGCACCACTGCAATCTCATACCTTTGGAATTTCCATAGGGTTGCTGTTTGACAATTAATTTTCTAATCTTTTGACTTTTAGAATTTTGGTTAGTTTCGTGTGTCAAAACTTTCAATTTCGTAATGATAGCCATATTTTTTTCATTACCAAAACAAATTGATTAAAATTATGTATTGTATAATACTTTAGCACACTGTTAGTCCGCTCCTGTAAACTGTTCTACTTCAGATAGTATGTACTAAACAGAAAGCAAAAAATAAAAAATGAAGCCGTCGCACATAAAGTGTGAAATTGCTGGCAATTCGCAATTGTAGGCAGTCAGCAAAGCCGTTTCAAAATCCTCTTCGAGTACTAGGCCATGTGAAATACAAGACTAGTTATGACTTGTGGCTGGCAAACAGTCAAAAGCAAGACACGTTGTTACTAAGCACTAACAAATGAAACACAATCAAGTAACTAAAGAGAGATCAAGAAAAGACCTGGCTAATGGCCTTAAGATGAGGCGTAGGACCGACGGACTGTGGACTGAACTGGCCAGGCAGGCTCAGTTTGGTTCAGTTAAATAGAAAGAAAAACAATATCCGCACAAATATTTGCACAAAACATCAACGTCCGAAGAGCGGGAGATCGGCGGTTATGGCTGCAATCCATGTTTAAATGTTTAAGTGTTCACGACGTGGACGAAAACGACAATTCAAACAAGCCTCAAGAACGTTCGCATTCTACGTTATAAAAGATAGACAAGTGTCTGTTGTTGTTGGTTATGCTGTTAATGTTATTGTTAATGTTATTGTTGTTATTGTTGGTGGTGTTATTGTTATTGTATCCGCAGTCATGAGAAGTCCATAATTGTTGTTTGATCGTTGTAATTGGTTTCGGAGCGCGTTTGCTCGCGCAGGAAATACACACATGTAAATAAGTGAGTTAGTGTTTGTTTCCAAATTGTCCGTCCGAGTTTTCTATCTGACCATCCATTGAATATTCATATCAATGATCCGTTTAACGATTGACAAACTATCGAATAGAGTCAACAACTAAATAACGAACCGACCGCCCGCCAGAATTGCCGGCCGAGGCGGTGCCTTTTATAAGGCATAAAATGCGGTCGCATCTTTTGTTGTCGATAATAAAAATTGTAAACTTTTTCCAGCTGCCCCAATGTGTCCAGCTGTCTTAGTGATTCAAAATGTTTATAAACCAGTACCACGTAACAGACTTCTCTGATTCGCTTCAGGCTCTTTTTCCTTTTTCTGCCCCTATCACAATTGTCTGATTTAGCCTGGTTTTTCGCCATAAACGGGGTCGTGCTTTGTATGATCGTTAACAAATAAAACATTTCGTGTTTTACTAGGTTTCTTATTTATGTTGACTCTTGTTTGGAGTAGTTTACTTGGAAGCATGCACTCTTACCCTAACTCTACTGTAAATATAAGGACAAAAAGAAGGGTGATACTTATAGAAAATAGTACGTTCCCAGTTAGTCGTTTAAGTTGATTTTGATAGCACCAAGCAAGTATGAATGTACATGTGTTGGTTCATTGTTTATTCTTCGTTATACATTGAAGCTTTCAATGTTTTTGATAGTAAAAAAAACTCAGTGTAATTGTGGGAAAATTGACATAAGAAAAGGGAACATATGTATGTAAGTTCTACTTGGGTATTTCAAACACTAGTTTACTTAACAAAGAAAGTTCCGACAATACAGATGAAAGAAATTAATCAGAACCTTGTCAAATAGTAAATAAATCTTTAAAATCGTAATCAAAACCGTTTAGAAAATATTTTCTTTAAAAGCCAAGTTTTTTAAATATTTTATTCTTTATTATGTTGACCTATTTATATCGACTTTCTCAGAAGAATACTTATTTAAATTAGTATGCTAAGATATAACAGAGATTAAAAGATAAGTATTAAATTTGCTTTTAAAAATATGAAATATATATTTGGAAAGAAATCTGTTTTAAAGAGACTAAACTTCAAGCTATCAAAATCACAGGGAAATTTGAAAACAATAAGTGCAAACTGAGCCATTTTTTAAGAACGGTTGAGCTGCTAAAATCTGGATCATCACGATAAATATATAAAAAAAGGTGGAATGATTTTTTCCTTTCTTTTCCATGAAATATTGAGTGAGTTACAAGAAAATTCCCATAGATGATGGCCGAAGTTTACTTTTCCATCTTCTATAATAAAAATATATTAATTGTTTCAGAATATCAGATCATTTCTAAATGAAATATATGATATGGCAAGTACTTTTTCATTATATTGTGTTTGTCTTGGATTCAATAAAAGAATAATTTCATTTTTTTTTTTTCAATTCCTTCGATTTATTTGATTATACAACTTAAAAATTCTATACAAAAGTCATACTTGTTTTTTAATCTAATATAATTAAGGAGCATAAAACATAGCCTAAATTACGAGAGTAATAGTATATGTACTTATATTATATATATGGCTTAGAGCTAAGTTGTCTAAAATGCTATAGGATTGATGTAAGCAAATAAGCGGCCGTATAAGCGATGTATGGAAGATCATTCTGGAGGGATTCAGTGAGATTTTATTTTTATTTCTCTATTACAATAACATATTACATACATTATTTATTAAGACGTAGAAGCGATAATGTCAATGTCAGTGCGGATCAGTCCTGCCATAGCAGATCACAAAAAATATTCAAGTTGTTGTTGTTGTTGTTCTCTCATTTTATTTAAAACTAGTAACTACCCTAATATAAAATATATTAAATAAGTATATTGTACCTATATGATATGATTATATAAAGGTGTATAGATATATTAGAATGCCTCACTCGGATACTGCAACCAAATCACGTACGGAACTTGTTGTGCTGCTGCTGCAGTTTGATGAACTGGATGTAGCGGGTGGTAAGACCATAGAGAGTGCCACTTCAGCAATAGATGAACTAAGAGTACTTGAGTTTGGATTGCCTGACGATGATGGTGATGATAATGATGTTGTTGTTGTTGTCGTCGATGAGGTTGTATTACTCGTGATAAACATATCACTACCAGTTAGATTATGTGTTAAACTATGACGCCGAAGATCGCAATTTCGACGAAAGACCTTGCCACAGGAAGCACAATTATATGGTTTTATATCGGTGTGTGTAAGTAGATGTGTCTTAAGGTTCGAACGCTGATTAAAAGAACGATTACAGACTGGGCATTTGTGTGGCGATTCCTCCATATGGAGTATTTTGTGAACGGCAAGGGTGCGCGATTGACAGAAGCCCTTTCCGCATTCAAGGCATTTAAAGGGTTTCTCTTTTGAGTGTATGTACCTAAGATACATAAGGAGATAAGATGGAAAGATGAGAGTTACAAATGGATAGATCAAGTAAAAGGGTTATGAAGTATGAATTATGTATGTGAGTTACCTTACCTATGATCTCTGAGATGATCTTGACGCCGGAACGCCTTGCCACAGATGTCACATGAGTATGGTCGCTCATCCGTATGCGTCCGTTCATGTATGAGCAGATTATAAGACTTGGTAAATTGACGATTACAGAATTTACATATGAACTGTTTCTTGGCACGCTGTGCTGCACTACTCGAACTAACACCACCTCCACTGGCGACATCTGTTAAATTACCGCCACTGATATTGTTTGTTGCACAATCACCGCTTGAGCCGCCAATAACATTTAACTTATCTTGATACATTGTCGCCTGCAGCGATGGCAAAGTTTCATGCTGTGGTGATGATACTCCAGATTCACTGCTGCACGTTCCACCCTGTGCCTGCGATGAGCTCGTGGCCGTTGCATTATTATTGTTGCCAAACGTGCTCGCATTAAATATAAAACTACTGTAGCTGTTATCCAATTCCCCTGTCTCAAAGGTGAGAGCATCATCACTATCCAACAACGGTAGATCACATTCTGATAGATCGACGGCTGTACTTAGTTCTGTATTAACTACAGCACTATTTGTTACCGTACTAATAGAGGGCAAGGGTCCACTTTTCTGTGGTTTGTCATCCAAAGCTGTTATATCGAGTATGTTGGACAATAGATTGTTTCCATTGTTGTTATTGTTATGGTTGTTGTTACTGGTAGAATTTGTACAATTACTGGTACTAGTGTTGTTGCTATTGCTTGTTTGTTGTTGTTGTTGTTGTTGTTGTTCAGTGCTATTCGTGGTAAATTGACGAAAGACATCCGTTTTACCCGTAAGTCGTTGTAGCGTTAGATAAGATTCTAGAGCTTGAAGATTAAGTGCAGCGGCAGCAGGTGAGTTGGCGGGTAGCAATGCTGCTTGCTGAAGACTACTAACCATGGTGCCTTGAAGCGATAGTACGACTGCTGCGGCTGCTGCAAGGTCATTCGTAGCAGCAGCAGCAGCAGCAACAGCTGTCGATGACGCTGATGATGATGAGGAGCAGGAGGTTGAAGAAGTGGTTGAGTGGTTGTTGCCTATAGCAGATGAATTGCTTGGTGTGTTCGATTTAGCATTGGAACTCTTACCAATCTTTGTGTGATTGGATTCAATTGCCTTAGCAATAGTTTGAGTTGTACGCTGCCCTTGATTGCTCCCGCTCATGACGTTCACCACATGGAGTTCGGCATTTGCTGACGCATCGGAAGCGGCGAGAAATTCTGCGACTGCAGCAGCGGCACAGATTTCCTGCTTGATAATGTGATGCGCTGTTGCTGTGGATACTGATGATGAACGGGTCTGTTGTTGCTGTGGATGTTGCTGCTTTATTTGCTGTTGATGTTGTTGCTGATCCATGGTGTTGCCTGCAGCAATGCGCAAGCTATCCATAGCGTTATGCAAAGTATCCTTCGGATTCAGTTTGTTCACAGCAGGATTTCAACTCTTTTCTCAAATCAGCGTGAGTGCACCTAGGAAGTTCGTTCGTTCGCTTTACTTCTTTAACTTTTTCTTTTCCTTAACTTGTTATTTTTTTCTCCCTTATAGCGCGCACCTACGCAGTTGGCGTCTTCACTGAAACTGATTCTTCTTAGAGTTTAGTTTAGGACGACAGCTTGGCTACATAAGCATTAAAAACCACCACACGCCATCATAAATCACAACTTAGTCACGCTTTCAAAAAGTCATAAAAATCGAATTTGACGTTCAAACAAAATAATGCACAATAAAACACCAACTAAAACAACAACAGCAACAAAAAAAAATGACGTTTTAACCACGAGCTACGATTACAAATTGCTCGCATTGATGGCCTGGACTTAAGAGTGGGTGGGTGGCTAGTTAAGGTGGTTGCTTAGTGGTTTCTTATATCTGAAGCGTGTGCAGAATATAATTTAAACTGCTTTCTTGTGGGTGTTAATAGTTCAACAAGCACAAAAACGGCATACGGTGCGTATGACATATAGTAAATATTGTTACTAATAAGAATCAATCGATCGAGATTGTCTTTCACTCACTTGACCATAACTAAGTATGAATATGGAACCGAATAAAAAACACTTCCGTTGTCCGTGTATTTTCGCACTCATTCATTCATAGACCGCAGCAGCAGCTGCGTCGGCCAAAACAACAAAGCCAAACTATTCTAGAACCAAAACAGATACACTGGAGTGAAAAAACGTAAAATCGAGTAGCCGAGTTAGCGCGCACAATATTGGTAAAGATCACGGTATAACTAAAAGTCCATTGCTCTGCTGGTTTCACGCGGACCTGTCTGCTCCAAGCTGAGACCATTTGCTTTGCATCTACCACTGGTAGCTCGCTCTCACCTACTTCAGCGGTCCACTAAAACTCTTGCACTCACCATGTTACTCTCTCTCTGAAACCAGTTCACACACAATGAAACGATCATTGATATTCTCTCGCACTCATCGCTTTACTCTTTTCTTAACGCTCTCTTTACAAATACAAGTACTTTTTTTTGATAGACACACAGATACAAAATTGATGGCGTTGCCTGTAGTTGTGCCTCAGGTGTGTTCAATAAGTGCATGAGTGGCAATCAAACACGTTTCTCATTGTATATGTAAGTTTATAGTGTGCTCGTCTCACACAGATACGTAGATACACACACGGATAGTTAGTGATTTAACACTGACAGCTGTTGGTGTTGTTGGCTAGCGATGCCAAACAATCCGGTTAGGTCTGATTCGATCGATAGAGGTTTTCATCTTCGTCGTCGAAGTTAGAGTCAATATGGAAATCAGTGAGTGGGTGTTCTTACCAGTTTTTTTTTTTCTTTTTATGTTCCTCACCTATTATTGTCGATAAATTTGTTATTCTGCTTTCAGATTTTGCTTTTTGCTATTTAAAAGTTATTTCAAGAGCCTTTTTTTTAATGTAAATCTTTCTCAAATATTCTCCTTTGAGTTGTTGATTCTTTACTTATTCAGGTTGTTTGTTATTCCCTTAGCGAGATTTGCCATTGTCTTCTGTTGCAGTTCAATTTTGACAAATTGATTTGAAATTTGTTGCTCTTAGCTTTGATTGGATCGATAGCATTTGGAATTTATTCTTAGTTAGTAGGGTAGTTTGTTAAATTTTTGTTTGGAAAGTTGTGAAAATTGGTGAGTAAAGGAATCAAATACATTAAAATCTTATGAAAAATTGACATACAAAATCTCACTTTTTAGGGTTTCGGACCCAAAGAGTACCAATAAAAAAAAATTCTATTGCAGAGACTTCGTTGTTCGCATTAGCTAGAGAGTTGAAATTTTCTCAGAATGTGTAGTTCTCTCCGGGCATCAGCAACAAATACTAATACTGAAATATTTTTAAAAACTTAAAGGGGTCCCCATACAAGAAACCTTTTGGTTTGTATGGCAGAATACGATCCAGTAATCCTCCGATCATGAAATTTAAATGGTTGGAGGCTTTACATCAGAAACTTCTATTGCCGAAATTTCAGTTTGATCGGATTACTGGGAAGGGTACCTCCTATACAAACCCCCATTAAAATTCTGGTTCTTATTAAAAAAAACTTGTTTGATTTTTTGGGCTATTGAACTGAAATTTAGGCGCTATAAGTTTCTGATAGAGGCTCTGAACATTTGTTGGAATCAGCGAAATTGGTCAACTAGGAGTAGTACAAGCCCCAATCTAGTACAGAACCCCCCATGTACGAGTCTGACTCGCACTAAGCAAACTATTCAAAGTGCCCTTTTCATCCTCCATCAACAAACGTTTACTTTCAATGTCTGAATAGCCATTAATGCAACATTTTGAAAGAAATATTTTAATTTTATGATTTCAAGAAACTTAGCACTGATCTTCAAATTTTGGCAAACAAATTTTCATATCTTCACTTTCAAGCTACCCACTGAAGTGTCATAAAAAATTGAAATTCAAGAATTTCAATGATTCATTTTATACTTGCCCCGTTGCCAATATGCATAACCCTTTAGCCAATCTAAGTCATCACCTGCAGCAGCTAACAGCAATAATTTCAGGCAATCAAGCCAGCAGTCAGTAGTACGAAACTGTCAATTATTTTTGTATAATTTTTAATGTGATAAACGGCTGAAGTAAATGACCAGTAATAATCATGGGAGCTCTGTCAAGGAACAATCAACGACTGTTGCAAAGTAAGATGAAATGAAATCAAGTTGCGCATACGCAATTTATTTCTACATTAAACTGCAAGATTTCTTTTTTATGGCAAACAAAATTGAAGAGGATACAGACCAGGAGAATTGCAATACCAAGAATACAAGCCAACATTTATACAGATATTATCATGATTAATTTGTGGCAAACATGTCATATGCTCGTTTAGTGCATTAGGCCAAAAGAGCATAATGACCATTGGGTCAGAATTGACATTGGCTCTGGTTGGGGTAAGTTGGTTTAAACGGCATTTAGTAGTGGAGTGTAGTGGCGTCTCCGGTTAGTCCCACGGTAGCAATTATAATGCTTAGTGAAATAATAATTTCTTTGTTGCTTCAGTAACAAATTTTATTTAGTATTTATTTTTGGTTTCTGAAAGTCAAGTCAAGGTTATATGTAAGTGGCGGCGCCATCAAAGAATGACTAGTGCACTAGCTTTATTGATATAAGCATCTTTTGAATGCCCTTTTCGAATTATTATTACAATTATTATTGTTTTTATTATTATTTTTTTTTTTTTATATTTTTATTATTATTTTTAGTCTTCTTTAAAAGACACACTCCTTTTCGCAAATCTCATAGTACATACATACTAGTATTTGTTCTTAACCTTAACTGAGTCCTCATCGCTGGTCATGTTCGTTCACTCTAAATTGTCGTTTCCTGTAACTAGTAAAACGACTCGACAGAGACAACCGCACCACTCAAGGTAAAAATGGTACATGATTTCAAATTTCAAGTACCAGTTAAGTTCTTGCTAAGTTAAAAACAAAAAAAAAAAAAACAAAAAAAAAAAAATAAGTAGAATGAGAAAAAACGAAATGAAAACCATAAGATAAAAACCTCAGACACAGGGCGCAGCTATCGAGCAAGTTTGGGAATGCCTTTAAGCAACTCCATCTGTCACAAGAAAGCGCGCATTCAGATCTGAGAGCGCAAAAACGTCATTTTGTTGTTGGTGTTCAGTTTTTTGTCCAAAGACAAAATTTGCTTGGTTGAGTTGGAGACTTGGAACTATCTATACAATATAAGAAGCCTTCTCGATGAAATCGTCTTTGATGCGCTGCCAGTGTGTGTGTCTGTGTGTAGATGTGTTGCGCATGCGTGGGCTGGAATTACATGATCACGATCAGCGATAAAACTTGATGTTGTACGAATGTATCTACATACATTTATAACATACATACTACATACTTATGGTATCTATGTATAGTATGTACAGTACTTTGAATAACCTAAAACCAAGTGAAGCGTTCTTTGCTTTGATTCAAGTTCAAACGTTTTACTAGTTTCTTCGATCAGCAAAATGTCACAGAACACATTTAGGCCTCAGATACTCGAATATTGTAGTTACTAAATGAAACACTCTTGGTGTTAAGATGTAACCACAGCCGCCATCATTTGTCTTTTTTTTTTTCATCAATTCGTCGAGTAAACTCAGTTCAGTTCACATTCACACAAACTCAAAATTATTGATTGCTATCTTTTATTTGATTTTTACAACAATTACTTTTCTATGTTGTGTCTCTCTACTCCTTTGTCATCTCTTTTGGCGCTGCTAATCGCACTAAGAATATTAATCTGCTTTGATTTGTTGCGCTTCTCTTTGTCTTTGTGCGATCAAAGAAAAGTAAAAGTCATAACACCGAAACAGGAGATCAAACTCATGATGAGATGGAGAAGGGCACGAAAAAGTAGGCTGTCATTTGGCTGACCTTATCGATAAGATCTCTCGTTCGTTCGTTCGTTCCGTTCGGTCTCTTGTTCGTTCTCTGTGAAACAGTTAACAGTGTTGTTACGCTTGTTAATACCTCTACCTTAGCATGTTCCATTGTTTGACGCACTAACTCAAATCACTTTTTTATTGGTAATTATCGATCCATCGTACGATAGTACGAGTCTGAACGTGCGTTTCGGTTTCATTTCTTAAGAAGTGGCACCACCACCACAACCAACCGTTTATTAGCCGCAGGCGTTGCTTACTGATTGGGCCAACTAATCCTATACATATTTTTTCTACTTTATTTTCGGGGGCTTTGTTTCTACTTATGTTTTTCTCAAGAAATTAACACATTTTTCTTTTACCTTCATGCTCGTGGTATTGGTTTATTTAATACGTTGACAATTAGCGCGGTTTACTCTTGCGCTTGGATCTTATCTCTAACAATTTGACATATTTTCTTTGTAATATGAACGAAAATGTATCAAAATTTTTTGAAGGGTTTTTGGCGGCATTGATTGTTTGTTCAGAAATCCAACATTAAGAGCCAGAAATCATAATTACAAAGGATTAGAAATTTTAGAAAAATGTTTAAAGACAACCGCCAGCTGGTTTATGTTTAAAATAATTTGAGAAAATTTGTGGGCGTTTTCGGAAATTTGTATGTGACATGAACTAAGTGGAATTCCTTTAGAAAAATAGCACCCTACTTCACATGTCAATAGATAAATCTAAACAACACAAAAAAAAAAAAATATATAATTGCCTAGGTCCTAGGTCACGTTCTATGAACACAATTCGATTTTGTATAGAAAACATAGTTTTTGGGTATATCGCAATAGCTCTGACTGAACAGGAATGTACGAATGTTGCATAATATAACTGGGTACTATGACTGACATTAGTTAACCAGAAGTGATGTATAATATATAGGCCTCAAATTACTCATTACCTACGGAAAATAAATAAATATCCTTTGAAGCGATCAACTCCTTCTTGACAATAGCAAAAATATGCACTTTTATTCATCCAAAAACTAAAATAAAAAGTCCGTAAAACGCGACAATCAAATCGAAGCCATCTGGGGAAAATTCGTGGGAATCAGTTCAATATAATTTACATTCGAAATAAGTTTAACTCATTCGCTTCATTTCACTTCACTTCACTTGACTACAAATTCAAAACCAAACTCAACGAAATCATTGAAGAAGTAGAAGGGCTTCTCTTTCAAAATGGCATCGATTCGTTTCGAATCGATTTAAGAATGTTGGGTCAAAGTAAAGCAATTAATCGAATAAAATTGTTGCATTTTGTGAATTGTTTGTTACACAAACAACTACAATACAACAATAACAACAACTGAAATAAAATTAAAAAAAAAAACCGAAATAAATTGTTGCAATTTTCTCGCGCGATCTTCTCTGATCAAACTGTGTGTAGGGAAGAAGGTAAAAAGTCAAAGGTAGTCGTCAAAGATGCAGCATATGCCAAATTATTGACTGATGAACAGCGAACTGACCAACTGAACTGACTGACTAACTGACTGAAGTAGGCATGGATGGATGACAGTGAGCAAAAGGAAAGGAACTTGGAAGTGTTGTTGATCAAATGTTGGAAATTGCATGGGTGACCTGGTCTCAGTCAACTGAATCAATATTAAACACACGGCACAATCGACTGCGAATAAGAATTCTCGCCAGTAAATGAGTGTCTAAATGTCTAAATGGTCAAATTGATGTGCGATTTAAAGTTTCTTTGATTGAGCTAATGACAGGCGACTACGTGAGAAAGAAATGTATTTCAATTTCGCATTCATTTTGGCGCTTCGTAATTGTTTTGGTTGAGCATGGGTTCCTATAATATAATACCTATGTTATTATTGTGCGAGACAGCAGCAACGATCGATTTATGTGGGGTGTGTTAGTCGTCTAGGGTAGCAAAGATCGGTTTTCAAATTTTTTATGTTTACAGTTGTTTTGTGGTGGTATATAATTAACTTAATGGAGTTGAGTAGAATTGGGTTGGATTTTTTTTTTAGAAGAATCATAAATGATTGTTAAATGGATGAATATTAGAAATTGGTAATTGAACGCTATGGTACATGGAGTAAAAGATTAGTAGCAGGAAATTTAAACATAATTAGAAGAAAAGGAAAGCGAGAAACAATGAATCAAATACTGATATCTCTGGCAGTTTCATAACAGAAGAAGAAGTCTCATTGTCAAAGAAGTAGGCTTAAAATAGTATTATATTATGATAATAGTTGGGAGATACTGGAATGGCAAAGCTTTCGAAGATTTCAGCAGAAGAACTGTGATAGGTTAGGTAATACCGATATAATGGCGTGCATAATAAAGCAAAGGGAAAACGGTACACAGCAAATTAGTAAGAACTGTGCTGGACTGCTTTGGATAATAATTTCTTTCCTTAATCTGAACCTGACACTCATCGAAGCACATCGTGTTGGTGTCAGACGGATGGACTCATTATGAAAAGTTTGAGTCTGAAAGTGACTTTGGAAGCACATAGTACTGAATTAAACGGACTAAGATTATATGAAATGATAATTTATATAGAAATTAAAAAAGGCTAAGAAAATAATAGAAACCAAAGAACTTTTTTACTGAAAAATGGAAGATCTAAGGATGCAGTAAACATCTAGTTTACCTAGGTAGGAATGTACGTTTAAAAGCTATACTAGGTTATTGATGTACAATACCTTCCTTAGTACAGTTCCCTATAGCAGTGACAGAAGTCATCATATTCTCATACGATTTCCAATTAAATAATATCCAGGGAGGGCTCTTATCAGAGCTCTAATATTTAGTTTCCTAAGCCGATAAATTTTTCTATAGAGATTCCGCAATTTACTATTGTACTGATCTATGAATCTTTCATTGACCTAGTTACTCAACTTATTTCTCATTAATAGCTAACACTTTGTGAGAGTTATACCTAGTTACTTTCTTTCCATCTGTTGTAAGAAGTGCATAAGCAAATCATTCAAATACAAATTCGTAAACCTTTTTCCGTTTCTTGTATTTACCACCTATGGTTTTCCTATTATGCTATTGACAACTCATTTCCGTTGAAATCGGTTGCAATTCTCAGGCTTCTTAACAATAAAAGGTGAAAAATAATTGCCAAATTAATCTGGTTGTGTTTAATTTAGAAACACCACTGGATACTGAATTTAAGTCAAAACTGGAGCATGCCATAGTCAGCAAGCGTGGCCAATACAAGCTTAATTGGTTAGATTGGCTTGTTGTTGTTGTTGCGGTTGCCCTCTTTGGACACTTTGTGCGGCCGCCCATTTCCATTGCAGTTCGCCTTCTTTTCTCGAGATTTTTTAATTTGCGCAGACGCACACGCAGCACCTTGTTGACCAAGTTCTCACCACTCCACTCACTGGCCCAAGATGAGTTTAGTTATGTATGCTCCAGACACGATTGCAATAAAATGCAAATTAAACGCTAAAGATTGCGCAAAGCAACAAACGCATTATTTACTTAGAACCTCCTGCTGTGCTTCCGAATTAAGTTTAAGCCCGGAGGCTAAATTCAAAATGAGTTTTACTAATTTCTTAGCTTGGTTTTTGCGTTGGCTTGCTGACTCGCTAGCTGACTAGCTCTCTGCGACTTTATGGTGCACTGCCGCAATGGCTCTTGCTGCCAGTTTGGCAGTTTGATGGACGTCTCTGGTAGTGCAACTCCTAAGGCTGCCTCTGCCTTAATTTCCATAACCAAATCCAGCCGTAAGTTTTTGCTCTTACTTCCACTTCAACTTGTTTTCTTTTTTTTAATTCCTGCATAAATCGATTTTAAATGAGAATTCTGCATATCTGTAATCAAAATTCTTGCCAAGACGAGAAACAAGAGATCAGATCAACACATGCAAATGGGTTTCAGTTTCAGTATTCGGTAGCGTACCAGAAAAAAAAATAAAACCATCGGGTGACTCCTCCAAACTACAAAAAACTCAAAACAAAAAAAAAAAACCAAAAAAAAAAAAAACTGGAGTATGAGAATATTCTTAATGATGTGGTGGACTGAGCCGAAAAAATAGCTCCCAGCTACTCAAGTGTTGACGACGGGCATCTATGCAAGGCTAAAGTATGCGTTGAAAGTGGGGCGTACTCCATTTAGGTAACTTTTTGCACCACACTTTCCTGCAATAACTTCAGTAACAGCAGTAAGCAGCAGCAAAATATGCAAAGTAGTGGCAGTGCTTGCATTAGTTTGGACCTTGGGCGCAGGCGCGTCTACCTCATTGAGCATGTTCTCTTTCTCCGCTCTTGTTTTTTTTTTTTTTCATTTCTGTTTTTGTTTTTTTTTTCTTTTCTGGGTTGCGTTATACATACTTTCCATTCCCTTTCGGCTAACATGAGTTATGACTTGTGTCGGTCGCTTGCCATACTCTCGCCTCATCTCGTTTGCATATTTTAGGCCACCGTTTAATTAAAGGTTCACTTCACTCTCTTTATTATAATTTTGTATTTTTTTAATATTGTTGTTTGTGGTCGCTCAGTTGGGCACGAGTGAGGCTCGCCCAGATGTCTGTATATGTTGTCTCAAGTATAAACTAGTGTGTGAGCCCCAAGAACGATCTTGAGCAGATCTTCGAGTGCCGACTGCTGCCAGTCTGTCAGCTGAAGTAGTCATCATCAAGAACCACGTTATGTTACGATATTATTGCTGTTGGCGGCGGTTCTTTCTGTCTTTGGTTGTTGTACAACATGTGGATACCGCCTCATAATGTTATTGTTTTTTTAACGCATAATTTCATGTTTTATTTCAAATATCAATAACATTTCATAATTAAATAACTCTATTGTTCCTTTTCTTATTCAATCCAATGATGGTAGTGGATGATCGTAGAGACATCGAGAGTTTCATTGCGCGTTTTCTCGGAAATAAAACTCGATAACAACGAAAAAGAAGAAGGCTTAATCATAAATATGATATCCAAGGGCGGTACTAGAAATTCAAGGTACACGGTTAAAAATTGATTAACCTTTTTAATAAAATAAATAGAATAAAACGGAGAGAGTTAGAAGTTATAAAAAAAAGAGACAAAGTATGAAAAATTTATTAAAACTGGGATGAATAAGAGGTTTTTATAAGAGATTTGTAAAAGATATCGGGCCATTTTACTATATGTAATTAAATGACTTAATTGAATTCTTGAAAGTAGAGTCCAGGAAAAAGGAATTGTGTGGATTATTGAAATGAAAAAGGGATTTGAGTTTTAATTATTAGGGGATAGGCGTAGGGTGGATGTGTCTGGGCTTCAAGTCCAAGAGATCTGCAAACCTCAAGAGGCAATTCTTAAAAACTGGAACCCATAATCTTTAGGCTTCTAGGCGCCCTTATGTGCCTTAAGAAGCGACCTTTTTTTTTGCATGAATTTAAATACATTTACTTAAGAAATGGCTTTCACTGAAACATAGTCTTCTTTCGCCTTCATTTAAGTTCATATTGTAGTTCACAAATTTCCAAATATACCCCGATACCCAATTTAGCTTAGCCTGCCATTGACTTTTTCTGATTACCATAAGGTAAAAAGATATAAAAATGGAGTGAGAGATCAAAGGATTTTAGCTAAAATAATTAACATTTGAGTACAAAAAATCTGTATTTCTTTGAAAATTATGTGTATTAAATAGTTCCAGTGTATTTCAAATGATTGGTAATTAAGAAATATAATATAAAAATTGTTAAGCTATTTGAAATCATCTAAAAATATCTGAAAGCGACATCACCTGCTTGAAGATCATTTCTCTTGTAACAATTTTTGATTTCATTGTTTCTTCCAAAATCTGGGTGGTTCAGTTTGTCACAAAACACCTTCATGCAATAAAATTATAAGATAAAACTAAAAACTACAAAATAAATTTGAAAGCAATCAAGCCATCGATGTCTATTAGTGTTGCTGCATGTTGTGATAGTTTATTGTTATACCGAACGAAAAGAATAAAAGATAAATACGTATATGATTAGAGAGTGGAGGAGTTATAGTGAAAAATGTTAAAGAAAAACCCGCTGAAACCCGTATGTAATTTATACGACATCAGCAGTGACACCTAAAATTCCACCGTGCTCATATCACAAGTGCGTGTCTCGAAGAGAACCTGTTTAGATCAGTTTAGTTAAGATCAAGATTAGATCAAGCGGCGCAAAAACATAAAGCAAGAAATAAATACATACCGCCATGCCACCTTCAATAGAATCAACCATCATCATCATCATCGTCATTATCAGGCATTCGTTTTCAGCTGGTAATGCAGCTGTGGCAGCAGTATCAGCAGCTCGAGTAGTCATAGTTACTCGTATAAGTGTCAGAAACATCAGTGACAGCAACAATGTCATAGCTAACCTTCATGGATAGTTGGTTGGTTGGTTGGTTGGTCCCTTTATAGGTTTCCCTTAACCCTCCCATCCCATCTAGTCAACCCTGCTTCATTTTTATGAACAAATTTCTATTAATTCTTTCCTATGCTCTTTTGTTTGTTGCTCTATAAATTTAAGTGGATATCAATAATAAATTTCACTAATTTCTGTCATTCTACTCAAGTGTCTCGATACAAGATGTGGTTGTTGCTGTAACTGCTGCCTATTGTTAATGTTGCCTGTAAGTCTGTGTGTTAATGTCTTGCTTTTAACCACTTCATTGTTCAGGCGTCAAAGGTTAAGAGTTGCTTTAGACTCGCTCGCTTGCTTGCTTACTTGTAGTGCCGGCTATGGCAACCAATATTCAGTTCAGTTTAGTTCAGTTCAGTTCAGTTGAATCGACCGATCAATGGTTTGCTTGCTTATTCGAGCACCCTCGCCTTAAAAAACATCAACATCAACAACACCAGCAACACTAACAATACCAACAACAATGACTTACAGATACTTTGTGCGCTTTGTTGTCATTTTCTTTTTTTTTTTTGTTTCTTTTCTTAGTCTTTTGAATTCTTTTCTTTTTTTATTTTTTTTTGTTGTCCCTTTTTATTGTATTATATTTATCTTTGTATTATTTTTATTTTTATACACATCATTTGATTTTATTTCTTATAAAAATGTTGCAGCTACTTTTGTTGTTTCGTTATTTAAAGTTGCTGCTTGCATGTTGTCAATAGTTATGAGTGTATCTTTTTGTTTGGTGGCGTTGTCATTTGGACACATGGCTTACCACTTAAATCAATTGTAAAAGATAAATGTGCTCTTATTGATCATATAAGGTGATTTGCGTTTAGGTTTAGTATGATTCAAAAATGGAAATGATTACAAAGTTTAATTTATAATAATATATAATAATAATGTATGAGATAGTAAGACAATATGAAACAAATCTAATTTAAACATTGATTTAAATCAGGTTGAATTATTATTCAAAATGAAATTATCATCAATTTCTTAATCTTTTACTTTTCTCTATAATTTAAGATTTTAAAACAATATTTTGATTCTCCAAAATTACTACTTTTTTATGAAAATAAACAAAACAAAAGCATTCAAAAGATGCGCCTAAAAGTCTGAGACGATCTGGAGCAGTTTTTTATTATTTCCAACAATTTATTTCAATTCATGCATGCACACTTACTCACTCCAATGACCAGACAATTTTCACTTTTGCTTTGAAGAGTCTATATACCATAAACAATGGATTATCTAACCACTTGAATATGCGTGAAAATCTTTTATGCATAATACACTTGTGGGATTGAATGAAGAATACTATACGTATACATGAGCAGATGCAGATGCAAGGGCAGAGACAAGACAAACTGTTCCTGTCCCTTCATCTGTTGAATGTAAGTAAGTGTGTTGCACATTCACAAACTCTTTGGCCCATTCCTTATAGTATTGAATGTAGAATATTGATAGGAACAATGGCACAATTATTATTATTATTATTATTATTATTATTATTATTATTATTATTGTATTTTCCAATCTATAAAGTGCAATGATTTCATAAAAATATTATTGTTATATACTACACACACTCGAGACAGAAGTCAATTCTAATCGAATTGTTTTCTAAATATCTCATTTTTTATTTCGCTCTTAGTCTCTTGTTCGGAATTTTTTATTTCATAGAAATCATCATATTTCAAACAATAAAATGAATAGTGTGTACAAATTGTGGGAAAATTAGTGACGCACATACATTTCTTAGACAGATCTTTTGCTCCTTTATTTCTAATTTTTTTTTTTTTTGTTTATTTCATCATTCTTTCTTTATTTTCATATATTGTACCATATAATCCATATAATAAAACGACCCAAAAAGAATTGTATAGCATGGAGAGATGATACATGGTATAATGGTGGATAAGCGCATCCAATAAAACGTTTAAGTTGAGACTAATGGCTTACCAATTTGTATACGCTTTCATCGTCAACCATCGTCCAACCAACATTCAAGCAAACACTCAGTCAGGCATTCAGTCAACCATCGAATCAAGCAACCTTTCAATTTTTCATGTATCTAAAAGATTCAACATTCAGCTTAGTTCACATGATCATAAAGTTTAAAGCTGTGCAAATTCGTCCTGAAGTAGCTCGAAATCCTGCAGATAAACATGTGAAACGTTTACGTGTTGGTATCTGTAGAAGCGGCACATCCATCAAAAACCCCTATTCCCTCTGATTCGCTCTCAAACATTTGGGTGAGAGAAAGAAAGAATTCGCAACTTTACGCAGCATTTTCTTGTACAAAATTACAATATTATTGTTATTATGATTATTTCGAATCGCTTTATAGTCGTAGTAGATACTATACTATAATATGCCTCAGATTTGGGTCTTGTTGCATGCCTCGAAAAATGTTGTTTACGAGTATGCTGCAGTTTATTGAGCGTGCCTTATGGTTTGCATCTTAAGTTGAGTTCGCGTCTCAGATTTTGGCCACCAGCTTAAGCATTTTACTTTTAGCAGCAATTTACATTTGGGAATTTTGTGAATTTGAATATAGGTTTTTAAACTTAATAGGTTTTTAAGCAGCATGAATTCGGTGATGCATGAGGTCGTCAGCGGTTGAAATTCGTGGTCAAAGGGTATGGGAATTGGATGAATTTCGCAGAGAAGCTTATACTACAATATAATTTATATCAAATGTTGAGAGAATCATTAGGCTCATTATGTGAATTATATGAGTTTGCTTTTCAAATCATCTTTCTTTCTTTCTTTATATATTACACCCTTCATTTTCTTTCAAAGTTTCGTTTGACTGCATTTATTACTAAGATTGTTGAATGTCAATAATAATAATATGCGAAATCTTATTATAATATTTCTTCCTACTTCAGAGTTCCTACCAAGAAAGTAAATCAATCTGTGTGCAATGTTGTGGTTCTGAGTCAGTGTCTTGCAGGCCAGTGTCCTTACATATTGAGTCCTGTATACTACATATACAGCTGACCTGTCTGTTTTGAATGCCTCCAATCTTTTGATTATCAATTTTCCAGATGGCATTGCCTTGCTTACTTGTGTGTCTAGGCTTTCGCAATAGGCCTTGGCTGAAAAGTATATGTAGAAAAGTTCCCCCTCCATAGTTTGATAATTGCCTAGAAGTGACTCTGCTGCATAGATGCTTTAACTTGTCAAGCCTACATGATGCGCAAGTATAAACAACTTACTTTACTTCGTCAGCATAGTCCAGAGCTGATGGTTGCCATTGTAAGGTATTGAAATCCTACAGTGATTACTGACAAAGTTCATAGGTATGTAAGATAAGGTTCCTTAGAAAATAATTAAATCATAAAAATCAGTCAAAAACATGACTTCAGGACCATTCTAGTTTTTAGTTGTTGTTATTTTTTAAATCTTATAAATATACTAGACTCTTACTCGGAGGTTTCCGTACCAGATTAGCGTTTGTATGGGAGGTACTCCCACTAGTGGTCCAATTTGACTGATTCCATTCCTATATCAGAAACTTATTGTGTGTAAATTTCAAAAAAGGTTTTCGAATAAGAACCTGAATTTTAATGGTGGGTTTGTATGGGAGGTAACCATCCTAGTTAGCCGATGTGGCTGATTCCAACAGATGTATAGCGTCTATGTCAAGAACTTAGATTTATACAACAAAGTCTCTGCAATAGGGTTCCCTTTGGAGCCTTTGCATGGAAAAAGAAAATGGATTCCCTGCAAGCAAGGTACACCAGTTGATGCGTGTCCCAGCCTATTCGGCCGAGTATATACGGTTAATCCAAGGCAGACTGAGTGCTTCTATCTGCGATTGATGTTGGTTAATGTCACCGGCCAATTGCCATTTCGTGATAAACGCAACGTCAATGAACAACAGAATCCAACTTATAAAGATGCTGGCCTTGCACTCGGCTTGCTCGAAAACGACAATCTCTGGGGCTGCCAGACCGCTCAAAATAGGCAAAACGGTAATTAAAAAGTGGGTGGTGCGTGTAGGAGGATATCTTACGACCTATTCTCATATATACTAAAAAAATGTCTTAAAAATTGGTCGAGCCGTTTCGGAGGATTTCATACACTAAATCCGTGACACGTGAATTTTATAGATTAGATTTACTTAATTTCTTTTAGCATTGATTGTAAAATAAAAACCATAATAATATAAATTCATGATTACTGAGATTTTCTTTATATTCTTCAAAAATTGGAACCATAAATCTTTATTCAATGTGTCCCTAAAATGACTATCAACCATCATTATTTCATTCCAAAAGTTTATCACTTACCATAAAAATATATCACAGATTCCATTGTCTTTTTTTGTGAAAATACTTTACATCCTATTAAACCTATTTTATGTAGCCCCTTTCTTGGTTACTATTTTGTGGTGGTCTTTCAATTCAAAGGTAACAACATTAAAGGCTTTATGTCGAAATCACTTGATGTGATATGTCAAGTGTTATTTTTATCGTTGTGCTTGCACAATAGCAAATCGAGTGTTTAAAAGCTTCAAAGGGACAGAAGACTTCAACAAATCTACAACAATGATATTGAGGAGTATTAAAAAAAAAGATAACAATTGTCTTCAGTGGTCTTTAACACCCGCAACGTGAACCAGAAAGCGATTTAACTAAAAATCAACCATAAAAATGTGCTATAAAGCATTTGAATACCTAAACAATCACAAAAATAATGACGTAGCGCATTCCGCAAGTGCACATGATGAAGAAGATGAACCGACAAAGAAACAGGCAAGAGAACGAACGACTGATCGAGCGAATGAGCAAGCGAGTGATCAATCCGAATGGCCGCCTGGACCCGGTAAAGGGAACTAAAACTTCGTCTTGAGCTCAGTTGCTGCGACTTTGCTGCTGATGATGTTGCTGCTGAGTACTCGATAATCACAAAAGCCCCTAAGTTCTATGGATAAGCATGAAAACGGGAAAGCGATCGACAACCACTCAGCATGGTTTCCATACGTTGTACAATGAAGCTTCATAAATTAGTGATATTGCATTATTGGGCGTTCGAAGTCAAGGCGAGCGTTCAGCATTTAGTTCGCTATTCTGTTTCGGTTGCTTCATTTAGTTCTGTTCGCCGCCAAACCCCTGCTCTAATCCAAATGTGTTGGCAATTGACTTAACAGTAAATATTGGGGGTGGAAGTTGGGTTGGGAGGTAGAGTAGACGACGCAATTTAGCATGCAAATTTATGTTGTTTTGAGTGACTCATGTCGAAAGTCACATTTAACTAAAAAAACTATCATATTTGTATTTTCCCAGTCCTCATTGCTGTGAACATGGAATATAGCATACCTCATATGAATACACACATGTAAGCGTGGTTCGCATCTACAAATTTGCGTATCTTCATTGCCTTTGACTTAGGCTATTGTTAATCGTCTGTGATTTCGCAGAAAAAGATGCGCAAATCATCTTTTTTGCTTTTTTCGCCAGGATGAGTCTGACTTGATGTTGTGATTAATGATGCGCGTCTCGCGTCATTTTGGAGCCATGATGTGAGCCAAGTTATTATTGACAGCTTATCAGTGTCGGCGACCGCATTGGAGATACAAACGCATAAATGGTCATATAGCTGATTAAATTGAACTGAATGCTAAAGAAGAAAGGGAGTGTATTTTCGCATGCCAATTGTTAGTTTGCGTGTCTGTTTGGCTAAAGACTTTACTGCCCACAACAATCTTTTCATTTAACTGATGATCATCATCATCAGCTGCAACAGTCTCACAAACAACAGCAGCCAAACTCTTAAGCATCTGCAGCAGTCCTTAGTCTTATGCTCAATTTAATGCTGTACACACGCAACTGTTGCAACGACTTCTTCTTCAGCGCCTGCTACTACTAATACTATACTCAATAGAATAGTATTTTTCACATCTGATGATGATTCCGAGTTCTTTCTTTTATTTTCAATTCTTTTTAGCTTCTTGAACACTTTATTGTTGTTCATAGCCAACATCCTTATAATTGTATATATATGATGACGATTTTATGTTTTAATAACCAACACATTAGATACCCTCATCCGAAGATACAATAAATTTCATTTCAACTCTCTTAAACTTCTATTATATTTTAACTATACACAATTTTTGTAATGCCTTCATTTTGAAATTAGTTTAAGGTTTTTCTATGTGTCTCACTCAATATGGAGCTAAGGGCCTTACCCACAGAATATATGTAAATATATATTGTACATATAAAGAAATACATACTTCAGCGTGATGAGAGAGAATTGATGCAGTTACATTTGTCTGAGGAAAGGAAATTAAATTACTTACTTTTCAGAAATCATAGACTTCATTTTAATCGTGAAATCACATGTTTAAGCAATTTTTGGAATCAAACATTATATTATATTAAGGGAGCCGCTAGAAAGGAATTTTGTCTGGAATAAAAGATAAGATATCTTTTATCAGTGGTGTATTTTTAATTGTTTCTCAGAACGTCAAACATGAGTGACAAAAAATAAATGACTAATATTTTAGTTAAGTAACCTGCAAATTTTTGATTTCAAAAAGATTATATCTATATGTACATACTCGTATTATAAAACAAAGTCTCCCACACGCGTCCTTCTGTCTGAAAGCGGTAAACTCAAAAAGCACCGAATGTATTTTCAAACGGTTTTCAGCAATGGACGGAGTGATTCATGAGAAAGGTTCTGGGAATATAATTCATTAAGTCTTTAAAAGCACGCTGGAAGCACTTAGCACGGAACACTATTACTAAGTCCACGCTGTCTGTTCGTCCGTCCACGGGCTCTATCTTATGAACGATAATAGGTCGAAAGTTGAAATTCACAAAATGTATGCTTCCATCGAGGAAATAAATACTAAAACAAAAATAAAATTTAATATTTCAATGGGGCCCCATACTAGAAATATATGCAATTGTATGGAAGCTAAACGATCCAGTAACTCTACAGTTTTGAAATTTACATGGTTGGTGCAATGGATTAGAAATCCAAATTGTCGAAATTTCAGAATATCGGAATTTGATCGGACCACTAGAAGCGGCATCTCCCATACAAACCACCCATTAAGATTTAGATTTTTAATAGATTAAATATTGTTTTTTGGACTGTTGAACTGAAATTTGGACCCTATATGTTTTAGTGGCCCCTGTTTGGTGTTATGCAATTCAAAAATCTGGTATTGCTGCTGCAAGCAACGTTCCAAGAGTCCACGCCTGCCAAAGAAGGTACTTCGCCGCTTAACTGGGGCTCCTTGGTTTGTGCGCAACACCATCTTGCACAGAAACCTAAGGATGCCTTCGGTACCCAACGAAATCCTGCAATGCTGCAGTCGTCACCAACAAAAGCTACAAAACCATTCAAACCGCCTGGATGCAACCCTTACCCTTGGCATTAGGTTTGATATGAAACCTTCCATGTGCGAGTCTGACTCACAGTTGGGCGATTTTTCTTGTTTTTTTTTTTTAAATCTTGTAGAGAATTTTTGATCATGTTCCACTTAATTAAAGATATTTTCAAATGAAATCATTTCAATAAATATGCTTATACCATAGCATTCGTATCTTATTGAACGTAATTAAAGCAATTACCTCTTAAAATACTTGAGTATGGAAATTTCAACACGATATCTTTAGAAATACTTCCTTAAACTTTACGATAATGTTTACTTCATTAGATTAACGCTCGCCCACAAAGCTTCCTTAAATCTACATATTTCAAATAGGCATTCACACGCCAGTGAAACTGGGTGGGCGATCGAGCGATCGCAAACTTGCCACAAACTTTATAAAGTATCGTTCGTTAATGCATAAGAGCTTCCATTTTGTTGTTTTTATTTCATTTTTTGCTTTTGCCTACTACACACTCCAATGGATAATTAATTGTTTATGCCTGCACTTACTAACTTGCAACAAGATACGTGTATCTATGCTACGAATTATAAGTATTCACCAAGCTCTGAGCTATGCGAATCATACATACTACTTTCGCAGTGCGGCGCCTACAGCATCATAGTTGTAAATCCCAATTCAAAACTCATTTTATTATCGAACAACGAAATGGAAGAAGGTAACAAAATAAAAACAAAAACAAACAAACAAACAAACAGAAAAGATATAAAACTATGTAACAAATTCAGTTCGTTGGAATATGGTTTTTTTATGAGCTTACATAAAATCGTTGAAATTCAGTAATCAAAATTTAGACATTCTTCCGTGCTGATAAATAAGACAGACAAGCCAGACTAAATAGTAGTAAGTATTGTATGAGGCAAGTGAAGCTCGGTTAGTCTCAAGCTAAGCAGCCTGCGAAATTGTTTGAATGTTTCTAGCAATGGAACTGCCCACACAGATAGCTACAGTCCAGTCTAGTTCATTGCAGTCCAGTCAATTCAAGTCCAGGTGAAATGTAAATTTTCTTATACATTTTGGTTTGGTGTGTTGGTCGATCTCACACACATCAGATACTCAAAAGTTGAGCAAGGCAGAGCCAAGCGTCAATTATCAAGTGTGAAAACCAGCGAATAACAAATTAAGCGAGTGATACGGACACAGTACATAGTTGTAGAATGAGGGACATTGCTATGGCATCATTGATGAGGTATGATGGTAAAATATATCGGGGTAAAAGGTGTCTAAAATCGTCGTCGAAGTGTCGTCTGTACTTGTTGTTGTTGATTGTGATGGTTGCTGCTGCTGATACTAATGTGGTTAAGCGAATTGCTGCTGCTCTGAGCTCTGTTCCTTTTTGTTTTTTTTTTTGTTTTTTTTTTTGTAGTTTTGTTGGTCTCAAAGTCACCTCGCCTCCGATATCAGTTTTATGGGTGGCCCACATGTCGAGGGCCATAAAGTAGAAAATTATCACCTTTTAAATTGAAGAATCCAAACAAATTGAAACGGATATCGTGTTTAAGTGCTATCGACATCACTTCTATTAGCTACGCGCAGAGTCATCTTAACATCCACGTTGCCTGAGAGTATCTTTAAGGAGCAGTAACAACAACATGGGCATGGGCACTCGTATCGACTTGGACTGCATTTCGATTCGCTTGACACCATCAGCGTGAGGCTGAGACTCTTGTAAAACAACAACATCGCACAACGACAACAAATGCGACAAGCCAATTAAAAGCATCAAAAGAGTCAAACGCGTGGGCTATAGATACTTTGGTAAAACATCTACAGATACATGTTGTTTTGTACTCATAGTGTGCCATGTATCGATCCGATCCGATGCGATGCGATGCAATGTGAGTGCTAACTTTAAACCCACAAAGTATCTATGCATCTCAGGATGTGGTTGATTCGTTTGGTTTGGTTTGGTTTGGATTGCCTTTTCTTTAGTAAGTAAGCGACAACATTGCTCTCTATTAGCCAAAGGTGTAGGTTGGCATCAAATGCGCGCAGCAGGACGATGATATATCTAAGTATCCATCGATGCATCCATTCGTATCCAAGTGGAGTTGTATACTAAATAACATATTTGATTTGTCTGCAGCTCGATAGTGGTGTCAAAATTCAATGTCAGGCTAACCGAAAGATGGAAACTATGAGACAGCATGGCAAGAGAAAGGGAGCTTAATTACAAATTTAAGGCAACAATTATTAGACAGGCGATCTCTCATTGAATATGGTACAGTTTAGAGGAAACTTGATGGTTGCATCAGGCTTAATAACTTTTTCCTTTTTCATTTCTTGAGAATTTGACATTGACATAATATGGATAAAGAGATAGATAGAGAGAGAGAGAGAGAATTAGGAATAAATACAAATATACAAATAGATCGATTTTGTGCTATTGCTACAAGAAAAATATATACAATATTCAGTCAGGGCTTAATTGATCTACCACCTGCCTACCATTGCAGTTGTACTGTTGTACTGATTATAGCCAGCTCTTTACTTCTTAAGCTGGTTTATTTATATTCATGGACGACGAGTATGTACAATATGTTGCTGACTGGTGATTTGATCATTTTGTGTATTTCATAACTCCCCTTTGCCAGTCGTTGTCGGCCACCAGTCGGCGACTCGGCAGCCATTCGCAACCATAAATGTGCGGCTTCCTCCGTGGGAAATGGCGTGTGCCCTCGAGCGTGTGCCGACCAATTTGACTCCTCGCGAACTGGAAAAAATACTAAGGTAATAATTCACAAAAAAATGTTTGTAGAGAACGCGCGCGCTCATGGGAACCGCTTAAAATGATGCTGAATCTGAAGCTAGACCCTGACGCTTCGTTGTTGAATTTGACTTTGGGCCGCTGTTTTAGTCGTCGTTGGTTCAATCTTTCAAGTTGAAGTCATCGTCACCGCACTGCCGCCATCATCATCATCATCTTGCGTAAAGTTCATTGGTAAATGCTTCCCGAAAAATAAGAAAAAATAAAAGTATTTATAAGTTGTTTATAAGGCTCAATAAAGCGCAGGGTTGCAAAAGCATTCAGGGTTAGGATTTATACATATATTGGAAAGATATCATAGCATCTTTGAATTGTATGTATGGGTAAATAGGAGTATTATAAGGGCAAGTAATTTGATAGCCATCATCAGACTCTCAAATACATCAGAAATAAATTTATTACAAATTTATTTTACTCTGACAGCAATTAATACTTAGAAGACTCTGAAAAGAATAAGGGTTCTTTTTTTTGTATTAAAATTAACACAGTCATCTTACTCGATGTTCATCATCAGTTAATTATGTATTTCATATTGTCATACTTTTAATGTTTAACACTTTTAAGCTTTTTTCCTTAGTTCTTTAGTAATATTTCATTGCCAACCCTGGAATTAATATTTACTTACACAGCAAAAAGTAGTAAGAGCAACTTGACTACCAAGATCACTACTACTTCCACAACCACCACCAACGCCCCTTTGGAAGTCGCCTACTCTTCGGCCTCCTCTCTCAGGCACTCAACTTTTCTGATGCAAGTGCGAATCTGCCTGCAATCAATGGGTCTGGCATAGTTTTTTTTTCTCCTTCATTTTTTGCTAAATTTATTTCATGAACCGAATGGAGGAACGAACGAATGACCGACGACCGCAGACCGTTTACCATCGAACTCAGCTAAAGGGAACTGAACCGAATTGAACTGAACCGAGTCAACCCAACCCCATTGCTCTAAGATGTTGTTGATGATGATGATGGCGGTGCTGCTGTTGCTGCTCCTGCCACTGCTGCCGTCCATGGCTGCTAAAGAAGGAGAGTAGGTGGAACGTTTGTACGTTTGCTTACTAACTGCCTGCCATGGTCAAAATGTTTATCAAGTTAATATTAAATTGTTGGTCAAAAATGAAAAAATACAAAATAAAAATCTCTGTTGGTCGTTATTGCATCGTAGCTGCCGCCACCGCCTCCGCACGGCACATTGGTTGAGTGGTTGAATTGACTGACCAACTGACTGACTGTTCATCGAACTGACAGCAAGATAGACCATAAAGCACAAGTTTGTATCGTTTGATGGAAGTGGAGGCGGTTGCGACGTTGGTCATCTGCTGCTGCTTTGCTGCTGTTGCAATCAGATGTGCCTCTTGTAGTATCTTGTATTCTTTTTGCATTTATTTGTTAGTGGGCTGGATAACCTTACTGCTTGGCTGACTGCCTTACTACATCGCTACAACTTTAGCTTTGGCTTGACTTAGTTAGAGTTTCTCGCCAACAACAACAACATCAAGAAATAACAACATTTTTGGGGCGCAACACGGAGTGCATGCATACAACGGCGTGCAGCTTTCGTGCTGCATATTGCCTACGGCGAAATTTGTCGCACGTTGAGTATTTTTAAACCATGAGAAAATCCTTTGGCGCTAATAGCCCGAATTCCTTTTCTTGTGCTTAACATAAAATCACCTTTTTACACATCGTCGTCGTACCCTCCACCCTCCACCCGCCACTCCGACTCTCAACAGACACCACATGCAACATGTTCCTTCTCGTAGTGCACCACCATAAAAATATCGTGTACCACGTTGTTGAACGATTTTTCGCATATGTAGTACATATAATAGTATGATTGTATGTATACACACATACATATTTATTTAAATATTGTAAGTGCTTAAATCGAGAGCCATTTTTTTAAGTTTTTTTTTTTTGTTTTGTAATCATGTGAAAAATAGTTAAAGCTGATATCCCCGTCCTTTCCAGTTTGGTGTGTTCTTAGTGTATGATTCGGTCTAGGCGGTATTTGTGTTTTGGAAAGGCTATGATTGAATATGTAAAACCATTTATAAAATCCTGACTCTAATTCGATTAGTTCATACCCACGCATTATAGGTCCCATATTTTAAGTTTATTAAGTAACTGTGAGTCTCATGAAATGTACATTTTAGAAATACTATTTTAAATACCTTATATCAAGATTGCAATTGATCTGCTTTACAAAACGTCTATTAATGTAAATGTTCTTTAAATATGATACAATATTATTGTCTTGATTGAAAATAAATAAATTGAGAAGTCTTTCAGGTGTTTTTTTCTATCATTTGAATTCAATATAAAGCTTGTTTTTTCGTTTAAATTTATAAATCTTCCTATACTCTGGGGATAATTGACAACCTATACAGATTCACTGCCATTCTGGGAAATTCATTATCTCTTGTTGAGTAAGCAGAGCGTTGGAATATTGGCATAATCAAAATCAGCAAATTGCAAGTATACATTATTATGCTTGTCCAATAATAAACCTTAACACTTGTATCCTAAAAGGACAACAATGTTCAAACAAGCAGTTAATGCATTTAAAGAATACTTCAGAATCTACAGCCGCCCAAAATGCGTAACAACGGACAGAGGTAATTTTACTTTCAATGAGTTTAAAGACTTTCTCACCAGTAACAATGTCCAACACATAAAAATCGCAACCGGCAGCCATAGTAAACGGGTAGGTTGAACATGACTTCCTAGGACTAATGAGAACAAACTAGCTTATGAGGAAAATAAACTATGCTAGGATCAAAAAAGTAGAATTTTCCTTAAATAACACAATTCATCGTACATATTATTCGAGTACTGGGGGTTATGCTCTTCGGAGCTAGGAAACCTTATGTGCAAAAACCAAACCATATCAATGTCGACAGAGAAGAATTTAGGAAAAAAATTAAAGTAGTGTGCCTCACCCTCATAAGCACAATGTGGAAGTGAAACTTCTTTAGCGAAGTGAGGTAAATCCAAAAATTAGAAAACGAAATGTGACGAAAATCAAAATGCGATGGTTCTTCTTCCTCCTCGTATGCAGCGTAGAGGTTGAAGGTTTATGCATTAGTAAGAGAGAGATAAAAAATGCTTTACTGATTATGTTTACTTTACGAAAGAACGTACGAACAAGTGGCCGAATAACTAAAAAATATAATAACTTTTGTTTTGCAGCAATATAACGCTACAATATTCTGTATTATTGCTTGACCATCAGAAAAACATGCAGAACACAACAATGCAACGGAAGTTATACAGACACTCGAAGAAGACCTTCGAAAAAATGTAACCTGGGAGTGTCTGTAATGATAAAAAATTTCAACTCACGTCTTAGAGAAACAAACAAACTCATCCTGAAGTATAAAAGTCCTTACAAAGTTTCTAGAGTACTGAGAAATGATAGATATTTATGCTACCGTTAGACAATATGATTCTCCTTCATATAATACTACTTTGTAGAGCCTAACAGCCGATTTACAGTGAGCTTTCAAGGGTGCGTTCGTGGTTCAAGTTCACAGTGCCGTCGTTACGTTGCCCTTTGTTTTGCTTACACATTGGCAAGTCTATGTGGAAATATACGTATAATACACATATGGCATAAGAATTGCAATTCATCTTTCTAAAACTATTCGCACAAAGACTTTGCAAATTGGAATTTCAATGTCGGTATACGAACTTCAATCCGACGCTTACTGGTATCCATTTTTCATCAAAAACTTCAAAGCAACGGTGGCTTGTCCACTTTCGTATCGGATATATTCAACTTACGCATCAATACCTTCTCACGTAAGCATCGCCTTAATTCTATTCCGGCGGAGACACGGCCTCCACCGACCACATTCTAGATATCTGTCTTGAAAAAGCTAAGGGTATATTTTTTTTAAAAGCATTAAATTAGTAGAACTTTTAAAAAGGACTTACTTAGTATGATGTCTTCATTGTAATTTATCCAGCATTTATGCATCTCATCATAGAGTTGTAAGCCCTGGCAGATATTAATCTTATTAATTTGGGTGTAGTATATATATCTCATACTTAAATCTTAAAAATAAATAAATAATCCTGATAATACTTGTTCGAAAGTTTCCAATATTGTAATATCCATTTGCCCGGAAGTCATAGCCAAAATGGAATGTAAACACGCTAATAAGCACATCCCTGTTTTGAAGACATTGTGCACATCCCTAATTCGTAGAGCTTTTCTTGCTATTGTTGCATTTGACCACAAATATGAACTAGTTTTTACATGGCAAGAATATATCAAATATACAATAACCTAATTTAATGAATTAGAATTGAGATATTCATAAAATCTTTAGAGAAACCCAAATTAGTTAGTTACTTTCTAATCTATTTATATCTGAGCTAAGTTGATTTGTTTCATAATGAATTACAAGTTTACTTAGTTTTAAAAGGTTCTCAATTGATTTCTTTGATCTTTTCAAATAAAAAACTTCTGAAATCAAATTCAACTCAGTTAATTACTAACAAATAGTCATCAATTATCCAAGCAAACAAGTGTCTTAGATATTCAAACACGTGTCACCAATACCAATTCAAAAAAAAACTTGAAAAAACAAATCCTTAAAAAAAAAATTAATAAAGTATCCGCCTACTTCAAAGCAGAACACCCCAAAGGTGGCAGTTCATAAAAAAAATCAACTTGGCTAAATAAAAGAAACCAAATCAAACCAAGCCAGAAAAACAAAAAAAAAAAATGAAAAATACTATAATGAAAACAAAGCCAAAGAGCGTACATTGATCGATTGATTTCATCGATTATAGTTTAGCAGTCAACGCAACAGTAGAGTTGTTTCCATGATAACTGACAGGCAGGCAGACAGACAGACAGTCAGGCAATCCGACAGATAACAGACAGACAAGTTCAGTCTCAGACTCATAGTCTGACTGACTGAATGACTTTAATTCTTCAAGTCAAGTCTCCCTCTCTCTCTCTCTCTCTCTCTCTTTGTTGTATCTTTGTTTGAATGTTTTGTTTTGTTATATTTTGTTTTGCTGGTTTGTTTGTTTGTTTGTTGTAAGACAATATTCAGATCAGCACACCCACACAGATACACAGAGACACAAACATACACACTAAGCGCAAGTGATCAATTACACACATAATGCGCACCGCGTTCGCATACCACATTCTCAGATACAAAGATACTTACATACATAAACACACAGATACAATATCTGAAGTAAAATTCATAGTTACGTACGCACGCTCATTCCGTCTTTCGCACAGCTTCTTTCACTTATTATTAAAAGTAACAAATTATTTTCAATTGATTTCACGATCACAACAGTTCAACAGTTCAAACTGAGCGCAAATGTCTTCTGCACCTCCGCGAGCAACCCTGACCCTTACTTTGAGTGAGTATTGCTAGCTGTGAACCCACTCACGTTCCCAAAAGTGTTGGGAAGGGGGAAGCAAGCATCTTCAGCACGGTTGGTGTTTTTCTCCTATAGTTCAATTCATGTTGAACAATAAGTTCATGATATTGAAACGCGAACTGTGTGCGCTCAGTGAGCTCCAGTGAGCGTTGATTAACCACTGACTGGGAACATTTAATGTGTAATAACGATTTGTATCCGCTCCGCGAACAACAAAGTAGTTATTGTATTGTATGTTGAAATTCCTCGTACACCCCGTACAATGATCATTAATCATAAAATATGAATCTTAGAGTTAAAAAGTTACAGAAACACAAAAAATACTTCAAGTTTACACACAACACAAAACTTAAACATCAACATCACCGGGGCATCTGCTTGTCTTTGTTAGCGAGTCGTCAGCATTACCAGAAATCCGAAGTTGGTATAGAAGTCAAAGTCGCACTCGGGAGTGAGTTTAAACATTTTCTTTTTTTTTTCCTTTTTGTTTTCGTTTTGTTTTTTGTGTCGACTGTTCATTTTGGCCACGAAAACAAAATTGTGAAGAGTAAAATACAATAATACAATATAAAGAAAACAATATTTCATTGGCATAAACGGTTAGTTGTATATAGATTCATACTATGGCACAACAACAACAACAAAGTACTATCTGTGTATCTATAACCGATTTTAACGCCTAGCGCAGTCAGCTCAATGAGTGTATTCCGTCTGTCTGTCTGTCTGTCTGTCGGTCTGTCCATGTGTAGGACGCGCTTAAAGTACACAAAATTATGTTTATTCATGATTACAAGCCCCGACATGCATTTGGTGTGTGCACGACAGGGTGTCGCTTTTGGGGTTCACCCCCTTTTCAAAGGAGGGTGTGAGGGAAGAAGATGATAAAAATAAAAAGTTGCATCTTGCATTTTTTCTGAGTTTAGTTTTTTTTTTTTTTTTTTGTTTTGTTGTGTGGCATGTTAATTTGTTAACATCGTGGAATGTACATTCTACGTAGAAGAAGTGTAAGGCGTTGAGGTGTGTATGTGAGGACATTAGGGTAAGGGGAGATCTGTGTAGCCCTCAGATTTCCAGGAATTGAATGCATTGTGTGTGGGTTCGATTGAAATAATCGAATTTTAGCTTTAAAGAATGATATTTAAATGAGTAAGCGATTAAGAAGATGTACAATGGGATCACTACAATAAAAACATAAAGGACAAAGGTTTTTAATTTGGAAAGATTTATTGTATTGTATATATAGTATATAGTTATCAATCCTATATTAGTTTAAACAGAGAACTTATGTACATCATATACAGAAAGCGCCTTACACAATTTTTACAAGGTCAAAATGCTTGGGGATAGAGAAAGCAAATGCTAATGAAACGAAAGAACAATATTAGTCTCAATAAAAACGTTTGTTTTTCGTTCTAAAGAGACCATTTATCAGTGCAACAGTTAGTGTGATTTTAAATGCTACGTCCTGCCTTTAATAGTTTTGTTTTTTATGAGATGGACATTCTATATGAACATATAGGCAAATACCTGGGTCCTCAACCTAAAGAACAAGTCCCAAAAAATAATCAAGACCCCAAAAATTATACCCTCGTGTTTAATAAAGGTTCTCCATTCCAGCCAAGTCACCAAGTGTGAAACAATAAGGTAAGGGGTGAGTCATAAATTTATCTGAACTTAACTTTTGCAATGTTGTATATAAGACTTAAACTCTCATCTAAGTCAGACCAGTTGTATAGTATTTAATTAAAACTCTTTCACTATAGAAAAAAAAAAAAATAAATGATTTTCAAGAAAGCCATCTATCCAACAATACAAATCAAATCAACTATTATCCTATTAAGCTATCAATAATGACAAATAATGACACAAATTGTTTTGACCTATGGTAAATTTCCATGTAATCCTATAGTGATAAGAACAAAAAACACTTTCTTTCCTTTATTCTTTGTTCCTTGACGCCTCGGAGACAAAACAAACAATCAACAAATAAAAAAAAAACTTAAAATTCCCACCAAAGAACATTTTGAAGAAGAAGTAACACAAAAAATTTCGTGACACAAAGCCTTTCTGATGATAACAACAACAACAACAGAGACAATAACACAAAAAAAGAGAAATGTAAGCATGTTTATAATGTCTTATTTATATCGGATTATCGGTATCACACATTTTCAATGTGCGAAGACGCATTCACTGACAATGACCACCATCAGCGTCAAAGTCAAACGCCAACTTCAATTCAAAAACCAACTTCAACTCCAAGGCGAAGTCGGTGCGCATTAAAATGTCAATGGGAATGAAATAAACTGAAAGACCAAAAATGACAATTCAACAGGGAACAGAACAAAAGGGGACGGGACACAAATGCAACTTGTTTATAGTAAAGTATCTGAAGTCGCCAGCATGGCCCACGGGCTTCAAACCTTATTGTTTTCTAGTCTGTCTTAATTGTGGACGATGGAGATGGTTACGATGAACATGAACATGAAGATGATGATGTTGATGTGTTGCGTTGTGTTGTGTTGTGTTGTGTTGTTGCGAATGAGTGTTTTCTCTTTATCTTGTTTTGTTTCACACTCTTTAAGTGAGAGACAAAAAGACAATCAAATGGACAGACAAACAGACAGATATTTTGAGACCCAAAATATTACTATCTATGCATGGATATACCTACTTATAACTTGGGGACATACATTTGTAAGTATGTGTAGTGTCTCTTCCGTAGTTGCATGTATCTAACATATCTATCCAAGTCATTTGTCTCACAGTTGAAAGTGGTAATTCAATTAAATTCTCTTTCAATAAATGCGTTGATGCACATTAGTGAAAGAAGAGAAGACCTCCTACCTTAAAAATCTAGTCAAATAACTCTATCTACTTGGCCATAAAATTGATAGCTCTTTTAACTGATCATGTTAGTAAGTTACAACAACAAAGAAGAAGCTGAAAAAAAATTTCACCTGATTTGTGTTGGTCGATAAATTCAGTAACTAATTGAGACCCTTTAGTCGCCAGCACCCTTCAAGTCTGTTTGAGATGATGATTGCCTGCGTAGGTCGAAAGAGAAAGATACAACAATTTGGTTGTTTTGTCAATGTTTGTGTGACACTAACAACAGCAACACCATTACAACATATAAGGTGTCAATTAATGTGCGTTGATCCTTAAACTAAGATAAGCTCCACTAAAACCCAAATGTCTCTAAAAGTCCGATACTGAAGCTGCTGGTGCTGGTTTGATTTTGACATTTGAAGTTATAAATTAGTTTTAATTGTTTCGAACATTTTTTCAGCAATATTTAAAAAAGATATCGACAATCTCCAATATCGATAGGAGATCAGTTGAAAAGTGTCAAACAAATAGATTTTTTTTCTATGGAAATTCCATTTCGGAACACCCAAAGTGTTCTCTTACACCTATTATGTATTGTATTGTATGTACATAGTTACTTTGAAGTGTATGAGTGAGTATCTGTGGCAGAGAGTGTTGACGCACGTAACTCTTAATGAAGCGAAGCGCCTTTGAACCGCACCTATACCCGCCGACAGGCCCATCATTCAAAGTACCTTATCTCTTCATATGTATACATAAATACAATATACATATAAGTAGTATACTGTATATTGTACAATATGAACTGAAGTGTTGATTGAAGTACGAGTATTGAGTAAAGCTTGTGCAAGTTTTGAATTATCTTCAAGTGTCTACTCGTGTCAAATGCGGATACGCGCAATTAAGGTGACACACATATCTAGATTCATTATACACATACACATGTTCATATGTTCATATGTATATATATGTATATTCAAGAACTACCGTACAATATTTTGCTAATGACAATGTTACCCAATAATAGTTTACTAGTAAAGGTAATCAACCACACCTTACTTTTTTGCCTTAAGATAACTAAAAGACATCGTTTGAGAAACTCAAACAACAAGAAATAAATATACTTACAATACAAACATGTAGTACAATACTATGTAGTATGTTTTTGTATCTACAATATTATATGTTGAGTACTTGTCATTACAACAAATCAAATAGTTTTATATCGAGATACAATCAAAGAAACTTTTCAAAATGAGCACAATCAGATACAGTTAACTACATGAATGCGTAACTTAGATACAAGCAACTAATTGTTTCTAACATGTTTGAACAACTTGAACAAACAAGAGCCGCCATATTGAGCTTTTAAAGATACTCGGGGACAATTACTTTATTTCATTGATTGGTGGTTAGTTTGAGTTAGCCAAGCCCATTTTCAATTTTATTGTACATACGAGTATCAACTTGTCAACATCATCATCATCATCATAGTATTACCAGCATCACCCCTTATAGTTATCACCCCTCATCATTTATTAATATGTACACACTGGGGGTATCTGTATCTCTATCATTTGCACACGCTTCCAATTCTCTGTCATTAATGGCGGTAAATCGATTTGTATTCTCGCTCAACAAATTTTTAATTGCTGTTAAATTAAAACATTTTCACCATTAGCCATGGTACTATACAATATGATTCCATGATTCACCCTTATTCAGGGTGGCCCAACCATAATTAAAACATCGTACGTCAAGGACATGCGCATGTACATATACATCCTGTTGATGTTGACGTTGTTCTTTTAGATTTCTATAGAAAACAGAAATTGCAAAAAAAAAATCAAAAATACGAAACTCTAATTTTCTCTCTGCATGTAAAAGTGCTAAAAATCTCTATGTATCCTATATCTCTACTAGTATGTTTATTGAAGATACACATATCGAACGTGCCCATCAGGCAGACGCACGCAATGTCCTTGTTTAGCATTGTGTGGATATAGTTTTTGTTATTGCTGTTGTCATCGACATGTAGTTGGTAACTCATTAAACGCACTGTTATAGAATTAAAGAATAACCTGGGGTTAGTGTAGGGTTAGTGCATGGAACCTGAGGTATACTATTCTCTTGTTCCCTTGTATTTTGATGCATCCTTCAATCGACACTATGACTCACAGTTAGTTAAACAGTATTTTACAACTACTGCCTAAAAAAAGAAAAAATGAGGACCGAAGACGAGGAGCAACTAACTGTGTGGCCCACCCTAGTTGCGGAACCGATGCACATTTAATTGTGGCCTAAAAAGGACAACACAATGACTATCTATGATATCTGTCTAACTGTCATTCAAACAGCTCACGACCAAAGTGGTCCAAATCTCTGATATCTCGTTGTCTCTATGTGTCTGACAGAGTATGAGCATGTGTGTAAGTGTGTGTGTGTGTGTGAGTATGTGTCCTGTGCTCATCCTGCATCCTGCTGTGACTTTCACAAAATATTTTGGTTGTACGCAGTGCGGATTCGTGCAATTATTGCTGTTGTGGACAATCTGTGTCGAATGTGACTCGAAGGCTCATGCTGATTAGACATTGAGCCAAATCGGGCACATGCAGTTTTTTGTTGCAAAAATATTTACAGCCCAGCAAGGGCATGAGCAGGATCGGCAACAACAACAACAACTTGGACATATAGAGATAAAGTCATGTAATATGGTTGACCAATGACGAACTTGAGACGATAAGAAACTAGGGGTAGTAGTAAGGTAGAATATTCCAAAACATCATTCTCTCTTTAGAACTTCAGGTGGTCATGAACTATAGAACTGTTGGAAAGTGGGCGAAGCTGAAGGCGCGGCATGGGTTAAATACTTGTTATGCTATCACTAGGGCAAACCCAAATGCCCAATATCAAAAACAAAAAAAGAGACACAAACACAAAGTCAACCAGAAATCAAACCTCACCACCTATAACGAGCTGAGTCAAGGATAAACACATCAAAGTCAAGTCAATAGAAAAAACTATAGAACTTTTGTTTTCCTCTCAAATCATTTCTTTTTCACCTTTCTTTCCATTTAATGAATTTATTTGTGCCAAAATTGAGAAAATAATAGACCACCGGAAACAAGTAAGGAACTTATCCTCGTGGTAAGGCAAGTATGACATCAAAACCAGAACAATGTCGAATGAGTGCGAAAATATGCACAAAATGTTTTTATTTGTTCTTCCAAATAACCAATCCAATGTTGATCCAAAGAACAATGTCTGACCACATGCGAATACAAACATGGTCGAAAGATCCTGTAAAGGCCAATAACTGAGTGACTGATTTGTGTTCATTAAAAGGTTTTGGCTCATATCAAAATGCGGGCGACAGATTTTCTTTTTTCTTCAGCATCTAATTGTGTCCAATTGAGTCTGATTTTACGAGGGTAAGTAAGTCATCGATCCTATCTGGACTTTTCTAGGTATTTCGTCTGGCTCGTGCTGATCTTGCGCTGGCATTAATTTCATTGTCATTTGCCATTTTTTGAATTTTTCTTTTTTTTTTCTTTTGGGCACACTTCATTAGAATGTGGGTTATGAGCTATTGTCTTGAGGTGCCTTGTGCTCATCAAAATGTCATGTGCGGGAACACACAAGTCGACATTTGAATTAAATACAAAATATTATATGTACGTGGTATCGTAAAAAGAAGATGGGTTAAACATTTTACGAGGATTTCTAAGTTTGTAAGGTATTTTAAATTAATTCATTGGTTAATAATAGAGTTTTATTCCTGTTAAAAATTTATTATGTAGTTCACTTATTTTAACCATAATTCGATGGAATTTCGTATTCGATGAATTAGTAAGGAATGAATAATAGAATGAATTATTTACTGTCTATGAAACATTTATCCAAAATCTTAAAATTTCTATTAGGTTTAAGTTGCTAATGTATAGATAATCTTTAATAAAATTAATCACTTTCTCCTCTTTGGAGATTATCATTTTGTTGTCATAAGGGAGCTCTCAGTGGGTGCTGTAACCCTTTGAGTGATGCCTGTGTTAGGTTAGTTTCCAATTTTACTGGTGGGTTTGTATGGGAGGTATAGTGTCTAAATTTCAGTTCGATGGAAGAAAAAACAAAAAAGTTTTTCTAATAAGAACCTGAATTATAATGGGAGGTAATCTCCCTAGTAATCCGATCAAACTGAAATTTCGACAATATAAGTTTCTGATAAATAACCACCAACCATCTGAATTTCAAGATCGTGGGATTACTGGATCGTATATCTGCTATACAAACCAAAATGTTTCTTGTATGGGGACCCCCTTAAGTTTTTGAAAATATTTTATTTTTAGTATTTTTTGTTGATACCCGGATAGAATTATATTTTTTTTCAACTCTCTAGCTATTGCGGTTTATGAAATATGTCCCGAGGACGGACGGACAACGAAGTCACTGCAATAGGATTCCTTTTGGTTTGTTTTTTGGAACCCTAAAAAGTAAAGATAAAGAAAAATAAACCGAAATCCACGTTGGCAGTCATCTTCAGCATGGAACAGATTAACTGAAAGCATGAAATTTGAAGAATTAACCATGGTAGAGTAATTTAAAACCACTCACTAAGACCCGGAAGTACTTTAATTTACAAAACTTTATTGAAATGTCTTGAAATCAGAGTTACAAGGACTTACTTACGTATCAGTCATGTATTACAATAGTTATATCAACGAAATCAAGTGAAAAAAAAAGTCTGTAATTCCCCTTTTAAATTAATACGATTCTCTAATATCATTGAAATTTAATTTTGATTCAAAACTTTTTGTTTTATTTTTTTCTAATCTAAATTTAAGAAGTTTTTATATAAAAACATGATCTAAACTTCACCGAAAACACTTCAAGACATATTTATGATAAATTTATTACTACCTGTTTAACTTTTATTCCATTTATCAAAATGAAGCTAAATATATTCATCCAAGTTAATAAAATTCTTCAATATCAATGAAAATTCAAAATCTTTTGATAATTTTTTGAACGAAATTCCTCATACCATCTATCTACCATAATGTCGCCATGAGGGCTGGCCATACATAATATTGCTTTGTCATATACGGAGCGCATCATAAAATCGCCCCTGCTGTATATCAGCATATTGACAGTTTCCAAAAAAAGTTTTATAGTAAAAAAAAAAAACAAAAAACAGAAACTAAGCTTATTTGGCAACTGGTTTATTAATAGTTTGATTAAATATGACAGCTTTATGTTTATATTTCAATTTCTAAATGTCAAAAATAAACATCATGGAATAAAACATATTGAAAATAAATGCTATAAAAAATATCAATTTTTGTTTTATTTACAATACAAATTTGGAATGATATTAAAAGTGTCACATTTTTAAATTTATTTGATGGATAAAAACATTCACAAACAAATATTTTATAAATAACATAATAAAAAATACAATAAGTTTGTTAAAATTAAAATTGTTGCATTGAATTTGCATAAACGAATTTTGTAAATGGTCCCATAAAAACACTAATGTCTTACTAAAAGCAAAGATAATACGAATCATTTAAATATAGAATGCATGATATTCATTTTATGTAGTACAATATTTTGAAATAACATGAACATATACAACGATTTTTACAGAGATCTTCAAATTTTTGTATAGTTTAAAGGAAAAAAATACTTACAATGAATGGTTGAGTTTCACTCAAAACCAGTTTGATTTTATTTATACGAAATTTAATAAGAAATTAAATTTTCAGTTTCAGAATTTCAGACTATAAATCTTTATAAAACCTTGATGCGTTTGTCAATGTTTGAATTGACTGTTTGTCAATGTTTCAATTGACTGTTTGTCAATGTTTCAATTGACTGTTTGTCAATGTTTCAATTGACTGTTTGTCATTGTTTGTTTGAGTTAAAGATTATTGAATTCTGGTTATTTCTGTAGAATAATTTTCTATTTTCCACCAAAGCAAAACACTTTCTTTAATTGTTTATTAATTTTTTTATTTTATTATTTTATTTTTTTTTTTTTTTGTTTATTAAATTTCTTCTAAATTGGATATAAATCGATATTATCTATTGTATGATTTCTATATTTAATGAGATCTTTCTTTGTCAGCAAAGTTATTTAATATTTATATTTTTTTAAGTAAAACAAAACTCATTTAAATTTCATTAAATACAAATAAAAAACAAAAACAGTCTTGAAAAAATGAAACACTTGATTTCTATGAGGGAATCTATCTATCTTTCTATCTTTCTATTTACCAAGCTACCTAACCTACCTACTTTTCTTTATACTCATATACGAAACAACATACATACTATATTTGTATATTTGTGGTTAAAGATAAAGATTTGCTATTTGACAGTTAAAGTATCTACAATAATACAATAACATCGATGGTTAAGAACTATAAGGTACAAAAAAATATACATACATAATAAGTATATAGTTAATATATGTATTGATATATTGCGAATCGATATTTTTATTCAATAAAATTAAACTATGTATTTATAATTAAAAAGGGCATTCATCAATGATAATGTTGCCAATTTATTTTTGGATTTAAGAGGCGTATTTAGTGTATTATTTATTTATTTATTTTATTATTTGAATACTCATTTCATTTCTTTCATATCTGCTTTGGCATTGGCATTTGTATCTATGTAAATGTGTCTTTAAACTCTATGTATGTATGTGTGTATCTCGTACAATTACTATTACAATATAACGATTGAAAACACTCCATGAGTGATTATGAAATGACTTTATTTGTCTGCACTGGGCTGGTTAGGAGGGAACTCAGCGTTAACATCAGTCGATTATCAACTGAGCAGAACGACTGGCATCAGGGGAGCTCTAAAGCTCAACCCCACAACGCTTGTGTGTGTGTGTCACATAGCGGCGAAACTGGTTGCACCGGCTTGGCATATCCTTAAGCGTGGACTTTCAAAAGAAGTACATGGACCAAACTATAAAGTTTAGTCAAGATGCACACACTTCTAACGACTCATGATCTCATCGATGGTGAAGCCCAACATGCGTTTAGGTCGCTCGACTGGTGTCGATATTGTTTTCGTTGGTGATGTTACTGAGCTAGTACCTGCATTCGATGAGGAGAGATCTAAGGCGGGTGTGTTTCCAGTCGGTTCCGATAGTTGGCGTGGTGACAACATTTCAGGTTGATGCTTGCTCAACTCTGGTGTTGTTTCCTTTGTTGTAGAAGTTAATGCTTGCTCATGGCCTTCGCTGTGACTCTGCAAGTGACTTTTAAGATTTGCTCGTTGGTTAAAGCTACGTTGGCAAATGGGGCACTTATGAGGTCCCTCCTCCAGATGTGTGACCTTGTGCACAGCGAGTGTTCGCGATTGACAAAACCCCTTACCACAATCGCTGCACTTAAAAGGTTTTTCTTTGGAGTGTATATATCGATGATCACGTAGATGATCCTGGCGCCGGAACGCCTTACCGCAAATGTCGCATGAGTACGGCCGTTCATCGGTGTGGGTACGTTCGTGTATTAGTAAATTATAGGATTTGGTAAACTGGCGATTGCAGTATTTGCAAATGAACTGTTTCTTTGGGCGACTACTGCCGGAAGTGGATGTTGTAGCGGCTCCTGGTAGCTTCATTTGTGGCATAACACCAAAGCGTCCAGCTGCAACAGCAGCAGCATGTAGACTATGGAGACCAGCTGGATAAGGACGCATTGCGTGGGGATGATGGCCATGATGGGGATGTGCGTGAGGATGATGACCAGCATGGTGGGTATGCTGGTGGCCATGACCATGATGCTGCTGCTGTTGTTGTTGCTGATATAAAGCGGCATTGCGTATCCATTGGTTCATGAGTAAAGCTTGATGTTGCACGGCAACGGGATCAGTAGCAACTACAGCGGCGGCTGCAGCTGCACTTGGATAGTGTAAACCATAACTGGCATGTGTGTGTGGTTGCTGATGATGATGCTGATGCTGGTGTTGCTGCTGTTGCATTTGTAGCCAGATACGTTGCTGCTGTTGTTGCTGTTGCTGGTAATGGGCGGCCTGCTGCATGTGACGTTCCATTGCAGCTGTAGTGACTGCAGTTGCGGCTGGGGGATAGACGCGTGAATGATGTGGTGCTGGATTCAAGGGTGACTCTGGGTGTCGATGTTGCTGTGTTTGATGTTGCTGTTGCTGCCGATAATGTTGGGATTCGTTGTATTCACTCAATGGGCTGCCCGGACTTAGTTGCGCAGAGGAGCGACGACTGCTGCGTTCTTCCGTCGGCGTATGTGGTGGTGTCAACATGGGCGAGATGCTACTCTCGCGTTCCTCCTTAATGACAATATATTCGTCGTCGGCGTAATCTTTAATTAGCAAAAGAAATACATACATACATGTATATGGAAATCGTTAGTTTTTAGTTTTGAATTAAGATAAGATAGATAAAAATGATAGTTGAATTGTAGAAATGCCGTCGCTACTTTTCTTTTGCCGATTGCTTACCTTGTTCTCTGATATTTAGTTCGATGTCGTCCACTGTGATGTTGCTGATTGGCGACGCTGAGGTTGAAGACATATTTTTAAATTTTCAAATGATTCAAAAGCTTTTTGCGTTTTGCACGTTTATCTTTTTTATTATTACATATATTTAATGTAAATTAAAGTTTGGTTCTTTACACTTTCTTGATTGTATTGTTTGTTTGGTCTCTTTGGTTTTGTTAAGCTTGTTCCTGGTGCAAGTTAATAAATATTTTCTTAAAAAATTTCATATTTATTTCGAATAAATTGTATCTCACACTTCACACTCTTCGTTAACGACGTTCTCACGACAACGTCTCGTTACAAACTGAATTCAACTTGTTTTTCGATCTCTCCGACTCAAACTCATGAAACGCTACAATGATACCGATAAAATTCAACACTCGCTCTCACACTCTTTGGTTTTTGTGTGTGTTTTGCAGATGTAAGTTTTTGTGTATCTGTGTATTTTACATTGAGAGTGTGTGCTTGAGTGGATTTTTATATTGATGGTGTGTGTTTTGTTGGGTGCTGCTTCTGCTGACTGCTTCAACTTCTGCTGTAGCTATGAGTAGCTCTCGTTAATAACTGACTGCTGACTGCCGTACGACGACCGGTTTTGAACCTATTTTGCCGATGAAATACAATAACGAACCAACGAACGGCAGCTGCTTTTGTCTGCCTTCCTATTGTTGTTGGTTGTTGGTTGTCGACTGACGACTGACGGCTGACGACTGTTGGCTGATTTGTTGTTATTGTCGCATAGGGTGAATTTATTTGGAAATGGTAGATACGTAAACGCCTACCTGCCAACCAAGAAGCCCTGGGATTGGCTGATTGGCTTGCGCTCTTCATTTTACTTGCTCCAAACTAAGCGCATCCATATGTATCCAGCCATCCATTCAACCATCCAAACCATTCATATAAATTCATATGTCGTCTCACTGTCCTTGAGTATCCAACTACTGCCTTTGCTGCTGCTGCTGCTGCTGTTGCTGCTGTTGCTGAAGTCTCTTCTTCTGTGTGTGGCATGCTCCAGCAGCTTCATCATCTATAGCTCGGGCTGGTTGTCAGTAAACAAGCGGAAACTGTTAGGCTGACGGTCGTCGGCTGCCGCTGCCGTCACTTTGCTGACGTTTACTTGAATCTATGTTACAGCAACGTTACGCTGGCGTCACAGCAAGCTACCACATAGCACAGTATTTAACCATTACATCCAATGTCCTGTCACATCTGCTCGCTCAGATCTCGTATCTACTTGTCCTTTCCACCCGTATTTGTTCGTATTTCCCTAGTTTATTTATCCTTTTTTATAACTTTATATACATTCTATATGTATTTATTCTTCATGTTGCTTTTTATGTGTTTCGTTTAGTTTGGTCTTTTTGTTGACTTTTATTTGCCTGAGGACATTTTGTTATTGTGTTTGTATAAACTGTTGCCCTTTTTGGTTCTTGTTGTTGCGCGGATATTTTAATTTACAATACAAATAAGTTTCGAAATTACTTTAAGCTTCAATCAAATTAGCCATTATCATCATCATCATCATCATCATCATCATCATCATGATATTAACATACGAGTCATCATCAAAGGACTGATTTTTTTCTTATTTTTCCTTTCGCCCATTATTTTGATGTTTAAACATAATAAAGTCAGTCACATTTTAATTGAAATTGTTGGGTTTATTTAAATTTATGCGCTATTAACTTGTCTTTTTAATATTACCCATTATTTTGACTATAAACTGGCTTAGGTTTTAAAAAAAAATCTATTGGCTGATTTATGACAGACGCCTTTAGTTTTTACCTTAAAACCCAATGATTTGTGTTAAATACAATTTTATGTATTATAGTATTCGTAAGATTTTCTATGGTATATCTTCTACAAACATCATGATGTTAATTATGATCATGACTTAATGATCTGATCTTATTTGGAATTCAAGTTCGTGCAGGAAAACTAACTAAATACTACTTATTTCAACCATTTGAATTTATTTTCCATATTAATTTTTCTCGTTCACGCTTCACGCGTTAAATAAACGCTTACCAAACAGTTAGCAACGAAATTTATTTTTTATAAATTCAGCAGCATAGAGCAACCTTATAAATATAAGTATCTATTATCTAAACAGAATGCATGTCATTTGACTATGAAATGCAGTCAAACGGCTAAAAGCACTTAAATTTTTGTCATTAACTTTTAGTTGAGATAAAGTGTTGAATTTTAATTTAAATAAAGTAAAGCAATGGCGTCAATTGTAAATAAATGAATTGAATGTATTTAAGTAAATTAAATCTAATCTAATATGTAGATGTACTCATAAGCTTATATCATTTTATTTAGGTAAAATGCGGGAGATGTCGGAGATGACATATGTAAATAAGTACAATGTTTTTCCTATTAAGTCAGTGAGTAGGTGGATGATATTCATATTATTGTCATCATTATTTCTAACAGACTTTGATTGTGGCCAACTGATTAATTCAGAGCAGATCATTGCTTTTCTTCATCAATTTAAAATGTCACCTACTACTAAGTAGTATGATGTTTCTATTAGTACGTGGTCTCCGGTTTGACACCATATCGGGCAACATGATTATCAAACCCATATTATTTCTGAATAGTACCGACGCCCTTCAAATGAGACGTGTCAAAATAGTGTGAAATGCTGACAATTAGTTTACAGGTTACAGTCGTATTCGTGATTCCACTTTTGTAATTTTCCAAGCAATGGAAGAAACTCATTACTGAGTTTCGATTGGAAACTCTTTTTCTCTCTCTGTTCTATCAAAATGAACCATTAAGCGTTAGTTTACTATGTTTCAACATGGCCATATGAGCAACAATAATGCTGAACCTTGTGTTTTGGCTCTTACACAATATGCTCGTACTTACATTTCTTCTTGAGTTCTTCGTTTTAAGGGTTCCGGTCCTAAAGGGTACCAAAGGGAACCCTATTGCAGAGACTTCATTGTCCGTCCGTCCGTCCGTCCGCCCTCGGATCATATGTCTTGAACCGCAAGAAATAGAGAGTTGAAATTTTTACAGAATATGTAGTTCTATCCGAGCATCAGCAACAAATACTAAAACTAAAATATTTTCAAAAACTTAAAGGGGTTCCCATACAGGAAACTTTTTGGTTTGTATGGCAGCTATACGATCCAGTGATCCCAAGATCTTAAAATTTGGGTAATTGGTGGCTATATATTAGGAACTTATATTATCGAAATTTCATTTTGATCGGACTACTAGGAAGGGTGCTTCCCATAATAGAAAAAACTTTTTGTTTTTTGTTCTATCGAACTCAAATTTAGACACTATAAGTTTTTAATACATGTACTATACATCTGTTGGACTCAGCCAAATCGGCCAACTAGGAGCGGTTCTTCCCATGTAAACCCACCATTAAAATTCAAGTTCTTATTCGGAAAACTTGTTTGTTTATTGAACTATTGAACAGAAATTTAGACACAATAAGTTTCTGTTATAGGCACGGTACGTTTGTTGGAATCAGTCAAATCGGAGCATTAGGGGGAGCACCTTCCATAGAAACTCCAATCTTGTACGGAACCCTCCGTGTACGAGTCTGACTTGCACTTGGCCCATTGTTTAAAATTGAACTCTTCGTTTTTCAAATAATAAAGGAGAAAAGAATTTACTAGTGTTATTTACTATTTAAAGGAAATGATTTTTTGAACTCCGTTATACTACTGAAGTGGTAAAACTATCTACCTTACATAGTACACATGGAAGAAGATTCTATATGCCTCCAGGAATGATAAATTTAATATTGTTTATGTCTTTTCCTCAAATATAAAATATTTTATTTCTCTTCATTTTATTTGCAATCTGTCTGTCAAAAGACGTCAGTCGGCGAATTTGGATAAGGAAAAAATCACATGTTATTAAATAAAATTATCGTTGAACCACTCATCCGGGAAGCAAAACTGGAGATCCAGAGGGTGCTGTCAATAGATTATCATGATGATCTCATCATGAGATCCTGCTGTTGCTGAGCCTGAAGACCTCATCTATGATCGTTGGAATCTTCTAGTTTCGGTGAATGTTCGAGTTTGGATTAAAACCTCTAAATAATTTCCAGATTTAAGTTGGCAGTAGTGCCCCAATGCTGTAACGGCTTCAGTTAGTGGCCTTGTTATGTATATTCAACTTTAATATTAGGCTGAGGAGTCAACTCATTCTCACGAGTAGAAGCTTTAGACCTAATTGCTTCCCTTTGGTTTTGATGTCAAGTTGCCATATTTTTCCCTTACAATGGAATAATATATATATATATATATATTATATAAAGCACTTAGGTGTTTTGCAAAGGAAGTTTTTAACTTGAATGAATTTTCTCACTTCCATTTTGAAAAATATCTTGCACATTAAAAAAAAAAAATGAACAAATTCAGTTAATATTGTAGATTTATAGAAAATATTACTATGCATATGAAAATATTTAGAAAAGAGTCATAAAATTAGTACCTACATTTTATTATATGCACATAAAACGCCCCTAGACACATTAGCTCAGTACACCCCTGCTACTGTGAAAACTTTTAAAATACACGTACACATTTCATTATATTCAAATGTTATTTCTATATTGAATAAACATTTTTTAAAGCGAAAATCAAGCGAAAAAATACTCATAGATGATATATGATTTTTCACATAAAAATGACATCAAAATTATCTATTTTCTTTTTTTCTAAAAACAAAAACAAAAAAATATTGTATAAAAATGTTTTGTCTTTGTTAAAAATTGCTCTCAATGTTCTAAAAAATCTAATTTTTTTCGACGAACTTTAAAATTGTTTTTTGTATTGTCCAGAATCCCGACCTTTTTCTTTTTTAATATTTAATCTACTAAAAAAAAAATTCTATATGGAAAAATAGAAAAAAAAAAAATACATTTAAATAAATTGTAGACTTCCGCGAATATTGCTCTCACAATGAGAAATAGGACTTTCAGGAGAACACAATTTTCATTGAGGGTTTAAGATTTTTCTTCATTATTCTTTGTTATTTCATTTTTTATTGCTTCTTTTATGAAATTTCTTCTATGTTTTTGCTCTCAATGTTATATTTTTTACGCTCTATTTCTATATTTTTTTTGTGTTAATTTTTTAAAACAATTTTTTCCTTCACGCACACACAAAACAAAGAACCAAGGACTAAAATAACGACAGGATAATAATGTCAAAAGAAGTGCTTCCTATTTTTTTTAAAATGGTTTTATGATTTTATGACTTTTTATTGCGAGCAAAGCGACTTCTTTATTGGACTCATTTCGTGCCTAGTAAAATTACTCGTACTATAAATTGTATTGTATATCATCATTCATAATCAGCGGCAAAGGATCTTATTTTTTAGGAGTATGTACAATAAGTAAGTTGTTTCCGTTTCCGTTTTTTTTTATAAATATTTTGCATATAACTTTGATTTTCATATCGATTCACACATGTCCTGTGTATGTTCAGTAGCCTAAATGGAAAAATTAATCCTTTTCGCATGTAATAGGGAAATTTATGTAAATATCGTGTATTTCCGATTCACCGGGGAAATTTTCGGTCTGTTGTTTTGATGTCACTTGGATCTATCCAAAGTATTTATTTTGTTCATTTATTTATGTATTTATTTCATTTTTATTTATTTGTTTTTCTTTTAGTCATGTTAATTACCTGCCGAAACTTACTTTGATGTTGCATTTGTTTTGTCGTTTTTGTGTCAACATCTTGTCGTCGTTTTGTCTCTTTTACAAATATCCATATTTACCGAAACTCGCATGCTTTACTTACTTACTTTATCCTTTGTTTTTGGCGCTTTGTTATTCTTAAAAATTGGAAAAATTATCAGATATTGTATAAATATAAATACTTTACATAAATACATGTGGCATGGCATAGCAAAGCATGGCATCCGGTAGTTGATTTACCTTTTGGATTATTTAAGATAATACACTTAAAGTCCATTGGATTAAGCAAGAGAGCTAAAGAAAAAAAGCCGAAGTGTGCCATCTTTTAATTTGTACAAACAATTCTTATTCTTTGGCTTACCTATGAATCTTAAAATCATTCGTAAAATGCAACAAAAGTTACTAAATTGAAATAATAACTGTGTTGATTTTAAGAACTAGGTATATTATTATAGGTGATTGGAATTTAAGATATACATATGTTTTATATTTCTACTATATGATATCAATTACACTGCGTGACACGAATTCGGTATATGTAAAAATTGAATGCTATTATAATTATATTATATTATATTTCTAAGTATTAGTTACAGTATGTAGGCAGTAGATGTCTTTTGGTTCTTCTCCCACATACAATATAAAACTGGCTTAATGAAGAATTTTATGAATTCAATGGAAAAAAATTGGTGAAGGATTTTTATATTTTGAGTCTATTCCAAAACTAAGTGACGCAAAGTTAAAAAAAGGTATTTTTATTGGACCACACATAAGCCTGCATTTGGGCTGAGGAGCAACCTGAAGAGACTTTCGAACTACCGTTACATCCACAGCTCTGTATGGTGTGTATGGTATGTATGGTGTGGTTTATGGGCTGGTGGAAACATCAGTCCGTATTTCTTCAAAAAATGAGGCCGGACAGAACATTCCCGTCAATGGTCCACTACCGCACTATGATAATGGACTTTTTGTTGCCTGGAGTTGAAGCCCGAAGTGTCGGCGATATTTGGTTCCAAAAGGAAGGGGGCCACAGCACACACAACTCACGACACAATGGCTATATTAAGAAATTATTTTGGCGAGCAATTAATTTCGCGTTTCTGACCTGTCAATTGGCCGCCTAGATCGTGTGATATCATACCTTTGGACTTTTTTCTCTGCGGTTATGAGAAGTCAAAGTCTTCACCAATTAGCCAGCTACGATCAATGACTTGGAAGTCAACATCACTCGCGTATTTGGACAGATACCGGTTTGCAATGCTGGAAAGAGTGATCCAAAATTGGACAACCCGAATGGACCAACTACGGCGTAGTCGCGACCAACATTTGAATGAAATTATTTTTAAAAAGTAAATGTCAGAGAATGCTCTTTCAGGACTTAATAAAGATTTGGCCATCCAATTTCTCTTTGTGTGTTTTATTTACACCTAAAAAAAAAAAAATTCTAAATGAATCATCCATTACAAAGATGTGCTGTCGGATGTCATCAAAAATTCATTTTTTCCTTTCCCATTTCTCTTTTTTCCTTCAAGTCTTGAACGGTTTCAAGGTTATTGGGTCGCAGATATGTTAGGAGATTACTGCTGGCTACAATGTAGCCATGGCTACAATTTAATGAAATTTTTTGGTATTCAATCCTGAACAGAAAATTTATAGTTATTTCCAATAAAATTGTCTTTAATAACCAATGATCTTTACTTCTCTTTATAATCGTTTGAACTGTTGTCTGTTTATAGGTCGATGTGGGTGCCTGCTTCTCGAAAACTATAAAATATTGAAGGTCTAAAATCAATAGATTGTAGAGCTAGAGTCTTCTGAAAGAAAGTGTCCTGAATAAATACTTACAGATTGGGGAAACATGATTGGCAGATCTAAAGTGTTACCTTTCTTGAGTCTACAAGTGTCCACATGGGGGCCTTAAGTAGTACACTTCTATTACTTAATCTTCGGAATACCGCTTCATGGACTAAAGATCCCAACAAATAGCTTATTCAAGAATAAAATGTATACTAAGATATATGAACATGAATAGCAAATCTTAAATAGAAAAAAGGATATCTCAAATATTCTTATAATGAATATGAAAACAATCATATGAGACAACAGAAATAAATTTAGTCAGTGCTAAATCCAATTGTAAAATCACACAACTTATGTATGTTACGACGTGTATGCCCAAGTTATCAATTCTATTTTTCCATAATAAATAATTTGCAAAACAAAACAAAAATTGCCAACACTACGTGAACAAGAAAAGTATATTCGTATACAGTATTCCTTGTAAATTGAGATACAACCAATTTGCCACTTATTCTCTATACATAGAATAGAGTCCGAACTAAGAGTCAGTTAGCTATGAAAATTACTAAGATTGCTGTGTAGATTGGGTATTATGAGCATGAAATTGTAAATTACCTTGAAACATAATTAGAGACAAAAACATTATTACTAAAGTCAAGGCTAGACTCCTCATATACATACATACACATACAAAGATTCTCATACACAAGGCATTCATAAATAAATTGCAAGTATTCGCGCATTTAAAAGCGAATATTTGCTTGTAAAAAATATATAAACAACCATAAAAGTGTCACGCCCGCGTTTCAAGCAAAGCAAAACTATAGTACAATACAATAACAGATTTTGCAAAATATTCTAACACAATATATCGCGCGATATATTTTATATCCTTGCCAAAGGATATGTCGGGCAAAGAGACTTAGGCAGATGGACGGACAAATGTTTAAATGACCGAGGACGACAACCATAATGTGCCACGACTAACCAAAATATTGACATTTTGGCAAAGAAAAAAGGGGTGTACCCTTTACTATCATAATTAAAGGGTTTACAGGTAGGCGGGCGAGTGCATCCTAACCAGAAAGCAAAGCATTGTTCAAATATCTTTCTCTTAGTCCATACCTGGAACTCAACTAAACCGAAAAGAAAACAATGGCAAACCATAAAGTGAGCGAGTTGAGCTATAGTAGAGTTCAGCTGAGCTGATCTGGGTTGAGTTGAGTTGAGTTGTAGAGCCATCATGGTGGCGAGTTGAGTTGAATTGTTTTTGTCCTTTGTTACTTACTACCTTGTCAGCATTCCTAAACGGCTTAGTATTGTCATGGGAAATCTGAATGTATATGTCCTTGAAAAACCCTGTGAAATATAGTTTCTGCTACTATTGTTGTTATTCCTTGCGAAAAATGTCTTAAATGTCAAGGAACAGAGAATTTGATTTGACTTGACATGATTTGAAAAGAGTTGAATGTTGAGGTAAAGCGTGAAAGAGTTGAATTTTAATTTTAGTATCTCGTTAAAGGAGCAAAAGGTTGGTTGAAAGGGTTGATTATTTTATGAAAATCATTAGATTAATCCTTTCATGGTTCTTGTGCGTAGATGTTCTTATATTGTGCGTACCGGGAACGCCTTTTTTGGTCAAATTAGTTAACCCTTTTTCTTGGCTCCTCCTACCAAAGCAAAGAATGAATGGGTTAAACCCATTGAGTGCCCGCAAAATGCTACTAAGTCATAATATTTTCAACATTGCGACTGCTGCTTATCTTATTTCTGGTCATAAAACTTTTGATAAGCTGGCGGTATTTAATAAAAAAAAAAAACTAGATAGAAAACAAAGAAAAACAGAGTTGAATTCAAAGTGACATGAAAGAATGAATATTATGCCGCTTTACAATGCCAATGCTTTGATTTAAGCCGCCGTACCGCTACCACGGGTTCGTCATAAACTTTTGTATGTCTTTTTTTTCACATTTTTGCCTTGCCGACTATTGATGATTTGGCAATCTTCATACTTAGTATATAGAATACATACATACTGAGGCAATATGGCGGCTGTCATCAATTGCAATCATCCATGTAGCGCGATCTAAATCAGTTAAACGTAACAAAGCACATTTAATGGCAACAACAAACCTTCTGAAAAATTTAAAAAAATTTAATTAAAATCAAGAATAAAAAAAATATCTAAGTTCGCTTCACCAAAGCTGGCATACTTTACTTTACTTTTGATTTACAATATGATTATTGATACTATTAATTTTTATAGTCTTCTGGAAAATAATCATAAGTTTTCATAGTCATTTTATATTTAGTAATCATGATTATTTTATAGAAACAAGGGCAAGCAAATCCTTAGTAGAACAAAAAGGAAACTTCTCTTCCCAAGAATAGTCCTTATCTTCCCGAAAAGTGTAATATGTATGTATAAATTAATCTTAAAATAAAATGGGGCAAGTGCGAGTCAGACTCGTACACGGAGGGTTCCGTACAAGATTGGGGTTTGATTTGATTGATTCCAAAAAATATACCGCGCCTATATCAGAAACTTATAGTGTCTAAATTTCAGCTCAATAGTCCAAAAAACAAAAAAGTTTTTCTATAAGAACCTGAATTTTAATGGTGGGTTTGTATGGGAAGAACCCCTCTTAGTTGGCCGATTTGGCTGATTCCAACAGATTTGTAGCGTCTATATCAAGAACTTCAAGTGTCTAAATTTCAGTTCGATAAAACAAAAAACAAAAAAGCTTTTCTAATAAGAACCAGAATTTTATTGGGGGTTTGTATGGAAGGTAACTTCCCTAGTAATCCGATCAAAATAAAATTTCGTCAATATAAGTTTCTGATATATAACCACCAACCATCTGAATTTCAAGATCGTGGGATTACTGGATCGTATAGCTGCCATACAAACCAAAATGTTTCTTGTATGGGGACCCCTTTAAGTTTTTGAAAATATTTAGTTTTATTTTTTGTTGCTGATGCCCAGATAGAACTACATATTTTGTGAAAATTTGAACTATCTAGGTATTGCGTTTTATGAGATATGACCCGAGGACGGACGAACGGACAACGAAATCTCTGCAATAGGGTTCCTTTTGGTCCGGAACCCTAAACAAAGAAGGTAATGTCATCAAATTATTATTATTATTATTCATAAATTTTCCACCAGAACGGTGTTTTCACTCTCAGCCCCCAACTAGCTTAGCATACCAGTGAGGTAAATTTGTGATGATGGTCTAAGATCACGATGTGGTCGGTTTTGACTCTTTGGTAAGAGATAAGGAATACACGTCGCACTTCAAGGTTATCTAAAATAATTTGTAATGAAAATTGAAAGTGAAATTTCCGATTTTTTTTTTGACAACTCGAGCTATCGAATTCATTTGAACACAAGAAAAAAAAAAACAATAATCTGAAAATTAAAGATATTAGACAAAAGGACTTGTTTGATCATACCTATGATAAATGGGACTTAATTCATGGTTCTATGCATTACAAACATTAGTTTAAACTAAAAACAAAACAAAACACTATTCTGATGTAGTGTATAAAAGTATAAAAAATATTGTATAACAGTTGGCGATATGATATCAATAAACCCTTAAAAACGCCACGCTGTGTTGTGAGCTGAGCTATGTTGAGCTCAACTAAATGAATCAAGTCGAGTTTGGTTGAGGTGCGATAGCCATAAATGTTGCCATGATTAATTATGAAAGCGTTTTCTCAATTAAAATGGACACACACGAATGAGTTTCAACTCGCCATCGACAATTGACTACTCACCCGCTCACTTGATGTAAAGATCAATTCGTTTATTCAATTACGTCGTTGTTACATGCGGCGCACCACCGAGGGTGTCTATGTTTATATGGTGTGTAGGCATGATCTTTGATCTTGCACGCTTGGACTCTCACTCACACACCAGGTAACATATACACTATCAATGATGATCTTTGCTCATTAAAGTGCGATTTATTATTATTCTTGATCGTATTCGATCACTGCGCGTCGTCGTTTGTCTAATTAAAGCGCTATTAATGACACCTCAACCACCGCCCGTTGTAGATGACTCTGTAGAAAAAATAATTACAAGTAGAAAAATATTATGTACTCCCTCCCATCAGTCTGTTAAATACTATATACAATAAGTATATATACAGAGAGAGAAAGAAAGTGACAATGAGAGTGAAAGATCTCTGGTGAGCCAAGCTAATCAATGCGCCACACGAAATCCAATACGAATAATTAATAAACTATAATTCCCTGAAACTTCATGTCGAAAGACATGTTTTTTGGTATTCAAATTTCTTTAAGCGCTCTGGAGTTTCAGTGCAATATTTGTCTGTGGCTTCGCTTGGAAAAGTGTGAAAATGCGTTTGAAAGACATGACGTCCAACCCATAACATTCATGATTTATGACAGCAAACATGTGCGACCCACAACAACACACATTCACTTCGATTTCGACACTTAGGATCAGCCATAGAGAAATAGAAAAACATCCTTCAGCGCCACTTGTAGTAAATTTGAATGCATCAAGTGACTCTTTTTGTTTCGCACTCGGAGATTTGATTTTAACCGAACTTATATTTGGCCATGGTACGTACTCCTCTATGTATCCAATTACACATGGTCCATGTTTACAATGAGGCGCTGCCCATAAATTATGCAATCGTAGATCGCACGAACTTCTCTTGGCTTGACATGACTTGACTTGACTTGACTTGCCCTGCCTTATTTTGTTCTCGGTGAAAACCAAATTTCATTTCATACATATGTAAAATGAGATGAAATCCTTTGGTGATAAAATTTCCAACAAAAAATGGTTGGTTACTTTTTGTTTACATTATGCCGTGAGACAAATTGTCGACGGAGAACGAACAAACCTATATACACATACATAAGTACCTACCCCAGTAACTACACAGCAGCTCAAGATCAGTTTTACAGCAGCCGTTTTTCTCAATTGATTTACTTAGAAAATGATTTAAAAATTTTTACAAAATACTCATACTATGTACAATATTTCTATAAGAGACTTATAGTCGTCGTTGGCGCACTTGCTGACAGACATCCAGACTCATATGAGTGCTAGGATTTCTACATCACCTAAGTGGTCGCTTCTAGTTCTAATTGTTTTCTGCATAATTAAAGTAAATGAATAAGAAAAAACAAAACCATAAAATATTTTGTACGTTTAAGTTGTTGTTTACATTATTTGGAAATCGATTTGAGTGCTTAAAACTCAACTTAAAAACCCGACAAAAAATTATGCACAAATTTATTGGATAACGCCATTAGTGGACTCGATCGTTTGCTGTCATTCTTGGGTGGTCAATTTATTTAGTAATTCATGTGACGGCAATTTACATTTTTTACTTTGTTGCAGTTTTAATGGATTTTTTTTTTTGTCTTTGTCGATGTACTTGTATATTTCTTGGAAAGTTATAATTTGAATCAAGAATCGGCAAGAATTTGTTTCTACTTATATTAGATCAGTTGGCTTGAACTTTTATAAGAGAAAATTATTAACCCGTCAAAATCCACAAATGTGAAAAGAACGCAAATTTTAGTGTAAACTAGTTAATATTAGAATGGGTGATAAATTCTATAAAAGATCCTTAAATCATATGGTACATATACATAGGATTCCTGTCGGATGTCCGAGTCAAACTTTGTTACTATGAACTGAAATGAAGTTGAACCAAGTAAATGTCTCTTTGAACATATTCTTGAACCTTCACCGAAACTTAAAGATCCTTGCGATCAGTGAGGAGATTAAGATCAGGTACAGCAACAAAGACATCTCACGTTTAGGGGACCATGAAAATCAATCTGCTGAACAACAGGAGATACACCTGTCGACTAAAAAGCCAACACCCTCTGCATATGTTCCGCATCCTGGACGATTGACCCATCAATAAATTAAAAATATAGACATATGATTTCTCATTGAAGTTTGCCTACTGTTGCCATTGGCAAACAGATTACAAATAAAACGAAAGGATTTGGTTAAGACTTCTACTTAATGTTTACATCGTCCACTCTTTGTTTCCCCAGTATCTAAATGTTAAACACAAGTTGGCTGCAAGATTTTCGTAATATATTTTGGTATTTAAGGAATTTAAGAAACCCTTATTATAGGAATAATATTCTAAATCTATAAGAGGTTTAAAAGCTTAAGGTGGGTCGAAAATTGTTTATATGCAAGTGTCTCATATATTTTTGTTTTTTAAATTGCCTTAAGATAAAGATTTAGTTAATGTCCATCTGCATGAGCCTTTTCCCAACTTGACTTGAGCAACTATTGTCTTTTTCAATGTGTTACAAAATCTTTTATTTGAATTGTAGAGAATACATTCTCAATAAAAATTACATCCTAAGGAATTTAGTCACAGAATTATTGGAAAGAAACTTCAGTTTCAAGGTTTGTAAGTATATCATTGTTATACCTGAAGAGACATTTTAAAGCTGGAAATATTGACAGATTTCAAGGTTTTTGTTTCCTTGCTGCATTATGAATTTATAGTTAGAACTTTGAGTAAACTAATTTACAGAGTTTTTACTGACTCTTTTGACTTTTGCGCTTTACTTGCTTCCGTAGAGAGGCATTAAGTAAGGAAGTAAGTAAGGAAAATATCATAGGTAAATACGAAATATTGTAAAAATTTGAAGATTTTTATTGATGAAAATTCGAGGAATGAAGTAATGATGATAAAACAAAACCATGTAAATAGTAGAATAGAACGAACATTTGTAAAAGACGAGGTAACCGTTGTTTATTTGCTTTTTCGCATAAGTATTCGTGTGTCTTTCGAGGACAATTTAGATGTAAAAATAAACAAATAAATAAGCGTGCGCGCCTTTGGAAAGTCCTAAAATTTTCAAAAGGTGAAAGCAATACAAAAAAATGAGATTGCAAGTCGAAGAAGGCCAGTCAAAAACATAAAATTATCGTAAATAAGTAATAAGGAAAAGAGAAAAATCAAAAAAAATCAAAATGAAAATGAAAAATCAATGTCCTTCCACGCGACCAACGCAATCAGATTTTATGACAAGGGCAAAGCATCCGAAATGTTTCGTGGAATAAATTCAATTGATTCAAAATTGCTGCAATATAACGCATTGCTGCCGATCTGAACAGAATGGAGAGGAGATATTATGTAGGCCCATAAATGTGGCAATAAAACAACAATTTAGTTAGTTTTTTTTTTTTTTTTTCACTTGCACATACATTGCAATTGTTTGGTAGAGGGAGTATTGGTGAAGGAGCTCTCCGAAATTCAGGGACAAGAGAACAAAGCTACATCTTCGATCGATCTGAATGTCTGTAAGTGTGGCGAAATGGTCAGAAATAAGCGGCAATTTGTTTGTCGCTTTGTTCTTGAGAGACAAAGTCACTGATTTTATGAGGCAGGCACAAGGAACACAAGATCTGAACTGAACGAGAGCTGGGTATGGAAAGCGAACGCTCAACGCGCACAATGATGTTGCAATTATTGAACCTTCTGTATTTTCAAATTTCCATCATTAATAACACAGGCGGAGGCCAAGGTGAACACTCAGGACGAATACATTTTGGCCTGAAGTTGTGCGTGAGGACAACACATAACGATGATGTGTGTATGACAATGTTCAAACTGATTTGTCTGAATCTCTGCCAGTTTTGTTGAAGGTTCAGATCAGCGCATCTTAGTGGTGAATAGTATGGTCTTTATCGCTTTTTTTGTTGCCGCTGTGACCATTAGCGAGTTTCGGCGGAATACGCGTGAATTGGTCATCGTTTTATTTTGTCTAACGCGAGAAGGACGAGGCGTCACAGGAATTTTTGGAATGTGCACTGCGGGCAACTCGCTCACGATCGTTTCTTTCGCTGCAAGAGATGTACGCACGCATTAACAGTCCCAGTAGGAGCCGTACAAGTATAAAGATCAACTATAATTATTCATCTTGGGTGGGGAGTTATGTAGGTATTCAATTTTGATCACAGAAAATTGACTATATCTCGATGCCAAGGCAAAGTATTGAGGCATAACAAGATCGTTTCGTTTCGTCTCATCTTATTCTCATCTTGGTTTCGTGCAATTTCATCGGACAGCATTGCAAGGACCACTTACTGTTTTTGTCAACGCAGATGCTAATCACAACATTAGTCTCAAATAGGCGAACAGCTTGTTTTGCTTTGCCAACATCCAGTCGGGCCCTCAATTTCCAATACTTCAATGTAGTTCATTGTCATCATCATCACCATCACCATCACCATCACCATGATCGTTCAACATGGAATTTGTTATGCTCGCTAGTGCAAAACCTGCATTTTTTGGCCGTAGAACAAGCCAAAACTAACCTCCTCCTTCTCTTCTTCGTAAACTCACTCAGAGTACTCTTATGCTCACCATTTCAAGGATAATTGCCTTCAGTTCATTGTAAATGCAACTTAAAGGCATTTAGTACGAGAACAAGCCGTGAAGTGATTATGATTTTGGATAGTTGTCGCTGTGTTGATAGAGATATTGGCTCCATAGGGACTTTTAAGGAAAAATAGATAATTATTTATAGTTTCGCAAGCAGTTGGCGTCCTATGTATTATGGCGTGAAGGTGAAATACATTTATTGTAGTTTTCAAAAATTATATATGGCCACAATGTTGGGTTAACCTAAAATATTCAATATCTTGCGAATTCGAAGGGCAAAATACCTCTTATTTATGATCAAGAAATCTTCTCTTTCTCTTTCTCTTTATAAAGAATATAAAATTCAATTTAGAGTGAATTAGTAGAAATGGATACTACTGACTTCTTATTTGCTTACTTTCTGATTAAAATTGAAATTAAATTAAAACTTACGAGTATTTTACTTATTAATTAATTTACCTCATAACTATCCACTTATTAACTATAAAATTTCCAGAATTCTGGCTTACACACCTACTCACGATCACGTGCCATCCGCGTCTGTGCTGCTTTTCGAACGGTATCCAGCGATGCAATCCTGGTCATGGCGAGTATGATGCCTGTTGACATAGTTGTTGCAGAAATAAGTCGGCTGTTTGACGCTAAGAGGAGCACTGGTGAAGTGAGAAGGCTAAATGAAAGGGGCCCTCAGTATGATGGAGTGGCAGAGGAGATGGCATAGTTCTGACAAAGGCAGGTGGACCCATCGGCTCATTAAAAACATCGAAGAATGGGTGAGCAGAAAGTTTGGCGAGGTCAACCATCACCTAGCCCAGTTCCTAAGCGGTCACGGGTTCTTTAAGGAATATCTGCATAAGCGGGGATGTGATGATGATGCCTACTGTCCGAGTTGCACAGGCGAAAACGAAAATGCAGAACACGTCTTCCTGCATTGCCCAAGATTTGATGTTGCCAGATCAATGATCTCATCTGCGTTTGGTGAAGTGCCGACTGTGACGAACTGCATCCGGCATATGTGTGAATCGCAGCTGAATTGGGACGTGGTAAGTCAGGCTGCAGCTCAAATCATGACAGAGCTGCGGCGTGATAGGTCATTAGCTTGATATTGACAAGAAGTTTTAACGTAAATTTGTTTTGATTTACATGGGGTAGAAGCAGAGTTTCAGCTGTTATGCTCCCTCTTTCCTTCTTGACGTAATGCTTTGCGGTAGTGCCAGGGGGACTGTAGGACTTGGAACGGTGGGGTTTAGTGGGTGCAAATCCCACACTTCGAATAGTAGATTCGTTTGGCTTTTAATACTTCCCCATCGGGGCAAAAAAACGATCTTATTTACTTATTGTAGTTATACATTTACTTAATTATTTACATGCGCGCTTCATTTCCGACTCTTACTTACTTTTTGATCAAAAAGTGATTAACATATTTACATACTCACTTACTTCATACATATTTGAGGTACTTACTTGCTTAATTTTTGGCATTTAACTTACACGTTTCTTGCATATTTAATTACGGACTTATTTCCGTAAACTCTTATCCTCTCTTCTTACTTTCTCATCTGCTTCGTTTCTTAATCTTATTTCCTTACTTTATTATTACTTACTAAACAACTTACTAATTTGCTATTGAATTTTCTCATTTGATCACTTCCTTTCTGATTTACTGGTTTTGTAAATTTCGTTATTTTTACACATTTAATTATCCATTTTTTATGTAATTTTTAACGGTCTTAATTACGTATCTCACAAGTTCAGCAGAAAATCGTTCTCAAATAGGGAAATTGAAGAACTGGTTGCTTCTAAACGACGATTGAGAAGAGAATGGCAATAGCACAAATCTACTTCTGCTAAGCAAAGGCTAAAAGATGCAACAAAAAAACTAGCCAAAGCACTTTTAAGTGACGAGCTGGAGCTGGATTCACTTATTAGACACAGAAACGGAAGTTGGGCTCGGTCTGATGAAGAGAAGGCTAATGTATTTGCCAACCATCTGGAGCACGTGTTTCAACCTAATCTACCTACTAACAAATTTGTGCTTCCTCACCAGACAATCACAAATTCAGTAAATATGTCTCCATTAAAAACAAGCTCTAGTAAAATTGTATCTAAGGACTCAATTGAAACCCAAATAGAAATAAAATCGTGCCAAAAATGATGACTGAACTTCCAAACGCAGCAATAGTTATTCTCTCGTATTGTCTTGGGACCAACTCTATACATGTTATTCACTGCCGACATTCCAACAAGTAGTCAAATTGTTACTTCGACTTTTGCTGATGACACTGCCGTATAACTCTGTTATTAAACCAATTTGGACTTATGGTTCTGAATTGTGGGGTACCGCGAGCGCGAGTAACATTATACAAAGAGCACAATCCAATATGCTTAGAACAATCACGAGATCTCCATGGTATATCAGGAATGAAGACATTCACAAAGACCTGGAAGTACCACCTGTAAAAGAAGAATGTTCCAAGCGTAAAGCTATTTACATGGATAAACTAGTTCGACATGTTAATCGTCTAGCCAGAGTCCTTGTCCATACAAGGAACTCATCTCGACTGATCCGTATCGATCGTGCTGCCCTTTTGATTAATTAGAGACTCGTAGTGCTAAGTGAACTCCTTCCTCTTCATTGTAGGAGGGACACATGTATATTAGTTTTTAAGAATTGTAACCTTATTGTTAGTCCTATTTATTTATATAGGATATTCAATAATAAAAATAAAAAAAAAAAAAAAAATTACGTAAATTTTTACTTGATTGCTTTAATAGACTCAGACTCTTATTTTGTTACTTAATAACACATCAAAATTTCTCACATACTTACTTAATTTCTGAGTTTCTAATTTACGAGTACTTTAACTATTTTACGTATATAATTACGTAATTACTAAAGTAATTTATTAATTAGTTACTTATTTTATTGTACTTTTCTCTTAATTACTTACAAATTAACGTACTAACTTACTTTATACTTATTTACTTGTTTACTAACTTGTACAATATAATTTCTAATTACTCAATTATCTAATTTCACAATTATTGTAATTATCTTCTTCGTTACATTTTTATTTATTGTTCTTGTAATAATTAAGTAAACACTTAGCTTCTTGTTTACTTAATTTTGATGCCATAGGTGAAATTATTATACATATTTTCAAACCATGATTTCAACTTTTATTCAAGTTTTATAAGGTTAAGAGGCTACTAGGTATATAACCTACAAATTACAATAAGATATGACTAATATTATTGAAGAATCTATTTTCCTTTAGCGTGAATATGGGTCAGAAACATATTCTAACCAAATTTCAGTTCGATAACACAAAAAACAAATTTGAGTTTGTATGGGAGCTATACGATTCAGTAATCCTAGGATTTTTGCATGGTTAGTGAACATGGATCAAACACTTATACTGTCCAATTTTTAGTTCCAAGATAAAAAAAACAAAAAGTTTTACTAATAGGAACATAAATTTGAATTTGGTTTTTATGGGGGTCTGCCAGTAATCCTAGAGTTTTGAACTTTACATGGTCGGTGGACATGAGTTAGAGACTCATAGTATTTAAATTTCAGTTTAATAAGACTTGAACTTGAATTTGGATTTGTATGGGAGGTATCCCTCCTAGTTGTCCGATTCAACTGATTCCGAAAAATGTGCAACGTCACTATGTGAAGAGTTTAAAAAATCAGTCAAAATGTGAGTTCCACAAGTATTGTATGTAGGGTTAGGAGAGTGTGGGGAGAAGTGGCAGCTCCGTTGAGTTGCAGTGGGTGACAGCACGACTCAAGGTTCTGAGATGAATTAGGAAAGAACGAGGTGAACTAAAAGAGAACGAGTAGAGGGCAATAGGAGACGGTTGTTTGTTCATCCTGATGCTAAAATAAAACATGTGGTTTAACAAAATTATCTACGATTATTAAATTATAAACCACATAAATAGTGCGTCAACATTATTATTAAATCAACCACATGTATTTGTACATTTCCACGTCTTCATTAAGGCCTAATTCAAAAAACTCCCAATGTTAAAATGGGTTCACATCATCGCTATTAATAAGTTGAGTTACATTTCTATTCTTGTTTCCCGCTGCCCAGACGTATACATAATGCCAGTGACTTACTAAATGAATAACAATGCACACCTCCATGTCCTTGTCCTAAATAGTATTTTCTTAGAAGCTCCTTTAATTTATTCAAAACAAAGTGTAGTACATTGCGCAGCACTTGAATTTGGTTTTGCTTTTTGACACAGACGATTTCATTGATTTTAAGAAATATCTCCAAGTTTTATATGCAAAATTTGATCCACTAATTTCTCGACAATAGTGCCATACTACGGTTCCAAAACTTTTCTTTTCTATGTTCCAGGCTGAATCCAACCATTCACATTCATAAAATTTGATTGCAATCAGATGAACAATAAGGCAGCGCATAAGATATGAGCAAACATAAAAATAAATATTAGATTTTTTGAATTTAAAATATGGAAGTTTTCCCCATTTTCGGGTCCATATTTATATGAAAGTTATTCTGAGAACATGTAGCAATATGTTAAGAATAGTTTGTGTGAAAGTCCAACTGAGTACCACAAAAACTGAAGAGTTTATTTGTAAAAATTTACTTTACGTACATTTCTGAACATTTTCATATAAATATTAGCAGGTCTAAGATTGAGAACGTAAGTACATATATCAAAATATGTCTAAAATATTCTATATACAATAGATTATTTTATATATACCAAAGGTAAGAATATCATCAGATATTTAACAGTACATACTTTTAATGTTTACTTATTGTATTTTCCGAGTTTCTTATACTAAAAAAGTTTAATTTTTTTTATATCCCAAAAAATGTCCAATCGACTTGTCATGAAAATAATTAAATTTGTTAATTTTATATATTTTGTAATTTAGATCACTGACAATACTTGTAAGTAAGTATCTTGTTAAATAGAAGTTCCTAGTAGGTAGCATTCTTAATTATTTATAAGTAAGCTGTAATATAAGTAGATATTATTCTATATCCATCTATTATATAAAAAAGTTTTTCAGTGATGTCCATGATGTCCGCTTGCGGTCGAACGGAGGGGCGGGGGTTGGTGAGCGAAGCGAGCAGGGGGCTGGCCCCCTAGTTATTATAAATATATATATATATTATTATAATATATTATTCTGTATTATAAGAAAGACAAAGAAATAATTAGCAAAACAAAGAAACAAGACAAGATAAGACAAATAGCTTCTATTTATTTTTGAATTAAACTTACAATAAGTTAAGTTCTTTTATTTTTTGGTGAATACTTGAGATAAATAACTGATAATAATACAACTTGCTAATGAATGACAATGCATTACTACCTAAAAAAAGAAAGAACTAATCTCTAGTCTACAACAGAATCGAAAACTATTGTATTGCACTAACATATTATGTAGTTGAAGTAGAGAAATCACTCACTCAATTTTATTGTAAAAAGTAGTGTAATTCCCAGTGACCACTTGTCTAGGGAAATTCAAGTAGCTTGTGTACAGTGCTAATTCGTACAAATCAATAGCCCCCAGGTCCTTGAAATCAAATCACAAGATTTGCACTTGTGCAATGCCGCTATCAATCAAATCAAAGTACGAGTAGTAAGTATTGCAGCAGGAAATGTTCACTCGTCGTCGCGCCATGAAGTGCAATTGCACGGCAGTTTAATTGATTGTAAAGACAGATACATAGATAGTGTATTATTTTAATAAGTTAGTTGCTCAATCGGTCACTTGAAGTGTCTATACAGATACTTCAGTTATCAGTTATCGCAATTGTCAGTCGTGCTACTTAAGCGGCCAATGTTTAGTCATGGCCACTACGTGATCTTAGGATTTATTGTATTGGATATGATATCAGACAAACAACCAAAATGCATAATATTGATTTTAACATACAAAATTAATCCTGCTGTGAATCTCTGGTCTTGTGTTGGTCTCGTCCTGTGCTTTGTTTGCATCATTCGCATCTTAATTAAATTTGCCATTGCCTTTTGTGTTGTTGTGCTCCAAATGGCAACTGGTGTAGATGCAGCAGCTGTGCTCTATCTGTATGCTCTTTCTCTTGTATCCCAATTCCTGCTGCGAGGTGTGAATGACACCCGCACATGCCATATTTATGAGTAACATCAGAGATACATAGGTATATGGATGCGCAATATAGCAACCCAGTGGTCACTGTTAATCCGTTGCTCGTATGCTTTGCCTCGGAATCAATTTAACTTCAATATGGAAGTTCAAGCGTCAAAGAGTCGAACGTCACTCGTAAATTTGCCAACAAACAAACTAACAAATGAACAAACAAATGAGTGAGTGAGTGAGTGTTCACAAAGAGTCCTGTGTGTGTGTCCTTAAGCAAATAAATTGGATCATCATTCAATAGTAATAAGGAAAGCAAGCGAAATCTATGCAAACATGGGCATTAATTAAGTTTAGGGCGACCATTTAGTCTGGTCAATGTCAGTGCCAGTGATAGTGTCATCATCATCATCATCATCATTATCAGCATTATTGTGCATGCTCGTTGGGATCATTAAATTGTCAAACGAGTGTTTCGTCGGCACAGATTGTTTTAATGGGTTTTGACTCATCTCCATCATTAACATCAACAGCATGAGTGTCGTCGTCGTTCGTGGCCCATGCTCGGGGACACAATACTCGTATTAAATATTATTGTATCTTTTATCTCAGAGTCTGCTACAATACACTTTATTGGTTTGCTGGCACTGTTCGTACCTGCTCTGATTTCTTTTAGGGGGCGTCCACTCAGGCAGCAGCAGTAACCAGCTCCTCGTTTATTCCCAGACGTGATATTTTCGTCGATATCATCATTGTCGTTCTTATTTTTGTTATTGATTTCATCATGTTTCACATTGTTTCAATGTTTATTTTGTTTTCTGTATAGTTTTTCTTTCATTTGTTGTTTTTTTTTTTTTTGTTTTGTCGAATTTAACATTTTATCTGAGACACTTTAGAATCACTTAATTTTTATCTTTTCTCCTCATTCTAAATGTGATTGTCTTTCACCCTTCACCCTTACTTCCCCCGTTCACTCTTCAATTCTACAACTATTATGTTTCTGTTTGTTTTTTTTTTTTTTCTTTCATAGAAAACATTGGTGTGACATGTTTGTTGTTAGTGTGGGAAGTGGGTCGTCATAACAATTGTTTTTTATCTCAGTTATTCAGTTCCCTGGTTCTAATCTATGAGTCTACTTCTACTATCTTGTCGTTTGTCATTACACTCGTCATTGCAGTTGCCGTTACAATTGCAATTGCAATTCGTGTCTTTGCTTTGCCATGCTTCGCTGTAGGCGTCATCTTTATTGTTGTGTTCATTATTGTTGTGTTGTGTGGTTCATTTCAAGTTATGAGCTATGATGATGAGGATTTTAGAAAATACCAGGCAGCAACGCCTACAAATATCTTTAATTATGTTGCTATGCCAGTTGCATTGCTTGCGGTTGCATCGAGTTACAGTCAACTACCGTTTATTATCATTTATAATTTATACAAATCGTGTATAATTTGTAAATTAATTGTTTAATATGCATTATTTTCTTAAAGATGAATGGATTGTGTATATATAATTTTATCTCTCATTTAATAATATACCTTAATCAGTAAAGTGGTCAGTGTTACTAATGGTCAGGTGCATATTTGATTTATTTATTCTTCTTTTTTATTTTTACTATTGTATATTATTAAAAAATTATTAAAAATCAGAATTATTCAATGAATGAATCAATCATTCTCCTAAAAACATGTAACTGGTCAAAATATATTCACTCTTAAATGTGATAAATATGCATTTGTCATTCACGCTACCGAACATTGTAAACTCTTAAAGTAAAATATGAACAATTGAAATACATATATACTAAAGCTGGATTGTGCTCAGCAGGTGTAAGGACCTTAAGTTTTCCATGGGGTAACATCAAAGGCATATAACACTGAAGCTAAGAAGAGTCCACATCAAGAATCACAATGGGCTGTAAGGCTTCTAGGTGAACTTGCATTTTGGTGAGTAGCCTGTCTATCCCTTTATATCATATCCTGATAAAATGAAGAAAAACAAAAAAACTAAAACAGTTCATAGAATTTTGAGAAAGTTTTTTAATAAATAATAATATGATTAGTATAGCGGTTTTTGTAATGCTTAGCCTACATTTCAAATAGATTTAATGCATTGTTATGGGATCTTAGAACTGACCTTGGATTGTTTATATTTTTTTTTTCGGATACCCCTAATTATTTAACTTTCCACGTTTAAAAGTGCTTAGAGATCCTAGAATTAAAATGCAAACATTCAAAAAATAATTGATCCCATGATTCTGGTTTATTTGATATATCGTTTTAACCAATGAATCTTACTCATTTAATGAATTGTTCATAACAGGTAAGCGGCGTAATTTAACTAACAACTCTTTCTTGTCTGATACTTTGTCAACATTAAATTAACTCAAATCCAGTTGAAATAAAAGTACAGAATATGTTACAAAAATGGGAAACTATTGCCTGAAATTATCGACAAAATAATGATGATAAAGCATTTAATGAAGATCCATTACAATGGTTAATTCATATTATTATCTGCAACCCAAAAAAATACAAGACTTTCCAAAAAAAAAAGTATACCAACTTCGATATCTAAGACATGAGCACAGACTCACACACACGGAGGACTCCGTACCAAATATATAGGAGGGATCCCCAGTTGTCCGATTTGGTTGATTTCGATAAAAATATAGCGCCTGTATGAAAAACGATCACTACAAGGGTAGAAAAATAAAAAATCAGAACCTGAATTTGATTGGGATGTTCAAATGGGAGGTATCACCACCCTAATTCGATCAAACTGAATTTTGGACACTATGAGTTTCTAATCCATTTCCACTAACCAGGCAAATTCAAGAACCTCTGTTTATTGGATCGTATAGCTGCTATACAAACGAAAATATTTCTTGTATAGGGACCCCTTTAAATTTTTAATTTTATTTAACGGCCACGTGTCAACTTAGCCCAAGCAACAAAAATTAACCATCTATAAAGCTATAGTGGTGCCGTCCTGGACATATGGTATTTCCCTATGGGGTACTGCCGCTGAGTCCAACGTCAAACTCATCCAGAAGATGAAGAAATATGCCCTCCGCCAAATTGTGAACACTTCTTTCTACGTGTGCAATGATGTTACATCCAGAGACCTGCGAATATTCTCGGTCCGTGAGTAAAATCAACCGTCACTTAGGAGGCTCAAGCGCCTTCACCCTGATGAACTTGTAAGTAAATTATTTAGACTTTAAATCATCTGCTAGCTTTACAATAGCTGTAATCTGACAACAATTTTGTATAGCCATCGGGGTTTTTTTTTTATAGACGGGGGTTTAATATTGTCCCATTTAATAAAAAAAAAAAATATTTTAGTTTTAGTATTTGTTCTTGTATCCTCAATAGAACTATATGTTTTGTGAAATTTTCAACTTTCTACCAATTACGGATCATGAGTTAGAGTCCTAGAACGGACGGATGGAGAGCGTAGCTTTAGTAATACGATTCCGTTTCCTACCATTTGGGTCCAGCACCCTAACAAAATGTAAAATTAGTGTAGCCAGACACCCTTTTACTGAAACACACACTACATTTGTTGAATAGAAGTTGTCAAAAAGATTCGATTTGCTTAAGTACACTTGTTTCTATGCAAACTATCTACTTAGTGCATATCTAAATTCTTAAATTCTATAGTTATCGAGCTGTAAGTATATATACTTTACTACTAATACTTATTTATATTTAAAAAGCTGTAGACGATTTTTAGAAAAACTTTTTCAAATAATTCCAAACACGATTTCGCTTCAGATGTACGAGTACTGGAGCCAATAACTGGTTTTTCCTAGGCAAATATGTGTGCCAGTTTATAGATGGAACAAAAAGCTGTTTCAAAAGGTTCATACTTAAAGCTTAAAGTTGCATTCTTTTTGAGCATCTTATGATTATAACCTATACATAATATAGAGCGCCGAGAAGTCTTCGGATAAGCCAGAATTGAAATCTGGCATGATTTCATTATTGGATTCTCTTGCAGTGCCGTGAAGGTTGTTCGAACTTGTTTCAACTAAAATTTTGGTGTAAGGTAACTTCTTCTGGTACTTTCAAACCTGAGGTGGGAAAAATCTGAAACATTTCGATCCAAAGCTTCATGAGTAACAAATATCAGACTAAATTACTAACAATTTCATTCTATTGTGTTAATTTTAAATTAAATTACATTAATTAAATATTTATAAATTTCAATAATATTAAAAAACGATCAATATATTTCAAATTTTTTAAAATTTTAAAACCTTTGCGCTCATTGCATGGTATTTCTGCGCCGTATTCAATATCATCTGTAGTTGCCAGATCGTAAGAATACAGTAGAACCAATTAAGTGGGACACAGTTTAATTACAAACAAAACAAGTTGTGCATTTTCGTTTTTATATTCAAAAGATAATTATTATTTAATAAACAAATATGCTCAAGTAAGAGAGTAAGTCTCGATTACACTCAGTAGCTAGCTGCGTCGCTCTCAAAGCCTCTTTGTAGATTTTTCGAGGCAAATTGCATGCCGGCTCATTTGCCATATTTTTTTCTATGGTGGCTGGCACCTTTCACAGTAAACATCAAAGCGTGTAACTGTGTTGAGCAAACGAGATGCAAGACCAAACATTGGTCCCACCTACAAAACAAATCGGTGCCAAATCGTTCTGTTGATTTGTGTATAAAAAACAAAAAAAATAACATATATTGTGTACGTATTATAATATTTATTGACAATTTTCTATTTTAGCTTAGGTTTTCCATCAATTTACAATGAATAAGATTTCTTTTCGTTTTATATTTTACCAGTTAATATCAAACTGTAAGAATGAAAATGGTCATGGACACAGTCATGTGCTTGCATTGCACTTGCTGTGCAAATCAAACACTTTTCCAACACTTAGTGCATGCACCCTATGCAACATTGCTACAATATTAACAAGTGGTTGGCCAAAGCATTTGTTGCGTGTGTGTTTTGTTAATAAAGTTGCTCAGTGTGCAGTGCTAAGTTGCAGGGTATTAGTGAATCGATTACACTAGAATTTGGCACACTGTGATGTATTGAAAGGCCCCTTTGGGTATTAATTTCAAACGACGTCTATGATTGTTGCTATTTCTATTAAATAATTGGCTTATCAGCAAAAATCTGTAAGTATTTGTGTTTAGTATTAGATAATCAGTCTGTGCAACTAAACTAAACAAACAAACAAAAATAGACACACAAAGTATTTAGTTCTCACCATTCAATTCATATAATCATAATGAGTCTATTAGGATTCTCATGCTTCACTCTAAACAAACTGTTCCAGTTGCTGTTGTTATTGTTGGCTTTGCTGGTGTCGGTTAGCCATCAAACAAAATCAACAAATGGAGGCAACATTCTTGCCATTTTTCCCCATTTTGGCTTCAGTCACTTCAAGGTGGTTCAACCAATTTTACTGGAACTAGCGGAACGTGGCCACAAGATTACTGTCATCTCATATGTGAAGAACAGTCAAAGCCATCCAAATTATGAAGAGCTCTTAATAAGCGATGTTGCTAAGAAAGGTAACTCATCGACAATCAATGTCGCTGACCTGGATGAATTTACGCCAACGCGTTCGCTGGGTGTGCTACTCCATGAATACTTTGGCCTAAGCTCAGAAGGCCAGGAGACTTGTGAACGACTCTATGGAAGTCCACATGTGGCCAAAGTACTAGAGCGTCATCAAAAGAAGCCCTACGATTTGTTGTTCACCGAGTATTTCAATTCGGATTGTCAATTGGGAGTGGCTCACATACTGCAGACGCCTGTTGTAGCGCTTACTACTTGTGCTTTAATGCCATGGTATTATGATCGTATCAATCTACCGGATACTCCAGCTTATGTGCAATCGGAGTTCATTGGTTTTCCGACAACACTAAATTGGCGTCAACGTTTGGTTAATTTTCTGCAAGCCAAAGTACTTAAGACACTCTATCGGTGAGTGGTTGCTCATTTTAGTATATTATATTAATTGATTGATCTTCCTCCAGCTATCGTACAAATACCTATGACAATGTCCTGGTTAGGCGTCATCTTAAAGTTCACGTTGATGTGGATGCCGTTGCCCGGGCACAAACTGCTGTCATATTTGTTAATCAACATTACACTTTAATGGGGAGTCGTCCACATTCGCGGCAACTTGTCGAAATTGGTGGCGTTCACATTGATGAAGATGCTGCGAATAGTAGCAGTAAATTGCCTCAGAATGTTGTCAACTTTTTGGACAATGCCGATGAGGGTGTAATCTTTATAAGTTGGGGTTCAATGCTGCGTGCCTCAAGCATAGATAAAAAGCGCTTAGATGCTATAATAACAATTTTGAAGAAACAATCACAGAAAGTCATATGGAAATGGGAATCAAATGAATTGCCGACTAAGAGTAAAAGGTTTCTGTTCATCAAGTGGGCACCACAATTGGCTCTTCTATGTGTGTACCTCATCCTCATGTGCTGAAATCAAAAGACTCATCCTTTTCATTTATTAATATATTTTTAGGTCACCCTAAAGTGAAGCTTTTCTGGACCCATGGCGGTTTACTCGGTACCACTGAGGCAGTTCACTGTGGCAAACCCATTTTAGTGACACCCATTTATGGTGATCAGTTCCTTAATGCTCATGCTGTACAGAATCGTGGTATTGGCCTCAAACTTGACTATAATGACATCAAGGAAGCAGCTTTGGAGCGAGCTTTGCAAGAAGCACTTAAACCACGTTTGGCGCGACACGCTAAACAGTTTTCAAAGATCTTTAAGGACCGTGAGAATGCTCCTTTGGACACAGCAGTGTGGGCCATAGAACACCAACTGAAGCATGGCCAACTTGCAGGTGAATTGTTACGTTCACCGGCTACACAAATGAATTGGTTCATCTATTATTCCTTGGATAGCATAGTTTTGTTGCTCTTGGGTTTAATGTTATCTTTGTGGGCCATAAAGTTTTTATTGGGTTTATTGTGTCCCACTGCCGCCGGCGCCTGCGCACAAGAGAAGAAGCCCCTCAAGAAAAAGCTGAAAAATACTTAAATCAACTGAAAAGAATATTTTCTTTGATGTATTACGAAGAGTTTCGGTGCCTTAGAAATGATGAAGAGACTAAAAGTTAATTTACAAATATTTATAATATAGTTAAAAATAATAGTAACTAAGCAAAAATATACAGTTATAATTCTAAATACAACAAAAAAAAAAAAAGAACGAAAATATTTAAGTTAGAATCTATGGTAAGCCATCAATCCCAACAAAATTAGTAACGCAACTTTTGCATGCAATCACGACGGCATTCTTCATAAGTCAAGAAATTATTATCGGTCGAGGCGCACCCGGTATAATAGAAACTTTCGCATCGGCCGGTGTTCTTGTTGTAGGCGTACCGCAGCTGACGTCCACGGCATAACCCCGGAGCCTTCGATTGCCAGCAAGCTGTAAAGTATTGGTAACAAAGAGAATAAAAAACAACGAAAGTCAGTACTTATTATCATTTTAAATTTATAGATCTATACCGGACCGATTCTCTATGGCTCCATGGCTTACACTCATCAGACCCAGTAGATATATCAAAGTGGTCCAAAACCATAAACCAAATTTAAATCTCATCGTGGCAATGTCTTCGTTGTAACTGGAGATGTTGTGCTTAATTGACGCTTTTGCTAGCGTCAATGTTAATCTTTTGTCTTGTTAGTCTCTTTCTTTTATTATATTCTTGAAATTATTTCGGATAAGGTCAATTTGTCTTCCCAACAATAAAAAAAAAAACTAAAACTTTCTACGAAAAACTCACGTCAATCGTTGTGAGTTTTAAAATCTCAATGAATTAAATTTCTACAACTGACATGTCTTCACTTTTACAACAACAAATCAGAAGTTTAAATTTATCAAGGTTTACTGAGTTTCGCACGTTCTCAAATCAAGAAATACGTTTTCATTCACTGAGATGATAATTTACTTTGTTAAGTTAGTAAAAATTTTGAATTTAGTTTAGAATGAAATTTTGTGAATTAAACATGTGTTTTTATTAGGGTCCCGGACCCAAAAGATATCAAAGGGAATCCTATCCGTTCGTCCATCCTCGGGTCATATCTCATGAACCGTAATAAATAGAGAGTTGAAATTTTCATAGAATGTGTAGTTCTATCCGGGCACCAGCAACAAATACTAAAACTAAAACTATTTTCAAAAACTTAAAGGGGTCCCCATATAAGAAACAGGATGTGTTATTAGAAAATTATGAAATGGAATAGGAATTTAAGTAAGTTAAGTAAATTGATGTTTAATTGATGAGTGAACAATATTACAAGTTTTCATAAGAAGGAACGCTTTTCTGACCTAACATCATTCTTTTTTAGTATAATAAATTCTGACCGACAAAGGCATTCATCATGTTGGATTCCACATTAAGTTCATTTGCAACAAAACTTGTGACTTATAATTAAATAAAATGTTATTGTCTTTTAAAACAGATTGTTTGTTAATGATGACTTGGAATCCGAATCAAAAGCGCAGTGAAATCGATGAATTTATAGAAGTTAACCATCTCAAATGAAGACGGATTGGTTATGGCAAGGATTTTTAAAGATGCGAATGGATTGGTTTCAATAGATTATTGAACCTACTTATCTATTGTAATGAATATTTTTGTACAGTCCTTGCTGACTGAATAATAAGAAAAAAAAAAATGTGTCAAATTATGCAACAAATCTCTATTGTACATGTATAAAAATGTTTTTTTTTTTCCAGTTATTAGTTCCTTTCATAAAGAACTTTTAATAAATCTTCCCTCCCCCTCAATAATATTAGCAAAATAGTATCCTTCTTCAAATCCTGTAACCTTAGTAATTTAATCTAATCTTTTTTTATTTAAGACAGACGAGTCGAAGGCCTTGTAGCAAGCACTCCTTAAAAAACTTAAGTTATATATTATAAGTAACTAAATGTATATAATTTAATCCTGTAAATAAAATAAATAAATAAATAAATATTCCTAAAATGGAGTGGAGTATTTACTTTTCATTAAATCTTCTGAATTCTTATGAAATTTCCAAAAATGTCGCATGCTATTTCGGTTCGGTCATTTTTGTTCGTGAATTACAAAATTCTGTCGTCTAAAAGTCAAGTAAAAAAAAGTACTAGGCGAACAGAAATGCACAGCAAGCAAATTTTCTCATATGGTGGTCATGTCTTACCCGGTGCACATTACACGAAACAACATGACCAATATTTCTTATAACAACAAAAGTATGCTATAGTTTGTTCGTTTTCCCCAAATTTTCATGCTGTGCATTTCTGTTCACCTAACCTTAAAAGTATGCTATACAAATGTTCTTATTGTTTGGTCATGTGACAAAAATTTTCATTTTTCACGAAAACGAATTCGACCAAATCTGACAAACATGACCAAATTCGAAATATGTGCTCTAAGTTCCCCACAGTTCGTTTGAAACATAGGGCAATTTCGTAATTCATATCAATTTGAAAATTTCGAGATTTTTCCCTTTTTTGTTTTTCATTTTTAATTTGAATTAAAATAAATTAAAATTTTAAGTAACCTTCACTTTTAAGACGACAGAATTTTGTAATTCACGAACAAAAATTACCGAAACCGAACTCGCATGCGACATTTTTTGTCATTTCATTAATTTCATACAATAATATTCCCGTATCCACTCCCTTTTAGCAATAAATTAATTCGAAAGGAGTCAGAGAAAACATTTAAGACACATAAATGTAATTTTTTACAAATTTTTTAATAATTATAATCATTAATCTTAATTGAGAAAATACACATATTTAGAGAATAAATGAAAAAATTTTGACATATTATAGTTTAATTTCTACAAAAACAAAAAAATAAGATATATAAAAGTTTAGCATTTGATTTAAATAATTAAAACTTAGTAACTATAAGGCATTATAACATCATCATCATCATCACCCTTCCTGACTGACATCTTCATTTTCATCTAAAGGCACTTTACTTTCATCATTCAAAATAAGAAAATAAGGAAAAAAAATATACAATTTTTTAAGCGCACTTTTCTACAATTCACAGTTTTTTCTTTTTTGTTTCTTATGTGTTACTTTTCCTCTTCAAAATCATCATCCCGGGATGACGATTCATAAAATTTTAAATAGACAATTTCTTTTTCTAACCAATTTTCTTCAATAATTATAAAATTTGTTACCTAAAATCATCTTTCTTTCATTCATTCATTCATTAATAAGAAATATTGTATTTCATAATCAAATTGAATGATCAACGAACTCCATGCTATCCATCATCAATCAATAATTATAAACTCGTTAATAAATTCATTTTGTTGCACATTTCTTTTAAAATCTTAGTTTATCTACTAATGGTTACTTCTTTTTTTCTCTTCACTATTTTTATGTATTCCTATGTATGTTTGTATGTGTATATGATGTTAAGGATGTTTGCATGAACTTTGACTTATGATGAGATTAATAATGATGAATGCTTTTTAACATATGTTTCTTTTCTTTTTGTTGAGTTTAGTTTTATGATATAAATATATATATATGTATGTGTGAGTGCATGTGCATGCATCATCATGCGTTTTAACGCTGCTTTTAAAATTGTTGCGACTTTTTTTTTTTTGTTTTTTTTTGTTGGCGTGACGCTAACTGACTGACTGTGTGACTGACTGAGAAACGATAGATTGCTTCTTCCGCTTACTTGACTCTTGCTTTGGCGTTCATATGGCGCACAAGTTAGTAGAATTTACAATTTAGAATAGAATATTCTGTTTAAAAATCTTTATCCCAGCCGGTTATATCATCTGCTGGTGGTCCCTCTGGATCGGGTGGATAATCATCAAAGTTGGTTGTATCTACGACGCTCTTGACAGTTGGTTTGATTGGTGGCTCAAGTGAGCGATTCGTTAGGCCCCACCAATAGAAACCATCAAACCATCTGAAAAATATATAGTAAAAATAAAAAATATCTCGTATTATCTATGACATACTTATGCTTTTGTATCTCCAATATGCCACCACGTTGATAACCCAAACGTTCAGCTGGATTATCACGGCATAGTTTCTTAATAAGATTACTTGCATTGCGTGTAATATTTCTAGGGAATTCAATTGCATCGATACCCTTAAGTATGATATTATAGGTGCGCATTGGATCTGAGCCAGTAAAGGGTGGTGTACCTATAAACAATAAACGATGACTAATTAATATCACTTGATTTTTATCTATGATATAAATTTACCTGTCAACAGTTCAAACATGAGAACACCCAGTGACCAATAGTCAGCACTAATATCATGTCCACGATTCAAAATCACTTCGGGCGCAACATATTCCGGCGTACCACAGAATGTCCATGTCTTGCGTCCCGATTGTAGCTTCTTGGCAAAACCAAAGTCGACCAGCTTTACATAACCCTTTTCATCAAGCAACAGATTTTCGGGCTTGAGATCCCGATATATGATATTACGTGAATGTAAATAATCGAAGGCCTGCACTACGCATGCTGTATAGAAACGCGTTGTGGCATCATCAAAGTTACCCTTATCACGTAGAATTGTCCATAGCTCACCGCCCAGACAACTTTCCATAAGCATATACAAATATTTGTTATCCTTAAAGGTCTTAAACAGTTTGACAATAAATTCTGAATTGGCTTCACCCATGATCTCTTTCTCGGACATGATGTGTTGCTGTTGACGCGTCTCGACAATTTGTGATTTCTTCATTTGTTTCAAGGCAAATGAGCGTGAATTGTCTCCATTGACTTGCACGAGTTCAACACGCCCAAAACCGCCTACACCCAAAGTGGCAATCACACGTAAATCGGTCAACTTCAAATCACGGAATTCTTCATTGCTATTTGCGAAAGGGGGAAAGTAAAAAAAAAAAAATAATATTTAAAATGATATACAATTGAGATTTCAAAATGTGACTCACTCTCGACGTTCGCTTAAGCCATCGTCATCATAACGATGCTTGATCTCATCTAGATTCGAGATCAGCGTATTAAATGTGTCACGATCTATGACCAAGCAAGACACGCCCTCTGGCGATTCGCAAATTATGTTAGCTGTACGTAAATCATCACTAGAATATATAATAAATCATTGTCAAATCACATTATTACACGCTTCCAACACATTTACTATATTTCATTGTACTTACCCTTGTAAAGCTTTTTCGCCAAAGAAATCTCCTTTACCCAGTGTTCGGATAAACTTCTCTTCTTGCGTGCCCGGTTGTTTAATTGTCACACGAACTTTGCCTTTCGAGATAATGAAAAACGTGGCACCGCGAGCTCCTTGTCGGACAATATAATCACCAAATTCATAATGTGATTCCTCGAGAACGTCGGATATTTTAATGAGTGTATCTTCAGGTAAGTCCTTAAATATGGGGACACTGCAAAGATTCATGGAAATAAAATAGTTTTTTATTTAAATTTGAACAGATCAAGTGCAAGAAATTTTATGATTAGCTGTCAATCTCTATGCATTTATATAGACACAGGAAACGAGAAATTATTGGAACGCATACCTTAACGATCTATGGCGATTACTAAGTAATGATACTCGTATTACAATAGATCATTTTACCAATGTTTCTAAGAAAAATCATCCCTATTTTGCTCTTCAATTAAAGTATTGCACAAGTTCGTAACAATTTAATCTCCTGCAACTTTTTCCTATTTCTAAACTTGAAGAAAGAGTTGGAAAAAATATGATATTTATTACTACTAGAATAGACGTATTTTGAGATCTTTGATAAATACATACTCCTATTATAATATAAAAGCAAACAATACAGAAATTGAAGAAACTTTGTACTAAATGTATTTACCTAAAAGTATTCAGTCCTAACATGGGATGTGCTTGTTGATTCCCATAAGAACACATAAGTTGGTCATATTAGGTGTACCCATCTAGCAATACTATAACTTTGACACCACGTGTTTGGAGCGTCACTCTTATGAGATTATTGCCAATCGAACGCTCTGAAATTATTCAGCTGTACATTCAAAATAACTTCTAAAGTGTGAAAACTCAACGTGCGTCAAAGAACATGGCATGGCCCAGACAAATCTACGGTGCATAATCCATTCCGATTTAAAGCTATTCCCTTACAAAATTCAATTGACTCAACAACCAATGTTGCCAACCGATAAGTCTAGTTACTTGGAATATGCGAATTTAGTCGTACAAATGGCCGAAGCCCAGAATAAATTTAAGCAAACAATCATCATGCGTGATGAGGAACATTTCACGTTAAACAGAATGGTAAACAAACAAAATTGTCGATTCTACGCCACCGATAACTCTTAAACGTTGTTGTCTTTTAACACAGTATGGTGCGGAATTTGTGCGGATCGGACCGGTTTTTTTTTTGCGATGACGAGAGTGGAAAGTCAATTTTTTATGAAAATGGTATGTAGCACCTCGCATATCACGTTCACAATTGATTTTTTCAAGTCATTGCTACCCGGTAAAAAATGGACTTTTTGTCTGGTCTCCGCGTTCGCTTGATTTAGCAACTGTGGACTTTTTCTCTGGGGTTACTAGAAACCGAAGGTTTACATCAACAATCCAAAGATCCTAGACAATCCAAGGATCCTAGACGAACTTGAAGTTTGTAGAGCAAAAAAAGTATTTCTTTTATGTCATTTTTTTTAATCTTCACAATACGAACAACTTAAACACCTCTAACGTTTGTCAAGCCTGAAAGCTCTTCTATATTATTATCAATCTTCCCGACACGATGTAATGATGATAACAAGACTCTTGCGACCGTAAAGAAGGCGCTGCGTCTAGTAAATTCGGTAAATTGAAGTACAATTTAACCTTGAATAATTTCACAAATAACTGCTTTAAAATTTGTTCTATTAAATATATATTATTCTGAGTTAATATAGAAACTCGAACTTCACTACCATACCATACATAGAATGAATAGGTATAACGAAGTTACGATATCATACGAAAATTTCTTTATTATGAACTGGTATGACACATTTTTATACTCTTCACATAGTGAATAGTATTATAAGTTTGTCATAAGGTTTTTAACAGACAGAAAGAGACATCGGAAAACCCACACATTCTATATATACTTATATTTTTGATCAGCTCAACGAGTTTCTCTAGCTGCCCCTCCATATGTATGTATGCAAAGTACAATAGTCCTCCAGTATTTGAGCTAGAGAGATGAAATTTTGCAAAAAGTTTTCTTATCACCACATTCTGTATATTTGTCTGAATTTGCTGAATCGGACCACTTAGAGGGGTATGTATCTCTCAGACAAACCAAACTCCAAATCATTTTCTTATTAGAAAAACTTTTTTGTTTTTTTGTTTATCGAACTAACATTTGGATACTCCTCTAATAGTCTGGTAGATGTTAAGTCGAAATACAATATAATTCGTAGAATAAAAAAATGGAACATAATGTTTTAAAGAAAAATTGGATCAAGTGAAAAAAAAACATAATTTATCATTCATAGAAGTTCGAATGTATTTTGTTTCATTTTATTTTCCTGTTTAAGTGAATCGTAAAATTTTTTATGTTTTTTTAATGTATGAATCGATTCCTTTCTACGAGTTTAAGGGCTGCGGATACTTATGTACTTCTAAGCACCAAACAGCGCCTGAATCCTTGTAATTTGAAATTGATAAGTGAAAGAAATGTTACTAGCAGGCACATACGATAAGTAAGATCGCATCTTAAGCTAAGATTATTGTATGCTTACAATTGGAGCTTGAACATGGAGAGTTTTGAAGCCATATTCGCCTTAAAAAGAGGAAAAAGCAACTAATGCAATCACCATATAGAAGTCAAGACTTTATGTCATCAGACTACCATTTACTTTGATATGTGCAAGACTCCTTGAATGGTAGAATGTTTGCCATTGAAGACGCTCCTGACAAAGAAACACGATAATAAATTCTTGTGGGAGAAGGTAGGGAAGTTTTATAAGACGAGATAGATTGATGATCATCTAATAATAGAAGCAATCCATCTTTGTTTCATATTCATAACGTTTGTTAAAGAAAACCCCCTGAAAATTATCTAATGTATGAGCCAACTCAATAAATACTAAGACAAAGTTTCTATAAAATCCATCTAGGATCTACGCACAATAGATACTGGATGTTTTCTGCAAGGAATCATAGTAAATCTTCTCTTATTTGTTAAGAACAATAATGAGATTTTAAACAAGATGAACCCAACTTGAATGGAAGATTCAAAAATTAAAAATCAAATATTGCAAATAAAATATGGGAAATTTATTTACTTTCTCTAGTGATGGAGAAGTGATTTTTCTAATCATTAAAAACTCAATGAAATTTTTACTATTTTTTTTTTTTTACAATTTTTTTTGTTTTCTTTTTTTTTTTTGTAAACAAATCAATGAAATTATCAAAATAATGGCGAAGTTGTGTCAACAACATTGAATCTCGTTATCACAGTTTAAGTATTGTCGCCACACCACCACCACCGCTGACTCCTCCCGTTATCAGTCATAACATTGATTTTGTTTTTTTTTTCCATAAATTTTTTTTTTATAATTCTAGTATTTGTTTTTTTTGTACTTGTAGTTTTGACTGCCTCACGCACTCACCACAATAATTAAAGGCAATTAATTTCTGTCTACTTAAACGCGTAACAAGGAAACCAAAACTACAGTAGCAATGAACTGAGATGTTTGGCATCTCTATGTGCCATAAAACTGGTTATTACTAGATATAATAATGATAATAATAATAATAATAATGATGATGATGCCGGCTACTTTGGTTCATCATCATCATCATCACTATTATCATCACATCACAACTTACTCAACTTTGTTGTCGATTTTTGGATTTTTTAAAATATTTTTTGTTTTTATGGATTGCAAAGCAATTTAAAACAACCAAACCCCTTTCATCCCCCTCGCTCTATCATCATATGCCAACTACTTTCTTTGCATTTTAAAATTATCTAGCTGCGGTTGTTGGCCGCAACACACCGCCAACGCCATTATTATCATCATCATAGTCAGTCACCGCCCAATCTCATCTCCGCCGTTCCACCTCCTATAGAAATATTTCATGCCATTTTATATACAAAATAAGTAAGTAAATAAATATTGTATATTGTACTATGTTAGTAAAGTTGCTTTGTCCATTTTTGAATTGAGTTGAGTGTTGCACGTCAATGCGCTCATGATGTGTGTCCAATTCGAAATGTCTACTTTAAGTTAGTTGTTGGTTTTTCTTTATAACCATAATAATTTATTTTCATTGCCGGTGAAAGTTTTTTGCGTCAGCTCGAATTTAAAAATAGTCAAGATCAGTTTGATAGTAGAAATTACAGAAAAACAAGTGAAAATCCTTTGATGGATTAGCTGGAGATGAAGGTAGTAAAACAACAAAGTGCCGGGCATAGTTTAGTCGCTTTAATGGCCATGTAATGGTGTTGCCACAAATGTGCACTGAATTGTTATAATTAAGTGCAAATGAACATAAATTATGTTGGCTAGCAAGACAAGTTTTGGCTTCGTTCCTCATTCAATCATTTACTCACTCAACTCATTCATAATGCATTCATTCAATTCAATTTATCATTCCTTGATACGTTTGTTGGTGATTGGTAAGTTGGAACTACTCATGCCAATCAAAATGAGTGCAAATGTTTTTTAAGTCATTAAAATTCACAAAAAGATTGAAACCAGACAAGTCACAGATACAATTAGTTTGTTTGTATATACAAGTTAAAGATATCAAGATCTACGCGAAAGTTGGCATTGGGGAAATCATTGAATGATTCGAATTTTTGCTTTGTTTGTTTATTTCTTTTCTTTTTCTTTTTTTTTTGAAATAAGAGCGGAAATTTCATTGACATTGTTCAAAAAACAAACATTCCATATTCAGGGGCTTTTAAACTGTGATTCATTACAGGAGATTCTGCAAACAATTTTCACATTAAGTTTATCCTCGTACGTTTGTCATGTCATAACTACTTTGGGTTAGAAAGAGTCCACAGTTCTTAATTACCAATGTAGATTATGTAATGAAGAAGAGAAAACAGCAATCATTTTATCATTTTTAGGGTTCCGTTTGGTACCCAATGGATACCAAAGGGAACCCTATTGCAGATACTTCGATGTTCGTCCATCGTCCCTCGGGTCATATCTCATGAGCCGAAGTAGCTAGAGAGTTGAAATTTTTATAGAGTATGTAGTTCTATCTGGGCATCAGCAACAAATACTAAAACTAAAATATTTTCGAAAACTTAAAGGGGTCCCCATACAAGAAACATTTTAGTTTGCATGGTAGCTATACGATCCGTCGATTTCAGTTTGATCGAATTACTAGGGAAGTTACCTTCCATACAAACCCCCAATAAAATTCTGGTTCTTATTAGAAAAACTTTTTTGTTTTTTGTTTTATCGAACTGAAATTTAGACGCTTCAAGTTCTTGATATAGATGCTACAAATCTGTTGGAATCAGCCAAATCGGCCAACTAGGAGGGGTACCTCCCATACAAACCCACCATTAAAATTCAGGTTCTTATTCGAAAAACTTTTTTGTTTTTTTGACTATTGAACTGAAATTTAAACACTAAAAGTTTCTGATATAGACGCGGTACATAAGTTGGAATCAGTTAAATCGGAGCACTAGGGGGAGTACCTCCCATACAAACCCCAATCTGGTACGGAACCCTCCGTGTATGAGTCTGACACGCACATGGCTCATTTTTTATGTTACTGTGATGGTCTTATTTTGGATCGAACTCCGATAAAATAACCTAGAACCAACAGAAATTGTGAACTTACATATTTATGAAGAAACTCTTGGAATTCCTAACCTATTTTTTAGTATTGCTATAATGGAATGGAACTTAAATCATCTTACATTGAAAAGAAAGTGTCAGAAAATATAGTCCTTGAATACTGTTTTTGTTGGATTATGACTGTTCTCCATGAACTCACCAACCAAACTGCCTGTTCTGATGCAATTCTGATGCTTTTATATCCAGAATTAAACCGGAGCCTTGCAAAGAGATCCTTCCCACAGAATTAACAGAGACACAGACAAACCCCGCTCCGACATAGTGACCCAGACAGGCCCTGCTCTGACTTTGACAAAAGAGTGAGGTTCAAATTGTCATATTGATTTTAAGAATGTTGACTTTCTGTTCGTATTTTTTAAGCCTTTTTTAAATATCATGAACTTCAATAATGTTTATTTGAATCAAAATAACAACACTTCTATTGATATAAACTAAAAAATTCTATCGAAAAATTGCAATTTACTAAAAAAAATCCAAGATTTTGTTTTCACAATGCATTCTAAAGACATTGATTTATAATTATGGGATTTGTTACAATAATCTTAATCCGTTCTTCCCTAATCTTATCTACAAAAATCATTGGGTACAAATTTTCTTCAAGACGGAGTCCGAATACTGTTGAGTTTAAAAAACACTGTTCTAATCACGGAATCAATCGCTCACCTTTTGAGGAAATCAGTATATTCAGCCTGGCGTATTAAGCCAGTACGCATCATAATTGTCTGGAAGCATTGACGTTCGACAGCCCAGAGGTTGCATTCCGTAATCGCTGTAATGGTCGCTGTACGTTGACAATTATAAAGAATTGCAAGTTCACCAAGTACTTTGGCGCCAGAGAGTGTTGAAAGATATTTGCCCTCACGTGAGACTTCCACGCGACCATCTAAAAGAAATTACAGATTGAAAAAAAAAAGGAAGATTAGATACAATAATTTACAATATAATAAAATTAAGAAAAAGGAAGGATCTTAACGCATATTTTATTGTTGTACAATATAAACTTAGTTTCTTACCACTTGAAGAATCATTAAGTGGAGGTGGTGGTGGTGGTGGTTGTGTTGGTAGTGTTGGTAATGGTGATGGCGATAAAGATGTTTGTGATTTCTCTTCTGTGGGACTTTGTATCTCTCTGAGATTACCAGTGCGTCGCTTACGTGCATAAGTATGCACTGGGACAATCAAACGTGGTCTTGGTATGCTAAAACTATCACCGCCACCACCGCCTGCATGACTTTCATGACTACTACGACCAGAACGTGGCAAAGATTCTTCTAATTCTACGCCAGCAAGACTATCACTTAAGGCACCCACTTTTGGGCTTATCAGATTCGATTTCATTTGTATAATTTTCTCCTCCACCTCGTTCTCCTCTTCCTCGCCATCAGTAGAGACAGCTGCCACCGGCGCATTTGTTATAATAGTTGGCGGCGTTGGTGGTTTCACTGGAATTGGTGCTGACGATGGTACCGTAGCACGTGCTATACTGGCATAGGCTCCTGCTTTTACATGATGCTTGGGTAAACGTATGGTGGCATAACGATTTACTGAATGCTGGGCTAGATCACTTCTTCTCAGGTCTTTACTATCACAGAATTGAACATTATTGGTGCTGGTGCTGCTGCTGCCGCCATTAGTTTTGAGTATTCTTGTTGGTGGTGCTGGTGGCTTCTCTTTAGGTGGTGGCACATTTGGTCTACCCATTTGCCTTAGTTTGGGTTGTGTTGAGATTACTGGTTGTGGTTCATGATCACCATGCCCATTGGTGATGGTGTTTGATGACATAAAATCAAGTGAAGCATAATGATTTTCCTTTTTATTGGATTCTGCAGCAGAAGCATTAGCATTCCGACGTAATTCTCTGATATCCAAAGTGGCTGACATTGGGTTTGGTGTTGTAGAACGATTTGAATAGAACATGGTTTGTGAGCGTTTCAATGAAGGCGGCTGCACTGACAATTGTTGACGTGGTCTTTGCTGACGTTTCTCCGTAGGATCAAGTACATAATGATTAACTGGTTTTGCATTTCTAATAGAATTTTTCTTTTCCCCTTCAGCTGCATTCTCAGGCTGTTCTTCGTCTCCTTCTGCTCCTCCATTGGCAACTGATTTATCCCAACCATTAGATAAGTTGGTTGTCTTTCTTGGTAAGGCTGAAGGTCGATAGCCATTAAGTTCTTTGATGGCTTTTACAATGCGTTCATCTTTAGATTCTTGATTTCTTAGATTTTCAAGAGTCATTTGATATTTACTCAGTACAGAGACGCCATCAAGAGAAAACTACCACCACCTCCTCCACCATTGTTGTGATGATGATGATTATGTGATCTTGCTATGGTTCTTGTTGGTGTTGTTGATGTATGTTCATTTGATATTTGTTGCGGTTGTTGTCCAATATGTTGATGTGCCTGCAACCAATTTGCTTCATAAAGTGCCCCCATGGCATTTGTATCATCCAGCGAAAGACTTGCATCCACAGCTTTACCTGGATATCTTTTGATTTTCATTTTGCGTATATTGTTTTTTTTTATCACTTATCACGTGCTTTACAATAAGATATATGGTATATTATTGTTGATGATATTCGGTGAAACTTTTTTACAGTTTACAATTTGTGGGTGTCGTCGTCGTCTTGACAATCAACAACAATTCATTGACGTTGAACATGATGTGCATTTTACTTAATATATCTAAATATAATCAAACATATACTCATGTTTCGTATAACAGTAAAGTCGTCACTATAATTTGTTGATTTTTCTTATTATTATTATTGTTTTATATTGTTGAAGTTGTTGGTTTCTCTCTTCTTCTTTTTTTTTTTTTTTTGCATAACCACCAAAGCGATCACGTTATTCGCATATGAAATTTATTAACAACGACAAATCGAGAGTTGGTTGTTATATTTGATGTGTAATAAAATTACTACATATGCATATATTTTTGTTTTGTTTTTATTGTTTTTCTGTAACTATATTTGTTCATATATGTACTTTATATATAGTTTATTGTGATTATATTGATACTATTGTTTATGTTGTTGGTATAAAACTTTCCATCTTTATAAAATTAGTTTAATATGTCAATCACTCACTCACTGACTAACTCACTCACTCACTGACTATCACACAAAACAAGAAGCAAAACTTTACAATATTGTTTTTTTCAATTTAAAAATATATACACTATTGGGTTATATAAAATATGCATACATCAACTGAGTTTATATTATTTATTATTTATTTTATATTTCAATAAATTTATTTTGATTAAAATTTCTATAAATTGAAATTTCTTTACTTTGATTTAGAATATTTTGTTAAGAAACAATAAATTTATTTATTTTTATGTTAAATTTAAAAAATATAAATTATTGAATTTAAAGAAATTCAATTTTATATGATTAAGAACAAAATGTCAACTGGCTTTCGCTTTTGCAAAAAAAATTCCTTATAAATAAAAGAAAACCAAAAAATGAAACCAGTTTTGTTTTCGTCTTGTGATTTTTTTGAGTTTAAAAATTATTTATAAATTTTTATTGTTTTATTAGTAGTCCAACGATTGGTTGATTGGGTTGTTTTTTGGTTTCTTTTTGTTGCTGATTTGTGTAATTAAGGTTGATTTTTGAATAAAATTTTTGTCAAATGAATAAATCTTCATATAAATTCATTATTCTATTATATTCACTCAATAAATGAGTGACTGAGATTAACACGAAAATGAATACTGACATTTTAACAAAAAATCAAGAAAATATGTTAATTTTTAAGCTTTTATACACTTCACCAGAATAACAATGAAAAATTCGGTTTATGTGGCAATTTTAGAGTAAATTAAAATGCTTCTTTTTTAATTAAGGAACTGAGTAGTTTAGGAATTTTCCATTTTTGTACATTTGTAAGATTTTCTTTAAATAAATGTATAACTTTATAGAAATAGAAATCGGTAGTGTATAAATTACTTTCATAATACGTTGAGACAGACTTCTTATGCCCTTTTCACAGTGCTGAATAAATAGCTTGCTTCAAAATCCTTTTCACATTGCTTTCATATTGTTGTTTTGCTTACTAGAAAACAGCTGTCTTTGTTTTACATGGTAAATTATGCGGGCGTTATGCTAATTTCAAGCGTAAAATTTATTGGAAAACACATAATTTAGAACAATTGGCAATGTGTGCAAATGGTTACATCTCCCTTTTTCTTTCCTGTTACGTAATTTAAGCAAAATTTTCACAAAACGTTTACAGTTTGAAATTAACTGACATCAACATCAACTGTTACCGAAACAAAAAGAACGAAGAAGAAAGGCTATAATTGTGAATCATTGGCAATACTTTTAACAGATCGCATGGTCACTCTGAGTACAGAAAGTTACTACTTCCAAAGTGATATTCACTGAGGAAGCATCTCAAAAGTAATTTCCCTTGTTAATTTTTGAGCTGCTTACATATTGAAGGCCTTATTCTCTATTGTGAAAAGGACATCAATAAATGTTTAAATGTGAGCAATAAAATGCCGCTATATGGTTTTTAACAGTAAATAGTAGTGCGTTCCGTTTAATTAAAACGGATCGCTGCACGAGAAGAAAGTAAAGAATTTTTCAAGGAAATTATCTTCACCGATGAAGTTCATTTAGAAAATGAACCAAACATTTGCAAAGCATTTGGTTAAAAGAAAATCCTAGAGAATTGTTTGATTTTATTGTCTTGGCGTAATTAATCGATATTCTTTCGAAAATCAAAATGACGATATGGAGAAATGATACAATTGATGTATTATACTAGCAGAGGAGGTCACTTGAATGAAATTCTTTATCAGTAATAACCGGAGCCAATATGTCAGAATAGGCCCATTCGAGGCAGCAGTGACAAAGTGTATATTCTTCCGCCCTTATTTCAATCTAACCGGAGCCAATGTACTTAAATCATCTTGCAAAGTCATTTAAGTTACATATATTATTGTATTATTATTATTATTATTATCCTTATTATTATTATTATCATAACGAGTCCATTCCGCAATTTATTAAAAGATGGCCCCATGGAGGTTGAAATTGTCAGATGTAAAACGTCATATCGTAAGGTTGGACATGGGAAAATATCAAAACCGTGAAGTTTATGCGATTTTGTATCAGCATCACATAATTTTTTTCTACCGAAAATGTCGACTTTTGAGTAGAATAAACATAACTTGCGGGAACTTTTGATTTACTGAAGAAAAGTACAGCTTATGGATATCGAATGCTGTGGAAAACATTAGGGGGAACATGTTCCATCAATAGCAACAAGTGAGTACTGGTTCCGGCATCAAAAAAGTGGCAATTTTAACACCAGCGTTAAAGAAAGCAAAGGCAGGCTTATAAGGTTTGAAAACGCTGAGTTGGACCAAGATTCATAACACAGTCCAGAGGAGCTAGATAAAATCTTAAATCTTGGGAGTGGTAACCCGTTTGATTCACAAACAAGGAAATTGGGTTCCATATGAACTCTCAAGCCAAGTGCGGACGAACTCCATATAATAACCAGCCCTCTGACTATCCCTTCTTGTTCCGGTCGATGACTCATGGCCTCGCCAAGCAGAACGTCACTTCTTATGAAGAGCCATTTTTTCAACGCCAAATCATTATGCTGCCTGAAAGATTGCAAAAAATCGTAGCTAACGATAGGCAATACATTCAATAACAGTAATGTACCATTTCTTCACAACAAATGCCCAATTTTTGATTAAAAACAGCGGAGTCTTATTTGGATTCTCAATACAATAGTTTAGAACTTCAATAGAAAAATTAATGCTTTCTGTAGTAATTGTAAGAAGAAAACTATTTACAATTTGAGAAACATGAATGGCGGGTGTATAAAAGATGCTTCCACTATAATCCAGCAGAACTATGCTGTTTTCTTTATGTATATTATGTACATTCTTCCGGCTAAATCTTTAAATTTCGTTAGAGTGATCAGAAAATCTCGATTAATAATAGTGTTGTTCTTTACGTTCCATGAATCAACAATTAACCTACACAACAAGAGCTTTGAAATCTCTATAGTGTCTTAATGCTAGAATACAGAGCGGAGAATCACTGCTGCTTCCTATACAGGTTTCACAATTTTCTTGCAATGTACAAGCTTATTATGACTAGACACCCTCAAATTGTGCCCAAAAACTCGATGTTTCCCTGCTCTTAAAAATAAATAAATGTCTGACGCTTGATTTTTTGTGAAAAAACCTTCTTTGATAATATAATTTTTGTCAAATATAGTCTTTTGAAGATTATTCAACTTACGAACCAATCAATCAAAGGAAAAATCTACAATCTATGTTACTTGATATGTCATTCATGAATGAACTATATATTTCAAAATAGATTCAATATCAATATTCTTATTAATATATTTCTTTTTTTTTTTTTATTTACAGGCAAACATTCAAGTCAACGAATGTTGATGAAATCTTATCAGGCTTAGAGACAACAGAATAAAAAATAGAAATAAGTACAAAACCTTTGTCACTGATAAGAGAGAGAAAACACATAATACGAGTACACAGAATAAAATTTCTATAAAAATTCAGATGTACAAACAATAAATGTCACTCTATGGAACTAACAACAAAACTATATTGTATTGTATAAACATGTTTCCGTAAAAATGAAATGTAAATGGAAACTATGTTTTTTTTCTTTTATTTTTTGTAATTAAGAAAATTGAAATGTTCTTCAACTTTGCGTAAGAGGAAATTGAAATTATGTATGAATTTCAAGTTTTAAATTGAGATCTTTCATGGATAACGTGCATGCGCGATCTAATGACTATGATGAATGATGTAATTAAGCAGCAAACTATGTCAAAGTTCATTAAAATTGAAACCATTTCCGTTTTTCTCACTTGCAAACGAGACTAAATTAAATCATATTCATTATAGCAGTAGAGGAAACAAACAACAACATCAACATTCAACTTTAATTTCAATCTACATATTTGCAACCGTCGAAATGTTTAATTGCCACTTTTGACGAGTGAGTTACTCAAGTTTGCGTTTTTTCTCCTTTGTTTTTGTATCTTTTCTTTCTTATTTTAATGAGCGTTGCAAACAAGGTTAACAACAAACAAGTCAAACAACAAATAGCCAACATTCAACCGAGACAAAAGCCAAGCTTAAACCAAAAGTTAACTTTACCTTACCACAAATTATATTTGTATCTACGAGTATGTTGAAATGTATGTACATATATATATATATATATGAGTGTATGTTCGGCAGACAAAAGATACAAAATTTAAATATGTGAAATGGTAAAACAAAAAGTGTAAATTCAAATCAGAGCCAAGTTTATTTAATATAAGAATCTCTTAATAATGAAATGAAACTGAAATGAGGTGAAAACAAGCTCAGCTCAGCTCAGCTCAGCACATTTCAGTTAAAATATTGAGATTGTTCTCATTTCATTTTCATTTTGTATCTCTTACTCTCGATGTTGAATTGAATTAAGTTAAATATATAAATAATTTATTCTCAGTTTAAAGATCTTTTACTGTTGTTGTTTACTTGGTTGGTTGGTTGGTTGGTTTATTTCAAGTTTCTTTTTGTTAATGTGAAATGAACTTTTTTTTTCTTCTCATTGTATCTTAATCATAAAGTTTACTTGACTTGGCTTGTCTTGGCTTAGTGTTTCGTTGGGTTTGGGTTGGTTGGTTGGTTGGTTGGTTGACTTGTCTTATATGCCAAGGGCACAACGAAGTATTTTATAATTTGTTTAGTACTTCTACTTATGCATATTGTATTGTATTGTATAATTGTTAAAAGATACAATACCAAAAAAGAAGAAAAAACAACACAGTAAATAAATTTTTGTCATGCCATTCAACATATCTAGATACTTTTAGTATGTACTTACATATATTACATATTAAGTAAGAGGCATGGGTAGAAATTTATTTAAAATCTGTTACATCAACAGATATTCCCTGCAACTAAAAAAAGATACAAGATACAACAAGTATTACAACAGCTGTTCCGGAACATTAAAGTTCAACATGTTAAGTTTTTTTTTTTTTCTACTCTTTTGTCGATAAACAAGTTGTTGCTGTTGCTGTTATTGGTAAATAAAAATTGGAGAAGGAAACTTGAGTTGGCAAATTACAATTTAGTCATGCAGAACACAACAAAAAAAAAGTATATAATAAAAAGAAACAATGGGTTTATTCGAATTAAACAGGATCTTAATATTATTCCAGATGTTTCGTCTTTTATTCTGTTTTGTGAAATGATTTATGATGAAATGGAAGTACATTCAAACTTGGCTATTAGCTTTGTGTTAGTATTATCTTTTGTTCAGTTTTAAAGAAAGATATAATTTAATCTAAAACATTTGACACAAATCTCTATAAACAAAGTAAATCTTTATAAACAAATTTCTGAAGAATTGCAATGGAGAAATATTTTATCATAATTTCGTAAAAAATAAAGTATGTAGTTCAGAATACAGTTAAGAATAACAAAAAATCAGAAGCGATCTAAAGAGAAATAAAGCAAAAGAATTTGACGAAAACTGTAGATAATAAAGAAGTAATTTAAGAAATTTAATAGTCTTCAGGGCAAATACCAGAAAAAAAAAAAGAAATTGCTTTGCGAATCATATCAGCACATCACACATCATAACATATGGAGAATGACTTGACTACTCAGTCTAAAATCAAAGCTGTTACTTGTTACTGTATAAAGTTAAGTCGGTTTGGACTGACGGTATACAGCTTTGGGGAACTGTTTCCAACTCAAATGTAGAAATTCTTTAGAGGGTCCATTCCAAATTGCTGCGTCAGAAACTCGATCATTCACCGAAACTTAAAGATTCCAATGATTAGACAGGAAATCATCAGGTACAACAACAGACACATTTCAAGATTGGAGGACTATGATAATCAGTTGGGAATTTGAAAACCTGCTGAACAAAAGTTAGCACCCTTTGATGCTTCCCGGAAAAGTGATCCACTGATAAATTAAATTAATAACATAGGACTTCTTCAAATTATGGGGTAGATTGCAAATAAAAACGATAGAAATGTGTGATGAAAATTAGGAACTGGATTAATAAACTATAAAATGCAATAACAAGAAAGTTTTTGTCTGTAATTTCTAGGAACTGTATTCATCTGAGAAAATCTACTTAGTCTTAGTCTTTTAATTCTATAATTCGATAGAACTCTACTGTCTCTACTTCTGTTATCTACTAATGTCCAATATTAATGACATTTAAATAAATAAAAGGAATATGACAGAAGAAATACTAAATGATATTTCTAAGATTTCTTAAACTTGTTACAAATATATGATTAACATTAATGGGCCTCTTCTTTCTATGATAAATGTGTGACATCACGTTGTACTCGTTTCAACGAGCATATTTTTTTTTTATTAAGCCTCTTATATGGAGATCTACTTTATTTGTAACACTTACAAAAATATAAGAGACATGAGAGCCCCAAATATGCGTACGCAAAGTATTGCGGGGGCAGTTGATGTTACCATTTCAATTTGTTGGTATCTAATCTCAGCTTATCAGAAATTCATACTGAATTTATGATCATAAGATCATTGGTAATCTAACATAAAAACCTAAAAATTTTCATTGTGTTTATATAGTAAAATTGTAGTCAAAAGTCCCGGGAGGCCTTTGAACTGCATGTAAAATCAGACAAGAACATAAGATTTCTTCAAATCGTAGTAAATGATTTATAGTTTGTTACCATGTTATAAGATCTGAAAATTTGTGGGTTTTTCTGAATACTTGTCTTTATATAAAAAAGATATATGATCTTTAATGTAACGGAACATGTTTTCATTTTATAATCTCCACATTTGTCATGAAGTTTCTAACAGACAGAAGAAGACATTGGAGACCCCAAAGAGTATATACTTATGTACATAAATATATTCTTGATCAGCTCGACGAAGTTTATTTAGGCAAGTCCATCTGTCCGTCTGCATGTATGTAAACTAATCCCTCAGGTTTTCAACTAGAGAGCTGATATTTTGTAATTCTTTTCACTAGTCGCAGTGCAATTTGTCGGAATCAGATTGCTAGGAGGGGTCCCTTCCCTAGAAACCCAAATTAATGTTCTTAATAGAAAAACTTTTTTGTTTTTTCACATCATCGAACGGAAATTTGGATAGTATAAGTGACCCATATTCACTAACCATGTAAATTACAAGACTCTAGATGTTGAAATGCATTATGTTTACTGGACCCTTCCCCAAACATAAGTCAAATCATTAATGATGCTCTATGCTCGAAGAGTATAACAACTTTGGCCAAGCCAAAGTTAACCTTCTTTTTTCTTCTTTTCATTTAATTTATTATCAATCATCATCTAATGATGCTGATGATGATGATGATGATGCTGGTGAACATCCATCATCAACCTATAAATTTGAGTTTGAGTTTCTTTTTCTACTTCAAGTTTCCGTATTTCCAAAATACAATAAACTTTTTGTTTTTTGTTTGTTTAAAGAAACACAAAAAGAAACTAGTATTTGAAATATTAAAAAAAAAAAAAAAATCCAATTAAAAGTATAAAAATAAAAATTGCATATCAGATTTTTTTGATTCTGTTTTTTTCGTTTTTTGTATCTTTTATTGTTTCCCTTGTTTTGTGTTATTTACTTTGTTTTGTTTGACTTTCAATGATTTTTAATTTGATTTCATGTTTCTGGGGCTTTTGAGTTTTAGACTTTCAACCAAAATGTTCTCAGATTGGTGCTAAAGCGACATTTGGTTTTTTATTTGTTTTGTTGTTGCTATTTTATTATTTCTTCGTTTCTGCTTCATTTCACACATTACGTTTACAATGGTATATGGCTTAATATTGTGCTTTAATTTATTTTTCTTACGGTTTTCAGACCAATGACCGACAAAAACAAAATGAAAAAGCAAATCTACCAAAAGAATGAGAATACAAATAAATAAATTCAGTTAAAGCAGCAGCAAAAACAAAACCACATAAACCGGAATTCTCAAAGCGCTGGTGATCTTTTCGTCAGTATTGCTGCCTGCTCTGCATAGGAAAAACCTCTCTCACACACATGCATAAGTGCATATGCTAACATGTGTGTGCTTGTGTGTGTGTGTGTGTATGAACCAATATGCAAGCATCTCAGAAGAGTGACCTGCTGGGACTGTGACTGTGAATGGGCAAACAGCAGCAGCGTTGATTTTCTTGGCTTAATATGCATGCACGAAGATTTTTGTTGTTTTTTAATATAAACACTTTCACTTTTGTTATTATTGTGGGTTGTTTTGCTTCTTTATTTGTATGAATTCTTGTTGCTGCTTTGTTTGCTTGAAGTTTTTTATTTTTATGCACACAAAGGTGTTTAATATGTTACTTTCAAGAATTTTTCCCTCAATTAAAATTTATACAATAAAAATTGTTTTTTTGCTTTGTTGATTTAATAAAATATGCGCTAAAAATTTACGATTTCATTATGAAAACAATTTGGCTTTTATTTATTTATTTAGAACACAATTATTTACTATTAAAAATATTTACAAATTTTTTTTTTTTTTTGTTTTTACTAATTTTAATACACGTTTTTTTTTGTAAATATTGTTTTCGACCACAATTTCCTTTGTAAAATAAAACCAAACCAACGAAAGACGAAAGGAAAAACCGTAAAAAAAATGCTAAGCCAACCCAACGACGACGCACGTTCGTTGTCTTCGATGGCTGCTAAACGAATGAATAAGAAGCAGAAGAAACCGAAACCGAAGCACGAGTGAAACCAACTTAGATACACAACACAAGCAAGCAAGCAACAGTCTTAAGACACACATATACATACGAGTATTTGCGAACTAAGATGAGATTGTAGTAATTCAGAGAATGGGCAGAGAGTCAATAACAAGAGCAAAGCACACTTTCGCAAGTAAACACAAAGTGCGGGTGTCAGCAAAAGAAGCAGCTGATCGTCAGTCGTAGTGTGCAGGCAGCCTATTGAATTTCTTTAGAGCAGGTGAGAGAGAGAGAGAGAGAGAGAGAGAGAGAGACTAAGTGTGTAAACTCAGTTGATGAGAGGGATAAATAATACCATTGTGCAAATAAAATATTTTTGTGTTTACTCACTTGATTGCTTGCCTGCTCTTTTATTTCAAGAGACCAAACTACTACCACTACCGCACACAGTTTAGTCATGTTGAACATAAAATTTTTGTGTTTTCTTTTTGCTTTGTTTTGGTACAAAAAGATTGAGTAATATTTTATTTTTTTGTTGTTGTTGTTGTAAAATTAATAATAATGCAAAATAGCATTTTTGTTTTCATTTCATTTTCTTCTTCTGTTGTTGCATGACTGTTTGCAGTTGGCTTCCTCTTCCCTAATTTTCTTGACGATATCGTCGTCATTGCCTCCGCGGTTTGCCTTTCATGTTTCAAGATTTTATTTCCTTAAAACTTAATTAAAACAGAAGGAGTTTTTTAACTCTCACTAAGTTTATTTAGAGATATGAAAATTTTCATAATTAAATACATTTGTAATGAAAAATCTTCAACAAAAAATATTGAATATTTAATGAAAATAAACATTTAAACTTGTAATTAGCAAACACGCCCAAAACAAGGTGGGAAGGCCTCATACCATTAGAAACATAAAATAAAATAAGAAAAAAAAAAAACATACAAAATAAAATGAAAGGAAAACTTTAAAATTTACAACTATTTGTTTTATTTCTTATTTTTTATTTTTTTTGTTTTTTGATAGCATTTAATAGCAAAAAATACTGACATTTTGCTTTCTGTTTTCTCAGAGCAACTCCAACAGCAACAGCAGCCGCCGCCGGTATTTGATTGTTGCTTGCAGCATTTTCCTTTATTTTTCATTGCGCATTCGCAGCAGTGTAGGTGTGCCTCAGACACAGATACACAATACACATTCACATAATTCACAAAACACCGGTAGATTAAGTTATGTTGCCTTTGTACTAGTATGTTGCCAAAAGTATACACAACACACAAACACACACACATACATACACACAGATACCCATATCTTGAGTGACTGATGGAGTCATGCAGAGAGGGGGTAACAAAAGAAGTTTTGACTTTGTTGCATGCAACAATGCAACTAAGTAAAACTAAAATTCATTTGAAGTCATTGTCTTTTGTTAGTCGTGACTAGGCACAGACTCGAACATAGTTTATCGTCATCAGCGGGTTTTGTGATCGATTGCACACTTAGTATGTTAACCAGCCAGTATAAACGACATTTAACAACATACTTCAGACCACACTTTGTATTGTAATATTTTGAGAAAAGGGTCTTTCTTTTGATCATTTGGGTCTTCATAGTCTAAGCAATAAATAAGAGAAAATTTTAAAATTTGATATTGTTTTTTTTTTCGGAACTGCAGAGACAAATTCCGTTCCAAATTCCCTCATAAAAATCACTAATTCACTTGAATTGTTTGAACAGAAAAAAAAAGACAGTAAGAATTTGTAGATATCTCAATTTTATTAAATATTTTTAAACTTAAATTTGCATTTAAGATAATCGAGATAAGATTAAGGTGCCTTCATTATTTGAATAATATCTTAAAAATTACTTTATAATCTCTAAATTTCATTGAAAATAAATTGCACTTTTCGGTGTGCCAGAAATTTCTTTAAATTGTTTTGAAAAATCCCACTTTCTTAGAGACAATTTGGTTAAATTCACCCTTATCTGAAGTAGTAGCTTATTACTTTTCTTGCTTATCTGCTTTTGAATAACTCAACATTTCAGTTGTTTTAACTATAAATTTATATTTCACAAATCTTTTTTGCATTAAAGCAAAATCAACCAACCAGACAAAAACAACCAATTGTTGGATATGCCGATCTGCTTGGATTTAAGATTAAAATTTGCTTTTCAATTCAATTAATAGATGTGTTTAAAAAAAAAAAAAAATATGTATAAAGGCTGTGATGTTTTAAAACTACGTACAAAATGTATAGTTTAGTAAAAAGTTTTACGAATCTCATTGGTAAAATTTGGCATGTCTGAATTTTTAAAACATGCAGGTAAAGGCCTCTTGTCACATAATACAGAAATGAGAACAACAATTCTGGTTCCATTTCTGTTTTCTGTTTTTTTGGGGGGTTGCTGCAGGAACAGAACCAGATTCAGACCACTTTCGTCTGAATTGACAATGTTTGATTTCTTTCTCTTTTTTTAAATGAGCAACAGGCCTTGATTTGCAAGCACTTTTCAATGAAATGTTTACTCAAACATCAAAGTTCAAAGTATGAAATCGCTTAACCTGCTGTCACACCTATAGATTTACCTATTAAGCGAAATTGAAACCAACCAACCTCACATACACCTGATTAACTATTAAATTGCCTAATGTTTCAAGCAGAACTGTGCGACATAAAGCAAATATTTCGAAATTCATCTTGTTTGATAAAAATTTTTTGTTTGTGAAAATTAGAAAAACAAACAAGAAACAACAGCATTAAATACATCTACATTATTAATAATTAATTAATTAAAAGTGACAAAGAAACGAAACAATTTGTAATTTGTTTGCAAAAACACACACAAAGTTATTTCTCTTCTTGTCGCCAAGCCAAAGTCTCTAATTATTTGATATTTTTTTTTTCTTTCTTTTATGTCATTTGTAGTAGATTTTCCATAAATTTTCACAATTACAACAACAACAACAAAAACACAATCCATTAGAAAAACACAAGAACAACAAAACCACAAACGTTGGATCGTTGTCAAAATAACTGCACAAATTTTACACAGTTTTTGGAAAGAGCTTTTGGAAATCACTAAAGTTTTACATTGCATACTTTCAGGCTTAAAGCTTTAAGAAAAATTTAAAATATTGTTGCATACCGAAAAGGGCATTAAATTTAAATTCATTATATGTATTAAATTAATAAACATTATACCAATTATAATAAACATATTGAAAATGATTGATCAGATCAACTCACCTTCCATAACATAAACAATGCTACCGACATCACCCTCTTTGATTATAAGACTCTTGGCCGCATATTTAACCGGATACATGCAATCGACAATTTCACGTATTTGCGTCAAATCTAAATTCTTCATGAAATCATTATCCAAAATGGCAGATTTAATAAGTTCGCGAGATCTATAAAGTAAATAAATATATAAAATCATTCATACACAAAATACCAAATAGAAATATGAATATGCGTTAGATTTAATTAAATTCAATTGCTAAATAAATAAATAAATTGCTGTCCAAGAAATATCAATTGGTATTAAAATGAAATATGCAATGAGCGAGAAATGATGACGGCGCATTCCAAATTTGGAATCATTTGAAATAGAACCAACTAACCAACAAACTATCAATTGACCGACTGACCAAAGGCCACAAAAATATCCGAACGAAACATGCCAATTAATTTTAATGTTGACACATATAAATCGCTTCAAAACTGGTTGCCAATTTAGGCTTAAGAAGATAAAAAATTGTAAAATTGTAATAACTTAAAAAACATACAAAATATTTAATCCAAAAAAATATAATAATAATAATAATCAAGTAGCGTGAAAAATAAAAAAGATAGAAAACAAACAAATTGTTAAAGTAAACACAATTTAAGCAAAAAATAGGAAATTAATATTACAAATTTGAAAATTGTATGTTTTGGTATCAACTATTCCCCTCTCCATTCTCACTCATGACATTCATCAAGATCATTTTGATTTGAAGACAGGTAGATTCGAAGTTTTATGCATGTTGCATGCCTGTAAATGTCAAATGACTTTATCTGTCAGCGTATTTGACAATTTGCACACTTGGCGATTAATTAAAGTCGCTTAGCTATGAAACAAACTATGGCTATGGAGGCTTGTAATAAAATCGCACCGAAGAGACCAATTCGCTTTGAACGCGTGGCAAAATCCAACTCAAATCAGCTCAACCAACTCAAAAACTTAGCTCAAACAAACGAATTGAGCCAACCAAAGCAAACCAAACCAAACCAAAGCAAAGTAAAGTAAAGTAAACTAAAGCAAATCATGAGAAGTCACCCAATTTGTAACTATTTACGCGATTGTTGCACATGCGCAGGAATGCAATACGATTGAGCCAATCACCTACATTGGTACTCCTCATTCACTGGCATGAGGAGTAAAGAATGAATGCCTCATGAATGGTGGCAGTTTGCAGATACATAAACCGATAATGGATAAGCTGCTCTAAGCGTTTGACAAGCATCATAATCTCTATTTGCTGCTACTGGTAACATTCAATAAAAAAATAAAATTAGAACAAAATGAATGCAACAGTTAAAATATGAAGTTAATGATGAGTTTCATTTACAAGTCGCAATCTCAATTGTGGACACACCCAATCCCATAGAGATTTGTATGCACTACCACCACCCAAAGTGCGTGCACCACATGTGGCATAATGAAACTGTAACAACGTACGCGAAACCAGTGGCAGGCAACAAACAACGACAATTGTGACGTTCGATCGTTCGCTCATTTATTCAACCGTTGGTTGGTTTCAGTTGTTGGCTAGCATAGCAAAGCATTTTTAGCCCATGTGGGCGCATGTGGGCGATTTCGGCAAGGTGTGATACAGTGCAGTGCAGTGTAGTGTAGTGTGGTGGCATAGTTTTACCAATTCTGACAATGTTCGATGTTATGGTTTTTGATGCTTTTTTTTTTTTTTTGTTGGTGTTACGCATTCAATTAATTTTTAATAAAAACGTACGTGCACAAACCATTTTGGCATCCAACAGACTAAAGATACAAGAGATATAATATACAATATATAATTCTTGTATACATAACAGATTAGGGAGGCCCACCAACACATAATTTCATTAAATCAAAATCTAAAATGCAGTTGTCAAAATAGAATTAAAGACTGCACTAGGCAGTTGAAAGAAGAATTATTCAATTAAACTTTAGTTGGCCTCAAGCGTGTCCTTTTCATGATTCATTGTAAATGTGATACAAACACCAAAGGCTATCTTAGCACAGAATTCATCTCAGGTCCAAAGTGAGTTCATTTTAAGAGTCCAAGAGAGTCTTTATGATGCACAACACTGTAGGAATATCCAAGGATTGAATGCAACTGAACTCCAAAGTGAAAGAAAAGGCTTTGAAAGATGTCATGCAAGTAAATGTTTTATTGGAAAAGGGCTTACCCTAAGTATCTTGAGGATTGAATTTACTACAAGTTTATTTATGTCTCTTCGACTATTAAATTTTTGAAAGTGCAAAGAATGTCATGCGAGTTCTGGGCAGGAGATGTGGCCTAGAAGATTTTGTTTTTTTTGTATGCTAAATAAATTAAATATATTCTAAAATTAAACATTGCATTTTTAAAAGGACCACTCTAATTTTCTCTATCTATTGCATTATATCTAAAAGAAAAACCACTGAAGCGACAAATTAAAATATTAATGAATTTTTCGTTTGAAACAAATTATTATTTTATCTTTTAGTAAATTCAAAGGAAAAATGTAATCAAGGCCATTGTTCCAATAATTGCCAACTGAATATATCTATCTAGTATCGACAATGTATATTGACATGGATGTGCCTTGCAGGGTTATTATTAATATTAATTTTTATTTTTGCTACCTGCCACCTATCAAGCTGAACGACATATAATTTACATCAAAATTGTTGGAAAACGTATTGGATTTCAACGCCACACTAGACACCCAATTTAGTTATAAAAATACAAAAAAAAAAAACAAAAAAAAAAAATCAATGCAACAAATATATAAGAGAACGACGAACGTCAATAGTTGGACCAGCCAACTTTAAAGCAGCGATGACTGTTGGTTGGTTCAGCTTGACTTGGTTGGATTGGATTTGCCAAGATGCCGGCTGTGTGCAAAACTTGTTCTTGACTATGGAAACTTTCAATTCAATTCAAGACACCACCAACCATCATCAACGACACCAACAATGCTGATGATGATGATGATGATGATGACGATGACAACAACAGACGCCATTTACTCTGTTATTGTACATGTGGCAACACCCGCGGCTATTTCCACGCCACACCAATCCACGCACATGCGTAGTGAATTGTGTCTTGACGTTTGACTCCAAGACATTTTTATTTTTTCTGTTCTCTCTATTTTGTTATCTGTAACTTGCTTGGTATGCCGCATAACAATTAATATCTTCAATTAGACCTCCAGGCCAGACCCAACAGTCGCTTGCTTGGATATTTCGTTCCAGTTGTCGGAAACTATATTTTTTTCTTCTTGATATATGACTTAATATTGTCGACAATTCACCTCAAAGTAGTACATAGTATGTGAACAAGAAATAATATAGTATGAAATTATGTTGAATTCAGTCGATTTATGCCAAGACACGTACACAAAAGAAAAACAAATGTTGTTCAGCTGAGGCTGAGACTGCGCCCCATACGCATGGAGCCAAAATTCTTTACAAGTTTGCGGGTGCGTGCAAGACGCTTTAACTTACGTTTATATTTGCCTACTTGAAGTAGAGTTTAGAGTCTAAAAATATACCATAAATATATATACAATATATAAAAATATATTTTTACAAACGACCACTTTTTTTTTTTTTTCAAAGTTTTCGTTTGCATTTTTTATTAGACGCCACAGCCTCAATGCTCTGCCACACCAGAGTAAACTGTACTCTAACCCATTCTCTCGGAGTCGACTTAGGCCAAGCTAACAAAATATCTGTTTTTATTTTTTGTATTATTTTTCTAAACATATTTATTTATTAGATGCTTTTTAGTTGAAAGCAAACGCAACATGATCGTGTAAATTGGCAATACCAAGATCTCTACCCACCACTTCGTTCTCCTCCCCCCTATGGTTATTCTTCAAATTTTGTAATAGACAAAAAGTCACTAAGAGATATGCGAACATGGAGATGGTTGTTTGCTTATTTATAGTAATAGTTTTGATTTATGTGAAGCAAGTGTTGGAGTTCAAGCAGAACTGGAAAAAATAGTCCTGTTGCAAAATAATTCCAACAAAAAAAAAAAGGGTTATAGTCGGTTATGCCCAAGTTGTAATACTCTACACACTTCACGTTTTTTGCCTACACTCCTGTTATTGACCATATGGGAGCTATGCGATCTAGTAATTCTAGGATCTGAAATTTACATGGCTGGTGAATATTAGTCAGACAAGTGTCTATAGTATCCAAATACAAAAAACAAAAATCTTCATAAATTAGAACTTGGGCTTGCATGAGAAGTACCTCTCCTAGTTCGGCTGATTCTGACAAGCATGCACCGTCTGATGTATAGTTTAAAAACTGATGGATTAGTTTGCTGACATACAGCCGGACATGGCTTAACTTGTCTCATCGAGCTGATCAAGAATATATGTATACACTTTACTGGGTCTGTGATATCTTCTTCTGTCTGTTACAAAATTTATGACAAACATATAACTTTTCAATAGAGTTCAGTTCACGGAAGCTTACCTTTATTTCTCTCACATTCGAATTTAAATCAAATTGTCATTTCAAATAGATTTGAATATAACAAAGGCTATGAGTAACTTTAAATTGACTTGACTTTCATATGAAGACTACTTCGTAATCAAAGAACTTTGATTTTGAAAACTGATAATTTGGGGGTGAGCACGGATGGAATGAAAAACGAACTTCTATGGTTTAATTGATTCTTTTCGTTATGCAGAACATTTTCAATTATAGGAATTTGTATGGGCTAGAATATGCGTTACAAACATTGAGCCAAAGTGAAAATCCAATTTAAACTAGTGTGAAATGTATAATAGATGTATAAAAAAAACCATATAAACCCCTTGACACTTCCTTTTAGATCCACAGGCAGTTCAATGCATGTCCCAGCTTGTCTTTTTTTAACAATTTAACACAGTGTCTTTGTCTCGTAATAGTCAATTTCTCGGTACATTTGGCTCTTGCCAAGTAAACCTTCTCCCTCTTCTACCTACTTACAATACCAACCATCCTCGCATATGTCAGAGAATTATCTTGGATTTTTGTCTATTAAATCTATTGAATTGTTGTTGCCGCACTAAGTTAAGTCAACAAGTTTCTTTTGATTCCATTTGCAGTTTTTGTGATTGTGTCAACGCAATAAGTCGTGGTCCATAAATTGAGTTTGAACAAATTTGTGGCTATACGAGAGGTACTTATATATGTTTTTTCTTTATTAGTTTTTGTTTTTTTTTTTTGGCCCACTCAAGATGTTGGGTGCACATTGGGTAATCATTCATTTAATGTATTTTTAATGTTTTTCATTAGATAAACCTACTTGATAATGAGTAGCTAACATCGCAATTAGTCAAATATTTTATATATAGAATAGTAAATACAAAAGAATTGATTTCTATGCTTTAAGTATAAAATTTTGCATTATATTTTGTAACAGATTTTCCAATTTCTTATCAATCAGAGAGAGAGAGAGAGAAAGAAGAATTATCTCGTCGCATTCATGAGAATCGTCAGATTGAAGACCTTTTTGAACTAACATGCAAGTATTTTTAATTTACATGATAAGATTTAACGCGTCCAAGTCGAATGATTTGGGTTATAAAACCTGAAATCTAATAAAAAAAAAAAAAACAAACAAAACAGTCTGTCTGTATCTGGCATAAAGACAATTTTAAAGATTTCCATTCGATCGATGACTAACGAATTGTTTTTGGATTCCTTTTTATGTACTATTTATTTTCAAAACAATCAGAACTTTAAGATTGATAGAATATCACCTAGACTCGTTTAAAAAGAACAACCATGTTATTCAATATTTTTAACAATCAGCGACATTTTACACAAACATTTTAATGAATATTATTTACATGATTATTTTATTGTTTATTCCATAATTAAATGAAGAGAATCTTTTGCTTATGAGTTTTAGTGATATATTTTTTTAGTTTCTGAAGGTGAAAACCGGCTAAAATCAAACTTGGGTTTATCATTTGGAACAACGATGGAACGGGCCATAATTCCATCTAACCTATAAAAAAAATAAACGGTCATGTCCGACTCAGACTTTTACACAGAGGGTTCTGTACCGCGCCTATGTTAAGAACTTCTAGAGTCTAAATATCCGTTTAATAGTGAAAAGACAAAAAAAAAAAATTCGAATAAGAGTCTGAATTTTAATGGGGGAAACCCCCTTGGCAGGTACACCTCCTAGTTGTTCGCTTTGGCTAATTCAAAAACAAAAAAGTTTTTCTAATAAAAACCTGAATTTTAATAAGGGCCTCTATGGGAGGTACCCTCCCTAGTGGTCAGATCAAAATGAAATTTCGACATTATAAGTTTCAAATGCCCTTTCGTCTACCTAGAAAATTCTAAGATCGTGGGATTAGTGGATCGTGTAGCTCTCACACATACCAAAATGTTTCTTGTATGGGGACCCCCTTTAAATTTTTTAATAAATTTTAAATTTAGTATTTGCTGCTATTGCCCGGATTGAACTACACATTCTGTGAAAATTTCAACTCTCGACCTATTACGGTTCATGAAAAATGGCCCAAGGAACGACGGACAATAGGATTCCGTTTGGTACTCTTTGGGCCCGGAACCCTAAAAAGAACTTCAGAAAAGCGAAAAACTTCAAATTCTTCTATGAATATTTGAATGATCAGCATAACATAAACTGTGCCTACTGCTCAATCATGTCGTTGAACAAAGTAAAACCAGAAATGAAGAAATGAATGAATGAATGAAGCAAAGGTGCGACAATGGTCGCCCTTATACTGCACAGAAGACAAACCAATCATAGTTTGTTAGATACTAACTCATATATGAAAGGAAAGTAAACAACAATGAGCTGATCACCGAATTTGTGAGAAAATTCCTCAAACATCAAGATAAAACCAATACTGCAACAGGAAAAAAAAAAAATTATTTCATCCTTGGGACAAATGTATGTAATTTATGTTGAAAAGTAATTAAAGAAAATATACAGATTTTTTCTATAAAATTTTTCCCTTTAATGTTTCAATGAATCTCTTACTTACAAGTAATCACAACAATTAAGAAACATTAATTTTTTTAGATTTTTCTTGTTTTATTTTGGTTTAGACACGTTTTTCCTAAACTTTGGCCACAAACAAAAATGTTGTAAATCACAAAACTCTTAACATATTCGTATGTTGTTGTCCCACAGTCTGCCAAATAGACTAGCAAACCCGTAGCAAGCACACTTTCCCATTAAATAGACTCAATAAACATAAAAAGAATATTAGATCAGGAAACTAAGAAAAACTGTTTATGTTTCTTTTTGTTTTCACTGTTTTTAAGCAAACATCGACTTTTTTGTGATCTGCTGTGTTATTCTTCTTTTGTGTTTATGATCTTCCAATAAAGTCCAAAAATTGCTTAAGAACAGGAAGCGTAGACAAGTGCCAAGAAAAAGTGTGAAAAGTAAATATCAACGACACCTACGCAATTAACAGTTTAGCAGCAGCATGGAGAGCTCATGGCACTGGCATGGATCATGATCACATTAAACAAAATGCGGGCCAAGATAAAGAATTAAATTCGTTACAAAGAGAATTGGGCCAAGTTGTATTATATTGTATAAAAGCAAGTGACGGAATGGGCGCATGCCAATGCGATTCTATATAAATAAATACAAGTATATTATAGGTGTGTATATTATTTGTATGTGTCTATGGATAGACAAAGCTGACCACGATTGAAGGCCACAAGGTAATGCGTACTCTGAACTCAAAAATTGGACAAATGATAGAACAGCTGCAGTAGATGATGATGATAATGATGATGATGATGATGATTGTACAATATTATCTTTGGCTTTTGTTCTATAAAAATATTTATCTAAAGAAAATTGCATACTTACTTTTCATCCTTATCGTATTTGGGAAACGTCACATTCTCCAGCAGCACTGACGATTCGCTCTGCGGCTCCGCGGAGATGCCCTGCGCGCGCTGCCGTTGGAACGTTTGACCAGACTTACGTGTAGCGCCAGTGGCTGCTCCTGGACCCGCTCCGGCAAGACCAGCAACACTTTTACGACTAAATGGAAACACACTTTGGAATTTATCCAGATGTGATTTAAGTTCTGCGATTTCGGTATCCTTAAATTGTAGGGCGCGCTGCATTTCTTGGATTTTAAATTCCTTCGCTTGGATTATCTGCAGGAAACGTTCTTCCTGTTGCGTACATGGCACATATGCATTGGTTATACCCAAACTATGAGTTGTGCCTGTTGGATCTAGCGGTAGCGACGGCGCCGGGCCAACAGGCGTGCCCGCAGGCGAAGCGCTGCTGCTGGAGATGCGTAAACCTTGCATCTGATCGGCGAGCAGCGTTTGTGACGTAGGACTACTGAGCGTATGTGCAGGTAACGTACAGGCACTATTCAATGGCAATCCCACGAATTGTGGTACTCCACCACCAACACCGACACCAAGGCCGAGTGCTGTCGATGGATAAAGTGCAGGCGTAGGAGCAGCAAACAGACCTTGGGTCTGTGCTTGCATCTGCTGTAGCTGCTGATAGCGTTGTTGCAATTGCAACTCTTGCTGATGCAATAGATTGCGTGTCTGTAGATTAGGATCGTTTGTATTCAGTTGTTGCCCTATCAGACCTGTAGGTGGTGTTCCATAGATCAGAGTATGCGTTAGTACATCAGTTGGTGTTTGTTGCGGTTGTAATTGTTGCAACTGTTGTGGCGGCGGCAAAGGTCTGTGATCAAGGCCAAAATGACCTTGTACAGGTATCGGTGCGTAGCTGGCTGATAAAGTACTATGGGTATTTAGATTTATTAAATTATTATTCGCGTTATTACTACCGTTATTAGCATTATTAGCGGCGGCGGCGGCTGCGACGATGTTCACCAGACCCAGTTCGGGCTGAAACTGATAGTTCGAATTCGATTCCTGCTGCATGCTGATGGCTCTTCTCAGCGTAATCGCTCGATATTTCGTTAGCGTACGTTCGTTTGCGGCTGCGACGACAGCGCTCGGAAAATCAACGCTGCTGTGACGTCGAAAGTGATGGGGCCGTCCGAATGTGGCGATAAGCGCGATGGCAGCGTTTGTGGCGGCGACACTCGGAGAAGCGTGTAACTCGGATGCTATTCTTGTTCGGCCGCCAAGTGTTGTTACCGTTGTTGTTGTTGTTGTTGGTGTTGCTCTTGTTATTCTTTGCTCACTTTTATGTCTGCGTTCAGTTCGACGATGGCTATTGCCTCCTAAATACCTCGCAATATCAACGAGATCTATATGTGGATCAAGTGTATGTGTTGGATTACTACTCCAAGTGCTATGCTCGGCATTTGGTGAAGGATTTGCTTGACTTTTACTTGATATATCCGTTACTACTACTGGTGACGACGAATGAAATTGAAGTGCACTACGATCATAGCTTAAAGTGGTTGGCGTAGTTATAGTGGGTAATGAAGTTGTGCTTTCACTTAGGAACAATTGGGGTGGTACATTGGTTGTTATTGGTGCTTCTGTTGATGGAACTCCTTCTACAGTTGTATTAGAATTTGTGGCTGGCCTCTTCGTTGCGAAGCACAGCCGATCAAAGCAAAAACGCATTCAAGCGTTTTTGTTCTAAAACCTCGTCGCAAACAAACAATTTGAACCCGTTGACAGCCCTGGAAAGATAATAAAACAAACAAAAAACAATATAAAAATTATGTAAATAAGTAGTGAAATTCGGCTAAGTTGAATCACTTTAATCTAAAACAAATTGCAAACAAAAAAAAAAGATTATCTAATTGCCGGCATTGGCGTCATTCGAACTGATTTATGACCCCCCGTATGGCGCTTAACCCAATTCCTTATATGTTTGTACAACTTTTCTACACAACTCAACCGAGTATCAGTAGTGTCTCTCCTCTGTCTGTGCCTGTGTTTCTGATATACAAAACTCCAGTCACGTTTTACATAAAATACAATAATGAAATACAAATTAATAGCAAACAACAGCAAACAACATTAATTTAACCTTTTGTTCTACACGATTATTATTACGCAAAAACTAATTTTCCCTCCAAAAACAATCGAAACAATAACATTAACAATTAACAACAATATATACACACATATAAAAAGGTCGCTTTTGCATACAATAACATTTTATATCTTACCAAACATAGACCGATATGATATGTTAATATAAGTACTTGTAAATACTTAATGCATTAACAATCGAACAAATTTAGCATTGTAAAGTGAGAACTCTTACATTTCCGTAAAAAATTTATTATTGTATTTTTGTATGACAACTTTGTTTTGCACCGTTGCCAATTGAAATACTTTCGGTTATATTACAAATTGAAATACATACTAGGAATTTATTGATGCTACAAATCTATTTGATCTAATGTCATCTCAACAATGAAAACAACATTGCAACCTTTAAACAAAAGGTTAATATGAAAATATAATAGATGTCACAAATAACAGCAAAGTTCGTCAGTACTCAATTATGCTCATCTGGATACCTGGTCATTCTGTCTGATTTTCTAGGTAACGAAATGACGGATATTTATGTTAGAAAGGGATGACGTACCAGTGTTTTACGTGCTCACCTATCTGTGAAGACTTAAGAACACGGTGCTAAGCACATGGATTGATAAACGTCAATCAACGTCCCCTTGGATATATATCTGCAGGTCCCAAATTTGAGTCATATTTATTTTGGTAAATGTGACTCCCTCCTTGGTGGGGAGCGAGGCCCAACTTACCCCTCCGCTGCTCTCTGGGTCACAGCACCCGGTTGTATAACGCAACTCCACATCGAGTTATTACTCTACCCGCATTTGGGTATTAAACCACAGCCACCACGATACTCCCACAAGGGGGCCATACCCGCTGGCCAGGACGGGCTCAAGTTCCGTGGGCTCCTGACTACCCGTGGTACCAGAAAATAGCCTCTGGTCAAACATCGTACCCGAGGTACTACCAATTCGAACTCCAAAACGTTCATGGGTTGGTGGCCCATATTGTTTTCATTCATGTAGTAGCCAAGAAATCCCATTTATAGTGGATAACCTGGATCACAAATTGTAAATGAAAATAATGTTCCCTCCAGGAATATGAGTTCTAGGCATCAAGACTTATAGAACTCCAGAAGAATTTCCCACAGGGAGTATGTTAGAAAGGGATCAGTGATGTTAGTTTCTTTCGTTGATATCTTTTCAGACCTGAAAACGAAAACCAGGGAGCTTAAAGGCATACAGTGGGCAAGTGAGCCAGGCTTTAATGTTCCTGCAAAGGGCCTGTGTAACTTAATCTAACCTAACCTATCCTAATAAGTCATAGCCTATTTTAAATTGAATTTTGAAATGAAATCTTTAAAACTGTAGAACTACTGTGGGGATCTAGGAAGTTTTGGTACACTATTATTTTGTAATTCGTACAAACACGTATTTTTATTCAGTAAAACCAAAATAAAGACATCAATAAAAAAATAAATTCCTAATGGACGCAGCCAGGGATTAGATTAAGGTACAGTGAGAGGTAGGCACTTAATCATTACAACTTAGCTATTGTTATTATATATTGGGAGACATTTATGCCTCAACACAAAGCCAATGTGTGGACAAAGACAAATTTTGGGTTGAATACGGTCCATCATACAAATCGAATCGTACAGTTTCATTCACGGCGAGTGGGTCAGGCGTGGTGGTTGGAGGACTTGAGCATTAATAGTGCTAGGCAAAATCTCAGGAGAGAAGATATCATAGAACCATATATATAATAAGAATTATTTTATGATCAAAAAATATGGTTTTTTAAGAACCAAATGTTAGTTGCCTATATTGATCAATTTGTTCTAATTTTCTTCTCTGTACAATGCAAATTTTTTTTTTTTGTTTTTACATAAATCAGCAAAGTAATATACGCTGCTTAACGATATCAAAATTTGAAAAAGGTGGAGGATAGATAATGCCCAAACAGCTGGTATCTGCAGCTATCTAGTTTTGTACAATCATCCAAAAGGAGAGAGAGACCGAGAGATTGTTGTCGCATAATAGGCAGATTGAACAGTTTGTTCCTTCTAGGAGCTTTTAATCGGGCAATAGTTGAACATATCCGATGATGCCAAGAAGCATGAAAATGGATTGGAGTTTTGTCTTGAATACAAGCCTTTGATTTAGTTCCATATCAAGCAAAATTATATCTCACTTCCTTTATTACAGTATTTCCCTCTATCCCCGAATGGCCGCTTACATTTATTCTGGTTTTTGATGCAGAAATGGCGGAGACTATCATTATTAAATAAATTTTTGGATTCCTAGTATCTTAGATAAATTATCCATGCATGTTAAGTATTTTTCTTTTTTTTTTTTCGTGCGCGTAGTGGATAGCTTTGATTATCGCTACGCTTTCATTTGCGAAAGTCGAATAGTAGTGAGGGAGTATTCCTTCAGATGTCGTGCAACTGCTAAAGAAGTGCGATAAATCCAGTTTGAAGAAATTTTATTTAATTTGTTATTGCTATGTTTGTAAAGAATAGTCTCTATAGATTATACTATATATGGAAATGATCTGCATGACAAGTTGAATCACATTCCGTGATATCTATGCAAACTTGTCTCTAAGACTAAGATTAGGTACAGACTCAGATAATGTATCAAAAACAAGAGTTCTACGATTACATACAAAAATTCACTATAAAATTATGATTTTAAGTTTGTATTTGTTAGGATTTTATATGACGATAGAAAATATTTAAGCAACACAAATCAATTTGACATAATAATTACTTCAATAAATGAAAAAATTGGTGGTATTCAGACCAATTGAGTGGTTTAGGAAACCTTATTCCCCTACTGTCAAATTTTGTGCCTTCCTCGGCTTTATGTAATGCTATATTTAAGGAATCATTTCTCGATTCCAGAACCAAAGTCGTGTTAGTATTAGGTGGCGTCCCACATAGCATTTCAAAATATTAGTCACTTTTTGACTTCACTTACGATTAGGACATCGATGTGATCAGAAGTCCTTGATTATCAAACATAATCTCAATTCATTTGACCACCTTACTTACACTACTTTAAAATACTTTGTCTACTTCTTTTGACTAACTTTCTCCATATCTATATTGATAAATACGGACAATCTCTAAGTAGGACTTAATAGAACATTGATCTCAAGTGATCTTCCAGTGGCAACCTTTAAGTTGGTCGTTCTAGCACATTGCTTTCATAGAAAACACTCCTCTTCTCTTTATATTCTACAATCATCAAAGTTCAACTCAATTAAATATGTTATATAGAAGTCGCCATAAACCAATACAAAAAAATATAATTATGAACACATGAATAAATGGAAACAAAATATTGTAAATAAATAAAATAATAATAATAAAACACTGTACCACTCCCAAATGTCTGGAAGCGTTAACATTCTTCTAAATATTGTTTATAATTTGTGCTTCAACCTATGTGTTTGTTGTACAACAACCATTAAAAACCAAAGAATTGCCTTCGGCATCTTCTTATCATATTTTTTCTTTTGTTAAGAGTTTCTTAATTGTTTTTATTGAATAAAAATCATGATTTTCATGTACAAAATGTTATAAAATAAAAAAAAAAAATATGCGAAATAAAAACAAATTACACAAAATCAATTTAAATTTACATTTTAATGATTAAAACCCAAGAATAAAAATAGAAAATCAAATGTAAATGAGAAATAAAATACACGATTTATGTCAATAACTACAGACATATTGTTTGTATTTATGTTAAATCCTCATTACCAACTCACCAACCAAACAACCAACGAACCAACAAAAACAAGTTAAATAACAACAAAAAATTATAGGAAAAAAAAAAAAAACACACACACACATACACACTTCACATAGCACATTGACAACGCGCAATTAATTCGGGTAATCACCAGAAAATTTAAATTAACACACAAAAATGTTCTCAAGTTGAAAAAAAAAAAACATCAAAAAATAAAAATAAAAACAAATAAAAATATATAAAAATATTTTTAAACAATAAACAAAATCCTCCACAAACAACACACAGAAATAACTCACACTCGGCACTTAACACACAAAAACAAATATAAACAATATTAATTTTATTAATAAAAATGCCAGAAAAATTCGAAATTTATTTCTGAAACCCACTCAGAAAAGAATCTATTCGTTTTAATATGTTTCAATCATCTCGACAACAAATGTTTCAACATGATGTTGGTTGTCATTTCAACATATTTCTATTGGCTTCTAATTGATTATTAATACAACAAATGACTCTGGTGGAATTTATTTCAAACTATAACATTTGCTACATAAAAAAGTATTGTACATTGCGACGTATGAGTAATTTTCGTTAATTTCGTTCATTTATCAAAGGGCTGCCAACTTAGCAGCATCATAGCAATTTAAACGTGTTTCCAATCAATTGGCCGAAAATAAAGATAAATTATTCTTTATTCAAATACAAGTGCAATGTTTTTCAGGCCAATTGAGGGTATTAACATCATCTGATCTCTGATCGTTATAATTGGATCGTTGAGCGTTCATTCATTTTTAAACTCAACTCAACTGCTGATAACTGAAAAAAAAAAAAGAAAACAAACGAACTCGAATTTTGAAGTTTGTAAACATGTGTTGCAGTTGGTTATTTATTTTTAATAAAGTTCAAGCAAATCTTGTTTTAAATTTGATTTCTTTGCACACTTCATACTAGTGGGAAAGATATTCTGAAATTAGACTGATGTTTTACCTAGCGAGATCCCATGTCATATTTATTGGAATGATGAGTATTGTGAGGGGAATCTGTTTAGATTAGTTTGTGTATTAAATAATATTTAGATGTTTGCAAATGAATTCATGTACTTTAACTTTCTCTATGAAATAAACGAAACAGTGGAATTTATACTACAATAATTCCATAGCTTAGAAAATAATTAACTGCAATTTTGATGGATACTCTTTCTTCATGATTTATTCTAAACATTTATTGAGGGAAAGAAAATTCAGCCATGGAAATACAAGCATTGTTGACCTATATAATTCAATCTTCTGACTTTTTTTTTCATCATTTTAGACTTAGATTCACGAAATTGAAGTGGGAGTTATGAAACACTTTCTTGTGTTGTGGTAAGGAAGCTTAGTGCGATGATGGTAATAGCCTATGCTATGAGTAGAACATCCCATCTAAGGTCTGGGTGAATTCGAGCAGCCTACTTTCCTATTATGAATCTTCCCAGAAAACGAATCAAATGAAAACTATTAATTTCAATTAAAAAATATCATAACAAAAACTTAAAAACTCAATTGAATTGTATGTGAGTTTTGTTGAAACCAAAATTAGAGTTTAACACTTGCGTGTTATAATCTTGTACTATAAATATTACTTAATTGGGTCTTCAGTGGGGGCCAAAGCACGATTATTAATCGATTAAAATATTATATTTGAATTTTAGCTAAAAATAAATGATGTTGTATTTCCGGTTTTGGCAAAAGTTTTCACGTAGTAAGGTAGCTATGTCATGTACATATGTATCTTCTCACTTACTTGAATTGATAGAAGCATTGGCTGGTTTTTAATTGGCAAAGAATTAAGTAATTTTATAGTGATGAAAATAAAGAGATAAATTTAAAATTCTACTTGTACATATGTATGTCTATTAGAAACTTTAAATAAATTACGACAAAATCGAGTGACTGTTATCTATTTCCATTTACAACTGTATAAAATTAAGTAAAGTGAATTTGTTTGCTTAAAAAAAAAATACGTTTTAACACTAGCATTGCACGCGAACATCATTTACATGAAAATTTTAAATGGTGAATATCGTAAAATGGCAGCTACTTTGCGCTTTTAGGCTACCGGACAAACTTATAAAGACCTGAAATTTTTAGATGGCATTTCTCGGTCGCATAATCGTTAGAGCATGTCGAACCCTAATTCATGTGCTTAAGCCGTAAATTTGTGTTTACTGCCTCCAAGGCAACGTCTTTGTCCATTTCATTGTATTTTCCCAATAAAACTTTCTAAGATTTATTTCTTAGGCCTTTGTTTTTGTGAGAGTCGATTTTAGTTTAGTTTGTTTGAAGACAAATAATAAACAATTCCATTTTTACCAAAAGGAACTCTATCGCAGAGACTTCGTTGACCGTCCGGCCGTCCTCGGGTCATATCTCATAAGCCGCAACAGCTAGAGAGTTGAAAGGTGTAGCTCTATCCGGGCATCGGCAACAAATACTAAATCTAAAATGTTTTCGAAAACTTAAAGGGGTCCCCATACAAGAAACATTTAGCTTTGTATGGCAGCTACACGATCCAGTAATCCCACGATTTTGAAATTTAGAAGGAACCTTTTATTATCAAAATTTCAGTTTGATCGGATTGCTAGGGAGGGTACCTTCCATACAAATCTTCATTAAAATTCTTGTTCATATAAGAAAAACTTTTTTGTTTTTTGTTTTATCGAACTGAAATTTAAACACTATAAGAACATTGAAATCTGTTAGCGAACACGTTCACTAACGTCGAACAGTTTGTGGAATCAAAGAGATTATGCGAACAAATTCAGCGTGGATGGCCCGCTTAATCCAAATTATTTCTTTTATAAAGGAAACATAATCAAATTTGTATAGAACTTAACAATTACCCGCTTGTCGTGCAATTGACGGTGGAATCCTAGGTTATCTCCCATGCTGGTAAAATGGAACGTAAACACTGAAGCTAAGAGCAGTCTATTTATGGAATCACAATGCAAGACTTCCTCTGTAAGGAACAGCCTAACTCGTATCCTAAGTTCAATTTGATATAAAATGTTTTCTGTCTACCTAAAAGGCTTAGTTTCTCTTACACGTAAAATACAATACAATACTAAAATTTCTTACACTCATAATGAAATGAAGTTCAATTACTACACTCCTATATTTTTGCTTTTGTCTCAGAAATGTTGTTTTTGTTGTTACTTATTTCAGATAGAAACATACCATAGATTAGATATACAGATAATAAATATGAACATATGGTTAACTCAATGGAATTGAGTAGAAAAAGTGTGATTTAAAAGAATAATAATAGTATCTATATATATTTGAATTAATTATGACACAATATATACAATGCATACTATATATAGCAGAGGCAAATTCATCGGATTGGCCTCTCCCTCAATGGAAAAAAAGAAGATCAACCAACTTTATATTATAGTTTTTTTATACTCTTCATGGCAGTGAATAGTATTATAAGTTTGTCATGAAGTTTGAAATAGGAAGAAGGAGACAAAAGACACCACATAAAGTATATATATTCTTGATCAGCTCGATTAGACAAATTGATTAAGCCATGTCTGCCTGTCCGTCTGTGTGCATGCAAACTAGTCCCTCAGTTTTTCAGTTAGAGAGCTGAAATTTTGCAAGAACCTTTCTTTTTACTATACACAGTACATTTGTCGGAACCAGCCGAATCGGACCACTAAGGGGGTACCTCCAATACAAACCACCCATTTTGTTGCGAATAAAGCTTAAATACTTCAATGAAACATTCACTGCGTGAAGAGTATTTCATCTTCGGCATAGTCGTAGATAACGTTCTATATAGTTTTGGTTTTTGTTTATTAAATCAGCACGATATTCTATATTCTAATAATTTTTAACTTAAAGAGCGATTTAAACTGAAATCACAATTTGCGTTTGAACTATTAAAAATCCTTTTTTCGGCCTTTCTATTTAGCAGAAGTGTTAATAACATCATCAAAGTTAAAATTTCAGGTCATAGATTGTTCCATGAATAGAGTAGCTAAATTATGTAAACTTTCTAGTCCTATAGAATTTCTTAAACAAAGTTTTATCAATGTTAATTTTGAAAAGGATTGATATCCGTGGTCACAGCGATGGTTACAAATAATAGATATGCAGTGCACCCTATAGAGAAGCTTGAAAAAAGAAAATGAATCTTTATCTATATGTGATTAATAAATCAGCAAGTTCTCTTTGGAAGACCCGCGATCTCAATGATTAATGATAATGTCCAATACAAGATAGACTTTGTTCACTTTAAACAAGTTTTCTGAATCTTGGAGACGTTCATCCTCGCAATTTTTATCAAATTGTCTGTCTTTTGTCCGGCGAGTTTTAGAAAATTAAAGGCTAAAAAAAATTTTTTTTTATATATTAATTGCTTGCATTTTTAAATCTTCATATTCATTTCTATACTTTTGAAGGTCTTCCAGACAGACTTGCAAACGCTTCAAGGCATTTGGACTAAAGTGCTTGCATTGGAAACCAGTAACATAATAAAGTTCAACAAATCGAACTTTTTAAAGGAAAAAACTCAACGTAATTTGCTACCCATCTAATTGGATTGAATGTTTTTAATGTTAACGAATTTGAAGGTTCCTCAGCATCCCCTTTATATTTTAGACATAAAACTTGATAAGATAAATACAATCGACCAGCTGCCCTATTCACCTGACTTACCCCACACTTAAATTAACGCTTCGGGGAACCCGGCATGACACCATAGACTCCATGAAACAAAATTCGCCGAGAACTACTGAGGTGGACTGATTAAACCAGCTGCTGTAAACAAATTGGTTGACAGATCGCGATCATTTTTGGCATAGTAATTAAGGACAGTTCGACTGACATATAGAAAAATCAAAATTAAAAAAACTAAAAAATACTTAATAGGCAATTTAAATGACAAATTTCGGGTACTTTATTGTCTTAAGGTATAACCGAAGCCCGAGTTACTACCACTGCCAAATATTGCTCACTTTTATCAACGAGATTTACAGGTGCAATTTAAAATAATTGAATACAAAAGTAATAAATTTTTCTAAATAGTGTAATAATAATTTTAGGATCGTCCTGTGTTCACGGCACTTTCGGCCTGGGTCCCCTTCGGCTGGGGCCCATGGCATATTGCCATCTGGCCACCCTATGTTACGCCTCTGATATATACAATAGGTAAAAGCGATATTATTTGTAGTTAAAACTTACTAAGGATAACCCAAGCAAGATTCTTCAAAAAAATAAATAAAATTAGGAAAGAAAGAGGTAAGTATGTACAATCCTCAGTGATTAAGTCAACATTTAGATAAGAGAAAAAGTGAAAGGAAAGGCAAACATGTCCTAAGCTTAAGTTATTTTATATCAGAATGCAATATACACGTAAGTAGTACAATATTAAGAAAGTATAGTGGGTTTCAAGTGGATGTTGCTTAGAGTAACAAGTTTCAAACTTTTCCAAACTTTTAATAATTTTCTTAGATAAATGGCACACAATGTTAGAAGTAGTTTATTGAAGAGACCAAATACTTTAGTATCTCTAATGAAAGTTATTTAATATTCCCAAATTTACAATACAAAAAATACAATTTTCAATTAAAAATGTATATTTCATTTGCATTCACAAAGACAATAAGAACAAATCATTTAAAATACTCATAAATAACCCAATCAATTTGGTGATAGTCATTATTTGTTGCTGTCAAAACTTTAAATAAAATCAACTGACACATGCTCAACAACATGAGAGACACATCTTGAGAGTCTATCAATGATAAATCGGCTTTTCAGATCATAACAAATACAAACATATCGATAGATTGATCTGATATACAAACTATAGGATCTATCTAATGGACATCGATCGATCGATTGATTGATTGATTGATTTGTCGCAATTCGTAATGCAATAAATAGAAACAAAATGTCTGACAAACAAAAACAATTTAATGATGTCCACAAAATTTGAAAAATATAATAAAACAAACAAAAGGAAAAGCTTAAACTATTTTGCTTAGTTGAACCAGTTGAATTGAGTTCAGTTTCAGCTTAGGAAAATAAATTGAGACATCAATTGAAAGTTATGCCATCAACGACGATGATCAGACAATCATGATGATGATGATGATGATGATCACCATATGTGGAGAAATATTTCGCTTTTTAAATTTTTTTTAATATACCATACAATACTGAGTTGTGTATATATAGAAAATGCTATAATTATAACTTTCAATAATTGTCAACTATTTAATGAATTGAAATGCTCGATGAAGACAATTAAAGCGCTTCCTCAACTTACGACTTAAATCGAACAGAAAATAAATTTCAAGTAAATTGAATGATCAAATCGAGGAGTGGAGGAATGAATACATATGGCGTCGATCATACGCACTAGTGCATACTGGATTTATTCACTTTTATTCCTTTAATATATTTTCAGCAACGAAAATACAAAAAAAATATCTTTTATTGATTAAAAAACAAAAAAGAATTGAGGATAAAAAAAATATAAATTTATTATAAAAATGCATTAAATTAAAGTTGACAAAATATAAATTGCTGAGTTTATTGGAATATGGCCAACATGTGACAGATCATTTATTATATACTATTGTATTTAATAAAGTGTAGTGTTGGGATGAGTGTAGAAATTCATGGTCCATGTACCCTGAACTTTTATTTCAATGCAAGGATTAATTAAAATAACTTTAGGCCATTAATACAAACGATTTTTTTTTTTTTAAATAGACATCATAATACAATAATATCGAAAACACTGACAGGGTCATAATACCTAACAAAAAAAATAAAATCCCATCCATTGAATGCCTAAAAATAAATTAGACTAAATATTTTAATCAATTTACAAATGTTCATTAGTCCCGGTAACACGTTCATTGATCGATCGATCGCTTCAAGTTAGTTACTAAGTATGCGGCAAGCAAGCGTGCAAAAAATTTACCTGCAAAGGCAATCGATCGTCCGATAATGTCATATAAGCCACCGCCTGTCTGTTGGCTGCTTAGTTTACCACATTTATTTATTTTTTTTTTTTTTCTTTTTAAATTTCAGTTTAAGTTACTCGACATTAAATGTACTACTTAACTACATGGTTAGTTAGTTGGCTATTCGTTCATTTATCGTTGGCCTTTTTCGATCACAAAGTTAGTTAGTTCAGTTTAGTTTTAGTTAGGTTGATTTAATAATATGGTTCGACTAGGGGACACATACATTAAGACTTTGGTATTCATAGTACATATATATATATATATAAATATGCATGATTTTATGGCGAAAATTGGCATACACAAATCAATTGACATGAAGCGCACGTTCAATCAATTAAAAACCTTCTGCGAAAGGCGCAGATGATGATGAGGGCGAAGAAACAAGGGACAGCAAACGAAAAATTAAATAAATACCAACCAGAAAAGTAAAGAGCGTGAAATGTGTAGCAGCTCAGTAAAATGAAATTAGGTTTGACTGATATAGAATAAACACTACAATGAAGGACATCAGATATAAAGCGGATTTGATGAGGTGAATATTAAAATATTTCAATAATTTATGAGATCATCAGCAAAGCAACATGAAGAAAACCATGCATGCACAATATTAATTAAGTTTGAGAATAAAAAAAACAAATCGATATTAACTGTAGAATAATAAGGTAAATAGTGTGTAGACAATTTCGTGCAATATCGCTTCAGTTCTAATTGAAAACAATTGGTGAAAATAACGAAAATGGGCACCCTTCTTTTTTACCCCGCTTAGTATTTTCATAAAATATATTGGGTTGGTGAAATGGATTGGGAGGACAATGTTATACTAAAACGATCCTGATCAAAGCGCTGTGAAGCAGCTCAAGCGGCGTCCATGGCAGGACTTAGGACTAGGAAAGTTTCGCTGTGCATTTGGTGGAACTGGCAGGGAATCATCTACCATGAGTTGCGTCCATATGGGCAAACACTGAATTGAGACTTCTCCTGTCAACAAATTGACTGTTTGAAGCTACCAATTGCACAAAAGCAGTCAAAATTGCCAATATAAAAGCCCTCAATTTGACAAGGACAAAGCAAGATCACACATCAAGGTTCGCCGGAAACTCAGGGAGCTGGATTGGAAAGTTTAAAAACATCCATTCAACTCATTTTGTTATTGCAAAATTTTCATGGTGACTATAAAATGGCTACAATGAAACACTGTGAAAATCGTTTGGCGAGTTGTTCAGCAGCAAGAAAGAACTTCTATAAGGTAGAAATCATGAAGCATTGAACAAAATCGGACTAACCAAACCATATTATTGTAAATAAAGTTTCATATAAGAGTACAAATAATAGATTTCTTACTTCGTAATAATAATTTCTAAATATTTCGAAAAATATATTCAACAGAAAGCCTTTGTTAATAGAATAATTTTGGATTAGGAAAGGTAAAGCTAAAATGGCTAGAAAAAAGTTTATTTCAAAACAGGAATATAAAGAAACTCAATCACTTGATAAGAAGAGACTATATCTCTTTAAAAACTAACAGGAAAAACTCTCTATTACAATATAGGTAAATAAATTTTAACTATATCAATAAATCCATTGATTATTTGTCTGAAAAACTGTAATTCTTAATTATGATTTAGGTATTAAAAGTGACAAGTGACTTTATGCAACTAAAGCTGGTGCCATCTTCTTGATGAAATGGAAAGGGTATTAATAAAGTAAAACGAATGAATCAATTTAAATACTATTATAGATCGAAATAAATGTATATTAAACACGCAGAGTTGCCCACATACTTAGTAAGTAAAATGAACAATCCACATTCACTAGAAACAGGCCCCTAGAGAATCAATATGTAGAAATACTATACCATAATGGACCCCTACTACCCCAATCACTTCTTTAGAAATAATACGCCTTCTCCTTCTTGCATTTACCACCGCTAATTTATCGAAGCTACTGCCATATAGTATTTGTATCTTGTGTATGCGTATGTGTGTATATCTGAGTTTTGTGTTGTCACATGATTATAACACAAACAGGAGCTAAACTTAACTGAGCTACTATGACTACTATGACGATCGATCTGATCTCATTGAATGACGACGAGTAAAAACTTTTGCATGATTTTGTATATTAATTAAATGTTTTTCTACTCAATTTGACTTTGATGGAACATGCACATGCCACAACAGATCGACGGAGGAGTTCGTAACAGAGGACTCAGATACAAAATAATAATCACAACAACAAAAAAAAAAAAAAAAAGAAGAAGTCTTTAATCATTTCAAATTACATACAACATGGAGAACATCAAGTAATTTCCATTGAAACTAGTAATAAAAACGAAAACAAAGGAAAAATGGTAGGAAGGAAGGAAGAATTTTATCTGCATGTTTTCTTTTTTTCCACTTTATGTACCTTTAAGGCGCGTCTCGGATTCTTTGTCAACTGGCAGGTGGAATCTGCGTCGATGAACTTAAGCGATTCAGTGCTTTGGGACGAAATTCCAGTGAAACTCGCTTTACAATCTAAACGAAATCACGCAACCGGCTTTTACTTTTTATAATAATCTTAATTAGTTTATAACTCTCAATGGAGCTTGTGAAGATTATATAGTGTATACGCGTTTGGTTTTTAGGATCACTAGACCTTTTATTTATCACTAGATTTTTATAACCATAACCAATCGGATCAGATCAATTGATCAAACATACTATCGTACTAAGTAATATTTTTCGAAGACGACGACAACGACGACGACGATAAAACAAAGAACGAAGTTAACTGGATGAGCGACGTTTGAGAACTGAGTTGGCGCACATGTCGCCAAGAGTTGGAATGGAGATCGAGCGACAAACCGACCGAGCGAATGAATAAACGACCGAGCGAACGATCAAGCGTCGACGAGACTGCTAACGTTGACTTTGGCAGTAACGTGTAAGTTTGACGACCGGGTTCCGGGCCGGCATATTGTCGTTTATTCATTTGCTGCCGTCGGACGATAACACAACACTCACTCACTCACTCACTCAACTCATGTCGTTCGACAAACAAACAAAATTGAACAAACACCAGAAGCGTCGTTTGGAAATGCTGCGAAGTCGCTGTTAACGTCGACTGCATTGTTTCATTGCATCGTTTTGTAAATTAAAGTAGGAATTTGGCTGAAACCAGTTGATTACACGCACATACTACAATACTTATAGTGACGCAGAGACCCAGACACAAACGTTTGGTCCCGAGGCTCGATTTGCTTGTTTAAACATACAACAAAAAAAAAAAAAAAATTTTTTTAAATAAAAAAATTATATTCAAGATAAATAAACTGATCAAATTGTTGGGTTACATGCGAACAACAGAGCACAGTGAGTGTGTAAATAATGACAAAGAGAGAGAGAGAGCAATTTAAGTAAAAAAAAAAAAAAGAACTAGTACTTAGTACAAAACAAAGCGAACAGTGTAGAATTTGCATTTATTTTCTAAAATCCTACAATATAAATTCCAGAAAAACTTCATAAATTCTTTAATAATAATTTAGAATAATAAATGATAAATTGGTTAAAATCGTGGATACATAAAATATTTTCTTCAAAAGGGAATGAAGTTTTAACAGACGTTTTTTTTTTTTTGAGAGATTTCCAGATTAAAATTGAAAATATAAAAACTATAGTGTACAACTTAAACTTTAATGCTTATCCAATAATAAACCACTCTCCACTGCTTATGGTAATCATTTATTTATAATAATAAACCACAAAGCTTGTTGTTTAATCAAACAATGAATATTTATTATAAAGAAAAACAAAAATAAGTATGATTTATATAATTAATAAACAATATTACGGAATTATAAACAAAAGTAACCAGTCAAAACAACTATGTATAATACATACTTCTATTTAGCAGAAACTTAGCACTTAACTGCATATTTCGTTTACTTGCATAAGTAATTAATTGAAATATTATAAAGCAGACTGAAGGGAATTACAGATTACAGTGATATATTAACTAACAAGAATAATAGAAAAATGGGAAAACTTTTCATACAAACACTGATATACTTATAAGTTAATATTATTTTAAGTAATCAAGAAACTCCGATCGAAACATATCAACCAAAATTAAGCTCAGAGAAAAAAAACCAATCTATTCTTTTCGTCTATCAAATAAAATTATATATAAAAGTATTGAGAAAAGTATACAAAATTAACTTCATTGTTCAATTTTGTATAGTAAAACATCATGATGCCTGGGTCATATAAAAAGTCTCTGCGGTTTTTTGGTACATTTTTGAAGAAAAATTTTCTTCATTCAAAATCAATTTCAATCAAATACATATTGGCCATTATTATCTATGATCTTTTGCCATTTTCCGGGAAGCTTCATAATTCTATCGGTATAGAAATTTTGTGGTTTATCAGTAGGAAAGTGATTTTCAGGGACTCTTCGGTCGGCCAATTTCTTACCATGAAGAGAGTTTGCGCTGAGACCGAAACTTATGGTAGTCAGAGGGTGCAATGTCCAAGCTACATGGTGGATACATCAAAACTTTCCAACCAAACTCCATCAATTTGTTCGGGGTCATCAAAGATGTGTGTGGCCTAGCATTGACATGATGGAAAACTAATCCGTTTCTGTTGGACAATTCGGATCGCTCTTTCGTGATTGCTTCATTCAAACGGTCGAGTCAACTATAATAAGTGTTAAATATATTAAAACATCGAAGAGTCTTATGTCCTCTTGGGTGTGTACCATATGTATATTTTAATAAGTTGCTGTAACAAATTTAATTTAATTTAACGCAAACCTTGAATTTGTTTTATTAAAAGACTAGAATACTTTTCTACTTTATAATGTTTTCATTTTCCCATATAATCAGAATGTATCAATAAAAAATCAAAACTCTCAACAAAAAAAAAAAAAGAAAAAAGTAGTATGCCTCACCCTCATAAGCACAATATGGAAGTGAAACTTCTTTAGCGAAGGGAGGTAAATCCAAAAATTAGAAAATGAAATGTAACGAAAATCAAAATGCGATGATGCTTCAGAGGCGTAGTGGGGGACGGTGGATCAAAACTTTCCAACCAAGATCCGTCAATTTGTTCCGGGTCATCAAAGATGTATGTGTCCCTTTCTGTTGGCCAATTCTGGTCGCTCTTTCTTGATTGCTTCTTTCAAACGATCGAGTAATGCACAGTAAAGAACTGAATTGACGTTTCTCATAATAGACAATTCCTTTTCAGTCTTATAATTTCCAAATTAACTTTGTGAATTGTTTTTCTCATAATACTATACCAAGTATACTCCATGCTTTTGAGTAGAGGGTACAAGGTACATTGTAGTAATGGAAACTATCATAAACTAACTAAATACATTGGCACATTGGTTCAGCATGGCATGGCTTAATTAGCTGTTAGCACAAAATTATATAGAATAAACAAGGTTTGTTTGTTTAGAAATAAAAAAAAAAAATAAAATTGAAAGATAACAAATGAATCGAACCGATTCTGAATAGAAAATGCTAAGTAAGTGATTGACCTGATGAACAAAAATTGTGCTCTCTCTCTTGTTATGCTCATCAATAATCATTAAACTAGGGGCTTTCCAGCCAACATGACGGAATGGAAAAGTCAAAATGAAATGGGACGAGACGAGACAAGATATGACAATCAATATTTAATGATGACATTGGCGACACCACATTGGCACTGATAACAACAAAATTGTTGATACTCGTTTTTATTTTACTTTTAGTTGTAGTTGTTTCACTGAAAGTAAATAATTATATAATTGACGTAATCGAATCAAAGTGAAATATTGTAATTACAACAACATAAACGACTAATTAAGGTTATGTGGGCGGTGATTTCGTTACACGAAGGCTATTTGAAGGGCGTAATTGGCATGGAGTAACTAGCAAAATGTATTTGAATTTTAGCTGAATTTGTATACCTTTCATTATACTCTTCGCGTAATGAATAAGTTTGTCACAAGAAGACAACAGGAGACCCCATAAAATATCAATATTTATGGTCAGATCGATGAAACGAGTTAAACCATGTCCGTACTAAATGGAACCCTTTAATAAGGCTACGCTGTCCGTCTGTCTCTCCTCGAGCTTTATCTATTGAATGGGAGCTATATGAACCAGTAACCCTAGGGTCTTGAAATTTTGATGTTGAGGGAAATATATTAGAATCATATAGTATCCAGTTCGATTGTAGAAAAAACAATAAAGTTTTTATAATAAGAACATGAATTTTAATGGGGGTTTTCCATGGGAGGTACCCTCCCTAGTGGTCCCATTTGGCTGCTCAAATGTGCAGCGTCTTGTGAAAAGAAATCTGGGTGCAAAATTTCAACTCTCCAGCTCAAAAACTGAGGGACCCATTTGCATACTTAAGGACGCGTAGTAGCGCTACCCAAATGGTACGGAACACTCCAATTTGTTTTTTATATACAAAAGAGGATCTTTGATATGAAATTTATCATGGAGTTTGATGGTATAATAGCAAGTGCCTGTACTTTTTGGTTAACATGAGTGATCCTTGTCAGTTGATTTCTGAACAAAGACCAGTCCGCTCTTAGCCGTCTGACCACGGCCTATAAATGCCAAGAAGTGCTTTATAGTCCTAAACCAAGAATAGGATTTGGAGGATGACAGGAGTTTCAATGGGTCACTGCAGCATTGAGCTGATAACTGAAAAAGGATGAATGTTCTCTATCAAAACTTCTGTCGCAAGTGTGAAAAGAAATAAGAATCGGAAAGTAGCCAACAGCTACTATGAGAGAGTGAGAAGCCATCTTTTCAGGAAATCTTCCATCGAAAATTTGAACAGTTTGGCAAAATTTTCACTGCGTGAATTGACTCTGCTCATTGATTCTGTAGATTGACTCCAAAGTCGTAAAATGAGATCAGCCAAAGATCCTAACCGACCAACTTCAAAATTCACGAATCAGAATGAGCCGTAGGGCTTTTTAACCTAATCTAACATAGTTCAAAATAAAAAACAATCATTTCTCCCGTGAGTAAGGTCCTCATTTAGGTTTAAGACTCATAGACAATGAAGGTCCCAGTCTGGTTAATGTTTTAAACTTATGGTTTTATACTATTTAAATAAGTTTGATCGCATAACATCTTTTGATATGAATTTCGAATACTTATCTTTTTCCAAAATTATCACTTATTATTATGTCCAACCTCCTCAGCCGAATAGTTTGCATTTTAAGTTTGTGTATGGTATATTCACTTACTAAATGAAATTCATGTTGACCGTGTTGTGTCTTAAAAAGACATGCAACAAATAAACGTAGCACGACATGCAACGGTTTTCAACGATCACCTGTTTTTCATAACAACAACAAAAACAACATATCATGATAACATAAAAATGCATAATATCCGACAACATCACCAACAACTATATCAATTTCAACAGCATTAACATCAACAAAAACAACAATAACAGCAATGGCAACAATCTTAAAAGAAACACTAAATAAAAGCGACAACAAGTTTAAAAACTTATTCAGCAGAAGCTCTTTTGCATCTAGAGATGTGTAAAGAAGAATGATATTTCTTTAGATATTCAGCTGATAAATTATACGATTAAATTTTATATATTTATTTTGGAAAAAGAAAAATCTCCAAATGCAAACAGTAAATATTATTGACTTAACTGATTATAGATGAAGCAATATTTCTTAGAAAATGGAACCGAAATCTAAATGATTATGGAATTTCCCACATTGTTCAAATTATGGAAAAATACAATAGAAAATAGAATATATGTATGCAGATTACTTAGAATGCTTTTTAGAGGAATATTTCTTAGATGACTAAAATGAAATGGAAAACTAAATGATTGTGAAATTTTCCACATTGATACATGAAGATTTATATAAAAAAACAATATGAGGGAGATTTATATTTTTGTTTTCTAAATTTTATAAATTTTGTACTTGCTCTCTTTAATTTATGCTCTCTCAAATAAATGCAGACACTCTCTCCCTTTCTCTTTTAATAAATTTGTATGTATTTGTGTCATGCTGCGTATACTTAATATTGCCACGCATTTTTATAAAAAGCTTTTTAAGTTTCTTAATCTCTTTCTCTCTTATGTCAAAACCATTTTAAGAGATTTTCTCTTAGCAACAATATTTTCTCTTTATTTTTTGTTATGGCATTGAGATCGCTTTACTCTCTCTTTGTGTATTCACTCTATTAATTATTGATAGACAGTTGATTTATTTAATTTTCTTTTTTTTTTTTTTTTTTTAACTGTATCCTTTATTTGCAACTATTCCAAAAGCGGATAAAATCAACAAATTATTTGAGTTGAGATTGACTTGTTATAAAAGGAAAGAACTATTATATTTTAAGAAGTTTAATGGTTGGAATCCTTCGCTTAGTCCTCCGGTGATTTGAAAGAGAGATCCAGGGGATGGTAACACTTTAACCTGCGAGTGTGCAGGCTATTGTCCAACAAACTGACAACAAGATGGTATTCGAGTGATTCAAGACGAATGATGTATTTGTTGCTGCAGTTCACGATTTCCTCAGTCGCCTCTGTCGGTCTCTGTAAATTACAGAATTGCAAACATAGCATTCAGCGTTGACAAGCCTTCTTAAGAGCTTTGATTACGTGATCAAGAGTTCAATGTCATTGGTCACATACTGGATTAAAATGATGATCTAGAGGAGAAGCTTATTTGTTAAGGTTAGCTTAGAACAATGTCACATAAGCCATAAGTCAATCACTTAACAAGTGACAATCCGGGGTATTTGACTGATGTGTATACTGTTCCCGTTTAGCTGAACCAGTGGACAGGATATATGTATAAGAGTGAAGGTGACATGTATGGATTTATCTACATTGATACCAATCTTAAGTCATAGCACGATTACGTTAAGGTGATTGTGCAGAGTGAGATGCCAGGAGGGCGACTTAGCATATGTACCTATCAATATGTGGTTGTCACTTAGAATCGGGAAATAGCAAAGGCAGCTGAACGTTTATTGATGGCATCAAAAAGAAGGCCACAAACCATGCCAAACAAAATGATATAATCAAAATAAAAACAAAGTTGTAAACACATCGCAATAAATAAAGCTTAATAATATTGTATAAACAGAAGTTAGATAAACAAAAATGGGAAACTAAAGGAAATCAATCACTTTGTGTTTTTAAGTCATTTCTATGCACATTTGTGGAGAGCTTAATAAATATAACGAATGAATAATTGCACTTATTATTAAGTTTAAACTTGAATATCAAACTCAATATGAGATTTCCTTCAAATAGTGCAATAAACAGCATTTAAAGATAAAATAAATAAATAAATAAATGTATTGTATATATTTAGATATATGACACCCCAATTCTATTACAATAATTGTATGCAATTGCAACCAGTAGGAGATTATTCATAAAATGGCTGCACAAATAAAATTTCCAATTGTTTATGAAGAATTGCAAAAAGCAAAATATTGTGCATAACACATGTGCATATAAAAAATAAAATACAATACACAAATTGTGTTTTAAGTGTAAATGCACTAAGCATTTACAACAAAAGTGCAGTTTGCGTAGGTTGGTTGATGATTGAGAAATTGTTGCTTTACCCAATTCATTTTCTTGGCCTTGATCTTGGCTGTGCGCCATGTTGTTCTTACCAACTGATCGATAACAATTACGATAAAATCATTATGATTGTTTATTATAGTCATTTAATACTACATTAAAAATCTATGATGATTATCGAAATTTTTACTGATTAGAACAATAAAAATCGTCTAAGTGCGAGTCAGACTCGTACCCCCTCTAGTTGTCCGATTTGACTGATTCCAACAAATTTACCACGCCTATATAAAGAACTTATAGTGTCTAAATTTCAGTTCAATAGTCCAAATAGTTTTTCTCATAACAACCTGAATTTTAATGGTGGGTTTGTATGGGAGGTACGCTCCCTAGTTGTCTGATTTGGCTGATTCGAACAAATGTCCGGCGCTTGACTTGGAAACTGATAGTATCTAAATTTCAGTTCAATAGGACAAAAAACAAAAAAGTTTTTCTAATAAGAACCTGAATTTTAATGGGGGTTTATATGGGTGGTAACCTCCATAGTGGTCCGATGAAACTGAAATTTCAATAATATAAGTCTCTGTTGTATAGCCACCAACCACCCAAATTTCAAGATCGTCGGATTACTGGAACGTGTAGCTGCCATACATAGCAAAATGTTTCTTGTATGGGGACTCCTTTAAGTTTTTGAAAATATTTTAGATTTAGTATTTGTTGCCGATGCCCGGATAGAGCGACACCTTTCAACTTTCTAGCTGTTGCGGTTTATGAGATATGACCGAGGACGGACGGACGGACAACGAAGTCTCTGTAATAGTGTTCCGTTTGATACCCTAAAAACGAACAGAACAATGATTGTATATTTATTCAACGTCACAAAAGTGGTCGACTTTAAACTATTGTCTAGGGTGTGGCTGTAAATTAATGAGAATTGTGTTTTTGGAATTACAGAGCAGCGTCCAACTTGTAAGTTTGTCAAATAAAGTAGTCATATAATAACAAGTCACAAGAGAGCAACGTCCTATAACATTTTACTTCAGTAAAGTTGCGTTAATCTAATTCGTGTGTAGTTAGGAAATTAAAAACGTATAATCCTATTGCTCAGATATTTATTTCGTAAGTTATGATAAAGTCAAATCGATTTGAATGGGTTCTGGTCTTGTCAGCTTTCGTCATTCCAGTTTTAATATCCTTAAACATAACGAAATATGTCCCCCATTAGCTGACATTTGTTGATTTGATGACAATTTATTTATTAACCAAACAATTTTTTCATTGAACAAAAAACTGTTGTTTTTCAATTTAATATAAAAAATCACAAATATTCCAATTGGTGCAGCAAGTGTTCGGAAAAGATTCTTTAAGCAGAACAAATATTTTCCTGATGCATACTATTTTCTGATTTTGGAGGGCAAAGTATCGCTAGAGGATGGGAGACCAGTTTCAGTTTGCACTACCGAAATGATTGAAAAATATGGTGATTCTTTAGTGATGGGTTGACTTTTTGTTCATAAGGATTTGGTTAAAACAGACTGGAGCTCATATTTCATTCAGTCTATTCATTTCAAAGTCTTTAGTTCCACACACTTTAACGATGACCAGAAAATATTTGGAGCCAATTATTCTAGAGAGGTCAAAAATGATCAAAACTTCTTGAAAACATGTATTCTGGGGGATAAAATGTTGTTTTCTCAATATGAACCAGAAACTAAAATCGAAAATGAGAAACATAAGTCATTTTGAAGGCATCAAGACCATCCAAAGAGCTTCGACGACTACTTTGAAGGCAATTTCACAAAATAAGCTAGACTAAGAATTTGTATCACGTTGCAGCGATGGATGTTGCCATTGTATTGAAGAGAAACGGGAATAAGTACTTCGAATAATAAATTTTAAAAAAATAATCCAGATACATATTTCGTTTTAGTTATCATTTTTCCGGACTAGTACTTATGTTTAGTTGTAATTAATCTGATCATAACCAATGTTAGTACAAGATCTATTTGTTTGGGTTTTTCTTGTTTTAATGATAAGAGTTTTAATAAAATAACAAATATAAAACCCTCTATTGAAACTTATCTCTTATTAAAAGAAGCTTATGTCAGTGAAAGTCTATCAAGTGGTTTGAATATTTCCAAAGTGGCCAAACAGATGGATAAGATCATTGAAAAATTGACTATCAGATCCGGTCTAACAATCGGTTTCATATAGGCAGATACTTAGTTGCGATTGCTAAACCTTTAGGAATTGATGAGGAATGCGTAAGACAAAATAGTACTTCAAATTCTCATAGTCAAACAAAAATACTCTTTTGAAAATCTTTGCACTGTCAATTTGAATGCCCTAAAAATTATAGAAATTAGTGGATAACATGTGATGAATCTCCAATTAACAAACCTTAAGTAAAAACGAGGATGATTGATTGATCGATAACCAAGAAATTGTGTAAGCTAACTGGGTTCCGAAAGCTCAACAAATTGATTAACATTATTACATTGAGATCAAGTTCTTCATTATGACAACGCACTGTCTTGCAAAGCTTTACAGACTATTCAGTTCCAGTGGTGGACTATCCACTTAAGCAACATATAACTTTTATCTCTTACGCAAAACTAAAGGCGTTTACGCTTTTCCAATGATGGAAAATTCGCTTGGACCCTTGTAATATAAAATTTGTAAGGATAGAATAGAGATTTGTAGGTTACACAGGTCACTTGTGAGTACACGCTAGTTCATCCAGAAGCCATGGGGCCCATTATGGTACATGATCATAGAAGGAGAAGGCAGTGGTGGGTGGCGTTAGGGGATAGGGATAGTCAAAGCAAAACAGAAAACGATTGGTCAGAGGTTTCCCACTAAACCAACCTGAAGAATCCATAAAAAACAACTAGATCCTCTACTGACTTTTATCTGTGAACCTTTGCATTACAAAGTTTTGACTTAGTAATTAAAATATCTCTAATTTTTACCGGGAGAATTCAATGGAAACGACAAAAGAAAGAAAAACCGATGGAAAGAGAAAGAGAGTAACTTTTTTGTTTATAAGAAAGTTTTGTTGTCTGATTTTAAAAAGCATGGAAGGAATTAAATGAAATTTATTATGAATAATAATAAATAATTGGCGACAGATAGCATTTACAATTTTTTCTATTTCATGGCGGCATTAAAAAATTATAAATAAATAGAAAAAACAGTTTAATCGCAATAGTGACAACAACAGCAACAACAATAACAACAACATCACAAACAAATATTACCTATATTTATAGTACAAACAAGTGGAAATACATAGATGATTATTCAAATAAAAACACGCAAATATAGAGAATCATTAAAATGAATATGCATGCAATGCAAGTAGTGCGCCTTCATTTTGTATTCGCCTCATCAAAGCCCTTGTAAAACCTTCTCGGACGACTTCATTTCTATACCCTTCACACATTTTATTGTGAATTGTATTAATTGTAAGCTATGAGGTTTGTGACATACTTATGATGCTTTAAAATACTGAAAAACTATTTTGAATGTGAGTCTTTCAAGAGCAAAAACATTGTGAAGCATGAAATCCGAAAATTGGTGGAGTAAGTGCATGAAACTGGGATGCTGATTGATGCCAGACGTGTACCGCATAGTCGTCCGGTGCGTACAAACAAACCCCTGGGGAACATCGACTCGGCGCAGAAGTCAACGAGTTGGCATTTCACGAACCACTCTGAGGAGAATTTTTTCACAAAGACCTCGGTATATTTGCCTACAAATTGGAAATGAATAACCTTTTACAACCTTTACGCTTCGCTGTGTGGGCTATGAATGAGTTCAACGTAGACCCAGATTTTGCAAGAAATCACTTTTGCCCAAATTGATTAGGAAACAGTGGACAAGGTGCTTGACCCATTGGTATTACAGTTTGGCCTACTTCCGAGCCAGCCGTGTTTAACATTTGAATAAAATCATTTTTCATACTTAATCGGAAGGATCACTCTATCATATAAAGCGAAATTAGTTGAAGACAAATTAACTTTTGTCCATTTAATGACTAAACCAAAATCGGACCAATAGATGGCCCAACCATGAAATGAAAAAGTAAATGTGTTTTAATACCAATTGCATCGGAATCCTTTATGTATAAGGAAATCAAAAATCAAAGTGGAGCTTGAATGGAATGTGTTGTTACACCCAACATTCTCACTTAACATGTCCACTTTAGACATCAAAAGGACTTCCAATTTGGTCGAAACTCCTAGCAATTCAGACAAGACCTTACATCAACTCCTAGTTCTAGTATTACAATAGGCTTATGATTTTGAGGTTGCTGTGACGAGGTGACTAGTTCCCACCCTTTGCACAAAAGTTCTTTGGATCTCGTGACATTGTCTGTCTGCCAAACAGTACATCAAAGTCTCTTAAACTGTGATCCAGGGACCCTGGAAATCCGTGATTTCATTACAAGAGGGGTAGTTCTCGAAACAATTTTTTCAGGCTAATAGTTTACACATATGTATGTATGAACGTCATAGATTGTTTAAGTTTGGGATAAGGTCTGAGAGAGAAAATTTTGGTTTGAAGGCCGAAAGATACATTCCTTTAGGAACTGCTGTTATACAAAATCTATTAAAGTTGTTATTAGAAATATTATTACATATTTAAGAAATAAGTATAGAAATTGGATTAATCGATCGATCTATGGGACCACCTGGCTAAGAAGGAAGGAATGGTATGAAGACTTTGATAATAAAGTGTATCTAAGATTTGCTGAGGCCAAAGTTAGTGATTTTCCCTCTTCTTACTTATGTATGTATGAACTTATTATTCACAGTGAATAGTTTCCATTTGATTTAATTTTAAGTAACTTTAAGGGCAAAGCAAATACGAAAAATAAATACTTTATGTACATAAGTATATTTTTTCTTTCTTTTGTTTTTCATTGGGCATATTTAATTAGCTTAAAATAGAAGAATTAATGAAATAATTAAAATTTACTTACATTTTGTTTGTTCTTTCGTGCAAATGTCCAAAGTTAAGAAGTTCAATAAAATCGAAAAGAAAAACCGCTAAACGCAAAGGCCACGACGTCGACGTGTTCAAATACAATACTTTCTTGCTTTCTTTCCTGCACTGATCTTTCACGCTCTCACTGTCAAACCCACACAAACACACACAAACAGTATTTATAATTTTTTATACTCTTTTTATTTTTTAGGCACAAAAGCCGGCAATATTCAATGAGAGAAATTATTTTTTTTTTTTTTTAAATAATTTTAATGTTCTTGTAACAATCTTCTTCTTCTTCTTCTTCGAAATCTTCTTCTTGTTGATCTTTTTTTTTTCTCTTGTTCACATAAAACTCACCACATCACACAACTTACAGCGAGCGATCGCTGAAATAGAAGTCAAAGAAAAACGAAGAGGAGACAGAGAAACAAGTCGCGATTGAGACAAATTCAAGTTGAAGAAGAAAAAAATACAGGAAATAAAAAATTAACAAAAATATGCAGGCGTTGTTGCTCTTGTAGTTGTTATTATTTTTAATTCTTTATTATTCAGTTATTTAATAATTGTGTTATTTGTTCTGCTTCTTAATTTAGTCACGTTGTACAGTTATAAAAATAGACACACCAATTGACATTTTATTAATGCATGCACTTTATTTTTTATTTTACGCTATATTTTATGGTTGCTTCTAAAATTATTATTTATATATTTATATTTCATTTCTTTATTGACACAAATAAAAGAGTGTTTTCGTTAGCCTTTCTTGCTTAAAAGATCATAAAAATACCGCAAAGTATCGCAGACACACCGAAACCGAAATTAACTATCAACAACGAACGAGTGTGCGAGCAACAAGTGACTGAAGCTAAAAAAAAAAACAAATAACAAAAACAAAAAGCATCGAATGAGAGCAGTTGCCCCAAAGCCACCTAAGCCATGAGAGGAGAGAACGCCAACACACAACACACAATTTGAGAGAGAGCATAAGAAAGACCAAGCTCCACACAGCAAGCAACAAGTGTGAGTGAGTGAGTGAGTGTGTATATCCATCGTTATCATCACCTGCTGAGCACATGATGGGAGAAAGAGAGAGAGAGAGTGGAGTGGAGTGTGGTTCTCATTCTTGTTAAATTAATATTGTTGGTTGCTCTGGTTGATGTTGATGTTGATGTTCTTCTTCTTTTGTTCTTTTTTTGTGCTCACTTACTCAATTGAGCGTGGCGTAGTTAAAAAAGGCAAAGAAAACACACACTGAGAACAAATATTTTATTGTTTTTGTTGTTACTAAAAATAACTCACAACAGAAAATAACAAAATAACACAGCGACAGCGTAAAAGATTCAAAATTCAAAACCAACACCAACATCAGCACAATGAAAGGAAGAACGAACTACAGCAAAATAAAATAACAAAAATAAAAACCAATTGTTATTAAAATATGAGCGAGCGAGCAGCAAGCAAACTTAACTAACCCAAAGTACTTATTTGGGAACAGGAATACATACATATGTATGTATTTTTTCAGAACCAAAAAGAAAACTACAAGCAAAAGTTGTTTTCAAATTGACATTCTTTCGATGGACTAACGGGGTGCTTGCCTTTCTCTGGTGACCCCTTGCTGATGTTACTTCTCCTTTTTGCTTAACAATTGGACAAGGAAAAGTAAAGTAAATGAGCATGATTATGTCTTTATTTCTGCTTGCTTGAGAATATACAATAACTGAAATTGGACGAACTAATAAATACTCGTAATCATGGAATTATATTACATACGAGTATATGTATATTTTGTTTTTCGTAACTTCTTTTCAAATTCTAATTAAAAATGATAAGAAAATATAATTTAAACATGATAAACGAATGGTCAAAATGATCATAAGACATTGATTGATAAGACAGCCAATATCTGAAAGTTTATGACAAAAACAAAAGAGAGAAAAGAGAAATGTTGGAAAGGGGAGATAAAAAGGAAAGTTCAACATGCTTACTGAAATAAAATGAATTCAGCTGTTTGTCTTACAAATATTTATGTTTACTACATTGTAATGCAAAGTGATCAGTGTTACAAGACCATTTGCATAAAAATATTTACGATTTGATCTAATCCCCTAACGAAAGCTTCAATTGTCGAACGTAAAACATGAAGAAGTCCTTGAACAAGTTCAGTAATGAGATTTTTGTAAAGCATTGAAGGCGTTTTAGACGGTCAGTTCAGTCTCAGTCCATGTTATCGCTACAGAAATCGAAATTGACTGACAAAATGCTTGTTTTTACACGATCAGACCAAGTCTTAGTGTTGTCAATCGTTTCAGATTTTTTGTTCAAAACTGAATACTGTTTTTTTACATATTGTTCATATTTATCTATTTAAAATTGGTAATACAATAACTGATGAATATATTTCAATGAGTTCCACTGTAAAATCGTGGTTCGCCATACTTGAATTTTGAGAAGTCAACGACGCTTGTTGCACCTGTTGCATTTGATTACTTTTATCGATATGTCATCAAAATGAAACTGGAAAAAATAAGCTGGGCCATTAGTCCATTTTTTGTTATCGTTTCGGTTATCAGTGCGGATTTCGGGTCGAAAAAAAGGCCTTTTAGTTCAAAAGATAAATCATATTTCATTCTATAAACATCAAATCTCAAGCAATCGAACAACTTATGGAAAATACTTAGATTATTTATTAACAATAGATTCGATACTTTCTCACTATGCGTTACAAAATTATGTAAATGACAAACTGATAATGCACAAATTCAATCTATATGGAGAGTCTATTGTTCTATTCTGATAACAAGTTTTTATGCAAGTTAAATTTATTACATTTTTACACTTGTGCGTTGTCTGTTGCTCACTTAGAAATAGAATATGAAAAGAATGTGTAATGACACAAACAAAAGACGACAGTGGAATAAGGTGGAAGGAATAGTGGGTGGGAGGGAGTAGAGTTCACAATTGAATGCAATTGAAGCTTCACTATAAATGCACTCTCTTCCTATCTCTCTCCTCTCTCTCTCACTCTCAATCATGCTCATCGCTCTTCTTGTTTTGCAATCTTCTTATTTAAACCACATTTTGTTGTTATTCAGACTTTGCACGTCTACGAAAGCTTTATTTATATGCACATTTGCTGCATTTACACACTCCCGCGCACACTTTTGACACGCTTACATTTCATTAATAAAGAAAAATAAATTTTATTATGCAGAAAAATCACAAAACTACAATAATTTGTTTAAAATATCACCAGCTCAAAGTGGAGAAGGAGCCACACAACATGAGAGTACGAACACAATAATAACGAGATCAACTTGTTTCTGTTATGTTTTGGTTTTTGTTTTATTAAAATGCTTCATTACATACACAAACACACAAACACAAACAAACTCATGCACACGCATTCTCACTCTCTTTTCTCTCTCTTTACAATGTGTCAGTCATCAAATTGACATTTCATAATATTTTTCGTGTGTCAATCAAATTGTATGAACGAAATACGTCACTCAAAGAAAAGTCTGATTGGATTTCTTTGTTATTCTTAAATTCCAATAGGAATATTTATCTATAAATAAACAAAACGAAATAAGCAGTTTCCCATGCGATCGCTCTCAATTTTCCTCTCATTTAAACTTTAGGCATTTAACACTCTTTCTCTCTCTCTTTTTGTTATTACAAATGTGTGTGCGCAAAAGAATGAGAGAATGTGATTGTGTAAAATAGTGTGACTAGTTTTAGTTGATTTATTTTCTCACAAAAAAAAAAAAATTTGTGCATGACAAAAATGCAATTTTAATACATAAATTCTAATTTTTATCGCTCTGTTTTTGTTTTTATTTGTATTTGCTCATTTTTTGCTGTATTTCAGCTTCATTTTGCGCATTGCATTTTATTTAATTTTAGTTTTACAACACAAACAACACAATAAATTATTTTTTAATAGTTTCTTTCTTTCGATATAATTGCAATCAATTGTTGAACATATGGCAAACAAAATCAACACTTTGACTAACAAAATTAATAACAAAATCATAAAACTACTAAAACGAACGAAAAGGCCTAAATTTATAAGACTCGCAAAAAAAAAAAATAAATAAAACTTTATAATTTTTATCGTTCGTAACAGACCGTCCGTATTAAAGAGCAGTTCTCAGTACACTCACACTAGTAGCAAGTAGCACAGTGAGAGACAAACAGTAATTTATGCAACAACAAAAAAAAAAAAACGACAACAACAACAATACACCACCAGGTGTTGATAAGCTCCATCCGCCAAAAATTAATACACGAAAGAAGTCAAGAGAAACGTCGGCGATGCTGCGGAAAAGGCTCAAAAGCCCCCTAAAGGCTAACTTACACTTTTTATGTTCATTTATTTTATTTTAATATAATAAATAAATATATACATGTATTTAATTTAACTAAATGTAAATAAATAATTTAAATCTAAACAGCAGCTGCCCAACACATGACCAAAGAACAAATTTAGTACTAGGCCGTTATGGTCATGTACGCGCGTTGCCTATAAAATGTTATAAATATGTATTAGCAATTAGATGGCGCTACATGTACCTCGATACAAAGGAAACAGGATAAAAAAAGATTAATAAATCTATTAACAAATTTCAATAATTTAATTAATTTGTAATATTGAGTTTATTTGGATTAATTAGGATTAAATAAATAAATACAAGATTAGGTTGTTTACACAATATTTTAAGTTTACCAATTCATGCACTGCTTCCTGAAAGGTCTATGGTGTTATCTCTGTTTTGTTCTTTAGATGGAGGATTTCATTTAAAAGTTCTATGTGAGGCCTGTTCTCATTGAAATTCATACAACTTTAACGGGCCCGAAACTAATCAGTAGTGTTTATGGGAGGTTTTACCAGAGAGGTGGAAAAGTGACGACCAAATAAAAACAGACCTTTCGCCAGTGAGAAAAGCACCACAGTGGAAAATCTTTGGGAGAAGGAGGCACTGTCTGTTTGTTTGATATAAGCTATGAAAACATATACATATGTCCAAGTTGCGATCAACATGCATTGTTACAATTTTAAAAAATACAATTTAATAAAATAATATAAATAAAAAGTTTAACAGAAAACTTTAAGAAAGTTTAAGCATTTTGCAACTCAAACTAAATATTACACTGAATTATAATGCAATGCGATTTCTTAACTTATAAGGCAGTTCTTTATTGAAAGCACTTTTCAAACAACACTGAAACTTATATTGCCTCATGTTCAAAGCAATTGCTTAAAACAAAACGCAATTCAAAATTGATTGTTGACCATTGAGTTTAGTTTGTGGGTTTGCGTCTATGCTAAATTTCCTTTATTCAATTGAGCTATGAAAATGTACTTTTTAAATGAAAAATTTCACATAATGGGAAATTTTATATAAATGTTTTCCCTTCTACAAGCACCGCCTATTATTAAACTTGTGTGCGTGTATAAGTTTTGTTTTTTCACACACACATATAAGCAAAGTTTGCCATACTCTTTCCTCTTATTAAGAAAATGGCTGGTTGGCCCCATTGAGTTATCTTTTGCTCATGTTGCCTGCGATTTTGAGTTTGTGGTGGTGCGATGTAGCGCAGGGGGACCAGAAGTGCACACAAAAGTTGATTAGATGGATTTCGTTTGGGTTTTTGTGTTTTTAATCACACACCAATTTCATTTATTAAATCTTCGCATCAGCATTTCATTTATTTTCATTTCGTCGTGTACTTTTCGTACTCCAACTCATTCTCATTTTCAATCTTCTCCTTCTTAGGTTTTCATTTCAGCTTTCTCCCTTTCACTTCCGAATTTACTATAAAATAATGTATCTCACTCGCACTTACACTCATTCATTCATTTATTCAATGTTTTTCCATTGTTTTTCTTTATTTTGCTGTTATTATTTTTATTGGGTTTCTTCTTTGCTGTTATTGTTTGTTGTTTTTGCTACTTGACGCATTCTATCTCATTGTCACGAACAATTTGAGTTGCTTTCTCTGCTGCTGCTGTTGCTGTTGCTGCTGTGTCTTTTGTTTTCATTATTAAAACAGAAAACAAAAACAAAATGAGATGAAAACTTTTTACAAAATGAAATTGTTTTCGTATTAACAATTTCATTAAAATTAAATTTTGTTCTGTCGCTCACTCGTTTACTGCTCTTCCCTTTCTCTGCCGATTCTCCTTATCCCATCATTTCTTTTTTTTTTTTATTAATTTGGCCTATTGGTTCAGTTCTGTTCAGTTCAGTTTGGTTTCGTTTGGTTTGGTTTGATTGAACTCTGTATATCTTTACATGTCTGTCCGTCTGCCTATCTGTCTTTCTGTCTGTTTGTCTGTCTTCTGCTTAAACATGACAATCCCTGACATCTCCAACCTTTAACTACAATATCATGAATTGGTACCAGCAACATTAACTAACCGATGGCTTTTCGCCATGTTCTCAGCTGTCAAACAAATTAATTGTGCTTTTAATTGGTTTTCCATTTAAGGTGAGAGAGAGAGTGAGGGAGAGAGCAGCTTGATTACGAAAACAACTCCATTATTTATGGGAAAATCTGTAAGGATGAAATCGAATAGTTCCAAAGATTATGTTCTACATGAAATTTCATATATTTAACAAATAAAAGTACAACAAAAATTCTCTGCATTTCATTCAAGATCTTAAAACGAAATTGAAAATTTCATTTCCTTGTTCATAAGTTCGAATTTTTCTAGATTTAATAAAAGAAAATTGATGCTTCAAATTCCAATTATAACTTAGAGAAAATTTACCATTTTTTTCATTTTAGCAAATTAATACAAAAGTTTGATCAATACGAATGCCTAGAAAATTTGTTGTTCCATATATTTTAAACTTAACTACACAAGGCGTCACAAGAGGCTGACGATGGGAGGTGGATTTATTTCAATAATCCTAAGTGATGTGTCAATCAGTGAAATCAATGTCAAATCGGAATAAGCAATATATGAAAAAAAAGACAATACTGTGTAGGTAGCCACTTATCTGATGGGATAAGAGTGGAGTGGTGTATCATGAACTTTCGAAATCTGGAAAAAGACAGTAACAATTTAAGAATAGTTGACACGATATATGACTCATTTCATTTCCTAAAAATTTTTGAAGTTAAACTTCTTTAGAGAAGGGGAGTAAAAAAATATGAAAATGAAATGTAACGAAAATCAAAAATTAACAATGTTGTTATCATATTGGAGCTATTTAGGCAAATATAATTGCAATGTCTCCGTGGCTTAGTGGTTAGAGAGTAGGACTTACAAACCGAGGGTGTGGGGTTCGAGTCTTGCACTGGGAATATTTTTGAATGCAAGAGTGGTTTATCTAATTGGAGAATAAAATTTAATGAGCCAAAATGTGAGCACATTACATTAACATTGAATCGTTGGACATGTTCTCCAGTCACTAGAATTTCTGAAGATCAGGGGTTCACAACAAACAATGTAGAAGCTAGAAATACATGAAACAAAGAGCATAAAGTTTTCCCTTCCTAATTAACTCTAAATCTGGTTTGAGTCTTGAGTACAAGATATTATGGTATATCAGGAATAAAAATAATCTCAAGTTGCTGGTTCCAGTTATAAATATAACGAGATACAATACAATAAACAAACAAATTATTAAAAAAAAAACTTTTATTTCCTTTGCAGACCATAAATTATGGATATATGATTTGGATTGCTTCGAACGAGTAGTAATTCATCCAACCGCGAATAAGCTTCTTCCTAAAAGAAGGCCATAGTTTGAAATATTTTGTATTTTTGTTTTTATATGCAAACTGCCTTGCGACATTTAGGTACACAGAAAGTGTAGTTCTATTCGGGTAATAGCAGGCAATACTAAAACTGAAATATATTTAAAAATTTAAAGGGGTCACCTTACAATTAACATATGGGTGTACAATCCACGATCTTGAAATTAACATGGTTGGTGGAAATGGATTAGAAACTTATAGTGTCCAAATTTCAGTTTGATCGAACCACTAGGGAGGGTACTTTCCATACAAACCCCTCATTTAAAATTCAGATTCTCATTAGAAAAGCTTTTCCGTTTTTTGCACTAACGAACTGAAATTTGGACGCTAGGATCATTAGATCGTATAGCTTCCACACAAATATTTCCATCGCAATGTTGAAATGCTGGATGTATACTAACTCTACCCTAAACAATAGTCAAATCAATAATCTATATTTATATAAATGAACCCAAAAAATAGTATGACCCCGCAAACCTCGAAACGACTGGACCAATTTTGATGATTTTTTTTTTTGTTGTACTCATGGAGTTACCAGTCAGGTTTTTTGCTACACTTAGATTTAGTAGATGGTGCTGTTGTGCAGATATAAAATAGATAGTTTTATGTAATTTTTTTTTTAACATATTTTCATTTGGCACAAAATATACTGAACAGATTTTAATATTTAATTTTTTTTTTTATGAACAAATGAATCTTAAAGTTGGTTAGGTTATAATAAAATATTAAAATATATTGTGCATTCACTTAAAAAATATTATATTTTACAACACAGCTTTTTAGAAGAAACACCTAATTAACGCATAGTGGGTGTAGCAACGCATGCCGGGTAACACTAGTAACATAGGTATATTTCTGTAACCTTCTTTTTCTTGTATTTTTGCACTATCTTTCCAAGTGAATCTTCTGCTTAAATGCATTCCAAGACATTTTGTGGTGTTCAAGGAGCAATCTTCTCTTTTCATGGTGAATGTGATGTCTGATGATTTATTTGAAATTACTTTTATGTCAACCGCATATCTGATGCCATATCTGATGTGTATATTATTTAAACATAACTATTAATGATGTGATTTCCAAATAATCGTTTTACCCTTTATTAACCTAATATAATTTCATATTGTTGCAAAAAAAAAAAAAAAATATCTTAAACCTTAAGCAATCAAACTAATGAAATTTATTATTTATTTAATTTTCCAAAAAATCCATTTTCATCTTCTCATTTGAATTGTGTAAATTTTGTATTGACTTATGGCCACCGATTAACTTTCTTACTTAAACACAATAATACATGATGGGCGAATCTACAGTTCACAAGCCCCAACAATCCAACAATCTGCAATTTAAAATATCAATAAAAGTTTCCAAATGGCGACCACAAGAAGAAATAAACTCTTTTGGCTATTCAAATAATTTGTTTTAGCCATATATTTTATTATTACCTTTTATTATATTTTTATGCAAAAAAAAAAACCGTAGGCTAAGAAAGGGAGAAGCAGACATAAACACACACACACACACACACACAAGGGATAAAGTGTCGCTCAACAAAGTAAGCAATCAAAACAAACACTCACACACACAAAGCAAAAAAAAAAAAGTAACATAATGATGAACCAAGAGAAAGGATAAGAAATAATAAAAGAAATACAAGAAAATGCCAAAGAACGCAATAAACTTGAATGCGGCAATAAAGCAAAAGCAAAAGCAACAAACTTCGGATGACTCCCAAAGACCCAAGAGAAGAAGATCTGTGAAACTAAAGGCTGGGCGTGCTATGTTTTCGTTTTGGGGCTCTCATGATGATGTCAATAAATTTGGTAATAGTCTAATTTTGGGGAAATGTCGCCTATAAATATTCGAAAATTGCAAGACGCCACCATTTTTTCTTTTTTTGCTGTGAGCGATTTTCGGGCAGCCAGCGCACTTTATCACGGACGACGATGATTGAAGACGGAATGGTAAGGAGGGCAGGCATTAGAGTAAATTGAAAGAACCGCAATGTAATTTACCATTATATAGACATATACAATATATCAGTACTCGTATATAAAGATGGATAAGTGCTGCTGATGTTGTTGCTTTGCTGTTTGGTCGGTCATCAACAATGATCCTTACTACTCGGGTAGTGAAGGCAGTGCAAAAACGTTAATAAAATTTTGGCATTGAGTTGTTACTAAAGCCAAGAAGTCCTTGCTATTCATTTTGCTTAGTGCCAGTCACTTTGGATTTAAAAAAAAGAAAAAAGAGTCCAAAAAAGGTTCGAATGCGCCTAAAAATGTGTATCACATTCGTCGTCGCCATACGCATTTGTATAATTTATAAGCGTAATTGTGCTTAGTCCAATATCCTGGTTAGCTACCTCATATCCTTATCCTCATCCTTCTTCCTTGAAGCTTTGGCTGTTTTGTGTTTGTTGCCTTAAAACGCATTAACTGCCGTGGACCAGTCGCATTTCAGTATAAAAGAATGAAAAACGCAATTTCTAAATTGAAAGTGGTAAATAGCAACGTTGCTCTTGCAAACCTGTGCCAGTCTGTTGGGCACACAGCAGTTTGGTATCCATCTTGTTATCCTTTCGAACAACATAGGTACATATAAATACATATCTTCTTTGCGTGCGTTCACTACCATTTTCAGAAGAACCCATCCAGTTTCCATGTTCCACGGAAGAACGAAATTAATTATTTTCCATTAAAGCTAAGTATGATATAAAATTTCTGTGCTCCAAAGGCAATTTAGACAGTCAAGTGCCCATATAAATTACATAAATTTTCATGTAATGCCAACAAAAGCTTCTCAGTCTGCCTACAAGTAGAACTTCATCCATGGGAAAGAAGAACGATGAAGACGGAAACACCAAGACAAAGTGGCTGACTACCGCCAGCAGCACCCTCCCTCACCCCTCTACGTAGATGGAAAGGTTCCTGTTTTCAAAAGGAGCAATGACGCGTTGCCTGATGCTGTTACTTATGATGTTGATAGCGGTGGTGGTGGTGGTGGTGATGGTGTATGGAAAAGTGGTGGGCGTCGTTATATTTAAACTATTTGCTATTTCTCATGCCAGTTCACTGGCCGCCCACTTTTGGGTGATTCCTTATAAGTAGCTACAACGCTGTTCCTGCTTGCCATATTATTCACATTTTGTGCTTAATAAACTTTACTCAGGGCGCTTTTTGTCCGTTGGTCCATTTGGTATTTGCTTTAAGCCACTTGACTTCATTTCCTCTCAATCGACGAGGAGTGAGCATATGGTGCTAGTGGTGGTGATGGTATGTGGCATAATCACGTGGTTCATGTTTTTTCGCGTTTTATATCTTTTTGCTCAGTTCGCTTGTTTTACTTACTTCACTTTGGTTTAGAAAACTCATTTATAAATTAGTGATGCTTAATAGCAAAATTCTATCAGCTTAGAGTCGAAAAATGAAAATAAAGAAAAGCATACTAAAAAATGGAGTTAATGGAGTTAGGAGTTAGATTCTGAAAGCAACTGAACATATCAAGTGAATGACTTTTTAATTCAAAAATTATAAAAATCATGTTCAAATTAAATTTCATTAGTTCAATGTTACTTAATGTGCATCCATTTGAAATGACAAAAGAACATGAAAGATGAGATCATCATTTATCACTTGTATTTTGATTAGAAAGGTTCAATGCATTTAGAAAATCTCCAGAGATTCATATAAGAATTGTGTGCTGTTATAATAATGAAATATTTAATTAAAATTTCATTTGGTATCTGTGACAGATTGTTTGGTATTTTAATTTCAGCTGAGATTTCTAGAAAATGTAGTAAAATATTATCAGAGATTCTTGATCTCAAACATCACAGGAATGGTGAAACTTCAGGGAACTCATACATCACAAAAACTAGACATATTTTACTATAAGTTAAAAATCTAATCTAATCTAATGTATTAATTTATAATCTATGTGGAAGATTTAATACATGAAACCAACCAAGTTTTTGATCCATTTTCATTGCACGCAAAACTCTTAGTGGTGTGTCAATATTCAACATTTGAGTTGATTCTTGTTCAATTAATTCCAGCTAGTAGATTCTTTATTTTTATACGATACTCCTGTACATTCTAAAATCAAAATCATTGTCTTTATATCAAGGAAACTAAAATATTTATTTGCTAGGCAATGCAGCAGCATGATCATCATCATCATAAGTTTTTGACATTTCTCAAGAGGAATGGAGTGATGAAGAACCTTGTGTAAATGCTGATTACCTTTGGGATGTAAGTGGGTATTTGTAAAGTCAAAAAGAAAAATACGCAAACATCCTTTGGAACTCATTGATCCATTCAAAACGATTCTATGTAGTGATATATTTTCATTAAAAACCAGAACATATTCCCGCACCTAATAATAATAATAAGAAAATATCTACTTTCAAAACTTGTATGAGATCTCAAGTTATGTTAAGATTATCTTATCACCATTCCATATATTTCATTATTTTGTAATTCAGAAAACCCTCTATCTTAATTGTAATAAGTGACTACATATTTAGTCAAATGTATCGTTTTCATTTTAAGCAATCAAATCAAACAACATCAACACAAAACTAATAAAACTTTCAATAGACAAAACAATAAATCAGTGCACCCAATTTAAGCGCCTGACAGAAAACAAAATGAAGGACTAAATTGTGAATCCTATGAAAATTTCTTATACGCCCGCCTGCTAAAGAAAAAAAAAGATACAAAAAAAAAAAAATACAACAATAGAAAACAATAATAAATGTTATAAAGGATATAAAGGAAAATAAAATACCAACAAAAAAGACGAATGAAACGGAAATAACACATACCAAAAGAGAAGTAAATAAGTAAGTGAGTAAGTAACACAAATGTTGTAGACAAAAGACAAAAGTGCAAAAATGGCTAAAAGGATAAAAGGATGAAGAAAGAAGCAGGCAAGAAACTTGGTTGAATCAAATTGGGTAGATTGCTCCGAGGTATTCTGCTATTGTATTGCTGCAATCGTGCAGCAAATTCATTTCGTAATTGTGGCCAACGACCCAATCGCAAACAATAATAAATGGATCACGGCACTACCAACAACAACATCATCATCATCATCATCATTATCATCATCATCATCATCATTATCACATCATCATCAACAAAAACAATAGTCCATCCGAGGAGTGTGGGGGTGGAGTCCTAACAAAAACCATTAACGTAGACTAAGCCAGTCATATCCATAGAGAAGAGTAGAGTAGAGGAGAGGAGAAGAGAGACATAGCAAAGCAGAGGAGGCAATAACAATAAAGGCAATAATACCCGATAATAAATTAACTGAAATTCACTTAAGTATTTTAGGATGAACTAGGTAATGCGGTATTCGGAGGAGTCTGAAGCCACATTGACAGACTAACTGACAAATGAATGAAAGAGCAAACATATACCAGAGATTCATTAAGAGAGAGAGAGAGAGAGGGGGAGAGAGAGATAGTAATGCTGAAGAGAAGAGCGCGCTGCGCTTGAGTAGATGAAAATTAATAAAAATAAATTGAGTTGTCAAAAATGATATTCCAAATAAATTCCTTGGTGAGTAATCGTGCTCGTTGTTCTTCCATTCTATCTGTTTGTTGTTGTTTATATTCTTGTTGTTGTTGTTGTTGTTGTTCCTACTGATGCTGTCGTAGCGCCCAACGCCCATCAAAACTGTAAGCATAACGATGAAAATTCAATTTAAGGTTATAAGGCTCTTTCGCTCTCACATTCAACGAATCACGTTTATACAAGTAAAGCAAAAGCAACTAAAATTCCAAACCAAAGAGTAGGGCGACTGACTGACAATGAATGAGGAGGAGAGACTAAGAAAAAGTATAGCTGCAAGACTGAGAAAGAGAGAATAAGACTCTATAGGTATTGTGCTTCCTCCATCATCTTCTCCATCTGCTGCAACTGAAAAGAGTCCATAAAAATGAAGGAAAAAAAAAAAGAAAAAGAAAACCTAAAATAAACTGTAATAAAATAAAGTATCTAGATACAAGGCAAATATAATACAATCATACAAGATGATGATGAAGAGGAGGAGGAGGAGTAGTAGAAGGAGTAGGGCGAGAAACGAAACAATCATGGCGCCCACAAAAAACGCTCTAAGTCGTTATTCTCGTCGGGCCAAAGAGGCACAACGCAACGCAGAGCATCAGGACGAAGTGAAATTCAATTTCACAATACAAAAAACTAAAACAAAAAAAAAAAACCAAGTGAAAGAATCAAAAGAAAATTCTGATGAAAATGAGAAAACTTTCTCAAATCAACAATAACAAGAGAGAGTGAGAGAGGGGATGGATGATGCAAGAGGGGTTTGCAGAGTACAAAACTATGTCACGCATGCGTTCTATTAATAAAATAAAGGGAAATTCTCTAAGAAGAGAAACATTTACCATATAATGAACTCATACAAAGTAAATGAAAAGGCGGCGCTACAAATACATTCAACATTCAGACAAAAAAAACAAATACATTTACATTTATTAGTATGAGATATACTCACCCTTGAATGTATATTTCGGTTGATTCTTGTAGTCGGCTGATGGTGATGGTGTTGGTGGTGGTGGTGGTGACGTTGGTTGATAGTGTTGATGCTGGCCACGGGCGGCCATCGTTGCGTTGCCGCACTCGAAGGCATTATAAAGTCTGTTGTTGTACATATCTTTATATCATTGTCGTTGTGTTGTGTTGTGTTGTGCGGTCGGTACGCTAGCTCACTCACTCACTTACTCATTTGTTCGGTACTTCGTGCATCTTTTGTTCATTTGTAACGCATTTACTCGTAGTAGGAAAACATAACTACAATAATTTGTCTGTGACACCGTTAGAACACGCATTCGCATTTTGTCGCTAGACGCGTTCGGTTGCAAGCTAGAAAAGCGGCTCGTTAAAAAGAAAACAGAACTGAACATAAGAAAAACAACCCCAAACCACAATAAACAACAAACCATAGATAAATCTGTGTTCGAGGATTTGCGTAAAACCGAAAAACTAAGAAGTGACATACCAACACAAATGTTACAGATGCATCAGCTGATTGCAGTAAATGAAATCCCGACGGTTATAAAGTTTTTCACATTATTCAGCAAATGGAAGTAATTGAAGTATCTCAAACTTTTTAAACTAATTTCTTTCAAGAAACTTTCATTACGTGAGCGGGTTTTCTTTAATCAAAGTACAATACATTTTCGTGGCTAATTAAACTTGCAATTGTCTGAATCGTTAAACTGGTATCTTTTCCATTACCTGCAATTCAGACAGGTATCTTCTCCTCTCCTCATACGCTATAAGAATATTGAGAAATCCCAAGAACTAAAAGTTCTCAACACTAAAACAAACTTATTGTGCAATAAAGTTTAAACTCAATCAAAAAAAGTGTTTTGTGTGTCTTACACTTGCTAAAAAGATATCTTATGTATGTGTAAATGCTTGTATCTTTTCTTTAGTATCTTGTTGCAAGCATAGACTTTGACTACCCAAGTACTTAGTAACAATAACAAAGTTTAAGTGAAAGAAAAGTTTTCGGTCTTTGAGAAAAAGCTGGTGTAAGACAGGATTTTTCCGCTCTTTGCTTAGAAAATTACTGTCAAAATTTTCACGGACGGCAATAAGGTAAGTTTATACTTTATTTTCAATACTAAATGGAGATAGAGTAGGGAAATTTTCTTGCATATAAACTTAAGGACGATAAAATTAAATTTTATTTCTTTAGTAATAGGAAAAAGAAACTATTTATTGCCTAGAAGGAATAAAATATTGTTTATTATTATAAGTAAGCTCTAAAGTCCAAATTGTTTTTCTTTGAAGATATAGTATTGAAAAATAAAAGAAATTAATATATAAGGGAAAAATTTAAATTGGAAGATTTGGTTCTAAATGTTTGCTTGTAAAGGGAACAATGTGTTGGTATAGTAGCATAAATTAGACATTGCTTTTTGTTTGAAGATATAGACCTGAAAAAAAAAATTATGTATAAGGTAATTTAGAAGATTTGGGTCTAAATTTTTATTTGCAAGAGGAATTATGTGTTGATAAAGTAGCATAAATAAATCAAAATTGCTTTTCTTTGAAGATGTAGACCTGAAAAATAAAAACAAAAAATGATGTATTGTATAAGGAAATTTAGAAGATTTAGGTCTAAATTTTTGTTTGTAAAAGGAACTATGTATTGTCATAGTAGCTTAAAATATTCAAAATTGTTTTTCTTTGAAGATGTAGACCTGAAAAATAAAAAAAAAAACATACATATAATTGAAAATTGGATCTTCTAATCTTTAAGGTCTAAATTTTTGATTGTAATCAGAACTATGTGTTGGTATAGTAGCAAATTATAGACAAAAATTGATTTTCTTTGAAAATGTAGACCTGAAAAATATATTAAGTGAATGTCAGAAGATACCATAAGGTATTCAATTAAATTTTAAATTTTTATTTTGACAAATAAATATTAAAACTATAAAAACATGATTTCATTTCTTAAATTATACCATAATTTCTTTGAAAATGAAGATATTTATACAACTTTTCCATTCTTTTCCTCTTAATAAACTAATATTTAACAATAAACTTCCACATAATTTACTTAAATACTTTTAATTCACTGACTACATTCATAAAAATTCTTAATGAGTTTAGGCGATAACAATCTTTTGTAAGAACTCACATGATCCCCTTTTTCTTTGCGTTTATGCCCAGGCAAAAATTAAATGAACTAAAGACATAAACACGCAAAGTGTTTGTCTTGATGCCTTTCCTGTGAGAAATCGCACAAAATGTGTTTTGAATACTTCAGACGGGATAAAAATCTTAACATGAAATAAAAACGACAATTGAATCAAACTTAAATAAAAAAAAAGGATTGTATAGAAATCCAACCAAAAGATGCAAAGACAGCAGATATAAGTTTGCATACTCGTACACACATAGATATATCTTAAGTGCCTTGAAGTATTAAGAACTTAAATTTGAATATTAGTAGAATGAAGTACATAAACTTCATTTTGGGTTAAAGTTTAGATAATAAGATCATAAATTTAATTGAAGAGTTGAGCACAAACTTACTGAATTTGTTTAAGTCTTCTCATGTATTGCTTGATAAGATTCACATCAATTATTATCTTTTAGAAGATTTAGCAAAATAGAATCACGTATTCCTAATAGACTAGACTATAAAAGTACGTATATATTATTGTAATGGAGCATCAAAAGTTTACTATTTCCTTACACTATTTTTTTCTTGCCTGTGTATGTTTTAATTGAAGACCAAAAGTTGATCATTCGAAATGCAGTTTGAATAATTGATGATAATTAAAAAGAGTGCCGAATGGTTGACTGAAACATTGGATTGAACACCCGCAATTTAGCTGAATTGGCCAGTCTCAGATGAAGGGAGACAGACACACATGGCGAATCAAAGAATGCTATAGTCAGACGAAACCCCTTTGAATGAAGGGTCAGACGATTGTGGCACATGCTCAATGTGCATAACGAGCAATGGCACCAGCACCAGCCCCAGCCTTAGCATCATTCCCAATCCCAGTCTCATTTAAGTACTTAGTCCATAGTCAGTCAGACTCCTGACTCCGGTGATGGAGCCATCGTTGTCAGCAACGAAATCAATGACCAATAATTTGCCAAATGAATCCGAAATGGTTTTTGTGGTATGATGATGATGTTGTTGATGATGACGGTTGGCTGAGGGAGACTGATTAAGCAGAAACATGAAAAAAAAAAAGAAAACGAAGTTGAAATTAAATTGATAAACCGCAAATTAATTGGTAGTCGGACATCAACTGCTGCTCCTACGGTTCTTCTTTCTCATGCCCTCCGTCATTGACGATGATGATGATGATGATGGTGATGATGACAGTCTTTAGTCCACATGATGCTGCCAAACCAATCGAATTGTATCTCATTGTTCGCCATTGGCGTTCCCCTTTCTCATTCGCTTTCGGTGTGGCCACAAAGCAATGTCGGCTCTCTTCTTTTTTGTGTTCATTTTTTGTTGCAAGTTGATTCGTTTTCAATTCATTTCAACTCAATTAAAAAATAAATTTAAAAAAAATAAGAAATAAAATGAAATTGCAATTTAAATTAGCAAATAAAATTATCATGAACTGTATTATGGCATAAATTCATTATGGATTGACCAATTGTGAAGGCAAAGAGAGTCATACAAGAGAAGGATATCAATAAATTTTGGTGGCTTTTAAATGAATTGAATTTAAATATAGAAATAAGATTGATATGTATGGGTTTTTGATAAACATGGTCAAAAGGTAAAATGATGAATGTTTAATAAAGCAGATCATATGAAGATATAAGAAATTTTTAAATTTTAGACATTGATTTGCCGGTAAACTTTAGAGAGTCTTTTTTGACACTAAGGCTTTTATGATACTCAGGCCAATATCAATGATTTCTAGTGATCTGAGTTCATACAAGGCATTCTCATCAGCACCATATTTCATTAGGACTTCCATAGATATTTGAATGTTTGGAAAAATGGGTAGGTGTGATCGTATATGTCCCATACAGGTAGCGATTGATTATTGATTGTAGGCATTCAGACGCAACTAGGACATATACAGAAGCTGACTATGTAACCATGAAAAGTCCCTAAAAGGAGAAAGTTCTGATGTATATATTGCATTCGTTCCCTTGGTTATAAACGTTTATCATAATTTTTTATTGTCTCATGTAATAAAATGTTTGGATATAATTAGTCAGTCGTCGATTGAGTTATCCTTAATATGCTCCCACCATGCGATTATCTTTTCATATGCATCTCGAATTCGAGACTCACTTTTAAGTTAAATTTTATAGTGCAAACTTCCACTCTTTCCATTACTATTGGACTTATTACGCGAATGTACTCTTTGTTCTCGTTTAATTAAACAGAAAATTCAATCAAAATATTTAAAATTATATAAAGAAAAACTGAACAAACAATAAGACTCCATGCGGGCTCAATGAAAAGAAGAAACCTTATGCATTGTCAAAAGACAAAAAGAAAAAAAGGCTATAATTGGTGACAACTCGCTGAGAACACAAACTGACTGACGTTCGCCACTTGAGCGAGTTCTTACAATTTTAATTTTTATTTCTTCTTTTTTTTAAATGATGATTGCTTTGATTATCAACATGGCATCACCGCAGGCGGTTTTGCCGTAATTCAATTTATTGAATATATATTTTTCTATATATAAAAAAAAAAAATCGCAAATTTTTAAATGAGAAATTATATGCCACACACACACACACACTATTAGCAACATCATCACCAACTAAGTATATCACACTATACGAGTACACAGATTCATTTTGATTATTACCTACGCTCAATTGTCACAATCAAATTCAGAAACAATTCGCTTAATTTGCAAAAGTCAACTGAGTGTCAGACAGATATTGGACAGAAACTGGACAACAGACACTACGAGTATATAAAAATGCAATGCAACAGTAGACAAAATATCACAGGCGTCACTTTAAAACAAAACCAGGTTATGCCGGCTATATACATATAATTTCTATCACTATATATTTGATCATCTCTTTCTATCTCATCCATCTGTCCAAATGAACTAAAAACGGATGCATTTTACTTTGAAAATTTCAAGTGATAACATCATCATCCATGTACGAGTAGGTAGCCATTCAAAGTATCATCATATCATTGCTTGTTGCAAATTATCACGCGTTTAGGTTTCGTTGCAACGAGCGTCAAAATTTACCCAGCTTTAGCAGTTTCAGTGTTGGCGGCGGCAGACAATTCTCAAATGCGTTTAAGTGATTCTAATGTAGGCGGGATGGGGCGGTCATATCGTTTATTATAGTACTTAGTACACCGCACGTGGATAGTTTGTTTGTTTGTTGCCGGACAGAAAGTCCGTCGTCCTGTCCATCCATCTGTCTGTCTAATGTCTATTTGTCGGATTGTGTGTTCTGTTGGCTCAGATTGTTGAAGCTATTTCAGATTTAGACCGATAAATTCATTGAGAAAAATCAAGCTCATGACGTAATTGAATCTGTGTCCATACACGTAAGCTGACCTTGATAAATTAGCGTATAATGCATACTTAGATATATAGATAATAAATACTATAGAAATGCATTGGAATTTTTAAGAAAATATACCCACAAACATTAAAATTTCATGTAAATTATTCAATTATCATTTTAATTTTTAAAAATGAAATGTCTTTCTTTGATAAATGCTCTTTGGGGAAATGCTTCAAGAAATCAAGTCAATAAGTTTAAAATGAGGATGAGACATTACTAATCATAAAAAGAAAATCTAGAAAAATACTATTGTGTTTTTGGAAGCTGAAATTGTTACACAAAGTGTCGGTAATGTGCATCGTAATTGTGCTTGTTCTTAATCCACTCCGATGAGCGGAACAACCTTGAAAGTGTCCAATAGAACGGCTGTAGATTGAAATTTAGAATAGATTGGATGTTGTGTTGTTAGAGTCTTAAATGTTGCCAAAAGATGAAGGCTTGAAGGTTTAGTCATCTTATTCTTTAAGCTTAATTTCTGGGTATTTATTATAAGTTTGTCATGAAGTTTGTAACAGGCAAAAGGAGACAAAAAAAAAAAAAAAAACTACATAAAATATATGTATATATCCTTGATCAGCTCGATTAGACGAATTGATTAAACCTTGTCCGTCTCTATGTATGCAACTAATCCCTCAGTTTTTGAGCTAGAGAGCTGAAATTTTGCATGAACCTTTCTTTTAATCATACGCATTTGTCGGAACCAGCCCAATCGGACCACTAGGGAGTTACCTCCCATACAAACCACCCATTTGAATACTACAAGGAAACAATCAATGCGTGAAGAGTATTTCATCTTCGGCATAGTCGAAGATAACGTTCTTACTATTGTAGTTCCCTTTTCTTTTTATTATTACAAATAATGTAAAATAATCCAATAATATAAAATATGTTAAAAATATCGCATTTTCCATTGTGATGTTTTCATTTTATGAAATTGTTATTATGAGGAATCAAAAATCTCACAATATACAATACATACATATGTACAATATGTTTAGAAAGGAGAGTATAACTTATGTTCGAATAATTATTGTATTCTTTTTTCGAACTCTAAACTTTAATAGTAAAATTAAAATATTTATATATGTATTATATATAAATTACACGCTTTGATATTCGAAACGTTTGATGAAAATAAATTCTCAGTATATTGACGACTTCTTGTTTCGTTACACCTAGTTATTTCGTATTAAAATGTCTCGGTTAATATTTTTTGTACTTCTACTATACGCATTTGTTTCTCAAATGCTGGTTGTTGATGTGATATCACTTTATCCAAGCAATTTACCACCAACTGCAAATGGACAGGAACCGTATTTCTATAACCCCGTGGCACGTAGTGGAAAAAAATCAAATTTTATTAGCATCCAGAAAGTGTTGGATTTTTTAATTGAGGAAGCGAAAAATAGTGGGCCCACTTATGTCCGGAAATACCAGAATGGTGTAGAATTTCAAAATCGTTATGTACCCAATATACTTCGACATGAAGAGAAATATAATTGGGAGGGACACGTAGAAACTGATCCAGATAATTGGCAGGAAAACCAGAATGGTGCAGAATTTCAAAATCAATATAAGCAAGCAACATTTGCACATGAAGAAAAATTCTTTGGAGGGGAGGGACGCGTAGAAACTGTTCTAGGTAATTGGCAGGCTCAGAATGCCGCAGAATTTCAAAATCCACATCCATTTCCACATGAAGAGAAATTCTTGGAAGGGGAGAGACTCATAGCACCTGTTCCAGATTATTGGCACGAATACCCGAATGATCCAGAATTTATAAATGTAGTGAAAGAAGAATCTGAACAAGGTGTAGGTAATTGGCAGGCTCAGAATGGCGCAGAATTTCAAAATCCACATCCATTTCCACATGAAGAGAAATTCTTGGAAGGGGAGAGACTCATAGCACCTGTCCCAGATTATTGGCACGAATACCCGAATGATCCAGAATTTATAAATGCAGTGAAAGAAGAATCTGAACAAGGTGTAGGTAATTGGCAGGCTCAGAATGGCGCAGCATTTCAAAATCCACATCCATTTCCACATGAAGAGAAATTCTTGGAAGGGGAGAGACCCATAGCAGATGTTCCAGATCATTGGCACGAATACCCGAATGATCCAGAATTTATAAATGCGGTGAAAGAAGAAACTGAACAAGTATCGCCAAAATCAATTAAAAGTATATATTTCTATAGATTTAATGTTTTGTAATAAATTCATGCTTTAATATGATACTATATTTCATAGGCACTTGCAGATTACCATTACATCCTGGATTTTGTAATGGTCGCTTTCGAGCCTGGGGCTTTGATTGGAAAGCTAAACAATGTGTGCCCTTTCTTTATCAAGGTTGTCTTGGTAACGAAAACAATTTCGCCAAAAAACAACATTGTGAAACGAAATGTCTATTAGGAAATAATCTTCCAGCTGAACTTGATGAAAGTGGAACCTTCTTTGGAAGACTTTGACAATCCAAACGAAACAGATGATGTTCAGAAATTAGATATTTAATTCTAATTGAAAGGGAATTTTATTGTTTTTAAAATAAAAATTTACTGAATTACAATTGAAATGAAATACAAAAAATATTTAAGAGTTTTAGAAAAATGGTAGAAATGGAACATCCTCGGTATTCAAAGTATTTTCTCACTTTTACATTAATTAATATTAGACTTTGTTTTGGGTTAAAATTTGATGCACAATTACCGAATCCAATTACATCAAATATTCATCAAACGCTGTAGTACTTCTAAATTTGTAGTATTGTAGTTCTCAGTGAAAACGTCAAATCACTCGTATAGGCCGAGAAGCAAAAGTCAAGTGCAGCATTAAAAGACAAAATTACGTGTGTTATTAGCAAAATTGCAGGCAATATATTCAAAAAGTGATCAAAATTGGACTTATCGTATGGATTACTTGAATCGTAGACGTGGTCAACTTTTACATGAAATAATCTTTAATTTATCAACTAAAATAAAAATTTTATAAAAACGATTTGCTTAAAATTTACCTTTCATAAATAAATGTAAACACGTGGGTCCTTAGAAAATATCATCAACAATTTTCTTTTTGTTGTTTAAGTTTAGACCATAACTAGTCAGCTTTTGAATAAGGATTCATTATACTCTTCACGCAGTAACAGACATAAGGAGACATCGGAGACCCCATAAAGTATATATATTCTTAAGCAGCACGACGAGATGAGTTGATTAAGCCACATCCGTCTGTCTGTCTGCATATATGCAACCTAGTGCAACCTAGTAGTTTATAAGCTATAAAAAAAGTGAACCTTCTTAATACTCTTCACGGGAGTGAATAAACCCTCATGTTTTAAGCTGAAGAGCTGAAATTTTGCACGAACCATTCTTTTTTTTTATATGCAGTATTTTGTCGGAACCGGCCGAATCGGACCACTAGGGAGAGTTCCTCATTTCATCTTCGGCATAGTCTTTCTAGTTTTTACTATTGGTTCGCTGAGTCATGGAATTATCATGTTCTAATCCTTTCAAACCAATTTCATTTGAGGATGACAAATGTAGCAGATGAATTCATTGTACATTCTTTAGAATACTTGTATTATGTAATTAATTGCTCAAACAAAAGTATAACCAAAACTTAATTGGAAAATATTTATTATTTACTAGGCAAGTTTTATAGATCACATGTTTCTAAATAGATGTTCTTAAAAAAAAAATAGCTAGTTAAAATCTCTGAATTGCCACACACTTAAATAACCAAAAAAGGATTATGTATTGTACTTGAAAAATCAACAAAAATTAGTTACTAAAATTCAAGTGACATTTGCAACACGAGACAACCAACAACAAGTGATAATAAGCGCCAAACTTAAGTTAAGCGGATGATTTGGCGAATTGCATTATTTGAATGGTTTTAGAAGTTGATGCCAACGATATTCCACGTTGATTTCGCCAATTCTTTGCAATTGTACGTATGTTGGTTTTTTTTTTTTATTGTTTGGTTTCTGTTTTTGCAAATGTAATTATTCAATTGGAAGCTGAAGTGCAGCACTTCAGAGACTGCGGCCTAGACAATAATACGAGCAATGAAAGCCTCATCACAGCAAAACATAACACAACAGAACACAGAACAGCACACGCGAAATTCAATTAAGCGAAACTAAACAGAATGAACAACTACGAGAACTATGAGTTTGTACATGCAACGTGCAACTTGCACTGAGCGCCGTGCAACAATGGTGAATTTACTCGTCGCGATTCAAATGCTGAAATCTCATCTTTCTATTGTCTATTGTTGTCAACGTGCAACAAAGTAGCTGGATTCATTGTATTGTAGCAACAAAGGCATTAATGCAGACTATGATGGTGGATTGTATCTACTACTATATACTACCGTTACAATTGGTATGGTTGTGTCCCTAAGCCCAATGTTGTTGTTGTTGATGTATCTTTTGAACTTTCAGTGCTGTTTCTGTGCTGTGTTGCTGCTAATGCAATTCGTTTGCGATAATTTGCAAAATTGCATTTCTAGCCGCGCTCTTCATCCACGGACTCATACTCCATTCATTATTACGTACAATATCTTCTGCACTGCCTCCCTCTTTTGCCTAAATAGGTGCGCGCTAGTTTTTGCCACACGTCATTTTCACAACCTGCAAAACCAACCAACCAACCAACCAACAGACTGTCAGATAAGCAGACAGTTAGCAGACAATATCCGCATGCAAATTCAATCAAAGCACTGCAGCAACATCAGAAATAGCAACAACAGATACAACAACAGCAGATACATCATCATGGAAGGAAGGCTTTAGGTAGACAAGCGGAATTGTTGGTTATGTTGTTCCTGATGGTGATGGTGATGGTGATAGTGATGTCTCTTGAAATTGCATTTAAGCGCTTAATACGGACATACGGGTACTTTTAGGCTGACCAGACTCACTCAAAATTGTGCGTTCAGTTGCAATTTTTGCATGCAAATGTTGTATGGCGTTTGCGGTTGTGGTAAAAAGAGGTGTGAGGGTGTCTGCAGTTGCTGCTTCCTTTAATAAAAGGAAAAAAAAAAAATGAAAAAAAAATTGAAAAATTCAAATCAAAGAGTTCACAAATGACAATTTTTGTTGCTGTTATTGCTTCATTTACAGCAGACCCCTAAATGCAACTTCAATTCATTTGCAACTGTCTGCGCTTGCGTTTGCTTTTATTCCCCCTTATAATTTTTATCGGTTCGTTGTGTTAATGGAATTATAATTTTTTTTATTATTTTTTATAATATTTTTTCTTCTTTTTTGTATATTTTTTCTCGCGAGCACATGACAAAAGCGCAATGCAATGCTTTGTTGCAAGTTTTGCAATGCATTGATGTTGCATATTGCTACTGCTTTTGTTGTTGCTGTTGTTGTTGTTGCTGCTGCTGTTGCTGATTGACTTGTGTTTCATTTTAATTTGGTTAATTCAAATTAATCAAGCGAAGTAACATTTTTGTTTAAATACATCGCTCGAGTGCATCCAACCATCAATATATCCTTACTTTCATCGAGCAATTCACCCATTCATCATGTTATCCATTGCTTTCATATTCATATAGATGTGTCGAAAGTATCTGGCCCTCGACATGGACATGACTACAGTATGCAGTCTATGCATCTGAAGTGGGGAGTGTGATTTCTGTCTGGGTGTTTGTTGGACGGATTTTACATGAACTACACTTTGTTTGTTCAATTAATGCAATTGCAATTGTTTTTCTTTCTTTTTTATTTGACTTGACTATGAATTTTTTTTTTTTTTATTCTTCATTATTTATAGTTTTTTATTAATTTACACAGACAGAAAACAAGATATCATTGTTTTTGTAGTTCTTGTTGCATAATAATTGTCACTGTCTCTCTGCTTTTTCTCTATGTAGAATATTTTATTAAATTTTCTTGTTTTTATGGTTAATTTTTGTAATTTTTTTGTAACACACTTCTTTTTTTTTTTTTTAAATGGAAAGAAGAAAATACAAATTAAAAACACAATTTAAATAGTTTTTTCCACTGAGTTCATAACTTTTGTGAAATATCTATTAACTTGTTTATTTATTTAGATTTTATTTATATTTGATTATTTGATTTAATAATTAGGACTCATAAGAAACAGAAGATTTTGGGTAAATAATTTAGCTACTTGTCTCAATAAGGTAATGATGAGTTTATAGAGCACAAAGAGATTGAAATAGTAATATGCATCAGATTGACACTGTCGAGTTCAGGACTGTAATTCAACCTAGAAAAGAGAAAGTTGGGGGAAATCATAGATTTTTGTCTTTTTGTATGGGATTTTGTGAAAAATCTCATACTAAGTTTCTCTATTTATTATGATTTTCTAGAAAATGAAGGAATAGATGAAAAGCTTACATTTGCTGTATCTTATTGTGCAATTTGATATCAAGATTCATTACATATAACATTTCCCGTTTCTTATGTGACAAGTTACGTATGTGACTGTTAGATGCTCTTTGTCTTGAGCTCTTCTTAAGCCCATTAGTATTGTATTTGTATAAATTAAAGGTGTTCTTGTATTTTATTTTATTAATAATTACTGCGCTGGCCTCTTTCCTACTTAGCTTATAAGAAGCTTGAAGTTACCTTACTTGTGTATTGATTAACGATATTCCAAACTTTCTATCTCTCTAAACACTTGATAAAGCAACAACAATAACCAAAAAATTCATAAGGCAGCAGCAGAAGTAACAACAGGCAAATACTGTGACACAAACCAGACACTGTGAAATATATCCCCAGGACATGAATTAAATGTCATTCTAGGGACAGGCAAAGTTTTACTGTTTCATGCAAATTCTATGCCTTTATTTTAGGTAGCAATAAACAAATTGGGTTCTATAGACAATAAACACTAATTAGTTCTGGACAATTAAAGTTAATCGAAAAAGTTTCTCTCTGGGTTTCATTGTTGAAATTTTAGTTCGTCTGTCCGATTGTGTGTATGCAAATTAGTCCCTCAGTTTTTGAGCTAAAAAACTGAAATTGTGCAAAAATTTTGTTTTTTTCACTAGACGCCGTACATTTGTCGGAGTTAACTGAATCGGATAGGATGGGTACCTCCCATAAAAACCCAAATTTAAAGTCACATTCTTCTTACAAAAACTTTTATGTTTTTAAAATTATTGCAATGAAAATTGGGCAATGAAGGTGACTAACCATAACCACTAACCATGTAAATAACAAGACCTTAGGATTACTGGATCTTATACTTTCCATACAAACCCTGATTTTAATTCAAATTTTAATTAGAAAAACTTTCTTGTTTTCTGTAATGTCGAACTGAAATTTGGATGTTATAAGTCCCTGACCAATATTCACAAATTATGTAAATAATAAGACCCTAGGAATACTGGATCTCATATCTTTCTCAATGTTGAAATACTGTGTGTATACTAACTCTATCCTAAGCTTAAGTCAAATCAAAAATGATAAATTTCTGTGAGCTAGAGGCGGTTGAAAAGTATGACAACTTTGGCCTAGCCGAAAGTAACCTTCTTTTGCCTTGTTATTTTATTTATCATACTTTACTCGAAAATAATCATAGAGACAAGTACCGAGTTTATTTAAGAAAGAATTTGTTGTCCTGAAAATTTCAGTACAAAATTTGGGTTTCTAAGGTGGGTTCCAGCCCACTTAATTTTGATGTTGTTCTTGATACTTATTAATAAGAAAACTTTTAAATACAATAATATATCAAGATTATTTTCCTTCCGACACTGACTGAGAAGTTTCGTAAGTACGCCCGATGTTGTTATAGATGTATGTATAGTATTTTCCCTAAAGCTAAGTACAATATTATACACTAATCTCTGGACTCAAAATTATCTTTGCTCAACATTTTTGCGCGTGTATTGCCTTTCCTTTCATAATTGGAATTATTATGTAATCGAATACTATTGTATTAAGAAATACAGAGAAGTGAAGAAAGACATTCTTGGTATTTGAATATTGGGCTTACAAACAACAGCCTATGCGATCATGTCAAAAGTAAAGATCTTTAGTATAGATTCTATACCAACAATACAAACTAAAATTTCTTCTTACTAAAATCCACTTTTTCCACTTTTTTCAATTCAAACTTACACCTAAAAGTATACTACATACTTAGTTATTTCAACTTCCGGCTTAACTCTGCAGAAATGAACTCAAAATCCCCATGAATATTTTTGCAAAATCAATTTCGAAAATAGCATTTGATTTGATTTAAATGTAACACTACTAACTTCAAATACATAACACCACTTTATACACGTATATGTATACATATACAGTAGTGTAGTAGAGTTGCCACAGAACGATAAACATATTTGCAAAACATAATATGATGACGCTATGGAACCCAAACAGAAATGCGTTAATACGCATGAAACAAGCAGAAATAATACCAAAAATAAATTATTCATTACAAAATTAATTCACTAATATTAGAATACCGAGAATAGAGTAATAGTATCTATAATATAAAGGCACGCCAGTTGATGATGTTGCTGATGAATTGGAGTTGGTGGCAAATAAGGTTAGTTGTTTTGTGTACTATAGGAACGCAACTCATTACAACAAACTATTGTAAGGCATGGAGAGTCAAAGGAGCAGCAGATAAGCAGGCATTCCACTCCATGGGGCAGCATCATGTGCAACATTAGACACGAAATGGCAATTTTCCATTTGCCAAATGAGTTTTGCGGCCAGGACACTCCAAATATAACAATTATGCAAAATTACAAATTCTCACAATTCTAATGGCATTCGGACTCGAGCTCTCTACCTCAGGTTCAGGAGTGTATAGCAACATCAGGTGATATCAACCGAAATCTGTCCGTGTGTCTGTCAGCCTCTCTGTTTTGGGCCTCACTTGAATTTGGCGAATTGAATCAGTTTATGCGTTTCATTATGTGGATCCTCTTTATAGCTCAAACCATATAAACCATATTTTGCCGACAATAACGACGAGAAATGACACTACAACATTTAAATGGAAATTTATTGGATGCAGCAAAGGTCGGTTCATTTCAGTTCAGTTTGGATCAGTTTGGTTTGGTTTCGTTGAGCATGAACAAATGGTGCGGTGCGGCTGGCGGCCACCAGCACCCAAAGGGACTCAGGTGGCTGGCGGCTGAATGGTGCCCACATCGTGTTAAGGCTAGTGACATCATTCGTTGCTGGTGTCAGTGTTAAATTATTTTGCGTGTGTAAATTTGGCGGAAGTAGTGTAGTCTGTAACATGATATGTTACTAACACTTGTGGCAAGAATATGGGGATGGTTGGCTGTTTGGCTGGGATGCAGGTTGTTGACGCGTGTTTGCGCAATAAATAAAATTCATAAAATTTTTAACAAATTTACTCAAATAAATTAAAATGGCATAATATTTTTTATGCAGCAACGAACACAACGCAACGCAACTCATATGAATTGTGAGCAAGAGACAGATATCCTTTTTTTTGTTTTTTTTTTGTTTTTAATATTTCCGTACTGTTTCTGTTGGTGGTTGTGGTTGCTTACCTAGGGTATTACAGGGCGGTTTTGACTTTGATATGATGATGTGGAGAAGTTACCAAATTAATTTATTTGTAATTGCAAAGTGCGATAACAGTAGATGCAGAAAGTACAATACAAAAATTAATAAATTCTTCATTGGTGTTCTTGAAAATATGCAGCTGATCAGTAAAATATATAAAACCTAATTTAAAATGAAATATTTTTCACTGAAAATAATCCAGTTGCTGGATTTAAATTTAAATTTAATGTTCATTCTAAGAATTTTCAACACAATAAATGACCATGTAACTTCAATTCTTCTTGGGTGGCCTTTTCCTCCAAAAAAGACTCCGAAATTCTTAATGAATACTTCGAACATATTTACTAAAGTTCGAATAGAAGACTTAGAAAGTTAGTTAGTCACCATGAAAGATCGCATTGTTGTTGGCAAAGTGCTGATGCAAATTCATTTATAAGTCTATTTCTTAGATATTTTACTAACTTTGGAATTACTTTTTCCATTGAAGTTTGACTTTATAATTAATTAAATACTTCGCGAAAATAAATATCTTAAGTGACCACACATCAAATGTAAGCGCCACTGAGCCTCATCTCTCCATGAAGATGCCACACAAAGCTGCCAGTTGAAATGAACATCATCAACATATCAGAAGAATAAGAAGATGATGATAATGATGAAAATGATGATGCTGATGCTGATGCCGCTGAGGACAGAGGAAAAAATTCCTTTGCGGCAAATGCAATTAATTTAAATCAATTGATTCGTTTGAGGACAATTTAATTTCAAGCCAAGTCAAAAGAAATAATAAGAATAACATTAGCAACAGCAAGAAATAAACTAACAAAAGTGTGCTGATGCTTATTGTTGATATTTTTTCCATATACAATATTTTCAAGTCACAAGAGCCAAGAAGGGGCGTTGTCATTGATGCAAAAGATACAAATATACAAAACAAGAAAACAAAAAAAAAAAAAATGCAGTAATGCAGCAAAAGAAAAGAAAACAAAAATTGAAAAAGACTCTGATGATGACGATGATCATGATGATGATGATGATGATGACGACGATGATGAGGACGATAAATCGATTGTACATTATTTGTCATAAACAGTAATTGTCTTTAATTGAATCGAATTGAGTTTGAGGTGCATGCAACAATAAGAATAACAATAAGATACATTAACGCGCTTCGCCCAGTTGTTCTTGAGTCAGCCCGCATATTGCATCCACAATGTCACAATTTACAATTGAATTGCATTTAAATTATATGTTTTCGTGATTGATTGAAAAGCTTTGAGGAATTTAATAAAAATCATCATCATAAAGAAAAGAAACTATCATTTTTATTAATAATAATAATAATAATAATTGTATCAACTCTTTTCTTCTCTTGTCTTCTTGTCATATACAACAGCTCGGTCCTGCAGCCGCGGGAAGAGGTATGTTTTGCTATCAATGCCCACCATCATTGCATCCCTGTGGACCACATCCGCCGCGTTTGCCAACACTGGACTATCCATTCGCTGCAACGCATCCATGTAAGTTATTAAACAAATTTTACAATTATAAGTATCTACACAAGTATGTGTAGCATATAGAAAAGAAAAAGAGGTTTGCTTCAAAAGAGCAATAACAGAAGTTTACCATTTCATTCATTGTATCTTGTCTATTGAATTGAATTAAGATAAAAAGCCAATGATAATCCATACGCATATGCCACTGTATTTATCGCTTATCATATATCTTTTTGTTGTTCTATAGATACATTAACGAATTATTTGATTAGCACTGCTATAAAGCCTTTCCTTTCCTCTCCCATCCCTTCATCTTATCTCATCAACTTCATCTGAAATGGAACATCAGTAGCATCATATCCGATTACCAAGTCGCACATGTCCATGTTATGACGGGGTTAGAAAGCGGCACATTGAACACTCTGAGGATTGCTCATTCCGAAGTTCTTTTATATTTATAATTCCCCTTTTTATAAGGGTGATGCTATGAAGTACAACAACCGACAAATAATATAATCTTTGACATTTGTTGTTTTTAATTTTTTTCTTTTTTTTTTTACTACTCATATTTTTTATATGAAGCACAACGCATTTTGCACAAATTGAATTATGTGAGATAATTTGTTAAAAAGTGAAAGAAGAACAAAATTATTAATAATCATAACAATGAGGGTGTTGAATGTCGGTCGGTTGATTGGTTGAACGGTAGGTTGTGGAAGTTTTTAATGGGGGCAATATAAAAGTTTGAGATTTTATTCAATTATGTATTATCAGATAAGAGATTATTAAAAGAAAAGAAAATCTAAAAACTACTAAACAATACTAATACTAAACTTCATGTGTCACCTGTTCTATTATTGTATCTTAGTGTAACTAAGATTTCAATTCTAATTTGATCATAGATTGTTGCTTCGGCTCCATAAATTTGTTTCAGCTCTGCTTTTCCAAAATCTTGATCTGTCAAAACAAATTTCATTTGACACTTTTTATCTAACAAAATTCTTTCTCATCCTTATTTATGATGCCAACCCTCTTCGTGCAGTTGACACTTGGTTTCGATTACCATGACTTTGTGTATCACTTGTGTGCTTTGAATTTTAAACTTTAGATATTTATTTTTTTTTGTTTCACAATTCAAAGGAAATAAATCCCTTTACAATTGCATTATGTTAATGTACATAAATTGCACGTTTCTGATTTGCTCACCTTCTGTATTTTTGTATATAGATAAAACAAGAATCAAAAGGGCTGTCATTTGTTTTAGTTCATTCATCTGTGTGTATTAATTTCAAAAAGAAGAATGACGTAATAAAATTCAACATTAACTGCATAACGATATTAAGAACTTTCTTCTTTGATTCGTACAAATTCCATTAGAGCCACATAATTTAAGCCAACAACAAGCGTCAATGTCTACGTTGTCGATAATAATCCAATTGGAATTCGATTTCTTATTGCCAACCCATATTGGGATGAGCATAGCAAAACTTTTGCTTTATCGATTTTGGTAAAGTTCGAAAATGACTGTAATTGAATCAGAAAAGTATGACAATCTCTCACACACTCTACACACTTTACAACTGAAAGGCAAAGGAATTTCACAAGCCAAGCACATAAATAAAGCAAAAGATACTCAGTCACTCACTCACTCGTTTGGATTCATCAAGGAGTGTCTATGGTACTACATATGAGTATCTGGTTTGATCTGTAATCATTGGAATTTTTATGTTAACATTTTTTCACTCGCTTCTCGCTTTGGTATGCAAATTGTGTTTTATTTATTTATATTTTTATTTGTGAGCGGTGTAAATTGCAGCGAAAGTGGAGCAAAGGAATGAACTACGTAAAGTTAAAAAACAAAAAATTGAAATTCATCAAATTGTCGTCATCAGATTGACGAAAATCAAAGTGCCACCTGCCGCCAATATTTGATTGATTATACATCAAAAAAGGCACCGCCACTGAAGTCAATTTTAATGGCTTCATCATATGAATTTTGTAAACATATTTGTACTAGAAACATACACATACACATACACTTAAAATATATCTCTATACATCTGTACATTGTATGTAAATGTATCTTAAGTTAGATTCTATATACATTCAATGGTGTTTAAGTTTCTTAGCGGATAATGGGATTATCCTAAGACTTACAAACGCATTATGATTTAACATAACTGCAGGCAAAACCTTACCTTATACGATACACATGTGTGCATATACAATATATATGTATATATGTATTTTGAAAGCAACATCATCATCTAAAATAAATGTAACTCATCATAATTTTCATCTCATACTCATACTCATACTTACTTACTGACATATGGGAATGCGGCAGCAAACGATGTCTTGTGTTAAGTTGCCTTGTGTAAATCTAATTGGCGCTGCTCGTGTGGCCCATGGCTAAAATAGTTACTACTTGCCAAAGCATATTGAAGTTGTTGGATTTTGGTATTCTATGTATTTAGTTTAAGTTAAGTTTGATGTTATTTTATTGTGTTGATTTATTCAATATGACAGCAGACAAGTAACATGACATGTTAGACACATGTACATATCTAATACTTCTTATGTACAGAAGTCTAACATCAGTTTTCCTGAATTTTATATAATCGTGAGCCAAGTAAGTAGCTTGGTTGCTTCAAAGTAAGTAGATGTGTATTACATATTATTTAGTTTATAGGAGGAGTGATTATGTATGTCTGTGTCACTGTCTGCCTGTCTGTCTGTCTGTCTGTTTGTTTATCACTTAAGTCTTAATCTATTAAAGTAGCTAGTTGTCTTCTGACATTGAAGGAAGATAGATAGCTCTCTGTTTTATATGTCTAAACTAAGTGTCACTAATGCAATAATTTAACTGATTTGTAGTAAGTTCTTTGTCATAAATATTATTAAATGTGGTTTAATATTTTTCTTTTTAATTCTAAATATAAATTTTATTTAATTATATGTAATTACTACATACAAACACTTTCACATTCGTCTTTTGTAAAAAATCGATTTAAACTTCTACCACAACCATCGAAGAATGGGATGCATTTGTTATATTCTTGATCGAAACTCCACAGTTTTGCAGTTATAAGGCAATCACCAGGCTCTGCAGATACATCGAAGCATTTCGCTAAACAAAATTATTATTAATTTTTTAATACTCCTACATACACTATACTATTTCAATATTTTCTGATATAAATTTAATGTACTTACTACGACGTTTTCCAATACCAGAACCTTCCATACCAATCCACGTGAAATGCAATACAATTGATAAAATTATTTATGGAAAACAAAAAAAAAAATATAAGAAAACAAAGGAAGAAATATTATTTTCAAAAATCAAGTTTAATATTAATTAATTGTATTAATTTTGAAGAAACATCAATCACTTTGGTAGATATTTTTCATTTAATTATCAATTTCCGCTGACTTTTCTTCTTTGACTTTCTTTTTTTTGTCAGGTATGACAACTGGATTTCGGTTTATACAACCAGTCCAACAACGTGATCTTGTTAAAAAACGATTTTCACTTTGTCCACAACCATAGAGAAACTCTTCACATTTATTTGTATCTTTATTATAAGAAAATAGTTTTGCTTTAATGGGACAATTATCGCCAGCATCGGAAAATGGCTCGTTGCAACGTCCTTTGAAACACACCGAAAGACAATATATCCATATGTAATCTAAACTTCAGTTGAATCTATGATGAATTGCACATTTTCACTTACGTTTACTTGTCTTATCACCAAATACATAGAGTATCAATGTTGAATAAATGAAAATATGCAGCCACTTCATCATCGATCGATGTTACTAAGTATCTTCTACTACTAAGTAAATGTTATGAAAACATTGCAATAGAGTGTGCAAAATTACAATTGATTTGCTTAATGAGAAATTTGTCTAGCATTTGTTTAACTAAGAGCATTGACGGCATTTCGACTTCAGCAGGCTGTTGAATCCAAGGGCTTTTTCTTGATCTGTAAAAGTGTACGAAAAATGCTAAAGTATGCTGCATAAAAAGGAAAGGATTTGATCAGTTCATGCTGGATTTAATTTAATCTTTCTTGTTTATCTTATGCTATGTGATATGAATCGAGGATGATAAGTTTGAACATATCACATGTTGCATAACGATAAGTCCGAACAAGCGAGTAATGAAACAAAGGCCCTGAGTATAATAGATTTTAGGACCTAGGAAAACTTGATTTTAGTACAATATATAAAAGATTCATATAAGGAAAAATGTATCCAAACGCTTGTAGATACAACAATAAAAAGGCGTAGGAAACCCTAAGAGTTTGTTATCTTGACGTGATGATGCGGCTCAGTAGTCATAGAGGTGATCCAGATATCGTTGACGGAGGTAATGCCTCAGTCCCATCGATGTAACATGTTGATGTTGAATAATGAAGCCAAAAGCAATCCACAACAAATTTCCGTACTTGCCTCAATCGGTTCACTATAAAAACGTTCAATGATGATGAAAACATAAGACCTTTTAGGAGAAAGGAAAGGAGACCATCTAACATTCACCATATACTATATGCTTGATCAAAATATTAAAGCAAGAAAATTGTTAATTAATTATGTTTAGAATAAGAAAATGGATTATAGAAATGAATATTTCAAATATAAAGAATTTTCTTTTAATATGATTTTTTGATGATGTTAAATATATCCAGCCCTAACCGAGAAAATAAATAGCATATCCGAAATTTTTTGGAAATTGACTTTTTGATAGGAAATTCTTTTAAAACAATTACCTCATTACCTAAATAAAATATTTTAGCGATAATCACTACAGTTACGGAGATAATTCAGATTTAATATTGTTGTTAACTTTGCCAGCTTTTGTAAAGAAAGGTAGAACAATCGCTCTCCTGAAAAATTTGGATTTTGTCACTTAAGTTATTTTGCGGTTAGGGCTCGATTTGTTATATGTAATCTTATCAATTTTTTCTCTTTTTTTCTTCATGGATGTCTCATTATAATGTTCAACAATAATCCGATAGTCTACGTGGGCTTCATTTGTCCTGATATCGTTTTTCTTTTCGTTACCAAAAATTACAAAAAATACTTTTACCTTTTTTTCATTTTATACATACCTACTTCCAGTGAAGACTTGCTAGGGGTAACCCTGAGAAAAGTTCTTCAAGTAGATAAATTAGAAGGAAGGAGAGGGAAAGACTTACGTCCTTATTCGTTGGAGTGTGATAATCACGATTATTTAAGTGGAGTGAGGAAGTATTTAAATTACAGAAATAAAGGAAGTACTAAAATAAACGTCCGATGGTAGCAGTATTAGACGAGGTGTCTTGAATTAGAAGTACAGACAACCGATAGTGTCAATGCTTAGTAAAGAACGGAAAATATTAAATTCAAAGCAATGCTAACGGCAACTGCTCAGGTTATAGCGGGACATCAACAACGAACAGCAACAATAGAATAGAAATATAGAAATTGCCCTCCAGCCAATACTTGCGGCGAAAGCTCACTTTCTATGGGCACATCAGAACGGCATGGGTAGTAACAGTGCGAGGTGCGACTTGAACACTTCCTATAAGGTTTATGTTATTTTTCTTTTTTTTTTTTTTTGAGTTAATTATTACATATCCTTTTAATGGTATATTTGCCTGTTTAGATGTAAATTTTTTATAAATCTACTGGGTGTAGTCCCGACACTTTTCTGACCGTGACGTTCGTCATCCTTGATATCCTCACGACCTTCTTTGAATCGCTTTAACCACTCCTAGACTCTTGCATGGGATAAACAATTGTCACCATACAGTTGCTTCATTAATTCAAAACTCTCAATTAAAGTATTTCAAAGTTTAAAACAAAACTTAACATTCGATTTTTGTTTAAAGTTCATTTATCATCCGATGCTATAAACACGCTATCACAATAACTCGTCTTTTAATTGTTCGTTGGCCATAAAATTTTGACAGAACGTCAGTGATGAATGTACCTTTTCACCTAACCATCCCGTCAAGAGATAGCGTCACTATAAATAGAGATTTTGACTAGTTTCAGTATTATATTTCCAAAACTAAGAATCTTGTTTTATAAGATAACATAACTAATAAGCTCTGAGAGATTTCCCTTAATAGTATACAAATATATATAATATTCTAAAAGTGTGAAATATAAAATAAAATAAAAATTTCATGGTTTTTAAAAATACATAATTATGAAGCATAACATTCTTTTCAACAAACATTAAACAGTCGAGAATCTGAAGTTTTAAAGTTACTTTCAAAATGCATACGGCATCAAATCGCTTGTTCTCATTAATTGGTCATTTTAGTGTGATAATTTCTATTCTGACATTTATCTTATTCTTGTCAACGAATTTCCTGAACTACAATGCAGAATACAAATTGCAAACCCATAAGATGTTTGTAAGAAATGTTACAAATTATCAGTTGGGACGTGAAGTTTTGGATTTGGGTTCATTAAACTTTGATTTGAAAATGAATTTAACGCATCTATTCAATTGGAATGTAAAGCAGCTTTTTGTGTTCTTAACTGCAGAATATAGAACCAAGGATAATCTATTAAATCACGTTATCCTCTGGGATAAAATTATACAACGTGGTGAAAGAGCAGTTGTGGATTTGAAAAAAACCTATACAAAATATTATTTCTGGGATGATGGCAACAATTTAAAAGGTCATGAAAATATTACATTATTTTTATCTTGGAATTTAATACCAAATGCTGGTATATTACCCATCATAGATGAATACTCGGGTAAACATCAGTTCAAATTTCCAAACAAATATATTACAAATTAATTGTAAATTGTAAATTGTTTATTTTATTTTATATTTTGTGTTTTGTTTTTTTTTTTTTTTGAAAATGAAAATGTATTTAAAATTTTGTAAATGAAAACACAAATGCAATCTGTAACCACAAATATTCAATATTCATATTAAACTAAAAAATAAAACATGAAAATTGATTTTCAACGCTGCACATCTTTACTTACGAGTACATATATTGTATGTAACTTATCTTTGTATATGTAAATAGATAAATAGATAGATAGATAGAAAGTATATAGGTAGCATAAAGATACATAAGTTTAATCAATAGCAAATCAAACACGTATGCTTTAGAGAAACAGCAAGTCAATGTACGAGAATCTTGTTTTGTTGGTATCTACTATAAAAGAAAAGAGAAGATACATATTTTTACATGGGCAAAGAGCAAAAAACCCTTAATGTTCATCGTTTGTACCAGTTATGCCAAATGTTTAAAAAAATTGAATTATCTTTGCCATTACCACCGTAAGTAAGAAAAGTTCCAATAAACGTACATATTTACATCTCTATCTACACTGTCTGTGTGTCTATTTATCTATACAGTATCTACGTATATATCTATGAATGAATATGTATCTTATAACCAGTGACGATGACGACGACGTCTGTGCGTATTTTGAATCAATTTGCTACAAGGATTTGTTAATCCTGTCTTCCTGGCAAGTGCGGTTAGTTTATATGTATATCTGTAAATGTATCTGATGCTGTTGTACATACTTTTGATATTTGATTTTGTCTTGTCATAGTCAATAGCTTTCAACATCTGCTTGCACCCAACTCTTACCACAATTTCCTTTCCAATTCTTTCTTTTATTTTTTGTATTAATCTGTAAGGGGTTTGCCATTGAATGAGGGTTGTTTTGTGCATTTAGCACTTGCTGCTTTGGGATTTGCACTCGAAACCTAATTGTGTACTAATTGCTGGTTATTCATTCGTTGTTGTTGTTGTTGTTGTTGGTTGTAGCTTTAGGTTAAATGATAGAAGGTTTTAGATTATTTTTTACATATTTGTTGCTGCTACTGTCCAACGCCCACCATTTGCATTTTAGGCAATTATTGGCATAGGAAAATTTGATTAGAGTCGAGTAAATTGTTGGCCTTTCATATGGTATACTATATAGGAAACTAAAGAGAAGATAAAAAATTTCCTTATGGAAATGGGTATCCATTTGAATTATTTGATTAGTTGTAAGGATATCGATAGCTTTATTAACTAGGATAAGTGCTTGAAAGGACCAACATCGTCATTGTCAGTATCATCAGTAATATAATCACTAACATCATCATCAACAGAATCAAAGTGCTTCACATTGAGCCAACCAAAGTTATTCGAAGTTTGGCAAAAATAATTCAACACTTGTCCGAAATACATAATTATGAAACTAATTAAATATTGAAAGCTCCAACATAAATAACTAAGTTTATGCAATCTAAAGGACACCGTGCTTACTAAGTGATTCACTAATAAAAGCAAAAAAAAAAAAAAGGATACATAGTCGTCGTACCTTATGCTTTGGCAAACTTGTTCACTTGTTCCAAGTCGAAAGCTGTTGACAGCAAACAACATTAGTTCGCATTATATGAGCTCCCCAGGGATCGGCAGACATTGTTCGCCAGACGAAAAGGGGTTGGAACCCAAAGTGGACTAAAAGTGCAAATGAGTGAGCTACAATAAGAACACAAAAAGCAAAAGCAAAGCAACGCAAAGTGAATGAATGAATGAATGAAAAAAAGTAACGAAATTTTTCTAATCGGATTATTACAGAAAGATAGAGAGAGAGTGAGAGAGAGAGAGAGAAAGAGAGAGTCGAACTTGTAGGTCTAGTAGAAGATAGGAAACATGAAGGGGAATACAAAAAGAAGAAGAGAAAATAAAAAACTTGTATACAAAAACTAGTTGAAAGAGTGAAAAATATTAAAATAAGGACAATATTTCGGAATATTAGAAGAGAAAAGTAAAGCAAAAGGTCAACTGAAGGTAAAAAAAAAATAAACATTGATAATAAAAGCAAAGTAAGAAAGAAAGTGGTGAAAGGGGAAAATTATATTAACAAAGAGGAGTAAGAGTAATGTAGATCAGAGTATTAAAAATTTTGTAGTAAGCCAACTGCCCGCCCCCACTCAGTACACATTGAATTTTAAATTCAATTTTGCAATTTGCCTCCTAATTATTTATTTAAAACAAATTGAAAATTAATTTCATAGCGACGAAGTGCGAAGATGGAGTGCAGAAAGATGGACCAAAAATATTTTATGAATAATGAGAAGAACACAAAAATATGAGTAAGGTAAAAAGGTTAAACTTGAACGAGATACAAGATACTCGTACAATTGTAGTTTGCCTTGGGTCAATTGTGTGCTCCTTTTTCTTTTTATTTATTTTTTTGTTTTTGTGTATACTTAAAGAGAAAAGGAGAGATGAGGAAGACAAAGTTGATTAAGAATAATTTTTGTAACTGGTGAAAACAAAATGGCAAAAGCTTTTGCTCTCTTTTACTCAGAAGTAACTTATTCTAAATTCAATTAGGCAATAAATTTGTAAAGGAATCAACTTTAGTCCAGAGCAGATGTTTTTGAATATCTTTTACTTGTTTAATGTTGTAGTAAGTATATTTTGTTGGCATTGTTTTTATTCAGCTTTTGATGGTGAAATTTTGTTGTTAGCATAGGTTATGGATTACTTTCTAGCAAATCTGATATACAAATATTGTACATATATCTGATAAAATTCTGTACATATTCTTTTATTGATTTTTTTAGGGTTCCGCACCCAAAGTGTACCAAAACGGAACCCTATTGCAGAGTCTATGTTCTCCTTCTTCCTCTGGTTATATCTCATGAACTGTAATAGCTAAAGAGTTGAAATTTTCACGATCTAATTCTATCCGGATATCAGCAACAAATATTAAAACTAAAATATTTTCAAAAACTTAAAAGGGTCCCTATACAAGACATATTTTGGTTTGTATGGCAGCTATTCTGAAATTTGGAAAGTTGGTGTCTATAAATCAGAACTTAATATTGTCGAAATTTCAGTTTGATCAGATTGCTAGGAAGGGTACCTTCCATACAAACACCTATTAAAATTCAGGTTCTTATTAGAAAAACTTTTTTGTTTTTTGCTCTATCCAACTGAAATTTACGCACTATAAGTTTTGGGCATAGACGCTATAGATCTGTTGGAATGAGCCAAATAGGCCAACTAGGAAGGGTACCTCCCATACAAACCCAACATTAAAATTCAGGTTCTTATTCGAAAAACTTTTTTGCTTTTTTGAACAATTGAACTGAAATTTAGACACTGTAAGTTTCTGTTATAGGCGCGATATATTTTTTGGAATCAGTCAAATCAAACCCCAATCTGGTACGGAACCCTCCGTGTACGAGTCTGACTCGCACTTGGCCCATTTTTTTTATTCATGAAACTAAGCAGACTCCTGCAATTTACATATCATATCATCGTTCAAAGTACCAAAAGAAAAGTCAACTGTGAGATCAATGCTAAGGATTTATTGGTTACGAACATTAGATGCTTACAAGGGAACAAGAAAAAGTTTTAAGATTTGACTGTTCAAGGGACTTAACTAAACTGTTTTAAGATACTGAAACAAGTTTCATATATAAAATGATGCTTGTTACCATTGCTTAAATGAATCAAGAGAACGAAAGTGTGTTGCTCTCATCTTGTATTCTCTAGTTCCTGCTTTTAGTTTCCTAGGTATTAGTGGCGCTTATATTTTGGACACATGTCCTTCGTCCACTTTCTTATTCTATCAACTTTCTATCTCTCTTGTTGTATTTAGTAGATTCAATTATGTCAGTTAATGCTAACACCAACAACTACTAACTTTCTGCAGGAAAAATTTCACACCAACATTGCACATGAGAGTTTATTTTCTTTTTGTTTTCTTTTACCTTTCTTCCTGACAGACACCAGCTATTCGTATCATCCTGCCATACATGATGAGACTTTTGTGCGACGTAAACAACGACGTAATCGTACCACTTTCACATTGCAACAGGTAAGATAGTTTTGGACGAAAGAAGTGAGCTAAGCTGACGCTTGCAGTCAACCAAACTCATAATGGATACTCAACACTACTATGTACTTACTACAACACTCGGTACACGTTCTTAATTGCAGCTTGAAGAACTCGAGACGGCTTTTGCGCAAACCCATTATCCGGATGTATTTACACGTGAGGATCTGGCGATGAAAATTAATCTTACAGAAGCACGAGTACAGGTGAGAAAATACACTATGGATTTTCATTACTTTTATTTTATGTTTGAAGAATAAATCTCAAAAGAGTAAAAATATCTAAAGTAAAATAAAATTATTTTATAAAACAAAAAAGGTTCAAGTGATTTACTTCTGGACACGGCTGACTGAATTGAAGTCAATGAATGAAATTATGTAAAAATATAAAATATAAAATTGTGAAATTGTATCAAATTTCACTTGAACCCTTCCTGGTCCTTTCTGAGTTATGCTCTCTGATCAAAGGCGTATGATTTGTGAATAAAAAGAAAGTAGAAATCATAATAAATGCAAAATGAGTTACGTGCTCAACTGTCTTTCGATAGGTAAACAGATACAGATACGGATACAACCCTCCACTGCATTTAGTTGCCTTTCATATTTCTATTAATAATGCATATGCTCAACTCATCATCATCATCAGCCTAAAGTTTTTGAGTTTTTACTCACAAAATATTTATAATGTAATAAATCTGTTTATAAAAAAGAATCATTTCACTTTCTCACTACAGCACAATAGAGTTCAAATCTTATGCCTATGATTCCATTCATTTCAATTAGGAAACCTTGTTTCATTTTTGTTCCATGTACATGTATATTGACAGTCTTCAAAAGTTTTGAAATTGTTTGCGCTCCCACCGCAACCTTTGTAGCAAAACTTGACACATGCCGCTATACTCTCATGAAAGCTCCAACGTGGAAAGCCCCGATTACGAAATTTGCAAAAGAAACCCATACTAGCGGGCGGTGAAGAGCACCAGGCTTAAAAGTACAATAAAAACATATCTTTGTAATAGGCAAGATTCATTGTATCTATGTACAATAAGAATAGTATTTACCAAATTTATAACCCACCATATGACCAAAGCCAAGGGTTAGTGCAATGAATCCAAATAATTGAAGGAGTACAAAAAGAAACCGCATCCTTAGATAAAATTATTGACTGAATACTGAAATTGTTAAAACATTTTTGTAGAAATGTACAATGAAATTAATGTAGCATGAAAAATGTAATTTACTAAAATATAAGCGAGAAAATCTAATTATATAAATAGACAAACAGTTCCAGAAATACCCGACCGAAAAGAATGACTACGGTAGAAAGTACAAACCTTATCAAGTTTAAGTTTAAAATTTGACGACTCTTCTTTGTTAAGCATTTGTCAATAATGCTTTCAGTGAATTCGTAAACATAGAAAGGTCTCAGTATAACCAATATTAAAGCGGAGCTACATACTCCTTGATTACAACAGTCGAATACATGAGGTGACCATGTTAGAAATGGGAAGGAAATATTTGCAAAATGCTATTGGATAATCGATCGAGGTCCATCATTTTACATTTAACATGAATAAACTTTCAAAACAAGGGACTGACTACCATTGTGTTTTTTGAAATATTGCTAATTTGCTTAAATTTTTATATGAATTTCTGGTAAGAAAATCATAGAGAGAATATAAGTTATTCAAAAAGAACAATTAAAAGAAAGATAGATAAATGAGTGTCTTTCATATGAAATCAATATTCACTATTTGTGCAATCGGAATATATTATCATTTTACTTTGTTAAGTCTACTTTAAATATTAATCCAATTATGGGAATTTTAACCTCAAGAAAACAGATTCATAACTGAGGGCTACCTATATCAGTAATTGATGGACTCTAAATGAAACTTATTGTAAGAGAACGAATAAAAATCAGGTTAAAAGCTCTTAAACTGAGATGCAAGTTTGAATAGACCCTGTGAAGACCCTGAGTGAAGTGATTGACCGCTCCCAACGATGGTTTGAACTTCCCTGCAGAGAAAACTTTTCTATAGATATTGATTAAGGTTGATTATGGAGGAACTTCACTGTCCAAAAGAGAAGTGTAATCAACGACTTCCAATGACTTCGTTAAAGAGGAGTCCGGCTGTAAAAATAATCTATATTTTATGAGGCCATTGATGTGCGGTTTTATGTTTAAAGTGGGTTTTGCAGAGCTTGTTATTTTAAATTTTAAATACAATCAAATAACTTCTCGTAAAGCAAATCTCTACCAGTAAAAACCACTCTACTAAGCCTTATAGATTTGTTCGTTAAGCCAACATAACTCACACTTAAAAACACATTACGATATTGTCTTAACAATCATTAAAGATTACCTTCGAAACATTAACCAATGCAAAAAAGGAAAGAATAATAGAAATAATTTTTCCTTTTTTCCGTCAGTTGAAAATGTATCAAGTTACAATAATAAAATGAGCGGGAAAAGATGGCGCGAGCAGAGTTTTGCTATAAAACACAACCGAGGAGGCATGCAGGACTACATAATAAATTTTATTATAAAATTTATTTTTCTTACTTTTTTTGTCATATTTTTTTTTTGGTTTGATCCTTTCTTTTTTTGAGTTTGTTTGATACCACGACCAGTTGTGGCAAGTAGAAGGAAATGTGTCAAAATGTGTTCGCTGGTCGGATTTTGGTATACTAAAAGTAGTAGGCAACACCCTCATCAAAACGTTTGGCATTCATTCCATTAACGAAATCCCAGACTAAGCCCAAAAGAAAGTACAAAAGTACCAGAATCAAGAAAACATTTTATATAATATTTATTTTTTATACATTTAACTCATGCCATGGTTTCCTTTTTTTTTTCGGTTTTTTCGTTTTTTTTTTTTTTTTTGTAGTATATAATTTCATAAAGACTTTTCTAAAGTCGTTTACCGCATTTGCTTTGTGTTTTTTTTTTTTTCTTCATTTCTCTTACATTTCACATTTCGCATACTTTGACATGAGTCAAAGTAACTTGTCAAGTAATTGAAGTTTGAAGTGGAAAACAAGTAGCTGCTCTCTTTGAGTGAGAGGGTGGGTAAATTGTTTGAGATGAGATTGTCCCAAATGTGCCTGCCTAATTTTGTTAGAATGACAGAAACACGTGTTTGTATTGCATCATGACAAGTGTCATTTGGTCTGAGGGAAAAGCAACAAACAAGTAAAATAAGACGAAAAAAAAAAGGACAAGTTTATATTGCAAATTAAATTCAAAGTATCAAGTGTCAAAATTATTGTTTTGAATTAACAATGATCATCATCATTATATCGTTTGTTTGTTCGTCATCCGAAGAGTATCATGGGTAAGCTAACTAACTAACTATAAGTTTTCAAGTAATGGAAATACAAACTAATTGCGCCGGAAATAACGTGGGTTAAGTGTATAAGAGTGTGTGTGCGTGTGTGTGTGTGTGTGTATGTGTGGCACCAAAGTGTTTTAATCCAACCAACCATTTAGTCATTCATTCATGGTTCCATTCACCTCCTACATACATATGTACATGTATGTATGTACTTAGATTATTTGTAGTACATTATAAACTACCTTCGTACGTGCCTCATTTGGAAGAATTTCCTCATTAAGTTGTCATATTTTAAAGACCTAAGGCTGTTCCTGCCTACTTTCAGTTACAATTGCCGCATTATCATCATTAGCATCATCATAATCATCATCATTATCATCATACATATACTAAGCATATACATTTGTATAATTTGCTTTATTTATAAAACAGTAGTTGCACATTAGTATTGCATATTATGCAATATTCGCAATGATGTAGGTGGTTTTAACTTAGATACAAGATATATTTGTATGCATCATTTATCTGTATCTGTATCTGTATCTACAATGGATGCACAACGTGTCCGAGTGGCGCTGTTCATTGTCATTTGCTTAAGTTAAGCTGTGATACTCTCAAGTGCATAGTCATCATCTTGAAGCTTAAGCTTTTCTTTCTGATTACTGTTGGGGAAAATGATTGTTCTTGCCACTAATTGTTGTATTTCCGCACCACTAATCAAACTCTTTCACTCTCTTTATTTGTTTTTCGCAAATTTAGCACATATGTTAATTTATCGCACTCATTTGAATCTGTGAATCTGTAACTTTCATTCAAAGAAAATTGATGTGTTTGTTAAAACAACAAAAACACAAAAAAAAAAAAAACAAAAGTGTATCTCTAATTTAGCATGAATTGTATGTTTTTTCTAAGGTCATCAATTGTCGTTATATATAGATACAAGTATAGCGTGTTATGTGAATTGGGACAAGTGATTGTTAATTATAGCATTGTATATTTTTTCTAATAGAGTTTTCATTTATTTGTTGTCTCTATTAAGATATTTAAATAAATTATGTAAAATACAGTTCCTTGCATTATAATTATGTTAGTCTAAAGCCAGTCAGTTTGCTGCTATTCGAAACATCTAACTAATTACCTGCTGAATTATAAGCAAATGGTAACCAATGAATGTCATTATGACATCATACCAATGGGTATTCACTCCAGCCTACAACATTCGTAGGATCCAAGCTTAGCAAAACCTCCCTGGAATGTGAGAAACACAAAGCTTCACTAAGTCATGAAGACTTGACAACAGCAGCAGATATAACATAAGACTTCATCATCTTACTTTGTAACAATGCATTTTACCGACTGAGACCAAACTCTTATGATATCTCCACAAGTATGGCACTAAAACCAGAACAATATAAAAACTCTAGATCAACCTCATAAATATTTTTCATGTTTATTCTAAACATTTGGCTGAGGAAAAACTTTTCGCCCTTTTCTGTTTCCTTGTCTTTGAAGTGTCATAACTTTTAAACAGTTCGTTGCATCTTGCTAATTTGTTTTACAGCAGACAAAAAATCATTTGATTATTGGTACAAATTTTATTGATATTGGTTGATTCTATAAAAAGAAATGCGTGCTGTTTATGGTGATGGTACTCTATCGAAAACCACTGCCAAGAAATGGTGTCGCGTTTCATTATGACACACACTTTTTTGACAATCCGGTAAAAATTAAAAGACTTTGGTTAGGAAGTTTTAATGCATCCACCATATAGTCTGGCAAATTATCATTTTTTCCAATATCTGCCCGCGTAAAATTGGGTTGAAGAGAATCTTATGAAAATCACTTTCGCACATGTTTTTGATGAGAAACCCCAGAAATATTACACTGATATAATAATGATGTTGACCAAGAAAGCTGGGATAATTTAATAAAATTTAATTTGAATATATAAAACAAATCTGAATTTGTACTAAAAATGGCCATACACTTTTTCCTCAACATATATTATGATACTTGTCCATTATGGTGCTCAGAAATGCTCATTCTGTTACTGGGAATCCGTGCCGACTTGTATATGAAACATGTTCATGCTGGTTGAACATCACTTGAGAACGGCTTGACCGATTTGGATGCAATTTTTTTTTAAGTGAAACTTCTTTAGCGAAGGGGAGTAGATCCAAAAAATATGAAAATGAAATGTGACGAAAATCAAAATTTGGCGATGTTATTATTATATTGGATCTATTTAGGCATATACAATAGGACTTGCATACAGAGGGCGTGTGGTTCAATTTATTTATTTTTTTTTAATGAAACTTCTTCTACTTTGATTTTCGTCACATTTAATTTTCATATTTTTTTGATTTACATGCCTTCGCTAAAGAAGTTTCACTTCCATATTATGCTGATGAGGGTGAGGCACACTTGTTAAATTTTTTGTTGTTGTTGTGTTCGTAACAGTGCAATGAACATTTTTGGAAAATCCAACGGAAAAGTCGATATTTGTCAATCAAAATTGTATGCTTTGTTGCAAATGTCTAAGTCGCCATATATTTAAGCAATATCTCGTACACTTCACGTAACTTCACGATTAGTACTCACTTCCTATTTTCCACAATTTTCCTCTGTCTTTCTGATAGCATCACCTAAATTTTAGGAATCATATTGGTTTTGTTACCTTGAGCTGTAGTTCAGTGAATTAATCAATAAGTCCTAAGTTTTCAATCACTTAATAATGTTTGCAATGTTTTTATTATAACATTTGTTCAAGTCCCTAGAATCCTTCGATCAGTTATAAAGTGAACAATTTCTTTAGTAATTTACTGATTTCTAGCATCAATAAATTTGATGTAAAATATTTGTTCAGTCAAATATTCTAGTTTTAACCTTCTTTGTGTTCATAAAATAATTTCCACAAACTGATAATGAAAATAAACCCTAGTTTATCATTGTAATACAGATTTAAACACAAGAAAAGGATTATCATTTATCAAATGTAAAAGTGTATAGGAGCTTTATATGCAATATATCATTACATACTTATAAATACCTGTACCACCTTCATCTCTTTACTGGATTTAATAGATGAAACCCCAAAACGATAATATCACATGTCAATAATTGATAATTTATTATAATCATCTTCGTCAGGAACGAGAGTGACGCCTTTGTACTGCATAGTTCCTTTCTACTAATAATAAGGATGTGCCTTGAGGCTAAGAAAACTATACACACTGTCCTGCCTAGCAAATCATCGTTCTGTAATTGCATTTGGTTGAATAATCCTTTAATGTTGATCCAAGTTGATGGTTGATGGTCGATGCTGATGCGGCGTCACTGTTTCCGTCTGCTATGATTCCTGGGTTAGGTTAGAGCATTTCATATTGCTCAGGGCGGAAGAGGCGATGGAAAACAGCAAACGGTGACAGCGCGGTTTTGGTCTAAAGGGGTGTTACTGTTGCGGTAGCCCAATTGTTGTATACTTGTACTTTGCAAAGGGTTGTCGGTTGTTCTACCGACTCTGAATTAAATGACTGAATGAAAATGCGTTTGATATTAACACATCTGTTCATTCATTCCACTTGAGCAGCTTAAGGAGTTGCTTGTTGTTGTTGTTGTTGTTGTCGGTTGTTGTTTGCGGAAGCTAATGGTGCGCAGCACTTGCTATAATTATGCGCCAATATCGGCAACGGATGCAAAGGATATTCCCAGGCATATTTTCCGCGGTCCTTCGCTCTCTTCACACTCTCTTTAGACACTATTTGGCCTTTGTCATTGCACTTTGAGCTGTTTACCTTTTGTTCGATTTCATTGTTTATTAAATGTAACAAATTTTTATTTGAATTTGCTTTTGTGGATTTTTTTTTTTTTATTTCGTTTTTTTCTATTTCTTCAGCACATGTTTGTTTTACTTTTGGTTTTACGCTAAATCGGTTTTGTTTTAATTCAACCACAAATAAATGTGTGTTTGCTTTGTTGGATATTTATAAATGTTTACATAATATTGCATATATTTTATTTTTTTATTCTATTGTTTTCAAAATTATGAACACTTTTTGCTTGCGGCTTTGTTTTTCAATCAAGAAGCATAAACATAATTATGTGAAGTGGCTTCTTGAGTTGTAATTGAAACCAAATTGAAGAATGTCTGAAGAAGTGTGAGATATATTTAATATAAAATATAACGAATAATATAAAAATTTTTCCATTTTTAATCCCTTAATTGAACTTTGTTTCATTTCCAAGTCTTAAGAATTATTGTCCTTACTGTTTACAAAACAATTAAGATTTTGCTACTATAAAAGCGAGGCTACTTGTTTACCAATGAATAAAGAAGAAAGGAATTGTGAAGAAATAATCTTAAAAATATTCTATTATAATAGCATGGAATATTAGAATGCAAGACTAGGATGCTTAGGTAGAGTGGCTTCATTGACATCCCATTTGGGATCATATTGAAGTGCATACCTATTAAACCATACCATGATGGATATGACACTGGCGTGCCCACCGTTGAAGGCATTCCATCATCAGCAAGAACATTTTTAAAACAGTCTTGTGTTTCAGAAATCAACGGTATTTCTTAGAAATAATAATAAAATCATGAATTATTGTAAAAAAATTTAACTTAAGTTCACTACATCAACTAAAAAGAAACGGCTCCCAATGTTTTTAAATTTGAATCAGTTAGTTGTAAAAATATCGAAATATAAAATATACAAAAAATGCTACAGATTTTTATTATTGTAGGTAACTAGAAACCGAGGCTCACGTTGTCCTGTCTGTTCTTCACAAAAAATTATTGGCTTTTGATGAACTTAATTTTTTCCAATACGATTATTTTTATTAAACGTCACTTATTATTCATCAGTGCGGTTTGCACGTGAAGTAACAAGCCCCGCATTTGACTGACTTTGAATGATCGTTTTAATCAATTTTTGGATCATAATTGAACTCAAGTTTATGAAACGAAATTAATTCCGAAGCATGTGTTGTTTGCATACGTGTTCTGTTGACGCATAAAGTTGCTTCTTTATTTGTGGCAATAATTTGAGTTACATTTCTTGTCGCTGCCCTTTATTTTGGACAAACGGACAGACACATAAATAATTCCAGTGGCTTACCAAATGAATAACAATGCACAAAAAATGAATATATATATGATTTTATATTGTATATAAAATTGGATCTGACATCCATCTTACTTGCATACCTTGCCAATTTCGATTTTTTTCTATTTCCTTTTGGGTTTTCCCGAATATTCTTTACTTTTACACCACCCCAGTATTGAAACAAACAAAACAAAAAAAAAATTAATTAAATCGGTCGAGCCATTCTCGAGTTTTAGCCAGACAAACGCATAGTAACTGTTTTCTGTACATAAGTTTAACTTTATTTACTATACATATCTTGTCTTGATTGTTTTTGATTGCATATTTGAAAGAACTTAATAGTAGCTAACATTTGTCGACCTTGTAAATTCCTTGAGAAGCCTAAATGAGCCATTACTTCTTGTATAATATTTTTTATGTTTAGTACTTCATATGAACTCTCTATGAAAAGAATAAAGACTATTATATTCAACCGTTCCATTCCTCAAATTGAAACTAAATTTTCTCATAATAAATAATATTGGCATAGCAAATCAATTTAACCATTTAATCTACTCCCAAGAAAAACCAATAAACTTAGAATTTACATATAACAAAATCCAAGATAAATAATTACATTGAAGCCAATCAAGAAAACTAAGCCAAGCGTGTTGAATAAATACGAAAAATCACCAACACAATTATGGCAGATGAAAATGAGAAAGTGAAGGAAGGAACAGCAGTCAAAATCAAGACAAAGGAAAATTGTGCATGAAATTAATTCAACGCACACTCTATCTTGTAGTATATATTATATTATATAGCTAGTATATAAGGTATGTACGTATATACATCCGAGAGTATACAACAATTGTTTTTCATTATTCAATTTCTGTCATAATAACGAAACTGATGATTATGATTAAGAGAATAAAGATTGAACTGATGATGTGGGCTGAAGGAGTGCAATAGCAACCCACAAGCCCCCAAGGCAAAGGGTAGAAAAGCTATACCAGGCCACCCCATATTTTATTGGTAATGTGCTTATGCCATAAATATTGTATTAAGTATAAAATTCTATGTGGGCGTCAACCAAAAGCAATGAACCCGAGGCAACAGGCAGAAGTGAGTAGTGGTGGCCTTTCGGTGGGTGGCACGACACATACATTGTCCTGGTGGTGTTTTTCCTGTACGAGTGCGCAGGAAAACAGTGAAACAGTACAAACGCAAAGCAAAGCAAACAAAACCAAAGAGAAAAAGCAACCTACCATACTCCCTTTTTATTATATTGTATTATCATCGTTCTTCTTGCAAAAACACAATTTTTCTTATTATTGTTGCCACTTGCTCGTTGGCAATGTTAGCATTGTGTCTGGGTGACTTGATATGCTTGAGTTGCCCCAAAGTCCCTTCCACTCCCACTGCGATGTTACATGTTAGCTTCATCATGGCGGAAATGGCCCGTAGCAAAATGTTGCAAAATTGTTTTACTTTTGTCTTGTGACGCTTACAACAATGGCGGAGCAAACAAAGGCAACACACACTACGACTTAGAGTCACATAGATACGCACGTAAACAGTGAAAGACTTTAACAACATTCTAATTTGAATTTTGATTAGAAAATTTGCTTAACCAAAAAACACAATAAAAAAGAAATATGTACTACATACTTGCCAAACCAAGAATAAAAGTTTGCTAAAGAAGATGGCAAGCAAGATGGCGTCGGCGCCAACAAAAACTTAACACACACAATTCACAGCCGGAAGTTCATGGCAGGCTAGACGATATTGGTACGTGGGGGTCAATACTCAACGCATGTTGATTATGCGCTAACAAATCCCATTAGAATTCAACATCATCAGCATCATAGACAACAACATCATCAGCATCAGCATCAACATCATTATAATCTTAATCTTCAGCACCATGAACTGAAGTATCCTTAAGCAACTACAGTTGAATCAGTGTAACCGGAAATGATAGAATAAAAGGAAGACAAAATACCAGGCAGAGAAGTGGAGCAAAAGAATGAAATGCTTTTCTATACAAGAACTCACATGTTTCTAAAGTTGATTGCTGCTTGGAGCGAAGTGGCTGAGGATGATTTGTCTATGGTTGATGGTGAACTTATATCAGGCCCTTTGTTAAATTTAGGCGCTGATTACAATCAAAACAGACAAAAATTTGGCTTTGTTAGCAAAACTGAAATTGAAAATGTGATTTTATTTGTTTGTTTATATCTTTTGCCTTTTGAGCCTTCAGAGGAAAATACATAGATACACACGAGTACATACACTTTCTACCCGATTTAACTCTTATTTATTTTCTTATTGGAATTGTTTTAGCCCAAAAGGCAACCAACACACATGAGTTTGAAATTTATTTTATTTTAGCAAATTGTTAAAGTTGCTGAGGTGGAAAATCTCATTTACTATGAGTAAGTTTAGAAAGAGTCAATGGAAGACGACATGCTACCTAAAAGTTTTCCAATTTTCAATTGGCTTGCAGCGTTTCATTCAACAGCATTTGACTTCTTCTTTATTCCCACCAGATCTGTTCAGAACTTTATTAATAATATAAAATATAACAAAAGCAATTCTAAACAATTCACTCACTCACCTTACTTCCTTCCTTCGTTTACATTTACGATATTTATCTTTGTTTCCCAGGTTTGGTTTCAAAATCGTCGAGCCAAGTGGCGTAAAGCTGAACGCCTCAAGGATGAGCAACGCAAGCGTGAAAATGGAGAAAGCACAAGCTCTTTGGATAAGGTAAAAAAACAGAATATGATTTTCATTTCAAATTTCATATCACAATTCATTCAATGCAAATTCAACTTATGTCAAAAAAAAAAAAAACAGCTACATGATAGTCGCGAATCTTCACCTGATATAACAGGCGATCTGGATGATGATATGGACATGGATATGCCACCAACGTCGCATCATCAAACCATGCCTCCTACTTCAACACACACACGTCGTCCACGTTCGCATAGTCCGCCAGGCGAACGATCACATAGTCCACAATCAGATACAGAAAGACCATTATCCTCGACTCATCTGACATCGCATACACATTCCGCTTCACAATCGGTAGGTTCCATAAGTGCTGGATCGCCTTCACCTTCAGTGGGAATGCGCCACTCACCGCCTTCTCAACACAGTCCCACGGAATCAAGGAATACCGATTCACCCATTGAAGTCGGTGGTCCCATCTCACTGACCACAACGACTGTAAATACACGCATGGCTAATGCCATTCTCCATGCTTCGGCTGCATCGACAACTTCATCATCGGCACCAACACTAACGACAGCATCTTCAGCATCAGCAGCGGCTGCCATGGCCCTGCATGCAACGCCTTCAGCTGCAGCCGCTGCTGCATTTGGTTCCCACATCTTTGGATCTTTTGCAAGTGACACGTAAGTACAATAGAAGAAAATAGAATTATGTAATTTAAACTTCTTATTGAGATCTTAAGTCATAGATAGTGTACTATGCTATGTTATATAGTGTGCACATCCGTTTAAATGCTTCTTTGCACGTGCCATCAATTCAGCGTCATTAGTTGTGCCCACTGCATTTTGTCCTTTCGTGTTTTGTGCTTCGTACAATTGCCATTGCCACTTCCTCGTTAATGTTTCCGCTGCGCATACGGCATCCGTTTGTCATTCCGTTCCTAGGCGGATGGAATTTGGACTCATTCCATATCTCAACAAAAACATTAAGTAAACGCCTTCCGTTAGAACTTAAGTCTGGAAGCGAACTCAACTCAGCAGGCGGCAAGAACACTCAATACTCCATGTCCAGCTTAATGCGTTGTTGATTTCTTGATTTCTTCGTTATTGTCATCCTAACATTCTTGGTTACGCGCTAATGACATTACCAAAAGTTCATTTTTGGCACCAGGCAAAGGACCGAAAACCATGATTTTCTGCACTAATTTCATTGCCAAATATAGTTCGAGATACAACATTCCTTCCTTGCCTGTAACACACCCTCACAATCAATTGCTAATTTAGGTTTTTTTCTGTTTTTTTTGTATTTGTTCTACTATGTTGCAATAGCATAAGGATCACCCTTATTGCATATGGTATATTGTCCTCAGTTATTCAAGTTGAGTGAGTGGAGATTTATAAATAAATATTTGTGCATGAAATGAAGATGATGATCTCGATGATTGTTGGGGTGTGTTTTTTTGTCCTTTATCGCGAGGGTAGTAAGTCCTTTGTTCTTGCTGATGTTGTTGTTGTCAAATTGACGACAAAATGCGACACTTGCCATAAATTTATTGTTTGTTTGCTTAATTCGCATTGTAAGTGGAAGCTTAATGACACGAATACAATTAGCAGATCATTATTATGGAACACACCAGTTGGATTATGGTTAAGCAATATAGGGTGAGAGTACTAGAACACCGTAATTTCAAAGTCGACGAGGGGTTCTCAGTTGATATTTTAATAAGCCAAGTTGATGTATTACAAAATAAGCAGCTATAAACATTTCATTAACCTCATAATGTTAATGAAATATTTCTACTACTTCAAGAGAGAAACTAAATAAACTATTTCCACTTGAACTCAAAATTTTTTTTATAAATTTATGATAAAATTTTTGGTATGCATCTACAAAGAAGATGATCCATCATCTTCATTCTGGTATCTTCTACAAAATTCCTTATCCGGATCACAATTGAACCATGTTAGCTTACAGATATGGCAATTATTTGACTGGGGTCATCTTGTATAAGTCAATCCAATTATGTGCCTATGCATCAGAAGCTTTCGATTTAATTAGTTTTGGAGTTTCATTTCTATATCTTTAAAAAACCATGATATACCTATACTCTCTCGATTTCTTTCTATTGTATATTTTTGTCAGCTGTTCTGTATTTAACATCCTTTTAAGACACATTGATCTTTCTAAATGAAACCAAAAAGGGTTTCGCATTACAAGTTCAATTGCCAACAAAGGAACTCAATGCCACACCATCAAAAAATCATAAAGAAAAAGTTAACAAAACGACACTCAAAATTTAATTGGGCGTAAACCGAAGGGTGTTTTGTGTTCATTAAAAATCAAACTGCGGCCTTATGGCCAAAACTATTATTGGGTGAATTGCATAAAAAACTAAGGAGTAGCCACGAAGTAGCGCGTGGCAAGTAGCGAAAACAGCAGCTAAAAGCGCACAATGGGCGGTCGCTCGTCAACATCATCCTCGGAATCATTGGATGAAAATGAATAAAAATGGTAGCTAGGAGAGACCACAGGAGGTCTTCTATTCTGTATTATATAAACAAACATTTTGTTATCCTGCTTTGACACAAAAGAATAATAGCAGTTAACTTGAACCGAAAGCAATTCAGTTGCGTTTGAATAAAAAAAAATTAAAATATTATACAGAGTCCTTAATAATGTTATTGGCAATGCTGAATGTAAGTAATAATGATGATGGTAATGATTTTATAATGTTGATGATGACGATGATGATGATGACAACACAATCGAAGGCAATCATCAATGCACGCCCCGCTGAATCATGTCCGGTGTGTGTTTTGTATGCTTCTCATCATGTTTTGTAATGCTTCACCAAAAATAATAATTCCATTTTGATGTACAATATCTTATGAAAGAATATCAAACTAAACTTGATTTCGATTTACATTAACTCATCAGATTTTGTTATTCTAATGTCTCTGTGCTTTTTTGAGTGTGACGAAGGATATCCGCTATCTGTTCTTATCTGTCGCTTGCCTCTTTCCAATTCGATTTCAATCTTGCATTCGAAAGGCGACAAAAACATTTATCATCGTATTAGTTATGGCTAAAGGACAAAAGATATAAAATAGGGCACTTTTTATATAAATGAAAGTAAAATATTCTAAATCAGATAATAATATTGTAATATTGAAATCAGTTTTTTTTTATCTATCATAAAAATGCAAAGCACATAAAAAGAATATCTTAAACTTAGTAATACCTAGTTTATTGTAAGACACATAGGAAACCATGATAATATGTAAATATTTGGATGCCTTCCATAGTAAATAGTAGATTGTATTCAATTCAATATTGATAAGTGTTTTGGATTTACTTACGAGGGCTATTCCAAAAGAATGTTACCACGAATCACCGAATGATATTGTTCTTTTTCCATTTTTGTAAAACTGACCGATACGCTCGCTTCCGAAGGCTATCAAAACAAAACTAATGATGGGAATTGACTGAAACTTTGTCAGTAGGCTACTAAAAGAATATACTGCACGATAGTACCACTCTTTTGTAATAAAAGCATCATTGGGCGGTGAGGCTTGTTGATTGACCCTCGTATGCCAAATGCGGTACGAGTATATTCTTGAACAGCTCGATGAGACGAGTTGATTTAGCGATAGCCATCTATCCGTCTGTATGTATGCAAGCTAGTCCTTCAGTTTTTGAGCTAGAAAGCTAAAATTCTCTATAAAGTTTTCTATTCACAAGACGCTTTTGTCAGAGTTTGCTGATTCGGATCACTAGGAGAGGAACGTCCCATACAAACCCAGATTGCAAGTCATGTTATAAAATTTTTGATTTTTTTTTTGTAATATCGATTTGAATTTTTGATACAATAAGTATCAAAATTCAGGTTCTTATTAGAAAAAAGTTGTTTATTTTCGTGGAATCGAACTGAAATTTTGTCATAATAGAGAAGCAGTATGAATAGCGACTTTGGCATGAGTCAAATCAAAAATGTAAGACATATTTCTGTATGCTTAATCTCAGGAGCGTAGCCAAAAAATTTAGCGTGAAGAGTATTATAACTTCGGTAGAACCGAAAATAATTACCTTTTCTATATTCTTGACCCAAAGGGTATCAAACGGAACCATATTACTAAGACAATGCTGTCTATCCGCCCTCGGGTAATAAGTAGAAAGTTGAAAGTTTCACAGAATATGTAGTTCTATCGGGGCAAATAATAAAAACACAATAAAGTTAAAAATTGAAAGGGGTCGTCATACAAGAAACGTATAGGTTTCCATGGGCGCTATACGATTCAGTAACCATAGGATCTTGAAATTTACGTGGTTGGTGGAAACGGAGTAAAGACTTAAAGTGTCCAAATTTGAGTTTGATCGGACTACTAGGGGGGTACTTCCCATACAAAGAATCCATTAATATTCAGGTTCTTATGAAAAACTCTTCTGTTTTTTGGACTATTGAACTGAAATTTAGATAGATTTATAATATTTCGATACTGGCGCTATATACTTGTTGGAATCAGCCAATTTGTAACGTAACCCTTTGTGTGCGGCTCTGACTCGCTCTTAATTGTTTTTTCTTCCTTTCTTTGTCATTTCCCATCCCTAATCATCAAAATGTTTTCTTAGAAAGCAATGAACTTAGCGTACAATGGATGAATATAATTACTCGTACTTATTTAAATTCATTTAAAAATATCAATCGTACAATCGATCATGGATCCATCGAATATTTGAATACCATAAAGCATGTTATAAATTATTGTAAATATGATTCTTACAAATTAGAAACAATATTCTCATAAGCCAAATGAGATGCCATTAGTAATTTTATCAAAATTTCTTAATTAGTTTTATCAAATTAATTATGTATTATATACTTTTACATATAATATTAAGTATATATAATTAACATAGTAAATATAAGTACTTGGCTACTTTAAATGTATAGAATTTTGCATAAAAAACCTTATGCTACCTTTGACGATTGTGTGGAAAGCAGTTTAACTTTTCAATAAACAACGCGAGATATGGTGAGGTTCAATGCGAAGCACGAACGCTTGAATAATAAATTAAGCAAATATTTTAATATTCATCATGCAATTAAAATAAGCCTCTTCGTCTCTACCACCGCATAAGGCAACTTAAATAAGGTAACCTGACAAGAAGCATAGCCTTGGTGGCCCGACATAGTCTCATTTGCTGGCAGATCCTGACTGCCATTGCTAAAAGGACGCGGAGCCGCTTGGTGTGGAGTAATTTTTTAGCGCTACAAGCATTTATTATGATGAGTACATAGACGAGGCGAAAACTCGGGTAACAAAGTCAAAAGTTAGACGAACAACTCATTTACAGAGAATGAGGTAAAAGAATCTAGACACCCATTGCTTTACTCAATGGGTGTGTGTTCGGGTGGGTATGTATAGGCACTTCTTTGCATGCGGAAACATTTTGCGGAAATTAAGTTTGACTACGCACAGTTGAAAAAGCTAATCTGGCAATGCTGTGGCGTGATGTGCCACAAAAGTTATAGTCTCCGCCGACATCCCCTAGATGTAGAACTCGCATTCGCTCTTTCCCTGAAGGTGTTGATTACTCGAGTTTAATTTGTTAGAATTGCGAAAAGTATTATAATGTTTACCGAAAAAATTTTCAACCCAAAGAAAAGTAATGAAGACACACTAAAAACCACACACACAAAAGTATCTCCATCATCCTCTTCATCATCATCAAGGATAAGGAAAAGTGAAAACGTAAAAATGAACGAATGTGTAAAAATTAATTAATATATGAAAACTTAGTCCTTCATAGAGAAAGTTACAAGGACATGATAATGTTTGGTATGCATGTGAAGAGAAAGTTTTCAACATCTAGAAATCACAGGAATAAAAAGAAATGTGTGAAAATTTATAAGAAAATTCAGATTTTACTGTGTGTGACACAAACAAAAAGATGGCGGGCGAATGGGCGTGAAATCCATAGATTTGGATTAAGGAAGTGGGGTGGAGCAAAGCGGGTAATTGAAAGGGTGAAAGCACATTGACTGACATTGACAAACAAAAAAGTCTCTATGCTGACGACATTTGTATGTGCCTCAAGACTCATTAGCCCGCGGCAAAATCTAGAAAAAACAAAAATTAAGAATATAATAATAATCTGATGAATTTGAGTAGTAGACTAACTAACGAGCTCAACGACAACACTTGAGAAGCTTTTCGAATGGCTTAATTAGTGAATACACGTGTATAAGAGAAATAGCAATAGAGTGACGAATAATGTGAGAAAGAGTAGACTGTATGAAGAAGAGAAAGTGACGAAGGAAGATATAGAAAAAGATAAGAGATGAGAAGAAAGTCAAAAGCGCCGAATGGCACAACTGTGGGGTAAATATACATAAGTATAGCATTGTGATGATGATGATGATGCTGATGATGATACAGATGATGATTGTTAGGATGGATGACTGTGCCTGGACACATCTTTTTCATTCGTATCTTGCTGCTGTTGTTGCCGCTTGGGGCTAAAAATTTCCAGAGCTGTTGATGTGCACATGCAAAATTTAATTACGACCAAAGGATGAGTGCTTAATTATACGCAAACATTTAAATTGAGCTTGCTTTCTTTCTTTCCTTCTGTCTTTACTTCACTTTCCTTTCATTTTTCATTCGTTTGTACATATGTAGATACATATATAATATTCTGAAGTATCTGCACCATACAAGTTACAATTAAAAGTGTAGAGCAAGACCTTTTTTTTCTGAGTTGTTTTTATTTAGGAAAGATTTTAGTTGAGAGACTACAAGGAAAGTTTTGAAGTTTTTACATATATTTTCATATAATTTTTGTAGCCTTTATTATTTAGAGCTTACATTTAAAAGAACTCTCAGTATTGGTTACCCAATCATTCAGATTTTAATAAAATATTACACTCACGTTCATAGAAGAACTGCTAGTCTTCTTAATAGAATAAGTTATGCGTTGAAAAACTATTAAAATTTCAATGGTATCTTATACTAAGCTTATTTTACTGTCTGCCCATTAGATTTTGCGGGACTATCAAACTTTCTAGTAATCATAGTAACTGGAAAATGAAGTTAACAAACTAAAGAGGACAATTTGTTCGTATGGAAACTAATGGACTGGGAGGATTCAGTTTGATTTGCCTTATTGATTAAATATTTATTATTAATAATATATTTTGGGATCTCTGATCTCTGCTTTGAAGCCTTACAAACAATCTCTAAATCAGGGCTGTCCAAACTGCTTTGTTTCCTGAGCCACATTGGATGAAGGTGTGTTAATTTGTACCTCAAGTAAATTAGTGCGCGAAAAAAGTAAAAAAAAAGTCCTCTAACCAAATAGGCACGCAAAAAAAAAAATTGAAGAGGTTCTCGGTTAAGCCGCACTGATACCTGCCCTGCTCTACATAGTAAAAAACAAAGTCTTTATATGCATCTGTCTGTTTCTTCGCTTATTTCTTCTAAGCCATGCAACGGATTTTGGTATAATTTTCACAGAGATTTATAGAATTTTTTACGGAAGGTTATTGGGTACAGTACGATTCAGTTTGACGTGTCTTACTGATTAATATTCTTAATAAAAAATTTTGGAATCTCTGATCTTTTCTTTGTTGCATTACAAATAATCTCTAAATCATGGCTGTCCAACTTCGTTGGTTTCCTGAACCTCATTGCAAGGTATGGTAATTTGGGCCTCAAGTACATTGGTGAGCGAAAAGAAAAAGGTACGCATGTCCTGTTCTACATAATATAAAATAAAGACTCCATACTTCTTTTAAACCATGCAAGGAATTTTGTTATGATTTTTCCACTGCCATGTATAGAATATTTTACGAAAGTTTAGTAGTTTGTATACAATACAAATACAAATACTAATTAATTTTTTTTTTTTTAATAGAGTAAATTCATTATTTTGTAATCAAGTAGACAAAAAGTCCATTTTTTTTGTTTAGAATCAATAATACTTTGTGCGCAGGAAATATTGTCAATACTAAATCAATTTTAGTTGGCTTATGTGGCTTAATAAAGTACAATAATTGGTTTTTCTGGGCTTTTCAAAATTATTTATAAATTGTGTACTGCACAATGTACCAAGTACAAAGGTTGTTTTAAATAAATATAAATTTTAGTTGGTCTAATGACCAACAGAGTGTAAATGGAGCTCTTATGCCAAAAAACTATCGATTGATTTATTAGGGATGGAGTTAGCCTATTAAGGACTCTATAATACTGAAGACAAGGCCATGGTGTGCATTTTTGTTCATGTGGTAATGCGTCTGACTGTTTGTCCAAAATAAAAGGGCAGCGTGAAGAGAGACATAAAATAGAAGATTTAAGATTTAAATACCAGAAATGTTCAGAAAGGCGTAAATTACGAAGATAACCAAATCGTAGGGTACGCAGTCGCAACCCAAATTATGCAATAGTAAAATATAATAAAAAAGTTACATATAAAATTTTGTTTTCCATATATAAAATCTAGAGAGTAATTCATTCCTAAACCTTTAAAATTTATAAAATTGTATTTAATTCTAAGTCAATGTGTCTCTAATTGAATTTCACTCAACTTTTTTAACCAAATAATATTATAAAAATAAAGAATTCTAACCTTAAAAAGCTTTTTCCACCGACAAAAATCTCCTAAACACACACACACAAACAAACACAGAACCCCAAAGAGCATTTGAAATTCTCTTTCAATTTTTTTTCACTGAAACTGTATAACCTAAACTGAGGAAAATCTCAACGACCACAAACGACAGCGACGGCAAAAGGAAAATTAAAAAGATAAATCGCGAAAATGCGACACAACCGCGAGAAGCAAAAAAAAAAAAATAAGAAAAAAAGTGAAGCGAGCAATCTGAATTTGTATCTGAATCTGGTCAGAAAAAATTGGCTCCTTCCACTCCTTCCACCAAACAACTCAATTTGCATGGCATAAGCCATGATGATTCAGTGCTGTTCGAATGAAGGTACATGAATAGAACAGAGACTTAGTTAGTTGAATGGGCTTTTGGAAGGCACTAAGAATTATTAAATTTTTAGAAAATATTTGCATTTGTGGTGTACGAGTATGAACGAGACAATTGTCAAACGCATCTACCAAAATTTACATAGAAGGAGCAGCTCAGGTTGACAAGCAAAATAGAATGCTCCCAGGAGATTTTACCAAGTTGAGTCAGCCTCATTTTAATTTTATTTTGAGTGAAATAGAAATTAAATAAATTCAATTTTTATAATATTTAAATGGAAGGGAAAATATTTTAGTTAAATGGGATGGAGATTTTATTTATTTAGTTTGTTTTTGAATGTGGATTAAAACTACTAAAATTTTGTTAAGACTTAAATGTCATTTTTAATAGGATTTATTGAGATTTTTCTAATAGTTTTGTTTGAAATCGAAGGTTGCATTGCAGGCAGATACAATTTGCGCCTTTATGATTTATGATATCAAAAAAAAAAAAAAAATAATAATAAAATAAAAAAGTTGTAAATTAAGCACAATAAAGAAATAATTTTATTAATGGATTATGAATAACAACATCAACTTTAATAATAATTGTAATAATAATAAAAAATATTTCCTCTACATTCATTTGAAAATGTTGGGACACTTATCAATTAAAATTTAAATTGCATTAACAACTACACAGCAGCTTCTAGGCTACTATTCTGTTTATTTCTATACTGATCAGATCTGTTTGCTTCGATACTGTTTAGGGTGGGGGTGCGCACATACTGTTCAACTGGTATGTTGTATTCATTTGTGCTATTCGACCTACCCGAGATACACAATACTCGTACACATTAATATATATTTCATTCAATTAAGCATTTAAGTGCTGTCGAGTTGTTTAAATTATTATTATAGAATATCCCAGACATGGTACACAATACTGCATATGAATAAATAGACATCTATACCATACCATACCATACCATATCAAACCTTACTATTTATTCCATATTCATGTTATAAAACGCCAACATAACAACAATGACGCCTGACAATGATATACAAATATTTAGGTTTATTAATAATAATGCAATTACGCATAAAAATGTTTTAATTTATTTCAATTAAGAGTTAATTAAAACTGTTTCTTGTTTGTATTTTGTTTATGCAATATTGGTTTTTTTTTTTTATTATTATAATTTTTTCTGTGCGGGGTTTTTTATTTGTTTATCATTAAGAGACATCATAGGTTTTTTAATATAATTTGTAATAAATATATTGAAATCACAGGAAATTTTGTATAAAAAGTCTATCAACAAAGGTTTTTTAAGCATTATTACAATTAATCAAGCTTAAGTTTGTGATATTTTGTACATAAAGTAGAAAATATTTAAAGTAGTGAGACAAGTTTCACACGAATTGGAGCTACAGTTGTATGGTTGAGCACTTTAAACACAGGAAAACCATTGAGTTGCAACGAGACTTTAAAGAGTGTCTTCTCGGACTTAATTCAAACTTCATTTCTACAATTTCAACATAAAATCATTACTGTTATATGGCTGCGAATCTTAGTAGCTAAAATTTTGGGTAACATTCTAAAGACCTGCTCGCCCCGCACTATAACCATCTAACCCAGACTTACTTAAGTCAACCAATAAAGCTACAAATCACACATACATGATTTGAATGGATAGGCCACATTTACTGAAAGATGCCAGCGAAGTTTGCTAGTCCGCTCAGTGATGGAGCCCACAAGGTTCAAGAAACTTTGGAAGACCTAAAACATCTTGGAGAAGTATGGTAAATGCTGACTTTAGGAACTTTGACCTTACACTGCAATTAGAGTCAAAGAAATTGATATGTTTGTATCATATAGGACTTAAACAATTGCCTTAAACTAGCCTTCTACCACAGAGTGATAAAAACTATCACTAGAATGGCAAAAAATGTGTCAAACTATTACGGGTTCATACTTTGACTGTAGAAATTTTAAACTCAAAAGGAAAACACGATTAAAATTTCAATTGTTCAGAGTTCTCCCTTTGATAAACGTAACAAAATGTTGCAATCGTCATACTGAGTTTATATTAAGATGAAGATGTATCTGTAAATTAATCATTCAAAATGCCCAAAATCTCTATCAATCTATTTATTATCTTAAGTATATTTAGATTTCTGTATGTGTTCTGTATTTCCATAACTTGTTACACACAGGTTTTTATTTTTTTCATTGAATGAATTGTTCTATTTATTTCACATCATAAGCAGAAGCATTTTGAATAAACCTAAGTCTCATGCAACACGATGACAAATTTGATAAATTGTTTTGTTCAACACTCTTAAATTTTCATTCTAACAAATCAAAAGCTGAATTGAATCGTTTTTTTTTTTGGGCTTCAATCCTCGATTGAATGACGTGGGAAAATCAAAGAGAGGAAAAATGTTTTACTGAAAAAATTTGATAAAGCTTAAATAAACAAAAACTATTATAAATGACTATTTTTTTTTTCAAATGACTTAATTTAATATTAATAGAATACTATTCTTAATGTTATCATAATTTATTCTTTCATTTTTTGACTTGCAGCAATTGTGGCTTTCGTCCAGTGCTCAATGAACAAAGTGGCGTCGTATCAAATGCCGCAGTTGCCGCAGCAGCAGCTGCCGGCGTCCAACGTACGGCAAATCATCCACCATTCTTTCTGCCACCTCATCTGGCAACACTCAGTTCACAATTTACGCATCAGCCACTCTTTCCGGGCTTAAAAGGTGAGTACGCAACAAAGTACATATTTTCGTATGTAAGCCAAAGTAATACAATTCCCGACGGTATCTAATTGAAATTATGTACATATTATCATTATTAGCTATCAGCTAATGGCTGTGTAATCTGTCAAATCAATACATACTGTTTATCAATACATTATTATCAGTTTAGATTTGATTATTTGACTTCTTTTTGAAAGTGTTGATATTCAAATCAATCATTATTCAAATCGATTGTCTTTGACTTCTTTTTCAAAGTGTCATTTCAAACTTGCTCATGTTGTCCCATATTGCCGCCACTCAAGTTGCTCAACTTTCAGTGCCAGTATTCAGCCGCCAGTGATTCGCCCAAATCGATTGGCGCCGACTCACACAATTGCTAATCAACAATGGTAGTCACAATAATAATAATAGCCATGATCCACGTACCAACTCAGTAGCAGAGTTGCGTCGCAAGGCACAAGAACATTCAGCTGCTTTGCTACAATCTTTACATGCAGCCGCTGCAGCTGGACTCGCTCTATTCCGTCTATCATTTCATCATCCAGCTCTTAGTAACAATAACAATAATTGTAATGTGTTGCGTTTGAAGAACGAAGCACAAGATATGACCGCAAGCACCATGAATGGCCTTGGATCTGTAGTTGGTGCAGGCGCAGGTTCAGGCACAACGCCAGTATCAAGCGCTGCATCGATTGCTTCCATATTGGATATGTCAACGGAATCATCTTCATCTGCATATCAACATCATCAGCATCAGCAGCAGACAACAATTGCAACAACAGCATCACAATTCTACTCTTTCACCACCAACAACGCCTACCCAAAGTAGCGTAACATCACGTCAGGATTCATCATCGCCATCACCGCCAACAAGCATGACGGAGCAATGGCGTCGGCATCGGTATTATAACCAAAACTGAATAGAATGAATCAACTACTGCGACTCGGCATAAAGAAAGTAAGCGTACCCTAAAACTTCTTCTTGCTCAATGATCTATTGTAATTTACTAGATCCAGAATGGACTCTTATATCAGATCTATCTAAATATTACACACAACATATGGTAATAGAATATTATTAGTCTCTTAAGTATTACTTTAGTTATGGAGTTTAATAGCATTTAAAATAAAATAAAATCTAATTTCTTAGTTTGCAACAAAACAATAATATAATTAAATAGTTTTAGATCTAACAAATCAGTAAGCAAATATAGATTTTTTTTTGTCTAAACTTTCTTTTAATAATACGTATTCTATACTTTGCAATAAAATATATGTATTTACATTTATAAATATATTTTTAAAAAATAAAACAAAAAAAACAAATTAGAACAACACAACAAAATCTTAAATGAAAATACACTACCGTTATATATTTTGCGTGAAAACGTTTCGCATGACTCAAAAGTTTTATTTACTGTTTATGTAAACAATGAATGAAAACAAATGGGAAAAAAAAGGGATAAGCATGTCATTTTAAAAGTCATGTACAGTCGTAGAAAGCAACATATTTGGATCCTGCATAAATAGTTTGTACGCCATCGAACAAGCCTGAATAGGAAACATAACAAAAGCGATAAAGAAAAATTAACGAATTGCTTAAAGTTTCAAACCTTTGATTGAAACATAAACTACCGTAATTTATAAAATATTATCCCTGAAAGTATACTTCACTTTTTTATTTATTGAGATGCATCCATATTACCAAATTTTCCGGCAGATTATCCAAAATTCTCTTTCATATTTTTCTAATTTGGCTTATAACGAACACAACAATACAAACAAAATCAGCCGTTCTCAAGAGATGCGATGTTCCGCTCCCTCCCCTCTTTATGAAGTAAGTGCGCAATGACTAAAACACCATTGCCTAGCAACGTGAAATCCTCTATTTTCAGAATATTTAGTTAATTGGCGCTTCGATTTTTGAGTCACAAGATATATTAAAATTTTTAGCGACACCAAATGCGTTTGAGTGTAACACAGCGCTAGATTTTGACATGACTATGGAACCTTTTTTAAAGACGTTTTCACGATAAAAATATAAATACATTTCTGTTCTAATATTACAATGCACATATTTACGAATATTTTCTGAAAGTAAAGTTTAAATTGAATTACAATAAATTACCAGAGAAATTCATAAATTAAAATAGAATTCTGTAGGGTTCTTTAGATTTACAGATTATATCAACAAAAAAAAAAAAAAAAAATTCATGAATGACAACTAATATTAAGTGATCAATAATTTATATTTAGTAACAAAAAATAATTATGTAATAAATGAATTAAATATTTAAAGTTATTTAAAGGAAATAATAAATTACCAAATTAAAATTTATTTGAAAAAAATAAAATCTTGTATTATACAATAGTATTAGTGGACCACAAAAACAAAGGTCTTGAACTCAAGTTAATAAAACATTGTAGAAATAAGAAGAAGAAAATATACATATTAACTGATGTTATTACGACAGAAGTTTTCTACTTTAAGCTTAAACGTCAGTGATAGTAAGTTGCCCTCTGGACGACGAATTGAGTATTAAAAGTAATGTGTTGATTTAGTTATCTACAAAAAATTCTTGATTTGTCAGATAGCTAACATCTCAATGGTTAACCATCAATAAAGTGTGTAGTATCAAATGGTAATGAAGGTTTCGGGAATGGATAATCAAAATGAAGTTTAACTTTTTTTAGCCTTTTGAAATTAGGAATTCAACTGTGAGTATTTCTGTGAGATTATTTTTGATTTTCTCTCTCCTATAGAGGCAGCAGAGATGATGTTGATGATGATACGTGCAGCGATTACATGCTTCGGCCATCAAGAAAATCATCCAATTGTGATTTCACGCTGAGGCGAGGCTTTTGTCCGATATCGCATTCGTCTCGGAGATTATCGGACCAAATGGGTTACCACACCTGTCGTGCATGTGTAAAATCAAATACCGAATAATGTGACGATCGCTCAAAAGGAGCCTCATGTCGATTGGTGCAAAAAAAAAAATTTAAAATAAAAACAGCTACGGAGCTTCAAAGGACCTAAAAAATCGTGACAGATGACAAATCGTGGATCTATGCGTATGGACCCGAAAGTAAACAGCAATCGGTTGTAGGGGACTCTCAAAACCAAGAAAAGTTGTTTGCGGACGAAACACTGAAGCAAATGTTTGCCTGTTTCTTCGCAAAAAACCGACATGCCTTGCCATTACAGAAAAGTAGGACAGTCAATACTAAATAACAAATGCAGCTCAGACAAAGAGAGAGAGAGAGAGAGAGAAATCAAAGATCTGTGACATAATTGAAGCAGTAAACAAAACATACTGACAATAAGTTGGTTTTGGGTATAACATACGAGATAATTAGTGCAACAGAAGCATTATGAGAACACGAGAAGAAAAAAAGAAAAGTTGAATGAATCTAATGGAATGACAAGAAAAATAGAAAATAGCAGGCAACTCTATAGAAGCAGATCATGTAAGAAACAGTAGGAAACATCTAGGGAAGGCCCACGTTTAACATTTAATAAATTCATTATTATTAGCTTTTAAATAAAACGATACAGCAGTCTTTCAGATAAAAACTCATAACACACAGGTGTAGGAAGAAACTATGTACCCAAAGTATCTTCAATACTTCAATATTTGAAATGTTATTACTGACATAGTTATAAAGAGATTCAATTTTTTTTTTTTGTTATTTATTGTATTTAATTTAAAATTATTTATTCCTTGCATTTGGTTTCACATTCGCTTTCTGTGTTGAAACGATTTTTGGTGCCTCCGCAGCCGCCATACACAAATTGCTCGCATTTATTCAAATTTGAATTGTATGACCAAACTTGCAACAAACCACGGCAAGTGCCAGCTTCACCAAAAGATTCACCACAAATGGCTATAAATAAATTACAGGTTTAGGAGGAATCAAGTTAAATATTGGTAAAATTTGGAAAAACACAAAAAAAAAACTTACGATCTTTTAAGGCTAAAGTGGCGGCAACGAGAGCCGTGAGTATAAAACTAATTGCGAAAAATTTCATAATCTTGATATTACGCACTTGTCTGGGAACAATGTCTTAAATGAAACTAAAGCCGAATGAGCGACGACACATGCCTTTTATAGTCCAAAGTATGCATATTTGCTTATCTGTGATGCGAGTAAATTGCAAATTAAGGCCAAGTTCACAAAAACAGGTCTTCAATTCACGGGAATTATTGCATTGTGTGAAAAACAAACATAAAATTCACTGCCAATAAGTTGTCAATACTTATTAATATTGGCTTTACTTAGTTTTAAGTATTTATTATTTTTTATTTAATGATTTATTTGTATTATATGAACCAACAAAGCAAAGTTTCCAACAAAATACAATATAACTTAAACGCAAAGCACTCCGTCTATTTGATATAAGATAACTCAAGAGATTTGAATTTTATTAAAGAAAAGTTCTAATTATTATTTGATATATTGAGTTTTTTTTTTTTTTATAAGCATTTCTGTAACAGAACTTTAAAAATCTTTACAAGCTGCCTCACAATCCTTTTTGGTACCGAATCGATTATCATTGCCACCGCAACCACCATAAATGAACTCAACACATGAATTACTGGAAGCATCATAAGACCATTGATTCATAAATGCCTCGCACATAATATTATCCATGCCTGCCAAGGAATGCGCCTGACCACACATATCTAAGTACATTTTGTAGTTTAAAGAATTCATACAGAAGAAAACATAAGTTTGGTAAAAAATTGTAATAAAATAAATATAAGTAAAATTCAAACCTTTCTTAGCTTTTGCAAATATTAAAAGTAACAACAATATTAATATACAAAATAACTTCATAGTGCTGTAGTATTTGAAATGAACACTCCTTTTAGTTTGATATGACAAACTTGAATGATGAACAATATATACATACAATTTATATGGTAAATATTAATACACTTTTATTGCATAAAAGTACTTATCAAGTCGCCGATGCCCATTATTTCATGTGCATTGAAGCCTGCAAGACCTGATAGTCTAGGCCTATTAAATGTCTCTATCTGCAAGTTTCTTTACTTCTTTAATAATTTACATTTAATTTGTATATTTTATACAATATTTAGAATATTATAAGTATAAATAGTTTTGTATCGGTACAAAGAGCGTAGTCCATGCAGAAAATGTTATAATTGTGTTATTTTTTACTATGCATTATCAGCAACCAATGAGTTGTTTATGTTTTGAAGTATTCGGGACAACTTTCTTATGAAATATTTGATAGTGTTTCTACTTTAAAACTCGTCTTTTTGTGATTTTTTCATTTATTTATTTTTTAACGTTTTATTATTGGAAATACAAATTAGTTCTGTCCGTTTTCAAAAGATGGCTCCACCTGCAAGTTGTGACCTATTCCATTGGTAAGGTTTGACATCTGTCAATAATAACTAGTGTGCATCAGCGTCTGTTTCTGACAACAACACTGTTTTTTGCCTCTTCGAAAATGTCCGGATTTGTGTTAAATAAACAGCATTTACGGAAAGTTTTGATTTTCTTTTTTAATAGGAAGAAAAGTGCAGCTGAAGCCTGTCGAATGCTTGAGGAAGTTTATGGTGAATTTGCTTCGACCGATAAGTCATGCAGAGAGTGGTTCCGACGCTTCAAAAGTGCTGGACAATACTTTGAATGATGTATTTTTTACTTTTTTTCAATAAAAAAAAAAACACTCTTTTGAACACAAAAACGGACCGAATTAATTTGTACTCCCAAAATTTTAGCCTTTTGGTTTCTTTTTTATTTTCTTAGTAACTGTATTTCCAAACTGCCTTTAGGCTATAATCGAATTTTATGGAATTATAGTTGATAATCACAGAAATATTTAATCTTCAATGAGACCGCCTATTATATATATTACATGGGTCAATCAATAAATCCTTAGTAGAAATAGATAAAAACAATTTTTTCTCCGTAATTTTCTTTTTATTTTTCAATTTATGTAGTCTTCTTTTAGCTCTATTTACTTTTCTAATCTTTTTTCCAAATTTTTTAAACCATCCAAAAAGTAGGATTTCGGAAGTTCCTCAAAACATGTGTTTGTGTCAGGAATGACCTCGTCGTTCGAGGTGACACATCGTTCACCAAGCCAAGTTTTTAAATTTGGATATAAAAAGAAGTCATTGGGGTCTAATCTGGTGAATACGGTGGATGTTGCGCGTGTGCTCTGCTGAACAAGATCACTCTTTTCCAAGATTTCTTTGCCCAATTGGCGCAATAACGACCCATAACCGGTGTATATGATCCCTCGACAGTCCCGACGGTAACTAATTTCACCTTCTTCGCCTTATTTAGAGCCCGCTCGCCCTTTAAAATCCAATGTTCTGAATATTCCCTTAATTCTGAAGTAGAGTATCCATGTTTATCGTTAAGATTGCGAAGCAACATCGTCAAACAGCCTCAGAGTCGACCACACGATTGAGTTTATTCTCTACTGAGAGCAAACGGGGCACCGAACTTACAAAGAGTTTCTTCACAGGCAATTCATCGCGCAAAATTGAAATCACTGTGACCTCAACTATTTCGTGTATTCTTCATTCGATGATCCCTCAAAACGATATCGTGAATTTTTTGGAATAAGAACATGAAATGGATGGTTTGTATGGGAGGTATCCCCCTTGTGATCCGATTTAACTGGTTCCGACAAATACTGCGTATAGTAAAAAGAGAGGTTCTAACAAAATTTCAGCTCTTCAGCTCAAAAACTGTGGGACTAGTTTGCATACATACTGACGGACAGACGAACATGGCTTAATCAATTCGTCTAATCGAGCTAATCATGAATTTTTATACTATATGTGGCTTCTTTTGTCTCCTTCTGCCTGTTACAAACTTCATGACAAAATTATAATACTATTCACTCCCGTGAAGAGTATAGCAACAATTAAGAAGGTTAACTTCGTATAGCTTATAGGTTGCATACATGCAGACAGACAGACAGAGGCTTAATCAACTCGTCTCGCCGAGCTGATCAAGAATATATATACTTTATGGGGTCTTCGATGTCTCCATCTGTCTGTTACTGCGTGAAAAGTATAATGAATCCTTATTCAACAGCTGATTAGTTATGGTCTAAACTTAAAAAACAAAAAAGAAATGTGTTAATGCTATTTTCTGGGTTTACATTTATTTATGAAGGGTAAATTTTAAGCGTGTCGGGCTTATGAAATTTTTATTTTAGTTGATTAATTAGAGATTCCATGTAAAAGTTGACCACGTCTACGATTCAAGTAATCCAATTCAATATTGATCACTTTTTGAATATATTGTCTGCAATTTTGCTAATAACTTAACTTAATTTTGTCTTCCAATGCTGCAATTGATTTTTGCTTATCGGCTTAGACGAGTGTTTTGACGTTTCCCCATAAAGAATAGTCTAAAGGCATCAAATCGTGACACTGATGGATATAGGAGCAATATTTTCCTGTTTATGCAAAGTACGCATACGATTTGGTGAATTGATATCCAACAGCGTGAAATCGGTGCTAAATTTGGTATCTATGCGTTGAACTATTTGCTATTCGATAATAAAATTCAATAATTTGTAGCGTTGTAATACAACACTACATAGGTCAATATCCTTACAATCCCGCTGTTGAACTAGAATATTTAGTAGTGCATTACTAAGAATATGTAACCTATTTGGGTGTGTTCAGTTCTAGGGATAGTTGCATCTGCTTGTCTTTGTTGAGGGTTTTCCATGCAAATCTTCGCCACATGGTGTAGCCCTAAGTACTTCGCATATTCACTCTGTGGGATTGCACTTTTAGTTTATGAAAAGAAATAGAAATTTAAGCAAAATAAATTCAGGGTTAATACAATTCATGTTGTTGGCTTTTTTCATTCATAAATAGTTTTTTAACTAGTCAAACTGTCACTGGGAACTACAATACAATACTATATACTTAAAAGTACCATAGCGATTGATGAATATTTGATTTATATGGAATTGCTAATTGTGCATCAGATTTTGACCCAAAACAAAGTCTTTTAATAATTAATGTAAAAGTGAGAAAATACTTTGAATACTGAGGATGCTCCGTTTTAATCATGTTACTCCGGACCAGTACCGAAAAATAAGTGTCTGACCGTGTCAACCATTTTTTCTAAAACTCTTAAATATTTTTTGTATTTCATTTCAATTGTAATTCAGTAAATTTTTATTTTAAAAACAATAAATTTTTTTTTTTTTTAGAATTAAATATCTAATTTTTGAATACCATCTGCTTCGTTTGGATTGTCAAAGTCTTCCAAAGAAGGTTCACTTTCATCAAGTACAGCTGGAACATTATTTCCTGATAGACATTTCGCTTCGCAATGTTGTTTTTTGGCGAAATTGTTTTCATTGCCAAGACAACCATGATAAAGAAAGGGCACACATTGTTTAGCTTTCCAATCAAAGCCCCAGGCTCGAAAGCGACCATTACAAAATCCAGGATGTAATGGTAATCTGCAAGTGCCTATGAAATATAGTATCATATTAAAGCATGAATTTATTACAAAACATTAAATCTATAGAAATATATACTTTTAATTGATTTTGGCGATACTTGTTCAGTTTCTTCTTTCACCGCATTTATAAATTCTGGATCATTCGGGTATTCGTGCCAATGATCTGGAACATCTGCTATGGGTCTCTCCCCTTCCAAGAGTTTCTCTTCATGTGGAAACGGATTTTGAAAGTCTGCATCATCCTGGTTTTCCTGCAAATTACCTTGACCTCGTTCATATTCTTCATCCACTGCTTTTATAAATTCTGGATGATCAGGGTAATCGTGCCAATGATCTGGAACATGTACTTTGGGTCTCTCCCCTTCCAAGAATTTCCTTTCATGTGGAAATGGATTTTCAAATTCTGCATCATCCTGGTTTTCATGCAAAATACCTTGACCTCGTTCATATTCTTCATCCACTGCTTTTATAAATTCTGGATGATCAGGGTAATCGTGCCAATGATCTGGAACATGTACTTTGCGTCTCTCCCCTTCCAAGAATTTCTCTTCTGCACCATTCTGGTATCTCCGGACAGCAAAGGGCCTAGCAGTTTTCGCTTCCTCATGTAAAAAATCCAACAATTTCTTGATGCTAATTTGATCATTTCCACTACGTACCACGGGGTTGTAGAAATACGGTTCCTGTCCATCTGCAGTTGGTGGTAAATTGCTTGGATAAGGTGATCTCATATCAACAACCAGCATTTGAGAAACAAATGCGTATAGTAGAAGTACAAAAAATATTAACCGAGACATTTTAATACGAAATACTTAGGTGTAACGAAACAAGAAGTCGTCAATATAATGAGAATTTATTTTCATGAAACGTTTTAAATATCAAAGCGTGTAATTTATAAATAATACATATATAAATATTTTAATTTTACGATTAAACTGTAGAGTTAAATAATACAATAAATGTTCGCACATAAGTTATACATTCCTTTCTAAACTTATTGTACATATTTATTGTATATTGTGAGATTTTTGATTCCTCATAATAATAATTTCATAAAATGAAAACATCGCAATGGAAAATGCGATATTCTTAACTTATTTTATATCATTGGATTATTTTACATTATTTGTAATATTAAAAAAAAAAAAAAGGAATAAACATTTAAAATTTATTTTATTTTTAATATGCTAATGGATTTAATATTTGTAGTGTTTAGTCCTGTTTAAAAATAATCGTTAGATTGATCTGACTATTGTATATAGGTATGTATGCTTGTCCGTCTTCATCAAAGTGAACTATTTTTTTTTTTTTAACCAGCTTCATTTTTATACGAGCACTAAAAAACCGTACATAGAAACAAACTTCGAAAGCAAACTAAGTAGATTCTTCTATTCAAAGTAGAGAACTGTACATTTTATATAGCTTTCCAACTGAGAAGTGTCTTCGTCTTTTAGCTTTTCATTTAAATAGTTTTTTCACAGTTATTAAGTTTCTTATATATAATGTGTTTATTCCTACTTATTAAAATTCTTCATTATAAACATACATAATCACTTGTCGGAAATCGTGGCAATTTTGATATCAGCATCCAGCATTTTTTAGTGAGATTTATTCTATAAACTTTATATAACTTCTATTTTTTAAAAGTCACAAAGAAAAATATAATAAATACCCTGATCAAAATTAGTTATATTCTCACAATTGAAATTGCTCCAACATTTCTATAAAATAAATATTGTAACGTGTTCGTCTTAGAGGCATAGAACTTTAAGTTGGTTATACTTTTTTATACAAGTATGTGCTCCATTTTCGCAGCTGTCACTTGTTTTGTGTTTAATACAATAGCATTTGCCATTTTATCAGAACAATAGCTGCAAATTGTGCAGATTTTTTACGAAAAACATGCTTCAGTTCGAAAATCTCATCGCGCTCTTCGTTCCTTTTATGGTCGGTATAATCGTCCTTCAGAGCAATAAATTCGAGCAACCATGAATCGTTTGCTCACTACTTTTACTGTACAGAACAATATACATACTCAAAGACGTCTAACAGTGCGTATCGACGAAGCTGTAGATCGCAGTATCGAGGAAGAAACAATTGAGTACTTCGGCATCGTGCTTAACAATTGAATTTACGTTCATCTGTTTTTTAAAAGATTTTGCATAGAGATTTGGGTTTGCGGGTTTACAAAATTCGAACTTGAAACCAAAGCTCAAAATGAAAGAAACAAAATTTATCTGTGAACAAAGGCTCAATTTTGATAGAATGGATACATCAAAAAGCAAAACTGCCGCATTGCGAGTAAAGTGAATCTTCATGCCACTGTCGCAACACAGTTGCATCCTGAAAAGTTACTGTTAAGCGTCCTGTACAAGCCGATGAAAGCATTGATCAATGACTTATTTTTACTACAACTGAATGCTCTCAATGTCGAGGAGCTGTGGTTTCAACAAGGCGGTGCCAACAACATGCAACATGCCACATAGCGCGTGTCACAATTGGTTTATTAAACTGGCCTACAAGATCAAGCGATTTATAACCGTAGACTATTTTTTTGTGGGGCTATGTGAAGTGTCTGTGAAGCCATAAACAATTGACACTTTGGCAGACAACATTCGCCACGTTATCATGGATATACGGCCTCTTTGCTGCAAAAAGTGATCGTTAATTGGACTTCCCGATTGGACTTCTTACGAGCCAACCGAGGAGGCCTTATGCCGGAATTCATAGTCAAATAAAAATAACAATGAATTATTTTCATAGCAATTAACTCTCTGCTTTATTTCAATTGAAAGTTTCATATTTCTAAACAAAACAAAATACCCTTCACTACTTAAAAGTACTGACCCGATTGATGATTATTTGATTTAGATGGAATCGATCAGATTTTGGCCCGAAACAAAATCAATGTGTTAAATCATCTAATTTATTTACCTGATGAAGAGGCTCTTTGCTACTTATCCTTGTTTTCCAAGTTTAAATTAAATTTAAAATGATGGGGGTTTTTTTTTTTCAAGACCATTCAATACACTTCAACGTTTGCTTTGAAGGCTATTCGACAAAACAGGTTGGACCATGTATATAAATTAGTATTGAAAAGTTGTAAGTATTATGTAAAAGTGAGAGAAGAATATTTTGAATAATGAATTAAAAAAAAAAACATAAAATAAACAAGAGAACTGTAAATTTTATATAGCAACTCAATTGAGAAGTGTCTTTCACTTTTATCTATTCAATTAAATAGTTCCTTCACAGTTATTACGTTTCTTATAGTAATGTGTTTATTCATTCCGAATTCAGAAAAAAAAATTTCTCAATGACTGTCCGAAAGTAAATCGTGGCATTTTTAATACCAGGATTTTGTAGTGAGATTTATACCATAATCTTTATGTAACTTTTTCCTACTCATAGTTGCTTTCTATTATATTTTAAAGTCATAAAGAAAACTATAGTAATTTTCCTGATCCAAATTAGTTACAATATATTCTCACAATTAAAATTGCTCCAATATTTCTATAGTTTCTTCTATTTAATATAAAGATACTGATGCAAAAAAAAAAGAAACAAAATTGAAAAAAAAAAAAAAATATACAAACTCAAAATATCCTTCACACATGTTGGTGAAAGAAAGAGTATAGTAAGATTCGATAATATGTTTATTATAAAGACTTCTTAATTTCTTACCTATAAAAGATATAAGACGTTAAATCTAAACATTGCATCTATCAAAACATGTAAACAAATTTCAGTTCGATACAAGAAAAAGCAAACCATATTTTATTTTTAGTATTTTTCCTGTGAACCCGATAGAAACAGGCATTGTATCCTTAGTAATATGGCTCCATTTAGTACCCTTTGGATTCGGTACCCTAAAAAGGAAACAATCCTTTATTTACACAATTTCCAACTCTTAAAACGAGTACAACGGATAGCTCCAAGTCCCATAGAAAAGTATTATAAAGCATATCAACAAATGAAAAAATTACAAGTCATCATCCCCACGCAAACATATATCAGCCCTAGTCAATCACTGTTACCCAACATTCCCAAAAAAAAAAAAAAAAAAAACCAAATGCGAGTCTGACTCTCTCACGCAGAGTTCCATACCATCGTATGTGTAAAAAGAAACATATCTAACATTTGTTAACATTTGAGAAGAACCGGACTAAACTGTGGATTCATAGTATTTTTATTTATTGTATATTCAAATTAAAAATAAATAAAAAATTGTAAAATTTCGCCAATTTTCAAATTGATATTAACTTCGAAATTGCTCTATGTTTCAAGCAGAACTGTGGCACTTAGAGCAAATATTTCGAATGTGGTCATGTTTGTTAGTCAGGTTGTCGTATAGTTTCTCCATTTTACGCAATAACTGGATGAAAATGACTAAACCTTGGTCATGGTAAATGATAAAATTAATGAAGCTTAAAATCATACGAAAAGCTAAATGCCATAAAACTGTGGATATTAGAGCACTGTAACAATGCTGCGCAAACTTTGCGAAATGCACATTAAGGATGTTTCTTGTATGGAAGGAATCCAAATTTTAAACTTTATTTTATTTGTATTTTTTATTTTTGTAGCACATTTTGTGAAAATTTCAACTTTCTCCATACTACGGTTCATGAGAGATAGAGGCCGAGGACTGAAGGACGGACGTTTGGTATCCTTTGGTTACGGAACCCTTACAAATCTGCCTTAACAAACTGTCAATTAAGCAATGTTACATCCCAAAGAATGCCTTACATTTCAGCTTCAAATATGCAACCTAATCTGCTACCCAATTCTGTAAAACTCCTCGCCAAACCTTTTCCTCAAAATGTATCGGAAAGAATCATAAGGCACATCTCCGTCCATATCAAGAATTGTTTTTTAAGAACTCTCAGAACTAGAAAGTTGAAAGTAGTCTTCTCAGATAGAAGTCAATACAAAACTCGTATATTTGCTGCACATAAAGATTGTTCAAATTTGAGGTATCTTTTTAAATTTTGAATGAAAGACACAAATAATGTTAAAAATATTTACTTATCTTTATATTTGCAGTTAATAATTGTAAAAAATGTCCTCTACTAGCCCATCAACATCTTCCAATTGACTCCACAAATGTTTCTAATCATCCCTTAATATTTTTGATTTTCATAAGTCACCATACTAAAATCCACACCATACATTAACTTTTTGTTAATTCTGTTGGCTTTTCAAACAATTTTCATGGATTTTCTTCAACCCAAATGCAAAAGTTTTGTCCAATGAATGTACTTCACACATGAAAATCCATTGATACTGATATATTTGACTTGTAACTTTGTTGTGTGGTCATAAATGGGAGCTTAGAAATGAATTGAATGGACCCAAATGAGTGAGTTAGGCCAAGTGTGAGTCAGACTCGTACACGGAGGGTTCCGTAACAGATTGGGGTTTGTATGGGAGGTACTCCCCGTAGTGGTCCGATTAAAGTGATTCCAATAATTGTACCGCGCCTATATCAGAAACCTATAGTGTTTAAATTTCAGTTCGATAGGAAAAAAAAAAAACAAAAAGTTTTTCTAACAAGAACCTGAATTTTAATAGGGATTTGTATGGGAGGTACCCCTCCTAGTTAGCCGATTTGGCTGATTCCAACAAATGTATTGCGCCTATATCAAAAACTTATAGTGTCTAAATTTCAGTTCGATAGGAAAACAAAAAAACAAAAAAGTTTTTCTACTAAGAACCTGAATTTTAATAGGGGTTTGTATGGGAGGTACCCTCCCAAGTGGTCCGATCAAACTGACATTTTGACAATATAAGTTTCTGATGTAAAGCCACCAATCATCCAAATCTCAAGATCGTGGGATTACTGGATCATATAGCTACCATAGAAACCAAAATGTTTCTTGTATGGGGACCCATTTAAGTTTTTGAAAATATTTCAGTTTTAGAATTTATTGCTAATGTTCGAATAGAACACACATTCTGTGATGATTTCAACTCTCTAGCTATTACAGTTCATGAGATATGACCCGAGGACGGACGGACAATGAAGTCCCTATGGTACCCTTTGGGTCCGGAACCCTAAAAAACAATTTCTCATTGTAGTTGGATAAATTCTTTCTTTTTAATTGGTATCGCTAATCTCATACAATATAAAAAAAAAAATAATAATAATAAATAAATAAATAAAAAATGCAAACAAAATGCAATTGAAAATTTTAATTACATAAAAAATATATTTTTAGCTGAGCCGGAACATGCAAACCAGTTTTTATATTTGTGCAGCAAAATATACTAGAAACATTCAAGATTATTAATTGTACTGCTTATCATGACGAAGAGGTGACCTAATGACCATAATACTTAGCTCGATTCGATCGCTAATAAAGAAAACAAACAACAATTTCAAGGTTAACATACATTTTTATTAGATGATACACGTTTGCTTCTTCCAGAACTTTAAAAATTGTGTCAATTTCTATTCCTTGCATTCTCGCTCACATTCGTCTTGAGTATTAAAACGATTGGCATTGCCGCCACAGCCGCCATAGATAAACTCGTCGCAAACGTTGCGTCTTTGATCATAAGTCCATTTTAATTGATAACCAAAACAGGAAGTTTTCCCATCGCCATTAACTGATTTTTGCAATCCACAAACATCGGCTACATATTTTATACAAAATTATAAAAAGGAATTTACAAATGTTGAAATTTGAAATACCAAATCAGAAACATACCATTTTTTAAACCAAAAACCGATAAAATCATTACAAAAATAGAAATAAGAAAAATGCACACCTTCATTTTGCAACTGTAGACTTTAATAAACGCAACTGAACTAAAGTAAATGAATAATTAATGAATTTATTTAAAACAGAGAACAAACAAAAATACAATAAGTGCAAACAAGTACGTAAATATAATTTCGCTTACCATTTTGATGAAAGTTTTGAAAATGATCATGAAAGTTTGTGCTTTTTCAAAGTTCGCAAAGCGCCATCTATCTTTTTACTTTATAATAAAACTCATATTTAACAATAGATGGCACATGCGTCACTTTAATTCAGTAGATCTTAACGTTTATAAGTTAAACCCATTTTCTGCACTCAATGAATAGTACTGTAAGTTTATAACGGACATAAGGATACATCGGGTACCCTATAAAGTATTTATATTCTTGATCAATGAAGTACCAGTGTATTACGTACTCACCTATCTGTGAAGAGTTAACAACACGATGCCAAGCACATGGATTGATAAACGTAAATCAACGTCCCCTTGGATATATATTCTCAGGTCCCAAAAATGAGTCATATTTATTTTGGTAAATATGACTTCCTCCTTGGTGGTGAGCGAGGCCCATCTTAAACCTCTGCTGCTCTCTGGGTCACAGCACCCGGTTGTATAACACAACTCCACATCGAGTTATTACTCTACCCGCATTTGGGTATTAAACCACAGCCACCACGATACTCCCACAAGGGGGCTGTACCCGCTGGCCAGGACGGAAATAAGTTCCGTGGGCTCCTGACCACCCGTGGTAGCCTTTGGTCAGACTTCGTACCCGAGGTACTACCAAATCGAACTCCAAAACGTTCATGGGTTGGTGGCCCATATTGTTTTATTTCATGTATAACCTGAATCACAAATTATAAATGAAAATACTGTTCCCTCCAGGAATATGAGTTCTATGCATCAAGACTTATAGAACTCTAGAAGAATTTCCCAGAGGGGGAATATATTCTTGATCAGCTCGACCAACCGAATTGATTAAACCATATCCGTTTGTCCATCCGTTTGTGTGCAAACTAGTACCTCAGTTTGTTTCACCAGACACTGTACATTTTGTCGGAATCTGCCAAATCGGACCACTAAGAGGTGTAACTCCCCACAAATCCGATTTCAAATTCATATTCTTATTAGTAAACTTTTCTTGTTTCTTTTATTATCGAACTGAATTATGGATTCCTTGAGTTTGTGACTCATATTCACCAAATATGTAAATTTCAAGATCCTCAGACTACTGGATCGCATCAATCATGATTTGACCATTGATTCCAATTAAACTCGACAACAATCACTAGGAAAATGACCTTATTCAGGGGTTGTTGTTATAGAAAGTGATTCGATTCACAATCGAATCATAAATTGATTCAACATGATTCGAATTTTTAGAAATAATCACTCTTGATGAGAATGCCTGGTGTTGGGTATTTTTTTCATAAAAGTAGGCAGTTTTTTGGTAATTTCTCCTTTTTTTTTTTTTTGTTGCGCACCAACATAAAAAGAGCAAATTTTATTGCGCCTCCCACATGAAAAGGGATTGTTCATTATTCGTCAAAAACGCCACTTTGAACGCCAAAGTGAATCATTGTGATTTTGTCCGGTGTGATTGGTTATTAGTCTTATATACTTTTGATAAATTAGAAATTTAACCACAAAAAATCGATCATATGCTAAAAAATGATGGTAACCAAAAACCAATTTATTAATTTCCTCAATTGGTTTGGGTAGTATGAGGGTAGTGCCAGAAGTAGCCGACTTAACAAAGAAAATAAAAGAAAGTTTTTTTTTGCTGACTTCAAAAAAAGGCTATTTTTATCTAGATACACTTTTCCCAGCTTCAATACACTCTTTATAACGAGAAACTTCGAGATCCTCCAAATATTCAACAACAGCAGCCTCTGACTCTTCAATGTTGGTAAAACTTTTACCACCGAGCCATTTTTTTAAGTTTGGAAACTGTGGACTAAATCTGGCTAATGTATTGCTGGAGAAAACAATTCGAACTTGAACTAGTTGGTTTTAGCCATCGCGATAATAGATGTGTGAGCTAGTTCATTGTATTGATGAAACGAAACTTTATTTGTTGCCAAAAGCGTTCTATTTTTCTTGATTTCAGCACTCAAACCCTGCAATAATTTAGACAGATAATTAATAGAAAATAACACATGCGCATCCCGAAAAATCTGACACCATGAGTTTCCCTGCAGATAAAACTGTCTTTAGAGTCAATTCTTTTCTTTCAAACCACTTATTTGACTGGTTCTTCACCTCAGGTATCTTTATATCTAAAGTGATGAACCAATGTTTCATCCAAGAATATGAATCGACGAGATAAATAGGCCTTATTGCTGTGAAACTTTGTCGAACCTTCGATTATTTGTTTTTGTATCATGATGATTCCATTTCCCTAAATTTAACTGTATGAAAGAACTTGAAACAAAATAATTCTAGGAATATGATTACAAGTAATAATAGCCTTTCTGGAAAATAAGAACTTTGTATAACTTTTTTGTGTTTATGCAAATTTATTTATTTATTGTATACTCATATGGTATAATCGAATCACTTAAAGACACATGACTTGAATATCTCAAAGATTTTAAATGAACTTTATAAAAAGCCATTATTCCTTACAAGTTGCTTCACATTGCTCTTTGGAAGGAAAACGATTCTTGTTGCCACCACAGCCGCCAAAAATGAAGTCCTTACATACATTATTTGATGAATCATAGGTAAATGATGGAACAAATGCAGCACACTTGATTAAACCATTTCCATCGGCCGAGTGAGGTAGGCCACATATGTCAGCTAGAGGAAAGGAAGGAAGGATAACAATTCTATCATAGAATCAATAACAAAAAATTTAATTTATCTTATTATTTTCGCAGATTTTTAGATTTCATAAAACTTTTATTTTTGCTTATTCAATAATTCATATTCTTTAATCTAAATTTGCTTACGATTTTTTAAAGCGCCGGAGCAAGCAATAAAAGCAAAAAGCGCAAAAATTAAACCACAAAATTTCATTATATGAATTTTCAGACAACTGATAACCAGACGAGACAAACGGAGAATGCCAACTGAAATGTTTTGAAAATAAATGAACCTAGGTACGTAAATCACTTCTTAGAATATTATTGCTTTATTATACAAACAATATTATTTATATAAATATTAAATATTTACAATCTAAATAAATATCAGGGACAAAGTAAACAAAGATATTATTTACATAGTTATATTTGATGTGTGAAAATATTATAAAGTAAAAAATAAACAAATGACTATTAACTGAGATCAGCACTAGATGCTTCTAAAGTTTTTGTAGATCCCGAAATGTCTGAGGTCATTGCAGATTCAGTTGTTAAAACCAAATCCAATGTATCATTTGCTTGTGTTGAATGCTGCTCATCCTTTGCTTTGTCATCTGTTGAAGACTCCTCCAGTTTTAGAAGACAGAATTTTTCACATTCCTCCTTCGTTTCAAAGTTATTTCTATTACCAGCACAGCCGCCATAGATAAATTCCTCGCATGCAAAGCTCTCTACATTGAAGGCATAACGATGAAAGAGGGCAAAACAACGTCCTGTTTCCTTGGGTTGATGACAATTCTCATTGATTCGGAGCAATGAACGATTCACAGCTGATTCGGAAGGACCCTCTGCCACAATTGATGGTGTATCAAAAGCAGCCCCAGTGACATTCATCACCATCACCATCACTATGGCGACACTGAAAACAGTCATGAAATATTGAAAATGTTGCATTTTAATGTTTGATTCTAATGACTGCACAACTAAGCGACGTTTTTGTACTACCATTGATGCCCCAAATGTACTTGGCTTAAATACTGAATGCTTCTTTAATAAGAATATTGTTGTATTGTTATCAAAAATTCAGGCCATAAGTATTTACTTATCTGATTCACTTATTTATGTAAATCATATACAGCAAAGAAAAAAAAAAACCATCAAAATTCACTTGATTTGTTTCTCTCTTGAAATTGAAATCATTTTTATGTTCATTTTAAATTCATTTGTACTAAATCAGTTTGCTCAATCTATCATAGCCTTCATGTGTGTGGGGGTTCAACGACTTAACAATAACATCATATGATACTATAGATTGTATTAAAACATTTTAATTAAATTCATTATTTTATTAAAGCTTAAAATAGTCGAATTGAACAAAGTTTAATTCCTTATTTTAATCCATTATGCCTTCTTGGAGGCAACACAAGCCTCTTCGCACGTTTGCCGGAAGCCAAATTTATTATCGTTGCCACGACATCCACCAAATTGAAATTTCTCGCACGTATTCGTTTTTGAATTATAGTAATAACGTTCCAAACGCATACGACATGGGCCCGGTTCAAGTGGTTGTTGACATATGGCTATCAATAAATCGAAGTAGTAAATATATTTTGAAAAAAATAAAATAAAAAATAAAACAGTCAGAACGTAGTACATAATATACATTTTAACATGTGAATGATATATGATTTTTTTTTGATCTATCAATCTTTCTGTTTAACCAGTCACCCATTTCTCAGAATCACTAAGTGCTAGACAATTTTTGCAGCAAATGAATATGCATATGAATTTTGGGAAACCCCTTTTTCTTGGGAATCATATATACAATACAATAGGTATATTCCTTTTCAGCATAGAAAGTTTAAATTGTGTGTGGACCCCGACAAAAAAAGGTTTCTTTGTCAATCAGCTTGAAACCTCAGAGCTTTACAACAAGCAAAGTATTGTTTCCATCAATCTTATGGTCTCCTTTCAACCTTAAACTTATCAATTCACTATTAATCGATATGTCATATTATATTTATACTACTGAACCAGTTCCAATTTTGAAGCTTTTAGTGGATATAGAGAATCATTCTATATTCGGACTGACCTGACTTGATTTCAAATGGACAACCGCTAAAATAATTCGATTATGTATTTAAAGCATCAATGAGAGTATAAAATATGGTTTATAGAAATTATTTAAACTCATATCAAACCTTGTTGCTCTTGTATTGTCTTAGGCTTGGGCGTTGTCGCAATCGCTTGCTTTGTCGTTGACGTAGCAGATCTTGGAGTCGTTGTAGTCGTCTTTGATGTTGTCGTTGTTGGTGTCGCATCACTGGTTATTAGCATCACCAAAGTGATGCTTATCACTAACAAAATTCTCATCAATAGCTTAGGACTCATCATGACAACAAATTGGGTCAAATTTTTTTATTACAACCACAAAGTTTGTATTTTTTGTTGCTCAATTGAAATGATTACTGTTGTATTCGTTGCTCAAATGTAATCTCAAAAATTCTATCTGCTTGTCACGTTACGAAGTGCACATCAATAATCGTTGACTTCAACTGATTTTCGGTTTTCACATTTCGATGTGTTAATCTGTAAAACTAATAGAATACGAGAGGCACAGCCTTGTAGAGACGCACATCATTTGATTGATGATCAACATCATCAAATGTTGTTGTTATTATTGTGTGATTATCAATAATAAATAGCTAAATTGATTAATTAAATATGACACAAAATACAAAAAAAAAAATCTATGAATTGAGTCGCAGCTGTGCATAATCATTTAAATGTGAACCGATAATAGGCAACTATGATAATATTTCGTATTTCATGCACTAAAAATTATGGTGAAAGTAAAACAATTACATGATTTGTTTTTTCAGATCAAAATGAGTTAATTTGGAATACAATAATCAAGCAAAAAATACAATAGTTTTTATTTAATAAATTATCAATTTATGGTGTTATAGATATTTATGTTGTATATTCAAAAATGTAGTACATGGTTGCCTTTATAGATTTTAAAAAAAAAGTTGTGGTTTGAAATATAAATATTTAGTATTACTGGCATTTTCCATTCTCACCAGGAAATTTCCAGAAATATTATTGTACTTCCTAACTAATGAAACTTGGTTAAGCTTAAAATCATGAGAGCAAATTATGAATTTCTAATCATCTACGTTCCTGTTCAGTCAGTATAGTAGAGTCAAAATCATTTTGCCTAGTCGACCCTCCTGTTAGTGAAGGAATATAATGGCAGATACCAGGAAATGTTGATACTTTATATGTAAAAAATGGTATTTTCCTAAATGAATAAAAAATAAGCAATCCTACGCATTTTTTTGCAACTTTTCCCTCCCCCAAAAGAGAATGGAAAATCGAGTAAGATGATGACCCAAAGCATAGAACGCGTAAAGTCAAGAGTTGAGAGATCAGAATCAACATTTCAGCTAAAGGAGTAGCCGTCCTAAATCCCAGACCTCAAATGTAGTGAAAATCTAAGGTCAATGGGGATGGTGATGTTTCTAAAATTAGATAAAGCGCCCTTTACGATGGATAAGCTTTGTAGTACTGAATAATTACCCATTTTCAGAAACTGTTACAAAATCTATCTAAGAATGTTGGCATAAAAAGCAAATATTTTATTTCTTGTTCAACAAAATGTGTACTCGTATACAATAATTGCAGAAATGCAAGTAGTCCTGGTTTTTACCACACACATTTACTCATTTTTATTCGCCGCTGTATGTGTTAAGGAAAAAAACAACGAAAAAGCAGCAGGCTCTTGTTAATGGATAACCACCTAAACCGATCCATGAACTACCCTAGGTATACAAGAAAATCATTAGGGGTAAACAAAAGGTTTGCACAAGAGATCAACTTAATCAAATTAGTCTCATAATAATACTAATGTGTCAAATATTGTATATATATACAATAGCTTACGTCTAACTAAAGCCTTACTGTATTAATTTTTGAGTACTAAAAAATCGGACAAGTGCGAGTCAGACTCGCACACGGGAGTTCCATACCAAATGAAGGGTTTACATGGGCTGATTTGGCTGATTTCAACAAATGTAGAGCGCCTATACACTTATAGTTTCTAAATTTTAGCTCGAGTACAAAAACAAAAAGTTTTTCTGATAAGAACCTGAATCTTAATGTTATGGGACGTGCCACCCCTAGTGGTTCGTTCAAACTGAAATTTGGACACAATAAGTTACTATTTCATCAACCATAAAAATTTGAAGATCTTAAAGATACTGGATCGTATAGGTCCCATACAAAACCAGACGTGTTTTTAAAACTTTCTTTTATTTTATGGATTTGTTAATGTAGCCCCTATATTTTATAATTTTCATTTATTACGGTTCATGAGATAGAGCCCAAGGACGTACGGAAGGACTGACATTGTAGCCTTTGTAATAGGGTTTCCTTTGAGTATGGATCCCTAAAGAGGGGAATTAATTTTAATTTTATCATTTCTATACTTAAAAGACTATGGATAATTCCAGCAATTGCAAGTTTTATAATTGGATCAGTTTGGGTTTATTTTTAAAAAACCAAATAAGAATTTAGGATCCAAACAAATATGTTATAATATAATAATTATAACCTACTCATCAAATTCCGAAGTATCAGATTCTAATTGTTATGTGGTTTTTTTGTTTCTGAAATTGGCTGGAAGTTCTTAACATATTTCATGCTGCAGTTAGCTAGTTAGTCTCTGGATGTTCCAATGAATTTATTCGCTATCGCTTAGTAGTTATACTGACGATATCTGATGAGTCAAACATATTACGCAGTAAATTTTAAACTTGACTCTTTCAGAATATCCAAAATAATAATTTCGTAGTATTAGAATAAGTAAAATCATGTGTGAAATCCACACCTTAATACTAAAAGTAACAACAAATTGTCAGCAAATAATGTGCAAATTCAATTAGCACGAACAACGACTTTATTGAGCTTTACACTACTTATGTGTATGTGCATATCTAGTGTACATGATAAATGTATCTACTATAAGTAATGTCAATCAAAACAGATATCGATATGCATTATGTAGATGCATTACAACACATCAATGGCGACAATTGGTGACAATTCAGTTAACTGTTTAATTTGCTTGAAATAATTGAAAAGTAACTCTAAGCTGCTGCTGTCTATTACACCTGCAATTCCTATAATTGTCTCGTATCTATATACTTGAGTGTATGAATATACATAGATACAACTTGTAGTATGTATCTCGAAGAGCTTTGCAGCATATGTACATACGTTTAATTACTAAATTAGAAATTAAACTGCCTGACAGCTGCCTGTCAACATTGACCAATGGTTAACTATTGCTATGTGCATATCTCATAGAATGCATAGAAAGTAACTTTGTATCTGTTGTG